>OX452983.1:2640848-3932786 GCA_949699065.1 Metalampra italica
AGAGCCGTAGAGTAATTTCAAAATGACCGAAGACAAATTGATTGAAGACACTAGAAACGCAGCGGTAGATATTAGTGAGGCGAGCCATGCTCTCGAACATGATAAGCAGAATTGATCGATGACAATGCGCCTCACATGTACTGGGCCCAACAAAAGAATAGTTAATTAATTTCACGATAAAAATAACAAAAAACACAGGAAACCGACTGTGGCAACACCAAAAATAAATCATAACTATGAAGCAGTAAAAACTGTCCACATAAATAACGGTGCAATAATCAGGGATTAAGAAGAAATCCACTACAAAATTTGAATAAATTGTAGCGTTAACGATACTATTTAAAGAAATCCAATTCGCTGTCATATAAATTTGTGCGTTGCTACCGCACGGTATTTCATGGATGCCTAAATACTTGTGTTGTGAGAAGTTTTGTTCATTTTTGTAAAGACCCTTTTTGAGAGCCATGTCAGGCATACTAATTAGCGTGACTTGTATTATAATGAGACGCGATACGATCTCTAAAGTGAATGGCATTGTCGGATCGTATTCCGATGCAGTTTGTTTTCAAGACCGTAAAGAGATCAATATCAGGGCATTTTTGTGTTTAATTGTCCGGTACAACATTATATTCATGTTTCATCAGCGATTGGAGATAATGAATTCATTAATATTTATTTACTTTTGGTCGCCTACAAGGCAACAGTCGCCACGGTTCGCTCACACTACTCCCACATACAAGTAATGAAATGGAATATAGATAGATAGGATACTTCAACGGACTTTACCTAATGACAACTCATCATAGTTATCTAACGTATACTCGCGTTGCAGCAACAACTAAGATTCTTTTACTACAATTCTGGTGGCTAATATGGTTCATTCTTCCAGTTTATTGTATCAACTTGTATTTTAATATAGTCTTTCTTAAGTTGCATTTAGCATTCATATTTCGGAATGCAAGGAAGCTGTTGATTGAGTACTTACGTGTCAGCTAGATGGTGCAAGCAGCCGTGCCTTGCGTGGTGCGGCCGCCTGGGCGCCGGCAGCTCGCTGTAGCAACCCCCGCCGCGCGGCGAGCGGCACATGTAGCCTGTGCCCACGCACTGCGCGGTGTTGCAGTAGCATCTAACCCCATCCACGTCTGCGTCGGTGTCCAACCTCGGATCTGAAAAGACGAAAGTCGCATTGGAAAGGATGCACCCAAACACTGTAGCAAACATTAGAAAGTAGGATGATCAGATGCTAATATCATGTGGTAATTATACAAACGATAACTAATCTTCATTGCTAATTTCTGATCAAAGGCTTATCAGAATTCCAAATTAAGATAAAATCGCGGTGAGATCAACTTCAAACATCCATTAAAATCTTCAGTAACTGTTAATTATTCAAATAAACGCCTTTGAATAACAACATTTACAGACTTGCAACTTGGGAAGTTTATTGACAGTAAAGTTGTTAGGTTAGTACATACAGACAACTACAAAATGTGAAATGCAGTGTGTGCAATGAATCCAATCATGTTTATTGGCGCCGTGGCGCCTGAGACTGTCGTTAAGTTTGACAGCTTTACAGTACAACAAGAAAACTTTATGTTAACAGTTTTCAGTATTAGCAATTTAACTATCAACAATTCAACACCTACGGCAGTCATGCCGAGTATAATAAACAAGAAAATGAACAAGCAATTGGCAAAACCATACAAAGTTGAATCTATACATGGAATTAAGTTAAGACAAAAACTATAACATCCCTAAATACATTTTGGGATAGTAACAAGCGGTCCTTGGAACCCGACGACCAGCCGATAAACCGGTAAAAATAACATACCAATACAGCTGGTTCGTGCCTTGTATCGTATATGAATAATGCGCACGTCATACACTACGGGTCCCTACATAAATATCGTACAAACGGCCAGCCTCCAACCGCATTCAATGTAAATGCTCCGGCTCCAGACGATGAAACAAAACGAAATTAATTTCAGAGGGACGCCGCTTTATTTGCTCTTGAGGAAACCTAAGGAAGACCCCCCTTGATGTCCGGCATCATTCAAATACCTTTTTCGTTCACAGAGTCATGTTTTTTCGAGTCTAATTTTTATATGATTAGTGACTCGCCGAGATGCACTTCAGTGGGATATCGACAAAGAATCTCGATAAAACCCGGACCTTCCAAGTTCGAGGTAATCAAATTTTAAAAGGCAATTAGAATTCTTATTGAAATAAACGAGCGCTTTACTCGGTTGAAGAATTGGAATTAAGCATTAACAAAAAGTCAATGACACAGAACACTCCAAATTCACATAAGAAAGTCTAGAATTCCAGTCATGCTCTTTTGAAAGCAATGAAGTCCTCGAACGACGGGAGGCCGCTTTGGCTCGCAATAAATAAATAATTAAGAAGAATAAAAAGCCAGCCCCGACGAGCAAAAAGACCAGTACACTGCGAAGTTAATAACCGAAGGAGCGCACGGGAAATTGGAAACTTTTAACAGCGAATTTTAATAGCCACTGCATGCTGAATCGATTGCAGCACCCAATGAGTTTATTATGAAACACGATGGTTTTGTGGTCGTTAAACTTTAGGTAGATACCTATGTTGTTGGTCATATTTTCAAAATTTTGTAGTTCGATTGTTTCTATTCTTGACTCAAAATACTTAGTGGCAGAAATATACGTATAATCGAACATTAAGTCATTAGCCGAACAATTAGTGTTATCAATGCATCTCTTATAGACAGACGCCCATTAGTTCGACTTTACAATCAATTTTAAATCAAAAAGGAACAAACGGACCGGAGGATAAGGTAAATAAAAAATAAACAAACATAAGAGAAAAGGTCCCGGCATGTTATTTGGAATTGATAAATGGCCCTCCGGAGACGGGAGCGAGAAGCACGAAGCGAGGTTGGAAAGAGATAGAGCAACTAATGAGTCGAAGTCGGGACGTAAGTATGGGATAAAACATTATAAGATAAAAGAGAGTGCTTCTTATCCTTTCCGTAGTTTTAATTTTGTTTTTCGGGACATAAGTCTTGGTTGCGTTACGTCTACAGATTACTATTGAATGGATGGGCGGCGCCTGCGCTCCTTCACGGCACATTTGCTCAGAAAGCGCGCCTTCACGGATGTTGTAAGTAATGGGTTTGTTGGGACTCTGGCGCATAATGCCGAGGGCTCCAGCGATCAGTCACCCTCCGCCACGTGGCGTGCTCAATGAGGTGTTAATTTTTGGGTTTCCTCTTTTGTTTGCACCACTAATAGAGGACGATCAAAGTCCATGGGTTATTTTTAGCAGAATGCGTTTAATATATATCTTACCTACTCGTTAAAAATTCAAAGGACTCATTTATGGAAACGGTGATATCCACTTACTATATCAAACTATAGGTATTACTATACATCACTTACTACCTTAGTAGAGAGTATAAATGTTTAAAACCGAAAAGGGCCGATGGGATTGGAAGCCGGTTCTCGCAAATCCCGATTGAAATGTTACCACGAAGTCGAGCTGGAGTGAGGCAGATCTTTTAAACGAGATAACTCCTTAAACGTCCCTTCAATTTCATTGCAGTAGACGAACGATACGTTCAGGATATCAAGTTGCAAGTCCATTTCTTTGGAGCATTTCGCTCATTTAGCATTGGAGATTCAATTTAGATCGAGCGTTAGATAGTGTTCACTGCGTACTGAAATAGCCTGCTCTATTCCTGTCAGATTATCTGTGAAGGTTCTGAGTAGCCTTTCAGTTTTATTGCAGTGTTCTGTTACGGAAATAACTTTGAGCAGAGTTTCAGTAGTTCAGCGATCACCGACAGACGGCCCCTGACTGTTTGTGATTACGGACTCGGAGAATGCAATCAAACACACGCTGAGTGTGTCAAAAACTTCGGAGCTATCGCATGCGGTACTGAGCGTCGTAACTAATGTTGCGACAACGGCTTTCTCCCGACGTTCACACGCTGTCCGACTGTTTTATCTGGTACTTTATTACGCTAATAATGTTTGTGGCGCGCGCCGCAGCCGGTTTCTCTGCTATTCAGATTGGTGCCAGCATAACAGGCTTTATGCTGATTGGATGACGCGGAAAGCAAGGCTGTGTTGCGGCCTTGTTGGCATTCCGATGTCCGCTATTCGAAACTATTTACCGGCTGTCAATTTGGACGGTTTGATTTGTGGCTTCTGAGGATTATCTGCGCTGGTATTAATTAGAAGTGTCCACAATCAATACTACAGGCGCCTTTGTTGGTTCTTAATAAGGCCATCGGGTGTGAAAATCATTGGCATTGCATTGTGCTAAAGAGTTGCCCGAAGCGGGGTTTAATAACTGTGGATCGGTCAGTGGGATGGGAATGGTTAATTTGTTATTAGTTGAAGCTGCACCGCCAATGGAATCACGATTCATCCTCTAATTGCGCTCGCTGAATTATATTCTGTACTGGATGTCCCCGTCGGTGCGTAATTATCCAATGCGGCGCCAGTAACCGGGCTGCAGCCGCGGGCAATTTCCATCGGAATGCGAGTCGCTTGTCTGCCGACTCTGTGGGTCGAGTAGCGTTTCTGCAGCTATCTCGAAGCGCGATCGCACCTCTAGAGCGCAGTTACTGCACCCTGACAAATCGCGGAGATAATCGTGAGGTGCTTTCAGTTCACGAGAATGGGGCTCGTCGGAAATACCAAACTCATTTTAAGGCGATTTTCCTCCAGACAAACGCCAAATCAATGGTCTAGAAACTTAACAAGTTGACAAGTCACATAATACTACTAAAGATATTACGCTACTTGCTAAAAATGAGATTGCGATTTTAAGCCCCACAGTTGTACTGTCACTGTTAACAAATCGCAGCAATAATCGTGAGATTCATGAGATTTTCGTACCACTTTTCCACTTACAAGGCGTGAAGCAATTTCAAGTGAGAAAACGTTTCATCGAACATAGCGGTACTTATAAAGCATGTCGAAGATTGCTACGACGAGGAAACAGCAATGAAATGGGAGTGCTTATTAAGATAGATATTAGAGCATCTTGCAAAGAGCTCTCTGTAACGAGTTAAGACCATTCCCTTAGAAAATTGTTCGCTCTCGCATTAAGCCATTGCACCATATAAATGACTGATAGAGCCACTTGATGGCCGTTTATTATAACACCAGTGTCTTGTGCTGAAACGTTTGAAGTGGTTGTGTAATTTTGATTGACTTTAGCTACGAATACATCGGCCTCGTGTTGCTTTAGCGTCGATGTATAATGTAAATGAGCTGGCCTATTCATATCGCCTGTCGGCGTCCAGTTCTAATTGTTCCCAGCCTTTATTAAAACGTGGTTAAGGTTCATTTTGAGCGCAAAACAATGGGGGATCTAAGTATACATCGTTTATCTATCACCCATTCTGTACACGTCCTAGTGCCGAGGTTATCGAGGCGCTTTCACGCCACTCGAATAACATTTGAATAATGAAATGCGTTCGTCGAACTCCTAAAAGTGCAAAATAAACTAAGGAAGTGAGTGGCTAGCGCCAACGATATAACATATAGGAGCGCGAGCGCCACCTGTTCGCCGGAGAATCGACTATTCATCGCATCGTTAGGCCCACAAAAGCCGACTACCTGAACGAAGCTGTTGATGTTTTTTTTTTCAATACGACCGCCGCTAAATCCGTTTCGAATGGGGCCCGATCAAGAGATACCCCTTCTCGATTGTGTAGGCGACGTTAAATGTCACATCGACAATGCTCTTCGTTTAACGCTCTCCGCTCGGAATGATCTGTCGCTTAAATCATAACAGGCCCTCTGTCATCATGTTAGTTCACGACGACACGTGCCGACTTTCCACAAACATTTTGCCTTTTGTCACCTTCCCGTTCCGGTCTGGAGATGTTAAAGTGTTTTTATTAGAAATTTACCGTTTCAATTTGTTGTATCAATATAAGACGGTGTCACAGGTGTCATGTGTCAACGCGAGGTGGCGACATGCACATGCAACATAGGTGGCAACCTGAGGTGGCAACTGAAATGTTCGTGACAACACCTTTTTCAATGGCTCATGTGTCAAATATTAACACCTTTGTCTTTGGAAAGTTGTTTCGGTTCATCGACTCTCGTTTCTTCGGTATGTTAAAATGTTTAAGATACAAGAATGAATGGTAATACAAAAAGCTTAATCAATGTTTCAACAGCGACCGCATTCCTCTCTTATCCGAGCTTCGCCTTTAGATTTTATTCAATCGTGAAAAAATATTTAGAGCAGACTAAGAATGTGCACTCTTCGAGATTACTCGGATTATAAAACAAAATATAGAATTGATTATAGGTAACTATAACTTTAGAGATATTCTAAGTTTATGGTTGATACCATGAATCAAAAAACTTTGCAACTCCCATAAGGATAAGTAATAAAAGCATCCTATGGGTGTCAAAATCGTGTCAAATGGAATACAATATTATAACTCACTCATTCTCATTTTCAAACTCCATATAAATTTGTATTAGCAACCTCCTCCCGCTACTCCGCTTCCTTTGTCCGTACCCCCCCGGTAAATGGCACCATAGGTTCCGATACTAAATATGCAAGATGCGATCTCCACATGCAAGCGCGCGCCCGACCAAAGAGATTTGAAACTTCTTAGTTGATACTAATGGTCTTGGTATTTTGGTTTTATCCGTGGAATGACTCAATTATTATTATTTCAGCGTCTAGTTTTATTTAAGAGGTAAATTGCTGGCAATAGTTGCAGTCTTTTGTCACTTTTGTGTAGATTTGCGAATTTTCAGTCCCTATTTCAGCTTGTTAGAAATAGCAGCGCGCCTACTACTTAGATCGTACAAACTCTTTGGAGATTTCTTAACAGGTCTACCTATGTCTACATAATATTTTAGTGTCCCGTTCACTTCACCTACAAACGTGACAAATCAATTTGCTTCAATCGATTAATTGCATCGCGGACATGTTTTATATTTAGTTTCAATGGAATGCACTTAGAGAATTTCTCTCGATGTCCGACAGAGAAAGAAGTCGAGATGCCGGAATGCGGTCGTACGTTCTATGCGGAGACGCGCGGAATTCTCTTTACTTTACCCCTACCAAGGTAGTCTCACGGTCTTTTAATTATTAAGGAATGAAGTGCCAAAGGGTAAGGGAGTCTCTGCGCGTTTGACACTGACTTGCCATGGGTGTCTCTTCCAGAGACACATATGGCAAACGGCTACTGTCTCCCATCAACCGTAGCCTTTAAAATTGTATCCAACAGTTCAAAGACCACAAAGTCTCATAGGCTAAAAGCTGTAAGCTAAAAACATAGAGATAGGATCTCTTTGATGGGCGGCCGAAGGGTGAATTTCGAACCTTCCTGGCTAAAAAGGACCAATCCCTGAGCCATAAAATTATTTAAAAAAAGTTGGGGGGGGGGGGTGTTTGGGGTGGGGGGTTTGGGGGGGAAGAGGTTGCAAATTTATATGGAGTTTGAAAATGAGAATGTGTAAGTGAATCATAATTTTGTGATTAGTTTGACACGATTTTGACACCCATAGAATGCTTTTATTACTCATCCATATGGGAATGGCAAAATTTTTTGATTCATGGTAGTTTTAGACTGAATTGTCGTCAAAAAGAGCATATTGTATTTCAATTCTGAATAAACGAATTTTCATTTTCAAACCGTGGTAGGGACTCCGTTGATGTTACGGTAGTTTCATTCGCTACAGCTAAGTTCGTACGCGCGTAGACCGACCGAACAAAAAACATCGTTAGTTACGGCACAGGTAACCGCGAAAAAATGTCGTGAGGTAACGTTCCTTAAAGTAGATACAGAAATTACTTAATCTTACGTTGTAGGAACCCGGCTGGATGAGGTTAGCGCATGACCGGTCGTCGTGGAGATCCCTGGGGGTGGCTTTTGTCCAGCAGTGGACGTCTACAGGCTGATATGATGATGATGACGTTGTAGGTACTTGTACTTACAAAACCATACGATAAAAGTTAAAACCCGAGATTTATTTATTTCTTTTGAATTTACTGCAAAAATAACCTACTTAGTGAGCTCTCAGTTAAGTACATTCTCAAGCCACGGTCGAGCAATTTGTGTCAAAATGTTACACTAGCAGACGCCCTGCGACTTCGTACGCGTTAAAAAGTATCCTATATGTTATTATAGGATAGGATATAAGCTACCACTGTACCGAGTTTCAAAATCCGTTCAGCCGATATATAGTGATTGAGCTACAAACATCCAAAAATAGAAGTTTGATTTTCCACAGTTCCAAGGGATTGCAGACCTCAGTATTTGATACCTACTGATTTCAACTTGATACCTCCCTCCACGCGTTCTTGAGAAAAAGGGTCCTGACCATAGAAAATGAATGAACCATAGAACCGTAATCAGCGTATAGCATGAAATAGCAATAGTATTTTACCCCAATAATTTGAGAAGTCGCTTCTTATATGGCGGGGTTTAACTGAACAAACACTATCTATTTTAGTCAGGCTGTTGTTGTTTTGTGAAAAAATTCAGATACGTAGAAAGAGATAGAAGATATTATTTCTGTCTAGCTTACTCTTATCACTTTTGTAATAAGTGTGTCCCTCTCTGATTATTATTGTTATTTTAGTGCGTCCTCTATAGTTTCTCTCTTTACGGTCCTGACCGACTGACAACGAAGTGATCCTATGAGGGTATTTTTTTTCCTCTTTTGAGGTACGGAACCCTGAAAAACGGGAGTAAACAAATAGAAAATAAAACGCAAAGAAAAATATATAGGTGTACTAACAAATCCCCTGAAGCATCTTTTATTTTAATGAACATTATTTTGCTCAATAATTTTCAAAAATGGTGCTCGGCAAATTGACTACGCTCCAAACCGGAATGCGGGCGGCGCTGCTGCAAATTTGCGGTACTCTCCCTAATAATCATAAACCGTTACATTAACAGCTTATTAACAAGTTTCTTGCGAGGTATGCACGAGAGTTTATCTATCGATGTTGCCTAGTAATATCGGATGCAAAACACAGGTTGCTATGAAGATTAATCATCAGATAGGGCCTAAAGTGGCGGCGGCGGTGACTACACAGCGAAAGTCTAGTCTATTTTAAGTATAGCTTCGCGGCAAAAACGATTGTAACTAGATTGTTATTGACTCTCACATTGTTGAGCGAGTTGATTATAGCAGTATGTTTAGTGGAAGAAAGGCCTTACATATTGAACTAGTTTTCGTTTAGCATCTGGCTGGTCTGGTATCATATGCCGAGCTGAGTTAGTTTAATAATAATAATGTTTGGACAAATTTACACACGGCTGTTTAGACTTTACTCCCAAATTAAGCAGAAGATTGTGGATGGGTACTCAACAACTGTTAAACATACTTAGATACTTATAAATATACACTTAAATACATACAAACACCCATAATCCGAAAACCAACAGATATGTTCATTACATAAATGTTGGCCCCGCGTGGGAATCGAACCCACGACCTGCGCGGTAGGCAGGGTCACTACCGACTGAGCCAACTTAGTAGTTACTACTAAGCACTACTACTGCTTGCGTGTGGAACAAGTAAGTCTTTGTTTCCTGTGGGAATAGTTTATCCCGTGGTAAAAATGACATTATTAGCCTATTAGTCATCTCATTTTGTCCTCGCAAAATTTCACGGAAAGCGATTGATTAGTCTAGCTGTGAAAAAGGGGTAACCAAAGTCACTTTAGGATTTGTGTATTTAATAGGATTATGTAGGTAGGTACCAACAACAACTGGCAAATAGCTCTTACCAGGATGAAATATTTATAGCGCAAATCCTATTTAAGAACGTTTTAATAATAATAAATAAAACCCTTTTTACCCTTACAATAGCAAAGTCTACGTAGTTTCAAACTAATATTAAGTATATATCTTACTAGGTACCTAGTAAGATATGTGTAAAATGAAATAAAGACCTAAGGAGAAACCTATATTTATTAATTTTGACCATTATGTGTAATGCATTAATTTATGACCATCGGATGTCAAGTATACAACTCTGTAATTACAACGATAGGAAAAACAGACCAAGCACTTTTAAAAAATGAAATTACACCTTATAGGATACCGGATAAATGTACCTTTCAGGTACATTTCTTTCATTAGTCTCCAGTATCCTATATGGTATAATTTCATTTTTTTTTAAAACTTGGTGTGTTTTTCCTCATTATAATCACAGAGTTGAATATAAACTTGTCATCCGATGATAGAGAAGCTATCAAATGTATAGAAATTATAAAATTTGGTGCGCCACAAAAATTCAGCATACAAAGATTCATCCTTGTTCCGCAAATAATTTTGTCAAATTAATGCATTACACATTAATGGTCAAAACTAACAAAGTCTTAACTGAAGGCATGTAGCAGTGATTACCTACTATATTACACTCGAATAGCTGCCATAGTACAGACTCCCATTTTGTCCAGCTATCATTAAACGATAATTTTCATGCCGTTTCGAGCAAATGTCTAACACGTTTAGTTAGCGGCGGGTTCAAAGGGATGCTTGCAGGCTTGATGGTTAACCAGCAATCCAGGCATGCGATGCGAGTATGCTAATATTCAGAGCTCGTTTTACAAAGCTAGGGCTATGTTAGGATTTAATTAGGATCGGCGTTTCCTTGCAAATATCAATGTAATTACAGTTTCAGTAGAATATAGTCAGTCGTTTTAGACGTAAGACAAAGTATTATCTATTTTATATCATATAGCATTTTATTATTATCCTATCCTACTAATATTATAAAGGCGAAAGTTTGTAAGAATGTGAGGATGTATGTTTGTTACTCTTTCACGCTAAAACTACCGAACATATTTTGATGAAACTTGGTACAGTGATAGCTTAAATCTACACTAATAGGCTACTCTACTTACTTTTAAACGCGGACAAAGTCGCGGGGCGCCGCTAATACCCCCTAAGTAACAAAACACCTACGTGGAGGGCGCTGTTTCTCAATGTACACGGGAAAAACTTTTCTACACAGGCGAAGCCGCGGGAAATAGCTAATACTTCGATATAAGTCTTTCGATCTTTGTATCAATGTAAGGCCAGTGTTACCAGGTCGTGACGGCGGGCAAAGGTAAACAATAAATCGCGTGTAAGACTCGTGTGTAATAATGAGGCAAATAAAATCAAAGGCACCCAAATGCCATTTAGTCTGTATGGCATGCTGTATGCCTTTGCTTCTATCAGCATCATATATTATTATAATAAAATATTAGTTTCATAGTCTTCTAGAATCAAATACCTACTTGCATTCGATGTGCGTGAATCACGAGTCAAGATTATAACCACAGTTCATTGAACGCATCATGCGCTACAAGATTCTGTCTCTAATGTGGCAAAAACCACAAACACTTTTTATATACTTAGTGATTACTGTATTGAGTAACTGTATAAAGAAAGAAAAGCAGAATTTAAGATTAAAATAGGGTAGTACCTAATGACAGGAAAAAGGCATCCAAAAAAGTAACGTAATATCTATATTATCAAGGTATATAGTCAATAAATGGACATAGATTTTTATGAGAACATAGATTATCGGCATACCTACATCGACAGCTCAAAATAAAATCATTTGTGTTCAGAATGTCGCTGAACTTGAATTTATTAAGAGTCATCAAACCTTTCTAAGCTTGATTACGTAGAAATTTCTAGAAACTAGACTCAAAGCGTGCGAACGCTGTAACATTTCAGATACATCAATCTCTGCAATTAAAAATAATCGATTAAAATAATCGTTTACAATTTTATTCAAATACATTAGTCGGACACTCTATTTAACGATTCAATTTCGACTGTGGCATAAATTAATAGAAAACATTTATTTAAAAATTTTCGAATGCAATTAATGATTTGAATTACGATATTTGTGGAATTTGAGGTTATTTACGGCGCATTAGAAGTTACCAACATAGTTTCGCTGTAATAAACTCTTCGGTCCAACTGATTTAACACCTTATTTTATAGCCGTTAAGAATTTATGTTAATTTTATTAAACGTCATAGTTAAGGTAGTTAAGGTGAGAGGTCGGTGCTCACAAGTGATAGTTATGCTAGAAACATGTTATTTATACTTTGAACATTTTATTAGGTTATGTTTTAATATTATTGTTGGACGAATGACAATGGATGTAATTCGATTACTGTATAATCGAATGCTCGAGGCAGAACTTATTTCGATAAATAATTAAGTTCTGACAGCACAGGTTATGGGTTAAACTCTGCTATTTTATGCTCATTAAATTTGAGACGCGATCGTTAATTTAGCATTAACTAGCAGAGCTATAATTTATGATGACTTGATGATACAGTGTGATATTGATGATAAATGTCTGTCGTGGCCTACGAATTACATTTACAAGGAGAAATCATGCCGATTTAGCATCCTGGTCTAAGCTGTGAGCGACTCCTAAATAAAAGTAGATAATACCTTATAACTTCATTGATGGAGAATTGCTTCAAAACCTGAAATTGACTAAATGATGAAGACTAGAGTTAGGTTAATAATTGGCCCTCAATTATGATGGACACACGCAAAGAATACGCTTTGTCTTTCAATCTCAAAATGATCTTCATACGTTGCTCTATCAGATGTAGAGATAAAGGTGTAAAACATGCTAGATCAAGAGTTATTTCCACTGTTTTACACCTGTCTATCTATACTAATATAGCGCTTTATTTTAGTTCAGCCTTCAAATAATAAAAACTGGATAAAAATACAAGACTTGAATAATGTGAGTTTCAGAAACAAGAAGGAAGTAGGTAAACCTCGAAAAAGAAGAACATTGTGATGGGTAAAAACGCCTTTCGTCACGTTCTGTAGTGTCGAAGTATGCAAATTGCTGATAAGAAAAAAACACATCCAAAAAAATAAAACCTAACCTACCTATCTACAACATTTCCAAACAAAATAACAATCAAAACTTAATCAGCAAGTGTATAAATAGTATACTCCAATATTGCTATGTGATGGTAGTGTGAATGTTAATTTTATGATTATTTATTTTCTTCGGTTGTGATTGTATACAGCTTTTACCATTGAAACAATTGTATTGTTAACATTTTACTGCAATTAAAACCAACACCAGCCGTCTTAATTAGCAGAAGAGTTCTGATTGGACTCGTAAACAAAAGGAGCCAGTTTCCATTTAATCTTCTCGAAATTAACATTCGTATGGGTGAATTAATAAGTTAGTTAATTATGTTAATTAATTAATTTACAGAAGATAAAACTGGAAGAAACGTAATGTTGTTTTTAGTAATAAAGGTATAGATACTTGTCTCTAGGAAAACGTTTATATATTTGTGTAAGAAACTATAAAAATGAATTCAATTTGGAATGATAATGTCATTGGCAATAAAAGTAAAAATAATATATTGCATGACTTATATAAATAAACTCTAAAACTAGGTAGGTAAGTTCGTAGGTACCTATTAACTTATTAAAAAACTTACTTCAACTAAAAATAACTTGATGCTGGACTTTGTCTACAATCTACGTTATTCTCGCAAAGGGAAACGACGTAAAGCCACGTTTAGTCCGATATTTGACTATTCACTAGTTAAAACATGATTATAAGTAGTCGAGCAAACATACTAACACGTTTACCGCCGCGCGGTACTCTCCAGCCAGGCAGCGCTGGAAACAAACAACTCTCGTTCATTTACAGACAATATTTGAATTTGAAAGGTTTCGAGTCATAAGAGATAGCGGACGATAACTTAGAACTATATCAACGAAAACTGCCTTATATTTAAAAGATTTATTAACATCAATAAAAGAAAGGCAGACAGCCCACGTGATGGGTTAATAATGCGGAATCGGCTTGAGACGAAACAACATTATCTCAAGGAAATAATGGAATCCTACGAAGTCTTGTCAATAGATGTGATGATACCCTAAGTGGCTATGCCGTCGCTATGCAGGCAATAAGACAATAGCTGCATGTGAGGCATGAAGGAAAAAATTTAGGGGGCGCGAGTGCCTATACCAAAAAGTTTTTAGCTTCATGATGTGAGGCAACCTGAAACTCCTGACAAAACATAGCTCTCTTTATTTATTCATCATTGTAAACATTATTTGGGGTAAAAAAAAAATAGAAAGTTAAAAACAGATAGCGAACAAAAAAATGTTAAATGTTAACCCTCCAGTTGCTTGTGTATTAAATACGGTACGAGTTAAGCGCGCGGTGCACGGCCCAAAGACGATGATGTGTGGTCCGAAGTCCGACCGCGCCATGCCTCCTTATTGCCTTTGCTTTTACGATTAAATGATTTTTATTATGCTCCTCTCGTATTACTCGGAGAAATGTTTAAAGTATTACAAAAATAAATACCTATGACGTTTTATAAAAGTGGTACCAAACATACCTACTTGAATAGATTAAGTAAGTCATTCCGAATACATTTTATATTTTGTGCTGATGATACCTTTTCAAAACAGATTCATTTTCAAGTATGACAACATTCGAGGCGCGAGTAAATCTGATAAGATTCATCTTACACTTACTTAAGTTAATTGCCACTACTCATATGCGAAACCTTCACTCCGTTATTTTACAGTGCTTTTTTAAACTAATAGCTTTGAAACTCTTCGTTGGTTTTCTCAATATACGCAAAGAATAAAGACGTTGCGTTTCACATGGACGTAACAACAGTAACACTACAAAGGCAACCGCAAAATAACAGCAATTTCAAATTACCAATATCACAGCATGTCTAACAAGCTCGAAAAGAATTGCCTGCCACAACCACTAAAGGTGTTCTTACACGGGCAATTTTTTGAGCCATTTTTGCGCGGCGACAGGATTGGATCAATCTGGAGCATAATGCGCTTATTGTTTCGGCAATATTGCATCTAATGTCGGCAGAAAAATCACGTCTATGGCCCGCGATAGTCAACTTAATTGCTAGTGTATATGATTGTATTGCCTTGTTTTTTTTAAATTGCTCCATATCGCGTGGTGTGGTGTGCCGGTATCTCCAACAGTTGCTACATGTTGCTACTGCCGTCTTCACTAATTGCTCCAGATTGATCCATCTGTTACTACTTAAAAAATTGCCCGTGTAAGAGCACCTTTATGAAGACGCAAAACTGTTGTTTGCTTACAGCAAATTGGATGCAATCTTGTGCAATCAGGGATTTGCGGCTTGTTCACTGAGTGGAGAAATACGTATGGGAGAAACCGTGAAAAAGTTCTTCTACTTTCTTATTAGTTCATCTTCTATATTAATAATTATTGAATTTAGTGACATTAACCGAATTACTGAAATCTCTCACAATGTATAGAGACATCAGCGCTGTAAAGCGAATTTGTCACGTGCGTGAAGATTCTTTAATTTGCATACCTAACACGAAAAATATATGCCACATGAAAAGGGTACCAATTTACAAGATTCGCTACTAGGAACTAAACTTTAGATACGGCAAAATCTTTACCTTAAAAGTATGCCTTGAAGTGAGTTCCTACTTTCGTCCATGATCCTGCGCACGGTCGGTGCTCGAGATCGGCAATCATCGGTCGGTCCGACTATTTGCCGACAGGACCCACGACCGATGCGTGTCGGTCGCGTTCGTGAGGACTCAACGACCCGCCCGGAGCGTTTAGGGTTATTTATTTATCGACGTTCAAGAAACGATTTATTTTAACAAGCAAGTCTTTAGTTTACAACTCTGTCTTGTGTTTAGAAAATATGACGAACACGGTGTAGAAAGATGGAGCAGGAAATGCTAACTGAAGTTTACTTTTATGCAATTATGAGAAGAAAATTGCACAATGACAGCTTTGTAATCAGAAGATGTTTTATGCAGTAGTTTCACCGTTCCAGTCAATTTTAGAAACAGAAAACTCAAGTTATTTATTATACGGAGGCATGTTTATCAAAATAAATATGCACGATTATTCTTTGAGACTTGTTCGCTTAATCAGAAATTTATCGTCTGTTTAAAATTCCTCATGGTCGTTACCTGTCATGGTATAATAGGTACCTAACTAGCTACTTATCATTTTAATGAAGCCCGCACTTTACGAGCTACCCTAGTACATAGTAATTGGTGAATATTATTACCTACATGACATTCAGAGGCTTCACTTTATTTTATAGTAGGCATTATTTAGTTTTCGGTCTTTATTTAGTTTTTTAAATAATAATATTTGTATCCATCACAAAATTGTTATCCCCTTTTATAAAACTTCATGATAAATATATTCTTCTGTATTTAGTACCTATCCTTTATTCTATTTTTTGTTCCTCTTCTAGTATAAATTATTTATTTATTTCAGTCGTTAAATACTAAATAAACTATACACACTAATATAAACAGAAATACTTAATTATATATAAAAAAAGTTAGTATCAAAAGTTAGGTATGCTGAAGTATCCATTGCAAAATTCTTTAGTTAGGGGTATCCGTCTAATTGAAAGGTTTATTAGTCTCTTCTACTTTTAACTGATCTATATCCATATCTCTTAGCGTGTATCAAGTTTATTATTCAGCTGCGTGCGGTCATTAAGTAGGTACGTTTTTACAGCAGGTGAGGAGGCGCCATACGCCAGGTGAACGAAGATACACGGAGGTACGACATTTTCTCTACCAATTACATGTCTTTGTTTTATTTGGGACGTACTACGACTATTTTAACGGACTCTTGCCCAGTTCACAGACAATTAACTCCAAAAACGCTACGGTACCAATTTTTCTCCGATTCGGCGTTGTAAATGACACGAAATCGTTTCACGTTGCCGTCTCCTAAACCATTAACAACTCGGACCTATGATTTGATGGACTAACGAAGGAGCCGTAAAATTCCTCCTATAATCACAGTGGACCGCTCCCAAAGAGTCTAGAGGGGCCTGATTACAGGGTAGCCGCCCACCGACAGGCGCGGGAATCCAACCAGAACCAAAATAGAAAAGCTTAAAAACAATACTAACTACTTTGCGGTTACGTCTTTTTGCCTTGGCATTTACAGTATTGGAAGTTACGATTTTTTACTTCCAGTTGTATTATCCATCCGCAAGGGCGCATTTACTATAATTATTTGAATAGGTTGATACAACGTTTTGTTTTTGATTGCCTAAGGATGTTCTAAGCACGATTTCGCTTAGGTCCTCTAATTGTAAGGGCTTTAGTAGGTATTTGATTGCGTGATTCTCGGATTGCGTGATACTGTTTTTTCTCTTCGACCTCATCTTCTTTGTCTTAATGTTTACCGCTTCTTTGTCTATAGTAATAAGTAGTTGAGTTGGATCATAGTTGGTTAATTAAACTGACTTGTTTTTTAAGCAATCTACATGCCCACGTTGTAATTATTTATCGCTTAAGATATTTTATTATTTGCTATAGGAAAGTCAAGTCTGTAGGTAATTGTGCTACTGGGGAGTTGTAATTAATTTTCAAACGTGTGTTTTAATACCTGTATGTTTCTATACCGAATAATACAACGTTTTAAATTAGATTTGCTCTGCACTGTCTCCAAACTGTTAGAAGCATGAAACATTTCTTTTCATTAGTAGTTGTGTTGCAGTTTTTATCATCAGCCTCACCAAGTCTAACATTCCGCAGTTTCCATTCATCATTAGGATCTATATAAACTAAAATGGCCATTTCCCCGGGAACATTCCACTAATTGACATTAAACGCTGGTCGTTTGTCATTCGTGTCCGTGTCGCACTGTCGGAGTCCCTCGGTTTAGAATTCATTTAATTTAAAACCAGTAGCAGCGACTGATATATTAGCGTTTTGTTTAAATTTTAGAATTTTGTAACAACATTCTTCAGAGAGCTTGAAAGTTTTGTATACACGTAGTACCAGTACATACATTGAACAGATTTGTTAAATCGTAAGTACCATGATGAAGCAAATTGATTTTTAAATGTTTTCAACTTACACAATTTGAATTTAAAGCATTTTATTACTTAGGCATTGATTTAGGCATTTTGCTATACTTATCGGCAAATTTTATATATTCTGCTCGCAAAAGTGTGTTGAAAACGTCGTAAGATACGAGTGAGCGTTGGTCATTACACTTCTAGGCTTCATTACGTACTCGGCAAGCCTCGTGTGTGCATTCCAGCATCGAAGGTAAAATATCGGCATATTGATTCTTAGACGATACTGTCATATCCGGTTAAAACTAGACAATTTATTATTTAACTGCCGATAATTAATGAACTTTTTCTCATTTTGTTTATTTGTCAGTAAATAAAAATGATTCCTATTGTCACTGATTTAAATAAGGTTTATGTTTCTATTTTCACAGGGCTAAGTAAGTTCAAATAACTTTGGGATGATTATTTGTAGGTAATACTTCACGTGACTAAGACGATGGATCCCCACCGCACATCGTTGGGCTATAATTTTGAACCAATTTCGTGCAACCTCTGAATCTACCTGTGGAAACGTAACGGGTCCAATTTTCGGTCTCAAATTGGGTTTTAATGGTTTTAATCGACGGATGTAGGTCGGTTTAATTCTACTTGAAATGATAATTTATATCGGGACATATGCGCAGACGCAGACGGCGATTATTTTAATGCCAAGGCAGAAAATAAGGGTCGTATTTTATAGAAAACTGTAATGACAGACTACGACTTTCTGTTTACCAATTGTACTTATAATAAAAGATTAATAATAGGTTGAAAATTTGAAACCAGTTGGTAGGTAAATAAGGCTTACTTTATTTTCAAGACAACATGCGGTGGTAGATTCAAAATAAACGTATACTAGCCGATGCCCCGCGACTTCATCCGCGTTAAGAAATATGCTATTTAAATGTTATTAATTTTTTTAACCCGTTCTAATCATGCCAGTTTCTTAGTTTTAAAGTTTGTCAATAGATGGCGTTAGGTGTATTTTACACCCCGCTATCATTTGGTTCTTCATAAGGTAGGTGTGCAAATTATTCACCAGTTTTTATTACTTTATGATTAGTATAGATATATATAGATGACTGACTATAACCAAAAAGAAGAGGCCTTATACCACAGAATATAATAGTAATTAAAGTAAATAAACATTCATTGCGGGTGAAATATTTTTTACTCAATAAAACACCTATGATAAATCTGTACCTCTACTTAGTTATATTTTACTAGGTACTGAACTGACTTATCTAAAATTTAGTAGGTAGGGTAAGTAATGGATTTCTAGAAATAAACAAGTCTGTCAATTAAAGTAATATTATTACAATTAAACTTATTAGTAGATATAGAAAACTTATTATGAGCCATAAAGAAGCGTTTTGGGTTTTTAATTATTAAATAAATAAAAACATTAAAGACAGAGGTTTCGTGTTACAAACGGGTTGATGACCTTATCAAAGATCTATAATTTTAATTATACTACCACTAATATCTTTACACAATCTTATCTATCACCCAATCGGTGCCCATATATCAATAAATCGATATAGGCTTACTCGTATTTGTATGTTTATTACCCTTTCACTTTAATCGGGCTTTAAATTAATTAGGTACTTTCATTTATTTACTTTTAGAGACCAGATTTTAACTTCAATTACACATTATTAGGCAAATTAACACTCTTTCTGTATAATATTGATCAGATATTGATATTCAAAAAGAGAGCGTCAGTGGCGTAGGGGATAAGACGCGGCCTATCATATCGAAAGGTCCGGAGTTCGATCCCTAGCTGGGCCATGTACCAATGGGTTTTTTCTCGAAACTTAAGTACATTTACTGACTGCTCTCAAACGGTGAAGGAAAAACATCGTGAGGAAACCTGCATACGCCGAAGAAGAAATTCTTAGGCGCATGTGAAGTCCACCAACCCGCACTGGGCTAGCGTGGTGGACTATAGCCCGAACGCCCTCGTTAAGAGGGTAGGCCTGAGCCCCAGCAGTGGGGACATTAATAGGCTGTTGATGATGATTGATATTCAAATAGGTATATGAAATAATACCTATAAACATAATAAACTAGTAGCTTTTTCCCGCGGCTAAGAACAGTTTTTTCCGCGGGAACAGCTTTTCCCGAGGTATTTATAGCCTATTGATAGGATACAAAGGTGACATTGTGAAACAGCGCCATCTATTGACCGAAAACAAATATCATAGTGAAATTATTCTTACGCTTATGTTATACCTATTACTCAAAATTACATTTAAATCTGTTCACCGGAGAATAATACAGACTTAAAAACAACTAGGAAAGATATCTGGATGTAGTGAAAATGTACTTCATTGAAGAAAAAACTGAGATCATGAATACTAGATCGCAGAGAAGAAACCTAAAAACCAACCCAATTCGAGAAAACCAACCCAATTCGAGAGTTAAAACCAGATTGAAACCAATTATGGGCAATCTCGTCGGTCGTATATAAAGAAAGGACCAACAATGCCGTTGGCTCCTAATTATTGGGCTTTCTGTCTGTCTGTGTTATATTGTGGAATAAGGTTTTCCCGCGAAAACATTAAAAGTAGCCTATATGTATTTCCAGGATATAAGCTATCACTATACCAAGTTTCATCAAAATTCAGTTGTAGCGTGAAAGAGTAACAATCATCCTCACAAACATCCAAACATCCTTGCAAACTTTCGCCATAATAGTATTATCCACATGTAGGATATGTGGATACCTACTGAATACCAATTTTAAAGTAGCATTTTGTGATGTATTTTACTTCAACTTAAAGAAACAAGAACATAAACTTTAGACCATAATATTAAAATTGTTGTAACATTTCAAACATACACAGGTCGTGGTAACAAACGTCCAAGTTACTTAATTCTAAGGTTGTGAATAGCATAATTTCCATAAGCGTGTCGAGCAGTAAAATAAAACAAATAGTTTCGCAACCGAGCCGCATCAGCGGACAGACTGACATACGCACAGATTTATGAGCTTGACAACTGCATGGCCTATGATCCGAGATTATTATAAGGTTGGGAACACAACAGAAGCCCAAGGACAAGCACCAAGCTAGGGGGTTGGTCCCCGGGGTCCAAGTGAAAAGTTGGACAACGAAACAGAAATAAATATATTTTTTATAGTTTTTCGGCCGATCAGAACTTTACCTTTATTTTAAACACGAAACAACATTCTGTTCAAGAGGGGATTCCCCTTTAGTCCACTTTACGTTGTTCAGGCGAGGATTCCTCTGATCAAAATATTGTTGAAATTATACGAAGGTAAATGGAAATTATTGTTTTTTTCATGTTCAATTATTTTTGGTCTACGAAAGTATAATTCGAAGGTAAATACAACCTGTTGGCCATTTCAACTACCACGGGGAACAAATAGATGCAGATTTATGGCATTATAACTTTATTTATGGGCATTAATTAAACAAGGAGAGGACGATATAAAAATATAACATCCAGACCGGGACTTAATTATTTGTACAAATTGTAATTACTAAGAAAAGTATTTTTGACTAAATTGAGTGCAAAACAAGCGCTCTAAATAGACGTTTTATATAGCTAGCATATAATGGCTATCTTTTTAAGGGGCCCAGGAATACCTGGCAACACTTCGACCCTATGGGACAATCTTACTAAGAAAAGTCTTTTTGACTAAATTGGGTGCAAAACAAGAGCTCTGAATAGACGTTCTATTAGCTAGCATAGAATTGCTCGCGGGCTAGACGAAGAAAATAACATTTCTACTGTCCCTGTACTGATGTGACCTCAGATTTACAAAACTTCACTGTCACGGACTCAATGTAAATAAAACGTTTAAACAATAGTAAATAAATCATAAAATATGCGCATAAAATAAATAATTTTACTCTGACTCATTCCAGCATATTTAACGTTTAGAGTTATGTTAACTAGTGTATACCTACTTACCAGAGTGTAAAACCTATATTGTTTCAATTGAACTTGGGAAAAAATGTAAAAGGGCCAATATATACTTTTTTTAGATAGAGCGTCAGTGGCGTCGGGGATAAGACACGGCCTATCATATCGAAAGGTCCGGAGTTCGATCCCCAGCTAGGCCATGTACCAATGGGTTTTTTCTCGAAACTTAAGTACATTTACTGACTGCTCTCAAACGGTGAAGGAAAACATCGTGAGGAAACCTGCTACGCCGAATAAGAAATTCTTAGGCGCATGTGAGGTACACCAACCCGCACTGGGCCAGCGTGGTGGACTATAGCCCGAACACCCTCGTTGAGAGGGTAGGCCTGAGCCCCAGCAGTGGGGACAAGTTAATAGGCTGTTGATGATGATGATTCTTTTTTTAAAAGAGTGGACCGACGATCTTAATGAAGTATAGTGAAAAAAGTAAGCCATTAAACGTGTCATTACGCATGGTGTTTTATATGATATTTTAAAATGTGAGTTGTGCGTATCTTATTAATAAATATCTCATGTGATCCTGTGGACTGGGTCAGGTTTTGACCATTTAGTGAATAGGCGCAGCATTTTAACGGGCCCCCAAATGTCCAGGTATATTTCTGAAGTTGTAATATTACGTCATAATTACATAACTTTCATGATAATCCTTTATCGCATTTACAATGTAATTGAATAAATGATACTAATGTGATACAATTTACGAATTCCACAGTAATGCCGCGGACACACCGGGCCCTTTTGTGTCGGCACATATTGTTGCGATACTCGTTTACATTAAATGAAATAAGTAGTTGCGATACACATACGTAATATCAGTATCACAAGCAGTATCATCAGCTTGGTATCCGGCACAGTATATGCCTGTAGGCATAGTTTCATGCGGCACAAACAAAGCGGCTTGTAGACTTTTGTGCCGCAAACAGTAGATATTGCTAAACTATGTACCGATCTTATCTCCTTAGTGGGCCAGGATTACCTGGCGACAGTTCGACTATATGGGATCTTTAAGGCCACAAAAAAGACCAAAGGTGCCCCAATCCGTTTTTTGATGAATTTCACATACGCCTGAGAATATAATTTCTAAATTTTGAATAAGCAGGTTTCCTCCCGATGTTTTCTGGCATTATAATAAACAGTACTTTAGTGCCAAAAAACGAATTGGTACGGGCTAAGGTTCGAATCCATGACATCAGAACGTGAGGCGAGTGCACGGCTCCCAACCATGTGCCGACACAAAAGTTCCCGGTGTGTACAAGCCATAAGCCTGTGGGCTAGGGCTGCACAAACCAACATCGATAACCATCACACGGTTCGTATTTTGGCGTGACATCGGTGGCGGCGGTCGGTGGCGGGACTGTGGCGCCAAAAACGGGCACGCAATGAGGTCACTAGTGGCGTCGAGCCAAGTGCACATAAAACGAGTCACCATTGAGACTGTTGCATCCGAATTTATCCGGAACGGACATGCTTGTCTTTATTTTTAGTTATTTAGTAAGCTTAATACGTTCTGGGAAAATCGCCAAACAATAACGAGCAATGCATTTTAGGTATTGTTTAGAAACAGGCAGCTTTTTAAGCTGACATGGCCATGCACCAGTAGACCTTATTATATTTGATTATACTTAAGAGTTTTTTATTATTCTTCAGCATGGCCGAAGAGGACAGGAGAAAGAAGAGTTAAAAACTTTCACGAAGTTTGGCAGCATCACCAGCGCAGGTTAAAAATTAATTCCATTTAAATTACATTTCATTCACTTCATCATCAAAATGACAAAATGTATGAAACTAAGTACCTACCTAGTTATCTTACGTCACGTGAAAAATATTTTTAGATAACCGTTTAAACCTCTCACTGTTTATAACTCAATGAGAAAGAAACAACATAAATTGCACGTACGGAAGCCAATATATTTCATGAAACAATTTATGTTGCATTTAATGGAAATTCGACTTAAATCTTAAAATATTGATAAACAACTATAACAACTACAGCTCAGATTCAAAACAGATCAACAATGTAGCGAACAGTGACAAACATAACCTTTCAAGACAATTTATACTTAAGATTCATTGAAAGATTAGAAGACGCTTATTGCATTCATACAGCGTTAGGATTTCGAAATTAATCGCTTGGACTGTCAGCTATTGCAATGGCAGACGGCCAAGGAGGGATGGCGCCAGCGCCGCGGACAATTACCGATATAGGAGGTATGTAACGTGAGCTGTGAAATAAAACTGTTATGATTAATGCGAAGCCGCTGCATTAGCGTCCGTTATAAATTTTAATGTATAAAAAACCTTGTTTATGAGTTAGAAGTGTTTTAAATTCAAAGCATGTTAGTGGTCATTGCATTTCACAAAGTTGGCTCAAACGAAGCGCTAGGAAACAAGGTAGGTGCTTAAAACATTAATTTTTTTGACACAATACTAAACTTTGTCCATAAAAAGTGTAAAGTCGCAGAAATCCGTAAGCAATTAGCACTACAAACTGTTAAAAAGACAATAGTGATGGGTGGGAGTGCTCGCTAATCGTTGATCGAGAGAGGCGCCGCGGCGCGGGCGCGGAATGAGGTCGGCAGGCGACAGGCCAAGCGAAGCGCGACCATGCACCCGTGCAGTGAGTATCGATAAATAGATAATACGTGCAATCAACTTGCACTGTTTACTTGTGACTCGACTAGGCGCCAAACCAATTACGTAAGAACAATTTTGTCCGTTTTATTGTTTGAAATTATTCACATATGTCTTACATCGTGATTTTGAATATGTATGTACGAATATTTAAGTATAAAAAGGAGATAAAAACCTTTTACAAATTATAAAAACATTTATAATAAGTAATAACAAAACTAAACGGAGAAAAGAGAGGGAGATTCGGATGGCAAATAAGCAGTGCAACACCTAACTGACGGAGTGGTTACACCGGGAATATGACCAAACAGGCTTGAGGGGACAGATCACGATAATCAGCATTAAGGAGGAATATAGGTAGGTATCCCATCATTCATACCTACATGTTGTTTTAAAATCACAACACCGAATGACACAATACTGGCCGGCTAGCGTATTGTTGTCAGCGACATCAATAATACTACTCCTGTTTATAGTCGAAATCGATCGATTATTATTAATGTTTGGTTTATCGACAAAACACTGGCGGCACTAGCGGATGCGGTGGCGCCGGAGTGCGGTGGCGCCGCTCTTTCGCGAACAATGCTTGTCCTTTCCACAGTGTCGCTTGGAAAAATTTTGATTGTTAATTGTTGTGCTAATAATAAAAGTTTTTATGGTCGTCAATGTTTAGCGTTTCATTTCTACTGGTTCAGACAAAAGTCAACATACCATCATAAAATAGTTAAGTGACTAAACATCATGATCATTTATCAATTCATTAGCTTATCGCCGTCCACTGCTGGACATGGGTCTTCTCCGATATGCGCCACTTCACCATGTCCCTCGCGCTTCTAATTGAACCTTCATTCTCGTCACTCTTCATTCACCCTCGGTCCACGCGACGGTCTCCACTGAAAAACCGGTCTACCCCATCGGCCATCGGTTTTGCTATATAATTTCTGCCCAGTTCTGCCTGTATATTTTTTCAGCTTTAAGTGATCCTCTTATCATGCCTTCTTCAAATACCGTACCGTACGCAAATATTTTCGATCCCATGCTGCATTCTTAGTTTCGCGATGGCCGTTATATATCTCCATTATAAGCTCTATCCATTATAAGTAGGTATTATACATTACCCATTCACTGCGTGTGATCCTTTCTAGATTCTTACCTGTAAAAAAAACCTTTGTTTAGAATTACAAGCTAAATGCATTTTTATGTTTTCTATAGTTTTTGTTAAAAATCGTGCTTTTTGTAGGATACTAATATTTCTTAAATAAAGAACATAAACAGATTTAAAAGAAAGAACATGAGTCACAAAATAAAGTATGAAATTCGTAAGATGCGTCAGTACAATACTGAAACGAATAAGACCAAAAACAAAAAGCTTTGTTTATACACCAGTAGCGACGTATGCGCAGACGCAAGTGCTGCGTGTTTGTTGTTCCAGTCCGTATAATATAAAACTTCTAAACAATCCACCGATTTACAGGCTACTGTCCGTTGTAAACAAACACGACCGAACACCGTTAGCAAATGCAAGTGTCAGGGACAATGAATGTAAATTAAGAAGAGATGAAATTAATACAGAATGCTTTAATTCAACCAACAATCTCTCTTGAATAATAATAAAGATAGTTATTGAATAAGATATCGGATTAAATTGATATTAGTATAAATAAGAATGAGAAAAGTCAATGTAGATAAAAAGTGTAAGCGTATTCATAGATGAAATAAGAAGAAATAACACAAAGAAGAGTTGTTAAATGAAAACGAAACAGTGAAATTTTTGGAAGGGATTCCTTCTAACAGTACCTATATAAGTATCCACATCAAAAGACATGAAAAACGTGTAAATTCTAATAAATCTTGAATCTTTTCAAACTTTAATCATCCATTTTGAAACACTAATCCTAAAAATCCTTTTCACCACAAACATGCCAACGGTACCAAACTTTTTCAGTTTACTTCCACATCTGTCGCCACGCGCCGCTTACGCATGCGCCGCCGTCTCCATTATCTTGAGACCTACCTCGCCTCCCGAATATTCGTCTACAAGGGTTTTAATGAGAGAAGCTGTATGGCGGTTCGAAGGTCTTTACAAACTGGTTTTTACATTTTGAAGTAACCCCTCACCGCCTCGCTGCCCTTTTTCTAGTATAATCTATTTGAAGGCAACTAATATCCCACAAGTCGACGGTAGCGTTTATAAATACTTAATTTGAAACTGAGATATTATTATTTTATGGTAATTTCCTAGAGTTGTATGTTTGCTTTTGAGTTCCAGATACGTAGTTTCTTATGAAGAGGACTTCGATCACCATATCCCGATCGCCGGAAGAGGACCAAAAACTCACAATTTGTGTCAGCAAATTTTCCAAAATCTTATAGGTACATTTTCTTCGATAGGTATTACAATGTCATGATGTATAGAAACAAGCTGAAATTTTAAGTCAAAGGAGACACAATGTTGAGGAAGAGAATGAACTAATTTAGGGCACAAGGTTGGCTTAGCAAAATATGGGTGGCGGCGCAGGTCGAGGCCGGCGGTAGCCAGACTGCGGTCGTAGTGGTTTCCACACGTATCTACTCTACCGCGCACGCACTCATAACATAACTCATAAGTTGTAACAAGATAGGTTAGGAGCCGTATAATTTGATAGCTTTATAATTGAGGGAAATTCACATACAAAGATTCCCACAGTAAATACAGACACGCGATAGACTAATTAAATTATAGGCGAAGTCGTTGCGCCCACGCCACGCCGACGCCGACTGCCAATCGTGAAACAAAAACAATAAAAAAGACGACAATAGCCGCAAACTAGAAAATTATGCCAATCGAATATATATAACGCGAATAAATTACTGCATTAATGAATAAATTATGATTACAACGTGGAGCGCCGCGGGAAAAAATAGCGCTATAAGTGCGGCGCCGGCGCCACCGCTCACAAGGATAAACATAAACGCGCAATTCACACCCGCAAACAGTCCCGACGATCAAACTATTCTAAGCATTTATGTAAGTCAATAAGGACTAGAATCTAAAGCCGAAAGAAACAGTTAAGACGTTCTGTTAGAAAACATGGACTCTGAATGCGCTCATGCGACCGTAGCGAGTCATTACGATACTTTGAAAGTGTTTCTAACAAAAAGTAAACTAAACTGCACTCTAATCCTATTATATTAAGTTGCTATCGCAAGTGATTTCGTGGTCAGAAACGTATTCTATCCTTTTCCATGGACTTACGAGCGAGTGAGAGGAACGGCGTAAAAAATATATCCGCAAACGCAACGTTCCCATTCGTTTTGACACGTTACATGCACCGGGCGAAGTGATAAATATCTTAGTACGGACAGATGCCGAGCTGGTAAGTAAATCCAATTTAATATACTACCATGCGACAACGCGGAAGGCAGACTTGCTCCAAGTAAGTACACAGCATTAAGCGTGAGAGAACCAGACTCAAGCACCAGAATCTGGTGAACAAACCACTTGAAGCGCTTACTTAGATAAATATATAGACGAGAGTCGGACAATAGGCACTTAAAGCTACTCTTATAATGTACTACCATTATCTAAACACATGTAGGTAATTTAAGTAAGATATAAATTGAAGTGCAATTCAATAGATGTTTGAAAACCTTAACGAATTTAAAGAATTACGTACGATCTGAGCTTTGATGCAACTTTGTATATACAGTTTTAAATTTAAAACAGCAGCAGGTGCGTTTGAAAGACGAAAAACATAAATTCAGAATCGATAACAGATGTAAGCCATTCAGCTGCGCTTGTGTAACGAGCTCTCAACGTTATTTAGGGCATAATATTTTACGCAACCTGGAATAATCGTTACGTAACCATAGTTGTAACAGTGATAAAACTTTATTTGATTTAAAAATCTTAGACGCATTACTAAGCTTTATACAAATAACCGGCCGAATCGGAGTTATTTGAACAGCCCACGTTTCTAATCTCGAAGAAGCCCGAAACTCTTGAGTGCCATCCTGTGGCTGTATTTTATTATCTCAAGTCCCTGCTATCTTTAGAAGTTGTCCCGGTCTCACAAAAAGTCTTATCAAACTACACGAACCTCAACTTAAGTCGATCCCAAGCTTTTACCGGTATCGGTCCGTATCCTTTTAAGATTTATAACCGTCTGGATCGATTTACAGGTCGCCGGAAGACAACATTAGGTAACGGAAACCTGGGGAGTGCTTCAAGGGTAATTTTAAACCATAATAGCGTAGGGACATTGGCAATCGAAACGCTCCTTGAGATAATTTAAGTGGAAGTTGTTAAACTTGAGTGTACAGAAGGAATAGATGATAAAATATATCGAATACGAATACTTTAAAAGGTTCCATTTGCGCTGAGAAGGGAAATGGCAATTATAAGTGATAAAACAGAGATGCTTTTAGTTCTATCTTTTGTATAAATAAATAAAATTAAATAAGAAAAGAAAATACATATATTAAGTAGGTAGATTTGTATTTGGAGTTTTATGACGATGATCCAATTTGGTGCTCTTAAAATAATTTAAGATAGGAAAGCAGACTCTCGAAAATGCATTAACGGATAATGAGTGTTCGTGGTTGGTCCAAGGAATTTGAAGTGGCAAGATGGAGTGGCGTTAGAAGTGTCGCTGACAGGTAGTCGATGAGTCAGCGACCAACAAAGGCCGGAAAAATAACAAACAAACGGGCCAAATAAAACCGTAGAAGCACAGAATATAAGATGACACAAAATTATAACGCTATTAAAGTTTACAATATTTCTGTACATTGTAATAATTTTAATTTGCAAGATAGTCTTTACCGTCATTAACCACTTAGAATAATTAACAAGCATCGAAGACTGAGATTAGCGTCAGCTATAAAACGCAGATATTCCACTCTGTGCCTAGCAAATGCTTTAGCCGCTAAGGATAAACCATTTTCTCGACGCAGTAATGGCTAGTGTTATCTGTAATTAGCGTCCTGCAATCGTGAACACTCGAACCGAATCCCGAAACAATATTTTGAACAGGTACTTGAGATCTAAAAGAGGCCAGGTAGGAGAAATTTGTTTGAAAAAATGGCTACCCTTGTTTGGCAAAATATTGTACAGGTAGATGTACCTGTAGGGACTTGTGGAGAACAAAAGGGGCTCCTAGAGAGGCGTCGCCTGTTAATAGCACTATGATACAGTGTGGGCGACCGAGTCAATTAGGCCATCCGCCGACGCCATTCCCGGAATGTCTCCGACAAATGACTGGGTACGATAACAGTAAAGGCGAGACTCTGGCCGTCCTTTTTGCCCTTTTTGTCCGAGTTTACCTTCGCCTTCGCCGTTTCTGATAACGCAACCTTTTCTTAATTGAGTTTCTGTGTTCTTTTATCTTCAAATCGCATTAGTGGTCTGACATGGAGAATAACTTTTATCATTCACAATTACCAAGTATTTGCCTAATGTTTTCGTACGAATTGCTTTTATGACTTTGTGTCGAAATATTTTTGTAAACACAATAAAAATACAAATCAATAAAGAGGTGATGAGTAACGATTTTATTGTTTTGCTGTGGCAGATTCACGAGTGTCTATAAATCTTACCACAAATATAAACCAAAGTTTTCATTTAAATCTTTGTTTAAAACCATATTCAATAAAGTGTTGGGTAAGATTCAGAAACAACATTTTCATTCAAAGTTAAATAATGTATTTTCATTTCATTTTCATTGCAGCTATCATAAGCACTAAAAGCTTTTATTGAATATCATACGAAAGTAATGATAACCTACGTGCTTATATATAAACGAACATCCGCCAACAAACTAATAAAATGAAACGGCAAACCATTGACTTCGGTGAACAACAAAAGCGCGTGCAATGCAAACAGTAAAAGTCGGATAACATACTGAGTCATAATATCTTCACAAGTGCAATGCTTTCGCGGCGGTGAATCCACGGGTGAATCACATCCTTAATGCTGGGACAGAAATTCTCAACAACAGCCAAACAGACAAAGTTTTGCTTTGATGCAATTCTGCTTCGGTACAATTTTTATACGTCTGAACCCTAGCATTGTGAACTTGTTTGCGTTGCCGTTTAATGAGTACAGGTTCGACATGTTGTTACTTGTACTTACGTAGTCATAGGTTTGCAATGTTATTTCAACATTCAGCTTTTTTATTCGCCTCTCGATCTTGTTTTGGAACTGAAATTATTTTATGCTTTTGGCGCCGGTTCAAGAGCATCAGTACGTTTTAAATTCTAACAAGTAGTGAGAACACACTGTTCTTTATATAATAAAGACAGATACTTAGTTAAAGGAGTGTGTCCGTTCACTTCTAAAAGGATTCACAGTTTTTTAAAATGAGATGAAATAGGTATGATATGTAATAATGAACCAAAATACCGTTTAGCATTTAAATACCAGGATCACAGCGGACTTATGAGATTACAATAAACAGGTAATACAATAATTATACATGGTCATAAACCTTCTATAGCGGTATAATTGCATTAACTGAAGATGCAATCTGCGTGCTGGCATTTGACCCCAGGCCGTTGGTTATTTAGATATTAATTATAAGGGATTATACGCAACTAGTGGTATGAACTTTCTAGGCAAGACCGGATAAACCACTGCGCAATATAAATACACTGAACCACCAGCAGCTTCGCTTAGTGGAAACGATGCAGACGATAGGGTTGCGTAATGAGTAGAAAAGAGACAGATAAATACATAAAAAGTGACAAATAAATACAAAAAAGACAGATAAATACATGGGTTTAATAAACAAATGTGAAGACTATACTACTGAAATACTGAAGTACTGAAATAGCTTCAGAAAACCGTGACTTACAAAGTAAGTACTTGTCTATTGGCTACCTGGTATGTGTTGTCGTTTCTCTCATTAATTCAATCAATACAATACAATCAAACCAAGACAATAATGTATTGATTTTTCAAAGAAGGTAAGAGTTAGGACCATATGAAATATGATGAAACTGTAACGAAGTAAAACATGACTGCTGTTACATTATAATAGTACCTAATAAAATAAAAATCATGTATTATACTTACTAGTACTTACATAGTTAATCATAATATTACTATAAATTCCAGTAATACCGGCGATGTATTCGAATAGTTTAATAACCATACGCACGCAAGACCGCTTCTGGACTGAACAGCTGGTGCACTATTAAGTTTTATTATAATCGGCCTCTGGACAATAATTATAGTTGATATTTATAATAATATCGGTTTGCATGATAAAGAGCAACTGCATTAGGTATATGAAGTATAATATTAATCCCATAATGATCGATGCTGTCAAAGGCAAGACTTAAAACTGTTTGTGCCGAAAATTAGAATTTTTGAGGATTAATTCTAGATATTTCTAGAGGATTATTTCTTAGTATGTCATAACTATTAAAATATAAAAGGCTGCTTGGGTTATACTTAAGTTACAATTGCTAAATTAACGTCTTTAAGACGTAGTCCACCCGTAGCTAGAGCACCCGTCCGAGTCACAGATTAATGATATAGTGTCTTCGACAGTCCGAATCTATGTCTAAGTCATTATGTCTGTCTATTCCTAGACATTAGATCTTAACTTTTTTTTTCAAACAGCCATCACCACTTTTATTTATACGTCGCAACAGATGTTCAAATGCCAGCAGTAAGTTTACTAATATTGCCTTGTTTTTTGTAGATCTGCAATTTATTTCATTAAATAGCATTAGCAATTCATTGCACCGGCAAGGCCAAAAGTTTCTAATTTGTTTGATCTTTTTCAGTGTTCACACCAGAATCAAATTTAAGAAATTAATCAAGTATAATAATATTATGTATTTACAATATTATCTTTTAATTTTGACATTATCTAACATTGGATAGCGTTAAGCAATGGTTTGGCATGTTCTAGCCGTTATGATAGGGACAAGAATACTTACCTTTTTACGTAGCACACTTTGAAAGTTGGGGATATGAGTAAGTACATAATTCGTTTCATTTATATTTCACAAGAAATGAAACAATTTTCACACAACCTTACTTTTGCGTAAATAATCGGTTTTAAATACTTATCCCAGCAGTTCCTTACCTTCTTTATTTACTACATTTATAATTAAACTTTGTATACTTTAGAAACAATAGTTGGAAAAGGGCTCTAAATGCTGACTCACTATTTTCAAATTAAAATATTTATGAAGTCGAGGGCCCGCTTCGGTTCTCTTTACTGCCTACCTCATATCGCCTGTGTTATTTATGAGGCAGACTTTAAAACAATTTGAGACCGTTCTTGTATCAATTTTATTGAAAGGACAGGTTTTTGATGCGTTATTGAAGCCATTATTGAGGTTTTAAAATCTTTGGTATAATTTTCGGTTTCTTTGACAATGATAAAGAAATGAAATGAATAGAAATTGTACGCGTCGAAATTGGGGAGTAAAAAGTAATTCAAGACCATTTTCTAGTTAGAACAATGAATATTATAATATAATTTCTTTGCTCGAAAAAGTTAACAGGGAGAAATAGTATCCAGGAAAGATAGGAATAAACAAATTGATAATATTAACTATACCATGAACTCGTAGAGTTCGCTGCCCAAAAATACCAAATTTTTGTTTGTAAATCAAAGATGTTTAGTATTCACTTAGCTCAAGTGCACTTTAGTTCTCTTAATTATAATAGGGCTTATCTGAACTTCCATTGTAAGCCTTACAATATCTCAAAATGCAGAGAAAGTACAGCTACGAAAGTTAAAGACAGCAAGGGCGCAGAGGCAGCTACAAACTGGTAATATTTGCATACTTGGTGATATTGACGAGGTATGCCGGCGCCGACGTTGGCATAACTACCACAAATATAATAGTATACTCACATACATAATATCACTTACAGACTTTTTGCAGTATTTTCTAATAACTGATACTAGTAAAGGATATTGCAGGATATTACAGGCGAAAATAAAACGGCGCTCGTTGGGGAAGGCCTATATCCAGCAGTAGATATATATCAACAGGTTGATGACGATGAGTAATCCAAACCAAGCGTCAGGACCATGATCATATAACAAACAATGTCATTTCATCATCATCATTTCCTTTCCATCCATCCATCATTTACTTTACATAAATCCAGAAAGATGAGACTATGCTCAGGTTAGGAAAGTAGGCACTACCGTCTATACAGCTGATGCAACTCTAATTCTTGAATTATTGAGGACCTCTCTGAAGCATCTTATTACCTAAAGTACTTAATATTATGTTTGATTTAATCCACGCCATTACAGGCGCCTCGTGGGCAACGTGCCATTCAGCTAGACATACAAATATACAGACATCAGTCTTATAAGGAATGTTATGTGTTTGTCCAGTGTCATCTGTGGCATACATTAACATTTGAATGTATGCTAACGCGGTTCCTAGCATTTTAAGTATACGTTTGCTATGTTCGCATGGTGTAGTCGCCTTCAAGTATGTACTCACAATGGGAAAAATTTAGAGAAGGAAGTAGTGACTTAGAAAGTTATGTGAATGGACAGGGATAACAATATCTAGTAAGATCCACATTATCTTTTGATGGAAAGGGACCATAAACATAAACACAGAGCTCACCCAATTGAAGACAAAGTTGCAGGAAATATTGTACAAAGATTATGTACTTTATTAATTCTCAATCCAATGAAGATAGATATGCTAACAAAAACAACTCGACAAATGAAACCAAATTACAAATGTGGAGGTAAGGCTTGCACGGTAACGCTTATAACCTAGAGCTGAATTGTTGAAAAGTTGCCTACAAAAACCACAGTCGGCATGCGTTTTATTTTCTCTAATTAAGTAATTACTACAAATGCAATTCATTTTCTGAAGGAGAGAAAGCATGACGCATTTGTGCATTTACTTTCTAAGCATTCGCTGCGCTGATTGCATAGTTATTAATTACACAGTGAGAGACACAGCTGAAGTGAAAACGCCAACGCTTCGCATAAAGTCCCTTCGTTACACCTTGGATACTCCATCATATTACCACACAGTATCTCGCAACTTGATACAACAATAACGAATTAGTCTAAGAGAACCCTATCTCGTACTCGTATATGGAGCAATTTCAATAAAATTAGCTTTTATATTATATATTTTGAATAATTGATGCAGATCTCTAACGCCGATAGAGTGGCGCCTCGCCCCCACGTTTCCACAGCTCAGCTACTGCACGCAGACAGACAGATAAACAAGCCGACAAGCGTGGGAGGGACACTATTATTATATACGCAAATGAAAATCATCTGGTTTCGCAAATGTGAATTAGAGGTCATTTTAATAGACAGATTAGACTAGACTATACATAATTTAAAATAGTTTAAATTCTTTATAGCCGGTTTGGGTATAAAGATACTACTTTTGTTTTTCTCGTTATTCTCAAGAGAACATTACTTAGATCATTAGAACCAGCAGTAGAAGTCAACAGACTGATTAACTTATCAGTGATAATCATTGATACAGCTAAAATAGACAAACAATCAAAGGACTGTTCAAATACACATAAAATTTTGTGTAGAAAAACGACAGTAGGTACCTACTGCAATACACATTTATATCGAACAGCGGTATTGCAAGTTTGCAAACAAAGTATTTTTTATTACTTGAAATACAAAATAACGTAAGATATTGATCAATATGATCCTACGATTGGAATAGATAGAGACAAACTAAACACAAACATAATTAAAACTACATTAAAAGAAACGACGTTACAAATTGCAAGTTTCCAAACAAAGTTACTTGCTGAAAACATAACCAATCATAGTAGGCCTGTAAACATTAGACCACCATTCCTAATCAAAGGTCATTAAAAAGTGGAAATTCCATTGAAGCTACAAGCTTGCTGTCTGACTCGATAAGGTAAGACATGAATGTAAATAGTGCTTGCGGCGCCCATACACGATTGATTTGCTTTATACTTTAATTTAAAAATCATGTCAAATTTAATTAAGCACCATATTGAGGAGGTGTAACAACTTAACAAGGCTTAGCAACTTTACTAGTGTATACTTATTAAGTGTGGGTCAATTTAATCGTGGGTGGTATGGGTGACATTTTTAACTGTCGAAGATTGTTGATATAAACTTGGTAGTTTAAATAATTCTGTAATTAGATTTGCAAGTTTTTTTTCATATATTTTTTTTCAGTAACATGAAGTTATTGCCTTTGTTAGGTGTTACCTATTTAATAATTTTTTTTTTATATCTCTCAACTAGCTATGATCGACCATGCTTTTGGTATTACTGTTAAGATATAGGCAGTATATATTTTTCTATGAAGGTATGTCTGTGTTGCTACCAAATTGCAAGTATTGTTTCTTTGTGGAACAAATCATTAAACCATCGTTTCCAATGAGTCAAAGTCAAAACTATTTTATTGCATGTAAGTACAGTGGGTACATTTATACAACGTCAATTTTTTATCTACCACCGCTTCCAAGGTGTTAGCGCTGGGAAGAAGAAGCGCTAAATAATGATTTCTACTGCGATCAAGAATACTATCTTGATCGCAGGATTTCTATCTAGCTAGCCAAACCAATTAAAATCAAAATAACTAAATGTAAGGTAACTAAATTGATGTGTACCTATTTCTTTTGTACTCAATATAAATACGTAATAAAAAGTACCTACGATTATTAAACAAAAGAAAGTAACCAAAAATTGTAACGACCTTGAAACATTAGATAAAAAGATTAGATAGGTAAACAATCGCTGTAAATACCTAATGCATAAATGAAAACATTATTGAGCGAGCGACCACCCACAGTCAGCAATTGAAGCAATAAAACAATCACATGATTTAAAAGAATGATACACGACTTCCGCACAGAAGTATGTGAGTACATTAAAATAACATGGTTTCTTCAAATAATTTCCTAAAGACAATCAAAGTTTATTTCGTTTCAAATAGACTCTCATACGACATTGGGGAGAAATCAAAACAAAAGAAAATTTGGGAAATAAGGTAAGGGATTAGGGATTTCTTCCTAATTGTAATGTATTTAAAGGTGAATATGAATATAAAAGATAGGTAATAAAATATTATGGACCAATAAGCACTGTCTCCGTAATAAATCAATCTTCAAGGAGAAGGCCTCGACGCCTGTTGACTTTTTAACTAAGATCTGAATCACCGTGCGGCGCCTGCGAAGTGGCGACGTGCAAATCAAGCTGCGTGCGTGCAAATTATCTTGACTTTTTGATTGATAGAAACTTAGAAAACATGATTCAGAGAAGGAAGTAAGATATTTTTTAGACACGTGACATTTTAGATGCCATAACAGTCCTGGATGCAGTCTAAAAAATAAGATCAAAGCTAGTCTAAGGCTACCAGACGCTTTTTCTATGCTCGTAGAACAAAATATGCGCGCACTATACTTACTTTTGCAAACAGTCCGAAAATACTATTGTTATTTACAAACAACAGAAGCAAGTAGGTGCATTTCGCGGTAGCCAGCCGTAGTAGCTATAAATTGCCACAGGTAAATCGATACCTGAAACGTTAAACACCAAGGCTAGTAGCGCGTATCGGGCGGCAGGACAGTTGCAGCTGACTTCCGGTATTTGCCGGAAATGCGGCGCCAGCGGCGCCTGCGTCGGCCGCCCGCGGTTTTGTAGTTATTCACACCGACGCCGCGACACGGGCCGGACGTCACGCGTTGTTAAGCTTGCAATTAAAAAATAATGATTTCATTTCATAAAGGCAATAGGTTGGTTAAAGTTTTTTAACAATTGTTTTACTTAATTGCGAGTCTTTTATAAAATATGCGGAACCGACTCCCAGGCGGGACTCAACTACACTGTAGCCTTCATTTTAGTGGATGACAGTAAAGAGGAAAATGGATTTAGAAAAATTGATAACAATATATTCTGATGGATGGTTGGTGCGACGCCTGCTTTACAGAAACGGGTTACCTGAAACAGATCTGGAAGCAGATGAATGGGAAGGGTGGAACACAGAAAGTGTCTATAAACAAGTGATCGGAAATTTTGGTAATGTCATACCGGCTGTATAATAATATTAGTAATGAAAATCTTTATGCTGTCCTGCTGCTAGACAAACGCTCGTATACTTAGCTGCAATTTTGCAACTCTTGTTCTAATGTAAACTTGGCCCGAGCCTTGCAAACAGACCATTAATCCTATCAGGCTGTTGTAATGCGCTTGCGCTTGCTAAGCTGGTTGTGTGTATGCGTGAAGTGGTTCGGCCGATCGCGCAATGAAGGCTAGTTTATTAAAATACTGGTCACTTCGGCCACACATGATAGGGCAAACGTTAAAATTATGAATTGACTTGGCAACAGATTCATATTATCGCTTCATTTACTTTTTATAAGACTTCCTATTCTTGTTACACTCAACTGAAAAGTCAACGAAATAACTGTTTGGTGGTCTCAAACAAAAGACGCCTGGTCATCCTGTGTGAGGAAATAGAAATGATACACTCTCGCTTTTGGCATTACTTCAAACCGATGCTTCACTTCGATAACTCCATCACTGTCGTGGTATAAAAGATCGCGCAGCGGTGATTTCATGATTTTACTACATAATGCCTGAAGTGTTTCTGGGAAAGCTCTTGGCCCCATTTGTTTTTGAGAATGCTCTTTGTTCGGGACCTGCGATCATTAAGTATTAATGATCGCAGTTCGGGACAGTATGACGCATCTGTATCCGCCGAATACCACCCGCATCTTCTTAGTGTACCTACCTACTAGTTGCTGGCGACTGCATTGGATTGGCATTTCTACCCCTGAGGAATTTGTTTTTTTTTACTCAATATTTACGTTTCATCTCAACTAGATAAATCGGTCAGCAGTCGGCTGTCCTTTATGCAAAATTATATTAACAAGAGTTAAGAGCACAAAAAGAAACCCAAATGCATATAAAAAGTTAACATGAATAGTCTCTTTGCTCGGATCTACTAAAAAACCAAAAATCAGGGCCAGCATTTATGGTTCTAGAAAAGTTACAAGTTGGAGAAATGCTGCCAGTATCTTGACATTTTTTTATTATATTTTATTTATTTATTTATTTGTAGTGGAATTTTTATTTTATTTTAGTGAATAGTTTTAGGTTATTTTATGTTGTTATAGTTTATTTAAAGAGAAGATTACTATTATACCTACTAAAAATCTTTTATAAAATAAATAAATAGATTACTAGTCATGACTATTAAAAAAAAGAAAAAAAAAGAAAAGTTACAAGTTTTCTTAAAAAACAAAATAAAAATTTAAAGATTGAGATGATGATCACCTAGGTATTTTAATTATTGAAGGTCATTGCATGGGCATCTGTATAACAGATGCTTCACTATGCAGGTGCTGACAATATTTTACATAGAAAAATCGGAATGTAATGCCAGCAGGCCGTAAAAACCGGTGCGATAGATCCCCTTGCGACGATATTGTCGGGGTAGAACATTTTGTGTATTGACACAGGGGTCATGGTTGGCGGTGAGACAGCCGGCGCCAAGTCTAGTGCCTGGCGCCAGACAACTGTTAAACGGCAGAACACCCCTGCAATGAAAGGTAATCCGTAATTGGTGTTTCTTTGCCATGCAATTGACGATTTATTGCGCTGTAACTAGGGCTGTCAACTTGAACATTTCGACTGGATTTAGTGTTTATAATTCTACCTAACTCAAAATCAATGAATAGGTAAGTTATTACGCAGTTATAGAAGAGGTTATGCACTAAGTAAAAACTTAAGTAAGTACCTACAATCCAAGTAGATTTCCACGTAACTTACCTACTTTTTGAAACATTTTCTTATAATTATTTTAGTAACAGATTCATCAAATTCGGTCAGAGCGGGTAAAAACACTTTTAAAACCCAAAACATTGAAGTACCACTCAACTTTGTCTAATCCTGCCAACAGAACAGTCCCCGACCTCTTCATACCCGCCTCTCAGTTTAATTATTCTGTGGAAGCAATATACTTCATTGCACACATAGATAGATTTTGTAGATAATACAACAAATTTAGGCGGTTTTATTCGCTTCTAGACAAAGATGCCTGGTGTTAATGTTCCTTCAGCCTCGCACAACCTTTACAAAAATAATGTTATGTACAAACTTGATTTTAAAAGATGTGTTGCGGAAGTTTTTTTACGCCGCTTCTTCTTCCCAGCGCTAACACCTTGGAAGCGGTGGTAGATAAAAAATTGACGTTGTATAAATGTACCCACTGTACCTTACATGGAATAAAATAGTTTTGACTTTGACTTTTGACAGCCATCGTAATAAGTCGCATCAATTATTATATTTGCGTTCCCGACCTCCCCTCCCGGCGCGCCGCGGCGTGTTCCCGACCAAACCCAACCTTGTCTAGTCCCACAACAAAACAATCCCGACAGTCTCATTAGAGGGGCGGGTGACGTCACCGGCGCCCGTCTCCCGTCGCGCCGAGCACATGCCGCCGGCTCGGTTTCTCCACTTTACGTCCCCTACACTCCGAACGTCCCCCACCTACCACGATGACAAGCGAACGATACAACATTATTAATAGATTCCTAAGATTCCTAAGGTGATCTTAACAGATGTAATCATATGAAGTCAGCGCTCATTAAGGGTTGTTTTATTTCAATTTCAATTCTTTATTGCGTCCATAAAAGTACTTAAGTCTAGAAAAGGTGAAAGCCAAGCGTAGCGGTTTTATATTTCAACCCCTTTCTAACTACATACTATATTCACTAAGGGCCTTTTCAAACATTCGAAGTTACTTTGAGCCATAAACATTCGAAGTCACTTTGAGCCACAAATTTAGGCCTGTGCTTTGAGCTCTTAGATCTCCGTCAAGGAAGGATTCGGGTGAGATCTGATAGTGGCTGTCCGGAGTATGGATGGAAGAGGTCTAGAGTGCCGTACATAGCTAACTTATCTGGCACGCCGCTTTTTAGTCATAATAGTGAAAATCCTCTGTATTGAGGAGTTCTTTAATTAATATTGAAGCCATATAAGATCTTACTTAATCTGATAATGAAGATCTGAATTAAATCTATAATTCTGATTTGCCTATTCAATATTTTGGCTGCTAAGACTAGATTGATGGATTACTTAGGGGTATCTTATACTGGCTCTCAACTCAACTGAGAATAAGGAAGAAAACAGCACATAAATCGATGTTATCGATATACAATTACGCCTACCGCATGTTACTGCACTTTCACTATCGCGTGCAACAGCGGTCTTCAACAATGGTAATGCGTTCATTTTCTAATACCTGTCATTACACTTGTTATAGGCTGCTACTTTTAAATCAGATTGGCAAGAAATTTATCTGTATTGATTCCATCATCATCAACAGCCTATTAAGGTCCCCACTGCTGGGGCTCAGGCCTACCCTCTTAACGAGGGCGTTCGGGCTATAGTCCACCACGCTAGCTCAGTGCGGTTGGTGGACTTCACATGCGCCTAAGAATTTCTTCTTCGGCGTATGCAGGTTTCCTCACGATGTTTTCCTTCACCGTTTGAGAGCAGTCAGTAAATGTACTTAAGTTTCGAGAAAAAACCCATTGGTACATGGTCCAGCTGAGGATCGAACTCCGGACCTTTCGATATGGTAGGCCGCGTCTTATCCCCTACGCCACTGACGCTCTAATTCTCTCTCTTTATTGATTAATTAGTATTAATTAGGTAAGACTAAAAATGATCATCGATTCTACATTGTACCTTTTAATATTTTCCATATCCATATCATCAAGTTCGTGCCTAATTAATTTAAATAGGTAGTTATCTATTACTTTTTCAACGTAGCAATGAATTCACTGTTCAATGTCCAATTTCCATATTAATGAAAGTGACTGTGCTGCATCTAATGAATGATCATTATCATGTGATTTGTAATTACTTTTATCATTGCTAATGACATGAAAGCAATCAATGTTCTAATATTAAGTATGGCCAGTGTAAACACATTTCTTTTTATCTATGAGTTAAATACTTGTGAATTAGTGCGACATATCCTATTTTATTATCGAGAAATGGTGACGTCATTTAAGTACTTAATCGTACTTAAATTTACACAACTACGTCACTCACGCATCACGTTTTCCGAAGAATATTTCTAATTAATATTGTAGTTCTAGTGGTTTAGACCTAATTAGGTATTTCATAAATATGTATATGATACTAGCCGATGCCCCGCGACTTCATTCGCGTTATAAAGTATACTATTTACGTTAATACAAAAAAATTAACCCGTTGTAATCATGCCAGTTGTTTAGTTATAAAGTTTGTCAGTAGATGGCGTTAGCTGTATTTTACACCCCGCTATCATTTAGTTCTTCGCAACATATGTAAGTTAAGCTTGAAAATTATCCAGCAGTTTTTACCTCTTTATTATTAGTATAGATATAGATAGATATTTTCCACTATTTTTATTTTTTAATTTGACTGCGACAAACATATTTCAGCATGTACTTGTAAGTACATCGAATGTACCTACACGTACGGTCGACCGCACATCAGTGGTAACAAAACCAGTATAAACTGGTCTCGCGTAGTATTGAAACTCCCTAATAGGCTAGACCAGCTCAAGGTCAAAGTGTTACCACTGATGTGCGGTAGACTGTACCTACATCGAACACAGTGTTTTGACCATTTAAATTAATATGGAAATAAAAATTATGTTCCGACATACCTATGTATTTTGTGAAATTTGTATAATTTTCCCATCACTATCGGTGTGTTCTTTCCAATCCACAAAAAGCTTCGCTATAAATTAAACGTCTCCTTGATTATTACTTACGCCTGATCCTTTGCCTTCCACACCCGCCACTTCTACCCTTTTAAGGTTTTCGGTCTGGTCTAGCGGCAGATGTTCAAAATAGTTCTGCTTTTTAATCCTTTCGGTTGTCTGTGGTTTTGGTAAAGAAACTCCGATGATATCCGTCTCTATAGCTCGCTGAGCGACTTTAATCTTGTTAGTTTAGACACGTGCAACCCTATTTGTGGCATGATGTTCGGGCCACTGAAATAGTGGCGCCAAGTCTGACTCTTATCAGATTCTTTGAAGTTATCGATTCCTGCGATGTGACGTCACTGGTCCAATCAATACACGCACAGACTTGTTGAACCTTGATAACATAAGGTGCAATGGTGTTTTGCACCGTGCAACACTACGATCAATTATGTAGGAATTATTTCATGAAATAGTTGTGCAACAATTTTATTATCGTTTTGTTACGTTTGCGTGCGTAGCGTAAGTGTTTGCTTTGAAGTGAGACATAGGTACTTACTATCCCTAAAATATTTATGTTTTGTTTTCATTTCACTTTTTTAGTGTTTTGTTTCTTAGTTAGAAAGTTAGTGATAGTTTATTTAGCTTAGGGCTTCTTTCACCACTTGCTGATAAAGTCCCAGATACCCTATCTGCAGGTTATCTGACAGATAGCCTATTTTTTTGGTTTCATAGGTATCTGATTGCCTATATCTTATATATTTTATATAGTCTATCACACAGATTTATCTGATAGATTAGTTTATCTCTAATATTATTATCTGTAACAATATCAGGAAGTGGTGAAAGAAGCCCTTAGAATCGTAAGTATGGTTTGCATTAATCATCGATATTCAAGAAGAGAGTTAAAAGAGCCCTTCAACCAAGGCCGGCAACGCACCAGCACCCCCCGGGTGTTGCAGGTGTCTATGGGCGGCGGTGACCTCTTAACATCAGGAGGCCCGCCTGCTTGTTGCCCCCGTAGCAATAAAAAAATAATTATAATATGTACTTACTATCCATGTTAATGATATATACACATTAGTACATTTTAGACTTTCGCGCTTTGTATTCATAATTATATAATTATTTACGGGTCTTACACACGAATAAGTTTTATTTACCTTGCATTTTAATTCGGGCAAGGTAAATAAAACTTATTCGTGTGTAAGACCCGTAAATAATTATATAATTATGTATACACATTCTTTAAAAAGCGGCAGATATAGAAACCATCTTTATTTTGCAAAAGAGAGCTATTAGGGCGATCTATAATCTACGTTGTAGTTCTCTCATTAAGAGAAAAGTTTAAAGAAATGAATATATTAACCGTTGCCACTCAATACATTTTTGAGAATATTTTGTATGTCCGCAAAAATATATCTCTCTTTTTGAAGCACTGTGACATGAACACAGCTTATGTTACAAGAAACAAAAACAAACTTGTACCACCACAGTTAAGGCTTAGTAAGGTCAGTAAATCATTCACGGGGCAATGTATACGCTTCTACAACAAACTACCAGAAGAAATCTTAAATATGAATGACAGAAAATTTAAGACCCACATTAAACAACAACTTTGTAAGAAAGCTTATTATAGGACAGTCGATTATCTAAATGACAAAGATGCCTGGTGTTAATGTTACTTCAGCCTCGCACAATCTTTACAAAATAATGTTATGTACAAACTTGATTTTAAAAGATGTGTTGCGGAAGTTTGTTGCGCCGCTTCTTCTTCCCAGCTCTATATAACACCTTGGAGGCGGTGGTAGATAAAAAATTGACGTTGTATAAATGTACCTAGTGTACTTACATGCAATAAAATACTTTTGAATTTGAATTTTGAATTTAAAACATGTCAGTGGACTTGTGGAAAAATCTTAGACAAGAAACTAAAGTAGGTAAAGTGACTGTCCGATTTTTATGGAATGTGAAGGACACAAGCGGGTCATGTTATCGACATGGCAACAGCCGCGATAGTGTCAACCTAATCGTCGATAAAGGAATCAAACCCACAATCGATTGTGTTGTAACTATGCATAAAGGGGCATTTTCCTTGGCACAATGCGTGCTTCACAAAAGGATAAATGAAGGTGGTGCGTCTCGGTGTGACTTTGAAAAGACGTCAGTAACTTGTGATAGTTTTGCACTTAACTCTATACTTGCAAATAAGAATTTCGCAGTCTCATAACGTAGATACCTCTATATTATAAACGCTTAAGAATAATTAGATAGTGGGTAAATAAAGGAAGATATTAGTGAAATATCTATCTGATAAGTTTGATTGATTGAACTCTACAAGACGTAGCGAAGAGAAGAATAGCGAAGACTAGAGAAAGAACAGAATAGAATTTGGTAGGTCAGGAAGATTTGTAAAAGAGTGCCGTTCAGTGTAAAGATGTTGTAAAGAGTAATGGTCAATTTGGCACTCATCAAGACCAGTGACCTTTGTGATAAACTAATGATCTTAATTTTGGCACTTGTGATATGTTAATTAAGGATTTAATAAAAACGGTATATCTACTTAAGTTTGGTGATATGATACCTACTTAAAAGTAAAATAAATGTTAGTACGTTAACCTACATTAGTCAATCACCTATTAAAATAGTGATGGTTCTCTTTCTGTGATAGTTCTCTGCAATCTTCGATTTGAGTTTCAAGTTCAGTAACAATCCTGCGTTTTGCTTTATTTCTTTCTATTTAAAATAGGAGTTATTCATTACGATTTCAATTTGCAATGTTGTTTTCAACAGCGTCTATTTTGGTCCTTTTGGCCGGATGTTTCCTTTTACTAGGCACGGATTATAAATTCTTATTTCTAAATAAATATTATAAAGCTTTACCATGCAATCCAAGGTCTGTAGATTCTGAGGATGCCTCATCACTGTGCACCACTGACAGCTGGTAGAGTACAAGCACCAAGCAGACGCTAAAATTAACCACCGCCATCGTTCCAATTAAAACCTATTGTCACTAATAAACACAAGATCCAGTCATAACTGTACCTATATCACTTCAACCATCATCAGTCATCACCAAAAATATCATCAGCGAAGTTAAAATTATCACTAGTTAAAATAACGTTAATATTATCAAAGCGTTCAAAACACGAACAAAATCATCAGTGTATCCACAAACAGAATGGCAATTAAATTAATTTAGATATATTTTTTCATGTGGATAAATAAAAACCACGCGTTCACTTGAAGCCGAAACGAATAACACATGCTGCTCCAACGATTACCAAAGCTCGACTGATGAAAGAGAGAACAGACAGAGAAACAAACTTGCGTGTGAGTGAGCAAGCAAATCGAATAGCAGCCAGCGGCGAATAGTGTTGCGGGGCACGATTTGTCGATATCGACATTTAAATCAAAAGTAGGGGCTACCTTTTATTGAATCAATTATCAATTTTATAAAAATAAACACAATTAACGCGATTTGTTTAGCTCAGGTAATCTGAATAAAACTAGACTATCAAAAGAAAATATCTAACGAAGAGATTTTTTTATAGACAAAGAATAGATGGAGTAGTTATTATAATAAATAATAGACTAATAGAAGACTTTGATAGAATCATCAGTATCAGCCCGCACTAGCCCATTAATGAACACATGCCTCCCCCACTCTTGTTTGGTTCTCTGCATCCAGTAACTCCCAGCCGCCTTCAGGCAGATTGTCGCTCCATCTAGCCGGGGTAAGTCCTACACTAAATAGTTTAAAAAACACAAACTTAAATTTTCTGTTCGTTCTCTGCCTACAAACTTTATATTTGTAAACATTTCCATACAAAGTTCGGTTTAAGTGGTGTAACTCATTATTCCAATAAAATATTGTTAAGTTCGTTAGTCAGTCAGCGAGAAAGTTGTAGTGTGGCCAAACCTTTAATTTAACAAGAAGCAAAACTTTAGTTTAAGTGATAAGTGCCTAGGTACTTAGTTACCTATGTTTATTCTTATCGATGAAATAGTCGATATACTATTGCACATTACTATCGACTACTGGATGAAAGCTAGAAGCATTGTGGCAGCAAAACATGGGCACACTATTTTCAGCTTTATTTAGTGAGTCATTAGCTTCATGTTTATTTTATGGCTTGAAATAGGCGACGGCGCTTGTTTTTGCCCGGCAGCCGGCCGGCGGCGGGCGGCGGCGCTTGTTGGTGACCACGTGAACATTCTTGTGATTTTAACTTGTTTGTTTTTCTACATTAATAATTTAAAACAAACATTGGCTTTAATTTGAAAATGCTAAACATCTTTTTAAAGTAAACCGTTAAAAAAATATGGAACATTCGTGAATCTACTTTTTTGTATTTTTTTCACACTAGGTACGGTCGACCGCACATCAGTGGTAACAAAACCAGTATAAACTGGTCTCGCGTAGTATTGATACTCCCTAATAGGCTAGGCCAGCTCAAGGTCAAAGTGTATCCACTGATGTGCGGAGGACTGTACATTCGTGAATCTACTTACTTAGTGTGAAAAAAATACAAAAAAGTAGATTCACGAATGTTCGATATTTTCTAACGGTTTACTTTAAAAATATGTTTAGCCTTTTCAAATTAAAGCCAATGTTTGTTATGAGTACCTATTAAAATTTTATTGGACTTCAATAACTAACTTTTTTACAAATAAGTAATACAACCGACTTCTTTGTAAAAAAATATGATTTATGATTTTTTAAAATCGATGACTTGTTGATCCCCTATATTTTTAATTGTTCACCTATGTGTAATATTGTTTTCAAATTGAAATGGGACCTTCGAAATATGGCCTATTCAATAAAAAAAACAAATACATACATATTAAAAAACATGCAGATGAATTGAGAACCTCCTCTTTTTTTTAAAACAAGGAAAATTTACTGGCCCAAATTATTTATAAATCCATCCACATATTTCCATACTTACAGAGTTTTTCAAATTTTGCTTTCGGCAACTTTAAATTTCACTATAATAATATTTCCCAAGGGATCCAAGGTAGGTATTTATGATGATCATTCTTTAATTCTCAATAATGGGAAAAACTACACAAACTTTTTTCAACAAAATAATAAAAACTTTACAAAACTGATTGGATCCCAACTCTTAAAGAAATATGAGGAGCAACAAACTATTTCAATTATTTTGAAGTAGGTACCTATTTAGAATGCCGCATGCCGATGCCGTCCAAATATTTTTAAAAGCCAGCATTCTTTTGTGGCCCACTTGAAAACTATTTCGAACAAAAGAATTCTGTGTCATCCATCGCCATGGGAATGAAACAAATGATTTTTTCACTCATTGTAAAGTTTAATTACCTGAGGTTCCAAGAAACCTGGCGCCTGACTCACTCACTTATCAAGGATCGGGGAGATAACAGTTAAAAGTTGCCGCTAAATAAACAACAGTTTTGAGGAATTTATGTACATTTATGTACTTTCATTTGTTTTGTGCTATGGGATTGTACTTGGGTGGTGGTAGCTCAGAATACAGATTCTGAGTATAGCAGCCTCGGGTCAATAAAGCAGTCAATAAGTAAATAAACTGTACGGCGGCCAGCACTAAACTTTCTCGACTAATCTTCTTTATTTTATTTTTTTAATGAAAGAAAGAGTAAACTCATGCAGCTTCGTCATTTTCCAAAAAAATTTTTTTTCATACAATTTTGAAATTTTGTACACTTAAAAAAAAAGTTATTTATACAATAAACTGATAGATAGTCATGTTGTATGACCTATACATACCTACTTATTCGTAATACATGACAGACAATTCAATAGCTCCTACCATTTGTGAGTAAATCGAAAGTTTCAATTTCATTTGTAGGGGAACCATACAAACTAGATTTTTCCCAGACCAATATGTATTCCTAAAACAAACCTAAGAAAGTACGACGTGAAAAGTTTCATCAAAACTGTTAGAGCCGTTTTTGAGACCGACGGACCGACTGACGGAATTGAGTTATTTGGTTTTTCGGTGTTTATCTTTTTTTTTGCGATTGCAATACCAAGGGTAGAGCCCTTAGTACATACCCACGGTAATGGTCGAGAAAGTAAAAATAATATCTGTAATAATATTTCCCACCTCCAATTTTATGCATATAAAATGTTTACCACAAGGCCCGGTGTAAGTATTATACAGGGCGACTTCAAATTGCAAATACTACTATACTAAATATAAATAATACAAAACACTTGATTGTGGCTCAGTTAACGACAAAAATAGTATATTACATTAACTGAATTGTTAAAATTCATTATCATCATCAACATCCTTAACATGTCCCCACTGCTGGGGCTCAGGCCTACACTCTCAACGAGGGTGTTCGGGCTATAGTCCACCACGCTAGCCCAGTGCGGGTCGGTGGACTTCACATGCGCCTAAGAATTTCTTCTTCAGCGTATGCAGGTTTCCTCACGATGTTTTCCTTCACCGTTTGAGAGCAGTCAGTAAATGTACTTAAGTTTTGAGAAAAAACCCATTGGTACATGGCCCAGCCGGGGATCGAACTCCGGACCTTTCGATATGATAGGCCGCGTCTTATCCCCGACGCCACTGACGCTCTCAACTTGTTAAAATTAGCTGGCTTTAATTAACGTCAATTTTCTAATAAAACAAATAACTTCCCGAAGTGTGGTTACCCCACATTCAATACACAACTGTCATACCTGTCACTCGATGTCAAATGTCAGAATAATACGAGAGGGAGTGTAGCGAGCTTTTTCCGTGTTCTGTGAGAGACACCAACTTAAGCCCATAAAATGGGATAATTTAAAACTTTAAAAAAAAAGTATTACCAATTTTAAGTCGCCCTGTATATACGTAATATTTTTACGCTATGTCCTATGAAAGTATTAAAAGCACCTAATTTTATTAGGTCTCCAGAGATTATTGTAATTAACTGAAAATCACTGCACGATTTTTAACTAAATAGTTACTCAACTCTCAGTTCATTTATGACTTACAATGTTTTTTTAATCGTGGCAAGTTCTTTCTTCCGGACATTCTTTCTTCCGGACATATTTTCGTGCCCGTCTGGTGGTTTCCTTTTCGGTCTCTTAGGCTTTTTCGGCGGTGGTTCTGTTGGCTCAGTTTCTGGCTCAGTTTCTGATTCAATTTCTGGCTCAGTTTCTGGTTCAGTTTCTGGCTCAGTTGCTGGTTCAGTTTCTGGCTCAGTTGCAGGCTCAGTTTCGGGCTCAGTTGTTGGTTCTGTTGTTGGCTCAGTTGTTGGTACTGCTGATGGCTCAGTTACTGGCTCAGTTACTGGCTCAGTTGTTGGTTCTGTTGCTGGCTCAGTAGTTGGTTCTGTTGCTAGCTCAGTAGTTGGTTCTGTTGCTGGCTCAGTTGTTGGTTCTGTTGTTGGCTCAGTTGTTGGTTCTGTTGCTGGCTCAGTTTCTGGCTCGGGTGTCGTCTCGGGTATGGGCTCAGGGGTAGTCGGCTCAGGTGTCGTTGGCTCAGGTGTCGTCGGTTCAGGTGTCGTCGGTTCAGGTGTCGTCGGCTTCGGTGTCGTTGGCTTAGGAATCGGCGGCGGTGGTGGAGGGGGCGGCGCGGGTGGTGGGGACGGCGAAGGAGGTTTCGGTTTCATGGCCATTTTCTTTGGTGTATGTCTTTCAGTAGTAGTAGTAGTAGATCTAATCATTATCTCTCTAACTACGCTCATAGGCACCCAGTGGCCCGGCATTTCGGCTTCTATGGGGTTGGCGATGAAGATCAGAGGGTCTTTGTCCGGGTTCGGCCATCTCTTACCCACGGCACATGTGATTAACGCCATAAACGCCACTTCACATAGCGTAATCCAACCCACTGAAACAAAATGTTGATTTTTTAAAAACCTACTTGTAAGGAGAACATTAAATCTTAATCTAAATACCTACAGCTGAACAACATTCGTGTTCAAATGTTGGCTAAACTGTATTTTGAAATAAGTAGTACAATATATAGAAGCAAAAGTAGACTTTACAATATATATTAATGACGAACCTTTTCGTACCTAATTCGTGTGTGTAAGTTTGCAATGTTGGTAATTCCTAGTGAGTGGTCCCAATACCAAGGAAACTACCCCCTCCCATGGGGCAGGACCTGATTTTGGAAATTGTTTACTATATTTATTTGTAGATAACTTACCTCTTATATTTTTCATTATTATAGATAATTTTTTTGATCAATTTAAAACTTGGTTTATTTTATAACTTATTAAATACTTTTAATTATTTCTGTATCTGTAATAATTTATTTTAGGCACACGTTGGTGTAACACAAATTTATTAAATGTTTCATCACAGTCCTGTCTTGCAAACTATATTTACTGTAACATGGAACATTTTATTTATTTACCTATCTATTTTCCAACTTAATGCAATCTGTTTTTAATATCATTTTTACGTTAAGAGTATTTAGAAACTTTAATAGATTGTTCAATTAAATAGTAACTTAAAATTGGCTGGTTTTTGACTTTGAATTCGTCTGTAACACAAAAATATCTTACTTTTTACTGACGAAAGTAAACGGAAATTAGAATTTTCTTGGAGCATTTTAACGATTTGGTTCTTTACAATATAGTATAGTTGGTACAGTTAGCGTCACAGTTACAATATTTTTTAGGTTCTTGTTTTCAATAATCTGAATATTTTTGACGTAAATTAGATGAATGTCTTCCTCGTCGTCCCGGGGCGGGCATTCCGGAAAAAATGTGTAGCGAAAAACATGTATGGTCGACCGCACGTCAGTGGATACAAAACCAGTATAAACTGGTCTCTCATAGTATCGAAACTCCCTAATAGGCTAAGCCAGCTCAAGGTAAAGTGTATCGACTGACGTGCGGTCGACTGTACGTTTAAAAGCTTCATATTTTATCACCCGGCTGTAAGTAATAAAATAAACAGATAATGGGATAGGGAACCTAGTCGCCAGAGCGCTCGCAATTTTATTATGAATTTCTTTGTAAATGTAAGGAATTTATTTAACAAGCAAGTGTGATGCTGACAGTACAAGCAGATCGGTGGGACTCTTATCGTGAAACTCCACAAATCGTAACTTAAAAGTTAATTTTTAATTAGTTTTCAGACTAGCTATGGAACTAAATGTGATAAGGAAGAGAATGTCAATGAACGAGTACCTACATCCTAACTTGGTATGAATTTAATATAAGTAGGTAGGTACCTACTTAACTTATTTTTTTTCCTAAGTGTACCTAATGTAAGTACCTATTATGTATTTAATTTGCTTGGTTGTTTGGCGCAGACTCAAAATTATTTAGGTTTACATTAGGTGTAGGAGCTTATAGTTAGACAAAAAACGATCTGTTTTATTTTTCGCTTTTCAGTTACTTTTTTTTTCGACGGTTTTATTTTTTTGTTAACTCAGTATTTACTACGAGATATAGTTGCTAAAGCGCACATAAAAAAATAAAACAATAAAAAAATATTTAACCACATTTAATGTGCAAATCGTTGGGTAACAACAACATTAAAAAGTTCAGTCTTAAGGTCACCGGTCTCCCGCTTCCAATCTGAAGACGCAGTCCGTCATGCTGGCTTCCTCCTCGGAAGGGGGGAACACGCAGTCCAGGTCGACGTAGAGCTGCTTTTGTACGGTTAGTTTGTCTACTATTTGGGCGAAGGTCGGCCGAAGGGTGGGGTCGTCCGACCAGCACTCCTCCATGAGCTGGTACAGCCGCGGGGAGGCTCTGGCCGGCTTCGGGAGACGCTTGCCACCCATTAGGAACGCTGGGACTTGGTGGTTGCTTAGCCCCGCGTATGGGAATCCACCTGAAATTCACGGCGTGTATTAGTTGTAAATTAAAACAACAAAGTAGCTTGACCCATCTTGATCCCACCTTAAAACCTTAATATAATTATATTTGTTAACTAAGAGTAGGTAATTAATACTAGGGAATTTGATTAAGGAAGATGGTTATAAATTATCCTCGCCGTGTAAACCAGTGATCGATAAACAAAATCTTGCGATTTGTTGTCGAATACAGCCGCGGATTCCGTGAGTGTTGTGTGCCGTGACTACCCAATTACACAGACAAACAGTCAGTATAAAGTTGGAGAAACTACACGTAGCGCTCAACACTGACAGCTCGCCACTCCTGTCAGCTCGTGACCACGGCCAGTGTAACCTGGTGTGGGACAAATAAGAATATTCGCGAGTAAGTGTATAATAAGTAAGACCAGGAAGGTTCGAATCTCTATGGTGGCGCGCGCGCTCCCTATGGAGACTGCTCCTGCATATTTAGTATGGGAACCAATGGTGCCACTTACAGGGGGGTGCGGACAAAGGAAGCGGTGTAGCGGGAGGAGGTTGCTAATACAAATTTATATGGAGTTTGAAAATGAGAATGTGTGAGTGAGTCACAGTATTGTCATACATTTGACACGATTTAAAGGTTACGGGCCCCTTCTGGCGCTGATCCTAATAGAAGTAAAATACTCTCACCCAGCGTGGCGATCTCCCACAGCAACACCGCGAAGGCCCAGACGTCGCTCGCGTTGCAGTACTGCGCCTGCAGTATGGCCTCTGGGGCCAGCCAGCGCAGCGGCACGGGCCGGCACCGGGCGGTGTGCACGTACACGCCGGACCGGGACAGCCCGAAGTCCGCCACCTTGAGGATGCCAGCGCCATCCACCAGGATGTTGCGGGCCGCCAGGTCTCTGCAATGTCGTAACGGCAAACGTAAGTAACAATAGGTACCTAGCTCAAGCCCCAGGCTTCTTGGAGGATGGTGACGTCAGAGCTATATTCATATTCATTTATTCGTACGCCAATATTTACACACATTTCATCATAACAAAATAATCATCAACAGCCTATTAACATGTCTTCACTGCTGGGGCTCAGGCCTACCCTCTCAACGAGGACGTTCGGGCTATAGTCCACCATGCTAGCCCAGTGCGGGTTGGTGAACTTCACATGCGCCTAAGAATTTCTTCTTCGGCGTATGCAGGTTTCCTCACGATGTTTTTCTTCACCGTTTGGGAGCAGTCAGTAAATGTACTTAAGTTGTGATCTTATCCCCGACGCCACTGACGCTCTCAAAATAATATTAAAAATAAAATAAAATATTAATAAAATTGTACAACAATACAGAATAATAAAATAAAATAATGAGAAGCCTTCGTGCAAAATTTCAAGTCTCTAGGGCGCTCTAGCGGTTTGGGCTGTGCGTTTATCAGTCAGTCAGTTTCTTTTTCTATATGTGTAGGTAATAATTGATTGGTTGATAGACCCGATTTTGAAGGCGCAAAGTTAAAATTTGACAGCACTAAAATTGTTTCTAGCCCTGTCTCTCATTAATATGATAATAAAGGACGGCACTAGATTAAGTACCTACTGTCGCATTTAAAATGTAGGCCAATCGGGCTTAAGTTTAAAACCAAATCGGCATAATTTCATACTGGATTCAGGGAGTCGCATTACGGATATCATTATCGCAACACCTTGGAAGCGGTGGTAGATAAAAAATTGACGTTGTATAAATGTACCCAGTGTACTTACATGCAATAAAATAGTTTTGACTTTGACTTTGCATGGGTTTCCCGTGAAATGAGTGAGACCGCAGTGAGCCGAGCTCAGATGATTGTCTAAACCTAGAACTCTTTGGAATCCGAAGGGTAAGGCATAAAAATTATAGAGCACTAGCTTTTGCCCGCGGCTTCGTCCGCGTTGAATAAGTTTTTACAGCGGGAACATTTTATAGGATTCAATGTATCTTTACACCAAAATTCATCAATATCCGTTCAGTGATTTAGCCGTGAAAAGGTAAACAGACACATAGAGTCACTCTAGGTAATTTTATTTTACCAGCTCACAAAGAACGATCTAATAAGGCTGTTAAATAACTCTGATCCCAACAACACAGAGTTGTTTAAAATCGTTAGAGTATCTCCGTTTTCTCCTAGCAACTAGGTTGCTAAGCAACGAGGTTGCTAGGCAACCACGAGGGCTCAAGGAAACGAAGGATTCAAAGTGAAAGGAGGACACATCAAAGAGGATATCATTTTGGAGTATTTACAAGGGTGACGGGTTCTATTTTTAAATATTTTCTTACTTTACAGCTATTAAAACAAGAGTAGGTACCCAATACGGCAAATATAATGAGGCAAGGTAGTAGCGTGAGCGCCGTAGCAGTAGCGATGGCGTGGTGGGGAAGAAACGGCCTATCATGTCGACAGGTCCGAGTTCGATCCCCGGTCGGGCCATGTGCCAATGGGTTTATGTGAAGCCCATCAAACCGCATGGGGCTAGTGTGGTGGACTATAGGCAATACGCCCTCGTTGAGAGGGTAGGCCTGAGCAGTGGGAACATATTAATAGGCTGTTGATTTGATTTGACCTATACAGGTCAGTAAAAAATATATTTTGATAATGAAAGCATATAGTTAGATACCTAGATATTATACTAACCAACATGCTTCGGGTTGATTTCCACTTCCAAAATCGACGCCAGGGGTCGTGAGTTTGATTCCCAATGGAGGCAGACAACGTTGTAGAGGTTGTACAAGTTGTTTCCGGTTTAATGTTTAACACCTATTTATTTGTGAAATGTCCTGTTTTTGTTTAATTACCGTAAATACGGGAGAAATTCCTTGTTTGCGATTAGAAAAGTGGTTTTATGTATTAGTCCACATTGAATTTCTTGGCGGCTGAATGACTATAGTCACAGATTGTTTGCGCATCGCTGACAGTGTTTATAGTCGATGTGTGCGTAAGCGAGAAAGTGTGATACATAGTGTCCAAAAACTTGAAAGTTTGATTCGGTTGATCGAATCAATGAATTATTTTTTGAAATTGAATGAGCGTCTCTAGTGAACCCCCGCACAGCTCCCCCTTTGACACCTAACTTTAATTATTGCGCAGAAATCAGCCAACTTCACATAACCGCCATTAAACTCCGAGGGGACTCTATTTAATCAAATGTTTTTATTTGTTTATTTACTTATTATTATAAAACTATGTATATTATTATTTATTAGGTAGGTTTAATAATTGATGACAAGACAAACTCCTTCTACATTACCCATAGCAATATGAAATAAGCTACATGTTGCTGTGATATAACTGACAGGCACTTTTATCTTAAAACTAGGAAGATACGTTACTAAATTAATTACTAAGAATGGTCCTACAAAACCAAGTAGGTACCTATGTACCAAATACTTGGCTTTGGTCAGTCCAGCATGAAACGACGCATCGTGAACGATTTGATTGCATGTCATTCACATACATATTTATGTTGTATTAAATTTCGCTCGATAACTAGTTTCGCTCGTTTCGCTTGTGTTTAGTGGAAAATACTGGCGCAGTATTTTTGAATCGTTTGCCTTGCTTTGAGCGATGGATTCTACTAATTTTGTGTGGATTTTGTGTCGGATGTCGATGGAAAATTAGTAATATCGACCGCTCGAAGCGAGCGATTCAAAAATAGAGCTCCTGTAAGTACGCTAAATACCTATTGGTGATTGTAATAAACAGCACTGGGATTTCAACTGTGTGTGTTCTTTCCTATCATACAAAAAATCATTCAATCTAAAATACTTAACTCCATTAATAAACAAACAAATTGTATACCGAAGCGTCTGGGTTTCGATGTTATAAAGTTAAATGTTCCGAGCTCAAACGCGGGTCGACCGAGCTCCCCGGGCCCGGCTGTTGTCGGGCGCGATTCCCGGAAAATCCCGGGGTTTTCCCGGTACAAATTATGACATGCTCGATATACAACAATACAACAAGGTAGGTATTAAAAATTAGTAAATCCGTTCATTTACCTAATACGTTTTTAAATATGTACTATCTGACTGTATGATATTATCTACGCCGTCATACTCAAAGACGCAGTCAAACCGCTACTGGAATCGCTTACATGAATTTTTGAATAGATGTTCCTCAAAGGTACGCCACTTTGTTTTATGGCGCACAAGCACAGAGTAAGTAATTGGCACAAGTCAGGTCAGAATAAAGAGCTCTCTTCGCTTCGAGCGGTCGATTCTACAAATTTTCCTTCGTCATCCGATACAAAAATCAGTAGAATCGACCGCTCGAAGCGAAGAGAGCGATTCAAATATCATGTTTCTCAGGTGGCGATATTACATAAAATTCCTAAAAATTGTTATGCAGTAAATAATGGCATACTATAATTTATTGTAGTTAAGTCATAGTCATAGTTTATTCACATTAATTAGGTATTAATAATAAAATAACCAAGCTACGTTCCTGACTCCGGCCCGTGGTACTGCTTTACTCGTGTATGATAAACGAATAATAAATTTTGCGTTTATTTAAGAAAATGTAGTCAACTTTTTCTCACGTATAGAATAATTCGTTAACTTCGTTATTAGATTACCTATCTACTCTTTTTCCCGATATTTTTGTTCGAAACGTGTTGTATTTACCAGTGCCCTGGATATCATTTCGGTGTGGGTTTAAGTCCAGAGTTAATCTCCCTAAGGTCGGATCCACAATATTTACGCAAACATACTTTCTATTAGTACCTACTTAATATTATTTATTACATTTACGGATTCATGATTATCTTATCTTATCTTCTTAGGAAACTTCTTATCTTCTTCAAACGGTGAAGGAAAACATCGTGAGGAAACCTGCATACGCCGAAGAAGAAATTCTTAGGCGCATGGGAAGTCCACCAACATGCACTGGGCTAGCGTGGTGGACTATAGCCCGATCACCCTCGTTGACAGGGTAGGTCTGAGCACCAGCAGTGGGGGGGACATATTAATAGGCTGTTGATGATCTTCTTAGGGGGCAAGGAATACATGGCGACACTTCGACCCTATGGGATCTTTTGTGCCAAACCCCTGTCCACCATACGGTGCCCCAATCCGTTGGCGTATGCAGGATTCCTCACGTTGTTTTCTTTCACCCAAAAACCTGTGGTATTATAATAAACCGTATATGTTTCGAAAAAGTCATTGGTACGGGCCAAGATCGAACCCACGGCCTCATGAACGTGAGGCGAGTGCACAACCAACTAGGCTACCACTGCTCTTCGGGTTCATGATTAACATGTACACTTCAAACTGATGAGGACCACTTTTTACCGACTTCCAAAAAAGGAGGAGATACTATGTTCGGCTGTATGTATGTTTTTTTTTAAATAATTAAAATAAAGTTTAGCCTCCCTAAAAGGTTGGGTAGTAGATCAGGGTGCTTACACAATTTGGATTACCAGTTACCTGACAAATATAATCGTAGAGTGTTTAGGTAATTAAATTAAATTAATAAATAATAAATCATTCGTAAATCGTATCTTCAATAAAGTAAATTATATAGTAAGGCGACGATAAGAATCTGTCTGCAATGGTCGCAGTGATAGATTGCTGGATGAGCCTTGAAAGAGAAGCCCACCACAAATAATAATTATACATTTATTTAATGCAAGAAATATGAAATTTTATTGATCCCCTTATAAAATTATGCTTAGGGCATGCACCGTTTGGAATTTCTAGTCCACTGTTGGACATGGCCTATGGGCCATTTCCCCGAGAGACAGGATCCGACACGAAGATTGGTTTGTCACATCCACAAGGTTCTGCAGCCCCTCTAAGAGCCCCATACGTCACATACCTATGAGTGATCCCTCTGTGCTCTAGATGCCTCATCCCCAAAGCGACCTGCAGCGCGTATTTCTGCATGGTGCCGCAGTCTAGCAGCAGCGCGGGCTCTGCCACGTAGTGGTCTATGGTGTTTAAGTCACATACCTATGAGTGAACCCTCTGCCCTCTAGATGCCTCATCCCCAAGGCGACCTGCAGCGCGTACTCCCGCATGGTGCCGCAGTCTAGCAGCAGCGCGGGCTCTGCCACGTAGTGGTCTATGGTGTTTAAGTCACATACCTATGAGTGATCCCTCTGCCCTCTAGATGCCTCATCCCCAAGGCGACCTGCAGCGCGTACTCCCGCATGGTGCCGCTGTCTAGCAGCAGCGCGGGCTCTGCCACGTAGTGGTCTATGGTGTTTAAGTCACATACCTATGAGTGATCCCTCTGCCCTCTAGATGCCTCATCCCCAAGGCGACCTGCAGCGCGTACTCCCGCATGGTGCCGCTGTCTAGCAGCAGCGCGGGCTCTGCCACGTAGTGGTCTGTGGTCGGTGCCTCCTCGTTGACGTAGGACGCCTTCCCGCTGAAGAGCGGCGGGTCTGAGTCACTGAGGTAGGTGGACTCCGCTGGAATTGCAATAAAAACTTTTCACTACTTCCCACCCAAACTAGAACCCAAATGGTCGATAATTTATGTCTATCTAATCGAGTGAGTGATTTTTTTGCTTTTTTTGATGAAATTGCTCCGAATATGTTATCAGGCGTTTTCAAATAAGCATGCATACTAACTTCTGTTCGGTCTGCCATTGCCATGCTACCAGAAGTGTAACATGTTCTATTTTCCATAGTAAATGTGTTTCCGTGATAAATTTGGCCAATCCTACTCCCCAGCTCATGAACAAAAGAGTAGAAATTTTACTTGTAAAAATTTAAAGGTCCGTCTGAGTTTTAATGTTGTCGAGGAACAACAAACATAGTAACTAAAAAATATACAATGAAATTGTAAATAAAAGGCTAAATAGTAGTTTCACTTACTTAATTATACAAAAACAAACTCAGTTGGAGCTATTTCTAACCAGATTTATTTGCTACAATTTAATCAAGTTTAAGAATTAAAAGAAAACAATATTCAGATTCGAACTTTTCTGAAGTACCTACAAGCCGAGTACAAGTAAAAGAAATGAATTCGCTCGCTATCCTATCGGATGTCAGCTGCTATTGACAGTTTCTAACTTTTTGTGAGTATGTGTGAGTGTGTGCATGTGTGTGCAGCAATGGTAACGTAATTTACCCTCTCGCCAACCTGTACTATTATTTCGTCTGTGCCCTGGCTAAGCAAAAAGTTAGATGAGATCTGTCACTGTGAATAGGATAGGAACATAAATAGGATAGTCTACCCTTTTTCTGGCTACGTCACAAAGTTTATCTTTTATTAGGTACTTGTTTATGTCTACATTCTGAAGGACGCTCGTGGACCACTGAGAAACCTTTTACAGTCTTTTACAGTTCATGTATTAGGTTAGGCGTGTCCTAACAGAACTAACACCTTCATCTACATTTTATAAATATAACGGTACTTAGGCAGCCAACGAGGTAACGTCACCTGGAAATTTCATCTTCCGAAAGTCGTCAATATGCTGTGACGAACTCTTAGTCTTAACTCATTCCCAGCTCTTCATCCCGCTGCTTGAGGACGCCCTAAGCCAGCAGGATCAAGTGGTGCACGAAAATCAACACGAGATCTGACCTGAGTGTTATACTTACAATCGGCTTCTGAAGGTCGGCCTTGGAGGTCCGCGCTGACGTCACTGTCCATCCTCCTAGTGGTGTTGGACCCTGAGACGTCTCTCCGACGCCCCCTGGCAGCCTTCAGCAGGGTCAGCAGGTCTCCCCTCGGGGCGTGCTCCAGCAGGGCTATGAGGGGCGCCCGCGTCGTGCAGCACGCGATCAGTCTGATGACGTGTTTGTGCGAGCCCACGTGTTTCAGCATGATTATCTCACGGAGGAAGTCGTCCATCTCGTCTTCTGATGCGTTATCTGTGAGTTAAAATAAACATAGAATTGTAAAAATAAGGAGACAATACCATAATGACACAAAAATATAAGGAATATTAAAACCTGGACTAAATTTATAGCAGGTAACGATGCTATTACATGACTATGAGACATCTAGCCAGACGGACATGCGATGCTCTGAGCTAGAATCATTAAAATTAAAGTTCGTCAAACTTTCAAGAAACATTAGACATAGATATTTATATTAAGTAAAATACAATGTACCTATATTGATCCGACTATGAATAACGACGACCGATGAATAATCGGACTTTTAATACGACAAATTAACAAAAACAATGAAGACGTCATATTTTCCTCTTTTTAAATTTCGTATTTTTTGAAACTTGCTGTGACCAAAAGATATGACTAAAATTAGGTTCATAACTTAAATTATGATTATGACTAAGCGATTGAATAAAATAAATGGACAAATAACCGGTCCAACAAGAATAGCACCAAGTAGCGGTGATAGGTATTACATGTTCCGCTGTCATACTTTCATTTACTACACATATTTATGTAACATTAATTAGAGCGGCCCAGGGAAAGATGTTCTCACAGTAACCAAAGTCAGCCTGTGAAGCCTTGACTAATAAAGTCCAGAAGACTAATAAATGCTGATAACTCTATCCTACTTTTTTTAATTTATTATTATTGATCATTACATAATAGGTACTTCCTACTATATAATATCATAAAGGCGAAAGTTTGTAAGGATGTGAGTATATTTGTTACTCTTTCACGCAAAAACTACCGAACAGATTTTGATGAAACTTGGTACAGTGATAGCTTATATCCTGGAATAACATATAGGCTACTTTTCCTTCACGGGGCGTCCGCTAATACTCCCTAAGTAACAAAACGCCTACACAGAGGGCGCTGTTTCACAATGTACACGGGAAAAACTTTTTTACGCGGGTGAAGCCGCGGGAAAAAGATAGTCAATAAATAATTTTGTCAAAGTACTGAGGTGTGCGGGCGGATTGGTCAGAACTAAGATGAAGTAAAGACTGATTTGAAAATGGAATAACATGCCTGAAAAATAAAACTATTTCAATTCAAATCGCAGATCATCATCATATTAGCCTGTAGACTTCCACTGCTGGACAAAGGCCTCCCCCAAGGATTTCCACGACGACCGGTCCTGACCGCAGATATTTCAGTTCTAAGTAGGCAATTCGACGAAGCCATAATTTCATAGAATATAGATAGACCTTTCAAATCAACACAAAAATAAAAATTATCGACATTAGCACCAAAAACAAATTTGTATTACTATGTTAACTTTTGCATTACTTTACGACTTTATCTCGTTACAGAGACGCAAATGCGTTTGTTTTTTACGTTTGCCATTTGTGCAGGAAAATATGTTATAGGCTGTTGATTTCTTTCCTACCGGTGAGCATTTTGGCAGCAACAGTAATGGTTTCCCCTCCAGGCATGTCCAGAGTGGCTGCGTGGACTCTGCCGAAGGCTCCGCTACCGATCAGAACTCCCAAGTGGACCCTAGATCTAATCACCTCCCATTCATCATGAGTCTGAAAGAAAATATAGAATTGACACATGCAACTCTATACGAGGAAAAAGTAACTATTACCTAACCTACCTATACTCGTATGTACATTAAAAATGTTTCTGGAAGTTTATACATAAGGGTTCCTTTTTTCCTTTTGAGGTAAGGAACCCTAAAAAGGGAGGAAACTTCTTTTTAGATCTTTTTGTAACAGTTAAACAATTTTTTTATATATACAGAAGTTTACTCTGAACTGCCGATGTTAGGAAATGAGAGCTCATCTTCTGGGCATGCTCCCTGACAATGGGATAAAAAGTTTACCTTATTGTGTCTAAAACCCTAAGCTTAGTAGCTTAGCACTCAGTGAAAACTAATACAGTGTAAGTATAGTTTCCAAGTTTAGTGCGCATATTTATTTAAACTACACTGGTCATAAATAATGTATATAGGGACTGTTTTTTTAAAGAAACGACGTTTTACTGTTTTGTATACGTGTTTGTTTATGTGATCCCACTCATTTCCCCAAGCGAATTTGTTGTCTATTTGTTTGGCATTCTTCTTACACAATAACGTCAAAATGCTGGAAAGTTTTGATGAAACTTGTACAGTGATGACTTAAATCTTAGATAGACTGACATTTGCAGTAATTTTTAACAATTTAATTGCGGTAAAATTGATAACTGGTAAAGATGGAGATAGGTTTTACCGCAATTTCTTTGTGAATATACAGCGGACTCTGCTCCATTTGGCCTCGAGATGGGATTTCATCGTTTCTGTAACAATAGGAAAAACACTTTAAGGGTATGTCACGGTACAGTGGGCCCCACGTCCAGATGTGCACACGCACCTTCCGCAGCGATAACAATGTAAAATTCCAATGTTTTCGCAGTACGTATACCCTCTATAATTATCAATATGCCACAGTCCTGTGTATACTCTTATGTATAACGTCTTTCTTTCCAAATAAATTACACGAGCTTTGAAGGATTTATGTATAGGTTTAGGTAGGTGTGCCTATTATACACAAAAAAGGGAGGGAGAGTTATTTTTAACATGCATGTACAAGGCTAAAACGAGTATAGTATACTTGTGAGAACGTTTTATTGAAGCATGTTTGTTTGTGTTTATTATTATTATTTGTGATGGGGCTCTTTCAAGGCTTATTTCATCACCAGCCTGCACTAGCAGCCTGGACATAGGCCTCCCCTAAGGCGCGCCACTGAGCCCGATCTTCGGCTCTCCGCGTCCAGTCACTGCCAGCCGCCCTGCGCAGGTCGTCGCTTCATCTAGCCGGGGGGCGTCCCACACTGCGCTTGCCCAGTCGTGGTCTCCACTCGAGAACTCGCCTACCCCAGCGGTTATCAGTTCTCCGACAGATGTGACCAGCCACCAGCCGCCCACTGCCACTTCAACGTGCTAACCCTTTGCGCTATGTCAAAGGCTTTGGTCAAGGCAAGGCTTATTTAGCCTTGTGTAACTGCGACCATTACTGATCTATTGTGATCGCCACCTTACTAATTATAGTTCAGTGTTCAATGCATCAGTTAGGAACTTCGGCGCGCTTTTGCTTATGAAGCTAAAAACTTTTTGGTAGGCGCTCGCGAAATTTTTTCCTTCATGCTTTTGGCAATGATTTATTTTCCTTCATCAGGTTAAAGTGAGTAGTAGCCCAGATGGGTGTTGCATTTACGCATCAGTGAGCCACACCCGCACAGAAGGGGCAATGGGGTTTCCTATTCTTGGCAGTCTGCACACTTTAGTGTCCCGGAGCTTGATATTGAACATGTATTTGTTCAGGCCGCAGTGTCGGGTGAGTGCTTTCACCAGTGTGCGTATATTCTTCCTACTTAGAGCAAAGTTTTACGGTTAAAGGCTTTGATTAGCGTTTTGGAGTAGATCAAGCCTGGTCAGTTCGTCCAGTCGCATTCCACTTGGCAAAGGTGTTTGAGCTTTAGGCGTGCCAAGTTCTTGTTTGTATTTGTCACGTTTTCACTAGCCTATTATTCAGCCGTTACCATGAAATTTTGCATAGCCATACCCTGTGTCATGCAGATGGCATGGAATTACATAGGAAATTTTTACCAAGGTAAATTTTGAGCGAAGTCGCGGGCTACAGGTAGTAATTTGTAATAACGTTGAGAATTTGGAATCTTGTTCTTTGTACTTTAAAAGGCATCTATATACGTACATACCTCATATGCTATACTCACAGACCACCCAATCAATTGACTGCGCATTGGCGGTGAAATCGTTCACCGAACATAAGGCCATCGCCTAGGTATCTCACCGGCATCAAGGCATATTTTTTTTTAGTGTGAGTTTGTTTTTGCCTAAGGTAAGAGCTCGCGCAATAGATATTTGTGTTACAAGGGGACTTTGTTTCTTACCTTAGGCAAAATCAAACTCATGCTAAAACAATTAGGCGTATCCCAGACACACGCAGCCTGCGGTGGCGGCCTACCGCAGGCCGCAGCCTCAATATGCAAACGCAGGCCGAGCGTGTCTGACTGAAGTCTCACAAAAATTGCATAGGGAAGACAACAGGCCGCCACCGCAGTCCGCGTGTGTCTGTGATACGCCTAATGGCTTGATGCTGATAACATACCAAAGCGGAGGTGGCCTTATGTTCGGTGAACGCTATCGCCTTCTCATGCGCCGTCAATGCGCAGTCAATTGGTTGGGTGGTCTGACTAAACTTAGGTAGTTTATGAAGGTAGTGTTACAAGAGCATCGGTCGAAGGCCATAACTAAATCGACGGTTTTCCGAATTCGGTCACAGAAGGTTCTATTGACAAAACGAGAGGCACAAACATTGCTTAATACAGCGGATCGATGGAGCCAGATTATTTATAGACTCGCGTATGTGTTGGTCTTAGACGTAAAATACATAGACTTAGACAACAAAATACTCATAGATAGGTATACTAGATCTTTGGGTATACCACGGAAGAAGTAAGAGTTACAGATACTCTTACAAAAAGTTCTTTTTAAGGTCATTAACGGATACACAAAAATCCGTGGTGTGTAGAGTTGACGAAATTTCAAATGATACTTATTTCGGGTTGCCCGAACTGGACACACGTGTGTCCAGGTCCGCGTGTCCAGTTATTGACTAATCCGACCAAGTCGTCATAACAAATGAAATAGAGAAATTGCGAGAAATCCATAAATTGTTTAAAATTCTTGTTAGTATCGAATTAACGCAAGTCACGGATTGCGGCACCGTGTGGTGCCCAGTGCCCTACGCAACGGTGTAGTGTTGGGATAAGTCGATAATACATTAAAGATTATTAATTACGATTATATAGAAAGCTAAATCTAGACTACCAAGGGCTTGATAGTGTACCTACTCCATATTACCTTCAAAGTCTAGATAGTGCAGTAAATTTTACTGTTTTAACGACTTAGTACTAAGCAAAACAGTTAATCAGTCGGTAGTTTCAAGCAGAGCGGTGCGAGCGCGTGTTGGTAGGTATGCCAACTTGCCACTTTACTGTGACAGTAAAATTAAAACATAGCTCTCTAGCCAGCTATCTTTTTTTATTTTTATTCTCTAGTGACTAAAAGAGAGTTTTATTTTATTCACTGTTTTCGAGGAACAAAATGCTAAATTTATTCTCTAGTGACTAAAAAAGAGTTATTCACTGTTTTCGATGAATAAAATACTCTTTTTAAAGTGACAATGGTATAAAATGTCTTTATTTGAAGTATAACTTAGTTCACAATTACTTTATAGACAGTTGTTAAGAAGACAGTTTATCAAGGAATAAAATAAAAAAAATACAAAACTAGGTAAAGAGACCGCCCCGGATCTGACCTGGTCCAAAGGTTCCGAAAACGCTAGCGGCATTGCCGCGCTGCACAGCTACCGACAACATTTGGACCAGGAAAGATCCGGAGTGGGTCCCCTCCTCTCTCTTTGTATCTCCGACCGCAATGCCTTGGCCTTACTGGTCAGTAAATGTAGTATCTACTTAGGTAAGTTGTGAGAAAACCCCATTGGCACAGGCATGACATGACCGGGGATCGAACTCGGACCTCTTAATTTCCTTAATAAAAGCAAACATTTAATTTTCTTTACTAGAAGTCGGAGGTAACAATGTTACCTATGATGTAACATAATAGTAAAAACAAAACTTAGGTCCAAATGCCAACCCCACGAGCACGCGATGGTGTGCTAACAAGGCTCCGGCGCGCGGCGATGGAAAAAAAAAGTAAGTATACAAATTAACCGAAATGGCACAGATCTGTGTCGGGCAGCAGCGGTACCACTGATTGGCCTAGTACTATAATGTCCAAAAACGCCTGCATACCCACTCCTTGCGGGCGTGGGTGCGCGTGTAAAAAAGGGTAAAAGTATATTTCAGCAAACCGCATTTGATTACGCTATATGTATATGCGTGAAAAACTTTAACCTCTGTTGACTTCACCCATTGGAATCACCCTAAAAATATCCGCCTAAATATTGAATAATAAACATTGTAATATTACATAATTTACAATTTACATTCTACTGCTATGCCTAATATTATGCCTCGTAACTAATTAATGAATTCATAATTATTTCGACAGTAGTTTCAAATCACGCGCCAAATGCAAATCACTACATGTGTTACAGCAAAACGGTCGCGTTACGACAGGTTATCGATATAATTGACCTGTCAGCGCATCACTAGGGTCATGTCGCGGGTCAGAGCTTGCGCAGGTCGTCTCTAGTGACGTAAATGTTTCGTAATAGTGATGTACCCGGAGCGTCCCGTCTCATAGAGGACGCAACGTTTTGAAATTTAACACAGGGCTGGCGCCAGTACTCGGTTATTGAGGGCCTCAATGTGATTGTATGGTCGATAGCACGTTGTTGGAAATAAAACCAGCATAAACTGGTCTCTCATAGTATTGAAACTTCCTATAGACTAGGCCAGCTCAAGGTCAAAGTGTTTCCATTGACGTGCGGTCGACTGTATAATATTGATATTCAAGAGAAACCATAAATAATTTAACTCAAAGCGATCTAGTACGACTAATTAAAATATTCACATCGCATCCATTTATTAAACAGTGCAACTTGGAATTTAAATTTGGTCAAAAACTTTAAAAGAAAGAAAGTCTTAAACTTAAAAAGGTTTAGGTTCATGTATGACTGAAATTAATTTTGGAAAATAGTTATGTCAATAATCAAAAATATTTTATTACATGTAAGTACACTGGGTCCATCTAATTTTTTTATCTACCACCATCCATCATTTTATCCATGTATGTATGTTAGTATGTAGTATTTTCTGTAGCTCAGTAAACTATAATGCAGTTGCATGCAACACCGTAATATGATTTAGTATTCTACGCAATTGCAAATGTGTGTAATTTAATTTATTTGTGAAGATCATCGAAGATCGAAATAAATTTAAAAGGACTAATATTAAACTTCAGGCTTGCCTTTTTATCGTATTGAAAATGGGCCACACACCACACTTAGGGCCCTGACATTTTTGACGCCGGCCCTGGTTGATAGGTTTCGGACTCGATAGCTTTTGGTAACGCTATGATTTACGAGAAAATATTAGCACATACCTATGAATAAATTGACTATTTGAAATTTTCCTAAAATGATATGAAACTGCCGTGTTTATAGCCATTATCGACATGACTCCGATATACGGGAATGCCTTGGTCCAACTCACCTATGGGCTGAGTGGGTATTTTAATACAGTGTACATTTAAATTGGGCATTTGATACAGTGGACGACTGGATGTTTTGATACATTGCACATTTTAAATTGGACATTTTGATACAGTGGACGACTGGACGTTTTGATACATAGCACATTTTAAATTGGACATTTTGATACAGTGGACGACTGGACGTTTTGATACAGTGTACATTTTGATACAGTGGACATTAAGCGACTGAAGGCGTATAACCAGAATAGAAATGTACGAGAGCTTGGATGTCTCGGATTGTGTAGGTGATCCGTTAAAACGTTACCCTTATCTTATAGGAGACCAGGGACACCTGGCGACACTACAACCCTTATGGAGCACAAACGTTTTTTATAGTACATAAGTACGCCTTGGAACAGAAATTCTAATCTTTTTCATACGCATAGGTTTCCTTCACTGAAAAGCCTGTGCTAATTATATTAAGCTCTGAAAAACTCTTCGGTACGGTAGGTATATATAATTTATTCTGTGATATACGGAATGATGTTTGAACCCACAAGGTGAGGCGAGTGCCCTACCAGCTTGGTTACCACGCTGTTACCACGGCTTTTAAACGGTTACCTTACAACGAAGGTTTTTGACAGTCTGTATTCACTCCCTGCCCGTTCTGCTTTTAACTCTAAAACTACTAAACCAATCGAATTAATGTAAAATTTCTTGGGCAATAAGTTGTAGGTAAAACTTAAAAGGTAATATCGACTAGATCCCACACCAATTCTATGTTTCTCAGTATACCACAGATCACCATTTATAGTGGACAGTTAATTGGTGGACTATTCCGATATCGCCACTCACTTGCTCTTTGACATTATGCATGCCACCATTTAAGTAGGTCCAAGGCATAAACTTTGAAGCGATATAGCTTTTTTTAGGACGTGGATAAGTAACAAATATTTTTTTCTCATAAGTCACATGCACCACAAATCGTTGTTACTAAAGAAACATTTTGAGAAAGAGGCAGCGGGACGTTTTGCGAACGGCATCATAACTATACAGGGTGGATTTTTGAGATAGGGCAGCAATGGCAGGTACCTTAACCGTTGCAATTAGAGAGAAACGTTTTTAGGCTACTGTCCTTAAATTTTTGAGAGATTTTGACCGGCATTCACAGATATTAAAAAAAATGTACGGTCAACAAGGAAATGGGCCATATACACAAAAACATTTTTATGCTAATCAATCCCGTTTCCAAAGTTAAAAAACTCTACTGGGCCAACTGAGGTCACGTCAGAAATCGCAAAAATCGCGTACATTTTCCAGAAAATGAGAAGACTCAATTACTTTTATTCCCAGCAAAACTTTTTACGATGGATAAACTGGCCGCTACAAAGATAAAATAGAAAAAAGTAAAATAAAAAAATAAATAGAAAAAAGAAATAATAGTACATTGTGCAATAAGGGAAGTAAGTAGGATATTACTAACGAGAGTCTGTTAGAAGCCCGACGCCGAAGGCGGAGGGATTTTAATGACTCGAGTTTGTAATACCCTTACTTCCCGTGATGCACACAATGTTTTTCATCACATTTGCGAGGAAATTAATACCTACGACACAAGGGAACAAATCTATTTTCTTTAGACTTTGCTGGTAACAAATTTTCACTAAGCAACTGAGCCGCATTCACTATATCCGGAGGTGTTAATATTGTTGTTGCACTTTCAGACTCGGATTCTTCACATGACATAGACATATTTTAAGTTTGTTTCTCTCTTTATTTATACTAATAGGTCACAACTACAGGTAGTTAATAAAATAGTTTTATTGTCAACTTTGTCAATGGAGCTTCAAGTTTTTTTCATATGTAGTTTTACGGCCAATTGGAAACAAGTTCTTAAGCCCAAATCTTAGATCGTAGTTTATAATCAAGAACACATAAAACCGCAGCACGGTCTCCAAGGCACAATCAGTGCCATTCGGTGGTCCACACTGCCACAGATAATGATAAAAAATGCATTTAGAAACTCCAAAAGGCGAAAGCCCATACAGCCAGTTTTTATTGAATTTCAAAATAAAGTTCACTGAAATAATTGTAAAGTAAACTAAAACATTTTTAAAACACAAAAAATAATGCACTTAATTATAGCGTAAATGTTTAAATTACCATTTGTAGAAGTTTCGAAGATATAAAAAACCATGTTTGATTTAAAATCTCCTTAGTGTGGAATGTCATACCTGTTTGCTATAAAGTTCTTTGCCTTCGAGTGAACGCCATTTTTTAAAACTACACATTATAGTCCCTAGGGGTATAATATTGTACTGATTTTCATTACTCCCGCGGGTGTATATAGGCCATTGTGTTTCTGTATGCATGCATATAATAATCCACATAACAAGCAAATGTGATGAAAAAATATTAAAGCGCACATCAAATAAACACTGAACTGGCTACCAAATACTATAGTACTTTTGATGTGCAATTCAGATGTTTTTGTAAGCAACCTGTAAGTTACAATTTTATTAACTTTGTGGTGAATCCCGAGCTCCGAACGATTAGTTCAAGAGTTTCCGTAAAAGCTCGCTAGAGGTCGTCTCTCACGAGTCCGCCGGCGCCATTGCGTTTTGACAACTCGAACGCGACTTGTATTGTCTGATTTAATTTGATGTTATCGTCTTATGTCTAACGTGCAAATATCTGTGCACAAACAATGTGTATGTAATAAACGAGAATTACTATATGTGGAGTGGTTAATGACGCCCATCCCCATAGTGGGATTATAGATTATAGAACGATAAAACTTTAACCCTCTCCCGACTGCACTTTGAACCACGCTCTTGAGTGTAATATATTCCAAGCTGTGAACGACCGCAGCCGCGGTGAGTGAAATAGATGCGTCCGCGCATCGCGAGGTCCGTCGCGGTCCAAATTGACCAACCTTAATTTTAGTACAAGCGTATAGATGGCGCTACTACCTATGTAATTGCTAATACTAACACCATGAAATAGGTACCCACTAACTTCTAAGCACTTCACACTCAAACTCACATTTTTAACTTATTTATCTAGCCTCATAAAAGTCGCTAGGAAATGTGCGTAAAATCAGTTTTTTTATAGTAATTTGAAGTGGTAAGTAAGTATGTACTTTAAAAAATTGTGGTAAATTTAAGAATTTGTAGTTTTAAGAAGTTCTAATTTTAATGATATTCTCTTCCCTTATTCATGCTCCTATATTCATGAGAGTGGCTGTCAGATTTTGGTTTTTGAAAAAAGAATTCTATCTAGACTTTACATAAGTCTAGTATTTGAACTTTATTTTGAGACCCGATCGGGTTTCTTAACACTCTAAGGGCGATATGTAGCCGAAATGGACTTACACATTTTATGGGGACCCTACAAAACCTATTTAAGTCTAGGAATAAATTTTATATCACCAAATAGGCGAGACCATTTGCACAATGTAGATCATTATTTGAGATAACATGTTCGTCTCGCAGCGAGCCTACTCTATTACTCCATACTCACGAATCATCGTCTCATATTTCACAATATTTGAATAGAATATGAGCAAAGCTTTTACTTTGTATTTACACAATATTTGTTATTTCCATCAACGTTAGGTGCGAAAATATTAAATGCAAAAATGTAAAGGATGATATATGGAAAAAAATCTGAGGTAAAATTCAAGCCCTACCTGTGAGTCGCACAGTGTCAAAATCGGTCAAATCCAACAAAGAATGTGATATGACCTATTTGGATTTCTAACGTATCTAAATATAGAGGAAATACCTGATCCGTAATAGTTTCAATTTAAATAATCCATTATAGGGTCGGGTGACCATTGCCTAGAACGTTGATTGTATCTCTATCGATGACGGTTACTTTAGTTCTATTCAAGCGGTTTTGCGAAATACTACGTATTTTAAAAAACATTTTCATTTGTTTTTTTTCCTCTCTGCCTTTCATTTCTGCTATTACAGTAAAATATATACATATACTTGCAAGATTTAAGAAACTAGTACGTTTAGTACTTTGTCTGCGATTTCTGTCCGCCTGCCAGAGGATGATTATGTAACCCGAAAAGTGAATTTAGGTATACAATTACCATATAAAGGTACTAATAAATAATAAATAAAGGTACTATGTTACCTAAAGGAAACATAGTACCTACCTATCTTTTCCCCAATAATAGTAAGTATGAAATCAATCACCAGAGAAATAAAAGCCTTCAATTAATTGGTGCCATAGAGACCAATTATTAAGGCTGATTATAATTTATAACATTTAGTAGACCAACTAAAAGTCGATCAATCAGACAATAATTCACTAGTAGTTCCGTGAGAACAGTAGACCTCGCCAGCCCTTATAAACCAAACCTAAAAGAAACCAACAAAAGTCAACTTTGGAAACAGAAAAAGTACCTACTAAAGTGACAAAAATTATCACTTTAAAGCTTAATATTTCGCAAACGGATCCCTGAATCGAAAAATGTTTATCACACACCCGCGATATTTTTGAAAGACCCATCCAACGATACCCCACACCATGGATATCACGCGGAAAAAAATAATTTTCCATTTTACGTATGCAGTTCTATGAACATAATTTATTTTTTCAACTTTCTTAAGTCGATCCACTATTACTCAAAAACTAATAGAACCTACTTAGCCGTAATAGTTTTCCTTGTAACTACGTTATATATGCTACTGCCATGAATTTTTTCACATTTCCAGAAGCAACCGTTTAGCTGGCAGGGGGGGGGGACACGTGACTCTAACAAAAATTACCGCTTTAAAGCTTAATATTTCGCCAACGGATCCCTAAATCGAAAAAATGGTATTCACACACCAGCAATATTTTTGAAAGACCTATCCAACGATATCCCACACTATGGGATTCACAAGAAAAAAAAAGTTCACTCCCACTTTGCGAGTATGGTAGGTACTCTAAAAAAAATGTTTTTCAAAATTTTATTCCACTCATTTTGTAGGTTTAATTAATTTATACATATGCCAAATTTTCGTCAAAATCGGTTGAAAAATGCGACCTGTAGAGAATTACAGACAGACAGACAGACAGACAGACAGCCGGACAAGAGCATTTTTGGCCAGTCTCGAAACGTAGACGCTTCGCTCGTTTCGCTCGCTCGGTCAATTAGTAGTAAAAATCTACAAGTAATTTGTCATAGAAATAAATTGTTTTCTTTGACAAATATTTTTTTTTCTGAAGTATTTGGATCTGTAAATTTGACATTAAAACTTATTTTTTAAAAAGTATTTATAAAATAGCGCCATACCTACCAATAACGCAATGAAATCGTCTTTGTTCAAATTTAATTGGTGTCGGTCAGACCCAATTACTGCCAGTAATAATTGGACCAAAAAAGTAAATCAGACTCGTATGTACTTCTGAGCGGCATCAAATGTTTGTTATTGCAGACAATTATATAGATAATCTATGCACACGATTGGTAATCTGTGTATTGTCGGATTAATAAATATCATTTCCGGTAAAATATTGCAAAGATAATGCAATTAATCTTTTATATGCACTTCTATATATAATACAAATGCGTTCTCATGTACAAAGTTAAATTCTTTGATTTAGGCGTTTCAGAGATTAGAACACGCAAAATGTTGAAACTGTTAACAATTATCTGTGTGTCTGGATATTTAATGGTGTTTATTTTTCCTAAATTTACTACACAAGCAGTTCCAATCTTACTTACACATTACTTAACACATAAAGTTTGAAAATAAATTCCTTAAAATAATTGGTAACTAAAAAGTAGCTAGGTAGGTAATAGGTACTCATAATATGTAATTTGTTAGCGTTTAATCATTTTTGCACATGAAACTTGTGTTACAAATAATTTATGTAATTTCAGGGCTTCGAATTAATAGCAGAAAAACCCGAAGTAACACTTGTTGATACTGATGTATTTAAATTCGTGACTATGACTATAAGAAAACTGAGTCGACGCACCCCCTACATTTTCAACATTACAATGGAAAACTTTCATTCCTGCGGCAATAATATTACGGTAGGTGTCACAAATTAAAATTATGAAACCATGCATCAGTCTATCGACGTCTACAATTGCATATGTCCTGCCCCAGGGTTCGACGTATCTCCATCTATATAATCGTCAAAATCCGTTCAGAGGTTTAGGCGTGAAAATGTAACAAACAGACAGACAGTTACTTTCCCAATTATAATATTAGTATGGATGGAATAAAATTATCTTAATTATAGAGCGTCAGTGGCGTCGGGGATAAGACGCGACCCATCATATCGAAAGTTCCTAAGTCCGATCCCCGGCTGGGCCATGTACCAGTGGGTTTTTACTCGAAACTTAAGTACATTTACTGACTCTCTCGAACGGTGAAGGAAAACTTCGTGACGAAATCTGCATACGCCGAAGAAGAAATTCTTAGGCGCATGTGAAGTCCACCAACTCGCACTGGGTTAGCGTGGTGGACTATAGCCCGAACGCCCTCGTTGAAAGGGTAGGCCTGAGCCCCAGCAGTGGGGACATATTGATGTGTCCACCTTATTTTATCCCATACCGAGTGCCTCTGTAAATGGACACTACAGGTATTTATTTAAATAGGTAATTAATAAATATTTTTTCTCCATTAGATGGTCTTTAGACTCCTAGAGCTACTAAGCAGCGGCCGTTATTACCTTCTGCCACCCATCATGCAAGACTATGGTTTTTGCGATTTTTTCAATAAAGAACCTATCGTTGGTCAAAGAATAAGGCATGACTTGCCAGCCAACTGGACGTGTCCTATTGGACCCGTGAGTACCTAGGAAGTCCGTTTCTTTAATTTAAATGGGAATAACTGTCAAAGTAATACAATGGATGTGAGAGACACAGACAATCGATTGTAAAGGAAATGTAATTTACTTCTCTTTCCAATCATTGTGCGACATTGACAGTTCATTTTCCCATTTATATCAAAATCCTTTCGGAATAAAGACAGAAATTAATTAATAGATCGTGGGACAAGTGGATATTGCAAGACCTGTTTTTATTTATGAACATGGATTTATAATAATAATAAATGTAATATTAATAATGTATTTTATAATACTGCTTGATATAGTTTAAGACGCAACCACGTCGTGTTCTGTATAGTCCGATTGTTTAGTATTTATGATTATGAGTATTACCACGGGAAATAAGATAAAAGAAATGCTGTTACAGAATATATAATAGTTACAAGCTATGTTTATATTCCAGGGTGTGCACACGTTTATAAACACAGTGCCCAACTACGAGAGCTTCCCGTACCACATACCAGTCACGTGGGACCATCAGACCACCACCGAGGGTCAAATTCAGGTTTCTTTTTACTCTACAGACCTCAAAAAATATGTGCTGCGATACAGATACTCTGTTAAAATAACTCAAAAGCCAAAACGGAGGAACTGAAGCCAAAATATTATAATTTCCACGGAACGGCCATAATTTTTTTTTACTTGCATTTCGGTCGCTCGAGTGATTTTTTGATATTGGTTAGTGTAACACACGATTTTAATTTTGCCCTGCATTTGACATATAGTAATTAAACACTAAGGTGTTAAAATAACTGAATCACACATTATAATACTGTAAATTATTAACATAGTATCGGTGGGAGGGATTCTAGTGAAAGATTCGTTGGTGTGGTCACCTCACCAATTTCTCGAAATTTTCCTGAAACAATTAATTGGTGTCAATCAGACTCAACTAATAATCCCGGTCCAATTATGAGTAAGATCTAATGTTTATAAAGTCGAGAGTTTAGAACACTGTATTAGAAAACTGTATTCTCTGTTTTAGAAAACTGTATTAAGTACGTGAATACATTAAATAATTATTTTTTTTAAAGTGCGAACCAATTAAGGGTAAGTAGGGTGAAATCTCCTACTTAATTGGTGTCGACCGCGGCAGCAGCATCGTCTTTGTTTAAATAAAATTAGGACTCACATACTATTGTTGTTACAAAACGAAACAGGTATGTACACCACGGAGATGTAAATATAGTTTAAATAAATAAAAATGCCAAAATGAATGCCGATTGTTTTGTTTATTGAGCGCAGTACATTTAATACAAAAAGTATTGCCGTCTATTATACGTATTATAATTTATCAGGCTGAACAGATCCGATCGACACCAATTAACTGAGAGATTATTTCAGATTACACTACCCGCTATAAATTATTTTATATTATGTGTAATTAAATTGGTTTCATTTTTTGAATTCTATTTATAGGTATACCCATGCTGTGAACACGCATATTTTGCGGTGAAAAATGAATATCACGATAAAAAGTTTTTTTTACATATAATCTATACTAATGCGGTCAGCTTGCAAAGCAAATGTGACAAAATGAAATTAGTAGGTAAGAAAAGATACATTAAAAATTCACTAACGCTGAAGTTTGTTTTTTTGTTTGGATCTCTGAATCTACCAGGCAGGTTTGAAAAATCTTTTTGCATTTGATAGCCCAATTATAAGAAAGGTTATAGGCTATTTAACATCACGGTTTGGCCCTTAAGAGCTGAACAAAAAGTCAGAAATAAATCGCAGGCGAGGCCGCGTGAAACAGCCAGTAAAGTAATAGATAAATCACTCTATTATTTTCTTATTTTGGAATAAATGTCGCACACTATTTTTGCCTTTTAGTAAAACAAATACATATTAAATAGGTTATTACCTCGCTCAGAGGATCAGCGCCTCACCAATGAGGTAATGCCGCCAGCCTACTGGGCACGCTCCCAGCGGTGGTGAGTCTCGAGGGGGTATTTTATTTATAATTTTTTTTATAGGTAGGTAGTTTAGTTTTGTTTTATATTAAGTTATTTTAAATAGGTATACGTATTATATTTGTGTAGGTACTTATGTATGGTAATAATACCTACCTACCTATATAAACAAATCTCCAGATATGAGTGAGAAGTTCTTCAAATGCACACACAGACAGACATTCCTCTCACGAAAAATGTTGAGACATGTCTTGACAAAAAATTAGAAAATGACAAGCCGCGCATAGAAATCACGCGTAAAGTAAATAAAAATTACGAGTAAATACGTTTATGTAATTTTAAATTCAAAATGACGTTTTTCCTTACGGTAGTCATGTTTTGCAAACAATCGTGTGTGACGGTGGTGCTCAACCACTGGCCCGCAAGTAATTCTGTTTGGCCTGTGTCTTCATGTCCTGTCACTTTTTATCCAAGTTTCTCGTATGAAGTTCATTCATTTACATCATATTTTTTTCACGAAAACTGACACTTTCATATGACAATAATAATTTTAGTTATTTAATAACACATAGGAAGTAGTGATAAAAAAATTACGTTGTACCCAGTGTACTCAAATACATTTAAAATATTTTCACTTTGAATACCTAGTAATTTTAAATACCTACAATATTATTATGGTGAGCAAAAAAAGCGACATGAAAGAAATAAAAAATGTGTGTCAGAAAATATTTGCATCCACGAATAGCACCTGCACCTGCCAAACATATTGATCGGTGCCCTTCCTAGGCAAGGGGCTATTCGCGCAGGTGCTATTCGAACGGGTGCTGTAGGTAGCTGACTACGTCAAATTTACGCATTAAAATAAAAATATTTTATTTTGCATAATTTTCTCATATTTCCAACTGCGCCCCTCTAAATCAGTATCCGAGGAAGTTTTTGCAGCCCTCGATGAAAAGTTTGATTACTCCTGGCGTGATACGTGACACAGACGGACATGTCTGACTTTCTTTATGACTAAGCGTTTACGTAACATTACATTTCCGATACGGCGTTCCCACCGTATAGGGATGTGCTCGGGTTATTATATTAAAATCACCAGACTACGAGCCGTAAAAAAGTATTTTAACGGCGCGGCGACGGCGCGCTGATAGTTTGAAATGTAAAGCACGAAATAAAAACACATCTTAATCCTTAGCTATGAGATTTCCGTTTTTTTCATTTAATTTTGAATGTTGAATCTTAAGAGCAAATTTACTTTTCTAATTGCTTCCTTAGTCACGAAACAGCAATATAAATAAGAACATTGTTTACGGAAAGTAAGTTGTAAACAGTCCGAAATTGAAATCCAAATATTTACATTCCCAAATGTTGAGATCTGCACGCGCCTTAAGATTTTCCCGTTATGTTGAGAGATTCCCGGATTTATGTTGAGAAAAGAACAACAGAGATTGAACGGTATTGAACTGGTAAATACGGCTGGAATGAGACAACAACAGTCGCTTAGAAAGAGATAATAGATAGAACTTTATACCTATGTCAATAGATAGATAGACGTTTATTCACTGACATGACACATATTCACAAACAATTATAACAAGTATAACTTAAAACTAATTGTTAAGTAACTGAATGCTTCGCGGGCCCCCAACGAGACAACATAGGACTACGTACTGTAGTCCTGACGTTGGGAGCCCGCGAGAGCACAGTAGCCGTGCGTGTGCCTGTGTGTCGCGTCAGTGGAAAGGCTCTGACTCAGCATATGCTGCAGCCGGTTTGGGGCTGCAAGGATGGTAATTCTGCCAGAGCCTTGTGGAGACGACAATATTAACATTATTGGATTTATGAATTATTAGGTCAAGAACACAGAACATAGATTTAAAAGGATATGTTACTAGAAATGGTCCTCGGTAGATAGAAAGGTATCTACTTGGTTTTCACGGAATGACGGCTGGATTATTTGGAATTTTAAAATTTTTTTGGTAAAAAGGTATAGATAGCCACACTCATTTAACAATGCGTTTATTAAGTCCATATACCGGGAAAGCGAAGTAATAGCGCTATTACACATGCCAACAGTCGAAAGTATTACGTAATGTTCGATCGAGAATTCCCGGAACGGTCCGGAACAGTCCGGAACCGGTCCCGATGGAAATCCGGACTGAGACAATGGTGCGCACGCGACACTTAATCGCGTCGCGTCGGCGTCTGTTGTCAGTCAACCGAGCGTTATACGGATATCAATCTTTAGGCTGAGGGCACACCGTGCACCGGTACAGAATAACTAGAGTTGAAAACTACCGGGAAAATGTTCCTTTTCTATTAAAAATAATAATCAAATTCATTTATTCAGATAAATATCTATTTTTTTTAAGTTACCAGGAAAAGGTTCCTGTTCTATTGATCTAAGTGCTTACGTATTTTTGAAAGTTTTTAGTAGTGTACCTAGTATTCTTATAAATACTAAATACTTAATAAATAACGTATAAATTTAATACAATACCAATATATAATTAATTTAACAAATAATTAAATTAATATGGTTATCAATTTTATTTGAGTAACAGATAGTGCTCTTTTTCTTGGAAATGTAATCAGATTGACTATCACGAATGGTTTTAGTGGGTGCTAGTCCCACATCACTCAGCCTTCTACACCAGAAGGTCGGGTGTATGCATAACGCAAAAAAATAAAATAAAGGTATCTGATCAACAGAAATGAAATTGATTTGATTCGACCTCGTGGTGACTCTAACCTAACGCTACGTTACTTCTTATGTATTACTATAATTACTCTATGCTTTGGCGTTAGTAAACAATTGTCTGTAATGGAGTAGGTTTTGTCGCCTGTCTATAGTAACTAGAATTGTGACAAATACCATGACAATAAAATTGTCTTGTTACATTTCTAATTGAAGGCGAACATTATGCCTGTTAATTACTAAGTACTTGCTTTTTCACAAATCTAATTTGTCATTTTAGTCAATTATTAATTCATTGTAAAAAAATCAGAATATTCAGATACTTAGTTATTAATTTCTTTAATAATTTAAAAAGATAGGACGTGGTTACAACAACATCAGTAAAAAGTTTAACAATACCTAAGTTTCCTACCTGTATAATATAACACACAAACTTTTCCGGAAGGCCGTATGCATGTAGGTATTGTTGCAGTTTCACTTGCGCATTGTCGAACCTAACCTAAGGTCAATACCCTCACAACCCGTCCGCCTGTCTCGTCTGCTTTAAACATGTGTGTATATTTATGTTAATATTTATTTAAATACCTAGCGATATTTGAAGAGTGCCCTCTTTTTAAATACATCTTTATATGTTAAAGTAACGGTGAAGTAAAATGGTTCAGACGGAATATTTTATTAAATTAATTTATTTACTTGGCTTCACAGTGAAGCAATTATTAAAAATAAATAAAATTAATGTTAACTACTTAGCAAAAAAAATGTCAAGTGTAATGATGTCCAAGGTACTTAATAGCATCTACTAACAGCATCGTCGCCTATTCATTTTGGCCCAGCTGTGGGCTTAAATACCTGTGTCGTAATAAATATTTCATCTTTGAACAGATTACGAAACCAAATCAAGATAATAAAAGTAAACGTAATAAAGTGTAATGTTTAATTCAAAGATAAAACGTCTTTACTTGCCGTTTTTGAATGTCGTCTGTCCTCTCTGTTCATAATAAAGAAAATGAAATGAAATAATATTTATTAAGTACAGTGTGTGTAAATTAATGATTAACCCTTAAACTGTGAGTTGGGGACATTTAGGGCAATAACAATATTCAATTTCCTTAGTGAATGTCTCATGGTTTTCGAGATATTTGGATATTTTAAATAAATAAAAAATGTCCTTTTTTAAAAATATTTAATTTAAGATAGCACCATATTAAATTAAATATTTTAAAAATGGTAATACACATCTGATAGTACAATTACTATTCAAAATACACACTCAACCAAATTATTCATTTGAGAAAATCTCACCGAAAAGATTGAGTTAGAAAGGTGTGGTGATATCTTTGTATCCCATGGTATGCTCACAGACAGGTAATAATTAACTTATGCTCATAAATACAGTACCATAATGAACTAGAGTGCGGAAACTCGGAACAAGCGGTTTAAAACGCGCGCACACAAGCGCAGTGTCCACCTACAACAGCACACAGAGATGAGCTCGCGGAATTAGTACTTGGACATAATATTGGCGACGCGTTTATCTCTGTGCTTGAGTGCGTGCGTTTTAGAGCGCTTGTTCGGAGTTTCCGCACTCTCGTTCACTCTGTTAGTTACCTACCTTATATATTTTTACGTTGAGAGTGCACATACACTCGTTTAAAGATATCACTTTCTTAAATTCCAAGCTAAAGTGTCAGTAAATTGCGTAAGAGTCAAATTGCAAGAGGTTATGGGCCCACTATAACATCGCTAACTGATTATTATGGATATGACTCCTTACGCAGAGTTCCGGAGATTGTAATTACTCGCAAATTATCTCAGTCATGAGTTCACGACGCTTTCTTGCTCGTTGTGACATAATACCTAAAGGTCAGCGCGACTGAGGTAAGTATAGAGTTACAGTGCGGCAAGTAATAGTAAAGTAAGTACCTAATAAGCTATTTATAATGTGTAATTTATATTTTTAAGGCGTCAGTGGTGTCGGGGATAAGACGCGGCCTATCATATAAAGGTCCGAAGTTCTGATCCATGTACCAATGGGTTTTTTCTCGAAACTTAAGTACAATTTTACTGACTGCTCTCGAACGTGAAGCAAAACATCGTGAGGAAGCCGAAGAAGAAATTCTTAGGCGCGTGTAAAGTCCACCAACTCGCTCTGGGCTAGCGTGGTGCCCGAACGCCTTCATTGAGAGGGTAGGCCTGAGCCCCAGCAGTGGGGACATGTTAATAGGCTGTTGATTTGATTTGATATGATATTTTAGCATTGAAACCAAGTCGGTATTCCGCGCCGTTTGCTCGCATGAGAGGTGAGGATTCTGTGGAGACATTCACCCCAGCTTCCTCACCAACCTATAGCTATAACTTCGCAATTATAACGCGACTATTTTTTAACCTTGGTGACTATTTATTGACTCTTTTTTGCAGAGATGTACAAAATGGTTTTAAAAAAGCATTTAAATACAAAATGCGAAATACTTTTCAGATTTACTATTTCAAATGTAAAATACCAAATGCAAAATAGGTATTTTCAAAATACTTTTTCAAAATAAAATACCTTTTGGCCAAATATAAATAATATATAAATAAAATACTTTTTAGGTATTTATCATGAGAAATAGAGACACAATGCCGAGCCGAACAAAAACGTCTAATAACATGGCACCTTATGACCATATGCATGACATTTTGGTCATCAATACAAGCGTCATTCGTTCATTTCATTTTTTTTGACTGATAATGTTGGCTAAACTTAATTACAAAGTACTTTGCATTTTGAAATGAATATTAAAATGCAAAATACATCTCGAAAGGTATTTCAAATAAAATACAAAATGTTTTTTACTAAAAGGCATTTAAATACAAAATAGGTATTTTGCATTTTGTATTTGCATTTTAAATAGAAGTATTTCAAATAAATCGCATCTCTGCTTTTTTGACATTATTATTCACTAGAGATGATAAAATGTTTTGTGGAAATGTTGACTCGCTAAGGTAAAACAGACACCCGTCTGAAAAGGTGTCGGAATGTAATTCTCAACATCTTGACATTCCTCGTCATTACATAAGAAACAAGAGCCGTTTATCGCTAATAACTTAAAATACGCCGGTTTTTGCAAAGATCCTGAAAATATCCCGGATAATAACGAAATTCATTCTTACATTCCAATTATCCGGCTTTTTGCAGAGCCGAATTTTTTGATTATCCTACGACATAATATATATACATCCTTATCTTCACGCTGTTCCCAGACGGGGTAGGCAGAAAGAATGGAGCGCCAAGTATTGCGATCAACTTCTTAGGACTTAGTAACCACGGAGATTAGTTTCACGCATTTACATAGTGATGAGATGAGGAATAGAGGCTGTGGTATAGAACGAAGTACCACCGAGGATTCTCACAAACTATATGGTTACGGCAACCGTAAGCTGTGGTTACGGCGTGTAATGCGCACTAAACAACCCTGGTTAAGGTGTGTCGCCGCCGTAACTTGTGGTGGTTCAGAGGTCAGCTCGTAGAGAGAGCGAGACGCAAAGCGGAATTATATACTCGATACGGCGTTAGTTGGTTTTTCGATTTTTATATCGTCGGAGTATTATAAAGTATTCTGTGTCGTCGGTTAACCCTTTGACTCGAGAGATGCAGAGCGCAATACCTTTGAAACTCGATGTAGGTAGTTCCCGTTAGTCAGACATCCTGACATTGTCGCTCAAAAACCTGTCATTTTTACTAGTCAGGACAGTCATGATAATATGACATATTACCCGGCGGATTAACTAGATAGCTGTCTCAATTATGGTACTACAGGGAATTAATTTAGTCCCAGTAGTTATAATGAATCTCTGACGCTTTAACATTAGGGTACTATTGAGACAAAAAAGTCCTAGTTCCACATGTTACAGTTCTGTAGTACTACTGGGAACTAACCCATCCGACATGTAGTAGGCTGAGAGTCAAAGGGTTAAGAATCAATAACGTCTAGCTTACAAAAGAATGCCATGAAAAATTGATTTTAAAAATTTAGTTTTATACAAAATTATTTTATATAAAGAAAATAAAGCTCGGGAGGTCTTTAAGTACATTAGAGGTGTCTTTGAGCATTCAGATCTCCGTCAGGGAACGGTTTGGGTGAGAATATGATAGTGACAATCCGGAGTACATAAGGAGGAGGTCCAGAGAGCCGATTTCACCATAGACTAAGTCAGAATAAAACAAGATCCGAAAGATCAGCTGGTAGAAAATGCCAGTGGTATTAAGTTCGCCTGTACAATTAAGTGACATAAAATTCTATCTCATTGTAAATCTGGCATCCGTTGATATATCGGAGCCAATGAATAAAGAAACTAAAGGAGATGCCCTATTCAACTTATACATACATATTTTAATTTGTAGAGCGTGCCGATTCGACAAATTGTGTTTGATGCTGTAAACAATAAAATACAGTGTTTTCGTGTAATTTAGTGGGAATCGTGAGATTTACTGGGCTTTAATACCATTAAGAAACGTGTCAAAGTGATCAATAAAACTTAAGTGCCAGGCCAATTTGTCGGCCTTTTTATGTTTTCCTATTATTTAGTTAGACACCTTTTTTTTGTAGGTATGCTGTGTCCTCCTTACGCAGTAAGGAGTTTCTTTAGTCATTGATCGGAGCGCATGGCCGTGGTATGCGCGCCACACGAACTGTCGCGTTCGCAAGTCACGGCCCTGCGAGAGTGAGAGTGCTTTCGCCGATTCTCCACATAACAATATTACGTACCAGAGCGAATGCAAATACTCGTATCAGTGCTTTATTGGTATAAAAGCGCGTGTACACGACGTGCATACCAGTAGTATGTTAATTATTGACCATTAAAATAAAAGGAATCAGAAATAAGTAAATAGAAGAATTAATATAATTAATTAAAAAAAGAAATCAAATCAGAAATATAATTAATTAATATAATTAATTTTTCTATCTACTTATTTCTGATTCCTTTTATTTTGCTCAACGAAACAAATAAACAAACGACAAACAAACAAACACACAAACTCTTCACTTTGCTTCTTTACTGTAATAAAGCTGAAGAGTTTGTTTGTTTTGCAGAGGAAAAAGAAAAGAAATCAGAATTAACTTATAAAGCCGTGCGAGACCGAGGAAAACACCTAGTCGTCTATAAAATTTGTGAGTTACTGTACATACTGGGAGTAACAATCACTTTCGTTTATATATGTACAATTTTTTTTTTCGTTTCAAATCAAATTCAAAATGGCAGCGGTCGGTGGGGCGCGCAGTGGGGAAGGCCTATGTTCAACAGTGGACGTAAACAGGCTGAAGATAGGTACCAATTGTTTTTTTCCGTTCAGAGATTTTCATTCAATTCCACGTAATCGCAAATTGCTGATGTAAGGAAAGTAGATATATTTACCACAATGAGTATCAGTTTCATCACAAAACATTATTACAGTGTTTGTGAAGACATTATTACTGCAAAGAGTGAGTACAGAATACTATACTGCCGTCTGATAGCAAAAAGCTATTATTAGAGCTGACACTTCGCACGTCACGATTTAATCTACAATACTATATTCACTAATGTACTCCATGTTTAGCAGACGTAAGAAACGTTCTGAGAAGCAAGGTTTTAGTGTGGACCGCGCAGCGTCCGAGGACGCGCTGCCAGATGGACCAACGACCTGAAAACGGAATACAAAAGAGGGGGTGGGTGAAGCACCATATGTCCCCTCTAAGAAGCCTTATAAATTATTATTATGTGCAGTAATGGACATCAAAAGACTGCTAATAAAATATGGGTCTGTATATAAATAAACATCTAACCTAACATAAATAAACCTACATCAAAAAAATCTGATTTGAGTATCAAAAATTGCGCAATCAGTATATTATATAGTCCACAATTAAGTACTTATTTGATGTGCACTTCAAGAAAATCCATAAAATATTGCGTTTGATATTTCGTTCTCTCTCTTAGCGAGTGATGCGCTTGCGCAGAAAATGCTGCATTATGTTTACGAATGCAGCTTCGCAACCTCCCTGCGGCCATCTTTTCTATGATTCTATTGACCCACGTACCAATACTATTCAGTAATGACTCGCAATCTGTCTTTGTTAAATTATTTTAATACTAGCTGTTTCCCGCGGCATCGCTGACGTTTGATAAATTTATATTTGACTTTTTCTTCTTGTTCGGCTCCTTATAGTCGTAGCGTGTTAAAAAGCCTATGTAACCTTCTTCAAGAATTGGGCTATCAAATGCAAAAGTTCCAGACATTAGCGAATTAAAAAAAATCTGCTTTAGTAAGTATAGATTAAATGCAGTGGGAATTCCCTTTACTAGACCAGATGGACCGACGACCTGAAAAATGTGTAGCGTACACTAGAGATTTCATGTAGTTATGTACGGTACGGTACCGTGCCGGCAAAAGATTTTTTTATATAGAAACGACATTAAATTACCAAATAGCAATATAAATATTTAATTAAAATAGTTAGGTTACCTACTTAATTACATAAAACTTTTTGCGTAAATTCTACTATCCATTGTTAAAATGTACAGAATTCGCTTCAGTAAAAAAACTAGAGTAACTCCCCTTCGGCCGTCTACGTAACCGGAGTTTCGTATCCAGATGAACTTTTTACGATACCGGTTTCGGAGAAGGAATTATTTTTCCAAATACGTAAAACTTAACGAAAAAGACAGACAAACAATAAAAGGAATTCATAAAATGACCGACATACATAATCCGCTGATACAGTGAGATGTAATACATAATATGAGTAATGCAACAGTCACTGGCTGTAATGAGACACATCCGGTGGAGCAGGCTTCGTCCGATCGAGCGACTGTCACCGTCACCTGACCACCTGCCACCTGACAGTGAAACGTCGTATGTGCGAAAAACGTAATTTTACATGCCGAAAAAACAGAGGAAACATTTTTTAAATTAAAGTGTAATGACCCCCCATCTTATCTCATCTCATTTCATCTTATCTTATCATAAGTTATCTTATCTCTTATCAAGGATTACCTATATACATTTCAACCATTTTGGGATATTTTGTGACAAATCTCTGTCCACCAACGGTGCCTCAATCCGATTTTTGGTGGACTTTCACATAAGCCTTAGAATAGAAATTCTAATCTTTGGCGTATCCAAGTTTTCTCGCTGTATTTTCCTTCACCGAGAAGCCTGTGGTATTATAATAGACAAGTACACGTAACTTTTTAAATAGGTAAGTTTACATTTTACTTAACGGGTTTTGTATAAACAAATTGGAATTTACAAAAACACAATTATTGCGAGGTTGTTTTTTGAAGATGCAAAATACCTGAAACTTTTAGTAAGAATCAAGTGAGTTTCCTTTTTTTACGAAGAAAAAAATATTTATGTTCAATTTAAGCTTTACGAGGTTTTCAGTCATGCAGTAACGTTACATACGTATAGGATAAACATCTGTGCATCTGTCTGTCCTCCAAAGATAAAAGTAGATTTACTTCATTAAGTGCATGACGAAATTGAACTAGTGGATTGGATTTATAGCTCTACAATTTGTATTGGGAGATTTAATTGTAATATTACTCAATGACTCGGGAATTTTCTCAAACATAGTAAGTTAACCACGCTGGACAATTTCTATTCTAAATTTTGTAATGTATTGTAATTATTATTTTTATTTGTGATGTGCTCTTTCAAGGCTTACGCAGCCTTGTATCACTGCGACCATTACTGATCTATTGTGATCGCCGCCTTTAAGTTTTGTGTCAGCTAGGAACTTCATCACGTTTTTGGCACTGATTTTATTTTACTTCATCAGGTTTAAGTCAGTAGTTACACAGATGGGTGTTTCTTATGCATCAGTGGACCATACTCGCATAGAGGGTGCAATGGTCGTTGCTCTGCTTCCTGGCAGTGTCTGCACACTTTAGTGTTCCGAGGATAGATGTTGAACATCTGTTGTAATGTATACTATAATGTGTAATATATAATATTGTCGAACTTTTTTATTGGCTGTATAGGTTTTTATTATTATTTTATATTGCTATCTAAATGTCATGTTGTACAGTTTGGCTTGTACTCAATAAAATAATACTAAACTCAAAAAAAAAAACTTTGTGTAATTTATTTTCATTTGAAAGGTGAAATAATTGAAATGAAAAAAAAACTTGGTTAAAAACTAAGCAAGTACGATTTGAACACGTTTTGAATTACTATTGTGTGTTCGGATGCCATTTAGCCTGAGAATAAATAATAAATCATCATAATTTTAAGATTAACATTTTATAAATTAAATTGTATTGAAAGTAAATTTTATGTAGTCCCATTTATTAAATTGAGACAATCGTGTTCACGAGGCAGAATTTATAATCAGACTGTAGGACATAAAGGTTGGTAATTTGGTACTAACGTCTCAAATAGTAAACCTACTTACCACCTTGTATCAAAGTGACCACTTAAAAATTATACTTAAAGAAAACTCTAAATGTGATTTAATAAGTACACGTTGCAACACAGTACGTAATTAATTTTTAAGTGTATACCTACTATCAACATTAATAAAACGCCTAAAGAATAAATGTTTTCATTAGTGAATGTACAAAATCGGGGCTTCGAAACAAATCCGTTCTCTCTATGACGTCACTTTCTCGTATAATCAATAATATTATAATAATATGTATGCCCAAACATGTCCCCCACACGGAAGCTCTAAAAAGTTTCTCCTCGGTTATAAATATTCAGATAAAACATGTTTAAACAACCCGTTCCGTGTCATCATTATGTGTTACGTAACATGTTACCGATTGCCTTGCGAATCTTTTTTTTTGTCTATTGTGCGCCGGTGTCTGACCTGCGGTACTCAAGTTGCTTTTAAGTTATGTTTTATTTGACCTAATGAAGTTATGTCTACGGCCTGTATTAAATCGGATGACAAAAAGCTGATCTTAAAATTTTGAGAATTAAAGAAAACATTGAAAGGAACATTTAGGTTGATTTTAAGTTATTTCTAAGCCGAGTTCAAATTAACAGAAACGTAATTGCAGTTTAATTAAAGATATGAAATGAAAAATATTGTATTTTGTGAGGTTTTTTCGGTGAACAACTGAAAATAAGAAAATAATGTTATTATTTATTGTTTTAATTTCGAACATATTCTTTTTAATTACCTCTTTTATTACTTACTTTGACTTTCAAGTAATTTCGATATCGATGTTTATTTTAATAATATTACTTGAAAATGACAATACTTATCAAATGTCAAGGTATGCGCAACATGTGCTGTTAGGTGTGTAGATTATGCAAAAAATATTAAGCGAAACTCTTAGGTATTTTATTTTCTTTAAAGATGTTGCAAGCATCTTTCTGAGTGCATGATGCAACGCGGGTCACACTGTCCCGGGTTGCGCAACCGGCCGCGGCTCGCCCACGGTGAAAATACTACTTTCTACCATATATCTCTACCAAAATTTTATGAGCACACATTATGTATACCCGTTCGCTGACTGGTGCTAATGAATCTGAGGACACGTTAAAAATCTCAATGTTTATCCAGTTTCGAAATCAAATTTTCATTATTTCGATTCTCTCATATTCGAATTTTGAATTTACAAAGCTATACTATACCACGTTATTATTATAACTGATGTGCGTGCTCTAGATATACAAGGAGAGATGAGTTAATTTAATATACTGAAATAATATTAGGGCTAAGTGCGAGCGGACTGGAAAGTAAACAGAGTGGGTTCGTTGGTTTATCGTTTTTTATGCAAAAAAAAGTATTTTTATAATACAACTAAAATTATACATTAAAATTACTATTTACATAAATACATTTAGGCACCGTAATTTTTTGTCTACTTAACACTAGATTTGTCGCCGGCAAAGCTGGTATCACAAGGGGGGCGCTGCAGGCGCTTGTTAATATGGGCCACCGGACGGGCTGGGGGGGCCGTAGGATGAGCTGACTCCGCCGCCGGAGGAGCTTCCGTGTCCACCGCCGATGCCACCACCGATGCTACCACCAGAGATGCCACCACCAATACCGCTGCCAAATCCACCTCCGGAGGAGCCACCGGACTCCTTCTGGGTCTTGTACTTGATGAAGTAAACTTCTGGTTTTGAGGGCTGAGTCGGGGCGGCGGTGGGGATGGTGATGTCGGGCTGCTCGTCGGGTTTCTTGACCAGCACGTAGACGAGGGTCTTCTCCTCGTTCTGGGCCTGGGCGGGGATGATGGGCGCGACGGGCGCGGGAGGAGCGGGGGCCTTGATGAAGATGATCTTGTAGTGCTTCTGGGGCACGCCGCCGCCTCCGATCACTTGCGGGCGGTGCTCTTCGGGTTCTGGGGGCGGGACATGGACGTAGATGTGTTTCTGGACAATGGGGGCACCGCCTCCGAAGCCACCGCCGAATCCGCCGCCGAAACCGCCGCCGAAGCCGCCGCCGCCGCCGCCGCCTCCGCCGCCGCCGCTGGTGAACCCGCCGCCGGACGAGAATCCGCCGCCGCCGCCGCCGCCGTGGCCGCCGCCAATGCCGAAGCTGCTGGAGCTCAGACTGCCGGAGGAGAACCCTCCGTGTCCACCACCGGACGAGAACCCGCCGCCGCCGCCGCCGCCGCCGTGGCCGCCACCGCCGCCGCCGCCGGGAGCGCTGTAACTGTATCCCGCCTCGGGCCTGGCCGAGCCGAGCGCCGCTACGGCCGCTAATACCTGCGGCAGAAAACTTTTTTATAACACTCGAACGACAAAACTGAACAAACACAACTGCTTGATTTTACGTTCCCAGGGCAAAATTTTCAAAAATCACTTGTCATTTAAGTCAAATAGGAAAATAAAAGATTAACACAGGCACGAAGGCAATAAAATCAAGCAATCGCACAGTCACAATCCCATGAGGAAGCGCTCCTCGGTTGACCGGTCACGGGAGCGAAGGGTCACTGCGGTTCACGTCACTTTCACTGCACACGGATACCTACCAAGAACGCTTTCATGTTGTGTTACTGAGGTCTCGTGGTGATGTGATGTACCGAGCACTCGCTCTTGGTATTTATACCAGCGGATCGCCGACGCCTCTCTCCCAGACTCTTCCTAACATTCGGCCTTCGGGCCGTACGAGAATTATGATTTTAATGACACTCGTCCGATTCTTCTCCAGTGAAAACAATATGGATCTTGAGCGGCCATCGCCGGACACTTTCACACTCCCTATTGATTGAGATGTCATCTCATCGTCGCACTAATCTTGACATTTAATTTGGCATTGTTCGAGTTGTCTCATTTGACATGTCTATAAAGCATTTGTATTGTCACATAGCCTAATAGAGGCATATACGAAGCCTTGAATTGTTGCGTTTCAATCCGAGCCGCTAAGTAAAATCAAGTATTTCGAGTTCTTTTATAATATTACAGCACAATTAAGAAAGTATATTGATATGTGACATAACTCTTTCAGTAAGCAATCCATTTCTTTTGAATAGTGTATAGCATCTTTTATGAAAAGCATTTGATAAATATTTTTTAAAGTTAATCTTGGAAACAAAAATTACTTACCTGCAAAAATAGACGATTTATTCAATTATATATTAAGAACCGCCTACGTAGGCATCTAGGTTGACCTTACTTGTCTTTCTCCCAAGATTAAGTATACTTATCAAATCGGTTACTTACCTTCTTTGTAATGATCTAGAATACTTATTCGCAACATTAATGTTGCACATTAATCACATCTTCGATACATATTGCAATATCACGTTAGCACATATTAGTAAACACCGAGATGCATATAAAAGTATGCAATGTAATGTTTTAGGGACCAGTATCGCGCCACCCTGCTGAGTGAATTGTTTTCCGCATTTTAAATAATACTTAGTTAGATTATGTGAAAATCTTAGAAAAATCCAATGTTACTTTAAAAAATAAATTACATACTTATGTACCAGCTTTTCTTACACACGTGAATTTTTAATTATACTTTTTATTACTAGATCTTCAGAAGAATAAGTACTCTGACCTAAATAAACAGTTTTATTATGTAAATTCTTATACTTTAAGCTATCTTATAATTTTTTGTCAGTTGTATTCTTAGAATATTATTCTATATTGAACATTTAAAATTACCCGAAAAGTCTTGCATATTTTTCTACAAAAGGTGTACTTATATCAGTAAGAGATCTCTGCCAGCCAACCTTTACTGTGGGAAACATGGTGTTTTGCACATTGTTTTGCTCTCAAAGTACTATTATGTTTTTACTATTCAAAATACTATTCATAGAAAAATTACTTTGTATTCTCAATATTAAAACCAGTTCAACATCATTACTCATATAGGTACCAAAGTTTTAGTCATACATACGGGCAGAGAAAGGCTTTAACAATATTATGACAGTGAGTGCCATGCCTTTCGATAAGGGTCAAGTCTTTGGCAAGAAAACTGGATTCGATTCAAGTCGTTGTCACCATATTATAAGTAGGTAGTTTCAAACCTGTTACCAGTCTACCTACAGTTTATTTAGGACTACTTTAAAAACCGGGAAAATATAAATAACATTATCTCATAACTTATGATATAATAAGTGGCATAGAATCAATATATGGCTTGAATCAAAAAATTTAGCCACTCCCATGGGAGCGCGCGCGCGACCAAAGAGGTTTGAAACTTCTTGATATGTGGCATATAGAAACAAATGCAACTAAATCCCATTGAGACTTATAATATCAAAGGCAGCAATCTGGATTTTGATGACAGTTGACCTTCAACTTTCTTCTCATTATGCCAAGACTCAAAACTAGTCAAAACTCATTTTTGGATAAACTACAGACATGATTCCCACAGGATTCCCAACATCCAGTGCACCCTTGTAGTTAACTGACCAGGCTATGGCGATAGAACAATGGCGGTCTCAGAAAGGCCATAAATGTCACATAACGCTGTAAGGCTTAAACTGTGATCTAGTCCCTATGGCCTATGTCTAAAAATGGATGGTTAAAGTCTAATAATTGTGAAGACTTAGGAATGACTTCATAATTTGTATGCAATCACAATGTGTGCGGTAAATGTCCTCGGATTTTGTGCGAAAATTTTCTACGATTATCTTTCTTGGAGCAATTCGGCCAACTTCGGCCTTCGACCAATCTCAGCTCGGCCCGGAGCTGCGGAAGGGGAAAGACAAGCGTCTTCTTCTGATGCAAAAATAGGGGAGGGGAATTCGCCCACACATGCACAATTTTGTACTATGTAACATTATGTAGCGCGTTGATGACCATGACGACCGACCATGATCATAAATACGTAGTTTGAAGATTATACTACTAATTTTAAATGTTTGTTTGTCATTTTTACCAACTTCCAAAAAGGAGGAGGTACTATGTTCGGCTGTATGTACATATATTTTTTTTCCTTTTATTTACAGTTAGGTTGTACGATACATCAAACGAAGCAAGTGTAGTAAAACACAAAAATATTAACATTAAATAAACTAATTCAAAAGACAGTTGCGGATTAAAAAGGGCGAAGTTGCGGATTAAATGAAATGATTGGATGATTGAAGAATTTAATAGTAATGAGATTTAATTGTAGTTTTAAAAGGTAACTTGTGCTCGCGGCATCTAAAGGATAGAGTTTGAAAACTCTTCAGTTTTCTACAATTTAATCTCATTACTATTAAATTCTTCATTCATCAGATCATTTATTTTCGGTTGAGCCTGTGTTATTCAAATGTTGACAATACTGTTTCTTGCACTGGTACGCAAAATAGACTTTAAGATGCCAAACCTTTTCACACTGCGACTGTCCTTAAACACTCGTTTAATAAAGCTCAGCATTTAATCATTGGCAAATCCAGTTTAATATAGAGTGATCGAAATCTTTATCTGGCGACAAACTGTCTAGAGTGAAATTTTTTCGAGAGAATTTGGGTAAAGTCATGGAGCTAAAATCTCTTCATAGGAGCCTACCTTCTACATAAGATGGGACTACCGGAGACCGTCATCTGTACAGCCGGTGCAGAGGACAGCGAGACGATGAAACACCTGCTGTGTGAACGCAATGCACTAGCTGCAAGGCGAATCAGTGTCATGGCATATATTGAACCCGAGGACTGTACAGGCTCGTGTAATCCGAACGGGAATTTTATGCAATCGAAACGGGAGTTTTGTGCAATCGGAACGGGAGTTTTGTGCAATCGGAACGGGAGTTTTGTGCTACCAACATTATCAATATTTTGACCTAGGTATACTACCTACATTTTGACAAGAAGTAATATCCAGGGAATCGGTTTTTGACCAATTTGGTGACTTTGACGGCGAAACAAAATTAACATAATTATTATATAATATGCAGCCGGTCTTACAGTGAATACTTTTGTTTAACTCTGGTCAAAACGTAGGGCAAAGGTAAAATTTAAAAAAATCCCTTATGGTCCGTGCATAATATAATAATGATGCGCATAAAACGCGAAAGTCTAAGTGTAAAAATGACTTAAGAGTGACTTAAGATATGACATGGTATGGTGCTTCGCTCTGGTGGAGTTAGCGCCTACCACAAATTCTGCAGCGTTTATGAAATATGTATGACTATTAAATGACTTCACATGAATTAAATAGTCGTAAATCATACATAAATGTTACAGAATTGTGATAGGCAACAACATCACCGGAACGAAGCCTGAATACTGCACTGATATCCAAGAAGTCTGTACTGTAATGATTGTTATCAATTACCTGTAGGTAATAAAAATCTAATAGTAAAAAATTGTACCCTAATGTAACAACTTTTTGCTATCAAAACCAAAATGTGAATGAACTCTTTGAGACTGATTAATAAAGATCCTAATCATGAACTTTCGGATTCGAAACTACTCAAATATTAGCTCTAAAAAGATTAGGTAAGCGTCATTACTAGGGTTGGCACGTCTATCAGGGATACATTTATAAACATAAATGTCTGTTTTGATTTCCGTGGTCTAACGTATTTTGTTTTTCATGTAACAAATAGTTCTTATCATTTACTAAACGCATTCCATCTTACCTTCATCGTTCGTTACTTACCGTCAGAGGAGATTGGGGTCAAGTTTAATGTAGAGCCATTAAGTTGTAGAGGCGTGAAAGAGGAGCAAACAAACAGAAACCGTATTTCACAATTATCATTAAATAAGGATATGCTAAGTAACGTACGTAACAATGCTGCTGTAATAAATCATAGACGAAAAGTGATTCGGAATTTAAAAAATTTTTTAGCAAAAGCTATAGAGTAGTACCTACGTATAAAATAAATTGTGTCTATGATCGACCGAGACCAATATATTTAAAAATCGTTGTCTGGCAACCCTAACTGACACACTGATGGGATAATTGCATCACTTCAAGCCTAACGAATATAATAGCAACGGCACTTTGTGCAATACTGAAATGCATTTGACGAAACGTATTTTTTTGGAGGATAACTTTAACCATTATTATTGACAACTAGATTTGGTTTGCGGCTTTTCTTGAGAGAAACAGCATTTGGTAGATTGCTCAACCATCTGATCGGTGAATAAATAAGTGTGGCTATCTTTACCGTATTGTTTTTTTCCTAGAATTTTTATTTGCATTCACCTTTTCCCATTTTTTCCCATTCCTGTCATCATCATCGTCAGCCTGCACTAGTCCACTGCTGGACATAGGGGAGGCCCCAAGGCACGCCACTGAGCCCGATCCTCGGTTCTCCGTATCCAGTCACTGCCCTTTAGCCGGGAGGCGTCCCACACTACGCTTGCCAAGTCGTGGTCGCCACTCGAGAACTCGTCCACCCCAGCGTTTATCGGTGATCCCATTCCTGTAACGGTGATTAAATTAACTACTTACCTTTCGTAATAAGGAAATTATTACATAAATTAATATTCATGTCAAATAGCACAAAAATTAGAGCTGCAACTATCTTAAAATTAATGACAGTTATAATGACATTCTTAAACTGAATTCACATAACGCGTGGTTAAACATAATTAAGGTAATTTATAACATAATGATATGCAGAAGTGATTTTAATATAACAGCCCACAATTATTATGTAGCCAAATAAGTATATAGCTACATTTTAACTAGACAATATTTCTCGTAATAAAAAAACATTAATATTATACACACAGATTAATGCATAGTGTCTTCGATTATACCTATCAATGGTAATTTTAGAATAGGTATCTTTTGCAAGACGGACAAAAAAATAATCCTCCTTTCTCCTGGGATCAGAGTTAGATCTTATCTAAACTAACTCGTCTATTTCGAACCGCATAATTATTATTTTTAACTAAGTACTAGCTTTTGCCCTGCGGCTTTGCCCGTAGCTGCTCCAAGTCCCTGCGTGAATACATTTCCCGTAGGAAAAGTAGGGTAGAGTACCACCTATTTAACAGTGAAGTAATTTCTTTTCAGTTATTACAGATATTACTTGAAACACACTACATCTATTACCTCTATAATATGAGTGTTTAAAAAATTTCTTCTAAATTTCTTTTAGTTTTAAATTTCTTCTAGTTTCTCCAAAATTTTTGTTTAGTGTTCTAAAATGCTACGTTTTTTGCATCCACCAAATTTTATTATCAGTGCTAAAGTAAATGCATAATAATAATAATATCATTGAAATAAACCGGCGATTGAGTAAGGTTCTGAAAGTACAAAAAGCCTTTCTGCTGGAACCTTGAAATTTTATTGAACGCATGTTGCCACATAATCAAATCAATGCGAATACTCGATAGTTTTGTTAATGAATACATAATTAAATAATAATTATTATTAAATTTATTTTACTTTTAAATACAAACATTCTTACATGCATGAATATCTATTATTTCGATTGTTTGGGCACTTCAATATAATATAATATAATATAATATAATATAATATAATATAATATAATATAATATAATATAATATAATATAATATAATATAATATAATATAATATAATATAATATAATATAATATAATATAATATAATATAATATAATATAATATAATATAATATAATATAATATAATATAATATAATATAATATAATATAATATAATATAATATAATATAATATAATATAATATAATATAATATAATATAATATAATTGAAAAAATAGGCCAACACGTGTACGTTAGGCATGTTAGTATGTAATACCTATTTAGGTACCATTATTCCCAACATTACTTTAAAACGCTTCTCATTTAGACAATATTTCTATTATTGACATGAATATACCATTGTCAAAGTGGAATAAATTAAACTAAAAATAAACAAATTTGTACCTAAAAAAAAATTTTAAATTTTTTGCCCCCACGGCAGGGTGCCCATCACGCTGGCAGCATTCCCTTAGCCTCTAACTAAAATTCAGTGTAAGAGCCGTGGTAGCCAAACAAAACCATACAAAAGTTAGTCGTATCTTTCCCGTAGGAACTCGGAATTATCCCAAGGTAAAAAATAGCCTATGTTCGTCCAGGATAATAAAATTCCAACAAGGTATAGCTTAAAATTCATTGGTTACGGAGATTACCTCGAGCAAACCGACAAACACTCTTTAGTTTATTTAATTTTGTACATAGAGAATGATGCAACGGAGGTTTTTCCTTTTTTAGCAGAGTACTTCGCTGGGCGTTGCCAAATGTTCGTGAGATTGCTATGATATGATTAAATGACATCACAAAATCTAAAGGACATGCGTAGGCTTTCAACCCTGCCCTACACATGAATTTTTGATTAAATTTTTTGTTACATCTATTTTGCGAGAGCCGTGGCAGCCTAGTTGGTTGTGCACTCGCCTCACGTTCATGAGGTCGTGGGTTCAATCCTCGCCCCTACCAATGAGGTTTTCGGAAACTTAAGTATGGTTTATTATAATACCACAGGTTTTTCGGTGAAGGAAAACATCGTGAGGAAACCCGCATACGCCAAAGACTGGTATTTATTAATCTAAGGCGTATGTGAAGTCCACCAAAAACGGACTGGGGCACCGCAGGGGTTTGGCACAACAGATCCCATAGGGTCGAAGTGTGGCCAGGTATTCCTGGCCCCCTAAGAAGATAAGATATATCTATTTTAGGACAATAAAAAAACACTTGGAACAAAATTTTTTGACACAAAAACTGAAAAAAAATGTTAGCGTGTTTTACCCTCATTACGACGTTATACGTTAAAAAAATTAACATGCGCGAATCATATTACCAAATTACACGCCAAACTAACTAATGAAGTCACTAGACTTTTATAAATATTTGTTAGTAAAACATTTGTAATCTAATTTAAATATTCTAAATTCTCGGTGACGATTATGTCACAGATGGCCGCTGCCGGTGAGAAGCAGCATTTGTCCGTTAATGCATTGCAAATAAGCCTCTACGGTAATAGACGTTGTATAACCTACCGTCTATTCCATGCCTATCGGGTTATTCCCAACTGTACCTAAATAATGATGTCCAGAGTCAACAGTCTACCGAGAATTCAAGGTACTTACCTGTGGGGTTCAAATTAACTAACAGCCTATTAGGGACACTAGGCCTCCTCTTATTGAGCTATAGAATACTATTCCACCACGGAAGTCAAATGAGGGTGGACGAATGTGCGGTTACAAACAGTGAAATTACTTCTACCTTTTGGTGTGTTTAGTTGCCTATGGTTCGTGAGATACTTCACGTCTCACTATTTTGATACTATAATTATTTACAAAAGTATTAGTACACCCGATTAACACTTCTTCTTCTAGCTTGGTTTTTTATTGGAACGTCTAAATTCGTGGATTTCTTCTGGGGACAGACCATTTTTACCTTTATTTTGTGGATATTTAACATATGAGGGTCAGATAAAGCGGGCGCTCACAGAAGGACACGTAAAGAGCACTCGCGTCCCACGGCGAGCGTATATGAAAAGAATGATGAGACTGAGCGAAGCGAAAGAGGTGTGTCAGGATCGTGATACTTGGCACTCCGTTCTTCCTGTCTACCCCGCCAGGGACATAGCGTGAAAATATGTATGTATTTGATATTTAACTTATAAATAAAAGAGGAAGATATCTTTTATTGCAACAAAGATATTATAAGTATAGGACCTATACTATAGGTGGAAGCGCGAATGAACTTAAATATCCGATTTCATAGATATTATGTATGCGACGCGATGCGCAAAGCGATCGGTGCCATGCGCCGGCGCGAACGTGTTGTGGAGATCAAACTACACAAATTTACTGCGCGTGCGCTAAGATCAAAGGTATTCCACGCATATTTGATAGACTTACGGAATCAAAGGCAACGATATGTGTGAACAGGCCTACTGGACTCCAGGTCGCTCTGTAATTTAACACCAAGACAGGTTGGTGATAGCCGTATTCGGAGTATAATGCACAGACGATGCTGCTGCCATTTAGAAGGATCAACCATTAGGTTGTCGACGTCAATTCTCGACAAAGGAGTTTTATTGATATAAAAAAATTCTTATTTTTGTGCAGAATTCATGGGTTAAAGCGCGACACAGACAGATCGGTGCGGAAGCGTGGTGGCAGTTTTTTTATTTTTTGTAATGTTCGAAGTAGTACGAACCCCTTCACATCAAAAACGCGCGGTTTTGTTCTGAAGGGGTTCATACTATTTCGAACATTGCAAAAAATTAAACGCAGCCGCCACGCTTCAGCACCGCCCTGTGTGTGTAATAGTCTGCTGTATGAGTACCATCACACTCGCATTTATCTTTACGCATCCGACGAGATAGCTGATTCTGACGAGTTTTATGCGTCTGTCCCTGGTCTTACCATGATGGTCTTGACTGTGACCTTAAATGTAAATCTCCCACTGCGTCTGGGCCGCCCGTCCTGATCATTTCGGCTATGTATGTGAACGTATTTCCTGATCTTCTAGTTCACTTGATTCCTGTTTTCCCCGTGTACACTACACTGGTTGAACAAATATTATTGGGGACAACAGGAATGTCCCAATTAATTGAACTATTAATAACTATTATTTTAGATTGTCATTCTAATAAATAAATAAGAATGGGGTACCTACAAAAAATACTTTTACTAAGCACCTACTACGTACTAAAAAAAGGAACATTTTAAATGTGGTAAATGATTTTTTAAACCAAATAAAACTAAGCATGAAAAACATTACCTAATTTTAATTAGCTGTAGTCGGGTAAAAATAGTGATATTGAACTGGATTCCTATGCAAATCGACACGACTTAACTTGTACCTATTTCATAAAAAAAACATAGATTTATGTGATATATTAAGTTATTATTATGTATCTATAACGTAAAATATGGAGGAATGTTGAAGGCTTTTTACTTAATAAGATTGTGGTAAGTGTGTAAACATCATAAACAGAGGGATTTTGATAACTTAAAGGCGCGTTCATACGATGCCGCGGCAATATTGATTTTGACAATCCTCATAACCATCTCAAATAATCCGACGTGTTTTGAGATTTACTAATGTAGCATAAAATTTTAAGCACGTTAACGATGCGGGCGGCGGCAGCGGCGGCGGGCGGCGCGGGCGCAGTTCGTCTGTCCGTGGCCTAACTCTACATTACCTTAAACCATTAGACTATTTGGAAAAAGTTCGAATAAGCATGAATATTGTGTTAATTTAATTCTTTTAAGTATTTATTTTTTTAATCTTTATTTTATTTAGGGACTTTTGTGTTCTCCACATGTCAGTCCCATCGTACCCTGACGAAGATTTACTGACGAGGCGACTCAAAAATGTCATACAAAGATCGTGCCGCCACAGATGCAGGCTTGGACAACATTGACTGAGCCAAACCCACATCAACTCTTTTAAGTATGTATTGTATATAGTGGTTTGATAAGGCGGCGTGTTAGTACGGTCGACCGCACCTCAGTGGAAATAAAGTCAGTATACAATGGTCTCTCATAGTATTCAAAATCATCATAGTATTGAAACTCTCTAAATAGGCCAGGACAGCTCAAGGTCAAAGTGTTTTCACTGTGCGGTCGACTGTACACATATTATGTAAATGTTCATGTCATGTGTGGAAAATGTCTATGTCTATGTCCTCAAATATAGAAGAATTATTGAAATATCATTAATATGTATATGTCCTCAATTATAAAAGAATTATTGAAATAGACATATATTTTACACACATGACATGGACATTTACATGTGTACAGTCGACCACACGACAGTGAAAACACTTTGACCTTGAGCTGGCCTGGCCTATTTAGGGAGTTTCAATACTATGATAATAGATTTTGAATGCTATGAGAGACCAGTTTATAAGTCCGTTTCGTGGAATAATATTTCTGTTTACTTATTCAACTTATTAGTAGATGTAATATGTAAGCAGGAATATTATTTTACGAAAGGCACTTGGAGAAAATATTGGTAGTCGAATAACTCGGGTGTCATTCGCTCAGATGCCATTGAGACGTGCCCTACGTGGAATATGTCGAATACACTACAATATGATATTACTAAACATATAAACCAAATTACGTTTCATAATCATAGACATACTAGCATTGTTACACGAGTAATTTAATTACAATAAATCTGTAACTTTAGTAGGAATTGCGTTACAGCTGCTTAGGTTCTGCACAGTCCCACGGCTGGTCATAAATTAACTAGTTAATTTTGTAACCTCTGCCTATGACTAGAAGGTAGCGAAGCACGTAATGCGAGCTACACACGATGCTGATTGTCGGACGTGGTCCGATATGGTATGGTCAGACCGTGTGTAGTATGACACCCACTATGATAATAAATATTATCATTTTATTTATTTATTTAAAAACTTTATTGCACATAATCATACAAAATGCGAACATAATACCAGTATGGCATTCTCTACCAGTATCAGGTAGGTTCGAATCTGTTACGTGGCGCGCGGTAGCTAATATTTTGATTCATGACCAGTATCATTGAAGTGTATAAAATCGCAATAGTTCTCAAACATGAAATTACTGTAAGGCTATAGTTAAAAAGTGGTATTACTGTCCTACTTTTAAGGTATACCTTCTAAATTTTTTCTCTTTATTTATTTAGGATTTCTAGTCTTACTTTATATAAATACAGTAACATTCCATTTATTTTGGGATCACTTTATATTTGTAAGTACCTACTACATATATAATTTTCGAAGTTTTTTGTCAAATTACATAAAATTCTTTCTCTAAGACCTGCATGAATATTTTTAAACGTTACTAATATTGACAACCATTATAATAATATTATAAGATCACCCATATAATATACCTAACCAGAGGAAATAAAATCCTAACAAAAAAAATTAAATTCAGATCAAATCAATTATTTGGTGTACTATTTACTGTAAGTAGGGTAGTTAGGCCGTTGTTATTGTTTTGGCGACCATGTATTTCGTTAACACAGACCTATTGTTCATCTTGACGCAATGTTTTGTTTATAGATTTGTACAACAATACCATATCTTCGCAACATCGCAGATCATAACACCATCAGGTTCCTAGGCATCGTTTTCTAGTTGAAGATTATTGACGATTAAAATATTCTACACATTATAAAATTGTTCAATAAAGTTTACGTAATGTAGGAAAAACAATAATGTATCTGGCCTATGTCCAGTGGTGAACGTGGAAGGGATTATTCTGATGATGATAATATGATTGATGTATAATTTTCAACCGACGAAAAAAAAGGAGGTTCTCAATTCGACCCGTATATATATTTTTTTTATGTATGACCACGCATAACTTTTTACAGAGCAGTCCGATTTTGATAATTCTTTTTCTATTGGATAGGGTATACTTCGAAGTTGGTCCCATTTAAATTTTTACTGCTTGTATCTTATCTTCTTAGGAGGCAAGGAACCCTGGCGATACTTCAACCCCTCCACGTCTTTTTTAGTGGACTTTACATACGCCTTAGAACAGAAATTATAATCTTTGGGTATGCAGGTTTCCTAACGATATTTTCCTTCCCCAAAGACCCTGTAGTATTAGAATAAACCGTACTTAAGTTCGATAAATCCAATGGCCAAGCTAGCGATACCACGGCTCCCGTATCATCATCACCAACCGAAAGACGTCCACTGCTGGACAAAGGCCTCCCTCAGGGATCTTTACGAGGACCGGCTGCCGTAATATTTGGGCAAAAACCTTTATAATAAGTCCTTCAAAGATTGTGTTAGTTAATTTTGAATGATCATTAATTTCTTGTGAATAACATGAAGTTTCAGAACGAAGAATAGTCCGTCCCTGAGTCGATAATTTCGATGATTGTCGATAATCTCGGCTCGTGAGCCAAGGAAAGGAAAGGAAAGGAAGCGTGGCGCCGCTCACCTTTTGTGAATCTCACCCATTACGACGCACTTCTGTTGCGGTTTGTACTTACTTTCTAAATGGACGAAGGCTAGACCGTCTTTAACTCTGGGCAAAAATTAATCAGGCCCTTTGAGAAAACGTGGAGACTGTTTTGTATGTACATGCTATATAGTAGTATGAACATTTTTAGGGTTCCGCCCTCAAAAGAGGAAAAAAGGAACCCTCATAGGATCACTCCGTTGTCCGTCTGTCTGTCCGTCTTTCCGTCTGTCAAGACAATTTTCCTCAATAACGCGAGGAGGTATCAAGTTGAAATTAATATCAAATACTGAGGTCTTCAGTTCCTTAAAGCTGTGAAAAAATCAAACTTCTAAATCAACGCAGTCAGAAGATATGGCCGATTTTGTCGCATTTTTTAGTATCTTGGTTATCAAAACCTATGGGGTACTTCCGGTTGACCTAGAATCTTGAAATTTGGCAATAAGCAAGGTCTTAAAGCACAAGTAAAGGAAAAAATCCGAAAACCGTAAATTTATAGTTACATCACAAAAATATATTTTCTTTCTTGTACCAACCAACAAACTTAACTTTGCGGTTGAAATTTTATTTCCGCTTTTCTAATTATTTCCTTAATCAAGTTTGTACGGAACCCTCAGGGCGCGAGTCTTACTCGCACTTATCCGGATGTTTTAACTATAGGTCATGGAATTAATATGTACGTACTACGTACAACCTGGAATGTGGACTCTCTGTAAGGGTGCACACAAAAATAGACTTTAATTATAACAACAGAAGGTTTGTTTGGAGCAACGAGCCGATAGAGACCGTAAGTACGGGCCCATTGTGTCCCTTTCTATTATTGCCAGTACACATAACAATACATAAATTACCAAAATGGTAATTTATAACGTTGTAAAAACTATTATTAAAAATTAAAATATAACAATGCGTGTTGTTGACATTGTTTCAATCATGAAATAGAAATATAATGACGAAATGAAGATATGAATAATGACGTTATGAAGATAAAGACGAAACTAATTTCAGTGCTGTCTTAAACAGTATGGTCTTCAAAATCAGGTCAATTAAGGTAGTTAACCTCGTAAGGCCCAGGTTTATTTTTAGTATTTGTGTCCTACGACCCAAGGGCCTTTTAAGACTCATTTAAAGGTAGATTAAATTTAATCCTAGAAATAGGACTTGAGTTGTAGCCCACCAAAACTCAAGGTCACTCTGCATAATAATTTGCTTACTTCCTGTCTTTGCTTTTCTTTCCTTTACTTTTCCGTTCTTTCTTTTGCTCTCAGTAACTCGTTTGCATTTTTATTCAAATGTTGGCAATACTGTTTCTTGCACCTAAACAAAAATAGACATAAAGATGACGAACCTTTTCATATCGCTGTCATCATCATCATCATCATATCAGCCTGTAGACGTCCACTGCTGGACAAAGGCCTCCCCCAAGGATCTCCACGACGACCGGTCCTGCGCTAACCTCATCCAGCTGGGTCCCGCGACCTTCACCAGATCGTCGGTCCACCTTGTGGGAGGCCTGCCTACACTGCGTCTTCCGATACGTGGTCGCCACTCGAGAACCTTTCTGCCCCAACGGCCGTCAGTTCTACGAGCGATGTGCCCAGCCCACTGTCACTTCATATCGCTGTACCTAAACTATAATAATGCCACAGATTAATTAATAATGGCCTACATACCCATACTCCGATCTTATTTCAGCTATAAATTTAATTAAACTGCCTAATTTGTTTCAAAGTGATATTACATGGGGCCTTACAACTTAATTAGGTACCACTTATATATAAGTCGCTTGCCCAATTAAGTTAAAGGCACTCATAACAAAGTCATAATAGTCATAGTATTTCAACATATCAGTAATTAGGCTAATACGTAACCACCCTTTTGGTAACAACAAAAGGTTAGCAATGAAATTAACTTATTAAGAGTAACAATAACAATTACAGTCACTGTTAATAAGCATTGTCTGCCTCGTGGCATAGTCGCTGGGTCATTGGACTCAACACCGGGGGTCGTGGGTTTGATTTCCACTGGGAACGCAATTTTGAATTGATCCCCGTCTGGACATTAAAAAACATTATTAAATACTTTATTGCACACATAAAACTAAAAACAGGTACAATCTGCAGATGAAGACAGCGCCATATCAAAATTGAGGAGGCCTTATGGCTTTAAGCGTTTTCTTCCAGACAATCTTTGGGTAGAAGATGTTATACAGAAAAAGTTGGTTCAGAAATAAAGTTATTAGTAAAATGTTCTATCCTTTTTAAATTCCCGCCAGACCACTATTTGTATGGTACGGTCGACCACACGTCAGTGGAAACAAAACCAGTACAAACTGGTATCTCATATTTATTGCTGGATGCTCTGGGCCGCTCATTCCAATTTTTATGTATCTACCCTACCTATTGTATTGTTTTTTGTGTTCATGTTCAACTTTTAATACCAATGTTATGCTTTCTTTATCTTAGTGTAATTTATGTCTTGTTTGCTTTAAATAACCGATGGACAGCACGAATGGTGGTGTTGGGACAAACCAATACACTGGTTTATCAACACCTCAATACCAATTGTCAATGTAATTCACAATGTATATTAGATTAAATAAATAAATAAATAAAAATTGAAACTCCCTAATAAGCGAGGCTAGCTCAAGGTCAAAGTGTTACCACTAACGTGCGGTCGACTGTACTATGATGGCAATGGTTTGTCCACCATCAGCCTGTTCATGGAAAATTGGCTAGCAATGATAGGAAAAATATGGAAAATTCTGGAAAAAAAACTTTCCAAGATATTATAATTAATTTCTATATAATGAATTTCTCTTATATTAGGTATACTTTATCTCACAGGCTCAGATTATGAAAGGCCTCGCATTCAACTTGCTGTATTGTCTTCTCAGTATCCTCTAATCCGTATTAATCATGAATGACTTAAATCTTCTTTGGTGGGCGCCCGCGCGTGGCTAACTTAATTCGGTTCTTCATGCATTAATTTTATTCTCATTGCAAAACGATGGCGAACTAGAAATCTTAAACTGCAGTGGCTTGTTAAAACAATTACCATCAATTTTTAGTTTGACCTGTTAAAATCCAATTCTTCGAATCCTCAGCTAAGCTAAGCTTTAAGACTCGTCTAATACCTAATAAAATAATCTTAAAATATGCCGATCATATTTTTAATGCCATCGTTTCGCCTTTACAGTATCATAATTTAACTATTATAATTTGTTCCGCCAGGTCTTCGCTTATAGTTCCTGTATTTTTTTTGCGGCTGAATGAATATAGTCACAGAATGTTTGCACTCTAGTCACTGATTGTGTTTATAGTCTATGTGTGGGTAAGCAAGATAGGTTATTTATCCAATCATTACCTATCAGATGTCCAAAAACTTGAAGGTTTGATTCGTCTGATTAAAACAATGAACTATTTCTTGAAATTAATGAGCGTGATCACAGCTCCCCTTTGACAACTAAAGTTAGTCATTGCGCAGAAATTAGCCAACTTCACACAACCGCCAAAAACCTCTACGGGGACTATACCCACCCTTTAAAATTTTAAGCACACCAGCTCTAAGTGGTTAACATTTAGGAATATAACGATAATAGTATAATACTAAAAAAAAGGTCAACGATTACCAAGATATTCCTAGTTTAGTGTTATTGCAACCGTCTAATTTTATATGTTTCTGTTGCATCAATCTTGAATTAATTAAATTATTTCACCTCATCAATTAAATATCCATAAATCGATGAGATAACAAATTAGAATTAATGTTGAGAGCGTGTTATTTATCACTAAATATGTAGAATACCGTCGTTTCCTAATTCAATGTATTTGTTTCCTCAATATTTTTAGAGAAACCTGTCTAGGTTAAGTACCTATTGGTAAGTATTGCTAAATATTCAAATTTTACTATATTTTTTGTCTCTGTTTATCTTAATTTTAAACTCTTTTGTAAAAAAAATATAAAGGTCATCTAGGTAGACTTTTCAAATGTGAATCTGTCCGTCACTGACTAACTTTGTGCCGATATAAAATATAAGTTTCTGATCATATACCTATCAGCATCACCTACTCTACAAATCTACAAAATTTTATTCATTTTAGAGAGTTCGGTTTCGCCACCGGACTATGGGGTCACCTTCCATTTCCGAGGTATTTCAGTAAAACAAAAAATATGTACCTAGATATCTAAAAAATTAAATAGTGACTGACCTCATAGTCAAGTTCCAAGTTTTAGCTCAATCGGTTCAATAGTTTTCGAGTTATTCGGGAAGCAGAAAGTCGGATAAAAAATACATCGCTGTAAGGGTGTATCCATCCGTATTGATGGAACTCTGAAAGCTATACACAATGTGTGGGTTCATTTTCTATTTTACTGCAACATCTTTTATACAACTTTCCCATCATTCGCAGAATCCTGAATAAAGTTATCTGCCAGTGACCGTGTGAAAACAAATCTCATCTTAGTGTGATGAGATGAGTCATCACGTGTCATCATCGATGTCACGTGTCTCGTCTAGTCTCGCCCTATTTTGCAAACATGTTTCATTTTGATGGTACAATGACTTATTCCCACGATTGTACTAACCAACCTTAATGCATTATGTTATGCGCGTTTATCTGAGATAACTATCAGCACATGCTGTAATAAAATAACTGAAGTTCATTTCATTAAACTACTATTAACAATGTTACAAGTCCGATATGTTACATGACGAAATACAACGTTTTGATAAAAGTTACAATATACCATCTAAGGTCTAAAGAGGGTCAGATGGAGAAAGGGAGGGTTACTGGGAGGTAGGAACGGCTTGACGGAAGGAGGGACGTGAAAAAGGGAAACGGCAACAAAGATGTTAAGTATGTATGGTCGAATTATAATTACAAAACCAATGCAATCGGTGCGGACTCGTGGTCACAATGTAGCCACTATTACCGCTGCGCTAGATGCCAAATGAGACCCCGGTATAGATAGTTTGACGTGTGGCTGACTGTACTTGTTGAATGTTATAGTAACTTGTAACTTTATGAGATATAGCCACGACCGTATTTGTCGCTCTACATTGTCTAGTAGTGGCGGAGTGAGTGATTGATATTACTTAGCTCTTCCTTACTTTCACTTTCGCGTATCTTAGCGGGTTGCCAAATTTGGCAGCTGGACCGTCCCGTGGCGATCAGAGACAGCTTTGGAGAGCAAAAACCCAAGACAAAAATAACACTACACTCAATAACCCAATAACAAATGTGAGCATAATATTACTCGTTGAGACGGCACTGGACAAGTAACCAGGTTGTTATAAAGCGACCTTAAATAAATAATTAAACAAAAACAATAAGGTATACTTGTGGCCTTTGACTAGGCTGAGCAATAAATATTATAAAAAATTGTACATGCGAAAATATGTGTAACTTTTGTCTACAGCCTGAATTAAAAAGGAATCGAAGGGTTGACTAGTTAAAGATATAAATTATGTAGGTAATTTATATTTTTAAATAAATATGTTTAGATGCCATATTCATAGGTGTAGGTAGCGCCTCGTTACCACAGGTTAACTAAGTCTCCTTGAAGTGTGATGAATAGTGGAGTTTAAGTTGTGCTCTTAAGTTGTATCACATTTTAAAGGTAGGACATTAAATACACATTATTTTGAATTATTAATAATTAATTTTTTGACAATAAAAAACTTATTATAAAACTAAAACTAAACTTACCAATAAATTATAAATAAAAAAAACCCTCGAGGCATTTAAATACTTACATTGTATCTACAGTATTTATAAGTTGATAACTAATTCAGAAGTTTGAGTGAGCGTAATAATATCAGATTCTAATTGCCATTTCAATCAATAGAGATTCCACTGAGTTTCTATGGCAACAGCCCACGCATTCGCGTCGAACAGTTTGTTATTCAAAATTTGCGAATTAACTTTTACATGAGCCCATTTCGAACTCAGCTTAACGCGTCTATGTAAGGCTGGAACCGAATATTGGAACGTTAGTTAATCCCAGGGATGTGCACACTTTGTAGTTTAGTTTAGCCTTTCAGCCTTTACTGACAAGGGAAGTTTTTAGTAATTACCAGATCAAAAATCATCACACGACGGCAATGAGCTCTTCGTTCGTCTATAAGTGCTCATACATATATTTTTGTATACCTATGTATGTTATTTTATTTTTAATTATTTGTATTGTATTAAGGGTTTATTTATACCTGAAATAAAATTGATTTAATTTAATTTAATGTACTAAGTTTATGACTACAATCTATGCATATATATATATATTTTTAATAAATAAAAATAAATAAAATTCAAAAGTTTCAAAATTCAAAAGTATTTTATTGCATGTAAGTACACTGGGTACATTTATACAACGTCAATTTTTTATCTACCACCGCCTCCAAGGTGTTATATAGAGCTGGGAAGAAGAAGCGGCGCAACAAACTTCCGCAACACATCTTTTAAAATCAAGTTTGTACATAACATTATTTTGTAAAGATTGTGCGAGGCTGAAGTAACATTAACACCAGGCATCTTTGTCATTTAGATAATCGACTGTCCTATAATAAGCTTTCTTACAAAGTTGTTGTTTAATGTAGGTCTTAAATTTTCTGTCATTCATATTTATGATTACTTCTGGTAGTTTGTTGTAGAAGCGTATACATTGCCCCGTGAATGATTTACTGACCTTACTAAGCCTTAACTGTGGTGGTACGAGTTTGTTTTTGTTTCTTGTAATATAAGCTGTGTTCATGTCACAGTGCCTCAAAAAGAGAGATATATTTTTGCGGACATACAAAATATTCTCAAAAATGTATTGACTGGCAACGGTTAATATATTAATTTCTTTAAACTTTTCTCTTAATGATCCTCTACAACGTAGATTATAGATCGCCCTAATAGCTCTCTTTTGCAAAATAAAGATGGTTTCTATATCTGCCGCTTGACCCCACAGTAGGATGCCGTATGACATGATGCTGTGGAAGTAGCTGAAATAGACTAATCTCGCAGTAGCAATATCAGTTAGTTGTCTAATTTTCCTAACGGCGTAGGCGGCCGAGCTTAGTCTGCCAGCTAGTGAAGCTATGTGGGGCCCCCATTGAAGAGATGAGTGAGAAATAAATAATATGTTAAAGTAATAAGTGGAACTAACGTTTTGTTCCTGATTGTTCTTTTGTGTATCACAATAACAGCTAACTTTAAGAAGTACCTATAGAAATACTAAAGCCCTAAAATGATGACACCAATAGGAGATTTGAGTATGAGTACTAGACATGAAAATGTATTAAGTAGAATTCAATACAAGCAAATGTATACTTTGTCGCATAGTGATAATGTCTATAATCATCTTACACGCTTTGTTACTTCAGACTAGCAATTATCATAATTGCATTTGTTTTTATTCGAATCTCACAATTTCAAATAAATTTGTATTAATGCTTCTATACTTATTAACGTTCGCTGCACTGTGATGCAAGTAACCAAGTTTTGTAACAACATTCTTAAAAGATAACTGGTTACCTAAAAATTAGTTCCGCGTGTCTAAAATTAATAGTAGATAGTATCTAAATATACAGGGTGACTTCAAATTGGTAATACAAAATCAATGTTTTACACACATCTTCCCTAAACTAAGCCCCTTCACTAAGTCTCGTGCTTTTAAAATGATCAAAAGTATATTTTTTTTAGTTTTAAATTATCCCATTTTTTATGCTTGAGGTGGTGTCTCTTTTATTGATATCGTTAATTATTAACTGACATTGATAAAATCGAGTGACAGTTATGACAGTTATTGAATGTGGGGTAACCACACTTCGGGACTATTATTATTTGTTTTATTAGGAAATTAACGATAATTAAAGCCAGCTAATATTTACAACTGAGATAACGTAATAAACTATTTGTCAATAACTAAGCCACAATCAAGTGTTTTGTATTACCAATTTGAAGTCACCCTGTATAGAGAGGTGCCACCTTTGGCCTCACAATTAGGTAATTATGTTAGAATTAACATCTATCGCCAATATTTAAGTTTTTAAACGAACGAATAGGTCAAACGTTACACTGCTGGGGCGGTTGACGTTGATTCAATTATCGAACATTAAAGAATCACATTGAGCTTTCGAAATCAACCTTGCATTATTGAAATAAAAATGTAATATTATTTTTTATCCAATCATTGTCATATCTCAATTAACTTTATAAAAGGTATGTTGCCTAAATTAGCAGTTATCGAAGGTCCACCATAACAGAAAAAACACCATAAAGTGTCATAAAATCATAAAACATCTAATATTGCGCCTACACGTATTCATAAGATAATTTTAACATTTGAATAAAAAAAAATATACTGTATACAGTTTAGTAGATACAATTATCAAAGAATAGTTAACTATAAATAGTTAAATACACTACTAACTTAGTTTAGTAAATAAAGAATCCGTAAGTAGTAAGTACGTAGTAAAAGAAGAAACATAGTATAACAGTGGACTTAGGCAGCACGGTATCGAACTAAGATATTTTAATCCTCCTACATAATCGGTTACGAATCGTTGTATTCGATGGTGATCAAATTACGTATCTGGAAAAATAATTCCTTGTTCGAAACCGGTATCGTAACAAGATAATTTACTCCTCCTTCGTAACCGGTAACGAAACTCCGGTTACCTAGACGGCCGAGGAGGACAGGAGATACCTAGTTAGCAGAAGATTTCTACAACAATAAGATAGCATCAACATCGAACTGATGTTGCCTTTTAATTTAAAGAAACATTTCTCAACTTAACTAAGCATTGAAAATGAATTCTCAACACAAGTACTGAGTTAAGTTAACACTAAGACGTATCTCCACGCATTTAGTTAAAGCAATCTAAAATAAAACAATTGGTGCATGTTTCATGGATTGCCATAATTTACAGTTCTTTACGATGGACCCGAATACGGCCCAAACCACAGGCGATTGCTAGTGGAATAGTTTTTATTAAATTATTGGTGTAATTGGCTCTCTAAACGATCATGCGGCATGACATGCATTACGTGCTGTCACTCATGCATGTCCGTTTTGTTGTAGTGATTGACTTGCATGACATGCAAACTACGTGCTGGCCGTTGCTTCACCGTACTGATTGATAGCAAGCATCATGCAGCATGATAATTCACGTTAACGTTGCATGTCATGTCATGCAAGCATGATCGTTTAGGGACCACTTAAGTTAATCATAAAGTGTATGCTGATATGTATAATAGTCAAGTCGTTTTTGATAAAAAAAAGTTAAATTCAATTTAATTCTCTTTATCGCACAAAAAATAAAACAGAACACAATATACATTAGATTTAGAAGGTACAACTAGGCGGTCTTATCGCTAAGAGCGATTTCTTCCAGACAACCTTTTGTTGTGTTGTGACCATAGACATAAACTGACTGCGCATCAGAGTGCGCAATGTGCAATCAGTATTTTCTTGTGTGCAAATCAGATTTTTTATGTAGGTTAGATGTTTATTTAAATACTCCTGTTTTAATACCATTCAATACTTATGTGACATTTGTTTTCATACATTCAGATCAGCTATCATCATCTTGTTGCTTAGACCATGCATCAAAATTGCTACACGACTATGTGATGTTGTTTTTTTTCTCACCAAAGCGGCGGATGGGCACATAACAGGTAATCGGCGGTAAGGCCACTCTGCTTTTAAATGCAATTGCATTATGGCCCATGTGAAACATTTCTTTGAATAGTTCCGTAAGAGTACTCTGGATTTTATTTTATGCAACTTAAAACAGAATTGGATTTATTACATAAGCAGGTAGGTACTATTAGCTGTTTACTTCTGAGTCTTCCTCTATTTTGATTTGATCCATTCCTACATGGTAGTATCCTACTAATACTATAAAGACGAAAGCTTGTATTGATGTATTGCTGATGTTTGTGAGTTAGCTTGGATGTTTGTTACTCTTTCACGCAAAAACTACGGAACAGAATTTGGTGAAACTTAGAGTAACAGGTATAGATAAAAAAATAGAATAACATTTCGATCTAGATGTGATACCTAGTAACGGCTATATCCATGGATATATCAGTTACGGGGTCTCACATCTAGACCGACTATTTGCTATAGATAATTCGGGACAGGCTGTTCCTGCAGGAAAACTTTTCAGCGCGGGCGAAGACGCAGAAAAAAGCCTCCTGCTAATTTAGCATAGGACACGATTTATTTAATTCTTCATACACATACATTTCTATCCCTAATTATTATTTTCTCCTGTGCTATGGAAATTAGACAAGGGCAGGACAATCCACGAATGTAACACACTTGTACAAAAGCCAACAAGGCGGTCAGAGCGTATTACGTTTAAGATGAATTATGGCGGTGACCACATCTCTTATCAAGTCCATAAACTCCGAAATTGAGCGAAAAATGTCGATAAATTAACAAATACGACGTGTTTCTCAGAAAAGTCGTGAGTAATAAACTTAAAGACCTTTACTTTTATTACACATTACTGTAAAAGCATTTCCTACAATACGTGACAATAACTTTCTGCCGTACACGAAGCCAAAACTTTCGATATTTATATTGAATTGAATTCGTATTTATGAACTCTGTGAAAGTCCTAAAGTTGTACAAAGATAATTTGGTCGGTTATACAGATTCTTCTTATTATGGTTTTCAAATCTAAACTAATGAAAATACCTGTTCTTCATAATTAGGCTTCCTTCATTGAGGAGTTCATAATAAAGATAATCTATATAATGTACCTTACTAATAAAAGCGACTTGGTCTAAAATGTAAAATATCAAAGGTATAAAAAATGTCAAGGTATAATAAAATTGTAAAGGTAAATTAATAGTACCTTTTCTGGGGTAAATTTGCAGCAATACAATAGCATTTCATAGTCGCTTCATTTTGTGTTAAATGTATTCCATAGTAACATATATATCCGTCATCACTAATGACTCATCAGTCATCACGTAACTAAATCCATTTTTTTCAAGTCCCTCCGTTCGATTCATCGCTTCTTAGCTAACGACCATCCCCCGGTAACTGTCGTCTCTACAAGATGAAGTCTGTCCGTGCGTCTGTCAGTCATCACATCATGCATCATCAGCGTCAATCATCGTCATCATTTACCCATTGATTTCCCCCAAAACTTCAGGCCCGATGGAGACCAAACTTTGAACTTACTATTCAATAGAAGTGTAAAAGAATTCCATTAACTTTTGCAATATTTTCTTAAATATTTACTTATGCATAGGCAACGGCGCATCATTGTGTCATTCAAGGCTTTTACTTGTGAATTGTATCTAATATAGAGGTACTCAATATAAGTGGCTTTTGACCTGAAGTCGTGGGTATTACACTTTGCATTGATATGCAAATATATTATAAGCACACTTTGAAGGTTGCATTATTGTGCTCGTAGGTAGATTTCAAATAAGTTTCAAGTGTCTTCCACGATGTTTTCTCTTAGCTATACTAATCAGCCTTTCAACGTCCCCGCCACGTCGTCGGTCCATCTGGTGGGGGAAGGGTGTCGGTGCTGAGTGTACCGGTCCTCGATTATCGTGTGAAATGGACATGGCTTTCGTCTTATCCCTGTACATCCTAAGAGATACTCGTTTGGAAGAACAGTTGAGGCTGCTCAGCATTTCCGCGAGATCCTGCAGCGACTCTGCTATGACAACTATGTTGTCAGCAAATCGAAGGTGTGGATTGTGCTCGCCGTGTATACATACTCACAGATGGGTTATATGGTACACTAGTCTGTCACATGCTGTCTAATTTAAACATGCAAGTCTACCAATTATTAGGCAAGCAAAGCAAAGTTCTCATTTATAGCTTATTTTATGTGTAGAGATGTTTTATTGCTTAGGTATAACTACTTAGTACAATAATAGGGTATTAAAGTCAAATCTCACATCAATTTAGAATAGCGTGAGACGAATCATTACCAATTTAGAGGAGGCGTTTGTTAGTGCTCGAATATCAAACGGCGGTTGAGAGTCACTCCCACCTCATTGATGCCACTTCATGTTGACACCAAAACCTTGACATTTTTAATGATGCGAAACTTTTATGACTTAAACCTTAGAAAAACAAACTTATTGAATACCATGAATGTTTAATGGCCGGTAAATAATTTGAAATTTCTTTTGTCTTTGGTAATATGCACTATTTTAGAGGCAGAAGTTCATCAACTGACACTATCATTTCGAGCCCTTAGATCTAAATATTTTAGTTCGGCAGGGGCTCGCACACTTTGCCTGTACCACAGTTTATACTCAGATTGGACATTTTTCAGATTGGACATTCTTCAGTTTGGACATTTTTCAGTTTGAGCATGGTCGTTGGACACTTTTCAGATTGGACATTATTATTGTAAATCTGTGAACCTTTGCAATTGTCAATTTGCATTCGTTTTTAGATAAGCAACTTGACAATTGCAAGTGTCAGAAGTTTAGTGACAAAGTAAATGCGCATTGTGCCGTTGACCTTCCCTTTACGGACTGACAAATTAAAAACCATTAGTGCGACATTATTTAGGTTTAGTTAAACTTGTGCAAAGAAGCGTATTCTAAGTTAGATGATTACTTGAATGATAAAAATCCATTTAGTGCCTGTTGGCTCAACGTTATTGATTGTAATGAATTATATGTATGGCAGGGCCATTCTGCTCCATGGGCAGGGCCTTGTGGTGTTGGGTTTGTTCACGTTGTCGCTGGTTTTTTCCCTCGGCTATAGACGGAAACAGAGTAGTTTTAGAAATAATTGACGTCGAAAAGAGAATATTGTATTCCAATTGTAAATAAACGAATTTTCATTCATTCACTTCAGTGTTTATGGTTTAGGCATAGTGTAATGAATGGTTTAGGTTCAGTTGAAATGTTATTTTTAGGTGTCATTGAGTAACAAACAAACAAAGACAAGGTTTTGGTTTTATTCAATTAGCAGGTGGCTATTACACCAATGTGTAACAATATGTGAATTGATCTTGACACCTGCACTATTCGGAGATGTCGGCGTGCGAAGGTAACGTGTCGCAATGCAGATTCTGCCTGACTCGAAACATGATAAGACAAAGCATGACTTCAAACGTTTTGAGATAGTTGAGTAGGGCATTTGCAGATCTTAGCAATGATGTTGTAGATTATGTTGATAACGTTGTTAAGGCTATGAATGCCAACTTCAACTTAAAGGGGTGTCAGAATGTACAAGTTTAGGTACAACTACCGTTGGCGTCTCGCGTTGGTGCCTGTCGACTTAATTGACTGACTTAATTGAATAGGAAACTGAAAGGGAGTTTGAGGAGCTCTTGACCTTTATAGGAAGCGGTGATAATAATACTTTTAAAACTGAAACTGCACTGTTTAATATAAGGATTGGCGTGGAGATCTTTGGGGAAGGCCTTTGTCCAGAAGTGGACGTCTTTCGGCTGATAAAATGATGAATATAAGGAATACATATACAATTTTGTAAAATTTATCAAAACATATGACTTACTGGACTTTTTAAAAAGTAGATGCCCTTGCAGAAAATAAATAAGTCCGTCAAGCTTGACGTCTGAAGATGAGATCTCTAAACAAACCAAAAGAATAGCATTAATTTAATTTTGAATTGGCCAATTTTGAATATCAATATGACCTAAAAGGTCGATTAACAAGGAGGATCAACAACAGGATATCGATTCGATGATGATAACATTGTTGAAGCTAAAAAGAAACTGGAGTTTAATATTTGACAGCTTTAAAATCATGACATCACCGTCAGGCAAGGCAGGCAAGTGTCAGATTTACGCTTTTCTCAAATCAAGCCGCTCCGCTGAATCTGGAGCTCTATTTTTGAATCGCTCTCCTCGCTTCGAGCGGTAGATTCTACTGATTTTTGTGTCGGATGTCGAAGGAAAATTAGTAGAATCACCCGCTCGAAGAGAGGAGGGCGATTCAAAAATAGAGCTCCTGATCGACAGCTGTCTCCCTCTAACTAATCACTCGCCGCTGTCATCGGGGGTCAGGATGATCTTGGGATTATCCCTATATTACTTACTCCATAGATTAAAGGAATTCCTCGTCCGGAATAAGATTTTTCACACAGCTATTTGTTTATTTACAAATCCTCTGTAATGTCATCGTGGGTAAAGCAGTTGGGAAACTAGGGAAAGTCGTGAGTTGTGAACACATTTATTCCATGTCTTGTGTATTATCTCGTTATCTCGATTATCATGAGAGATTATTGCTGGTTTTATTTAGGAAATAATAAACAGCAACTATGTGGCAATTGGCATGTCTTTTGTTGCATAAAGATGAAATATAAGTACGCCATACTGTAATATAATTTTGGAAGTTTTACCTTATTAATTCAAAGTAGGTACCTGCCATCTTACAATACTTATTTATTAATAAATAATAATAAAAATAGCTTGCTCTCAATTTTAAAACTATTAATGATTTTAATTTAAAGAAGAAATTATAGAGCGTCAGTGGCGTAGGGTAATAAGAGTAATAAGTACAGTCGCGTAATAAGACGCGGCCTATGATATCGAAAAGTCCGGAGTTCGATCCCCAGCTGGGCCATGTACCAATGGGTCTTTTCTCGAAACTTAAGTACATTTACTGACTGCTCTCAAACGGTGAAGGAAAACATCGTGAGGAAACCTGCATACGCCGAAGAATAAATTCTTAGGCGCATGTGAAGCCCACCAACCCGCACTGGGCTAGCGTGGTGGACTATAGCCCGAACACCCTCGTTGATAGGGTAGGCCTGAGCCCCAGCAGTGGGGACATTAATAGGCTGTTGATAATAATAATGTAATTTTAAAGAAGATAATTATCTTCTTTAAAATAAAATCATTTAATAGTTTTAAAATTAACAGCAAGCTATTTTGTTGAAATAAGATCAAACATTTTCTATAATGACAATAATTGTAAGTAGGTACATCCATTTTAGCACGGGAGTCGGTATGGGGGGGTTGTTTGACATGTAATAATATTATGAATTTTTATTATTATTATTGACTATAATTTTGACAGTGTATTTATATTTTGACATTTAATGGAACATTAAAGAATGTATTTTAGCACCTTATTAAAATTTTATAGTCTAGTATTTTTATCGACCGTCATACAAAATTTAATAACATCCGCTCTCCGCAATGGACCTAAATGTTAATTAGTCAAAATTAATCGGTATAAATCGAACCTACGACCTCTCCATCCGTAACCTAACATTTCGAGCTCATGTCGAGAGGTGGCAACAATTGCCCAACGAAATGTCATCCATGATGATGGAAGAATTGACCAATCTGGAGGTCAAAGGTCATATGTTGCAGGAATAGAAAGGAAACATAGTATCGCGTTACTATGTATGCCAATTTGACATTAATTTGACAACATTCTACTTTGTTAGCATAATTGGAAAAGTATATTTTAGATTGAGTACGGAGTTGGAAAATTATTAGTTAATGTGCAGGCTTTTTGTGTTTGGTTGTTTTGTTTTAATTGTCTGTAATGAAATATTACCTACAGTCCCAATTTTTGTACCAAAATATCATTAAATACTATAATTATATTAATATCAGAAATTAATCTATATCATTGTCCTAGTTACATTTTACTATTCAATAAATGAAATAAACATTATCACAGATTATCACAATTTGTATTCTTTGGTTGTTTATTTAACGAACTGTCATAATTTCAACCACAAGTTTTTATTTTTATCGGGTGTTCAAGATTAAGAAAAAATACGGTTCGGTTAAGTAGGTTTTATCAAGGAATCACGAAAATGCACACTCCACCCTCCTCGTTCTCTCTCTAAACCTTTAAACTATGATAATATCGATTGTCATATATATATTCAGATTAGCCATATCAAATGCCAATAGGTACCTACTTAAGTCCAAACTATTTTACACATTTCTCGACTCGACGACAAAGGCAGTGATTAGTGTGCGAGCCAATCAGAGGCGTTAAATTTACACATACGTTTTCGGTCAATACAAAATTAAACATTGATCTTAAAAATCATTTCTGAACGCAGCTCATACAAAAGACTTCAACGCGCACTTAATTTCAATAACGTCAAATTAGTTTAGTCCTGTCAAACAGAGGGAATTTTAATCGCCATGTTAGAAACCTGGTACGTTTTTTCTTGTGTTTTATTTGATAGTTCTAAAATTCATGACATCTCTTTCGTATTTCTATAACAAAATAGCACAAAATAGACTAAATGTAGTCATTTTATTTGATAGTTCTAAAATTCATGACATTTCTTTCGTATTTCTATAACAAAATAGCACAAAATAGACTAAAATATGTAGTCAAGTCGTGTGCACCTCCGCATCGACACCAGCCGAGGAACGTTTAAGTGCATCAATCATCACGCCACGACCATACTAACTCGAGCAAAGAAAATATAGTGTAGATAATCCACTGTGTATCGAAACAATCAAGCTATACCCAAATAGCTCGCCGCAGTAAACGCTCTGCTGATGTTTAACATGTTAACACGTTATGTAACATTATAGCGACATAGTGGGCCACTGAGTTAAACCAGCGTGTTTATGTGGACCGCTCATGGTATTGCGAAAATATCGCTCCGGGGCTATCGTGAGAGTTAAACTACATTCACAATACGATATGACAACGTTATAGCTGATACTAGTGACTCGCTCGTTAAAAAATAACCGGACAAGTGCGAGTAGGACTCGCGCCCTGAGGGTTCCGTACAAACTTAATTAAGGAAATAATTAGAAAATCGTTAATAAAATTTGTAGTTACATGACATGGTAATAACCGCAAAGTTAAGTTTGTTGGTATAAGAAAAATAAGGTTTTCGGATTTTTTCCTTTATTTATGCTATAAGACCTCGCTTCTTGCCAAATTTCAAGATTTTAGGCCAATCAGAAGTACACCATAGGTTTTAATTACCAAGATACTAAATGCGGCAAAATCGGCCATATCTTCTGACTGCCATGACTTAGAAGTCTGATTTTTTCACGGCTCAAAGGGACTCCAGACCTAAGTAGGTATTTGATTTGATATTAATCTCTACTTGATACCTCGACGCGATCCTGGAAAAATGGTCTTGAGAGACGGACAACGAAGTGATCCTATAGGGATTCCTTTTTTCCTCTTTTAATGAACGGAACCCTAAAAAATACAAGTAATTATAAGTTTATTCGATTCATTCACATGCAATTTTTGTGCAGTAAGACGAAATCTTGTCCAGCAGTGAACACCGAGATTATTAGTAAGCTAAAGTGGCAATGAGCACCTCACATCTGTCGCAGATCTGACAGCCGTTGCGGCGGACGATTTCTGGAGAGGAGACCGCGGGTGGGTGAGCGCAGCGTGGAACGCCATGCCGCCAGGTGGACCAAAGGAAAGAAGGTGGGCGAAACGTGGCGGCCTATGTCCAACACTGGGCGTTGAAGGGCTGATAAGATGATGACTGTAGTAACAGTTGGCTGCAGCCGCACGAAACATGTAATTTAATGCTGCGTATATTAAATAACATTCACAAAATGTCTACATTATGACCATTAAATCACTTTCAGACTGTATTTCGGCTCTTATCTTCATCATACGTTTTATTATTAACACATGAAGTTCCGGTTACTGTAAGTTGTAATGCAGAAGTTAATTTTTTGGGTCCTTTTTTATTTTGTAATTTTATTGCAACAGCTATCACCACATTATGTGATGATATCTGAAAAGTATTAAAACATTGTTGAAACACCTGTCTCAGTAAGTATAATAACATAAATATGTCAATTAATTCATCATCATCATCAGCCTGCACTAGTCCACTGCTGGACATATTGCCTTTCAAGGCGCGCCACTAAACCCGGTTCTCCGCATCAAGTCACTGCCAGCCGCCTTATTGCTCCATTTATCCCGGGGGCGTCCCACACTACGCTTACCCACGCGTGGTCTCCACTCAATAACTCGTCTACCGTCATATTTTTTATAAACTATAACATTAATCATAATAATAATGTTAATAACATTTCTAAACACTGCGTTGATTAAATGCTTCTATCTTATAAAGAAAATTTATCTATCTTGAAATTATTACGCGCGTTTGATGTATTCGTTAATAGGTACTATAGTTTTTATCACTGTCATCTTATGAAAATGAATTAATGGTCTTAGAAAGATAACTTAGACTTCATAATATAACTTTATTTTCTATTTCATTTACAGTTAATGAAATAATTACAATTGAATAAAGGTCTCAAAGAACGCCTCTGAATGTTCTGGTAAAATGCTTAACAAAATAAAATCTAGATCTGTCTTAAAAATGTCTACTCTTTGATGATCTATTTTTAAGGTTTCAGTTTTAAGGTCAGTCTCATTTGAATTCACTTTCACGAGAATCTTTTACATATCGTCATGCTCTATTTTTACCGACTTCCAAAAAAGGAGGAGGTTCTATGTTCGGCTGTATTTAAGGTTCTGGTGTAATGATTACATTAAATGATTGCAGGAACTCTTTTACCTACATACTAGAGTTCCTGCAATCATTACACCAGAACCTTAAAAATAGAGCATGACGATATGTAAAAGATTCTCGTGAAAGTGAATTCAAATGAGACTGACACACAGATGGACGGACTGTAGATACGATCGGCCGGCACCGAATCGAAACAATGGACCGATCGCATCCGCGCCGATTTGATATGATCGCTATCTGCTTATGTAAGAGTTACAGAATATTCGACAAAGTATATAGAGCTAGTAGAGCAACTCATTGACATTGATTTATCACTGTCCTAGAACAGTCAAGTGAGTGGCTGTTTGAGTCACATAGACTCACACGATGCTCGTACCAGATAACCAACGAGTTTGTATTATAATGCATGGACCTCGTTTTATATGATAGGTTTTCCGTTAAATTTTACATTAGATTAAGTTTTCATCATTATCATATCAGTCGAAAGACGTCCACTGCTGGGCAAAGGCCTCCTCCAAGGATATCCATGACGACCGGTCCCGAGCTAACCTCATCCAGCTGGTTTCGCCTCATTCACCACCTTGTGGGAGGCTTGTGGAATTCAGTTTTACAATTACACCCAATATTCATTTCTATGAGAATATTGATCTCAAAGTTTATCCGCGAACCCTAGACAAAACGATAACTTTGAAATTTGATGTTACAAACTCGACATGCAAATGGCACTGTTGGCATTTCGATTTTCGCCAGGCATGTCAGTGACGATATCACATCATCACTGGACTAGTCTATACTGTGTCTTCATCTTAGAATGGTAAGATGGACAGGACCAGGCATGCGTAATTAATAATAAGTAGCAGATCTATTTTACAGCACAAATTGAATAGGTTCGATCATATATTATACATAAATAATGTATACTTCATACAAATTCAACTGAAAGCGATTATTGTACTTTTTTTTGTACTTATTATAAAATTGAACTTTTATAAAACACGAAAGTAACCCAAAACGCGATTATTTTCATTGTTATTATTATTTATTTATTTATATAATTAACTTACATCATCATCCATATGTTGTGTTCGAAAATAACAACGATCAGAGTAAATGATATGAACAGAGCAAATGATATAATAATAAGAACGACAAAACAAAACAGGGCTTAAATAAAGCCCTGTTTTGTTTTGTCGCGTCACTATTTTAGTGGTATCTTGGTAATATGATCGAAGTAATTAGGTAGAACGCAGCATTTGTTTTTTTATCGCAGTTAACTTGTCAACCTGTATGTCTGTATCCATTACAGAATAGCATTTCTATTTGGCGATTTGAAATCGACTCGAACATAAAAGGATATTTTTTGGAAGTATTACTAGGAACTGTATAAATTAGAGACAGTCAAAATAAGAATAATAAATACTATAAATCTGACAACTACCTATTACAATCATTCCCTCATTCTGCAACAAAATAAAGGTATTTCCCAATTATCACTACTTTATCTTAAGTTTTTCTATAAAAATTGACGTATCAATAAGACAATGTCAATGTTTACAAAACACAGAAATAAAGCTCATTAACGTTGGATTTATTTCGGGGATGATTTTATTTTTCCTGGACTAAAAATAGTGTAAACACAATAATTACGACACCGTTCGAATTGTGTTGGGATTAGGGTCAAGGATTGCCCTTTCCAGACCATTATTTTCTTTTTAGTCTCCGAATCATTAGCTTCTTAGTTACTTAACATGTGTGCCGTTGTCAACCAATCAATCATTCGGGTATTATGATTGACAATTGAATAGGTATTACGATATTGGTTAATGAAAAGATTGTTAAGTTTACAAGCTACGATTTCAACTTAACACTAATGAACGATGTAGTGTGTGGGCAAAAAAACGTTTACAAATACCTTGTTTAATGATATGGTTATAGTTAATTACATCTTCTAGATGTTGAGTTAACAGACCGAAGAAAATCTGGTGTTAGATAATAGGAGGTATGATTAGCGAAGTTCGGACTTAGGTAGTGCAACGCCGTTACATTTCTTAAGCCTATCTAGCCAAATATTCACGAAGACGCCACGACGCAAACTTGTAATAGTTGTAATGTACATACACTTTACTTTTTGCGTTTGTGGGTTTATGGATACTTCAATGTGGTAAAGTTCAATTTTTTTATATAAATTTTATATAAATAGCTCCCTAAAGACTTGACTAGGATTTTGGTATGGATTGATTAGGTGGAACTGGCACATCGAGCCGACGATCCGCAGAGTCACCATCATCTAGACATGCACGCGCGTCCAGTTATTGGAACCCGAAATAAATAACATAATTTTGTTATTTCGTCAATTCGGCACAGCAAGATTTTTGCACTTTTTGCACAATCACTTTTTGTTTTCGCCAACTATACAAAAGTTGGAATTTAACCTAAATTCTGTACAAAGTATTTACAGTCACGGAGATTAGTATTATAAATATATTTTTAAAATGATTTATATAATAATCATTACAATAAAATATATTATGTAAAATAATAAGATGGATGAAAGAAATAATCATTAGAAAAAAAAATTGTGTGTCAAGTTGGCGAAAAAAAGTGATTTGTTTTAAGTTTCACTTTCTGGACACGCTCAAAATTGTTAGTGTATCGAGTTGACGAAATGACATAGGATATTGATTTCGGGATACACTAACTAGACACACGTGTGTTCAGATCCGCGGGTCCAGTTGGTGCTACCCCAACATTTGCTGCTTTTTTTTAAAATCATTTATTTAGAAAGGGTTTGGTCATACCATAATGACCATGTCACCCTTATTGGAACAAATCATACCTCGACTTTACCTCCTAGTAGCTAAGATAAATTTCACAAGTTTGTATAGCATCCTGGCCTCCTCAGATGAGGGGAATGCCAGGATGCTATTACAACCTCCCACATCCCTAAAAATCTGGTTATTATAGATTTGGCCTCTCAAAGATTCGTTCCGCACACACTCCACCAAAACATGATGCACATCTTCTACCATATTACACTCGGTACAATTGGGTGAGTTAAACATTTGCTGCTTACATTATTATTTGCATTTTACCATCCACTGCAGTTCATAGGCCTTCCCCAACGAACGCCACCAGACCCGGTCCTCCGCTTTCCGCATCCAGCCGCTTCCGGCCACCTTCTTCAGGTCGTCGGTCCACGGTCCGCGGTCTCCACTCCAGAACTCGTCTGCCCCAACGGCCGTCGGTTCTGCGACAGATGTGACCCGCCCATTGCCACTTCAGTTTGCTAATCCTTTTGGCTATGTCCTCATTACGGATCATGTCCTTCAAAAATCTCGTTCCAAATGCACTAATGCACTACGTTTGTATGGAAGATCGTAAGCGGAAACAAGAAAAACTCTATTCGATTCTCTGTAAGCGTATACGACATAAAATGAAAGCTTTTTTTACGACCACTATATTATGATGTGATGTCATCAACCTTATGTAGGTAATTGGTATTTTGTATTCAGAGTAGGTAAACAATATGGATTAAGAAATCTGCCTAGATTTCTATATTGCGTATTTTACGTAATAATGAATCATGATACCGCTAAGGAATATTTAAAGGGTCTTGTGTAAACCGAATGGAGTGAAAATGGAGGGTACCTTGTAAATACCTTTGTTATTGTTTCTGCGGATACAATAAAGCGTTTTACATACATACATAAATATAAAGGGTTTATTTGTACCACGGTTTATTATTTTAAATTACCTAATCATGTAGGTACTTAGGTAAATCGTAAATGTTTACGTTCCGATTCATAAACAACATACTTAGATTAAATATAAAAGGTGGGTGGTGTAGATTTTTGTTCACGAAGACTTAATAATATATTTACGTCTGACAAAATCTTACAACATGCTATGTTAACAGCTTATTTTTCTTTGTTTGTTTTTATCCCAGAGAGTTGAAAAAGAGGTGTACGGTCGACCGCACGTCAGTGGAAACAGAACCAATATAAACTGGTCTCTCTCTCTGAAACTATTGAAACTCCCTAATAGGCTAGGCCAGCTCACGGTCAAGTGTTTCCACTGACGTGCGGTCGACTGTACCTACTTACTTCGATTTTCATTTCAGTTACATTTAATGCTTGGATATTTGAGAATAGAGATTTATCAAACTAAACTCTGTGTGGTTTATCAAATTCAACTGTGCAAATATAAGTTTCACTTCTGACGGCTGTTGCCACTTTCAAAGACCTATCCTACTTTAGAAGTTATACTTAAATTATTCTAGTCACAGAGCGAAACTAGAATCTAATTCTAGGACTTTAGATTAGATACAACCCCAAAACTTCCTAAGTTGGAAGTCTTATTTCACAAAGGATTTAGGAAGTTTTAATTAATCCTGAACTTCTATTATAGAACTGTCAGATAAATAAATAACAGTGATTTAAGTTGTCTAATGCGTATTGTTAATTAAAACAAAATTTGCTAAAAGTGCCTTTTTGTTTTAACGAGCAGAAAAGTATTTTTGTTATTTCGCTTTTAGCAGGCGCTTCAAGCTATTATGTCGATGGTGTCCACGACATTAATATATGAATGGTTCGACTAGACTGTAGGTCTTACACTTAATATATAATATCACAGTTTCTTACTTAGTATAATTACATTTTTTTTCGTCAATTTCGGTAACATTTCCTTTTTGATTTTTAATAAAACTCTTTCTAATCTTATTTTTTTTAAAAGAGAGCGGTCCTTGCACTGACTCCACGAAAGCGGGAGTTTTGTGCAAATAGATCTTAAAAAACTACATCCGTCCCTGTAAGAAAAAATAAGAAGTCTTATGTAACCTTTTGGCTCGCAGGATTCAGAGCGCAATGTAATACCTTAGAGAAACTTGGACCTATTTCACGCCAGTCAGACACCCAGACATTGTCACTCAAAAAAACTGTATTTTTGAAATAATTGTTCAAGACAAAGTATGACAATGACAGGTGTCTAAGTGACTGCGTTACGCAGTAAGGAGTTTCTTTGCACTTTTATGTACCCGCCCCCTGCGAACTGAGTATTAAGGTAAATTGATCTGAGGTAATATGACATATTACCCGACGGAATAACTAGCTAGCTGTCATCCTGCTACATGTGGCAGGCTGATAGTCAAAGGGTTAAGCAGTAACTACTCACGTACGTATCTGCCCCGGCAGCCAGGCGGGCGCGGCGCGAAGCGGCTGGAGCTGCGAACATCCGGGCGGCGGGCGCAGCGCGCTCAGCGCCCGCTTCACGAGCCGCGTGCTCGCCGCCAGCACGGCGGCCATGGCGAGCACGCACGCGCCGCCGAAACCGGCCCAGAGAGCCTGAAATATGGACCACGTTAAGCAGGAATGATCCAACCCGCAAGACGTCAAAAATCGCTTATTTGGAATAAGCAATAAGATAACCAAGACTCTACGAGAAAAAAATATAATATAACCACTCCACCTGTCAACAAAGCACATAGGAGGCAGTATATTATGTGGTAAATAGTTCCTGCAAGATAACTGGTTATTTATCAGGAATTGTTTTATAGTACCGTTCTTATTCATTTTTGTTTGAAGCACCAGTACCTATACAATTATTATTTGTTGAATATTAGGTATGTAATTACAGCGTAAAGTATGGGATGTTGGGTGTGATTTTCCATTTATTTGACACTTACATAAGTCCCGAAGTTTCTTTTATTGAGTTCTGCTGGATCTGCAAAAAAAACATATCTTAGCGTGCGAAATGTTAAATAAAACCTAAATTTTTTTTTGGAAGGTCTATTGCGCAGTGTACCTATATACAGGATAGAAAATACAAACTCTACTGTGTCTTTCAGAATTCCCAGCTCAAGATTACAACACGTATATTATTATACTATTACATAGTACTTATTATTACTAAGTGACCACGGAAAAGATCAAAGTCAAAGTCAAAACTATCTTTATGATAGATAACTATCTTTTTCCGTGAACATGACCACAGTGGGATACTAGTCCGAAAGCTCAAATTCGCTCAGCAGGCTACGGAAAGCGCTATGATCGAAATTTCTCGGAGACACAGGATCGTAATCGAGGTGATACGCCAGAGAACTAAGTTTTCGACATACTTAGCTCGAAGTATTTGTACGTATGGAAGTTGGTCAGGTCTGTCGGAGAGTCAATAACGGCTGGGATAGACGAGATCTCTAGTGGAGACCACGATTGGGCAAGCGTAGTGTGGGACGCCCCCCGGCTAGATGGAGCGACGATCTGCCTAAGGCGGCTGGCAGTGACTGGGTGCCGAGAACCGAGTATCGGGTTCAGTGGCGCTCTTTAGGGGAGGCCTATGTCCAGGCTGATAATGATGATGAATCATACATTTGACTAACCGTAAGCTGTGACATTCCCAGCTGGGCCGAAGCATCCTCTCTCGTCCACCAAGCTGACTCGAGCGAGCAGCTTAACATCCAGCACGAGATGCCGCGGCTTCTCCCGCCGCTCGCCGAGCCGCTCTCCGCTCTGCTCGTCGCGCTGCTCGCCGCTTCTCTCGACAATGGGCATGAGCAGCCAACGAGGGCGGTCGCCATCGGAGACAGGTCCCACGGTGTCGACCTTGCGCGTTATAGTGTGCGCGTACCACGGCGCCGGGTGGGCGTCCGATACCATCTGTTTTCCTATACTGTGAACAATAAGGCAACTCTATAAGTCTGGTTTCAAAGCTGGTTTCTCCGCACCGGGTGACCCCTCCGGCCCTTCGCTGTGAAGCCAACCTGTGCGGCCGACTAATAGTATGTTGTCCAAAACTTGGGTAGATCATATTTTTCATATAAGTAAGCACGTTGATTTTGTATTGTTTTTGTATTTTGGTAGAACTGTTTAAAGTAGATGGCTAATTGCTATCACGTTTGTAAATGGAACTGGACCTGTACATTTTTATTGGAAAAAATTATAGTTAACCGGCGGACTGAAAGAGCTAAAGATGAATAATGGTCTAATCTGACAACCTAAATCTGAAAGTCTGTCCAATCTGTCCAAGCTTCGCTAGGTTTCAACGAAAACCCTAAATTGCCGTCACTCCACTAACCTGACAAAATAATACTGCTTGTTAATCCCTGGCGGCAAGCGCTGAGGGGAGCGCGGCGGGGGGAGGGTCCAGCTGATGTTCACGAAGATATCACCCTGTATAGAGACAGTCTGCGCTTTGACTTCAGGCGCGGGGAGCCGCGGCGCGTGCGCGCAGGAACACACCCCGGCCGCGCACTCTGGAACAGAGGTATAAGTTGAGCATAAAAAAAATTGGCTTATGACTCAATTAGGTTTATCCCAGGGCCATTTGCCATACTTAAGCGTTCCCCTCTGACAAATTAAATAAATATTTTTATTTATTTTGGAATTAAGTACATCCATATTGCATAGTATTAAAATATATGGTTGCGATGACCGCCGCTGGGGTTAGTATACAGAATCTTAACCACTAATGTTAGTATAATGAAACATAAACAGTTCTTACAGTGTGATTCTTAAAACTTCTCGCCGTTGAAAAGGATAAAGACACATCCGGCTCGAAGGACCATAAAATACGTTGGATCCGCACATGTGCCATGGCAGTCAGGGGTAGAAGAAAAGACTGCGTGCTCCCTTATGTAGTTAATATTTTATAATTTAGTGTAGGTAATAATAAAAGATATTGGTACCCAGTATCCACGGACCTATCTACCCATATGACTACCACGGTACATGGTATAATATGGTCTTTCGAGCCGGACGTGATTCATAGTCGTCTTCGTAGCCTCTTCCACATACTGTGAGAAGTTTCAACTCTTTTCTTTTCAATTTGTTAATCTATATAGAGGTAAAAACTGCTGGATAATTTGAACGCCTATCTTATAATCTTGTGAGAACCAAATGATAGATGGTTGTAAAATACACCTACCGCCATCAATTGACAAACTTTAAAACTAAGAAATTGGCATGATTAGAACGGGTAATTTTTTTTTAATAACATTTAAATAGTAATACTTTATAACGCGGATGAAGTCGCGGGGCATCGGCTTTGGAAACAATGTGTTCTATATAGTAAAGTACATGAGTTAGAACATAAATCAGTTCAGTGTCTGCGTGTAATCGGTGTGTAGATTGTACGGTGTAATTATTTATGCGGTCTTTATTTACGCAAGCTGTTGTGTTGAACCAGATGCCAATACAGAGTATAAAACTGAATTTATTATTGGCTGTGGGCTGCGGAGCTATGATCAACACAGATTGGACTTTGAACTACACCTTTGTACAATAGAGAACGGAATTGATAATCTAATACCAAGCTATCAGTCCCATTACTAGTGTTTGTTTTTAGTTATGAAGAGTTTTATGAACAGTTGGAGGTTGTAGTACCATAATTATATGTCATAGGGCATCAACAATATACCCAGGGCACTTTTACAACGGACAATTTTCGTACGATCCGAATGAGTTATTACACTTGCACAATATAGCAATACACACCAAGCCCTTATTGTATAGACTATATTAAAACCTGCAAAATGTTAGTTAATGCCGTTTTCTAGAAAATTTAAATAGTAGAGACGAAAGAAGATTTCGACTCCCGTCAAAGGATGTTATCGGATAAATAACATTTATTATGCTCATTGTACTTTTGTTTCAAAGAAGCTATTTGTCTTAGCAGTGACTTAGTCGTGGATATTTGAAGATGGAGATTGAGGTCAGTAATGACTAATGAATAAGAAAGTAGAGGGTTTGTCTTTGTTAATAATTATTATCTTGTCAACTTAACGCTATTCCATTTTGAATGTAATTGAATATCGTAGGTTTGGAATTTCAGAGACAATTTTCAGAGACGTAGTCGAGGGTAACAGAATTAACTCGTGAAAATTCTTAGGATCAGACAGTTTTAACCTAGCAAGTATGATTTTATTAATGATTTAAAGTACGAATTGATTGCGCATAACAATCCAATCAGTATTTTTTGATATGCAAATATTTTTTATGTAGGTTAGGTTATTATAGGTTAGATTAGATTTTATTTAAATACAATCCTTTTTATATTATTTACATACAACAAACGTACTCATCTTCACATAAAATTCCTAATAGGGTAGACCAAGAAGTTTCGAATCTCTTTGGTGGTGCGCGCCACGGCCGCCAAGCAAAGAGATCCTAACTCTATGGGGTAGACAGAAAGAACGCTGCGCCAAGTATCGCGATCCTGGCACACCTGTTTCGCTTGTCTCAGCTCTGTCTCTTCAAGGTCTCATCATTCTCTTGACGCACGCTCGCGAATGCTTTTCACGTGGCTCTATCAGATTTTTATATTATCCTACAAAAAATTAGTAATTATGAGCTTTTCGAGGCGATCTCCGGAATTCGTGTCAAATTAGAATTTATCTCATACGGAAATTGTATTTTGGTTAAAACGCACCTCAAAAAACGCGATATCGCCCCCCCATGATAATCACGTCCATCCCACTCGGTATCACGTGAGCGCTAAAATGCCGTAGAGAGTTATTGACTAGTGTTGCAAAAGACTCGAGTCGTAATATTAAATACTCGACTTGATTTATACATGACTCGAAACCTTTTCTGACGACTACTCCATAAAGACTCCTTCCATAAAAAGATTGTCTTAAAAAGATTTGAGTCCTCAAAAACTTTAGTAGGTATATTAAGATTCGAAGCTCGGATAATGATACAGAGAAGACGATGAGAACCAGCTAGAATTTAATGACTCGTGTTAAACACAGGTTAAACTTATAACTTTTTCGTCCGGGCTTAAAAAGAGACTCAAGCGCACAGAGACTCGAGTCCTGCTGGATGATTTTAAAAGTCTAGTCTCGTTTAATATTAAAATAATAATAATAAATGCCTTTATTTAAATGCTTTAATTTGACTGGCCTGTTGGCGCAGTGGTAGTGACCCTGCCTACTGCGCCAAAGGTCGTGGGTTCGATTCCCACCCGGGGCCAACATTTGTGTGATGAGCTTAACTGTTGGTTTTCGGATTCTGGGTGTTTGTATGTATTTAAGTATTTATTTAAAAGTATTTATGTATGTTTATCAGTTGTTGAGTACCCAATTTTTCAAGCTTCGGCTTAGTTAATTTGGGACTAAACAGCCGTGTGTAAATTTGTCCAAACATTATTTATTTATTATTATTTTTTAAATACAACTTACTTAAATAAATGGACTTAATACAGTAGAGCTCGATCGAAGACTCGAGTATGCAAAACACTAATAGTATTGACTAAATAAAATGATCAATCCGCACCTCCTGTTAGATCGGCCAAACAAAACTTCAGCTAAGCGAAACAAAGAGAAATTCTAATAATGTCTGCCAGTGAAGTTGATGCGCGTTTGTTTGTTTGTCGAATCTCCCTTTAGATTGTTTACGTCAGTGGTTTATGTTCCCTTTATGTAACCTGCTCACATGATAGTTATGGCGTGTTTATAAATTATTTGTACAGGATCATACGTCTGTTCCACGTCATGTTCAAAAACTAGAAGAGCACGAAATAAGTTCCAATTCGGTCTCAAAAATGTCCATGGCGTTACCGTACGACAAGAATGTCTTTAGTGGTTTGGGTAAATGCTTATGTATGACAGTAATATGACGTGTTTGATAATTATTTGTACGTGAATTCACATGCAACAGACGTATAAAAACTAGAAGAGCACGAAATAAGTTCCAATTCGGTCTCAAAAATGCCCATGGCGTTACAGTACGCCACGGGCATTTTTGGAATGCTTTTGCCGTCCGGCAGTCAGGACTCCCCACGCAAGGCGGACTTAAATTAAGGTCAGGTGGGGTAAGATTGACACATGAGAGAGGGGAACGACCAGACCAGAGTAGACTGAACGTCTATAGAGTTTAACTCTATAGTTTGTTACATGTTTGTTCTTCTTTACCTGGTCTCCCTCCTACCCCATACCTATTAGTATTTGGCCCTTATGTTATTCCAGGAAACAATAGCTACGAACACGCGTAGGTATAGTTTTAGACGCTAGGATATCAGTTTTCCCGTACCAATTAATTCCAAAAGGTCCAACTTAGTTACTGTGATGGAAATAATGTTGATCCCACAATCAATCAACTTGATGCAAACAAAACCACAAAGAGGCTACGATTTTAAGCTTTTTCATGTGCTGCCAAGAGTTTTATTAGCTCATAAACGTACCTCATATGAGCCGGGCCATAAATAAAATATGATGATTTACGAGGCCTAGGCCACGCGTCCAATGTATCGAAAGGCTTACACTATAGTTATTTGGAGAATCAACAATGCTTAGATAGGTAGTTGCTTAATACTGCTGATAGACTATGGTGACAACGGTTTGCATGCTCAGTTAGCTGGTGTGTATGGCTGTCTGATTCTCCTCAATCCGTACTCCAGACAGCCACTATAAGATCTCAATAAGGTCTCACTCTAATGATATCCAGACGGAAATCCAAGGGCTCAACATGATCTCGAATGACATAAAAAAGCCCCTGGAACCCTATTTTTTGAATCGCTCTCCTCGCTTCGAGCGGTCGATACTACTGGTTTTTGTATCGGATGTCGAAGGAAAATTAGTAGAATCGACTGCTCGAAGCGAGGAGAGCTATTTAAAAATAGGGCTCCTGGTCCGATAATTGTGTCCGTAAGTGTGGATGTCATCTGTAAGTTGCTTTAAAACTTAAAAGCAACTGTAATAGGGCTGACGCGTGATGGAACCGAATACCATCCTACTAATATTATAAAGGCGAAAGTTTGTAAGGATGTGAGGATGTTTGTTACACTTTCACGCAAAAACTACCGAACAGATTTTGATGAAACTTGGCACAGTGATAGCTTATATCCTGGAATAACATATAGGCTACTTTTTATCGCGAACAAAGTCGCGGGGCGTCCGCTAATACCCCCTAAGTAACAAAACGCCTGCATAGAGGGCGCTGTTTCAAAATGTACACGGGAATTTTTTTACTACGCGGGAGAAGCCACGGGAAAACGCTAGTACTGTACAAAGTGCGAATGTCTCAATTTTTGTATGTTATCCCACTAACCGTCTAGCTGCACAAACACGTTGGCGGCGGTGTGGCCGTCCCAGGGGTGCGCGGTGAGCTTGACGCGGTACGCGCAGCCCGGCCGCACGCCGCACGCGTCCGCCACAGGATTCACGTACGACGGGATAGTCCACCACAGGGAGCTCTGGAACAATTCCCTTGTTATTATCGTCCGTAGTGTAGTACCTACATCATGATCTATTTTTCAGCCATCACACAGGCGATGACCTACCAGTCATGACCTACGGCGCAGAAACGTGGACACTGACGGTGGGCCTTATCCACAAGTTTAAAGTCGCTCAGCGAGCTATGGAGAGGGCTATGCTCGGAGTTTCTTTGAAAGACATGATCCGTAATGAGGACATCCGACGGAGAACTAAGGTTACCGACATAGCCGAAAGGATTAGCAAACAGAAGTGGCAATGGGCATTTCACATCTGTCGCAGAACCGACGGCCGTTGAGGCAGACGAGTTCTGGAGTTGAGACCGTGGACCGGTGCGCGCAGCGTGGGACGCGCCCCCCCCGCCAGGTGGACCGACGACCTAAAGAAGGTGGCCGGAAGCGGCGGGATGCGGAAAGCGGAGTGGAGCGGAGGACCTGGTGACCTGGATCACAGACTACTATGTCTAGTTCAGGCATCAGTCTTCACAAAAGGTGACATACCGCTTACTAAAACATATTGTTTGTACTTTATTTTAAGTTTGTATTTTTGTAGACTTTTGTGAAGAAACAAATAAAGATATATTATTATTATATATATACCTACCGGTCATCTTCCAAGCCAGGGAACCGTAGGCATGTCGAGAGGTCCGAGTTCGATCCTCGGTCGGGCTATTAACCAATGGGTTTTTCCGAAACTTGTAAACAACTCACTCCACAAGGAGAGAAAATAGTGACGTCTTATACAAATCGCCTGCTACTGTTGTGTACACTTTGCTTCGGTAAGTTGGTTCTGGGTGGTAGTTTTTGTAATCTTTACAGCTTTCTTCAGGATGGTGGTATTACAGAGTACAGTTGGAAGGAGATCTAAAGTAACAAAAATACCATTGAGACTGATAAAAATTATGCAACAGACGACTTACCCCAGGAATGTTGTACTCGTAGCACATCGGCGTCGCACAGTCGGTGGTATTGGTGATGCCGGTCACTTCTACGGAATAGTCGGTCGGCTGCGGCCCTGTGACCACGACCGCAGTATTTAACCAAAGGAGTATATTTAAAGCAAAGTACATAAAAATATATTTATTTGGTTCAAAAATAGTTTAAAGCGTATCCCAGACACACGCGGCCTACGGTGGCGGCCTACTGCATGCCGCAGATTCAATATGCAAACGCAGACCGCGCGTGTCTGAAGTCTCATACATACATTGCTTAAGGAACATAACAGGCCGCCACCTCCACCGCAGGCCGCGTGTGTCTGGGATCCCCTTGATACGTCCCACTGTTGGACACTTTCTTTCCCTTTAAAACGATATACATGCACAAAATTCCCACTGCCGTCTACACCTCGAGCCTCCTAACTCCTACTCTTGGATTATAGTTCGCAGTCGGTACGGCCCGAGAGCAAATTTTTTTACATTTTGAGTTTTTGTGTCCTACGACCCAAGTAGGTATCCTTTTCTAGGCCCAAATCTACTGAAAACTTAGGGCGTCAGGGTCCAAAAAGGCTGGACATTAGGACCACACTCCAACTTAAACCCTTTCAACAATTTAACCAACAATTTAAATACTGTCTTTATTACTTGAAGGGTCCGCAGGGGGGAAAACGATGAGTCAATTTTACAAGACTTAATTGTTTTGTTACATTCAAGGATCTGTCAGTATTGATAAGTTCTTGTCTGTAAGTTACCATAGTGATCTCATATTATTCGATAGAATAAGAGGTGGACGGGTTTCAAGTTAGAATAAAGCTGATCGGCTTGTCTCATTTAGCAGTTGAATGTGACGGCGCGGCATGAGAGCTGCTCTCGCCACAGTCGGAAGAAATAATAAGTACTAAAATAGCTTGACAGACTCCACAAACATCCTGTTCAGACAGGTCCAGGACATTTTGACAGCCATCCACCAACGAATGAATATAGGACACCTATACCGCGGTTGTAAAACCTGTCACCATACACTCCGTATCTGCTACACTTCTGTCTACCTGCCTCCATTGTTATACAAGCAAAACACTCACCTAGTACCATTGCTCATAAGAACGGCAGACTATTTGTTTTCTTTGCTAAGCTTGGGTTGCGTCTGGGTGAGTGTTAGTTTAGCAGGCGGCGTCATCGCAAGACACACGGGCGTGGCAATCAAGGTTGATTAATTGCTTTGTAAATAGGAAATTTGCTCAGTGGGAGTTTGCGTACACAGCATTTGATTGTATGCCAGCAAACTAGATCTAATGACAAGGTCAAGGCCAAGCGGAAAACGGTCTACATATCGGCCCTATATAATATTACCTGCAATAACGAATCCGCTCGGTGTGATGTTTTGGGCATTCAAACCATAAGTACTTAAAAGGCATTTAAAATTTTTGAGAATAAAGGTAGTACTTACACATATTTTTATTACTTTTAGTTTCATACGTATGTAAGTATACGTAACCTCAATGTATAAAGATTTTCATTTAATTATCTAGTCTTCGAGAAAAACGATAAAACATAGTAGATATTAAATTAAAAATCCTATATTATTCGACGTAAATACGAAATAAATTACATTTTGTAATTACTTACAATGATTGAAATGATGAAATTAAAAGTAATAAAAATATGTATATGTAAGTACTACCTTTATTTTCAAAAATTTTAAATGCCTTTTATGTACTTATGGTTTGAATTCCCAAAACATCACACCGAGCGGATTCGTTATTGCAGGTAATATTAAATAGGGCTTGCCAAGGTTTGTATAATTAATTTTGAAGGACTTGTGTAGCTCAAGATTAAGATCAGTAATTAGAGCAGATAATTTATAAGGATTTGAGGAAAACAGGCGGACTGCCAATAAGTAATCAACTAAATAAATATAGGTATTTAAAAACATTTTGTTTGGTTTACCTGTAGCCTGTAGCCAAGTGATGTTAAACTGTAGCTCATGGTCAGAGCCCTTCAAAGGGAGGGGGTAGACGCTCAGCCCTCGCGGCAGCTCTGCGTGCTGCACCGGGTACCGAGGGTCGGGTGGATCGGGGGTGTTATCCTGAAACAAGCGGAAAGTTGGTCACATGTTACTTGACAAGTATTTACATTTGAAAGGTTGTCTGGAAGAAATCGCTCTTAGCGATAAGACTGCCTAGATGTACATTATTGTATCTGTTTTTTCTTTTTGTCAGTAATTTTTAAATGTGCAATAAAGTGTATTGAATTGAATTGAAGTATCAGCATTTACGACTTACAGATAGCCGAAAGGATTCTCTAGAATTAGTACTCACTCAAACTATGACCTTACACATTACCCGCTCCTAGACCCAAACTAGAGCTGAATAAGCTCTAGTTTGGGTCTAGGAGCGGGTAATGTTGATCTCGAATACCACTGTCTAATATCACCTTTAATAGGCACTATACATATAACCAAAGGTACCTGCTTTATGGATGAAAAAAAAAAGATAAATTGCTTTACCTAAGTTTTGGTTTGCAGAATAAATTTCATATCAGTCAATATTATAACTTAAGTTGCAGAAACGGGCAGCGCCTCGAGCACCAACTTAAAGAAGGTAATTAGATGACGATTTTCAGATAAAAACTAACAATCGATTCTAAGATCTATTTTGAATTTTATATTTAGTTTTGAAATGAAAAATTCGACATGAAAACTGTGAGAAAATCGGAAAAGCAAGGTAATTCAACGAGGGTTTCAGGGTACTACCCTTCTTATTCAACCCTAAAGGCAGACATGGACGTTCTTACCCTTGGACGAATTCGTACACTTTCCTAACCCGTTATGTTATGAATCACTACCTATCTTACGGCTCGTCGCTTGCGGCTATTCAATCTCCAATGTACACCTATTAGATATACCACTACTTGAACAAATTTCTGCTGTGGTTATACATACTATGTTATGCACCTCTAATATCCTGTATGTATACGTATAGATTGCAAGTTTTTCAGATTGGACATTTTTCAGATTGGGCATTCTTCAGTTTGGACATTTTTCAGATTGGACATTATTCAGTTTGGTCATTTTTGAGTTCGAGCATGGTCGTTGGACATTTTTCAGATTAGACATTATTACAGTAAATCTTATTATAATATACCTATGATACCTATGTTACAGAGTCAAGAGTAGAGTTTTTGTAGTAGGTATCTTACATTAGTCGATTCACAACTGTATATCAAATTCGACTGCGTCGATTCATATTATTTACATTTCGAGCGATTCTGATGGCATGTATACATTGAACATTTTACAGCACTAAAAATTGTGTCATATTGAGTTTTGTCAAATGTTCTGTCAAGTGTTCATTAGTGCTGTCAAATTTTTACTTTGTGCCTTTAGAATCTGACCCATAGTACCTAATACATTTAATAAAAGTATCCAATGTTGAATCCTGTTTTTCCAGACTGACATAGAAATGTATAATTTTCTATTTGCTTGTAACTTTTTACCTATATGTACACAAAATAGGTAATTTTGTCCTATATACTTCTCATAGACACTTATTTAAAAAATACTTAATTTTGGCACCTTCAATTCAAGATGGCAGCTCTCGCCGGTCAAGGTCAAGGTCGAAAACTTGAATTCTTTTAGGCCGCCATACCAATATATATAATTGTCAAATTCGTTTGTACTTCACCCTTTGTAGAGCAAAGGCTGTTGAAAGTCCTCACAGACTGGACTATAATAAGCAGAAAGAAAAGTGTTCATCACCTAAGTACGTTCAACCAGCAAACTAATTTATTATTATCGCACTGTTTAGTGTTTATGCTCTTTGTTGAGTCTGTTCTCCGTCACAACAACAAAAAAATTTGCTTTGTGTACGTTATGTCAGTGTTATTTTCCATAGTTTATGCGCTGAACCAACTTTTCCTGGCTTTACCTACGGTTGTTGAACGTTTTCGTGGGAAGTCAGTATTTATCCGGAATATAAAAATAACCTAGGTATTCATTTAGTTTACCTAACCAGCCAGATATGTAGGTATTCTAACAGAAAGAATTTTAAAAATCCGTTTAATAATTCCTGAGATTACTAGGCAGAACATACTCTACCTCTTCTGGATAGTAATAATGCAAGTTTGCTTATCCTACATTAAAGCTGCGATTGAGAAATAATTTGATTAAAACAGTTGGATGGAATTATTCCATGAATATATTATTGACAATCTTTATCTAGCTGTAGATTTGAATAGAATTGAATAATTAAAAATAAAATGAATGCGTACCTAAGTACTAATTAAGTAGGTACTTAAATAAAAATAAATTTACTACCATATTATTATACCTTCTATAAATTAGAATACACTGCCTATCATACCTGTGTTTTTATTATTGTGCATTAAAGAGAAATTAATTAATTTGAATACATAAAATATATATATATTTAGACGCTACAATATAAGTATCATTTCTTCATTAAATAAGTAGGTCGTCCCTTAACTAAGAATATACTTTCACTAAAAAGTTACATAGAAACTCATCATTTTTACTTCAAAATAATAAAAAATCGCGCGATTAAATTAATAATTTACTGAAATTTCAAAATTATACCACGTCGTAAAGCCACGACCAGACGGATGAACTGACAATAGGAGTAAGCTTCGCTAAATACGCGTTCTGTTTGAAGAATCTTGAAAAGTATTTGTTTTGGACTCACCGGGCGATGGTGCGAGTAGGGATGCTCCGCGTTTTCAGGAATCGGAGTCCCGGGAATGATTCTCGCAAATTGGGAACCTATTCCGGGAATATCGTCCGCTGTCGCCAGACATTGAGAGTTTTCACGCGTAGTCGCAAATAGTACTATCACTAACACATGAGCACATTTTTTTACACAATTTTGACAAAACATTTTTTATATCATGATAACTGTAACACAATAACAAAGTTGGTACAAGTCACTATCGACACATCCTTGACTCATCGGTATATTTATTCACCAACATTACGAATATAAACTGATATCGCGATCTATTTAGAAACACAGTTATTCTTAGCCCATAAACAAAGTCTTGTAAACTAATTTTTCATGACATTGATCCAGTTTAAACACTATGGGGCGAATTCTATAAAATTGGATTATGTTTAAACGATTACTATATTGCGCGGTTATCAATTTTGGAGCAATCTGACGATAATAGGCGTTGGGCACTCCAGAATGGCTGACGTTCGTTGTCGATACGACAATAGAGATAAGATTAGAAGCTGAGTGAAAATATGAATTAGAAGGGCTTCGCAATTGCCATAACGTCTATTGTGTGAGATTTCCTTCTATCGCAGCTACCTCGTACAAATATGAGCCAGGCCGGCTCATGGACTTAGTGATTCAGGTGTTTACTTTGAGAGAGGTTGTGGGTTCATTTCCGACACGGATAGACAATTTTGTACAATTAAAGTATAAATTTCATGACTTTGATGAAAGTTGGTGCATAGTATTTCAGGATATATAGCCAAGAAGCTTGTTCTGTATAACCTCATTGTATATAGCTATATATCCTGAAATAACACACAGGATGCTTTTTATGCCGGACGAAGTCGCGGGGTGTCCGCTAGTTTAGGATAATACAGGGAAATCTACAGATCGGGTTAAACGAGTGTACGCGTTACATATCGTCACTCTATATCCATAACTGGGTAGACAGAAAGAATGGAGTGCCAAGTATCACGATCCTGACATACATCTTTCGCTTCGCTCAGCCTCATCATTCTCTTCTCGCCGCAGGACGCGAGTGCTCCTCATGTGTCCTTCTATGAGCACCCACTCCATCTGATCCTGGTATGTCAGTCTAGCTCGTCCCCGGCTCCTGCGTACAGCCAATCACATTCACTCCATGTATTCGTGTCGTCATTCGTCCATCACTCATTCGCTCAACATTTCAGAACCAGCATGTTGTAATATCATGTTTTTAAAGGCTAATAAATACCAGCCTGTTGCTTATTTTCTAACAGTTATCATCACTAACTTGTGTCTAGACTAGAATAAATAAACTGTGAGATACTTACGTCATGAGATGAACGACTGGTCTCCAAGCCGGGCACTTCGGCTGACGTCGATAAAATCTGATCAGATTCTAGGGACGGTATAACGTAGTCGGAAAAAGTCGTGGTGACATCCCCTGAGGCTTGCGTCGCCGGCGTCGTGGGTGATTGTCCCAGGAATTCCGGGATAATGCTCAACATATTTTTCCCAGGTAAGAAATACATCCTGTTGCGAGCGTTTTCCCCGGGGCATAGAAATATTACGAGGCAACATAGAGTGATATGACATTTCTTCATTGTGATTCACATTCCAACACTTCATTTCTCACTTGTCACTCACATTGTCGTTTTTATTTTTCACTTAAGGTCACTCACTTTGAACTACAACGTCTCTTACGAAGCATATTAATATTTTTTAAACAGCACTTCGAAGAAAATTAATTACAACGGGAGTTTTTTAACGTAACGTTTAAGTTAAGGTTTAGTTTAACTTATAATTGGTTACGATTCCTAGCGTGAAACAATAACAAATAAAATACTTCAGTATGAGTATAGGCAGTTCATCATCTATCATTGCAATACGTGATATTGATAAAGTTATCAATACCTACTAATATTATTATTATACGATAAAATGGAGAGAATTATTGATTAGAGACGCATGCAAAATAAATAGTGATATTTTAATTATATTGATAAGAAAAGATAGACAGTACCTTGACTTAATCCAATTCATCATTATACGCTAAATAAACATTTTGCCAAAGGTACAAGACCACCGCATGCGCTGTATCAAAATGTACCGCCTGATACCGGCGTATGCAGGTTTCCTATTGATGTGACGTCGGATTATGAATGTGGCTATACCGCTAATATAGGCACCAGTCTCATACAAAGACCTCAAGTTATCAAACTATATGTTTTGTTGATTCTGTACCTATTTAATTTTGTGTGAGAAATAAATAAATTTGAATTTGAAAAAAAAGAAATCAAAAGTCACAATTCGCTTATCTATGGGCAGAGGCATCTCTGATCAGCTGAGGGTTACCGCTTACAGTCGTAGGTGTAGAGGCGTTGGGAGTATAGTCCGTCACGCTGACCCACGCGGTTTGGTGGAACTTACATACGCGTTAGAATTTCTTCTTTAGTTTTTGAGCGCTCTCTCAAAGTTAAGACCGCGTTAGTACGTCAGAAGAAACAAAATCAGTATAAACTGGTCCCTCATAGTATTGAAACACCCTGATAGGCTAGGCCAGCTCAAGGTCTAAGTGTTTCCACTGACGAGCGGCCGACTGTACATACTGTACTAGTTGTAACTAGTGAGTAACTGTGTGTACAAAAGAATAAATAAAATTATTTTCTCGATCGGGAATCGAATCCGGAATCTCAGAATTTTGGTCTTTAAGGGCTTAGCAAGTCTGCATTGAAATTACTCACAATTCAACTCTGTCCCGGACCTCAAGAGATGAAAGACTTCCCTCGGATCATTTTGTCCCCTTTGATCTAATAATTTCGAATTAAACCTCAAACCCATTAAACTTCAGTTGTCATTTCGTTGGGTCGGCCGTCAGGAATTATCATTATCAACATCAAAGATCGCTGGGTTATATTAAAATCAAAGTGTGATGGGTGCAATTTGCAAAGAAAATTTCTGACTAATAAGTATTACTTTAAAAACTGAACCGGGTCATAGCTTATAGCACCTCTGGCAGGTCAGGTTTAGAATTAGATGAAAAAAATTGTTCCCGAACCTTATGTATTACGCGATTCACATCAATAAGAAAAACTTGTCATATTTTATCTGAAATTTTGACCTTAAATTTCAGAATTGAGCATGTAAAAACAAGTCCACGCTAATAGTTTACCCACACTATACTTTAATTTTACTCAGCAACTCTTATGTTCTAGGTAATCTTATATCACGCTTTGACGGGGTAGGCGGAAAAAACGGAGCGGTAGAGATAATATTTCATGATTTAATTAACATCAATTACAGCCTAAGTGCTTTTCGAGCCACATCGTGTTTATATCAAAACGGGTAGTAGGTACGTGCCCAAAAGATTTCATTTCTAAATGCTAATGAATTAATTTCCACGAATGTATAAGACAGTCTTTTAAGGATAATAATGGATTTTCTGAGAATGTAAAGGGTTGAAAACGAATATTTTAGGGATTTGTCATGAAACTAAAAATAAGTTGGTGTCGCCGACAAGAGCGCGGCCCTTCAGAAGCAGTATCACGATTATTTAGTATGAATCAAAATAACAGCCTATTTATTGACCCCACAGTTGTCCCTCAGGCCTCCACGGGGGCTTTAGGGCTATAGTCCACCACGCTAGCCCAATGCGGGTTGCAGGACTTCACGTGCTCTTAAGAACTTAATCTTTAGCGTATGCAGGTTTCCTCACGATGTTTTCCATCACCGTCAAAAGCGTCACTACTTAAATATACATAACTATTCGAGAAAAACCCATTGGTACATGGCATGACCGGGAGAGCGTCAGTGGCCCTGGGGATAAAGAGCGTCAGTGGCCCTGGGGATAAAGAGCGTCAGTGGCCCTGGGGATAAGACGCGGCCTATCATATCGAAAGGTCCGGAGTTCGATCCCCGGTTGGGTCATGTACCAATGGGTTTTTCTCGAAACTTAAGTACATTTACTGACGGCTCTCAGACGGTGAAGGAAAATATCGTGAGGAAACCTGCATACGCCGAAGAAGAAATTCGTAGGTGCATGTGAAGTCCACCAACCCGCACTGGGCTAGCGAGGTGGACTATAGCCCGCACGCCCTCGTTGAGAGGGTAGGCCTGAGCCCCAGCAGTGGGGAGATTAATAGGCTGTTTAATAATAATAAATAATAATGACCGGGATTGAACTCATACCTCTCGACATGACAGCTAGTTGGCGTCTTTCTCACTATGCCACTGACTCCAAAACAATTAGTTGCAGATAGACGAAACAATGGATTAGCAATCAACAATATAGTTTAGAGATTCAATAGTCCTGATCTCTCTTAATACGGAGGCGAAAACATTCTTTCGACAATATTTTTATTGCACAGCGTAAATCGTAAATGATGGGAAGAGGTGGGTGTGGTACTTATTGAAAGGTAGAAAAATCAGCAAAGTGTTCATTGAACCAGTTTATACATAATATTTACAAATTGCGGGTTTCTTTTTTTTGTTCTACAAACTTTTTTTGAAATGTTGGAGTCAAAAATAAATTATAGATTATAGATTTTTCCATTCTATTCCTGCCGGCAGTAAAAAACTCAATCTGTTAGATTGCCAGTAATAAATAATACCCTTCTTCAGTTTCACAGTTATTAGAGATAATCCAATCAATCTTCGCCAGCCCTAAATACAATTAATTTTCAAGAGCCTTGTTTACTCCAAGTGTCTGTGAATGGTATGGTAAATAACAGATGATACATATTATTTTGTGAAGACCTTCATCCCATGAAGCTACGCATAATTAACTCGAAATTTAGCTGACAACTCATGAATTAGGAATTAGTTAAATTTTTTGAAATTTCAACTCGAACGTACGTGAGTGAAAATGTTTGTTCTGTTGCTAAAGTCTGTTTTTATTTAATCATCAGCCTGCTGCTCCACTGCTGGACATAGGCCTCCCACCAAGGCGCGCCACCGAACCCGATCTTCGGTTCTCCAGTCGTTGCCAGCCGCCGTACGCAGAACGTCGTTCCATCTAACCTGCGGACGTTCCTCACTACGCTTGTCCCAAAAGTCCCAATCGTGGTCTCCACTCGAGAACTAGTCTACCCTAGGATCATTAGTCCACTGGTGGACTCCTCAAAAAGAAAGGGTGGTTGAAGTTCCAACTACGCTGTATAGGCGAGTTTTGTTGTCGCAGTTTATGGAAGTTAGATGCACCACAGGCGGTGCTGCTGCCATACCCTTGATTTTTCGCCGTGGGCTTCTTCGACACGTATACGTAAGTAAACGACTTGTCAATAATCTACTGTTGATATTCTATTCCGGACACCACAAGTGAATTTTTATAGAATATCTGTTTCTTTTATAGGTATCAAAAAAACATACAAAAATATATATATTCACGCTATGCCCCTGACGGGGTAGGCAGAGGGAACGCAGCGCCAGTATCTGACCCTGACACACCTCGTCTCATCATTCTTTTTACACACGCTCGCCGCGGGACGCGAGTATTCTTCACTTAAATTGTCTGACCGACGATACAAAAAATATTCTAGAAATATAATATGCGACCTACCAATCATATAATTTATGCTACTACTTCATATTAAGTATTTATTAGCGAAAGTTTGTAAGGATGCTTGGATGCATGTTTGGTTACTATTTCACGCAAAAACTATGGAATAGATTTTGATGAAACTTTACAGTAATATCGATTATTCATCAGAATAACACATGCTATAGGTACCTCGGGAAAAGCTCTACCACGGGAAAACTTTGAGTCCTTCGTTGTTAGACCCCCCCCTACCGAATGTCCCAAATGGGACATAACAGCGAAATTCAAATTTCTACGTGGGCGAAGCCGCGGGATAAACATCTACTTACTATAAAATATATTTTCACAATTACTATTGAATCACAATAAGCGAAGGTACTGTGATAAGTGCTGAATATTTAATTTTAATCATACTTTTCATTTATGTACCTAACTTAATTTTTGGAAAACTATAATAGTGATTTTTTATGAACTACGTTAAATCACTGCACTTCACATTATTTTAAATATTTTTAGAAGTCGGTGAGCTAGGGCGGCGCGAGCGGTGGGGCGGCCCGCCCTACTGCCAGCCGCTTGGATACTGCCGGGGCCACCACGTGCCGCCGGCCGCCCGCCGCCGCCGCGCGGGGCTACCACTGGCACTCGTGGATATCTCGATAGATTGTAGCTAGGCAACGTTTGAAGAATTATGTCGAAACAGACGACACATTTTGTTATTACCAACCAACCAAGGTATGGAGTTTTCATAGCGAAAATTTAAATTTACTGTACCTAATTAAATTTACTGTACTAATTTAAGTGTACTGTAATTAAATGTACCTACATAAAATGAAAGTAAATTGTAGTATTATCGACTTTCGACGGTATCGATCACTACTGATTGTAAGTAGGTATACTTACTCTAACAAAACGACAATGAAATTATATTTTATTATTTAACGTTTTATATTGAAACATTAATTTCTACTTTCTCGTACCCCAACCCCGTAGGTACTAAGGGCAGAGGAAGTAATTGTAGTCGCTAAAAAGTTTTTCCAATTTTCGCGAAAATGTGTTCTATATCGATAACACCCAGCGAAAAACCACTTAACCCAATTCCACCCGTCGTCGGTCCGTCCTCGCTTCCATAAAGCAGGATGATGTCGGTTACTAAAGCGAGTGACTTTCGAGTGAGTTGTCATGGTAGCGCTCGCGGAACAGGTTGTTTTCCTGTTGCCGTCCACGGGACGCGGCGGGAAGTTAAATTCACTTATCTCCTGGATCACGTGTTTACTGAAACTGACAGTTATTCGGGGTTCCGAAGCGGAAAAATGATTTTTTTCTAATGAGAATACGATTTGGCCGAATTAATCGTCAGTAAACCTAAACCTATTCTATCCGTATACGCCGAAGAAATTCATAAACGCATTTGAAGTCCACTAACCCGCACTGGGCTAGCGTGGTGGACTATAGGTTTAACGCCTTCGTTGAGAGGGTAGGCCTGAGCCCCAAGTGGGGACTTAATCAATAGTGATTCTATTTATTTATATAAGAGTTGTACAATTACAACCAAGCTCACCCAACAGATTAAGACCTAAATAGCGAAGCGGAAAAAAATATGTCAATCCGTGTTATGCATGGAACTAATATGTATGTACTAGTTGTACGTAGTACATATTATTAGTTCCATGGTGTTAAGCTTGAAAAAGTCTCTGACCAATGTCAGAGGACAGACGGCTAAACATACATAAATAAAATAGTGATTTTATATAATATAATTTATTACGTGTGTTTTCGATAGCTCATAATTAAAATTGCAATTTAAAGTACACCTACTTTAGTTGATTAATGCAATTAGTTGGCAGTAGATTTCCGTTCGACACATATTTTTCGGTAGGTATCCGTCAAAACGGAAGCGAAACCTTTAGTTAGTTGGTCTGTCCGGCGGATAACACGGGAACTACTATACATTGTAGTTTCTAATCAATGAAACAAGAGTCTAATCAATAAAACTTTTATTTCGTCACAGAAAAAAATGCACAGCACGGTTATAAAGACATTACCACAAGGTAGAAAATACACTGGAGTATAATTATTCCAATTCAGTCACTAGTTCCTACTCAAACGTCAAACACTTAACGTTAAACCTACATCAGTCATTCACACGTTTTCAAAACAACTCGTTTTCGCGCATACTAAAATCATTTTCAGAAATACAACAAATTAGCAAGGGTGAGACGCGTATAAGATTTTCAGATATTTTTCATTATAACACACAAGTACGTAAGTTTGTTGCGCCGCTTCTTCCCAGCGCTAACACATTGGAAGCGGTGGTAGATAAAAAATTGACGTTGTATAAATGTACCCAGTGTAATTACATGCAATAAAATAGTTTTGAATTTGAATTTGTACGTACTATTCTTATTATCGCAATAAATGTTTGTGGCTGTTTTTGTTTTTACATATTTGGGGATGCAGCATACAGCCGATATTTTTACCCAATGTTTTCTATTATTGGCCACGCAATTATTACTCGCACTCCCCTAGCGGCAACATTTGGAAGCTGTCTAAAATACCATTGTAACGTAGATTGAAAAAGTTTCGATTGCCGATAGGAGCGCTTTGGGTAGAATATTTGCGCCGACAACTCGCTGCCGGCGAGGCAATAAAGCTGCGCTCACAGTGACATTATCACGGATGCGATGAAAAAGCTAAATAAAGTTAGTTTTTAAAGAAAAAGCTGAGGCGAGCTGTGATTGGCCCAATACGCCAAGATGGTAGCCGACCTGACCAAAGAAATATTTAAATTTCTTTGGACCTGACGATGAAATAGTGACAGATTAAAGCACCGTGAATAACTTTTTTAAAGTAGTTTTTGGCTTGGTTACTAGACGTGAATGAAGCTTAGCATCTCCTTGCTAGGGACATGCACGTGCACAGTACCGCTTATCGATAATTATCACGCGGTGACCCACACTATAAGCACGTGAATAACGAGCCCTTTGCATAATCAGTTATCGTGCATAATCGATAAGAGCGCTATACGCAACTGAGCAATAAGACGCATTAATGCAATAATAAAGAGCGCACAATTCGCCAGGTGCGTTGGCAGGACATCTACAAATAAAAAAAATGAATGGCGCACGCGATCTAATGAATACGCAATGGGTCCGATTCTGAAGGCACAAAATTCAATTTGACAATACTAAACTTATCTCTGTCCCTGTCACACATTATTACGAAGGTAAAAGACGAAACAATTTTTAGTGCTGTCACATTTTAAATGTGTACCAATCATGACTATAATAATTATTAAATATCATAAATACACTAACTCTTTATTATTTACGGAATATGACTTCATAATTCAAATAAGGTGTGGCTTAATGAACTAGTAACCAAGCCAAAACCAAAAACTTTAAAAAGACAAGTATTGAAGAATGCGCCGTCTCGCTTTCGCATACTTTTGCCCCACGAGCAGTGACAGTGCCAACGAAAAAAAACATAACACACTCATACATATCACTTATTTCTAGAAGTTTTAATAAATAATTTAGATTAAATCTATATAATTGAAGGGTGATGAATCACTTACGTGTCGAAAATAAACTCGCTTATTATTATGTACACTTATAAATTAACCTATCCATACATTTTCGTATAATATTTATTATTAGTATTAGTTGTTAGTAGAGAATAAATTAAAAACAAAGGATATACATTTGCATAAATATTATGTCCCATTTCCAATATAACGCCGGCTACTAGAACACTCATTTAGCGTTAAGCATCCGATTAACTGTCACACTTTCTAGCACTAAACTTAGGGGTTTATGAAAAAGCGCTTTAAGAAAACACTATTGAAATTTCTTACCACTTCAATAAATTACATGATTGAGAAATTCAGGGTGACTCGCCGCTACCAACCTAACAAACCTAAACCAAAATAACAGAAATGATTCTCAGTCATTGTCTGGGTCCTCCAGTATAATATTATTATTTTTCAGAAAGACAAACAATGTTTAAAGTTAGAACTAAAGTGTAAACTGATTTGTTTTTTTTTTTGCAACAATTTTTATGTATGGTTTCCTCCGTGGTCTCTTCTATGGGCTGTACCGGCCTGAAATAAATACTCTTTGATTTTAATTTAAAGCGGGATCTATTATTTTTGAAGTTCATTAATCCTAAGCTGAATGCAAAAATTAACATAATTAACCTGTGGATCTAACATAACGCAAAGTAGATGAGTGTTCTGATATTTGGGATTTATTAAAGATTATGAAAGAGGTTTATTTCCTGACATGTCAAATAAATTATCCAAGGCGGGTGCACCTCACGTTCGTGTGGTCAAGGGTTCAAGCCGGGTCTGCACAAGTATATTCGGTAAAAAAATATATCGTGAGAAAAGGCACACTGGGCTGGTTTGCCGCATGTCTTTATTGTAGGGGAAGTGGGACCTTATATTACAGGCGGTTGACTATAATTTTAAGTAGCCTATATTTGACGTACCTACATTTCATATTATTTCGATGGAAAATATTGATATGTATATTCTACATAACAATGAAACTTATTTCTAGATCCATGTTTCTACAAAAATAATGTTGCGGTCAGCCAGTCTATAGTTGGTTTATTTTGGTTATTTAAAATACATGCTTAAGTTTTCTGGATCCGTTAAACCGTTGTTAGTTTGTCTCGACACCAGCTTTTAATATTAAAATCTTTAATAAAATCAGTTTAATCAAATAATACTCAATTACACGCGGCCTAGTGTAAAAATAACACAAAACATGGATTCATCTCAAATAATTAATATTGTTCCTAAACATTATGTCATATTATAATATCTAATCTGTATAAATGGCACAGAAAAAGAAGTAATAAAATAGGTACATCGTTCTTTACCAATAAATTAGTTAAAACTATGTTACTGGTATTTAAATTAGAAGTTGTTAAATTCGTTAAAAAGGCAAGTTTTACCTCTCTCTAGTAACCTAGATATAGATCTTGATGGGCTCTCAGTAGGCAATCATTTTTTAGATTTATAAAATTGAACCTTATTTATTTACCTTAGTGAGGTAAAAAAAACGCATTAAAATATAATGATAAATTGAAAAAAAAAACTTATTTTTTTCTAGGCAAATAAATTATTATTAATATGAATTTAACATTCAATAAGACTTATTTCTCAATTCTCCCGAATCTACACAGGATTTAGTTTCTGGCTGGGCTGATTGCCGCTTGTGTGTTTTCTTTTATCTTTTAGATTATGGCAATGTAAAATGTTAATCCATAACTTAAATAAACTCAAAAGTGTCAAACATTTTGTCTCATATAAATGGCTGCCTACTAAGGACCCTTATAAATTAAACATAATCACAGAACAAGCTTCAGTTAAAAAAGATTTACATCTAAAAATAAATAAATGAATCCGAAAAGTAGTGCCTAGGTAGTTCGTAGAAATTGATATGTTGCAGTACTTGCAGTATCAATTATTCGAGAATCTTTTGTTACTTTCCAACTACTAATAGGAGTGAAAAACGTAGTATAATATAAGTAATCTGGGTTTTCAAAGTATTACTGACACTTGTATAGTCGGAAGACTTTGTATCGAAATCTAGTTTGTTTTCAATGAATCGAATAGAATACACGTAAAAAAAGAATGACTAAAAATGTACAGACGCCCGAACGTCGTTGAAAACACTGACCTTGAGCTGGCCTACCTTATTACAGTTTCAATACCATGAGAGACCAGTTTATACTGGTTTTGTTTCCACTGACGCGCGGTCGACCGTACCAAAGTGTAGTACGCAATAACTAATTTGACTTGTGACGTGAAGTTTGGACCACATCTCACATTGGTTCACTTGCGCTGTATCGGTTAAGGAACTATCAGTTGGACCCACCCTCTGACGAAGGGTTCGTGACGCCCTGCGCGTACGCCGCTTGTATGCTCTCGCACACGAACTTGTACTGGCTCTGGAATTAATAGACAAAATTTATTACTGGGAGGCTGCTAGAACCAAAGAAATAATAAAACCATGCGAGCTTTTCCGTGTTCTGTGGCTCAAACACTCCTTCACATTGTTTCACACTTTTATATACGAGTCTGGTTTTAATTTGGATTGCATATTCACGATATAAATAAAAGCTTAAAAAATGCCGGAAAAAATTGTTCATCCAAACTTAAAAGATTTTCTGGCATAAAAGGACTTTGTTTCTAGGGCCGTAAAACCCACTAAAAAAACGGCCACAACAACAAAAACAATGCTTATAACTATTAATGAATGGGTGAGCAATAGTGTCAAAAGGGCGCTTTTTTTTGTTTGATACTCTTTCACGCAAAAACTACGGAACCGATTTTGATGAAACTTTACAGTAACATACATTATACACCAGGTGTAACACATAGGCTATAGATACCCAGGCAAAAGCTATTCTCGCGGAAACAGCTAGAATATTGTGTGCGTGCCGCTCACCGCGTTCTGTATGCACATGGGTCGCTGCGTGCGCATGGCGCGCACCGCGTCGAGCGGGTACACGGGCTGGCGGCGCGCGACCAGCTCGAGCGCCGTCTCGGCCAGGATGAGCGCGCCGGTGCGGCCCACGCCCGCCGAGCAGTGCACTATCAGCGGCGGGTCCAGCAGACGCTCCTCGTCCTCCTTGCTCAGTTCCTCCACCACCGTCGGGATTACTGGGGAAATAAAAACAAAGATTTTTATTAAAGTTCACATCAAATAAATACATATAGACCAAATATCGCACACCTGCTTCAACAGGGACACAAGTCAAATTGAATTTGTTGGACTTATGTCGTCACTGTTGAAGCAGGTGTTCGATATACTGATTGCGCATTTGTGTGAAATCAGTATTTGTTGATGTGCAAACCAGATTTTTTAAATAAAGGTTAGGTTAGATGTTTAATTTAAATACAACCCAAAAACAAACAATAGGTGACATTGATTATACTGAATATAGAAATATTAGTTTATAATCAGAGCTCGGACAGCGCATCGACAGCGGTGGAGCGTCATAACTCGTACTCGCGGCCGAATTAGAGGCTTTTCGGTGAAAGAAAACATCGTGGAAACCTGCACAAGCGGTGGGCACTTTGCTGTAATAAGGGTGACAATGGACTCTTATGGCGTCTATTCTATTTTATTTTCCTAAAATACGCTTTATGCGCTTGATTTCCTGATCAGGAAACCGTACGTCACGTTCTCTGATGCACACATTTCCGCACGTCCGTAAGTAGGAAACCGTCCATATGCGCCGGGTCTAAAAATGCACGTAACTGACCAGCTCGGTGGTTCCTGAGCCGCGAGCAGAGCTGCGTGAAGCCGATGAACGCGGCCGCGTCCTCGGGCACGCCGTGGTCCGGCCACGCCGTGTACTGCAGCTGCGTCACGCTGCGGGACGCGCCGCCGCTCTCCTGTTAACAAACACAATTGTCAGCAAAGCGTACTGTTCGAAGCGATGCTACCGAACACCCGAGTGAGCGCTAGTGCACGTCATCATCATCATCATATCAGCCTGTAGACGTCCACTGCTGGACAAAGGCCTCCCCCAAGGATCTCCACGACGACCGCTAGTGCACGTGTACCCAGACAACAGAGCGGGCGTGCATTCACGTTGTTATTTCAACATTATTTTAACAGTATTTTGAGGCGGACAAATAAACATTTGAGTGACACAATGGTTAACAGTTAACTAGAACAACCCGCACACTAGTCCCCAACACGTACTTTTCACGATTACATGCGAGGAAATCAGGAAACAAAGTTAACTTATAGAATACCCAAAAGTCTGCCGCTCGGTAACAATGCTGACCGCCAGCGAATACTTAATAATAAACCGAGGTACAGAGATTGTACAAATTAATAAGTCTTAACTTTGTAAATACGTATCGTATCGAAGTATAATCCTACTAATATTATAAAGACGAAAGTTTGTAAGGATGTTAGGATGTGAGGATGTTTGTTACTCTTTCACGCAAAAACTGTCGAACAGATTTTGATGAAACTTGGTACAGTGATAGCATATATCCTGGAATAACATATAGGCAACTTTTTAACGCGGACAAGGTCGCGGGGCGCTCGCTAAGTCACGTAGAGGGTCTACGTAACAAAACACCTACATAGAGGGCGCTGTTTCCCAATGTACACCGGGAAAAACTTTTCCATGCGGGCGAAGCCGCGGGAAAAAGCTAGTAAAAAATATTGTTTTCATAGTTATGAGATCTGTACTTGTCTACTATTATAAAATCGTAACGGGAGTATTTCTGTACGTTGAAGGGATAAAAAAAACTTTTCAAAAAGTTTCTTGTCTGTTTGTACCCGCATCACGCTAAAACTACTGGTTTGATTTGAACCTTTTTTTGTTTCAAAGCTGGTGGTCTGACTTAAAAACTGGTGTACTTGGATTTTTAAAATTCCAACCCTAAAGGGGTGATAAAGGATGTTAAGGTTTGTATGGGAACAAAAATTTACTGATAAAATTTATATGCCGCGGGCAACAGTTAGTAACATATAGGTACGATACTTTTCAATGCGAACGAAGTCGCGGCCGGGCATAAGCGAGTATATAATAAATCTGAACTTTTTTGTCACTTGTCCCACGCTCATGGCTCAGTAAAACCAACCTTCAGACTCATCTCTCTCCTGACATAATGGCCGAGGTTCTGCTCGCTGGTGGTGTGAACGGTGAGCGCGCCGGTCGCCTTCAGCGGCGAGCTGCCCACCTTGGGCCAGTACTGGTGGCACTTGGCGCGCCCCCGCTCCGCCAGGACCGTCAGCATCACGATCAGGCTGCTCTCGCTCTCCCACACCATCTGCCAGAAGTCGCCCACCGTTGACGATAGGGGACCTGTAAGGAGAAAGGAGAATGTTTAATGCTTTTTTTAGGAGGACAAACGGGATGAAGCCGTAGAAGACTTTTTGAACAATTTTATACAGTAAAAAATATATATCTAAATTTCGTAGTATGTCAAAACACTTTTTATTTTTACTATGTTACGTGATCGTTACCTACTTCGTTCATGCTTACAGAAATTACCAGATCTCCCACAAAAGAATGTTTATTCTCTAATCACCACGCTGAGCAGGCGTGTTGGTGTCAGCATCTCTATCTATATCTGTATCTGATTCCCATCACATGGATTTATAAACTGTACACGTCAGTGGAAACAATACAGTGGAAAGAAACCAATATAAACTGGTATAAAACCAATATAAACTGGAATAAAACCAATATAAACAGGTTTCTCAGAGTATTGAAAGTTCCTAATAGAATAGTCCAGCTCAAGGTCAAAGTGATTCCACTGGCGTGCGGTTGACTGTAGAATATTAAGTTTATGATACAGTACTAACCTTGTGTAGCAATGTAAGTAAGCACTAAATCCGAATTGGTTATTTCCATGTTGATATACGAAGCGTTGACGTAGTCCCCAGTTGGGCCATTTTTCAGTATGACACGTGTAGAATCGTCTATAAGAGAAAATAAACTTAGAATATTATAGACATCTAATGTGAGCAAGTGAGAAAGAGAATACGAACGCAGCTCCAGTGTAATCTGTTTTGAATGACAGGACGTCACAAGTAGTCACGCGTGGTACGAACTCTCGCAGTATCTTGTGATATAATTATTGTGTCAATCACGATTATTTACATACATATCTTCACGCTATGTCCCTGGCGGGGTAGGCAGAAAGATTATTTTGAAGAATAAAATTTTCAATAATGGTTACATGTTGTACTGGTGATGTAATATGTTACGTATCGCAATAATCCAGATAAACATTTGACACATTTTAACAAATCAAAAATCTTACGCCAATGAGTTTTGTTCGTCTATAAGTTGTAATACAATCCGCTGCGGATCGGACGATCTATATACGACGATTTCTATATATCCAGTCAAAAACTGTACCAGAATAGACTGTATGTGGTCCAAATATCAAAAATCTTTGTGTATGTATGTATACTTACAAGGCGCAATATCTCTGTATCTGTTCTTATTCAAGTTCTGCGGTAGTTTGGAGGCACACGTCGGCTCCTCGGGCAGTCGCCGCAGCAATGTTTCATACTGTTGAGAATATATTATTTATACTTCCTCCTGTCACTATGGCCATTAGATCACTTTTATAATAATTTGTTCAAAGGTAAGCATACAATTTTTATGTAGGTATTTTATCTACCCAACTGATCGAAGAGCCGTGGTAGACTAGTTGGTTGTGCACTCGCCTCACGTTCATGAGGTCGTGGGTTCGATCCTGGCCCGTACCAATGAGTGTTTCGAAAACTTAAATACGGTTTATTATAATACCACATGTTTTTCGGTGAAGGAAAACATCGTGAGGAAACCTGCATACGCCAAAGACTGGTATTAACTATTCTAAGGCGTGTGTGAAGTCTACCAAAATTGATTGGGGCACCGTTTGGCGGACAGGGGTTTGGCACAACAGATCCCATAGGGTCGAAGTGTCGCCAGGTATTCCTGGCCCCCTAAGAAGATAAGATAAGATACATCATCTATCGTTTATTTTGCTTTCAGCCGCAAATGCGTTTGTTTTCATAAGACAGCTAAAGAAAAACGGATTATACCTGTTTGAGTGCGGCGCCGCTGGCCAGACCGTCGCCTAGCAACAGCATGGACTGCTCGAGCGCGTCGCCCTCGAACCGGCCCGCGCCCAGCGGCACGAAGCACACGGCCGGCTCCTCCGGCCCGCCCTCCTCCGGCTCGTACACGGCTACACACGTATTGTATACAGATTAGCTGGTGGTACCCGTCTGCTTGTACAGTCGACCGCGCGTCAGTGGAAACAAAACCGGTACAAACTGGTCTCTCATGTATATAAGAAAAAAATTAAGATGCCTTTTCTTATTTACTGAAAATATACTTAGGTCATTTCGAGAAACTAATTTCGCTGTTTTCGAATTTTTTTCAGTTAACATGACTGTCATTATTTATTTAAAGTTCAGTCACTGTGACCTTCGTTAACGACCTTTGTGTGTGGCAAAATGAAAATAATAATAAACAAAAAGCAGAAATGTAGTTCCATAAACAACTTGTTTTTTTTAATATCAGACTTGGAAGAACAATTCTAGACAAAAGTCAGAAGAACTACTCTATTCTGGGAACTCAATTGATACAATTCTGAAATCTGATATAAAAAAATCAATGCAAAAAATCATTGAAAATGAAAACCTAAACTAGGAACCCACTCAATTTCCACCCCTTTGCATTTGCAAAGGGGTGGAAATTCACCTATATCCATATATATCCTATAGTAAATCACCTCAAATATAACCCGTTTCAAGGAATAGGTTTACAAAGGTTCGGCTTAAGCTTCAAGGCTTAGTTTATGAGTGTAGTGTAGTGGCTTACCGTTCGGCTTGACGAGCAGCGTGAGCACCCCGCGCGTGTTTCGTATAATCTGCACAACCTGCTCGTGCGTCAACTCGTCCACGTCGGCACCGTTTATCGATATCACCTGGTGACAAACAACAAGTCATCATCAACTCACTAACAAATTTAAGGAAAGAGAAAATAAATCATATTTTTAAAATTTGGAAAAAAATGTTTCACCAATAAGGGCGAAACATTAAAAAAAATAGGGGATCATTAACTTTTCGGTGAGCAAAAAACATAAATTTTAACAAAGTCGGCATTATTTTTTGTAAAAATGTATGATTGATTAGCATAGTGTACTCGTATAAGTTTCGATTAGATATGGCTTAAAGGTATAGGGACCAAGCCAGCGAAACCTCAAAAAAGCCAACCGTTAATGGACCTGGTCGCCCTAGGTGCGCGGCGTGACGCGCGACACGGACCGTGCCTGATTTCAGCTTTCTAGCCTTAGTAGTTTTGGTCAGTTAGGACAAACGAAATTATATGTCTTAAAGGTGTAGCGACCAAGCCAGGGAAACCAATATAAAAAACTCCACGGACCTGGTCGCCCTCCTGCAGCTGCACCCTGGTGCGCGGCGCGACGCGCGACACGAGCACGGGCGCGCCGCCGCCGCCGCGCACGTTAAACCCGAAGCGGCCGTCCGGGCCGGCCGGCAGCCGCACGCACACCGCCTCCTCCGCCGCCGCCTCCGAGCCGGACTCCGACTCGTCCACGTACGGGAACGGCACGCGGAGGGCGCGCTCCAGGAAACCGCCTTCGCTGTAGTTGGAACTAACGTTCAAACTCATATCAAATCAACAGCCTATGAACATGAGCCAGGCGTACCCTATTGACAAGGGCGTTCGGGCTAAGTCCACCAAGCTAGCCCAGTGCGGGTTGGTGGACTTCACATGCGCCTAAGAATCTCTTCTTCGGCGTATGCAGGTTTCCTCACGATGTTTTCCTTCACCGTTTGAGAGCTAGCGATGTGTGAAAGGGACGCGAGCGAGGAACGTGTGCAAGGGATGTGTGCGAGCGACGCGAGCGACATATGTGAAAACATCGTTAGGAAACCTGCATACGACAAAGATTAGAATTTCTTTTGCAAGGCGTATGTGAAAAGTTTGGCACGAAAGAACCCAAAAGGGTCCGAAGTGTCGCCACGTTGGCCCCCTAACAAGGGACGCTACTCCACTGCCACTCTACCCGAGAAAGAAGGGCTTATCTCCAAATATGTATATTCCGCTTTTCCTTAGCTGTCTTATGAAAACAAAACTTCATATGCGTCTCGGCCACATGTGCGAGCAAGGTACTGTAGCAGCAAAAACAAGTTTGTATTACAATATAAACTATACGGTCCACTTGGGAACATGCACCTATTTTGCGTTAAGCCGCAAAAGCGTTTGTTTTCTTAAAAACGTATCATAACCACTCACTCATCGGAGGGTTGTGGGGGCTGCGCGGCGTCGGTCCACGCGGGGCGCGGCGGGGGCTCCTCGTGGCCGGTGACGCGCGCCCCCCGCGCGCACGCACTCAGCGCCGCGACGGGCCCGCCCAGGGACGCCGCGCTCGTGGAACGCTCGCGGTTGCGGGAGCTGCTGCGTCTGCGGGCAAGGCGTACAGGGAAAAGTGAATAATGTTTATTTTTATCATATACAATTACAGATCTCATTTATGATGAAGACAATAGTTTTTATTTCACTTCGATACAATACGTATTAAAAAGTTATTATTACTATGTTCCAATTTATTCACTTATGTACTTGAAGATAACCTAAGGAAGCAGTGGAGAATAAGCCAGAGATTAGCTGACCATTTCTGGTCACGCTGGGTGCGCGAATACATACCGCAATTACAGCCTCGTAAGAAGTGGACTACGGATGATGGGCGCAAAGTGGGAATCGGGGATTTGATTTTGATTGCAGATGGCGCCTCTCAAAGAAACATGTGGCCGCGAGGCCGAGTGTCCGGAATCACACCGGGTTGCGACGGGCGCGTGCGCATGGTGGACGTGACTACACGCGGAGGCACACTGCGCCGGCCTGTCTGCAAGGTCGTTGTGCTTCTGAGGGCTGATGAAACGTCTGCCTCCACCTAAGGAGCTCTCCGAGCGAGGAGGAGTGTAACGGCCATATACTTTTAAGAAGAAATGTTGTCAAATTTCTGAAGGGTTGCAATGACTACAAATAAATACGAGCGATCATCTGGTTTAAACTGAACATAGTTTTATTTTGGATTATATCTTAAAACTACTTGCATCAACTGGTTCATTTCTAACTTCATTTTTATGTTTTAGAGTAGCAGCTTTCCATACTCGCCATTTTCAATTATTTTCGATGCTGCACTCTCTTGAACATTGCATGTTCGTGTCCTGTCACGGTCGCCACTATCTTGCAAAATAAAACTGCCTTTTAAATGCGTCATTATCGCCCTTTATCGTTCTATTTTAGTGCAAAATTATAAACATAAATTTGGGCCGACTTTTCATTAATTTTTCATTTTCCCAATCTTATGTACTTATAAGTTTATGACAATATTTTTATAAAAATTAAATCGGCAGTCGGCAGCGGGGCAGAGCCCAAGCTACCGAAGGTTAGGGTCGCAGAGCGAAGAGAGGAACCTCCTGACAATACGTGCCGTGTCTAGGAGTACTGCCTTTTGGATTTGACCCTGACAATACGTGCCGTGCCTAGTACTGCCTTGTGGATTTGACCCCTGATCCAGCCGTCTAGCGAGAGCCTCTCAACATGTTGGCCGAGGCTCTTCGCTATAAGGCCGTTCGCCGAAACGACTATCGGGCCAATGCTTGTTGAATCAACACTCCACATTGCGGTGACCTCGTGAACCAAGTCAAGGTACTTGCTGAGTTTGTCCTTCTCAGCCTTCACTCTCTCGTCATGCGGAATGGCGATGTCAACGAGCACTGCCCGGCGTTGGGACCGGTCTATCATCACGATATCAGGCTTATTGGCTACAATAGTCATATTTTAAGTTGAAATTTGGATATTATTTAAAGAAACAAAACGTTCCCAAGCTCACTGACACCTTAGATCTTCAGCAAAAACTGATTGTTACCTGATAAAACTCCTGCCCGAGCGTTCCCTGCGCGCGTCCTCTAGCGCCTGCGTCTCTGTGCGGGGCACGGTGGGCGCGGCGATGCCGGCGAGCGCGCTCAGCGCGCCCAGGAAAGGGCGGCGCCGTGGCGCGCGCAGCCGGAAGAACCCGTGCCGCTCCACGCTGCACCGCCACAGCGCCTTGGCCGCGCGCCCCGAACGCATGTTGAATCCCAGCACCGTGTCGTACGATTCAGACTGTGGGTTAACGATTATTGTTCAGTGATCAGACTCTTTGTAGAAAAATATTAAAAGACCTGGGAATGAACCACGTATTTTATTTATTGAGAAAAAATAATTTATACGTCAAAATCGGGCAGCAGGTCTTCAATATAATTGAAGTCTATGTGATATCTAAGGGAGGTTAACTATTTTGGACGTTCAGGTGTCTGTCTGTTTCTTCTTGAATTTAACAGCTGTTTCAATGTGGAGAATGAGTGTTCATATGTATTATTTGAAAGGATGACCAAAATTTGTAGTACATTTTCAATGATGTCAAAGAGCCCATTCTAGATCGCCTTAGCGGTGAGATAACGATGGCTGGTAATCAAGTACTTAAGCGATCAATACTCACAGCTTCTCGTTTCAATTGTATGAAGAACTGTTTCTTCTTGAAGGAAATCTTGACGATTTTGCCCCAAGAGAACGTGTTCACTCGAATACTGTTCTGAAAGACCACTATACCGATTGATGTCACACCAATGAATATGTCTTTGCCGTTGTAGTCCTGTAACAAATTGAAAAGAGATTGTCAAAGACGAGGATTTATACATACATACATATCTTCACGCTATGTCCCTGGCGGGGTGGGCAGAAAGAACGGAGCGCCAAGTATCGCGGTCCTGACACATCTCTTTCGCTTCGTTGAGTCTCATCATTCTACATTATTATTTTTTATATTATTTCGGGGATTCATTATTTCTAATATTTCCATAGTTCACCCATCATTGCCGGGCGTTTTTAAATCACAGCCTAGTGCAGGCTGATGATGGGTTGAAGTAGGTAGTTGAACAGATGGACGCTTCTTTTACACATCAGTGGGCCACATTCGCAATAAACTTTGTAAATTAAATATTAATAAAATATTAAATATATTACTACAAACAGCTCAATAGTTTTTTCAGGTAGCAGACGGAAAGACGGATAGAAACGGGTGTCCGTGTTGAGTGGCGCTTACCTTAGCCGGATGTGACTCTACGCCGTAACAGTCCAGCCTCTTGGCGTGCTCCAGGAAGTTGGCCTCCGCGTCGGCGGGCGCCTGCCCCCGGTGCAGCTTGTGCAGCTCCCGGATGCGCCTCTCGTCCTCCGCGCATTGCTTGGGCAGCAGACAGAACTCGGACAGGTAGTTGGGCGGGTGCTCCGACACGTTGTAGTCGCCCAGCTCAGCTGGAAACAGAAACAATCAAGGTTAGGCCATTTCATTGCATGGTAATACTAATTGTAGACTGGCCTGTTGGCTTAGTTGATAGTGACACTGCCTACTACGCAAGAAATCGTGGATTCGATTCCCACCCGGGACCTACATTTGTATGATGAGCATATCTCTTGGATTTTGGATTCTGGGTGTTTGGTATGTGAAAATAAAATGAAAATGAAAAATGTTTATTTCGTTTCTCATTAAACTTAATTATATAAGAAATTGGAGCCTTCTATTATTAGTATGTATTTAAGTATTTATTTAAAAGTATATATTAAGTATGTTTATCAGTTGTTGAGTGAACATAGGACAAGCGTCGGCTAAATTTGGGAATAAACAGCCGTGTGTGAATTTGTCCAAAAACATTATTAGTATTTCGTGTATTTAATTCACCATTTATAATCTATACTAATACAAGAAAGCCGAAGAGTGTTTGTTTGTTCGTTCGTTTGAACGCGCTAAGCCCTAGAACCACCAATCGGATTTGAAAGTGTATTTTTGCATTGATAGCCCAGTTCTTGAGGAAGGTTATTATAGGCAATTTAACATTACGCTACGACCCTTTAAGAGCCGAACAAAAAGTAAAAACGTCAGAAATAACTTTTAAAACGCTGGCAAGGCTGGTATTATTATTATTTATTTGGTCGCAACCATCATCCCCAGGTAATTTTACTCTGGAAACATAAAGAGCATTAAAGGAGAAAAACTTCGCAAAATTCGAGAAATAAATGTACCACAGGACCGTGTCGGAGCGACAATCCGAGAATGACTGGCGGATTAGTCAGAAGTGTTCGTTGAAGCGCTGACTAATGTAGGTATAGAATAGAATTGTTGAAACAAGATAACTATTGTGTAAGTTCCAAACAGACCTATGTTTGGCAATAAAGAAATAAAAAAAACCAGGGCCCAAAGCCTTAGTTTATTTTATAAACATAAATACTTAGTAAACACTGTGTTTTTTAAACTGGGACAGTATGGGCAAAACAGAAACCATAGGAGATTCAGGTAAACTAGGCTGTCTTAGGAACCATTGTCTTTTTTTGTGATAACAATTTTGACATAGTAAATTTTTTGTGTCCTTAAATGCGTTGTCCTGTCCTTAGAAAGAGGCATTTTGATCAAAATTTTTTTTCATTTCATTGTATCTGCAGAAAAAAATCGGAGGAGCAGAAGTTAGTCATATTTAATAAAATGTTTTCTCATACAACGCCAGTGCAATGTCCTATGTCCAGCAGTGGACGTTAAAACGCTGATATGGTGAGGATGTGTGTACCTTGCACAGTAAACGAAGCGAGCAACAGCGCCGTGTTCTTGGGCGCGGCCATCCTGCCGTCGAGCAGCAGCCTCCGGAGCTGGAGGCAGAGCAGGTACCGCGTGAACTCCTCAGCCAGCCGCGACGGCTCCGGCGGGTAGAAGCGCACCGCCAGCCAGAACTGCGCGTTCGCACCCACTTGCTTCTTCACCGACTTGTTGCCGTCCAACCAGCGCTGGAATACCAATGGGAGGACAGACATTTATTCACTGTTGGGAACGGCTTTTTTTAAGTACAAGTTTCAACTTAATTTTTTTTCCTAGCACTTCGAATTTCTTCACAATATTTTGATGTAACGTATATTGAAGTGAATTAAAAGCTATTGTTTTCGAGTTCAGAGGAATGACATCTGTAATTGTATATTTTTTTCATGCTCATTCTCGTCAAAAATTAATCAGCATGGATAATTATCATTATAATTATCTTGATAATGTCGAACTCTGCTTAAATAATATTCCTCTTACCTTGGAAATAGTAAATGTATGTTGTTACAGTACACTTGGTATGAATGAATACCTATTATGTATTATCGACAGTAATAAAATTGTATTGAGTCAAGAAAAAAATAATTTGAATAAAAACTCAATTTAACGGTATCACTGTCCATCTTTGTCTAAACTGCCTTGAGTGCTACTTTAGTAGTACTGAGATAAGATATGAAAAAAAAACTGGCTAGGTTCTTTTTCCATAATCTCCAAGTTGTAATCTGCAATGATGACACAGAAATCATTGATATGATACGTTATGATACTGAATCATAATCTCTCAAGTGCACTGAGCAATTAACAAAACCATATCAGGCTTTCGTGACTCTATTTTGAAAGTTTCCATATCCATTGTCTAATCTGTGGTCATATATGCAATTATGATAAATTAAGACTGACCCAAATAATTGTGAATAATCTCGAACATACACAAGATTCAAATACAGCAGTAACAGTTAAATATATAAGAATTCCAGTTGTAATCAATGACTTTACTTTCTGTATGAGTAAAGTACGTGTTGAAAAAGCGTAACCCTATTCTGTAATACTATACAGATGAAATTACGAATGGCAGCTTTGTTGTTTAGGTAAAAACTAGTATGATGGGCGTTTGTGCATTCTGTCTGACATGTCGTTATTTCTAAAATAATAGTAGGTTAGATATGCCCATCTCTGTCATTATGTTCTCTTTTATAAGGGTGCAACAGAGAGGTCGGCCAGGAATTCAGACACGTGTCACATTACATGGAATTGGCCATGAGACCTTCCACCGCCTCCCGATTTCAGGGTATTAAAAGTCAATTTTTTATTTTTTATTCCAATGAAGGGCACACACCCTATCAAGCAGTGGTAAATGAATTTGTATTTTACCGTTATCTCTGTATTGGTGGCATTTGGGGGCGAACCGTTTTCAGTGAACTGCAACCCGAAGTAGTCTTTCTCAACCAGCTCTATGTTTTGGTACACTTGTTCTAGCAGCACACTGCCTTTGGCTTTTTTCTGCAATAAAAAAAAAAAAAACTTGAATAAAAAGACAATTCTGCCAAATTCTGGTTTGAAAACAAAATGTATTATTTTTTAAGGCCCAGAAAAACAATCGATATTTCTGCTGATAATCATAGAACAGTACCTATCAATTCAAATACCGATAGTGAATCTAAAAGCTGTAAATAAGACACAATGAAGCCACTAACATAATAGTCTGACTAAACGAGACACCAGATTTGAAAAAAGAACAACTTTGTGTCTGAGGCAGATAGTGATCATCCTCTTCTCCATAAAAAACTTAAGATGTTTATAGAATTACGTAATTTTGTTTTGAATTAGGTAGTATAGTGTAGTATCAAAATAGATTGTAAACAGGTTAATGGGATTTACTATTGGATTAATGCCAAATACCCAGCATTTTTATATTGGCATCTTATTATTGTATCAATGGGTAGTTTAAATATACTGAGTAGATAATTATATTCTACTGCATAATGATGGTTTTTAAACATCAAAGTATCTTAAAGTTACATGACCATGGTCTGGCTGGAGGGAGGATTGAATACGGACAGTTGAAACTTAAGTGGTTGCCTTAAACACATATGTGGCAGGAAAAAAATAGTTTTACAGTTAAAATAAAAGTGAAGCAAGTAAAATGTAAAGTTAAATACAAATATAATTATATAAAATTTATGCTTGGACACGGTGTGTTGATAACATTGAATAGGTACACTGGTCTTCATTTTCTCAAAAAATTGAAAATCCATATTACTTTGGATGCCACATTTCGTCCGCTAAGTATGTACAAATGCTAAGTTCATTATTATTCAACTTTACAATACCTCTAATTATAAATAATATCCTTAAGATTCATTCCGTAATGTGGGCATAAATAGATAAGTCTATTTATGCCCTATACTAGCAGTTTTAGATACTTAGCCGACCAATGCAACACCAACCCATAAGTTAAAATTACTCATAAATAAAGAGTAGAAAGTAAAAAAGTCTGAAATCAAAATCAAAAATCTGATTAAATTCTTTTAATTTGCCTTTTTTTAAAACAAGCAAAGCATTGCAGCAATTTCAGTCGTGTTTGTACTTTACTTGTAATATACTCCTGTGCCCTGTACTGTACAGAGCGGTATGAGTAAATGAATTCATTGACCTGTAGGGCAAACTGATTGCCTATGTAGGGCATGTGGAAAAGATGAGTCTGACATTTTGCAGATCTTTAATTACCTAGCTTTATGACGATTTAAACATTTTATAAAATAAATAGTGAATGTGGCTTTGTTTCATTGTGATGATTGAAAAATGGTTTATTTAATATTTTAGTTCTTAAATGGAGATGGTATTCCATGCACCACCCTGCAGTGATTCTATGAATAAGGGAGATTTGTTTGTAGTGAGGAACTGAACACAAGGGTTAAACTTGATTGGTTTGGTTTGATGTTCTCATTTTACCAAACCGTGGCTTTAATTCAGAGTTTTTTTTGTGTCTCATCATTAGCAGCTCTTTAACATACTTTATACAGACAGAAATGGCAAAACATTTTGCAGGTTAAAAGCATAAAATTTTGGTATAAATAATTCTAAATTTCCGACAGACAGATGGGACAGAAAACTTTATTACAAAATAAATAAATAAAGCTTGTATTGCTAATATATAGAAGATATTGCTGAAACTATACAACATTATTTTAAGATAAAATCTCTGTTCAGCTTGTCTCTTGGACATAGGCCTCCTCCAGACCGTTCCTCTCTGTTCTTGGCCATTCTCAGCCACATGGGACTGGCTGTCTGTCTGTCTGTCCATCTTTTCAATTGTCCTCCTCTGTTTCTTTCACAAAATCTTCACTATAAGGGTAACCGTTTAATCGGATCCGTGAGATCCGAGAAAGAATGCAACTCACCTCAATCTGAAACATATGCTGGGAGTCATCCAAGAACTGCACGGACACATTGAAGATGTTCAGCTTCCGTTCTCGCGCCAGTTCCGACGCTCGCACGTTGTACGTACCGCTGCTACTGCTGAACGCGCGCCGCGACACGCTCTCGATCATCACTGTATTACTCACTATTCCGGATTCCTATCAGATAACTCACAATCGACGACCGCCGATTCGTTATCGCCAGACGAAACACGTTTGGCCAACACAGTCGACCCGCACACGTCACAAACACAAGTTTATTGAATATATTGTCCATTGAACTTCGGCAATTAACCTTTTGAACTCATCTCATCACTAACATCGCTCGCTCTCGGTGTTATCTTCAAACAGCTACTAGAACTCCCAACTCATTCTGACTGGATTGCAGGTTTTTCGTATGAATTCTTGTGTCTTTATTTGTATCTGAAAGTATTCCGGATATACCGTGACGTAATGATCTACGCAAATTATTACCCTGAACGCTGTGAAAACATTATTTTTTGTAATGTTTCTAATATTGTCAGATGTTTGCCAGGTGTTGCAGGCTCCCGGTTAATTTTGTAAGAAATTGCGACACCATATATAATAATGAGGGCTTGCGTATTTATTTATTTTATTAAATAGAATAGATAGGTACTGGAGTTTTCTATAAAATTATTTCAAAAATAATTTATAAAACCACAACACACTGGTAGGAAAATCTGCCGCCATATTGAATTTTTTTTCAAATTCAAATGACAGCTTGCTTCATTGCTTCGTATCTAAGGCAAAGTTATTATGATAATACAGTCTAGTCAGACGTCACACATTAAATTTCACAACGGCAATTATCATTACACCAGTATCAGAGAAAAATAATGCATCGGGCATTTAAGTACTATATATTTATATTTTCGTACATAATAACTTTTTATCGACGACAGCATGACTCTTACATGAAAGGTCCACCTAAGGTCCTCCTGGATATCTTGGAGCACGGCAAGCTTAACTTAACGTTCGTGAGTACATTTTGTCTAAGGTGCGTCATAATTTGATTAATTCTTCTACCACAGACTTTTCGATAAAAAACATCATGTGTCCTGAGTTACAAAGGGCTTGATGGGGTGCTATCTGTTCCACTAAATAATTTACTATACCTACATCATTTACTTGTTAGTAAGTACCTACTGGCTGGATGAGGTTAGCGCAGGACCGGTCGTCGTGGAGATCCTTGGGGGAGGCCTTTGTCCAGCAGTGGATGTCTACAGGCTGATATGATGATGATGAACGTGATAAGCACAAATTTTTTTTCGTACTGAAAATTTAGACTTTCTGCCGCTAGGGGCGCTGGCGATTATCTTTACGTCGCCAGATTATGAAGTAAAAATGACAAAACATCAGGAAAAATCTCAGGAAAATGTAAAATAAATAAAACAAATGTATCAAACAGTTTATCTGCCTTTATTCTGCTTCTCTTCACAATCTAGCAGCCATAGTCATTCGTTCGGTACCATTATAGAAGAAAAATGAATACGCTATTACATAGGTAGGTACTGTTACAAGTTTGGTTTGAATATGTATGTGTTACAGTACAGCTGAAGTTAATGTGTAGACTTTATTTTAATAGACTATTTTAATAATTATGTATAAATACATGCGGATCATGAAAACCAGGGTGTAATGCGATTTTGCCGTGTAATTATTAATTATTAGTAACGGGACTAGCAGTTTATCGATAAATTATAACATTTGTACTTAGCATTCTATGCTTCGTTCTATTAAACTAATCGTTGAAGGGAATCAGCTTTTTCTTATACAATTTGTCACTTAATATTGCACATTTACTAATTTATTAATTTCTATTTTTTATTTTTTATTAATACGACAACGAAATGGCTAGGTACCTACTATATAAAATGAGACACCTATCATAGCATATCGTATGATGAAAAATCTGATTCCTTTTACATATTATTACGGGCAATATCGCATCGCACAATTTTGAAGTCACTGTATACCTTACTGCTTTTATTGTGTAGTGTAGTGATGTGCTGTACCTAAGTCGATAAAAATCCGTTCTACGAATAATTTTGATTATGGCCAAACATTCCTTTTAAATACTTGCTTTTTTGCACTTGTAATATTTTTGAAAATATAAATTTTGATAATATTTTTTCCATTTGTTCCTAAATATTAATCCAAATAGTTTTATTATCCTTAAATTGTATTTACAATTTTTCAACAGCCGAAAAATATGTTCAATTTTTATAATATTATTTTTTAACGACTCTTGTTAAGTAGTAGGTAACAGTACAAATATTAATGATCACAAGTTGGTTTTCATTGGTCATTAACATACGTTAAATTACAGCCTTATTTCTACCGGTAATACAGTTAACAGTGGGTTCAATGTGAAAACAGTCTAACTTAAATATTTACACATGCATCGAGGAAACAATTTGATAGGTATATAGTAAGGAACCATGTCGAACAAAATCTTTATTTTTAAAATTTGGTTTTATAAAAAAATTGTGCATACTTTTCGAGTACTTATTAACATAATTATAATTATACATAACGATTTTTTATTAGTTTTAGGAAATTTATAAATATAAGTATAATATTTCAAAATCTACATTTCCAAATGCGAGGCAATTTAGTAGTTTTTAATTTTTTATATAACAGTATAACTACCTGAAAAATATGCACGTAAAATACTTTAATTTTACTTCAATAGAGACCCGCTGTTACACGTATTTTATGATTATGAAATGCGTAATTTATTTCAAAATAACAGGGTTGTTTTTACATCAATAAATGATTGTTAATGTCGCCACAAAATCCAACTTGAATAATGTATACCTATACTTATGTAAAAGTTTTGAAAAGCTACAAAATATAGTATTCATTTATAAACTAATAATACGTTTTACTGAAATAAAACCGCAGACGGAAACAATATTTACAATTTGGAGATGAATTCAATCATATTATACATTACAGTTTAATACCTATCTATCAACAAAAACCTACTAATATTTATTGGAAAATCTCAGTAGGTCACTAACTAAACGACACATTCATTATCGATATTACTATCACTATTATGAAGTGCAACATTCGCTAAGTAGAACGAAACAACTCAGAGTATTTCAATAAATTAAATGTATCATCTACATTACAAATTTATCGCCGAGAATATTATTGTACTTATTTACAAAATGCAATGTTTTTTTACAAAAAAGACTAAACCTAGAAATACCCACATTTTGCCGAGTTTCAACGATCTACCGTTTAACGTAATCGTATAGTTCTTCGTCATTTTGAACATTTGTTTCTGAGAGTGCGCAATAAAATGCATGTTTTTAAACACAAAGTACATTACAGTACTTCTCGCTGCGTTCAGCTTTCAAAAATCACGAAATAATTCAAAGATTAGAAGCCTCTGAAATTCAACTCTTTAGACATTATGGATGTGGTTTTCTTTTGTACTAAATCCCTACCTTAAAATTTATAATTATCGATCATACATACCATTGTAAACTACACCGAGACAAATATTTCAGTCAAAATTTATTTTTATATTTTACATCATTACAATGTAAGAATCCTAAGTATTTTGAGATTATGAATTGAGTTGGTATCTTTTATCTATCCTGTTTACGCGCTCCTGTGTAAATGGGGTATATTTTTAAAATACGTAACTAAATTATGTAGAGATTAGGGGCCGATTAAATAGTATTTTCAAAGACAAGAATACTATTAGGTATTTTTTCTATCCGTGCAAATTATAATGTGAGTTTACATTTTATTTTATCGAATATAATGAGTAAGTGCAGACGTAACTTTCAAACCATCGTTATCGACAACAAAGCTTTGCAACACTAGGTATTTCTCTTGTTGACGTTTTAATTGTTACGACATGCATTTGGACGTGTAACTTCATCCATACGTAGCCAGGGGGAGGATATAAAAGGCCTGATGGTAAGGGGATCTCCCCTAAAGCAGGCCAGACTATCGGTAACACTTTATTTAAGAGCCGTGATTGGTAGCCTAGTTGACTATGCAGTCGCCTCAGGTCCGCACAGTCGTGGGTTCAAACCTTGGCCCGTACCAACTAGTTTTTCGGATCTTAAGTAGGTACCGCAAGGTAAGGAAAACACCGTGAGGAAACTTGCATTACGCCAAAAATTTGAATTTGCATTCTAAATCCTATGTGATGGATGTCCAACAAAAAATAGATAGAGGCACCGTTGGTGGACAGGTGGTTTAGCACAAAAGATCGGTAAAATTTACAAGTTCCAAATGGCAATACTCGTATGTATTTGACCGATAGTATTCCCGATATAGTGGCCTGCTATAAGGTCCTTGCATAAGGAATGAAGCTTGAAGCAGTAGCTTGGAGACGCCCAGCTGATACAAACAGTCCCATCCCATACAAAAGACTGGCTACGCGTCCGTTGTCACTTTTCCTAAATTTAAACCATCCCTTTGGACATCATTCTGACGGTGTTCTTGAGCGCCTGACGTTTGTTGCAGAACCATATTCTAATGACTTCGCGCTCATACCCCAACTGATGCGCTAGGCCGGTTATTTCGGTGCCTGGAATGAGAAAAATCACAATTACTTAATTGGGTAGGTACTAGGTAGGTATCCAACATTTTGGAACCTTGTAGAACTAGCTCTGAGGGACAGCAAAACAAATGTTTGGCTCAAAAACGCAGCACAGTTGGCGAAAAACTTTAAAATTCTTTTTTATTATTATAATGTACAAAAGTACATTGTCATTTCTAGATTAACTAAATACCTATTTTACTTTTATGTTATCTTAGGAACTTTGGAAAATCGATCACGTGCTATCTATAGTTTAAGGTCGCTTAGCGAGCTATGGAGAGGGCTATGCTCGGAGGTTCTTTGAAGAACATGAACATGATCCGTAATGAGGAGACCCGACGAAGAACTAAGGTTACCGACATAGCCGAAAGGATTGGCAAACTGAAGTGGTAATGGGCGGGTCACATCTGTCGCAGAACCGACGGCCGTTGGGGCAGACGAGTTCCTTGAGTGGAGACTGCGGACCGGTACGCGCAGCGTGGGACGCCCCTCCGCCAGGTGGACCGACGACCTAAAGAAGGTGGCCGAAAGCGGCTTAAAGCGGAGAGTGGAGGACCGAATGTGGTGGCGTTCGTTGTCGAAGGCCTATGTCCAGCAGTGGACGCTAAAAGGCTTAAATGATGATGGTGATGCTATCTATAGAGATTTGTACAATTGTTTCTATTTTAAAAGAGGTATTGTATGTAGGTGTCGGAAAATTTCTCATTACCCTAGGGATCTCGAAGCGATTACTTTGAAGGCTAGTTAGTAGGTGATGGCGCTTGAATGAACGAGATCGGGATCTTACCAGAAGGATGCGTGTTCCTCTCAAAATGTGCGTTGAGCAGTTCCAATGCCTGAGGAGTGAACGAGGTCCGCCGCTTGCGTTTCTTGCTGGGCTCCATCCCTATGAAGTCCGTTAGGTGGTTCTGGCCGGTTGCGTACCTGCAATCACAAATGATCGATGTATCAATAAACATTTATGACGCAAACAAATCTAGTGAAAAGAGAAAATGGACAACGTCGAAGGGGTTTCTTTTGATAAACCTTGTAGAAACCAAAAAATAAGAGTTGAGAATTGATGACCAGGAACAGAATTAGTAATGCAAGTAATAATCTAATAATGCCATGCTAAATTACTTACTCCGAACTAAGTAGAAACTTACGTAGGTATAGCAGGCAGGTGCCTATGGTTATCATAATCATACCCCGTAATCAAGCGGGCAGTTTGACGTTCGCTACTTAATATTAGTGATGTGCATTACAAACTATCCAAGTCTCGACGTTGTAGCTATGTATAGGAACTCCAAAATTTTATTTGTGAAATGGTTCAGTTTCATTGGCTGAGTCACTAATGTTAGGTAGCCATCATACTGCCCGCTTGATAACGGGGTATACTCATACGCACGTTATATGTATTTTGCGATCTATCTGATACCAACCATATGCCATTTACTCTTAAATCATATGAACTTCGTGAGCAATGCATGTAAATTATTATACCTTGATCTGATTCCCTTTGAATTCAATTTGAATGTTTTTAACATAAATAAATCTCTTAAACCCCCAAAGGTGCGCTGATGATGGTAATGAGTTCAAATCTTTGTTTTTCTTTAAAAGCAGTGAGACATTCGTGAAGGTGTTTTGTACAGGAAGGAACCCTATAACATCAGATCGGAATAAAATGACATGCGAAAAAGTTAAGAGAATATAATCGTATAGGCAGAATCATAGAAGGCAGGTCAACCAACAGAAAGTTTCGGATAACGATGATAATAGCCAACACCAAGGAGAAGGTAAAGAAATTGAAGAAAGAAAAGAGGAGAAAATATATTGATGGTGCTGGTATGACTATAGTCACTAGTGCGAAAGTCGCCAAGTTCCGAATAGATCCTGCGTGAGTGGACCAGCGGCGCCTTGCTTATGTCCGCCGAAAAATTGCAAAAAATCAAAATAATGATATAATTAATAGTGTTCTGATTTGAAGGATATGATAAGTATGATTGCAGGCATTTATTAACAATCAGCAATTTGCAGCAATCCAAGTTTCTGGTGTTCATGGTAATTAACATAACAGTCCCACTAAAGTAACGGTTAACTAGTTATGATTACTATTTTCAACATCAGACCGGAAAAAGTAGCTAAAACAGCGCTTGAAAATGAGCTTGATAATGAAAGAGCGATCGCCGATCATACTCATAGAAATAAAGATAATGTTGGTTTATAGAACGAAATCACTCAATAATGTATCAGTTAACTTGAGAAAATAGGTTCCACATTAATTCAAGGGCCATCGTTTAACGGAGGCGCTCGTTAAAATTACCACCGAGACTGGAGCGCTTGCAAATTGCACCATTTGCAATGTTAAGACCATCCCGTTGCATTCAGATAATGCATTTTAATGACGCGGAATGCAAAATCGATAGATACTAGCGGACCCTGTAACATTTTTATAAGAATCCATTGACATGTGGTCGGTTCTGATGAAAGAAAAAAGTTTCTGGAGGTTTGATGGTTTTATATTATTAAGAACAGGATGTCGTACCAAAGATAGGTACCCTTTATTATAAGTTAAAAAACAGTATTATTTTCAGATAATGGTCACTTTGTTCGAGTGTTTTGCGACCTCTACTTGATTGCTTTTTGCTACCTTTCGGTTGCTACATGAAACTATCCAGGGGTATAAAAGCAAGTACATTTACTTCCAAAGGACTTGATTGAATGGCATGCTTTAGTGTACCTGTAATAAAACCGGTATCTTTCTTCAAACTAAAAGTCATAGTAATAAGTAAAACACATAGAGCAGAAAAGGGTAAAGAGGGTGAGAGGATATACCTACTCAGGCGGACAATGCACTAGGCGTCCAAACCTCAAGTATAGTGTACATTAAAAATACTTCGTTAGTAGTGTTTCTGCACCCTTTTAAGCATAAAATACCGAATCTTAAAACACTAAATGTTATGATGTCAATATAAAACACAGGGATAGCAATTACTGATACAGTACTATAGATGCCTTCACCCGTATACTGGAATACAAACTAATCAACCATCTTGCACCTTTTTTTAATACTGAACGTACGAGATATTACCAACTAAGTATAACACACTTAGTAAATATTTCCAGTATTCGGGAGACAGTCTAATTTAATTGTGAAGCTATAAGGATAAAAATATAATATAATGTTAGTACATTAGTAATAAACGAGCTCTAACAAAAAGCCTAGCCCGTAAAAGCGATAGTTAGTCCAGATTTGAGAAATGTTTGTCCACATGTTGCTAAAGCGAGGCCAAATTGTTCACGTAACACGAACAGCTATCCACTCAAACAAACATATTTACCTCTCCTCTGCTTCCTTCATCCAACGTTCGAGCACCGGTTTGATTTTCGTCGCACTTTTTGGTGTTATATCCAATTTCTCAAATCTGTATCGAACATAAATTTTATGTTAGAGTCTTACTACACGCACCGAAATAAAACTTTAATGCGGCAACTCTAATTACTAATCAAGCACTTTGTCTTAATGCGGCACATATTCCTTTCTAAATTAACATAGGCATAACAGGACATTGACATTGCGTTAATGATTATAGAGTGAAACAAAAAACAATAGGCAATTTAGGCTGCCGGGGTAATCAGTTTGATTAATACCGAACACGGTAACAATAAAACAACGAATTCAATTAGAAACGTAACGTAACGTATGCCAATGCCCTGGCTTTGAATTGCGCAAAATGAATATTAATAAAAATAAGAGTAATGAAACAATACATCATGCTACATTAGATGGAAAGTTAAAAAGAAATATTCATAGAGTTTACAATGATACAAATTTCTCACAGCGTGTAAGTATTAATGTCGAATGGACATGGTTTGGTAGTCGACACATTAATGTAGCACATTTGTCTTAACATCAAAATGTGTTGCCATGATGCATGGCGCCTTACGGTAATTATTTCGTATGCAAATACCGTATACGTGTGAAAAGGAAAAGAAAGAACGTCAAAACCGGTAATTACACATAATTACACACGGCATACATTCAAAAAGGTATGCCGGATCGTCGATCGAGATAAGATTACATTAAACAGCGTTGAAACATTTTGATTTAAAGACAATCTACATGTGGACTGGGCTGTTGAAAGTAAGTCGTAACTTGTGCTTAATGTATTTAATTGTATCTCCAAAGCTATCTTCATCTTTGCTTACTTTAAACTTCTCACACCACTATCCTCAAGCCTCTAAAATTGATAGCAAAAGTTCAGTTTACGCCGATAATGCTGATAATTTTGGAGATACAGTATGTATACGGAAGTATAAAACAAAACACATACATGTTTTGTTGTTGTGACGACAGCTGAGCTGCTAGCATCTGCGAAGCCAGGGCACTGGGGACGGTAACAAATTACTTGTTAGATGTGTCATATCCAGTGAGATGTGACTTACCCCCAGGTTCTGGAGGAAACTCACACATTTTTATTTCTATTATTAAAACAAATTAGTGTGTAGAAGGAACAAAGTCGCATGAACTTTAAAGAATTATAAAAGTTATCATCTTTTGTATTGCACTATATAAAAATCGCACTATAATAATGTGTACAACGCGGGAAAGTCTAAAATGTACTCTAGACAGCGGCGACGCCGCTGCGGCGGGCGGATTCGCCACTGCTCTGTGAGATTTGACAAGCGACGCCGCCGCTTCGTCTCATACAAACTCATGTATTCTCGTAGGAGCGGCAGCTGTCTTTACTACCACCCATAAGATAAATTGTACTTATAAAGAGGAGATCTGACATATTTATAAGTACTACCTATTTTACCATTATGAGTATGCCTTTCCCGCTTTGTACACATTGTTACATGCACGGGTATTTGACGCGATCATTTAAAGTTTACCTTTGGTGAATGTACACCCAGCTTGGAATTGATTCAATTCGTTACAGCCTGAATTCAGTTTTCTGTTTAGTTACGTAGGTACTTAGGTTATTTTTTACTTATTTATGTAAGCTTACATTTCTTTCGTGTCAAGTTGTCAAGATCAAATTCAGAATTTATATTTCCATTTTCACTTGAGATGCCTTGACGCAGTATCTGTCTCATATAAATTTGTAATGCGGTGCATCACGTCTGCCTATGGGTATGCTTAATTCATTGTTTACGTTCACATCACTCTGTAAATGTCCCTTATATTTTAAGTGGCAATGACCATGAACGCTTTTGATGACATTGAATTTAGGGATGCCTGCGCCAGCCGCCGCCGGCCGCCGCGACGGCCGGTCATCTAATATCTGCTATTGAGTAAGCCAGTTACTTCCGTTCTGTTTTACTTAATTTGCAAACTTAGGGTACGGACCATTTTCCATCATCTAAAATTTTTAAAAATTCATTTAATTCTTCCACCCAGTGTTTCAACCACATAGAGGTGGGTTTCAAATAAATTCTTTACTACTTAGTGGTTATGTTGAACGCGTTCCAAGTTTTTAGACCCTGCGGTTTGATATGTACCTACCGTGATAGATTAGTCAGTCAGGGTAGGTCAGGCATTTATGATTTTTCCATAGCACGAGCGGTGCGATGAATATTCGAGAACACAGCGAGATTGCATTACACAGTCATCGTCAATACTAAGAAAGCAAGGGTGCCGCAAGACTACGATCACCTCTACCTTAGTAACATCTATTAAATGTTTAATTGAATCAAATCAAATCGCTCGTTAGAACATTAACGCTACCCATGAACAAATCGAATTTCGATGCAAAGCGGAATGCGACCGAAGGCAAAGCAAATTTCAATTCAGCCACCCCAAACAACCTCCTTTCGTATAATAAAATCATTAATCGTTACTTCTGTTCCAGTTAATTAATTATCTTGCCCGTAATTACTTTTTTCGTGTAATTAAAAGAGTAGAAATTCCCCTGTCTTTGTTCTGTCGTGATTTCATTTTCCATTAATTTTTCTTTCGACTCCCTCCAATTTGGTGTCGTGACGTTGAGTTGCTACATGGTAGTTACCCCTTTGATTATGCTGGACTTAATTAATTTGCATTTTAATTAAAACATATTATTTCGAGAAAAGAATGAATTTTTGGGACTTCTTGTTTCTGAAAGCGTCTCGTTTATAACAATGACGTGGAAATTTAAATTATAGACTGAGGCACGGATTACTTAATGACGCTGAGGTACCGTACAATTATAGACATTTCTTCAGAAAGTACCTGTATTAAAACGGAGACGATTCGCTTTAAGAAGATACCTAAAACGTAATCAATCCCAATGGACGTGATGTCACGTGGACCATACCCAGAGAAATTATTTCACTTTTCACTTCCATTTAAATTGTAAATATTTCAAATAAAGCTCTCTATAACACTGACTCTCGTACATTTCAGGTTTGACTAACCTGAAATGTACGAGAGTCAGACTCTGAGAGTTTACCTACTTATTTGAAAAATCCTGTATTGTATGAATGGAACCTACACCGTTACAGAGATGCTTGTTTTGTTCACAAGAAAAAATGCCTATGTCTCATACTAAATCAGGAACAACATTATTTTTATTTCCCTGCTTCAATATCCGGATTCCTTCTCTCGCTGCCTTTTCTAAAATAACTAAAATCTAGGAGGATAAAAATCGTACTCAGGAAACTACTATTGAAGCAAAACTTCTTTCGCCAAGAACCTGTATTTTGAATTCTAAAATGACATTTTGAAGCAAATTAAAACAATAGAAACATCAAGCTGTAGCAGATATTGTATTCTCTTTGGAGCTGTTGTCAATCAGAGATGAAAGTGAACGGTTACTCTTAGGCTAGTCAAAATAATTTCCAATAAAAAGTTTAAAGTTTACATATAAGATGACTCGATCTCGATTAACTGTAAGTAAACTTGGATTACAATTATTGTTCTTAGAATGGGGCGGCAAAAAGATGACCCGAAGTCCGGGGCTATTAAATGCAATGTCATCACATTTTGGCGAAATTTGCCGGCCTCTGTCGTTGTTACGACCAACGAAATTCATGTAATTGCACACGTATACATTATATCTCATCGAGAGGACTCGCTGTCGTGGCTTGCATTAGACTTGCATTGCCTATGCCACTGGTGGACAGTTACAGATATTTAATTAAAATGTAGTATTTTCCAGGAATATGGAGATAGCCTCTAAGCTTCATTTTATGTTTATCAGTGTCCGGAGTGCGAGAGGAGTGACCGCGAGCTAGAATATCAGGTGAGATTGATTTTGAGGCAGATCCCTGGAGACGACTCTATAATTGAGTTCAAACCACATTTGTTACTGACCCACGAACCATCTCGACGATAAACTGATTGGTCCGTAAGGAAAATCTGGATATTTTTGTGCCCTTCTGGTCGGTTGGTCCGCGAGTCACACTATGTTTTTAATACTTGGGTGGGGTGAAACGAAATGATCAATGAGGCCATCTCAAAGGCGCAAAATACCACAGAACAGGTAAATGGTGCTTGGTACCTTTATCAGCTTGCATCTGCCAAATGTCCACAGTTAAAGATAGCATTCCCTAATGCGGCTCCCTAACTCTTCTGTTGTGGCAATTCGTAGGTCATTACATAATCTATATTATGTCTTTCAGGAACCACTGCCAGAACTGGTGGTGTTACGCGTTATATTAAAATACTGTATGTTAATCTGTCTTGCACCGATATCAACATTTTTCTTCATGAAAACTGTGGTGTTTGAAGGCATGCTAGAACTGGGCCCAGTGTCGTGCAACGTTCATTCTGCAATAATATCTATATTCGTGTTGCATGTTACTCTAGCTGTGTATATATTTAAGGCTTATAATGAGGCTGAAAAGACTCCGAAATTTAATAAGGAATCTTAAGAAATACGAGCCCTAAATTCGAAAGAAGCAAACAACAAGTAACATACTAATCGATCTAAGGAAGAATTTGCCACGGAGTGAATTTTACGGCTCCAATGGAGCTAGCAAAGATTTGTATTTAGAAGAATAACCATTTAAGACTAGTTACTTAATTATAATTAAAGAGAATAGTACAAGTTCTGATAAGTGAACCATTTTGTGTCATTACTTAAGTTTGTTTCATTGTTGTGTTCGCTATGAAAAATACAATTCTGCCTTTTTATCGTGTAGTATTTCTCTACATAGCTGAAGTCTATGTTTCGCAGTTTGCTGATTGTCTGGTGTCCTAATGGGTAGGACCACTGACAATAAAACAATATTTAACACAATACCTATATTGAAGAATCGTTTTCAGAAATTCTGTCCATATGCCGCATTCGTAACTATTTTTCATCACATCACTAAGCTACTTACACTATTGCTATGAGAGTACTGTTTAAGAAAAAAAACAGACTTATGTTTATAGGTTCCAATGGTAGAACTAATTATTAGATAAAATACGAACTAGACTGCACTGTGCACACCAACCTTTAAAAAAAAATATAAAAAGATCATTAGAATCGGCAGAACGCACGCGCCTTCTAGGCAAGTAAAAAATGGTGTAAGCCCCGCAACGGAAGCCGCCAGAATGGTAATTAATTAACCGAATTGTAAGCAATGAAAGAACTCATGCTGTTTTACAAATCACTTCAATTAACGATATTAAAAACTTGGAATGATAACTGAGCTCAGGACTGCGTGACGACGTCGGAAAAAAGCGACGTTGAAATGGCCAACAATTTTTAAATTTGTCCGTCCCTTGGGGGTACGGTTTTATACTATTTTGACAAACGTGCGACTTTGTATCCTTCTGATTTCAGTTTATTATGGGCTCCCTAAACGATCATGCATGCATTACGAGTTGTCACTCATGCATGACCGTCTAGCTGTAGTGATTGACGTGCATGACATGCGAACCACGTGCATGACATGCAAACTACGTGCTGACCGTTGCTTCACTGTACTGATTGATAGCAAGCATGATGGTCCATCATGCCGAATGATAATTCACGTAAACGTTGCATGTCATGCAAGCATGATCGTTTAGGGACCACTTTACACTCGGCTGCAATAAATTCGGGTCAGAGGACCTTTTTCATACTAACGTGTGTATTATTTTGTTCCCATCCTTCCAACTTATACCTATGTACAGTCACTATAAAAATGCAAAAGAAATTGTTTATAATTGCATGTTCACTCGCAGATTTAAAAAAATACTCTGTGACTGTGCCTTATCATATGACAGGATGGGAGATGAGAACAAAAATAATAAAACACAAAATTCCCAATATCCAACCTGAAGTGGATAGCTAGCTTGGAAGATGGGAATAACTGGTCGTAAAGGTACCTAGACTTAGCTGATGCCAATTTACCTAATTGGCGTGACAGAGAGCTACCCAAAATCAAATTACGGATTTGACCTCCCTTCACTCTCCCCCGGAAAACAAAGGAGTCCTGCACCTGACCGTGTATAAACTGCAGCTGAGTTGACTTGTTATAGACGATCCGACAGATCAGTTAAGTCAGTTTGGTCTGTCACTGCTATCTACCTCCGGTGGTACTAATGAGAACTGCCCGCATTTGCGACTGAGATTATTAGATCAACAGCCTATCAATATGCCCCCACTGCTGGGGCGCAGGCCTACCCTCTCAACGAGGGCGTTAGGGCTATAGTCCACCACGCTAGCCAGTGCGAGTTGATAGACTTCACACGAGCCTAAGAATTCTTCGGCGTATGCAGGTTTCCTCCGATGTTTTCCTTCACCGTTTGAGAGTAGTCAGTAAAATGTACTTTAGTGTCAAGAAAAAACCCATTGGTACAGGCCCAGCCGGGGATCGAACTTCGGACCTTTCGATATGATAGGCGCGTCTTATCCCCGAGGCCACTGACGCTCTAGATTATTAATAGTTACTTATTTAGGTACTTACAATATTTGCGATTGTTTTATTTAAAAGACAGTTATTGAGAAAAATTTTAATATGAATTTTAAGATACACAACGGGGAACAAATTGGTAAATGAATTCCCCATGGCACAACTAATTGTATCAAGCAGTAGGACCACGGAAAATGCGTGGTACTATCACATTTATAATATTAGTATGGATTAACTAAATCCTACCTGCAAATAGCGCTTTGGCTGTACGCGGGCCCCTCGGTGACAGAGAGGGCCTGGCCGACCTGGGTTTGTGTGAGGCCTAGGCCCAGCCGACGCAGCTTGAAGGCTTTCGCGAACTCCTTGATGTCTTCCAGGTTGATGCCGTCCACAACGTTGCTAGAAGACTGGCTGATCGTCGGTTGATCTGTTGGAAGCAAAGTACTAGATTATAGTGGTGAAAGGGGTTGAAAATTACTTTTTACAACATTAATTTGCGATGGAAAAAAATGTGTCGGTAAATATAAAGTTGACATAAGTCCACGGAATGAAATAGACGGGAAAACGTCATTTTAGTTTAGTACGATTTATTAGAATTTCATGAAATATTCTGTTCTTTAAGCCTCTGAAAAACGTCATGAGGTCACCTGCTTCTACGAAAAGATATGGCTGCAGATAGTATCCCCTATATGCTCGCCTACATTCCTCAGGCCCATTTGATCTTATTCCCGGAATGTTTATTTCATTTCATATACCTAAACTTTATGTAAAGTCCTACCTACTATAGAACTTATTTGTTTCCTATTACTTAAAACGATTGCAATCAAGTCACGGAAATGATTTCTCCGCTTCATTACCACTCCGAAAACCCCTACAAATGACCCCCTAATATCATTGCCGTACAAATAAGAACAAAATCATACTAACACAAATTTATTGGTAACAAATGGAATTAGAAATCGTCTGTGCACCGGTAAATGGAGAAACGATTGCCAATTTACCAACCTTACCCATCTTAATTGATGCAGACACTACTTAAACTAGCTAGGGGTAGATAGGGAAAGTAATTTGTCATCGGTTAGCAAAGCAGGGAGTGGGGGGGCATTCGCGAGCCAGCCTCCGCGGAGGCAGCACGTCTCCACTCCACTAATGACGTTCCCCATAATTAGGAACCGCCACCATCTACTAATTACATAAATTGCCCACTAAACTTGGCTATAATTTTGCTTCGTGTCTAAACGCTGGGTGAAATGAAGGCAGTGTTCGAGAATAAACGATGCGAGTTAGGATTTCATTTTGCTAGATTATGGATGTCGTCATCAACCTGTCAACGTTCATCTTAGATGGGGCGGCAGTCTCTGCACTTCGTCCAAGGAGTTTGGTGAAATTTTTCCCTAGCTATCAACTCAGCAATCCCAGCTCATTGAATAAAGAAGGGTGCAATCCATCGAACCCAACTGGCTATCCCAATGAATTGGGATAAATGGAACTTTCTTCTCTTTCTTCCAACTTCTTTAAAATTTGTTTGACAATTTTTTAATACTTGTTGGTCGATTAAATAAAAAGTAATTTAAGTAGGTAATAATAATATGTTTTTTTTCTGGACAACAGACCTACTTTAGCTATGACTCGAAGAATGGGATAAAAGCATCATATATCCCAAGTATAGATGAAACAGACCTAAAAGAAGAAAGGTTTACACTTTCTTTAGGTAAGACGGCGCATTTTCCTAAGCCAATACCTATGCTAATTTATCGTAGTGGTCTCCACTAGCCCAACGGTGACAGTTGGGTGTAATGGTGACCCGTCCTCCTAACCAGACTTTCGTAGATCGCGTGATGAGAGCTCATCCATTAATTAACAACCATAGATAAGCCAATTGTATATAAAGAGCAACAGTTAACTGTACCGTCCCAAATCCAATAACAATAATGCATCAAGATACCGCACTGTTAATTGTTTAATACATGTGATAAATTAATTAGATACAATTAAAGTTCGCGTGTAGCTCTGTATATACGTTTATTGACCTGCGTTACGTGTGAGCGAATAGTTTCGGAAATTGTTGTCTAATTTGTAATGGCAATTATGTATAATTCGGATGGTTTTGAACTTTCTTTTGTGGCGCCGGAAATGTTTTTCCGAACACCACTCATGAACTCAGAACGCGTAAAAGAATTAATGTATGTATGTATGTAAATACTTTATTGTACCAAAAATTTACAGATACCTACAGGCAGTTATGAATACAACTAAGTACAAAGGCAGACTTATCCCACCTTAGAGTTACTGAATTAAATGAGAAAATAATCTAAAACCGCCGACGACAAATAATGTCAGACTTTTGTACCTACTTGCTGCTCATAAAATTCAGAGCTTTATGTTATGTGCTTAATTAACTTGTTCCGAACTTGCGATGCAGAAAACCCACGTCAGTCATGAGTCATGACATGATTGACAATGATAATAAACATGACGAAAGCACCACTAAATGTATTTAAACTTTCCCTATTCTATAACACTATTCGCTAATATCAGATTTGCGTTCACCGAAAAACGTAATGTGAAATACACATGCCACAAGCCAACCCGATGCATATTTTAACGCACGAAAAATCCGACATAATCATCGGATCCGACCGCTATTTCGACATTTTATATTCAACGGTTGATTATCGTTAATTAAAGTTTTCGAGTGATTAGGTGAATCATGTTGTGTAGTTCAACTAAATTACTCTCATATACATCTAAGTCAAAAATTTAGTTTAACACAGCTTTTTAACAATGGAAATAAGGAGCAATTTGGATCGGAAGTGAACTTTTACAATCGCATAAGTTGAAATTGTTAACAGATATGTAATGGGTGAAATTACGCGAGCCGAATCGCTCGATTCGTGTTACCGATTACGATTAAGAATCGAAAACGATATCGATTATAATTAACGCGTATTATTATAACTGTTCTAAGCACTTTGAAGTTTCTTTGAATTGAAGTGGTTGTTCAGTCAAAGTTTGACCATTTCTGTAATTTTGTCGAGGGCTTTTCATTTAGGGCTGTAATTAAAAAGCTATTTAGTAATATTTGAGTAGATTATCTAAAGCTTGAAGTAAATTAAGAAAATAGGTACCTATCAATTTAGAAAATAAATCCATATTTCGAATCGATTTCTGACACAATAGGATCTCATAATGTTAATTTTTACTGATTTTGGCTAAGCCTTTTTCATTACCAATTTTAAATTTTTAGTGGGCCTGGAAATAACTTTTTTAATAACTTTGTTCTAATCTGAATACAAGTAAGTTTAATAACGTTTTATGAATTGTTCAAAAATGTAAGAACCCAACTATAAAATTAATCATTGTCAGAAGCAATGTCGAACTATTTCACTTAATAGGTACCGTCGTAAAAGGACTGCAATAGACAGAATTAACTTAAGACTGTGTTCGAACACACCAGATACGTATTCAGGATTAATTTCAGAGTGGGCTACTTAAACTCTACGGAACTTAAGTCAAGGCGAACCAAAAACCAACTCCGTTAGTGCAGGCTGCTTCTACGTACGTAGGTATCCTTATCTATTTCTGCTGTTAAAAGCAATGGTTACAGTAGACGGAAAAGGAACATTATAACGTCTCGGCAGCGTCCTTGAAATAAATACCTACGCCCGCTCGGCAGACCGCGATATAGGGCTGCCTACTGAGCGTCCCGCGCCGACCGTACGTAACCGCGGAGCACTCGCGACTGATGGTGGCCCTGGCCGAGGTGTGCTGGGAATTCATCGTGGTTTAGGTATAACTCGCCTTTCGGCCGTTTGTATGAAGACTTTTTACTGTTTCTTATCCGTCTAATGTATGCTTTTCTGTGTACCGGTGTTATAATGACCAGTATGACTTTTTTGTCCATTTTGTTATATCGTATAACTAATAGTATAACTAGGTGGATAAACCCCATCCTTAGGGATGTGGGAGTCGGTAGTACGAGACACGGGGCATGATATCCGAGTTCTAAGTGCGGCAACACATTTGTAGTCTTTGGAATGTCGAACGCAGTAAATCACTAATACTTTATAATAGGTTTTCGGTTTTATACCTATTTAGGTTTTGTTATGAGCAAACATGTATCACCTATTCATGTAAGTGAACAATGAAATAAAGGTATTCTTGGGCGACAGATGCGGTTTACTATTAGGTTTCACCACTTCATAATGTTTTAAAAAGCACCAATTAATCATGGTTACCCTTTGATTGAGTGTAAGGTATGCTATACATTGTACGGAGTATGTTTTAGAGACTGGGGGAGACCTCTTAATTCTTCCCTGGCCACGAGGTACCTAGCGGGAAAGTGGGTAACGAACGGCCAACTCTCTAGTTCCAATTCACATATTATGTCGTTTAACTTTATTGCAATTAAGCGAGTTAGACTAAATAAATGAGTTCAATCGATTGTCGTAGAGAATTTATTTTTTGATATTTTGTCAGCGATGTTTCAGTAATACGACATAGAGTACGTCTTTTTGTACTTAGATAGTTTTAGCACTGGATGGCATTGTAAAAAATTTGGAACGTTTATTAGAAGAAAATTGTACAGATAGCTGATATTGTCTGTGATTCAATTCGCTCTAATCGTCAAACTGTATTTTAGAAAACCTAGTGGGTGGTGCTCTGACTTCGCTGACTCTGATCTTATGTCGTGTCGAGGGTGTTTAAAAATAGATAGATTATTATGATACCAAAAAACATCCTAAAGAAATACCTGCATACAATGATAGAGTGAAAATCACAAGTGGCCCGTATGGTGAGACTTGGCCCAACAGTGGGATAACAGACACATAATTTGAAAGTTATCGTAAATTTATAAAACTGATTTTTATGGCAATGTCAAAATGGCAGCTAAACGCCACTCGGCGGCGCAACTCTTTGTTTTTGTTATCGATCGAACTCAATTTTATCGACTCCGTTAATTATTTGTAATGGATTTTAATTAGTTAATTAATTAATTTAGTTCGGTACAAGAACGTCTGCTATAGTCGTTAGTCGGTTTCTTTGATGCCATACGCTTCCCTACTTTGTGCCGATGGCTTTTGTGGATTGTACAATTTGGTGTCATTAGCCTTATTTCGATGGAAATTAAATTTGATTTTAAATTGATAAGTTATCTTGATTAGATATTGATGAGTGAACAATTTTACTGTTAAAAGCTTTGTTTGAGGTCGTTTTATAAATAGGATTGTGAAATATTGTCTACAATTTTTAAATTTAACCAAGATTGGCTTTTCGCCTCGCGCTGATGCCCATTCCATATTTAGTCGACTTTCTCGATGTTACCCAGGGTTTTCCCTAAGTGAAACCGAATTCAGCGGGTGTACCCTAGAACTTCCATACTTTTCAGTTCCTTTTAGTTCCATAAGGAATTATTGAGTTTTCGCATGTCTAGTAATTTCGCATGTCCCAACACTTCTGGGATATAAAAGTCTATAAAACTCTTTAATATAGTTTTATAGACTCTATATTAAAGACTCTCTCTCTCTCTCTCTTTTAGTTTTATAAACTCTGTAATATAGAGTTTTATAGACTTTTATATCCCAGAAGTATTTTAAGGAACTGTTGAGACATGGATTACGCCTAATCTAATGATACGTCATTAATTAATCTCAGATATATATATTATTTCAGATATATATTCGATCCCCGGTTGGGCCATGTACCAAAGGGTATTTCTCGAAACTTAAGTACATGTACTGACTGCTCTCAAACGGTGAAGGAAAACATCGTGAGGAAACCTGCATACGCCGAAGAAGAAATTCTTAGACGCATGTGAAGTCCACCAACCCGCACTGGGCTAGCGTGGTGGACTATAGCCCGCACGCCCTCGTTGAGAGGGTAGGCCTGAGCCCCAGCAGTGGGGAGATTAATAGGCTGTTGATGATATATATTATTAATAATATAAATTAATATTAAATTATATACAAACAAACTAAACACGGGTTATTAGGTTTATACCTCATAGTGCACAAGTGCCTTTATTGTCGCCTATTAATCCATTAAACTAACTAAAAAAGTACCACGAACCAAAAGTTTCTTATCGTATTATTTAGACAAATTGGCACAGCCAGTAAGGAGAGGAACTGAGTAATTTAGTAATTGTATCCACTAGCTGGGAATTAAATAGTAATCAATAGAGTCGGGGCCGCGGGGCAGGGCTGTTTACCATTACCGTACACGGCACGACCACGATACGATCTGTAATTTGGACCAATACAAATTACAGGAACTCAATTACAAGATCGAGTGTGATGAACTCTATTTAGTTGAGCGATCGAAGTAAAACAATACAGTTGGCAGCCAAATCTAATAATGTTCTGTTTCTAAAATTTTTTTGTGTTAGAGGTTTGTGTTGTGTACAGGAACATTTCGTCTAAATCTCTACATTTACTCTGTACATGTCGACCGTTTATATCTATACCGGATAAGATCATCTGTTACCTAAATATTACTTTTTAGGAAGACAAATTGACAAATTTTAAAACTGGAAGTTGAAATCTACAGTAATTACGGATATTTAAATACTAACTACTAATTGACTATGATGTAAATTGTATCTCCTTTAGCCAATCAGAATTCTTATTAAAAAGAATTGCGGCTGTAGACATAAATATAATATATAGAAAGTAGTAAGTACATAATGTTTTCAATTATCATCGACGGAGCCACGTGAAGGTTTACTCACGATCTGTTTTGTCATTTGAATTATGTAGCCTTGTAACGTACAGCTAAAAGTAAAAAAAATCCACAGACTACGCAGTACGCAAGACAAGAATCTTAATACATTGAAAATGTACCATAGTAGCTAGACGGTTATGAGCGACTGTACGTTATTTTGCGTCTCGTACCTTGAAACCCTCGCTACGCTCAGGATTCTATCTTTGAACCACGAGCGAAGCGATCCTAGCCCCCTCGGCTTGCTCAGTTTTCGGCGAACTATAACACCAGCACAGCGATATTGACTAAATGTCCCAACTTTGGGGTCACGTATCTCTGAACATATGAAAGATAAAATTTCAAAAAATATATATTTGGATAGTCCATCTAAGCGCGGAGGTGCTTTTTCTCATTTTCTCGATATTCGTTAAAATAAAATCTTTTCGAAATTTCGTCCAAAAAAATCGATTTTCAAAATAATTGCCAACCGATTTTCAAACTTTCAACGCTATAATGTGTCTCGATAAATTATGCGCCTTTTAAACCCCCGTCTGACTCCGTAGCCTTAAATTTCTAGAAGTTATCGCAGATTTTGTTTATTTGGCGAAATCGATCCCATAAACATTTTCAATGTTAAAAATGCTATAAAGGAACATTTACAATATCGTAGTCTGTAATAGCCCCCAAATAATTCAGCAGTATTGTTTTAAATGGCAGGGGTACTTAGTTCGGGCTCTAATTTAATGTGTTTAACGTTTATGTTTGTCTTTGTAACAGTACTGCTGCTTCGTTAAGTAACCATGCCGTTATGTAGGCACACTATCTTAGTAACGAAGATTTTAATACCGGTATTTCCTTGGTTAAATGTAATATAGACTTCATCGAGAACTGTGACGGCTCTGTGTCGGATTGTCCAGCAACCCTAAATGATAGGTACATAATTATAATTATGATAATAATAATAATGTTTGGACAAATTTACACACGGCTGTTTAGTCCCAACTAAGCCGAAGCTTATACATGGGTACTCGACAACTGATAAACATACTTAAATACTTTTAAATAAATAAATAAATACATACAAACGCCCAGAATCCGAAAACCAACAGTTATGCTCATCACACAAATGCTGGTCCCAGGTGGGAATCGAACCCACGACCTTTGGCGCAGCAGGCAGACCCTGCCTGCTGCGCCAAAGACTACCACTCTACGCCAATAGGCCAGTCAACAAATAACAATCTATGATGATGATGATAAAATCGTAACGGGAGTATTTCTGTACATTGAAGGGATTTTCAAAAAACTATCGGAATAGGTACGTTATTTAGGCATAACTGACCCCAAAACAATTTTTTATTATTATTATTGTCTGTCTGTTTGAACCCGCATCACGCTAAAACTACTGGTCCGATTTGAACCGTTTTTTTTTTGTTTGAAAACACGTGGTCTGACTTAAAATCTGGTGTACTTGGATATTTAAAACTCCAACCCTAAAGGGATGAAAAGGGATGTTAAGGTATGTACGGGAACAAAAATTTACAGATCAAATTTACATGCCGCCGGCAACAGTTAGTAAATAACATATACGATAGTTTTTAATGCGAACGAAGTCGCGGGGCATAAGCTAGTTAAAACAAACAATTTATCGATTATTTCTTTGCGTCAGTGGTGAATGAGTGAGTACATTACAACTATTATATTGTAGGTGTTGTTGAACGATCACTTTCAGTTTCAACACAGCCAGTGCTAATTACATTCGCGATGGACCCAGACGTGTACTCAGGCTTTGTTTTGTAGGGGGCTATTGTGCATCGAGAATAATGCACCGTGGAGATGGACATTGGATGTAATCGACTTACTTTAATGGACTTGGAGGTGAAATATGCAATGATTTCTATACGCGACTAGATTTCTAATTTGCAGTGAAAAATGGAAACACAAATTAATGAGCTTGCTGTGTTTCTAAAAGCGAGGTCACGCGCAATGGCGCGCGTGGGACACTTCCAAAATGTCAAAGTACATGCTTTTTGTATTGTGACATCAAAAATTACTAAGTAACAAACAAACAAACAAACAAACAAACAAACAAACAAACAAACAAACAAACAAGTGTGAGCGAATATGATTACATTATGCACAAACTATTTTGAACTTTTTAAGGAAGGTTTAGTTTGGAACTCGTTGTTTAGTTTAAATAGTAAAATTATACGGTTCGTGTCACTTATAAAAGTGTTGGTGGCGAACCTTCTTTTTAATAGTAAGTATTTTTTCCTGATACTTAAGTGACGTTTAGGACCTTCCCTTCGTTTGTGGAAAAGAAAGCATCAAGTAGCCCATTTTTTTATCATCCGACTAGGTAAGTATACTATGCATAATATGCATAATATTATGTCTAGTACTAAAAATAAATAAATAAATTTCTCCCACACTATTCAGGGAGAAAAATCAAGAGATGCACATTTTGCTACTATCTGTTCTAGAGGTTGGACGTGCGACCCTCAACCCTTCCTGATTACATCCCTGGTTGTATCGCCATAATGTGCAGAAATAGCATGGAATCGATGGACTCATTAACAGACAATTAACTGAGTAGGTCGCACCTCACTTTTGCTTATAGACGGACGTACGCTGTTGTTATAAATGCAATATTGTAGTGACGTTGCTATTTGTAAGTATTAGTTATTTTGTAAAAAATACCTGTTAATAATAACAGGTAGAAAGCAAACGTAAATATACTGTTCGTTGTTTAAATAGCTACTTTTAAAAGTAGGACTTGCTTTCTAGCTTGCTTTAGGGTTTGCTTTCTACTGCCTAACTACTGCCTTAAATTAAGAATAATATGTTTTTTAAGGAGGATTTGTTGTCTCTTTTAACATGTCACCCTCATTGTTAGTTACATCTACGTTTAAGGAAATTAAGTAAACTTAATAAATTATCAGTACCATAGACCACATTCATGCGCTGCGGCAGGTTATACAGAAGACCGAAGAGTATAACCAGCCACTATGCTTAGCGTTCGTGGACTATGAGAAAGCCTTCGATTCGATTGAGACCTGGGCTGTGCTACAGTCTCTCCAGCGGTGCCAAGTTGACTATCGGTACATCGAAGTGATGAAGTGCTTATACGAAAACGCCACCATGTCAGTCCGTCTCCAGGACCAGAACTCGAAACCTATCCAACTGCAGCGAGGTGTGAGGCAGGGAGATGTCATATCTCCGAAACTGTTCACCGCTGCACTGGAAGACGTCTTCAAGCTTCTGGACTGGAACGGACTGGGCATCAACATAAACGGCGAGTATGTCACTCATCTTAGATTTGCCGATGATATCGTGGTCATGGCTGAGACCCTGGAGGACCTAGGCACAATGCTCAATGGCCTCAGTAGAGTCTCTCAACAAGTGGGTCTAAAAATGAACATGGACAAGACGAAAATCATGTCGAACTCCCGTGTTGTACCCACTCCTCTGAAGGTTGGAGACTCTACGCTCGAAGTTGTAGACGATTATATATACCTGGGACAAACGGTCCAGTTAGGTAGGTCCAACTTCGAGAAAGAGGTCAATCGTCGAATCCAACTCGGCTGGGCAGCGTTCAGGAAGCTACGCAACATCTTCTCGTCCCAAATACCGCAGTGTCTCAAGACGAAAGTCTTCGACCAGTGTGTGTTGCCAGTGATGACATATGGTACCGAGACGTGGTCCCTCACTATGGGCCTCATAAGAAGGCTCAAGGTCACCCAGAGGGCAATGGAGAGAGCTATGCTCGGAGTTTCCCTGCGAGATCGAATCAGAAATGAGGAGATCCGCAGGAGAACCAAGGTCACCGACATAGCTCAAAGAATTGCGAAGCTGAAGTGGCAGTGGGCTGGGCACATCGCTCGTAGAACTGACGGCCGTTGGGGCAGAAAGGTTCTCGAGTGGCGACCACGTATCGGAAGACGCAGTGTAGGCAGGCCTCCCACAAGGTGGACCGACGATCTGGTGAAGGTCGCGGGACCCAGCTGGATGAGGTTAGCGCGGGACCGGTCGTCGTGGAGATCCTTGGGGGAGGCCTTTGTCCAGCAGTGGACGTCTACAGGCTGATATGATGATGATGATGATGAATAAATTATCATTACTGTAATGAAAAATACTTCTAATTTGTGTAACGTATCGAGTATTACAGATAAGAAAATCGTTACATCGTGCTTTCCAACACTAGAGCAATTTAATGTTCTTGGCAGATTCTATCGTGCTAATTATGTAGTTTGCTAACACTTAATAACTTACACCGATACGTTTTAAAGACTGCGTTTGAGTAATAAAATAAAAAGTTTGTGTGTATGTGCATGACCCTTCGATTTTACAATGTGATCATCAGAGGTCGGCGGGGGTGTGCTGTTTTCAGTTTTTGCATAACATGGACATACCTTATCATTCAATGATAAATGCCCCATGTGCAATTATAATAAACTAAAGAAATGATTTTTTTAGACTGCCTTTCTGCTACGAGCTTTACGTCGTCATCAAAACAAATGAATTTTATTAGAACCTACGGAATGTGATCAATGATATTAAACTCAAGGCGAAACTCATTAAAAATTGAAACTATATAGAAAAAAAAGTTAATTATTACAATAGCACAGAAAATTTACAATAAAGAAATTCAGTTATGTCTTCTTTTAATATTTCTTTAAGGATCTTATCCATATTAATATCTACAAGACACAACTACATGACATTAATGACGTAAAAACAGCACACCCCCGCCGACCTCTGGTGATCATAGATTTTAATAATCCAGATCTGTCTATAAATCTATAACATTTCTCTTAAGTACTTCTTATAAATATATATTTATTTTTCTAGTGCAACTTGAATCTATTTTACGCCACCAAGTCTTCGCACGGGTTGTCACAGTATATTGCCAGCTACCTTCCCTAATAGAAATAGTTATTTATGGACCTAGATCTGAGTCTTAGTCTAGAGCGATAATAGTTCAATAGGTCACAAAGTTCGGACCTAATGTCGATTGTAACTTCATTTAAAAATCTCGCTTCGATCTAAATCCGTACCGAATAGGTCAATGAAAATAACTTTTTGTCAAATAAATTGGGCTAGACTGGATTAAATTAGAAGATGTTTCATATGAAATGGATTTGATAAGTGTAAAGTTTTTCATCAGTGGTTTAAAATTCCAACTTTATGTATAGACCTAGTTTTAATTAAATTAAACATCCTTACATATTCAATGTAAATTAAAAGGAGGAGCTTACTTGAAGCACGAACGAAAGAACGAATGATACTTACCGGAAAAGTTATAAATCCTTTGAAAGTTTGATTAGTTTTAAATAATACGCTTGTCTAATCGCTAGGATTTTCTCCTGTGATAATCACAAATATAACACCAGATCGGGACCAATTTAAACAATATTGAACGAAGTTGTTCCTGTGGCCCCAATATAGAAATCGAACCTACGACTTCTGGCATTCGAGTCCAACGAACAAGTCAAAGGAGAATCATATAAGTAGTTTGATCACGGGAAAACATCTGTGGTCAAATCAGTTTGACTACCGTGGAAGGACCGAAATTAATATAGGCGAACCTTGCACTAAAGTCATAAATGAGTAAAAGTGATTTTTGTTTAAATGCACGAGCATTTTGAAGTTTACCCAACAAAATTAGCTTTACAACACTGTAAAGACCGAAATTGCCCGCTCACCTACGCCGAACGCCGCAAGCCTACTTTAGACTAAACTGATCAACTTCACAGATTCACTTACCGGACGCACTCGGAACTTCCAAACAGTGCATCCGACCGTCTCTCTATACAGCAACTCTTTATAGCATTAGGTGAAATAACTCCTAGGACACTGTTAGACTTCGCCGGAGCTAATGGAACGCCGCTATGCTTAGCGCGGGACAACTTTTATAGATAAGTACGAGAACAATCGAGTTACGAGTCGAGTCGAAAATAGCCTTTAAGTTGCTGTTAGTTTAGTTTTAGTCGGCAATGGCTAATGAGGTTCATTTATCTAACGAATGATTTGTTTAGTTTGAACTCAATAAGTAAAACGTGAATTGCGAGGCAAAAACTAAACAGCGAAAAGTAGAGTTGATTGTTTTTATTAGTTCTGTTTATCTCTTGATACTGTACTAGAACATGAAAAGCTTTTAGAGAGAAACAAACAAACGCAAAATATCTTGGCCTTAGGTAAAACCACAGAGCTTAGAACAAAATTATGTAACTTGCAGGGTTAAAAAACATTGTACTGTGAGCTAATTAATATAGGTATAGCCGATGTTCTAGCAACCGTGGTCTTTACCTATTTATTCCATAGATACATATACACTACAAGACGGTCTGCTAGCTAGAAAAGCGCTCTAAAATAAAATTTAATCCACCTGTCGAGTACCGCAGTTCAGTAAACCTATAACAAACTACCAACCATCCGATTTCAATTACGAATATGAACAAAGAAACTAACAATACTTACTCGGCGAATCGGCCAGCAAGTCGCCGTCGTCGTGCGTCGGGGACTTGACAGACCCGGGGGACATCTTGACAGGCGCGTGCGGCGACGGCACGGGCCCGGAGCCGGCGCTGCCGGCGCTGCTGGCGGGCCCGGCGGCCGCGCCGTGCGACGTCGTGATCGTGATCTCGCCGTTCGACGCAGCGAGCCTGCGTCGTAATTAAAGCTATTGTTACATACACAGCGGAATAAAGACCCCGTACACACACCTTAGTCAATGCAGTCTTAAGACAGACTATGAGTAGGTCCCACTATCCCCATTGGCCATATAAACCAATACAAAACTTGTATTGAATTCTTCTTGAAGCTAACATATTAGGTAATATCTCATTTATTCTGGGCGACAAAATAGTTTGGCAAAGGTATGAAGGGGATAATGGGAATATCTTTTATAATACTAATTCCCATTATCTCCACGGATATTAGCAATATGGGGATAGTGGGACCTATAACTACTCGAAAATGTAGAAAATCACATTATTTAAGTAAGAGCAAATAGCCTGTCTTGACTAAGGTAATAAATAATTCGACGCAGCAAGCCCGCGTCGTAATTATGCTATTTGATAAGTGGCAAATTAAATTGTTGCTAGAACTGGTTTTTGTGTATAAACGCGATAATGATCGTAAGGAATTTCATCTCGCTGCCGAAAGTAGGCGATGACTGCGGTTTTAATCTTTTGAAAACTTTTATGAAGTTTAACTTACTAAGGCACTTTTTAGGGATGATATATTCTCTGTCTGTATGTCTGGATAACTCAAAAACTACTAGACCGATTGAGATGAAACTTGAAGATTACGGTACATGCTTATCCGCAATGATGGGAAATTTATAGAAATTTCAGGATAAAGACATTTTTGGGATATTTTTACGGTGTACTGAAAATGTACACGGTGTGTAAAGAGAATAATGAGACCGAACGAACCGAAAAAGGTCTGTCAGGATCGCGATATTTGGGGCTCAGACCTATCTGCGTGGGGTACGGTGGTCAGGGTACGTGGAGTCAGGAATATAGCGTAAAGATATTACCTAGAAAAGTAAGTAAAGTCCCTGCGAGATCGAACCAGAAATGAGGAGATCCGCAGGAGAACCAAGGTCACCGACATAGCTCAAAGAATTGCGGAGCTGAAGTGGCAGTGGGCTGGGCACTCGCTCGTAGAACTGACGGCCGTTGGGGCAGAAAGGTTCTCGAGTGGCGACCACGTATCGGAAGACGCAGCGTAGGCCTCCCACAAGGTGGACCGACGATCTGGTGAAGGTCGCGGGACCGGTCGTCGTGGAGACCCTTGGGGGAGGCCTTTGTCCAGCGACGTCTACAGGCTGATATGATGAAGTAAGTAAAGGTACCTAAATGTGGATAGTTTTAGAAATTTGAATTTAAACATGTTAATTTAATATGTGCAAAACTGATTCTTTTAATTACAAAACTCTACGGAAGAGAGAATAAAAACCGACGTCAACTCCCCCGCACAAGAGTTGTGCCGGCACGACAGTTTGTTGCTCTTCAGCCCGAAGCCCGTGCGCACAAATGAGGTGCGCACTTCATTAAGTGCGCCGCTGCATTAGTGGTAATTGTTACCTAATTAGAGCCCATCCGTTGCAACAAACGCACACATGCACTCTTATTATACTGCGCGCGTTAAAACATAGTGCGAGATTTTTTTACTTTTTTATTATTATTATCCATACTAATTTATAAATGGGAAAGTAAATCTGTCTGTTTTAGGTACCCTTTCACGCCGTAGCCGCTGAACGGATTTTGATGAAATTTGGTTTTGAAAATTGAACCCTGCGGCAGAACATGGGCTATACGGTATAACTAATAGTATAACTAGTTGGACAAACCCCTTTTTACCGCGATAGACTGTTCCCGCGGGAAAAAACTAATTCCTCGCAGGCGAAGCAGGGGGAAACAGTTATAGTACTCGTAAGTAGTAAGGACGGCCGACGCCTCACGCTGTAACGGAGCGTGGAAATGCGTTGTAATGTATGAAACTTTATGGTAGACGTCGCACCGGATGCTTGACGTGTGCGGCGCGTGGCAACTAAATCTTGAACTTTTTTACACCAAGTCATATTATGGCGCAGGCATAAAAGGCCGCAAAAGTGAATAATTTTTCAAGCACTGTCTAGCGCTGTAGGGCGTTTGCTCATTTAATAATCAACCTAAGCAAATAGTTGACATTTCGGAAGCGATTTTTAAAAGTGAGGTGATTTTATTATACGTCTACAACTAATAAATTCACGTTAATTTATCGAACCCCCTATACCTACGCGGCACACTTGAGTAGTTACAACAATACAACACGTGCACACAAGTAAACAACAACTTGTAATCACTTGGCTCCACACACACAGGCACACGAGATCATTAATTGTTCCTTCAATTTATCAACAAGTATGTATCTACGTCGTAACTACGCCTTTCCAAGATAATTATTTTCAAAATAATAATACTTTGCTGGTAAATTTAATTACAGACTTATTTTCTTGTCACTACAAGAATGACCTTTAATAAATATGTGCAATAACCTATAGGGTGTATATAAATAAGATCTGTGTATAATATGCGCCTGAAGGTATGATTATAAAGAAACATCCTTTTTATTGAGGCCAATAATTGCTTTTTAATCAACTTAAACTGAACTTTAAAAAAAGTTCGCCAGTGAGATTTTGACAGGCTGGTTTACTTAACGACTGCTGTTTTAATGCCAGTCAATTGTATAGAATACTTGGTTTTACTTGTATGAATGGTCGTTTTAAAGTAATTTGTAATAATGTCGTATGTACTACAACTATTACTAGTAGTTCCGTGAGAACAGTAGACCTCGCCAGCCCTTATAAACCAAACCTAAAAGAAACCAACAAAAGTCAACTTTGGAAACAGAAAAAGTACCTACTAAAGTGACAAAAATTAGCACTTTAAAGCTTAATATTTCGCAAACGGATCCCTGAATCGAAAAATGTTTATCACACACCCGCGATAATTTTGAAAGACCCATCCAACGATACCCCGACACCATGGATATCACGCGGAAAAAAATAATTTTCCATTTTACGTATGCAGTTCTATGAACATAATTTATTTTTTCAACTTTCTTAAGTCGATCCACTATTACTCAAAAACTTATAGAACCTACTTAGCCGTAATAGTTTTCCTTGTAACTACGTTATATATGCTACTGCCATGAATTTTTTCACATTTCCAGAAGCAACCGTTTAGCTGGCAGGGGGGGGGGACACGTGACTCTAACAAAAATTACCGCTTTAAAGCTTAATATTTCGCCAACGGATCCCTAAATCGAAAAAATGGTATTCACACACCAGCAATATTTTTGAAAGACCTATCCAACGATATCCCACACTATGGGATTCACAAGAAAAAAAAAGTTCACTCCCACTTTGCGAGTATGGTAGGTACTCTAAAAAAAATGTTTTTCAAAATTTTATTCTACTCATTTTGTAGGTTTAATTAATTTATACATATGCCAAATTTTCGTCAAAATCGGTTGAAAAATGCGACCTGTAGAGAATTACAGACAGACAGACAGACAGACAGACAGACAGACAGCCGGACAAGAGCATTTTTGGCCAGTCTCGAAACGTAGACGCTTCGCTCGCTTCGCTCGCTCGGTCAATTATCAACTTACTGAAAAATACTTGATACCTAGTATTTTTTGAAGCTGCCCATGTTCAATTGCCCGTGTTCAAAGTGTGAAATCGACCTTCTAAATTTTAAAAAGTGACTAAATCTGTAGGCTAAGGGCTTCTTTCACCACTTCCTGATATTGTTACAGATAGTAATCTTAGTGATAAACTAATCTATCAGATAAATCTGTGTGATAGACTATATAAAATATATAAGATATAGGCAATCAGATACCTGTGAAACCAAAAAAATTGGCTATCTGTCAGATAACCTGCAGATAGGACTTTATCAGCAAGCGGTGTAAGATGCCCTAAATTTTTTAATATAACCTGTTTTGAGAGATTTCATAATATGTTTGAAAATATGGAAAATTAACATATCCATCGTTTACTTAAAGCGGTTCTGACTCATATTTACGAAACAAAGTATGTTATGATGGTACAGTCGACCGCACGTCAGTGGAAACACTTTGACCTAGAGCTGGCCTAGCCTATCAGGGAACTTCAATACCGACTATGAGAGAGCAGTTTCTGCTGGTTTTGTTTCGACGGTACAATTTTCTGATACACGTTTGCAATTACCCCCCCCTTTTGACTTAGTTACCCCCGTAAGGTTTAATATTTTTTGAGAAGTTAACCTCTAATGTTAGTTTATTTTGAGGTCACATCAGAAGTAATCAACACACCAACCGAACTTATTACTTTAAAGCCACATTATATTAATGTAACTTTAATTACATTAAATGACATACAATATTTATATCTAGATTGTACGAGTAGGCCAACAGGAATGAGGTATTAAACTAAATTATGGATGCGAGAATTAATGCCCCCAGTCAGTAATTATGAGGTCGCATTAACTTAATGTCTTTGGTGTGTACGCACACATGTAAATTTATAATTGATCTACCTACTATAGCGCCTTAAAGGTAGTCTTAGGGCCATAACACACGGTATACAGTCGGCTACTCCCTTAAAACATACGAATAACTATTCAAAAACCTGCCTTAAAATTTTTAGTACAGTCGCGGTATAAAAAAGATCGTCAAGTTTAAGCCTGTTCCTGCTGTACCTAAGTGCAAGAAACAGGTACTGCCACCTTTTGAATAACAGACTTAACCGAAAATACGGGAGCGACGATAATAAGTGAGGCGGCTGGCAGTGACTGGATGCGGAAAACCGAAGATCGGGTACAGTGACGCCTAGGGGAGGCCTGTGTCCAGCAGTGGACTGATGATCAACCGAAAAGAAATGCAAACTACGAATCGGTAAGATAATAATGAGGTATAATTGCAAATAAAAGCAAATTATAAATAATTTGTATATTATTTTAATCAGGAACATATTCGTATTTTATGCTCGCGGCGTGTAAAAAGGAAATAAATTGAAAACCGAAGAACCTTTCTATTCCGCAACGTACATAAGCAAAGCAGTTATCAATTCATCATGTGACAATGGAATTTGATGATTTAATGATGAAATTAAGTTGCATAGGGTATCAGTACCTATTTAAATAAATAATTAGGTACTTACCAATAAATTATGATTATTTTTACGCTTACTACGATTTTTATTACACTTCTGATAACTTTATGTTTAGCTTTGCTTCAAGTACTAGTAACAACCTGTTGTGCGGCAGTTTCATAATTTTCCTTGAAACAATGAAATCGGAAAATCTATTGACCATCTTGATGCTGATTATGATAGTTTAATCATACCGTTTTCCTAAGTAATTTTATGCTTATTCCTGTTATAGTCGTATCATTAACAGAGGGACATTTGTCGGAAACTCAAGGAAAATCAGTAAAAGCAAATTCTTTAAAAAATCGTATGTAAATTGTATGAAAAGAAGGGAAAAGGAAGAAAAGATACCATGTGGTAACTAATCATACTTCCATTACATAACATGAATTTGTTCCGGGTGTTATATTCCTTCCGGTTAGGACCTATGTTCACTTTTTTGTTGAATTTGGGTAGCAGGGACTTAATTGAGATTGAACATACGTGTATTTAAGCCGTTTTATTTATGGTAGTATAGCGCTCAGAAAGCAGTACAAGGAAGAGCCAGAGGCTTGGGCAAGAGGGGGTTTCAAACTTTGTTTGGTAGACTGGAATAAAGGTACTCATTTTATACAGGTTAGTAGAAAGTAGTATTATACATTATGCAAGTATATATAATTTTTTGTATACATTATCTGTCAAAACTCAAACTGACATTATTTAGTGTGGCGACTACACTTACTGCATGTAATTACACAAACATAATAAGGAAAACCCATTTGACTATTATCTACAGTAATGAGGTATTTAATGCTAATTACAGACAGGATGTAATGTGACGGTGCCGTTGATATAATTGCATAAATAATGTCGTATAAGTACGACTCACGTGTAACAATTTTCTGGTGTCGGCCGCGTGGAAAATGTATTAAAAAATATAAATGACACAAGACATTTTAATGACTTGTAGATTGTGGGATTGTAATGTAAAGTTATTTAATCATAGGTGATTTCTGGGACACAGATACGTTATTGTCAGCCCCAGCTGACATTTTATTTTCTAAATTGTTACTGTTTCAAAAATGACAGTCTTAAGTAACCACATTCATAATTTTAAAGTGACTTATCTACGGTTATCCCCCTGATTCAATACTAATTTCTGAAGCTAATAAAAGCTTAAATTTAAAAAATATATATCTATCTACTTATGTCACCAAATGTTTAGAATTTAAACTGACTTAAGAACAGATTTGAGTATTCTTTAAACACTTAGGCATTTTCTTCAAACCAAATTTTTCTTCAAATACGAAGTAGGTATGTAACGATCTTTTACGTCGGTAAATCCTTATGATAGGAACGCAGTAGGTTATGTGCGCGCTGAGACATTCAGTTAATGCGACCATATAATTAGGTACGCGCATTAAGTATTCCAGCGTCTGTAATTACCTTAGCGCCCGTGACGCGCCTAATCCGCCGAGTAATGGTGATAAATAGATCTTATACCAGGATATAGCCTCCGAATATATTAGCGTTTACACGCTTTGCGCTTATATATACGACAGAACAGTATGAAACTACCTAATACTAAATTATATTCTGTGACAATAACTAACGACGGTAATTATACATTTAGAAAGAAGTTTTACTCTCGAGAATCACAACAAACCGGTCTTAAATAAAACTTATCGTCTCAAAATATAATGTTAGCGTGAGTCGCTCTACATTTTAGGTACCTCTATAGAACATCGGTTATTGTACTTAGTGTTTAGTCGCTCCTAATGTATATTTTTAATTAAACCTAATTACTAACTAATATTAACTATACCTGCATCATCTTAAGTATTTAAGGATTAACTTATTTCAATCCATTTATTTATGACTTGATTAAAAACCAAGTAGACTACTGACACTTATATATACAGCAGATAATGGTGAGGTTGTCGTTAATGTATAATTACTTTTGTATTGCCTAAGCAGAGTGGACTTGAGACATTTAGAAGTGGCACATAGCTTAAGGCTGCGTTTACACTGTTTGATTATCATAGGACTTGTCAAAATAACTGACTAACTATCTATCTTTATATTATTCATCAATTATTCATATTTATATCATTCATCAAACGGCTGGGTCTCAGAACGTAAAATTTTGCATAGAAACAATTTCAATTCACGAAATATCAAATGGAAAACTATACTCTTAGCTGTAAGTATAGACCGAATTACTATGGGAGGAGTTTCGATGTTTGTACACAATATGGCATTCAAAAAGGCAATTTAAAGTAACATGTCACATGTCAACAATGAAATAGTATAGTAAACCCTAAGTTTGCAACTTCTTGTATCAGACTACCTACCTATTTACTTTATCTAAGAAACGAAGTGTAAGACTTATTATATGTGAACCAGTGTTCTAAGAGAAATAATACACCTAATCAACAACTGCTTTACATACAAAAAGTTTAAATATACATACAAAAAGTATAAACCACAATGTCACCTTGTAGATCATAAACGAAATGTACCTAAACAGGATTTTAATAATATCAAGTAATCCCAAAGGGGATATACATATTTTAAGATAGGTATTTACAGTAATTTAAATTACGTACACGTTTTGTGCCCGCGGTTTAAATATCAACATTGTCCTTTTACCCCCCTAACATGACTTTCAACACCTTTGCCATAATTATGAGTAATAAGTTAGCAGGGAAAATGTCACCACCCACATGATAGTATCTATTTTGTTATCGACAATCTAAAAAATACATAGACGATTTTAAATAATTTTTAGGTACACCTATGACTATTCCTTTATACACGCTCTATGGAGATCTCTACTGAAACTAACAACATTTAAATGCTTACTTCACTTACAAATTCAACATTGATTAGACACACACAGGCAACGTGTGTAGTTGACATCGGCCCAGTAATTACACTCATTGTCACATAATTACACCCAACACTTGTCACTGCACCCACGCTGACCGACAACCTTATCTGCACCAGTTCTACACCTAACGCCATTAGTAATAAGGGCTGGAATACATCAGTAATGGAGAGGCTAAAGTTGTAACGCGAACGTCATTGGTTTAGAATTGTATTGTTGTGACATTATTGTAGTGCTATACTTACGACTCATAAAACTCGGCTAATTCTAGAAGGTTAATTCTAGAAGCTTTTTAGTAAAAACTAGGAGAAGACATGAATACGGTTAATACTAGGTGCGGGTCTGCACCTAGTATTAACTATTAAAAAGTATATTAAATTAGTATATTAAAAATTTCCAACTCTACAGACTATATCGGGTCTATTGCCTGTAAGGTACTTCACGAATGAAAGCATGGTCATCTGAGTATCAGGTAATTCACGTTTCTGGCAGTATGCGTCGAAATGTATGAAATGACATAAATATCGCGCTACTTCTGAATAGGTACTTCACCGCCAATTTGACAGATATTTACACAAAATAAGCGTGATACAATCGTCTGTGGTGATACCCACAGAACACGGAAAAAGCTCGCTACGCTCCCGCTCGCTACGTTCTATGGTGATACCTGCCTCCTTACCTTCATGCTAGAAGTAGAGTGCGATGTTAGAGTTGTAGTGCGTTATTAGTTGAAGAAATTGAAGTGTAATTGGATCAATATCAAATCAAATATCGAGTAGGATTACGTTAGTGAATTTAATGCTAAAAAGACACTGTATGATGGATGAACTTAACTGAGAAACAAGCAATCGACTCACCTGTTAATACTGTTCATTGCAGACGCCCCTGAGTTTTCCCTCTCGCTCCTTTCTCTAGATCCGCTAACGAATCTCTCAAAGTTTTCTCTTTCTTTATAGTGCCTGTCGGGCCTCGGCGACGAGGACCGTCTCCCCTGCATTTGCTGAGAAATGTTGTTCTGCTGAACCGTTTGAAGTAGATTGTGGTTCGCTTGCGGCTGCTGCTGCTGTAAGGCTTGCAGCAACTCCTGCGCGTTCGCAGCGCCGTTGGACAAGAAATTCGGCAGACCAGGGTTTAGTAACGCGTTCGACAACGTCGGATTCAGCATGTTCGGCCGAATATTCGCCGGTTGTTGCGGATTCGAGTTTAGGAGCTGGTGTGGTTGCGCCATCGCTTGCAAGTTCGCCAGAGATGTGGATACCACTTGGCCATTGTTTAGAGCTAGGTTGACCATCTGGTCGTTTGAGTTGACGTGGTTGACTGGTATCGTTAGGATGGTTTGTGTTGCTATGCCTGTGGAATAAAACACTAGTAAACAAAAAAGGCTAATTTTCATCTGGGAAAATACTGGATTTTTGAAAAGCTAATGTTTAAGTAATCCTACTAATATTATAGGGCAAAAGTTTGTAAGGATATTTCCTTGGATGGTTGTGAATTTGGAGTTTGTTACTCTTTGACGCAAAAATTACAGAACAGATTTTTAAGACTTTCTTTACGGTAAGTGCTATAGATTATATACCTACTTATACATCAGAATAACACATTGGCTATAGATACCCTGGGAAAAGCTTTTCCCGCGGGAAACAGCGAGTAAGACTATATTTAATTGTCTACATTAAGGTAATTTTGGAGATTGTAGACCTGAGAACTTTAAAGAGCCTGAATTACGTAATAAGATTGGATAACTTTTTAGCGGTATCATTCCTACAGAGAGCAATTAAGATAAAAATGGTTATGAAACTAACTATAAACAAACGTACCTTGAGATGTGGGTATTAATAGCTGAGCACCCTGAATGCCTTGCACCAGTTGCCCCGACGCCAGGATCAACTGCGGCATCGGAGACGGCATCGCTGGAGGTAGCATGTTGTTGTTGCCCACCGGGTTCGGTGATCCCATGCCTTGGGGGAAAAGTAGGACATCAGAATTGGAGGAGTATGCTTGCATGTTAAACAAGACTCCTCTACAACTTTTTGTGATGTAATAATAAATTATAACACAAAAACTAAAAATCTAAATAATAAAAATCCATACATGCTACATCGGCCCGTTGACCATTTTGTTTACCTATTTGTTGACATGAGTCGGGTTTAGTATTCTCGATCGCCGGTTTTGTATGAGAATATAATAATGTTCTCTTCGATAAACAAAAAATTGAACGATAAAAGTTGATGGAATCGTCGGGACGTTGACCCCTAAAAGCAGCTGGTCTATTTATTTGTATACCCTGTATGCCTAAGTACATTTTCTCTCTCGTCACTGCTCGGATCTATTTCATCGTAGATTGATGAGTTTTGTATCATACTTGAGAAACCCTCTCTGTCCAGCAGTTTTTGAGTTACCCCTTGTAAGATAGCTGTTGGTTGAAAAACTCAGACAAATGTTGCTACTTTATCCAGTAATTTACGGTAATTTTATTCATTACTGAGCTATTACAGTACAATTAATTTTATATTTTCTAAAGTTATTGCCGCAAGTAGATAAGTGTGAAGAGTGTAACCACGCACTTAGGTAATAATTGATTATTGATATTCAATAACGCGTGACGCGATCATCAATGTAACATTTATGTTGGCGGATTTTGAAATTTATCATTGACATTTATTGGCACGCTAATAAAAGTCGGATTCGGTAAATAAATCATGTGCTTAGCAATGAGTCTTCAAGACAGTCGCGCCTGTCAGGTGTTTATCTCGCAGAATATCAGTCATGCTGTAAGTTAACAAATTGACGAAACAATCGCGCAAGATACATGCCCAAGCGCGCTTTCCATTTAGGTAATGATTTAGGTAATTATACAAAAAGTATATAGGTACTCCGGTGAACGAAAAATATACTCACGAACAAAAAAAGACGGGGCAGAGACTTTTTTCATACATGCGAGATCTTTTTGAGCCCTTGGACCTCTACCCGGGAGTTATTTGGATGAGATCCGATGCTGTATTGTCTCTGATCAGGCAAGTCGTTCACACTAGAGATTATTTAGAAACCTGGGCGTTTGGATGCAATTATGTGAGGTTATTATGTAAATGGATTAATTGGAAGAAAGCTGAAATTTGGGTCAAAGGAGTATGTTCAGCATTTAAGACTTCCTCCATCCATACTCCGGGCATCTGATCTCGCCCAAATCATTCCCTGCGGAGATCCAAGGACTCAAAAAATTCTCGAATGTACGAAACAGACCCCTCCCTGTCTGATTTGAGTTTTTTTTAAACTTTTTTTTACATGACTACGGAAAAGGAGGGTTATGTTTTTGACAGTCTATGTATGTATGTTTGTATGGTGTATCTGTTTCCTCGTTTCTCCTAAACCGCTTGACCTATTTTGGCAAATGTGGTGTCATTGGATTCGTGCCGTCGCTCCGCGTGTCATAGGATGTATAACATTCAAAATAATTAACATGGTTGATTTTATTAGGCCTGTGACCCAAGGAAGTCAATGCCAGTCTCGTAAGGATACACTAGGAGTTGTCAGGTTTGTTTAATCAGACGGGTCTGAGAGGTAACTTCATAAATGTACATAATTCTTTTGCCTTTGACAACGGGCTGCTCAATGTAAGGTTTATCTCACCGTTGTGGCTCGTGATTGTATTATAATTATGACAGAAGTCGGCGCGCATCTAAAGAATCCGAACATTATAAAGCAACGATAGAAAATTACACAAAATTCATGGGCATCCGAGCAAGACTAATTTACCGCGAACAAAACGGCTCCGACGAAAATCTAAAACATTATCTGCATGCCGTACAAGCCCGTTAAACTCGGCATTAACATAACGTATTCATTTATACCATGACATTTCACATTTTGTAATAAATGCTCTTTCCTACAGCGCATCAATTAAGAGCCGAAAAAAATGTATAATTAGCTCTATTAAGACAATAAAACTCTTAATGATACCGCAACAGTCGTAATATCCGTGCGTTGGTGAAAAAATATGTAATTATACTCATTATTTAAATAGGTTTTTTCGTCCATTACGGCATAGGTTTAATGGGCGGGCGAGTGAAGCCGCTATCTTGAATTCATTAAATCGATTGGATTCGGTAATCACCTAATTACCGATCACGTGATTCCCAAGTTAAGGCTCTTAATGCGCGAACCGTGTCTTTCTGATTATCCCAATCTATCTAATCCACTCTAATTAGCGTTCCTTCCCACAAGCACATGGTTTTAAATGTTAATGTGGCTGAAAGCAGATACAGACGGACGTGAAGACGTCTGAATTTTTAATACGTAAAAAAATATAAAATGAACCCTAAGGGTAAGCATATTATATTATGCCTGATGTATCAGCTGGCTATACAATTTACTTCATGCAATTTTGTACTTTATTCAAACAACAATAAAGACGATTATTGATTTTCAGGGTAAAATCCGTCGCGCTGCTCTCAGCCAGGTCTACGCTGACCCTTGTGATGTAACTTTGTGTGTGTGTCCGTCCCATAATAAGAAGCACTAATTTTTTATAATTCTAAGGCATTATACCATAGACTGTTCTTTGACAATATTTACAATAGATTGAAGGCAAATTCTTAGCTGTGAAAATTCCATAGTACTGTGCATAATTAAAATCTTAAGTGGGTTCGAAGGTTTAAAAAAGTACGGATTTTAATGTGACGTTTAAAGAACAAGAAAAGGCATTGACGAAAATCTTTGATTTGTCTCTCCTATCTAATATTTTTTGTCGTGACACAGATTTAACCAGTGGTTTGCAGAAGGAGTCATAGATAACTCCATCCAATTATTCCCCGTCATAACAAATCACTTCATCAGAGTCACTGGTAGGAATGCCAGTAGGCTGTTATAGTCTCCAACTCTTTTTGATATCATAATAATCATTCTTGTGCTGTTGAACCCACCAAAATTTTCGATTAGATACAGCTAATGGTTGTCCAATTTACCTATCATAAGAAGTTCAAACGAATTCATTTTGTTGCGAATGGCCCGTGTCATTGTAAATACCAATCAACTGCTAATACTGCTATATCTCGTGTGCATGGGAATTTAGATTTTCTTGTTTTGTGATTGACTTCTAAATTAGTACTTTCTTCATGATTAACTAAGGGATTTTTAACTTGATATCCGCTATTTACTTTTATAACTGTAACAAGATGTTGTATTATATTCTATGGTAGGTGTCAGATATTTTTTGCATTATACATTGACCCCTCTGGAGCAAGGGCAATACTTTTCACTGTGTCACTGTTGTCAGTGGCTGACCGTAAGTTTGTCGCCTTGAGAGATAAATGATTTTGATCAGATGTATCCTACCTATGGCATTTGCGAAACCAAGACGAATGTAATGAATGATACCTCACTTTTCGAAATCGATCCAGTAGTTTAGGTTCCACGAGGGAAGAAGATCACATTACATACATACCGTATAGACTGCTTAAATCATAACCCTCCTCTTGACGCCGTCGTGGTCTGGTAATTACCGTGCTTTTGGTTTCGCTAGTGGAATATAAAACAGAAAGTCTTACCAGGAGCGCTGACACTCAAGTTCAAAGGCGAGTTGATGACCGGGTTGGACGGCATGGAGGTCAACCCCTGAAGGTTCGCCGCTAGTTGCGACATTTGTTGCGACATCTGTTGCTGTAGCTGTTGCGACATCGGCGACATGTTTTGTTGCATGCTTGCGAGGTTCTGCAGGTTTTGGAACATCGATGCCACTGGAAATATTGAGCTGGTTAGTTTGAGGAAACTTGTCTATGGTTTAGATAGTATTGGTATCATAGAAGGATTATTGTCCAAATTGCAGACATTCTGCACTTTTTATCGGTACAGCTACATAAGTTTTTTTAGGATCTCTCTCTCCCTCTTAAATTAACTACCGTTACTGAGGAAATATTGATCTGGACAATTAAATATTTTAGATAATTTTCGTTTCGTCTGGCTGGCGGTGACTGATGGTGATGAAATACTGAATTCCAGACTGATGGATCAAACTAATGAAATACTGATCGTGTAACCTCCCTCCTAGGGGGCCAGCAATACCTGGCGAAAATTAGACCCAATGGGATCTTTTGTGCCAAACCCCTGTTCACCAACGCTGCCTCAGTCCTTTTTATGGTGGACTTCACCTACGCTTTAGAATTTTCTTCTTTGGCGTATGCAGGTTTCCTCACGATGTTTTCCTTCCTCTAACAAGTTATGATCCTACTAACATTATAAACGCGAATGTTTGTAAGGGTATATATTTGGCTTTCGATGTTTGTAAGTTTGGTTGGATGTATGTTTGGATGTTTGTAACTCTCACGCAAAAACTACGGAACAGATTTTGATGAAACTTTATACCTAGTAATATAGATTATACCTACATCAGATTAACTCATGGGCTATAGATACCTCGGGAAAAGCTGTTTCCGCGGGAAAACTTTTCTACGCGGGCGAAGCCGCGGGAAATAGGTAGCAAGGCTATATAAAAAAAATTGTAGTTAGTACGAACTCACTGGAGCCATTCAGATGTGGCTGGTGCTGCTGGTGCTGGTGGTGGGGGTGGTGCGGGGAGGTGCGCGCGCGCGGGGAGGGCGAGCGCTCGGCGAGCTGCGCGCGCGCGCCCGCGCCGCCGCCGCCGCCGCCCTCCGGGGAGCTCGCCCCGCTCTCGCGGTCCGACTCCGCCTGCTGGCGGACAGGGCAACAGTTACATTACATAATTACACATTACACAATTACACATTACACATTACACAATTACATATTGATATTTAAAAAAATAAGTCGAAAAAATAAATTATGTTCATAGAAATGCATACGTAAAATGGGAATGATTCTTTTTCCGCGTGAATTCCATGGTGTGGGGTATTGTTGGATAGGTCTTTCAAAAATATCGCGTGTGTGTAGAAAACATTTTTCGATTTAGGGATCCGTTTGCGAAACATTAAGCTTTAAAGTGTTGATTTTTGTCACTTTAATACAAAATCTCCAACTGCAAAGTTGACTTCTGATCGTTTCTTTTAGGTTTGGTTTATAAGGGCTGGCGAGGTCTACTGTTCTCACAGAACCACTAGTTTTATCTTATTTTATAAAACAAAAATTCCAACTGCAAGGTGCATTGTTGTTCAAATAAATACGCATATCACCATCATTGTTGGCAGGAAAAACTACGCGTTGCTACGTGCGCTACGGTTTAGCAATCTTCCGAAACTGAACCGTTTCCACGAACCGCCATAGCTTAGACACCTTATTAATTGGGTGAAATGTTGGTATTTGTAATAAATTTCAAGCCACAAAAAAGCCCACGATTGTTAGTAAAACCTACCTACTTAAAAACTCTGTTAAAAAGTTAAATAAAATTTAAGTTATGTTCATTTATTTAACAAATTTTTTTATAAACAATCGGCTACTGAAAGACTCTAATTTACCGCCGCTGCTGCCGTAGAGGTTAAAATAATTATTTATTTTACGGTCTGAGCAATGATGGTAAAAGAATTAGCACTCGAATCGTCCTCTATTACGAATGAAGTATACTATATAATTTTAATATAATATGAATGAGGTACGATGCTACTCAATTAATATTATGAGATATCGGTCAAAACAATTTACTTTTAATGATAAAATGTAAATTTTTCAAAAAACACATAAAATGATTTACAGTCGAAGGAAATGCTGTGAACTACTTGCAATACTTAATTATCTTAACTTAATTATAGTGCTGAGTTTCAGTTAAATTTACTATGAATAGTGCCTATCTAGAGGACGTGAAAGGTAAAAAAAAAATTACAGTAATTTTTTTAACATATTTTTTTGTCAAAAATACATTTTTAAAAATGTAGCCAGAAAAAGCAGTCAAGAAGCGCAAAATTACGTAAATATCCAAAGGATGACTTTACTTTATTTTGAATGAGAAAAAAATACAACATTAAATAATTTTTGACATATAATACAGTTGTAAGTTTCACTAAATAGCAGCCTAACGATTTTTATTAATGACGAGAATAATAAGTTATCCATAATTATTTTTAATACTTACAAAAGACAATGTCATTCTCTCCACGTTTACTGGATTTTTCACTTTTTGACCAACAAACTAAAGTCTCTCGATTGTCCCCATCGTGTCGGACTTGAAAAAATTCGAGGAATGTCCCGAAGCACGTTCCGAAACCAAACTTTCGGTGCGAACTTCCCGCAACTTCGACCAAAGTTTCGCCGACCTTCGAAATCGTCTATTACACTCACTGAACGGTTAAAAAAAATCAAATGTTATCAGAACAACCGCGTCAAAAGTTGTATTGTCCAATCGAAAGTTCTTTTTTAAAAACTAGAAACGGAACGGGAACTAGAGATACGCCCGCGAAAGAGGAACACCGGCACTATCGACAAAGCGCGCACATTTTTTTTATTTCTTTGTTTTTTTTATTTATCAACGAGCGGCACAGGCACACACATACAGCCGCGCGGCGAAGTTGCACAGCGCGGAATGAAAGCGCGTCATCAGTTTAAAAAATCAACCCCTTCGGTGGTGGCTGGAAAAAATGCGGCCCCAGGGGGAGGTGGGCGGCCCCGAAATCCTTGCCAAAGCGATCGCCATCGGCTCGACTTGTCACTTGTCGAATAAGCATAATATAATTAAAGTTTTTTTTGTTTAGTTGCTTTCTCTTCATTTAGTTAATGTACGAGGCAAATGGACCACGGTTGTATTTTTCTCGGAAAGTTTTTACTGCTACGTTATTCTGAACTCGCAAACAATACTGAAGAGAAAGAGAGCAGAAATACTGAACCGTTTACCTAACAACTTACCTAACACCAAGTTTCGTTTTCTGTTAGCTTAAGTAAATTTTTTATACAATGTTCTACGAAACCTGATCATGATGATAATTCAACAGCCTATTAATGTCCCCACTTTTAGCCCACAGATCTATACGGTGTAAGTACGGACTATAATCCACCACGCTAACCCAGTGAGGGTTAGCGATGTGAATGTTTTTTTTCTTCACCGTTTGGGAGCGATCAGTAAATGTAAATACTTAAGTTTCGGGGAAAACCCATTGGTACTGGCAAGACCGGGGATCGCACTCTAACCTCTCGAAACATAGACCCTGTGCCTCGAAATGACAAGCCGTGTCGCCCCCACTGCGCCACGGACGCTAAAGAAGTGAAGTAGTGAAGAATCGTACAATAGATTAAGTTGACCGTGGTTTGACCCGATACTAGGGTGAGGTTACTACGGTAGAAGATCTCGTTTGAGATAACCTGTTGGTGTAATGTACAATTTATTACCAAACGCAGGTTTATGTTTTACACTATCTATATGTGTGTATAAACGACAAGATGGATTTTAACAAATAAGGTGTTATTAGATTTGTCGTAATCCCGAGAGTTATTATAAGTCTAGGGTGTACGAGGTTAGCTGGAAGAATCCTCAGATGACCGCCCTAGTTATACTAAATCAGATTTTTTAGTTCGCTTTTTACGCTGTTTTGTTATATTTGTCAATTTTACCTATATAAATATTTGTTCTTTTTGTATTTAGGTGTCGTAGCAAGTAGTTGTGTAAGAATAACTTATCTAATTGATAAAGTTGGGTGAAAGTATACAGATAGATACTTATAGATAAATCTCTGGTCGGTATGTAAAATGTACTTATATAAATCGTTATTTTTTCCGAGTAAAAGTCATATTTTAGTAGAAGCTATTCAAAAAGAATGGGTAGATCAGATAAAGCTGAAGGTACCACATACAACAATTAAGTAGTTGTAGTTTGGTCCGCAAAATAACACGTTTTAAAAATGTATTTATGTCATAGTTACAAATTGTACTATTAGCGCCTAGAGATTTTAGCAAAATAACTAATTTCAAACTTTTCAGCAAAAATTGCTTGAAAATGTTAAACGTAAAAGGGAGATGAAAATAATCCAAACACTACATCGTCGACTAATGAACAAAGTAGAGAAAATATTCATCAACAAGTAACATTCGGAATAATCAGCGGTACACGAAAAAATCAGTAATTATTCAGATGAAGTTGGACGACCGAAGGGGGTAAGGGGGCAAGGGCCGGCCGAAATAAAAACGGCGTTGCGTAGGGGTGACACCCCGCTCTCCCCTCGCCTCTACAAATGTTATCTAACTGCGTTCGCTTCGCGCCGCGGCGCCGCTCCGCTCGGAATTAGCACGCTCGAACCGGCGAATTTTCAATTTAAACTCAATTTTTCCCCGGATAGTTGGCCTTAATGGAAAAGGCTAGGCGATCACGGATTCCGTCCGAAAAGTCCGACACGACAGCGACACGGTTCCGTTGTATCGCATCATTATCCTGCCGGTAATGTGTGGTCATCATCGGGCGCCGCGCACACATGCGTAGTCATTGTCCACGCGGATGTGTGTGTAGATTTTTACTCATTAATTTTAAAACGCTCTGGATTTTTTTCAGGGCGGGTGCTAGGGGGGCCAGGGGCCGAGGGGGTGAAAATTGGCGATGGCCGACGGGTGGGGTGTCACCGGCGGGGGTTATTAAATAGATTGGTCCGCGGCCGAACGGAGCCGATCTGCACTTGTACTCGCGTCATTAACGGGTTGAGAACCGATTTTAAATCGTGAAATAACAGCCTGTTACAGGAAAAGTTGAGCGCGGCTTATTGGGCTCTCCCCGTCGTATTCTACAGGCTTAATTGCGTTAATTTTTTTTGACACTTCAACTTCCGCTCGCAATTGTCTTACATTAATTACTCTCTGAGTAAATGAACAGTTTGGCTTGGACAACAAATAATTCGATGCTAGTGAAGTGTGTAGCGGGCAACGATTGTCGTGGGCGCACCAACATACGCGAGTCCGTGTCCGATAGGCACGGCACACACACGCGCGCGCAGCGCGTTTTTTCTGCGGCTGTTGAACGGGGTGGTAGGGGTGCGTGGGGGAGGAAATGTGAAAAATACTCGAAAAAAGGCGAAATTGTAGCAGATATATAATTAAAGTCCAACGTACAGCAACAGCGAACAGCGATGTATTATGCAGACTCCCGCTCTGATGTCGCGAGTAACTCGATGTTGGGTACAATGACGGAAATAAAAGCATGTCATATTCAGACTGTTATTTCTATATCTTTTGTTTACTTCTTGAGTTTAGACCTACATTGCAGGAAATGGTTTAGATTAAAAAGTTATGAACAACTAATTCATTATCTCTACAAAAACTTTAAATAGGTTTAAGTATACTAAGATTAAATAAGTTAAGTTACGAATTTAACTAACCTTTATAAGTATTTGGATAATAAACAAAATATTAGTAAGTATACAGACATTATTACGCAGACGTTATGTAAGTCATGTAAGTCGCTTTCATTAGAAGTTTCCAATTATGTAAACAAAACACTTGATCGTCACAGTATTAAATTATTCCACAATCACTTTACAATCGAAGATCGAAGTTACAACATTTATATTCACAACATTCAGATACGAAATACAAACTTTAAATGGATATTTACATAAAAACATACAATAACTATATTTGACATAAGGAAACTTCTAATGAAAGCGACATTACAATACCTAGTTAATTTTCGTGTTAACAGAATTTCGACCCCTGTATCCTCGCACATCAACAAAATTTATCCAAGCGATCGTGTTACAAATAAGGCTCATACGTTTACTTGGCCACTGTACCTGTAATACTGGAAAAACGGATGAGAAAAATTAATTGAACAGATACATACTCATGTGTATGTATGAATGTGATGTGGGCAACGGTGATAAATCATCTTTTGGGAGTTTAGTCGCTAACTCGTTTGATCAACTTTGTATTATGTGGGTTTAGTTTAAATTTTATGCCGTGTGGAATTCGTAAAAATTCGTATTTTAACCCTTTAGAAGGCAGAGGCGATTTGTATACCACTTAGTTAATAAACATTTACGGAGAAGAACATCCTCTTTTTTATTTAACTATAATGGTATTATATAGCGAATATATCTGTATAACTGGGGCCTTATAAAGGGTTAAATTACAGGTGTCGTGTTAAATTTAAGCATTATTTGTCTAATTTTCATTCCCTGGGTTATGGACCATGCTTTTTATAGTGTAAAAGATAAATGATGCGGAAAAATGTATAATTTATAAAAACTGGAAAGTCTGCACATAAAAACTCAAAATTTTTTGTATCTGCTTACTTAAATTGTAACAAATATTGTGTATACTTAAACAGTAGTGGCTTATCGAGCGAACATTCTATACATTTGATGAATTTATTGTACATAATTAATATTAACTTCTATTATTTTTTATTATTATTACCAATTAATCTATTATTATTATTTGTATATTTCCTCCATGTAATGTGTATATGAATTCAATTTATTATAACTTGTATAGTGACCTGTAATCGACTGATTATGAATAAATATGTCTATGTCTATGTCTAGTAAATAATAATACTTTCTTTATGATGATGATGATTATATTTGCAAGTCCACTGCTGGACATAGCCTCCCCCAAGGCTCGCCACTGAACTGAACAGTGGCGCTGGTGTTCAGTGGCGCACAAATATGTAATACGGCTGGTACACTTATCCCTACGAAGGTATCCCTACCCAGTAGGGAAATTTATAATTCTGAGTTTTACATTTATTTATACATTCTTATCGCTTCAAGCGATTTCAAATAAAATCAAATTTCAAATAAACAAACTACATCATAATTGCAAAAAACAAATTGCTCTTAAATATTTGGGTTTTTAATTTTGTGAACAGCTTTACCAGGCCGTGCTTATTAGCAACTCATTGAAAATATCGATAAAAGCACTCAAAACATAACACAGTAATAAAATTCATTGTTGCTTGAAGCACTCGCCATGTCTGCTCGGGGGGAGCCATCGACATACGACAGATGGTTAGGAGGGGGCCTCACGATTAATTTAACATTAAATTCAATAATAACCTCCCATTTATTGCGTAATTTCCTCTCAATTACCTTTCATTTAACGCCCAGTAACCGGATTACTGTTTGATCAACGACTGTGTATGTTTTTGGAGCTAGTTTTAGATTGTAACTTCTATCTTGCTTACTATCATATTGTTTACAGCTAGTGGGAGTGACAGGATAGAAGATAAGACACTTTAGATCTGATATCAATAAAATTTAACATTTAAATAACAAAACGATTGAATTTCCACCCTGTATAGACTGCGAAAACTAGGTAACCTACATGGTTAATTAAATAAAATGTATATTTATGTAGGTAGAGTAATCCAGTTATTATTATTACAGTCTTCAGATGTTACTGTCTTAGATTGTGTAGGTACTTACCTATTTAATTTTGTATGACTTGTATAACGTGATTTCAGCAATAACATTTCTATGTTGCTTAGGCTCTAGGGTATAAGGGTAGGTATACTTATGACTTATCGATTTTGATTAGAATAAATAGAATGAGTCTTACCAAGCGTATTGTTAATTCCTCACACGAAGGGGGTAATGACGTCACATGGGGTGGAACCGACCCCCCCGTTGAGAAGCGCGTGGGCACTCAACTCAACATTCAACTTCATTCATTCGTTTGTTCGATCATAATCGTTCAAAAACGAAATTTGAATTTTTGAATTTCTTTTGTTGAATTCTATTATACCCGTGATTGGACATGCAATTAGTGAACCATAATTAGAATGAATTCTATTATGCTGTATAAAAACAAAGCCTAAAAATTCTATTTGGGAAAATTATTTACTATCCAAAGAAATAGTTAATAATTGCTGTGTGATTACATGCAAATTAGTGTAAAATTAATAATTAGATAGATATGCGAATATGCAAATAAACTTTTATGATTTATTAATTAAAAATTTTAAACGCATTGATCGTGCTTATTGGCCAACTAGTTTTTTGCAATCAACTTTTTTTTTAAATAAACAAAGCTGATTATCAGTGTTACCACCGAAATAAATAATAATACAACCAATTAGGTACTATTTATTGATTTTAGTTTTTAAACTAGTTTTGATGCTGACTGTACATATTATATTCTAGTTTAACATTACGGATTGGAGATTTTCTTACCTTATAAATAATAAAAATATTAACAATTACAATAAAATTATATCCACATTTTCCATAGAGATATGATCTCTTTGGTGGGTTTTTGCGGCAGCAATTTTTTCATTCGAGACATTTTCGAATGTTTTTGTTATAATACTAGTTTAGTTAGATAGGTATACTTATAAGTTTTTAAGCGAAACCCCGTGGCAACCCCTGTCCTCTGTGTTGTGTCAGCCATTATTTATTCTGTGGCACCAGTAAATCGACACACCAGTACCGGGAACCTGCAGTAGTTTTTCAAATATGCAATTTACTGATTTAAAAAAAGAAAACGACTCAGGCGGTGGGATGGGTCACCGGGTGGGCCATGGAAATAGCGTAAAACGAAACGAAAAAAGCCAATGAAAAAATAGTAGGCCCGTATGGTAAATAGCATGGAATACGGCCCTCCCTTACCTCTGTACCTCACAAGTTGCGATACTGTACTGAGTATTTTAAACGATTGGTAGGTATGGCTGGCTGCGTATTTGCATTCCGACATATTAATATGTCAAGTGTATGAAATTGAAATAAGTTTGAACTATGTAAAACTAGATGGAAAGATTTTTATAAAAAAATTTTTAGATTTTTTTAGAGATAATTTTTAGTTTTACAACCGACTTCAGAAAAAGGAGGAGGTTCTCAATTCGACTGTAAGTTTCTTTTTGTGTGTAGGTTACGCGATATTTTCCCCAATTGAATCAAAAACCTATTAATATGGGACATATTACGTCGCACTGCTAGGGCTCAGGCCTACCCTCTCATCGAGGGCTATGGTTTACAACCAGGCATATCGATCGAAGACGAAAGTACGACGATCTGCCTTGCTACTTAGGCATATCATGATATAGCTAGGCAGATCGAAGAATAGTTATAAATTTCACCACCAGAGGAGCAAGCAATACAAAGTCGGTATTATTTTTAGTAAAAAGTCAGCTTATTTAAAGTAGCTTTTGACTGGTTACCATTTAGTAGTTGCTATACTGTCATCTAACAAATGAATAGGTCAAACAGCACCAACCTTATATTAAGCAGTCTCATAATAATACCGCCCGATTTCCTTACGTTTTCCATTCGAACCTGGCATTTATAAGAAATAAGGCCATACTTTACATGATACATTATACGGAGTCATTAAAAGCACATAGAAAAGAAACGTAAGCTGGTATTAAAGCGGCCATTCGCAATTAAAATAATGGCTGTCACACCTATGAGACAATTAGGTGGTGGGGAATAAATTCTATGTTTTGGTAGCGCTCCACTACTTCTTAATTAGGGATAATCAAAAAAAAATTAATTCTCGGTAATGGTACGTAATAGCACCGTTAGTTTTTAACACGGTCTCCTGATACAAATGATAATGAAAGCTAATTGCGTTTTTTTAGAAATGCCCCGAGGGTGGTTTCTTTGGTCATTATGTTTGTTTACGCTGAAATGACAAGTTCTTAAGTAAATTGAATACATTGTAGTATAGATTTTTTATAATTATTAATTGCATAAAGGGATAATATTATTATAGTTTCTCAAGAAAGTTGTACGAGGAAACGAGCGCGCGTTCGAACCTTGCTCGAATCCTCGAGCCTCGTTTAAAATCTTCGAGTCTTTTGCAACACTAGTCCGTAGGTACCCCTGTCCTTTGTGCAAGTTTCTATCTGTTACCACAAGGTTACCACCGTACAGACTTTCATATTATATCGTGATAGCTTACAGTCGTCTCGTCTACGTAGTCAATAGTCGTAGTTTAGGTTCCCGGTTCTACTTGACAGTGAAGCTGTGTAGCTCGTATTTTCCTCTCGCGGGTACAGGTTATCCCATGGCAAAAAAAATTATGTCGTGGAGATCGGTTGGAACAGTTGAGCCGTCAAAGCGTAACCTACTCATTTTCATCATCATCATGATTATTTTAGCCTTTTTAGCGTCCACTGCTGGACATAGGCCTTCCCCAACGAACGCCAACACACCCGGTCCTCCGCATCCAGCCGCCCCGGCCACAGTTAGGATTATAAAGTTAGTATTCATCTTTATAGGTAGAATCTACGTCTATGGTTAATAATTAAATGTACACACATACGTTATCCTCACGTTATGTCACTGACGGGGTAGGCAGAAAGAACGAAGCGCCAAGTATCTATCAAGTAGTTAAATGTGATCACACTAAGGGCTTCTTTCACCACTTCCTGATATTGTTACAGATAGTAATCTTAGTGATAAACTAATCAATCAGATAAATCTGTGTGATAGACTATATAAAACATATAAGATATAGGCAATCAGATACCTGTGAAACCAAAAAAACTGGCTATCTGTCAGATAACCTACAGATAGGGTATTTGGGACTTTATCAGCAAGCGGTGTAAGAGGCCCTAAAACTTGCTAACCATTCGAACAACTTCTATGACCTTCGTTCTTTGACGAATGACTTAGTAATTCCTTAGTAGTTCATTCCACCCCCTTAAAGAGTTTAATTTGCTTACCTACCCGCTGTATGTACAGTCGGCAATTACGACTAATGATAATAGAGGCTTTATTACTTATGTCCATTAGGCCGCTGTGTTTGTGATCATTACCGGCCTCATTCCGGTACTGGTACAGGGTGCTGGCAACTAAAGTCCTCTGAATTAGAGCTACACTTTAACTAAGGAATAAATAGGTAACTAATTGATGATTTTACGGATATTTTTATCTTATCTGGTCTTCTTAGGGGGCCTTGATATTTGACGACACTTCAACCCTATCGGACCTTTTGTGCCGAAACACTGTCCACCAACGGCGTTCCTATGAGTTTTGGTGGTCTTCACATACGCCTTAGAATAGAAATTGTATAATACGAAGGGCTTCTTCCGCCACTTCCTGATATTGTTACAGATAGTAATCTTAGAGATAAACTAATCTATCAGATAAATCTGTCTGATAGATTATATAAAATATATAATAATAGAATAAGATATAGACAATCAGACACCTGTGAAACAAACAAAATAGGCTATCTGTCAAATAACTTGCAGATAGGGTAACTGGGACTTTATCAGCAAGTGGTGAAAGAAGCCCTTAATCTTTGGCGTATTATGTTTTCTCTCACCGAAAAGCCTGTGGTTTAATAATAATATACCTATAAACTGTACCTAACCAACTGAGCTACCGCGTCAACTGATTCTGTAAATTTACGTTAACAAAATCTAGAGTTAAACCTAAAGAAATAATCAATTCAATACGTACGTCCTTAAACTGAATAAATACACATATCAATAACTGGGTAACTTTTCCAACAAAATAATACTAATCTAATATCGTTACGAAGCCGACATCAATTTTTTAATAATCCAAATTGGCTATTCCTTCCGAGCAAAAGTTGTAATGGGTAAATAATTGGCCTTTCCACTTATATTTTATCGCGCGGGGCATGTAAGCCGCTCAATATGCCGCGATAGCAACGCGATAAGGTTATTCATGAAAGAGTTCCTTAACAGTTACGAGCAGTTGCTAAAAATTTGCGTTAAAATTAAGATTTGTGGCAGAAATAAATTGACAGACGACACCAACCAGTTTGTCTACTATCTGTTATCCGTGGGATAAGATTTTTCCCTCAGGAACTTATGAGAAACTTCTTCTCTTCTTCACGAGAAACTTCTCGTGGTAAAAAGTAGCCTACGTCCATCCTGCGTCATGCTTTAGGGTTCGATGTATCTCTACACCAAATTTCATCAAAATCCGTTCAACAGTTTAGGCATGAAAAGGTAATAAACAGGAAGGGTTACTTTCCCATTTATAATATTAGTTAGTATTAAGTACTTATCGATTAACATAATTATCTAGATTCTGACCACACAGATAACTAGGAATAAAGTTACTATACTACCATTATTTGCGCAGCACACGAAAGCTGTAAAGTTTCGAGTTATTTCATTATACACGAGCCAGCAGTGTCGTAATAGTCTGACTGGAGGGCCGGACTGGCCCATTAAGGAGGGGAAATTAGTGCATTATTGACTGATTTCCCTTCGCAACTAGTTGATAGACGCCAGTTCGCGCCGCTTTTCGATTTAAAATAACTACCTCTGGGTGCCTGTTTACTGCATTAGCATTGATCGAATGACTCCGAGCCGTTTTGTATGTATAGTTTTTTTTTAAATATTTATACTAATTATTGCATTATCTTTTTTAATGTTTTGGTGCACACACAAGAATAAGATTTGATTTTTAAGATTTTTTAAAAATGGTTTAAATGGCCAATTGGAAGCAAAGCCCTAAAGGCCAATCGTAGTTCATAATGTTAAGAGTACTTAAAACCGCAGCACAGCCTCTACAAGGGCACAACCAGTGCCATTTGGTGATCCACACCACGTAGGAGTAGGTATAAAACCTCACTGATCCACACTGGACGAAACTGATAGTGTTTAATGAAGATTTAACGAGGGACAATTTTGAAATTTTATAAGCGTACGACGAAATAAATAAATAAAACTTTTTTATATAGGTTTTGGCTTGTTTACTAGACATTTTAGCCATATCTTATTAAAAATATAGGTAGTCACATTTCGTATATTTATTAAACTGGTGGCGGTTGGCCTCCACAAAAACTGGTCAACACTAGAGTAAGTCGGCGCTTTTCTCTACGGTTCACATACTTTAATGGTGATTTATAATGGTCAAAGAGTTAATTATCTGTACAAAAGTTACGCAATAAAAGAACCCAATCGACTTGGACCGCATCAGTTGTAAATGGCGCATTTACAATATTTAACGTCATAATCTAGAATTAAAAGCGTGATTGAACAAAGTCGATCGACTGAATCGTAATCGAACCCGTCTGCACCCCGCGACAATCGTGGGGTCCAATTAGTTTTTATGGTGCGCTTCATTACAGCCAGTGTTAATTATTATTGTGCTGACGAACGCCTCTCGACGACCTAATTAGAGCCGCACAGCGTTTTTTTTTATTGTCTTGTCAGCAAATCATGAGCGTTGGGGTGTGCACGTCGCTTTGTGGGAACGTGTATGGGGCACTTGTGGAGAACGCCGGGGATTTCGCGGGGATTTTGAATTTGGATTGTTTGTTTGGAACCGCGCTATTCCTAATTATTGTTTAATTTTAATGGTAATTATGGGATTTTCATGTCTTTTATTTTAATTAAATTAAAAGAGAATTTGACCAGTAAAGTGTAGGTATGTTTTTATTTAGATGCGAAAAACTGTCAATGTCACACAATGGGTGGAAACGAGAGGGAATTGACATTTGCTTTCAAATTTGGTTTACCATTGGGTGTCTCTCTTTCTTATGCCCATTGTGTAACTTTGACAGTACATAAAACACAGACTTTTGTTCAAATAGTTTTTTTGTGTTTTGTCGGGATGGGAAGTCTATTAAAAAAAACCAGCCAGGAGTTTAAAACAGTACGCCAGCAAAATGCGAACATATATCATGTAATGTTTACACAAAATAGTGCGTAAACAGTGTACGCCAGAAAATATCACAATAACTAAACGCTTTATCTGTCATGTGGAAGTTAATGCGCGATTAAATTCCTTCGTTATTGTTTTAAACGTTATTCCGACGCATGATTACTCCATTGTGAGCCGACTCCACAATTTCTTGTCATCGCGCCGCTGTATTTTTTACTTGCCACGAGAATAATAACTTAATTGCACGGCATTGTAAAATTAAAAAAACAGAACTGTTTCCTCACACATTCTCACTCGAGCAGTTTTGTGAAGCTGTAACCGACCCGTGTGCCTTTGCCTTTAAACTATTTAATAAGCGAAACCATAAATTCATGAACTAATTGGTACGATTAGAAATTTTAATTATTTTATAGATTTCTTTTGTAATTTTTATCGGCTTCTTTATTGCCGGCCGATTAGTTTTCTATTTAATAGTTAGTTAAAATTGATTGTTAGCATGTTATTTTGTTGATTTCACCAATTACGTATTTTGTACGTGCGTACCAAAAATAAAGTTTTTTTTAATTTAAATTAATTACTTACCGAGTAATTGTTAGAAAAGTAGGTCAAAATAATTAGTAGGTACTTAAGAGGCCATTTCTCTAAGATATTTATAGGACGTCGACGAAGTCCACCAACGCGCCCGGAGCCCTATTTCTGAATCGCTCGCCTCCTGGGCTCGTTTGTGGACTTAACACACGGCTTAGAATGTCTTCTTTAGTATGCAGATTCCTTCACAATTTATAAATTCGGAAAACTCCTCAATGGCGAGCCATCTCGACCGCATAGACCACGACGTCAAACAATCTACGTGATAAATAAATATGGATTCTTTTTCTTGGCGCGGTCGGTAGGATACTCAATGCTACATACATACAGCTTCAAGCTTGGCAGAGAGATACCTACCCAATGCAAATACCTACTATTAATGTAAAATTGGAAATGCTGTCCATAATTTCCATACTAATCTCAGGTAAACGTATCGACGTCGGTCCTGTATGAAATATTCACGGCCACTGGAACGTACGCGAACTCAGTTTAAATATTAACATCGTATGAATTGCATATCGCGGCGTATCTTCGGCTATTATCAATTCATTTGTTATACTGATAAGTAATTATATAGGTACTGTTGTATGGGGTATTATCAATACCATCATATTACCTAGTTATATCACCTTTGCTTATCAATAGCTAATGTTACCTAACTCGATTTAATTTTTTTATATATAAGTAATTATATTAAAACGTCTTGTTCTTTGTAATGATTGTCATTTTTTTCATTGGGCAAAGCGAAATCATTTGTTTAGTTCGTTTATTTTGAATAAAATAGCATTTACAAATTCGACTAATCGACGGGGAAGTGCTAACAACTCCTAACTTACAAAAACCAAATTTTGCGAATTTCAACTTAATTCATATACCAGTAGACGCGTTTATCAAACTGCATTCATAAGTCGTTTTCTTAAAAAAAAAATGTAAGTTAGGAGTTGTTAGCACTTCCCCGTCGTAATGTATCTTACTAATGCACTTGTGTACACGAATACTAAACAAATAAAATAGGATGAGAGGCACGATTTATTTCGATCGTCTACATACAGGACAGAATTATGACCTCTCGCAAAAAAGCACAAAAACGTCAACTGATAACAAAACAATGCTTAGAGTATTTTTAAGCGCTGTTTTGTCGTGTCACTCATGCGGCATCTAGGTATGATTATAATATAAATTGGCAATACTTTGTGGGCAAGTAATTGGATTTGAATATGAATGTGGCAGTGAACTGGCTGGGTGTTTAGTGTTAAATATTAATACATTTTGGTCCTACGACTTTTTAAAATTGTAGAGTATACTTGTATTCGTTCGAATATTCTAACGACTCGGTGGGCTTCACTCCATAGTGGTACCTCATGCGTTACCCCATGGTAAATGTAGGTAACATAGAGTTAGTATACTAGCTATCCCTCAGTGTTAAAACACCCGATCGGGTTTTATTAATATTGTCTGCAGAATGTGACGCGACCCGTTTGGGTGTCGTCGCTGTAGGCTATTATCACGTATATATATGTATAGGTATGAGTGATTTCTCGAAAATCAAAAAATGACGTCCACATTCTGCGGAGTTTTCTAATTTTGACAGCCACATTCTAAAGGCTATAGAGCGCGCGCATCGCTCATTGCCCATTGTGCCAAGTGTAAGCAGGTGTTCTATGGACGCTTCAATATAGATTTTTTCTAGATCGTTTGTTTCCGTGAATCGTGTTTACAGCTTGGCACTGCACATTTCACCATGATTACTCCAAATCTTAATAAATACCGGCGCGAGGAACAATCGGCGCTCCTGACGTGTTGTGACTAGTAGCGTCGCCCCGAAAATTTCGAGACTGTTCAGACCCGTGCTTACAGTTCAGACTTGCTAACGCGCGCTCTATGTATACTAACAACTCTCTGGTGGGTAATTTTTATAACCAAAACAAATAATTGATGTAATTTTGGGCAAAGCTTCCCCTCGCTTCCGTAATTATTTTTTGGAATATGACACGCTGATTTTGATAAGTTTACTACTTAGGTGTTTTTATTAGGTATGTATGTAAACCAATATGTAATTAGTATTAACTTAATTTATCTGTTTCCAACAATGACACTAATTTAAGTGGAATTTATTATCAAAGCAGGATTAAGCAAACTGGTACAATCGAAACTAGACCGAATAAGTTTCTAATCAATTAAAGCTTTCATAATAATTGTCGCTTACAAAGTCGGATCAATTGCACCGTTATAATAATTATAAGTATATAACACAAGTCGACATGTCTGTCTGTGCGTATAATGTTTAACACGCACTTTAATTATGCTTATTAACAATTAAAGGCAATCCTCGAATCTGGGTCAAGTCGGTTAAAACGAATAAATCAAGTGTGTACCAGTCATGATCTCATGTATCACGCCGTCTATCCCACATTGATACATGTCAAAACTCTTAGCGCCCAGCTACAAGAGCGATAATTGATTGTTACGCGTGTCAATTTAGAGTCGATGGTGTGTGGAGGTCGACTTAGTCATTATATTTTATTTTAAGATCATTAATTGTTATTGAAATTGTACTAGAGCTAGAGTTAAGTAGGTAGCTTGAATAGAGCTTTTGTGACTGTATTTTTAAGCAGGTAGGTAGTTGTAGTAATGATCAGTATTACAACTAGTAGTTCCGTGAGAACAGTAGACCTCGCCAGCCCTTATAAACCAAACCTAAAAGAAACCAACAAAAGTCAACTTTGGAAACAGAAAAAGTACCTACTAAAGTGTCAAAAATTAGCACTTTAAAGCTTAATATTTCGCAAACGGATCCCTGAATCGAAAAATGTTTATCACACACCCGCGATATTTTTGAAAGACCCATCCAACGATACCCCACACCATGGATATCACGCGGAAAAAAATAATTTTCCATTTTACGTATGCAGTTCTATGAACATAATTTATTTTTTCAACTTTCTTAAGTCGATCCACTATTACTCAAAAACTAATAGAACCTACTTAGCCGTAATAGTTTTCCTTGTAACTACGTTATATATGCTACTGCCATGAATTTTTTCACATTTCCAGAAGCAACCGTTTAGCTGGCAGGGGGGGGGGGACACGTGACTCTAACAAAAATTACCGCTTTAAAGCTTAATATTTCGCCAACGGATCCCTAAATCGAAAAAATGGTATTCACAATATTTTTGAAAGACCTATCCAACGATATGCCACACTATGGGATTCACAAGAAAAAAAAAGTTCACTCCCACTTTGCGAGTATGGTAGGTACTGTAAAAAAAATGTTTTTCAAAATTTTATTCTACTCATTTTGTAGGTTTAATTAATTTATACATATGCCAAATTTTCGTCAAAATCGGTTGAAAAATGCGACCTGTAGAGAATTACAGACAGACAGACAGACAGACAGACAGACAGACAGACAGCCGGACAAGAGCATTTTTGGCCAGTCTCGAAACGTAGACGCTTCGCTCGCTTCGCTCGCTCGGTCAATGATATTTTGTTGTTTGATGACTGATGTTTAAACCTTGAGTAATAAATAGTGCGATCAAGAAGAAGATATTTTGTAGGAATAAAAGCATTTCTCATTAAAAGATTGTATGGAGCATTAGAATAAATAAATTTTTAGGGTACCGTACCACAAAGAAGAAGCAAGGTCTTAAAGCACAAGTAAAGGAAAAAATCTGAAAACCGTAAATTTGTAGTTAAATCACAAAAAAAAAACTTGTACCAACAAACTTAACTTTGCGTATGAGCAAGTCATCCATATAATGTTAGTACCATGTAATATAACTACAAATTTCATTAACAATATTCTAATTATTTATTTAATTAACTTTGTACGGAACCCTCACGGCGCGAGTCCTACTCGCAATTGTCCGGTTTTTTAAAAGTTGTTAATACCTACTCAAAATGCATGTCTGTTATATATTTTATTAGGGGAAATACATTGACTGATCCAATAACGCATTATAAATAACGGATAAGCATTATTTTTTTTTACATTTCTATAAAAGCTGCTAACAAATTATAAAAAACTTTATTGTGTACTAATATGTCCTTCACGTAACGATTTATAAATTATAATTAACGTCAGAATGTATAAGAATCAATAATATGTAATTTATATAGCCCACGACCTTCGACCAAGTCCATTAATTATTTAACAATCCACGATTATGGCATTCAAATTGCAAATTATGTTTTTCTGCTGGTTTCTTAATAACATCGTAATTATTTAGGTACACGAGCATAATTAAGCGTATTAAGTGCAATTACCTATATGTTTAGTGTGCAATGTTCTTGTAATTAGTATAAAATAAACTAATTGTAAGTAATTAGTATAAAAATGCAATCGAAATCGGTAACGTGCGTCGGTAAAATATTTATTTTCTCTCACTCTGCATTTAATATTTTAGTTTTAAATGAATACAGCTACATTTTGATTTTAATTTTAGTTCACTAAAGGTGGACTTTCGAGAAAAGCGTCTGTGACGTTAGTGGCGTCGCGTGAGTGACGCTGTGACAGAGCGGCAGATAGAAATAATACGCAATAAATATTATGGAACATTAATCGAGCGCAGTGTCAGAACGCCGGCGTTAGTGACACTGCGCTCGAATGACGTTACAATTATTTGGCACATACTTCTATCTGTCACTGACGTCACAGACGCTTTTCTCGAAAGTCCACCGTAAAGGGCTAACAAGAGAAGCTTTCGGACTCGAAAATTCCTACCAAGTTTCGTCCATTTTGGACGAAACTTGGTAGGAATGCACAGTGCGTACCTAATTCTTTGCACAAACACATATTTTATATCTGCCACACGTTTGTGTGTCTCGGATAAACCACCGCGGGAACTTACGAACTAGAAATGACGTAAGAAGGGAAAATAGCTGTACTAAAAGTGTCCCTAAACGATCATGCTTGCATGACATGCAACGTTTTCGTGAATGTCATGCTGCATGATGGACGCTTGCTATCAATCAATACAGTAAAGCAATGGCTAGCACGTAATGCATGTCATGCCGCATGATCGTTTAGGGAGGCCGTAAGAAGAGAACACAATAAACCCAGCGACACAACACTGCGCCAATTCGCTTAGAAGCAACTTCCGGCGCGCATGCATTACCAGCTAATTACCGTTCGATTATGATCGCGTCGCGGCGCTGCATATTTAACGCGGAGCGCATTGTTCGCGCGTTCCCTTCAGTGTGCCTTTATATCGCCTTCGTGTTTTGTTTCGTTGGATTCTTGTATAACAGTGTTTACGGGTTACCTGGCTAGAGTAGGGTATTTTCTATTAAAACTTACATAAGACCCATACTTGTTAGGGTTTAAACTTTGGGTAGCATTCGGATAGTTATGTCACATCTTTCACATCGCATATTCCCATAAATCTGAACAGTCGACAATTTACAAAATTACCTGTGGTGTAGGCTTGAATCCAAAAATTTAGCCACTCCCATATGGATGGGTAATCAAAGCATCCTATGGGTGTCAAAGTCGTGTCAAATGGATTATAATATTGTAACTCACTCACACATTCTCATTTTCAAACTCCATTATAAATTTGTATTAGCAACCTCCTCCCGCTACTCCGCTTCCTTTGTCCGCACCCCCCCGGTAAATGGCACCATAGGTTCCGATACTAAATATGCGAGATGCGATCTCCACAGGGAGCGCGCGCGCGACCAAAGATTTGAAACTTCTTGGGTGTAGGTATGTCTATGACTGACTGCAATGCAATCATTGCTGCTAAACAGCCGTGTGTGAATTTGTCCAAAACATTATTATTAAAACACAAACCATTCTAAAGCGAGCAAATTCTTCTATCACGGCGTCGCTCTACCTTAAAGAGGCGATGTTTAAAAACGTAACATTGACAAACTACACTAATACATTACCGACAGCGCCGGCATTAAGCGCAGGGCTCATTATGCATCATTATTACTAATTGTACAATACAACTAAGAAGTATCCGCGACTATTAATGACAAAGGCAATTAGGCCGTACGCACACTATACCGCGCCGCGCCGCTCACGCAATGGTGTGAGTGTGGCCGTGAGCTTATTTCGAGAATGGATTTTATAGACTTTTCTAAGCGATCGGGGCTATGTACTAATTTCTTGAATAGAATCAGGTATTTTAAATGAATCAACATAAAAAAATTCTAACTTACATTTTATTAGGTACTGCTTCGTTTGTTTTCATCTTTGGTTTGAAGTAGACGCAGTAAAATAATCTATCATCCATCGAGCGCAGTGTCAGAACGCCGGCGATAGTGACACTGCGCTCGAATGACGTAACGTATTTGGCGTTCCTTTGTTTTCATCACAGATCTTTGGTTTGAAGTAGACTATCAAATAATCAAATCAAATAATCTATCATCCATCATAATAATATCAACCAAAAGACGACGACCGGTAAATATTCTAGGTATACGCACGCAATCCTATTTTTTGAAGATAGTTTTAAATTCCTCTCCACAATGAGCAAGCCCATTACGAAACAACTACTTGCTCAAGTATTCTATAATAATATGAGACGCATGTCTGTGTGAGTGCAGACCACGTCATGAGGTCTCATTAGTCGAATGCTTAATGGTCCTAAGCATGCGGGCAGGACCAGGCGGCATGCGATTGGCTACAGCTCCACTGTCGTTTACGACACGTCGTCGCAACCAATGTTATTGAACCTACAGACGCCGTACTAGCGCGCGGAAACTGAGGCCCTAAAATTCAGACAAATTGTCGTAATTTGAAATAGTGTTTAGTATTTCAAGCGTAACTAGTTACAGATAGTTAACTCTTCTGTATCATAAGTTCCGTATTATCTACTAAAATATTATGGATCTCTACTCCAAAACTCTTCCTGCGCAACGGCTATCAGTTCTGCGATAGATCCAATTATTTCAGCTCAGTTCAGTGATCTTATTAGGTTGGAACTGTAGGTTCCTATGGCACGTTATATTCCAGATACTTGGCGAATGAGAGCTAGGCCGAAAAATTGTATGTACGACTGCGACCGACACGACACTTTGCGATGTGTCCCGAGGATAGCCGAGCATTCCCGAAGTTATTATCAGGGATTTATTTTAGTGTGACTATTATTTTATATATAGTAATATAGCGAAAGGAACCTCATTCCGACCGGATGTCTCTCGACACCTCAGTCACTAACAATAGGAAAAGCTGTCCGTCATTTTCTATTTGCAGAGTCGTAACGTATGCCAATGTAAACAGATCATAATTCGGAGGTGGCAAGACCAGTATCGCCCGCCTAGTAACCGGCCGGGGCGTTAATGACAATAACTTGCTATTAGCGAGTCCACCGCGGCGCGGCAAAACATCCCTTCGGCCCTAGTAAGCGCTATTAGGGTTGTCTAAAAATGATGTGAAAACCGAAACATGTATCAAAGGACTTTCAAAATACACGTTGCGTGAGTTCTGTGAATAATATTGTATAGATTTTTTTAATTTGACATAATCGTAGTACAAAAGTTGTTTTTTGAAATTACTTTGACACGTGTTTCGGCTTTCACACATATTTTAAATAACCCCTACGAATTTATAGAAATCTTGAATAAAATTGCTTTAATCATTTTAAAGATTTATTTTATTTTTAATTTTTTAATACTCTTACTAAACCTTCAAAATTACGAGATCATTATAATTTTAATACATTTTCTTATTACCTATATTTTTCATTTATTTTATTCCTTTAGGTACCTACCTACCCCAGTTTTTTCTGTTTTGAGAATTCTATCGCTGTAAGATTAATATGTATTTTGTGCTGTAAGTGTGTGTTATTGTGTGCGTAACAATTATATTAACCGTCTAGACTTGTTCGGTTGTGCAAATGTTTGAATAATATGGTTAAGTATGTGTTTTACCTGCGCTTTATACACAGTAGGACTTGGTCGGACGGATTGGGTTTGTTCGTGCGACAAACGTATCCCATCGTGTGACAAACGCATCGTGTATATTTAGATTAAATTTAATGGACTTACCTACCTTATAATTTTAAAAAAATACTTCTCTTACGTCTTTATTAAAATAGAGATCCTGATAATTTGTTTCAGCAAATTCTTTAGTACCTCCTACCTAGTTATTACTTTAAGTATTTTTTTTCTGTTTCGTAAATTCTTTGGCTGTGTGTGTGTTGTCATTGTGTGCGTCAAATTAAATCTATTCTATTCTACTTAAACGCCTAGACTTGGAAGGTTGTGCAAATGTTAGTCTAATATGGTTATTAAAACTGTCCGACAAAGTTTTTTGTTTGCGCGACAAACGTATCATGTGTATTTAGCCTTTACAAATGATCGCGAGATGATACTGTTTATATACCAATTGAGTCATACTGGAATAATGTTGTGTAATTTATGTTAATGACGTAAGCAGTTTTTAATAAGTATTGCTACAGATTTGGCGCGCACGTTATGGCGCGTGGTTGGTAGGTATGTGTTTTTAAGGTGGCAAATGGAAAGTAAGTGGTCACCGTTGCCCGTAAACCTCTAAATTAGATGTCTCATGTGCATATTAATTTAAAGATGATCTCACTTTAATAGCTTAGATTTAAAATTAATAGTTTGCACTTTAATTTTAATACTTCTAGTTTTAAAATTTGGCTATTGTTTTCCTGGAAAGTAATATTGCTGGTGACCATGGAGCGAGCGATTATCTTTGGATTCGGGCCAGTTCGAGCGAGTCGTAGCATTAGTAGTTGCTAAGATTTAGTTGTGATAGACGGACGAAGTCGCACCATTAGGCTCATTAGGGATCAAGCCCATTATGGGCTCCCTAAACGATCATGCGGCATGACATGCAATACGTGCTGTCACTCATGCATGAGCTGTAGTGATTGACGTGCATGACATGCAAACTGCGTGCTGGCCGTTGCTTCACTGTATTGATTGATAGCAAACATGATGGTCCATCATGCAGCATGACATTCACGTAAACGTTGCATGTCATGCAAGCATGATCGTTTAGGGACACTTTTACAATCCCCTGCGACTGTATCAAACATTACGGCCACACCCACCGTCACAGCTAAAAAGCCTAATCAACGTGCGCGGATTTTTCTGATTCGCAATCAACCGAACGTATTTCCACCGCCACGGGCGCGGCAATCGGAAAAATATAATTACCAACATAATCCTCGGCAAATTGGATTAAAAATGAAAAAAAAAAGTTGAAAGTGTTTTAGGGTGCGTCATTATTTTTTGTCGGAAAAGGGATTGGGCCCTAATTACGACAGATGGATGGTGCAGTATGTAATAGCGTTAATTAATCGATCGCCCATTCCGACATGAGTTTTTTTGATGTTCAGGGTTTTATCTGATACACAGGTATATACATTTAAATTTATTTCGTGGGGTGATTCAATTATCAGCAACTAGCTGTTGCCCACGACTTTGTCTGCTTCCCTAGCGATCACTCGACCATCTTGTCCCTTGTAGACAATACCAAACAGTGGAAATACATCAGAGTCAAGTAATGATGAATGATGATACAATTTTGTTCCGAGTGTTCCAACTTTAAACAAAATCAACACTGAAAACTAATAAGCACAGAATTATCGGTTATAACCTATGAAGTGGCAAAGGCATGACTACATAGCAAGTAGTGGCGAGGGGTAACGAACAGAGCCACTTAATTTCACCCTTCTACCCCTTCATTATAATCACCACCCACACATAGACACTATCGATCCCACCGTAGTGTCTGCACGTTGTACGTTTATACAAGTGATTAGTGTATTTAATTTGAAAATGCTAAGTAGTTGCCTTGTTTTACGGCTGTGTGCGGCGCGTAGGTGTGTAGGTGTAATTATGAGCGGTAAAGGGTGGGTTAACCCTTTCGCTGTTCGTTCAGCGGAGGCGATCGCGATCGTAATTTTTTCGATTAATGATCGTTCGTTTGTGTTTTGAATGTGGATTGCGTATTGATTTTGTACGTAAAAATTGAAAGGACGGCGTGAAACGGTCCCTCCCGGTGTCCCTGCGATTAACTTATGAATAAAATTTTAATCGCAACAACGAAAGAATAATGGTATTACATTACTTTTCTGCCATTTGAAATTAATTGGTTCTGTGTTTGAAAGGAGTTCGTGATAGCCTATTTGAGATAGCACTCCGGTTTTATATGGGAGATTATTATATGGGTTCTAAAATAAGATTTTTGGTAGTTCTAGCAATAAGAAACATGTGGGATAGGGTAAAGCAGAACACAGACAGGGCGGCGGCGGTGCGAAAGCGTCGCGGTAATTTTTTGTAATGTTCGAAATAGTATGAAGCCTTTTACATCAAAGCGCCGCGGCGGCGGTGCGGCGCGGCGGCGGCGGTGCGACGGCGAAAGCGACAAAACCGCGCGCACAGATTTGACGTTTTGATTTGACAGATTAGCGCAGACAGGCGTTGCGGAGCGGCGGCGGCGCGTTGTATTCCTTTGTAGTGTATGAGAACCCCTACACAGAGCGGCGGCGGCGCGGCGCGGTGCGGAGCGTTCTTCATACAAACCGCCGCCGCACCGCCGCTGCTAGCGGTATTCCTGTCTGAAGTGCTCCGCTTTTTATTCGCTTTCCGCAGATTCGCCGCCGCGACGCTTTCGCAACGCCGCCGCGCTGTCTGTGTTACGCTTAAAGGTGGGACGATACAAGCTGCAGTTTTTCTAGTTACTTTTTTCTTGAAACTTAAGTACATTTACTGACTGCTCTCAAACGGTGAAGGAAATCATCGTGAGGAAACCTACCTACGCCGATCCACCAAACCGCACTGTGCTAAAGCGGTGGACTATAGCCTGGGCCGAGATGGGGACATTTATAAGGCTGTTGACTTACTTGTTACTTGACTTTATATCGTGCAGGATGCTTATAATTATAATTACAGATATAACATAAAAGAAACTTGAACAACCCCGACTAGCATCATCGATTACTAAAAAAGTTCGAGTGGCAAAGGTCAGTAAAGTAGACACAGTACGTTCTCCGTAATAGTTGCAGTAGCGATTAATTTGTATGTGTAAAACTGTGAGAGCACGACATTAGCAATTCGCAACAACACTTACACAGGAGTAATGGCTCGTCTGTCCATATAATCATAGAGCAGCCATACTCCCTCCGTGTACGGTGGCCCTGGTTCCTGCTTCTTAAAGGACACGCTTATATAATTAGTGTTTGTTTTTGTTTTTTTTACAGGCTTGAAGCCAAGAAGTTTCAAATCTCTTTGGTCGCGCGCGCGCCCCCTGTGGAGTTCGCAGCTTGCTTATTTAGTACCGAAACCTATCGTGCCATTTACCGGGAAGGTGCGGAAAAAGGAAGCGGAGTAGCGGGAGGAGGTTGCTAATACAATTTTATATGGAGTTTCAAAATGAGAATGTGTGAGTGAGTCATAATTTTGTGGTTAGTTTGACACGATTTTGACACCCATAGAATGCTTTTATTACTCATCCATAAGGGAGTGGCAAAATTTTTTGATTCATGCTTGAAGCAGACAACGGCTAGACAGCTCCTAATGATTTGCTTTCTGGTATTACAGGGCTTACTTTTATAAGTGCGGTTATCAGAAATTCTCGCAATATTTATTTTTTATGCCATTAAGTTCACCTTATGTACAATTGCATTATAGTTAAATATATATATTTTAGCGTAAATAGGAGTTGTAGCCTTTGATGCTATACGGACCTTGAAATATCAGCATTCAAAAAGTCAGCATCGAGTCATTTAATAAAATGGTTTCCAAAAACAACAAAGCATAATAAACGAGAGGCAAAAACGTATCGATTCTGATGTTTCTTGTAATAAGTAAGTATACCCACAGAAAAGAACACACATCCAACCAAACCGACCTATTGCCTGTACCACAGAATACATAAATACTACCTATACATCAATATCTCCAAAAGAATTTAAAAGCATCGACAAAATAAACAGACGCGAAAAATTTAATCGAACCTCATAAAGAGACATTATGTTTGACACAATAATAAAATGTAATTCTCTTTCGATCGCTCGAAAGCGGGACTCGGACCAAATTTGGAGCGCGGGATGGTCACCTTACCAAGGGGGAGGGCCTCCACGACATTAATTTCGTGAAATGAACCTAATTTACATTTAAATAAGGACTCGCCTTAGCTGGGATAAGTTGCGAAACTAGCGGCCGGAGGCACTTCTCCTGCCCAAAGCAACGGGGTATTTCAGTAATATAATTTAATTCGGAATCTATATACAGTATAATTTATAGTTATACTTAAATGTGTTATGCAAAGGTTTATCAATAAATATCAATTGAGTACGAACTACAAAGGAAATGTTTATCTATTCAATACAAATGAAGAGTGTGGTGGTACATAATCATCAGCCTGCATTCTAGTCCACAGCTGGACATAGGCGTCATAGCATAAGTGTGTTGGTACGGTAGTCGAGATATTTTCACACTCATATTCAATTACTAGGAAAGGAACCACTTTTGCAACATAATTTTGTCCGCATCAAGCAAGGATTTTGACTGCAGGTTATTGCGAACGGAACATTTTGCGAACGTGAGTTGTAAACGTCACATTTTGTAAACGTGTAAATTTTGTAAACGCAATTTTTTGTATCCCTAAACGCAGAACGCGTTTAGGGATACAAAAAATTGCGAAAAATCTTAACTTGGAATTTTTAATACAAAGGCATGGTTATTAGGTATAGTATTCTCAAATGTTTCGTCAAAGCATAAACGAGGTTCTACGATTGAGCTTACATTTCAGCTTCAGCACCAAAGCTTTTATGCGAAAAACAAGAAAAGTTTTTAGATCTACAGAATCGACATGCTCCTCGATCTCTTTGAATATAAAATTGAGTCATCCACATCGAATTTAGAAGCAAGAAAAAGGATTTAAATAAACAAGAAAATTCGAGTCGGAAGGCGTAGCTCAAACTTTGGTGGAACTTTTTAACAACGCTCGAGCCGCTCGCCCGCGAAAGAGGGCCATCAATAACAAAATTAAAAATTCCCCAATTTGAATTTTAATTGCGTCCGATTATAATCAAGTCGATCACGAGTTACGGGAGCCGGGGTACGACGGATTTTGGGGTTCCTTGGTGTCTTCAAGAAAACTATAAAATGTCACGAGACTGGTAAGTAACCATTTATTTCTTGACCAAAGCATTTATATAATATTGTTCTTAATAATAATAAATAAACACTTCTCCCTGTTTGGCGGGTGGCATGGACAAACACAAGCATTTGTCGGTCAGATAAATACTTGCCCCGGCCGGGATTCGAACCCTGGACTTTGAGCATAGCAGGCAGAGTCACTACCAACTGGCGACAAATGGTTAACTAACCAATTAATCAATGAGACATAATGGTTATGAGTCAATTATCAAAGAATTTTCGATTGGTCTATATGATTAGATGAAACCAAGTGGAAGATTCGTTACTAACTCAGTGAAAGCAGTCCTACAAAACCAAGTACCGAGTACAGTGTTAGTGTAGGCCAGTCCAGTACGTGATGACGGCTGGATTGCATGTCATTTATATTGGCTTGTTATTAGTGTTTTAGTGGAAATTATAAATATAATACTGTGATTATACGGGTGTAACTTTGATTTCAGCTGTGTGGTGGCCGTGTGTACATGTAGTTGTGCACTCAGTGTTGTTTTCAAACGAGACAGAGCGTAAGATAAAGTACCGGATCTTCCTCCTTGGTGCCATCTAGTCAAAATACAAAATACTTACCTACTAGAATTTAAAAACATTTTCTTAAATCAATTTTGTGTACAACATTTTACTTTCCAGCTCATAGTTAATCAGGTTATTAAACGAAAAAAAAATATCCCCTAAATAATTCATCTGACGATCTCGTAAAACTATAGTTGCGTCTGGATCCAGCGGTTCAAAGCGGGGGGTGTAAGTTTAATCCTTATAAATTTCCTTTTTACACAAAGCAATATAAGTAATTAGCATAATTTCGTTGAGTAAATGAAATATGGTAATGAGGGGGTGTTAACCCCTTCTTGATGGGGGGGGGGGGCAGCGTCGCGGGTGCTGGGGGGTGGCTGGGACCCCTCCGAGTCGCATCCTCGCTGATACTCGTCACCCGATGTAGTGATGATTACAATTAAATTATCCGCCATTCAGGGGACGTTGCAGCCATTTTGTTTTGATTTTATGATTTTATGGTTATAGCTTTCTTAGAAATTGTCATTGTAGTTAGGTACTTGAGTGTAACTTTCAGATTGTATTAACGTCGCTACATTTAAATCTCTGAGATAATAATCGCATACGATTTACGTATCTACCATTTGTACGCACCTTTTTACTTTATTTAATCGTTCACAAATACGTATCCTTCGCAATTTATTATATCAACCAAATGTTTATAAAAATTCAAGATTTTTTTCTTTTTTTAAGTTTTAGGACATCTTGCTTCCGTTGCATCTAAACTAGATGATACATTAAAGGGAAAAGAATCTATGCTTTCTTTAGCCTAAAACATCTTTACGTTTACCTAAAATCATAGACTAAGTGGAGTGAATTTATATAATGGTATCATTTATCAATCATCAGGTCGACCCTTCAACGTCGACTGCTGGACATAAACCTATCAGGTGGCTAATATTGTCAGTGACCAAAATAATAATATCTACCAAAATTGTATAAGTAACTTGAAAAATAACACGACTTTTGACGGTAAAGGAATCCAGATCAAGTTACTAAGTTTTTCAACAAACCGTTTATTTTAATGTCCTCCAACATTTTAACACTCCATTAAACGCAAAAACCCGTCACTCTAACCCATTAAATTATCTCTATCCTAATACGCGTATAAAAAAACTTATTACGAAAAAAATCGATGGGACGCCAATTAAAATCGAAGTGCTAATAAAACCCGAAAGGAATCGAACCGGCGACTGCTCCACTTCGTGAAATGCCCGTTCGTGATAAAAGGTCTTCGAAAACACAATACCGGGTCTACCCTCGCCTCACAGATAAGGACAGACATACCCAAGATGTTGTGAGAGCGAAAGGGATGTAGTCCAATTGGAATTAATTAATTATAATTAAGTTTTAAGTTGACGCGCCGGTTACGAGTAAGCGTAGACTTTCGTTTTTGCGCCTGTGTGCGGTGTTGATAGTTTGTCTGTGTGTGTGTTTTATCGATTGGAACTATGGGCCAGAGATAATGAGCTGGGTAGGGCGGATTGTAATAAGTTTTTGGGGTCGATGTAGTTTCTAATACGACTATACAGATGTGAACTCATTATGCGTTGCTTCAGTCACGCGTTTATTCATCTACGTTTGTGTTTAGCTTGAACTATCGACGCTCTATGCCTGTGAATTCTCTATAATTTGATCGGCCTATTCCTTTATTTAAACTAGATATTTATCTACTCGCGTATTGAAATTTCTTAAACGATGTTGGATGTTGTACCCACGTTTTATCATGGTTTCTTCAAACTGTGCTGTAATGAAAAGTGTACTTTTCGATAGTACCTACAGATTTTCTTCTACCTTTCTAATACAGATTTGCTATTTTTTTCGATATAGATTTTCCACTTTTGTTCGACAAAGTAATTTGAATTTCGACAGAGATTTTTCATTTCAAATTTTTGTCTGTGATTGCGACTATTGTTAGACGAAGGCAAATTTTTGTATGCACTGTTTCGCAATTAGGTATTTCAAGTAATTTCAACACTATATTCTATACATGCATATCTGACGTATATTTTAAAATTTTTATGTTCCGCCCTTCAAAGTTATCCGTCCGTCTGTTTGTCGCCGATAACTACTGTATATGTATCTGTATGAATTAAACAGAAATAATGGTAACGTGTAAACACATACTTACATATTATGTAGGTACTTATAATACGAACGTACGAGGCAGCGATCTTCTGTTTTATAGCGGCCGATTGGCTACAGAATTTCGGAATTCGAATTTGGAAATTATTTTCGTCCCTCGAGTATTTGATTTAAAAAAAAAACATACGTACGGCCGAACATAGTACCTCCTCCTTTTTTGGAAGTCGGTAAAAAGGAGGAAAATATTTATCTAACATACAAGTAAGTTTACCTATGCCTAATCTATACCTTGTGTATTCTGTGGTAACAATCAAATATCGAATAAAATAAGGCACGTCAGCAAAATGACGTATCCAAAGTAACCACCTGCCTGATATAGAGGACAAAGATCGGCATACGTGTGGGGTACGAATTAGTCCGACCGACCGTCTCCACTATAACAACAGGGGGACCAGCCTACCCCCCGGGGGTAACTATCGATTTTGGATGAGGAACTGGACTCGAGACATGCAACGCTTAATATCAATTCGAGATAACCTTTACAGGGTTTGCTTTGATTCTGGAAGGGTTTGGGGAGTATAGTAGATAGTCTTTTGTTTTGTATAAGTACATCAAGTTAATAGAGATGTAAACTTGCCTGTGCCTAGAGGTGGATAATCAAAAGAATAATTTTTTATTATTATGGTAAGGTAATGATCGAAGGTATGGAAGTAGAGGACTTCAAGAAGAGAGTCAAAAGACCCCTTTAAATAAGGCCGGCAACGCACCAGCACCCCCCGGGTGTTGCAGGTGTCTATAGGCGGCGGTGACCTCTTAACATCAGGAGGCCCGCCTGCTTGTTGCCCCCGTAGCAATAAAAAAGAGAACCGGTTTAAAAAAAAATTGTTACATATTCCTTGGATTTTGGGAATTAGACCGTTTTTTCCGTGTTTACTTTTCATCTCAGGAAAAACATTTTTTGCACTAATCGTAGACAAAGCCCGGTGTCAGTAGTACTATTAAGAAGTAATACTACCATAGAAATAAGAAAAAAAAATAAGAAAAACTACCATAAGGTAGTAAAAATGACACACTTTTGTGTCACTAGGACTACCAGTAGTACTAGTGACCTTATGCAGTCGCGAAGCGATACAATAGTAAGTTCAATTGAATTCAATTTCGATGCCCATAATTCATTAATAATAATAATGAATCATGCAATACGATAGTACATAAAACGAAAGAAACGAAATCACCTCGATCGTTAACTAAGTAAATTCGTGAAACACTTAACGCCCTCCGAAAACAGGGTTAAAAACAATAGAACACAAGTATCTATGTTTTCTCTATCCCTCGCATACAGAATAAAGGAGAGAGGTGCAAGTAGCACCCGAGGCGAGCAAGCGTTGGCGCCAAATGTAAAAAAAAATGAGTCTGAAAAGTGCTGAGGGAAATGCAAAGGATTCTGTCGAGGGGTCCCGGAGGCAGGGCCGGTTGTGACAACATAATATTGACCAGGGATTAAACAATTTATGAAGCTTTCATTTGTCTTGTTCTGCTCGTAGGTAACGTTAAGCCATAGGTAAGAAAATCTCAAATGAATAAAATCTCAAAAAAAAAACAAAAAAAAAAATTTGTAGGAACAAATTTTAACTCAAATAATAAGTCACGTAGTCGTCGTGGTGAGAATCTCGTTTATTTCAAATCTTTTTAACAGCAAGAATTTTTTAAATTACATATCGTTGGTTGAAAATAAAATTTAAGGTTCCTATGTTGTCACCATTATTTATAAGTCTGTGGTAGTACCAACTGGATAATTTTTTATGAAATTCTTAATGTCCCTACTCCCCACCCATGGGACGAAGGCGGTGGGGACAACGGGTACTTTCCACCTCAGGAGAGAATTGAAATAGGTAGGTACTTTATGTATCGGTAACGGAACGAAAGACAATCGCAATGGATAAGAAGGGAATTTCACTACCAAAGGACGTGTCATGAACTTTATTATCTTAACTCAATCTAGCAAAATAATTATGAAAACTACGTAAGTATAGCTAACACGTGTAAAAAGAACTTTATTATAGAGCGTAATAAACCGTTAAAGCTTAAAAACCACAACCTGGTGTTAACCAAAGTTAAAGCCGCGGTGCCGCCGGCCCGGGCTCCCGGCTAAGCACATATTTGTTCGCGCCCCGACGTTTTTGACATTCCTACCTCGCCTCAACTTTTCTTAGGGTTGTTACGCTTGTAGTGATCAGGTTTACGCCCTTTTAGGGTTGGCGATCAGTAGAAAAATTTAAATAAATCTTTTTAGAGTTCCGTAAAACGGATATCACAACGAGCCTTTTTTGTCCGTCTGTTTGTCCGCTGGACAATTAAAAATGACCTTTTGAGCTGAAATTTGGAAATCGGTATGTAGAATTGCCCCGCAACACAAAGATAAGAAAAGTTATAAATCTTCAAGAAAATAGTTTATTTTCCGAAGATAGAATAGTACATTGTTAACCTAGGTGTGAAAGTAACTTATTTAAGTCCCGAGACGTGGTTTGGCGCCCGACGCGTAGCGAGGGCGCCAATAGTTCGAGGGACCTCTAAATAAGTCTTGAACCCGAGGGAAACACTGTGCTTTTCATTAAGAATACACTGAAAGTAAAACGGAAGTATAAACTTACGAAGTATACGGAAGTATAAACAAAACTCTACAACTCGAAAAAACAAATGAAGATCGGATTGCCGCCTTTCCCGTCTACTTAGTTTTTTTTTCTGTGACCGGCCAGCTATTCTGCCATTATTTTTCATTTCCATCATTGAAAATATTGTAAATATTTTGCCCAAATCTATGTTATTTTAAAGAAATAGTTGACAGTAATAATTATAATAAAGTCATTTAAAAAAATATATTCTTTAATTATTACATAACTTTATGTTATTTCAATTTTACATCGCGCTGTAATTGTGTGGCTGTATAGACAGTTTGAACATGGTCCAATAGAAATGTCAAAATAGTACTAGTTTTTTTTAATATAATTTGACAGCTGTCAGTTGAAAGCGATTCTCCCTAGGGCTGAGATGTATTACTTTCAACCCGCTCCTCAGGCAACTTCAGACCTACTTTCAGAGTATGAGTAATGAAAAGTTTAATTACTGAAAGCGTAAATAGTGTCCGGAACGTTGTGTATGACACGACGCCGACGTACAATTTTAAATTTTTTGTGTTTTGTGCTATATCTCTAATATAAATTCTTATGAAAAGCTATCATTATAAAATGTCTGTTAATAAAACTAAAATATTATAAAATAATTTGCCCTTGAGTGTTTATTACCAGCACAGGTATTAATTTACGTACTTCTCAGTTGTTACACAGTAACTTAACAACTTCAAACTCTAGCGAGAAGTCTCTCAAACGGATATGATCAAAACATCAACACTCAACAGCCATTAAAACACAAAAAAATATGAACAGCAACACTCATAAACCGACTTGCCGTTAAAACTTAACACTCGACAACCCTAGCGCAGGCAATGAAAAGTCGGTTAAGCTAATGTTATCGAGAAATAAAAATGTATAATAAAATACAAACACGCCGCGCGAGGAAACAATTTGCCGCAGGAGACTGGAAGATTTCCTACCATCTACAACATGCCCCTTCAAAACCCAACTTAAATACCATTGCAACACAGTTTAGAATCGACTGACGCTACTGTGTAGAATGTTCCTTGAATTTTCTAAATACTGCCGTACAAATATCAGCTTTAACGGAAGCACATAAAGTTGATTGTTGAGCGGAATGCGTGTTCGGCAATTCAGGAAGAAAAGAGAGTTTTCCGGCTCGGGCCGTCGTAGTGACATTTATGTTAACCCACCCACGCCGCCGCCGGGTAGACCATTCATAAAGACTTGTTCGAAAGTAAACTCGTTGGATGTGTACGGGGATTTGATGCTCGACAACGGTTAAATGTTTTGTTTTGACGTTTTGTATCCCGTGTGAGCTGCGAAGTGTAAATAAAGTCGTCTTATTTTTAACTATTCTGATAAACTGCGGTAGTTATGAAACTACTAATTACTACTACTTAAAGAGTTTAAAGGATTCATAGTTCTTACTAAATACCTACTAAATATTTTTTCTACACACAACTTTTTTAAGGTGTTTACGTGAAAAGTGCATTACAATTATGGTATGGCGTTGACTCCAGGGCGACATAGTCGCTTTAGCAACTAAGCTCTGTAAATTAAGATTAAAAAATAATAATTATGGTATGAAATATTAAATTCTTGTTTAGGGCAATGGTATAAAAACATTAGCCCAAAACAATATAGCACATACCAAAGTTTCTATTTTAAAAGTCGATAGGAGTAAGATATATAAGATGACGTAAGTGGGTAATAATAGGTATTATGTTAAATGCTGTGTTACACTGAAATATTATATTATTTTATTGGATGTTAAAGTTTCAAAGTTAATTGCTATACAAAAAAATATTTCCTAATTAAAACGTTCCCTTTGATCAACATGGTCGGTCAGTGTTAATGATATTGTCACATCACAACAACACAGCCTAAAGCCGCTGGAAAAAGAAAAAGAATTCGAAATTTGAACGCTTCTTTTTTCTAATCCGTCGGCAAGGACACGTTTACGGCGCCACCTGTTGAACCGGGTCACGTGACTTTTTTGTTCCAAGGACGCGTGCCTCCTTCGCTCATTCATGGGCGGGATCCCCCCGCTCCTTACGCGGGGGTTAGAGGGGATTTTTTGTTCCCCTACGTGAACTCCAGAGGGCTTTCACCTACGTGCATTTTCGAGGTCACGGCGGCGGCGGGAAAATTCGAAGCGTTGTTTGTCGTTGTTTCGGCCTTTTGGCGCGCTTCTCAACTTTTGTTAGCGCGTTCGCAGAGATAGATAGATACCTAGAATCTCTCTTCTTCTGTTTATTATTGCTTTGTTATAGGTAGTTATTGGCAATGAGTTGACAGTTCCAAATACTGTTTTTTTAAACGCGAATAACTCAGCAGCTTAGATTATTAAATCAAGATCTGCTAGACAGTGTTGCAGTTGGCGCAAGATTTTATTAGTCAATTTGACATTTCATAAACTGGTTTTTGAATGTCAGATTGACAATACGTCTTGGCCTAACTAATGGCTTCATAAAGATGGATTTTCGAAACAAACCTATTAACGAATTAAGGAGGGCGGACTCCTCGTCACACCAGCTTGTAACACTACGATAGAGCAATACTTATGGGCTCCCTAAACGATCATGCGGAATGTCATGCATTACGTGCTGTTACTCATGCATGAACGTCTCGCTGTAGTGATTGACGTGCATGACATGCAAACTACGTGCATAAAATGCAAACTACGTGCTGGCCGTTGCTTCACTGTACTGATAGCAAGCATGATGGTCCATCATTCGCTTGCATGACATTCACGTAAACGTGTCATGCAAGCATGATCGTTTAGGGACACTTTTAGGTTTCTCATTAGAAGATAATTAAGGGTTATTTAATTCATGGCTTCATAGAGCCCTGTTGCTAATTTTTAATTAAATTCTCAACGGAAAAAGTAATATTGTTTGTTACTCCCATCTTTAACTTATATTATTTCAACATCGACACGTTTTATTTACAAATTCACCTAATTAATGTAAAAACGTGTTTGATTTTTGGAAACCCGGCGACTTTCTATTTTTTATATTGCTGTTTTTAAACTGCGACAGCCAGATATGTCTAAATATGCAGATTAAAAAGTCTTAAATAAGTACGTAGACATACTTAAACGAATCAGTCATTAAAATAAAGAAACGTCGAGTCGCTTGCGAGTATCTAATTAAATAATAAAATCAGCTACTAATCTTTTATTATGCAGATAAATTTAAACCAACACTTATTTGCATAATGTAACTAGTACAGCAATTATGCAGTAACGAGAACGTGACTAAAAGTACGTTATAATAGCTATTTAATATTATAATTACTTACTACGAGTAACTAGTATCCTGGTTTAATCATTTTGATATCCAGGTGATTGATATACTTATCTGTGGAACTTTCTAAAAGTTTCAGTAGCTATTCGTACATACTTACAAAAAGTAACCGTTGTTGAAGTCGTTTTTTTTTAAATTAACGTACGGTCGACCGCGCGTCAGTGGAAACAAAACCAGTATAAACTGGTCTCTCATAGTATTGAAACTCCATAATAGACTAGGTCAGCTCAAGGTCAGAGTGTTTCCACGCGGTCGACTGTACCTATGTACCTATATATAGTTTTTGGTATATTTTATATCAGTTTCATATCAGTGTACTTTATAGTATAAATTTATGTACACACCTTGTCCGCCTTTCTTATAAATTATCTCCCTCATGGATTTACTGGAAGAAATCTCTAAGTATCACAGATAAGTTCGCCCTTGGTACTGTCATGTACTGTAGTAGTGAGTAGTGGATTTTTTTAAAGAAGTTTCGAGTCTCTTTGGTGGCGCGCGCGCTCACCTATGGAGACTGCATCTTGCATATTTAGTATGGGAACCAATGGTGCCACTTACAGGGGGGGTGCGGACAAAGGAAGCGGAGTAGCGGGAGGAGGTTGCTAATACAAATTTATATGGAGTTTGAAAATGAGAATGTGTGAGTGAATCACAGTATTGTCATACATTTGACTTTTGACTTCCATAGAATGCTTCTTTTACGCCTCTTTAAGGGGCCGCGAGCACGCACCAAAGAGATCTAAACTCTATGATTACAGTAAATCGATTGTGTTATGTTTTGCCTGTCTGTGCTAAGTTATTAAATAAAATAAGTTACCACTGACCATTTTCACCAAGCAATATGTAGATTAATTTATACAAAGCAACGTAAACTAAATTAGTAACGAAGTAGGCGAAACTAGTGGCGGCGGTATCGACCAAAAATCCCCGGGCCGCATTACCATAACAATTTAATTAATCAAGTCCCTCCCGACATTAGACGGAGGCACAATAACTCTATATTATTTGTGCGTGCCGGTTAAGAAATTGTGGAGCTGTCTGTACTGTTCTTATGGCTATACTGTGGTAAGGTACCAAGTGTGCGGGGTGTGTTTCTCGTTCTGTAATCAGATTTTATTTTTGGATTTTTTTGTTACGAAACTATTTTTTTTTAATCCGTTTATTTCTTTTTTTAAGGGGATTTTTACAATTAATAATGACAGCCCCGTGTAACTGTGTTAATAGTGTAAAGGATATGTGCTACCAAACGTGGAAGGAATATTTTGATGCAAGATCAAGGGAAAAAGGAATATGGTATAGGATTATTCAACCAACTCCTCTGCGTTCTCCTTGGATTGATAATTGCTCAGTTAATAGAGGAGATTTATTGATAGCGCTAAGACTTCGCTCCGGACACATTCCACTGAACAAATTTGCTTATTTGATGGGCAAATCACCTTTGCCCAATTGTACAGAGTGCGACGTGCCAAAGGACGTATATCACGTGCTGATGGAATGTGTCCGGAATGAAACTTTGAGATCTCAAATATATTGGAATGTTAATTTATTAGATTTAGGTCACAGTATCAGTGCCTTGGCTTTCCCTCTATCGGAGGCTGCCAAGGCACTTTATAAATTAGTTAAGGTAGGAATCAGCAGAAGAAGCCTATAAGGTACTACACCGGTAGACTTCTTCGGTTGATCTACGCTGATCCCAATAGAGCGACATAGTCGCTTTAGCGACTAAGCTCTTTAAATAAGAATAAAAAAAAATGACAGCCCCATCATAGCCTGAGTATACAATAAACTTAACCTAAGGTACACTTCTATCAAATGTCACTAAATCATAAATCATTCTAGCCGACCTCGAAATTTTTCCGACTTCGTTCAAAATTTTTGAATGCAATCGGAAAGTCAACGTCTCTTTAGACGGTAGTGTTGAGAAATTCGCTCATAGCAAAAGTCGCGATAGCTCGGTTGGTAAGAGCAGGCCCCGGACTGGCTAGGTGGCAGGTTCAAATCCTGCTCGCGAATTAAATTTTAAAGTAACTAGCTACATCATTTTTTTTAATTTACAAAAATCCTATATTCATTTTGACATTTTTTTGCCTTTGTTTTAGATATTTTTTTACATTCTTAAACCATTATCTTACTTTAAAGCTTCTAAACTTATAGGGGATCTCAGCCACACGCGGCTTGCGGTGGCGGTGGCGGCCTGTTGTATTCCATAAGCAATGTATGTGAGGCTTCACACACGCGCGGCCTGCGTTTGCATATTAAGGCTGCGGCCTGCGGTGGGCCGCCACCGCAGGCCGCATGTGTCTGAGATACGCTTATATCTGTTTGCCTATTTTTGACACAGATCTCGTCCAAACTCTTCCATCCCCCTCTTCTCGTTATCCTTGTGCATGTTTTTCTTGCTATATCTATAACTCTTCTCTGACATAAAAGTAGGTACCTACGTAAATATAAGTCATAGAGCAGCTAGCCGCCGCGTGCCAACCGCCGCGTTTCCCCGCGTCTCACACGCCTCCCCGAAGACCACCCCAGTACATCATCTCATTTGAATTTCTAACTAGGAAACCTCCATGCAATTATTGGATTAATGTAAATTACGCAGACTACGGCTCCACGGTGCACTATCAGGACAGGGTTTAATTAGAATCCGGTTAACTCCAATAACTCTATGTTTATGTAGAGACGGGCTAGCGTCTTCTGAACAACTTATACCTAATAAAATAAATATACCTAATTAAATAACTTTATGAAAGCGCAAATGTCAGTCTAGTCGTCACACTGAGGCGTCGTCCTAATACTACGCGATTACGCGACTATCGCGCGAATAAGCAGTTCTATAGTAAAAATCTATGTAGGTAATCGTGCGAATGTCAACTAGGACACTTAATATAACGCGATTGCGCGATTCGCGTGAACTTTGTATGTGCGCGCGAAATAACTCTATGTTTATGTAGAGACGGGCTAGCGTCTTCTGAACAACTTATAGCTAATAAAATAAATATAACTAATTAAATAACTTTATGAAAGCGCAAATGTACAGTCTGTCGTCACACTGAGGCGTCGTCCTAATACTACGCGACAATCGCGCGATTATGCGATGCAATCATCGCACGTTCTATAGTAAAAACCTATGTACGTATTCGCGCGAATGTCAACTAGGACACTTAATATAACGCGATTGCGCGGTTCGCGCTAACTTTATATGAGCGCGTGATCAAACATACTGACGTCGAAAGGTTGACATTCGCGCGATTACATCTATTTTATTAGCGAACGCGCGATGATCGCATCGCTTATTTGCGCGATGGTCGCGTTGTTTTAGGACGACGCCTCAGAATCAACGGCAGTGCAAGCACTAACAGGTATTTTTAAAAATTAAGTACTTTCGCCCCGTGGTTTTGTCCGGGTTAAAGCGTATCCTATATTTTATTCTGGGATTTAAGCTATAGTATTTCAGACAAACTTGTAAATATTTTTGTTTCCTATCAACAAATTGTTCGCTTCTAGCCAAATGATATTACTTACAAGCTTGCTCAAATGAAATATTATTTTTTAAAAACAAATTATAATATTAATTTAAGTATACCAAACTTTCATCCCACAAACGTAAATCAATCGTTTATAATACCACACCAATACAAAACACTGCCGCATTAAAATGTATAGGGTAATCGTAGCAGTGATTGACCGTCTAGCCGTAACGCAAGAAGCGGGTGGAATAAGCGGGCGGCGCGCGGCGGCGGCGTCGACGCCTTAGTAATTTCCGAAATCGCTTGTCGACAATCAGAATAGTGCTGCGCCATCTGCGAACTGAATCCGAATAATTAGATCTCGATCTGCATCTAATTGGGATTGTAATTTTGTTTCAAGTTGAATCTTGGATCGAGTTTAATGAACTTTGAATCTTAGTGTTCGTAATGTAAAAGTTCCATGGGAAAAGTGAGGATTTGCATTTAACACATTTTGTTGCAAGTACTGTTAGTTACATTCGGTCTATCTTTTCAATTAGGACGAAGACGTACTTACCTATAGGTAAAGAATCATGTCGCAAGGGATCGCCTACTATCCCATTTAATATTACAACGGCGAAAGTGTGTATGTTTGTTACAAAGGCGAAAGTTTGTATGTTTGTTTGTTTTATTTATTTGTTGGTCAATCGCTCCTTAAAGGTTCAAGCTTATATAGCGGACGAAGTCACGGGCATATACTACTAGCAATTTGTAATGTCAAGTAATTCGTTGGTACTTACCTATACCTTTATAAAAAACTTTTATTTTTATTTTTTAGAAACTCACATGAAAATTAAAATTTATTAATCCGAATTTGAACAGTGAAATCTGTACAAACTTAGCAAGAGCAGTGCGTCAACGGCCCAATCAGAAATATAATTAGATTGAGACCGGCGCCTAATTGTGATGGTCTCAAGTTGCTAGCCCCTACGGGTGCGGCTATTGCCAAAATCAATACCGGACCTGACGTTTGGGCCTTAAGCATTTTGCTCTATAAACATGAGAGCCGAGTGACTAATTAACTTTTGTAACTAATATTTTGTTAGAAAATTATAGAAAGTTGCTCAGAATTAACTAGGGTAATAAATATAATAATAAATTAGATTTTGAAGTAGTCTCTTGGCGTAAGTAATAAGTGATAGAAAACAGTGCGAATGGTAGAGCTGTTAAGTTTTTATAGGTGTGTCATTAGAATAGGTCACAATATTTATTGCCAGGAACGAATATTGGATGCTTTTACATATTTTTTAAATTGTTTAGTTTGTTCGGTTTCTTGATATTAAACATTGACATTTTAAAAATGGGATTGTAGAAACGAACGTACAATCTATCGATTAATAGTGTAATAATATCGACATATTTGAAAGTCGATAAAACAAAAAATGACTATAACAATTAATTTTTGCCATGAAAAATCCGAACCCTGCTTATTAACATCTTCCTCAAAAAAATAATGAAGTAGTAAGATATCCTGTGGTTGTGAGTATGACGTTCGTTACATCTCAATAAGTTCACGCTCCTAGCGCCCATAAACGTCGGCCGTTAAATAAAATACGCGTTCCCAGGGAACCGATAACTGTTCTTTCGACCGCTAATCACCCCATGAATCCGAACCAGCCCACGGACAGTCCGTCATAACTCCCAACTCCAAAAGTAATACCATCAACTCGGTGTTAACTTAATTTGAGTCACTTTAACAAGTCCAATTAAAGGAATTTGTGTTTCTCTTATCTTCAATATAACATTGAGCATAATTTCAAATTATATTTCAAACTTTCCGATAATGAAGGGTGGGTGGGAGAGGGTTGGGGTGCGCGGGCGGGGAGCGCCACTTCGCTTATTTCATTAGTTACATAAATTCTCCTATTGAGGATGGCTGGCAGAAAGGGGACGGTTTACCCTTATTACGAGAGTCTCCTTATCAATACAATTATTAATATAATAATATTATTATTGTAATAATTTGGGAGCCGGAGAGGAGTCGTAGCTTAACTCCGCCAGTAATAAAGGGTGGTGAGAGATAATGGAATGGAAAACAGTTTGAAGTTTTATTGGAAAATTGGTGCCGACTAATTGGCAGCATTATCGATCTGTTGGCGACTCAAGGAGAGGGGTTTTTATCGGAGCAGCCGCGTTAACGATAAAAGCTAAAATTTTGGGTTTAACAATAACTCTATTAACAGTTTATCAAAGGTTATGGTTGAAAAGTGCTTCTTAGATCAACTTTGAATTGTAATAACTTCACGGCAACTTCATATAATCGAGTCTCCTTTAATTAAATTTAATGTAACATATTATCTCAATTATAAATATCCATTACAGTCGATACCTCACGAACCATCGAAACCAATAATCTTAACATTTTTAAAGCATAAAGTTTTTATTTAACTAAAATATTCGCTTTTACGCTCAAGTTGTACGCTTGGAATTAACATAATAATGATACTAACAATAGTAACGAACAACGTTTCAAGAAAACCCTGTGGCGCGATACGATCTAACCTAACGTATAACGAAGCCTTGCATATAGAAATTGAAACTGGGTTGGGGTTAATCCCGTCCCAACAGAGCCACAAGCATAGCCATAATTCCTTGGGGCAGCGTCTCATTATAACACTAATACAAGACTCATCCCGAAGTTACGGTGAATACATTAAAGGGTTCAATCCTTACTGATGAGACATCGGCCGGGTGGGGTGGGGCTGCCCCACCCCCGGCAGGGTCGCCCCGGGCACTGGCCCGGCTGAGGGGGAATAAGGCAGGCATTATAGGAGATAGCGTTCATTTACATTGTCCAATAACTCCAAGTAGTGTCCGAGCGAATATTAGTTTATGGCGTGCGGTACTCTCCAACACGTATATTATACCAACTTACTGACTAGCTTCGCACGCATTTATCTAACGGTCAATTTTTCGATTTTAAACAGCGAACGAAAGGGCGGAATAATTTCGGCTCTGTAATTAATTCGATTTGCTTTTAATTAACGAGACGCCAATTTCAATAAAAAAAAATTGAAGTCTCCAAAGGATTTCTGATTACAAAACGTCGGCCGACAAAAATTAATCGAGTTGTCGGAAAATTTGTTCCCAATACAAACTTTGAAGGGTAAATGCGACTATTGTTGGGCCAACCAGCTGCGGCTAACCGGCTAAACGATAATAAGACAGCAGTGCACGCACCGACGGAAATATACGGCATTACTATCAGAGAGTGGCATGCAGAGGACGTGCCCCCACGTTGCGCACGCCACACATAAATACACGACATCAAGATGCACATACACACACATACGTATTCTTCCCACACATCCCAGACCAATGGACAGGCTTTAGTCTCATTCAGCAAACGGAGATGCACAGTCCTAATTATTGAGAGACTAGAAACAAGGCCCGGCTGAAGGCTATTGTTGGATAAGGTAACTATTTGATAAGAGTATAAGGATGGAACAAGTAACAAGATTCTTTTTACGTATACCATAAATTGTTTTGCAAAATTGAAAAAATACTTTTTATATGAATTGTTTTTATTTGTTACGGTTATTTGTAGTGATGATTTATGAGTTTGTATCTAATCTTGACGGTGTGTTACTTAATTAATTTTGGTTCGGTATGTACTGTGTCCACTCACAGTACCATTCACCCTACGGTGCCATTTTTCAAGTTAGATTTATTTTGTAAAAAATACATCCAATCTTTTCTATCTTTCTAAAACTCTAGTACTTACTTACATGAAATTATTGTAAAATAATATAATAGGTTCTACATTATTTATTTACATTGCGTTATTTGCATAAATAAATTAAAGTAACTTAATTTTCGTAATTTAATTTTCATAAATCATTTACTTTCGTAGCATATCACTTCTTCGGGAAATATGCAATGTTAGGGGAATCGTGACATTGAGATAAATATGAAGTTACTAATAGTCATTTAGTACTAAAATATATGTGAGTAGGTAGGTTAGGTAAAGGCTGCTTTCAGTCTAGTCTAGACTAAACTATTGATAATTTGTTGTGTCAGCTTGGGCCAAGCGAGACGGACGGTGTTTGAACAAGACATTCAGGATATTATTGTAAGTTAAACTGTGTTATTTAGTAAAGTATTAAGTAAAATTTATTTATTTATATCATCTTATCTTTAGGCACGTAGAGTGCACTTAGATACGTCTTATAATATACGTATTATAATACTATTAATTATTTGTTATTTATTTACATAATTAAAAAGTAGTAGGTACACTAATTAGGTGCAAAATTGTTCTGAAAAGAGGTTAGATAAAGGGATTCCTCGATTAAGATATTATTACCATTCTAAATGGATCTGACTGAAAAAAAATTATACAAAATGATAACCCGTATCGCCACGGAGCGGTTTGTATGATCGTAGTTATTTTAAAAGTTGTATAGGTATCTACTAAAATTTTCTGTTCAGTTTCCGATACTGCCTATAAGTTTTTTTTTACACCCTGCGTAATTCCAGTTTTAAAGAAGATTAAAGTTTATCCAGATGACATGTGCCCAAGAAACACCAAACTATTATCTACCTACGTAACTAGGTACCTACATATTAAATTCAAAAAGTGATGTCAATAAGTACACCTCAGTAGGTACAATGCAATTGGTACTCGTATAATTTATTTAAACATAATAGTCCAGTGCGTTCCGTTATACGCCGTAAATGAATAGAGATGCTTTTCATCACGGACAATATGACATTTAATCTTCGATCATAATTTCTATGCTCGGACGTCGTCTAAGCATAAATTCATACGTGGCCGCACGCACGCATCGTACCGTCAAATAAACTGGCAGTTTAATCAAAGCCATTAGACAAGTGAGCCAAACACCCAAAACCAACCAGAGCTGACCCTTGAACCTTCTCTAAACTTCCTAGCCTCAGTATCAAGTGGCATTAGTTGGGGGAAGGTGGGGAGACCTGGCACTAATGGTGGGTGGTATAGCTGATGCCTTTAACGCCTTGCTGGCTGTTGACCAACGCCAGGAGGCAGGGAGGCCATGCGTTCTTAATAAAGATGGCGGAAGCAACATGGCCGCATTGGTGGGAAACTATGTTCCGGCAATAATAAAATAGTATTGGCATTGCACATAATCAATTACAAGCACGACAAAAAAACCTAATGCCATTTTTAAAAACACTTTGAAAGCAAAAATCTAATGTCATTTCCACGTTTTGTACCATAAAAAGTTTACACAATTTTCAATGAGCCTTTTTTCAGGCTAGCTTCCATAAAACTCACATAGATGGCACTGTCCAAGGAGTTAAAAATCTTTCGGATGTTTATGGGTTATTTTATTATTATTTAAAACTTTTTTTTAAATCTCTGTTTATATCTATTACTCGGACAGATTAAGTAGGTACCTACTTTAAGATTTAAATTTTTTCTTGAAATTCTCTTTATTGCTCTTAGGTATTCTTCGGCTTTAACTGGAAGTGCAGCATAAAAGCGCACACTAATATTTTTGTTGTTAGTGAAATCAATTAAGCCAAACAGTGCAGTAACATGTTAACACTGTTCATGGGGCCCCACGCCAGCAGCACACTCGCACTGAGCTTCTGACGGTCGTGTTCTCTTCATTTTTTATGAATACTGTATAAAATATTTTTAACCCCTTGGACAGCGCCATCTATCTGACTTTTACGGAAGCTAGTCTGGAAAACGGCTAGGCAAATGTTTTTGGAAGACCGATACGTTCAGCCAAGTCATTCAATTCCATTAGAAGCGAATGGAATTGTTGGAGGCTTATCTGCAGTTAGCTGGCGGCGTGTGAGCCCGCCACGACGACGGTGTTTATCAAGTGCGACGTGCCACCATACATTACGCGGCCGATACAACCCTATAATGAGAGTCCAACGCGTATATAACTCATCTCCGGCTCCCAGTTAAATTATTCAGGGGAGAGTAATCTTATTACATTTACATATTAATCAACGGATTTTAATTATCCCCCTCCCCCCCCCCTCCCCCACCTTGATAATTTGCCTTCGAAATGCGCCTTGCCTTGATTGAAGATGTGTTTGTGTGAGTGGTAATGTTCGTTAATAGTTTGTTTGTGTTTGTTAGCATAACTTAGTATTCAAAACTGGTTAATGTTCTGAATCCATTATTTCATTTCGAACTTGTTCAAATTGACTTACAGAAGCGGCGACGGAAATGGGTGTAGTACGTTACCTGAAACCAAAAAGTAACATTAGTTTAAAATTCGCATTAATTTAATATCTATTAAAATGGAGGCAGACCATATTTTTAAAGAAACCCTGGGGCAGAACATATTAGGGACTGCGCAAACCAAGCGGAAATTTGCCCGCGCACTTTTTGACGTCATTTACAAATGAACCATATCACTATTTATCCTCAGCCTCAAGAACAAAATCGTATAAGGACTTCTGCACGTCGGCGTCGCCTCGCGAAAATGTTGAATTCTCATAATGTTTTTTCTCCACCGACGCTGACTTTTTCTATGACACCATTTTACGCGGGCGAAGTCGCGGGGCATCCGCTAGTAAAGCATAATATTATGTTAGTACACCTAATTAAACTGAGTAAATCCGTAAAGTAACACAAAAAAAACATAAAGTACTCCGAGCATAGATACTTCTTCAACCAAAAGCTAGATGAAAGTTCACAGTTAAAAAGAAAAGCGTAAACAAATAAGGCATCGTGCACACGAGTTTAATCAACGTACTCATTTGTCGGACGACGCGGGCAACGCATTAGTGCGTGGAAGCCGAACGCGCGCTGGGCGGAGCGCATAATCGTAAAGCATTCGAGAAATATTATAAGGCTACCAGTGAAGCCCGGAGGCTGCAATTAATAAGTATGTTAATACTGAGAATGAAGAATTAAAGGTACAGACGTAGAACGGCCTTCTCTAAAATTATAAAGAGCACAAACAACTGACTTTTAAAACTTGGTCATTTATTTGTAAAGAAAAAAAGTTACAAAATAATCATCAAGTCTATACTAACCCTAATACCTAACCCTAAACCGTGAATTTTCTTTTTCTTGTTCGAGATTTTTTCTGATTGCTTCTATTGTCAAAGTTTATCTTACAACTTTATATTTCAACCCTTTTAGGACATTATTTTATGTATTTTTTCGCGAAATCGACGTTTATTTAAAGTCAAGTTTAATTTATAGAAACAATACGAAATTAAGTAAATTGTTATTTTTTGAACGAACTTAGTTAGAACCTTTGTACTAAAAATTCCTTAAATTTCGGAATCTTAATAATTTATGATAAAAATTTTAAGATGAAGAAAGCTCTGCGAAGATGTAAGTTTCTTTAAAGGTATCGGAATATCACCGATTGGCTCCAAATGCCAGGTGCCGTGCACATGGTGACTTAGATGATCGAACAATGGTGGTATAACCGTTCAAACCAGTTCACAGTCAGGTAATATAAGCAGCCGCTGCGTGCGATGGGCTACACCAGCCGTGGGCAATATTAACATTATTCTATGCCCACTAGAGGACGTTGTACAACTTGGCATGTATTAGTACATGCGCAATTTTCTATCAATAATTTAATTTTAATGATGAATCTTCTGGTCACGATTAAAGATTGACGGTGAGATTAATATTCTAATTAGAGAAAGTGGGGGCAATGTGAACTATAATAATACTAGTAGTTCCGTGAGAACAGTAGACCTCGCCAGCCCTTATAAACCAAACCTAAAAGAAACCAACAAAAGTCAACTTTGGAAACAGAAAAAGTACCTACTAAAGTGACAAAAATTAGCACTTTAAAGCTTAATATTTCGCAAACGGATCCCTGAATCGAAAAATGTTTACCACACACCCGCGATATTTTTGAAAGACCCATCCAACGATACCCCACACCATGGATATCACGCGGAAAAAAATAATTTTCCATTTTACGTATGCAGTTCTATGAACATAATTTATTTTTTCAACTTTCTTAAGTCGATCCACTATTACTCAAAAACTAATAGAACCTACTTAGCCGTAATAGTTTTCCTTGTAACTACGTTATATATGCTACTGCCATGAATTTTTTCACATTTCCAGAAGCAACCGTTTAGCTGGCAGGGGGGGGGTGACACGTGACTCTAACAAAAATTACCGCTTTAAAGCTTAATATTTCGCCAACGGATCCCTAAATCGAAAAAATGGTATTCACACACCAACAATATTTTTGAAAGACCTATCCAACGATATCCCACACTATGGGATTCACAAGAAAAAAAAAGTTCACTCCCACTTTGCGAGTATGGTAGGTACTCTAAAAAAAATGTTTTTCAAAATTTTATTCTACTCATTTTGTAGGTTTAATTAATTTATACATATGCCAAATTTTCGTCAAAATCGGTTGAAAAATGCGACCTGTAGAGAATTACAGACAGACAGACAGACAGCCGGACAAGAGCATTTTTGGCCAGTCTCGAAACGTAGACGCTTCGCTCGCTTCGCTCGCTCGGTCAATTATGCTATTTTATATAATTTTTAAACGATCGTGGTGGGACTATGTCGACTATGCCTACGTTCCACTATTTTGTAGTTAGGCAGATCTTATAACTAACAGAGCTTGCGGGATATTAGTGTGTATTGGTCGACTTTACCCTATTATTATACATTAGAATTTCATTGGCAGAAAATGCAGATTTTGTTTCATATTTTACTTGTTAAATGTATGCAAAACCGAGACAAATTTAAAAATACTGTCAACTATGCAAAACAACTACATAAACCACACTAAAACACTAGAATAGAATTAGACCGAATTAACTTCTGATGCTGTTTATCCACATTTCTGCACAATACAATAAATCTACATCGAATCAGCGCATCCATTTCGCCCCAACTTCTCTCAAAGGCAATCGCAGTAATGGCCTCTCCTCTCCTTATTAAACGCTCGCATCATGCAAGGAAGATAAATGCATCTCGAAATTAATTAATAAAATTGCATTCATAAGTTCACGGGGTGTTGTTTTATACAAAGCTTATATTTAAAAGTTAAATGGAGCTTTGAAAATTCCCAAAATTCTATTTTAAATGTTATTAGTTGAAAACATTTTAATAACACAAAAGTTTTATCTTTAGTTTTATGTCTAACTTCCGTCTTTATGTACCTACTGACTTTTTCACCTATATCAAAGCAGAGACCGTATTGAAGCCGAGAGTGTAATAAAATAACCAAATGCTCACGCGTGTCATACGATGTTTTTCAACACAGCGAGATAAACATAAATAAATCTCACTTTTTCCTTTAATTTTGAAGGCAACAGGCTACCACTTACATTTTGTGCCTCAGTATAAATATTTTTGGCGACGTAGAATAGTATATCTTCCAGGTATTAAACACATCCTGTGTATTCCAAAATCGTTTGCAGTCAAAAAAAACATAAATTGCGACTCTACCCCTGATTGGCTACGGTCATTTCATTTATTATTTTCGTATGTTTACTTTTTCTTATTACGCCAATCTTACCTGTAATGAAGCGCGATGTTTTTAATCTGTAATTTTCATCGACAATTCCCTTTCATTTACTTCAAGTTGAAATGGTCAGTAAAAATGTTAATTTAAGTGTTTATGCTCTGAGAATATATGACGCAAATGACGTACAGTTAACAACGGCGGCGTATGTAGGGTACGTCACAGTGTAGTGGGAGTATTATGACTTATGACTCAGCCAAACTATGTTTTTGGAACATTTATACGGATTTTTTATGAAAAAATTAGTATTCTGAAATATTGCGAAGGAGAATATGCATCTGTAAGCAAAACTGCATCATTTTTGAAGTAAGGACGGACATACTGACATTCGCAGTGTTTTATAAAATAATAGTGACGCAAATCGTGTGTTCCAGCCTCCTATAGCCCAAAGCAGAGATACTAATCTAATCAGAACCAATACTTTAATTAATTTATTAAATAAATAGTCAATACCTATAAATACGATCCAAATTAAAAAAGTTTGGCTCCATCGCTAGTTAGCTGTGATTCTGCCAGTGTCTGGGTTGGAAAAATATACGAAATTAACGAATAATTAAAAAATGAATATATTTTTATTTAGATAGATCGGAAAAACACCGGAACATCTATTCTTTTCTTTTTTCAGCTAAAAGGGCACCTTTGCTCTTGTATCCTTAAAGTGTCACTAAACGATCATGCTTGCATGACATGCAACGTTTACGTGAATGTCATGCTGCATGATGCACCATCATGCTTACTATCAATCAGTACAGTGAAGCAACGGCCAGCACTTAGTTTGCATGTCATGCACGTAGTTTACATGTCATGCACGTTGTTTGCATATCATGCACGTCAATCACTGCAGCTAGACGGTCATGCGTGAGTGACAGCACGTAATGCATGTCATGCCGCATGATCGTTTAGGGAGCCCATTGTAAACGAGGCAAACCGTACGTCTTGAGTTAAATCCTGACGTTGCGTGCGTAAAAATGACTTCACAGCTGATTATTTCCACGATGTCTCCCTCCCTGACGGGGTAGTAGGCATAAATATTTATTTATTTATTTAACAATAATATTCATGTTCTAAGCACCCTTAAACCCTAGAGGGTTTGTGTGGGAGCTGCACAATCCTCTTAACGAATATTTAAATATACAGTGTTCTTTTTTCAACTGGGACAGTAGGGTAAAACCGAAACTATAGGAGGGAGATACACGGAAACCGTCCCAGAAACCATCACGTCCTCCTCCGAGAAAACGACTTTGACATAGTAAAGTTTCTGTCACGCGCGTGTTGACAAAAATTCTGACTAAACACTTCTCTAAAGGGCTCCCTAAACGATCATGCGGCATAGCATGCAATACGTGCTGTCACTCATGCATGATCGTCTAGCTGTAGTGATTGACGTGCATGACATGCAAACTACGTGCATGACATGCAAACAACGTGCTGGCCGTTGCTTCACTGTATTGGTAGCAAGCGTGATGGTCCATCATGCCGCATGACATTCTCGTAAATGTTGCATGTCTTGCAAGCATGATCGTTTAGGGACTCTTTAACTCGCTTATTATAATCTTAACCAGTCGGAAGATGTGAAGTAACCCGTAAATTGTGTAACATAACCCCCTCTCCGCCGCGGCCAGGCCAGCGATCAAGAGATCGGCGATTCTAATCAATATGCAAAGCGATACGGACTCGCGTGCGTGTGCGCGGGGGCGCCGCGCATTTTTGCGCCTTATTTAATTAACTCCGCGATTAATGTTTCATTATTGAAACGTTTAATTGGAATCGGAATTCCAGTGCGAGATAAAATTTAATTAGAAAAAATAAAATCTGTTTACGTACCTATCAGTATCTGTGAGGACACCATTATCAAACCCGCCTTAAGTGCTCTTTTCAATCATGAAAGGCCGGAAAGCTCCATGCAAGCATGTGTGACGACGCTTGTTGTAATTTATGCAACTGTTGCCACGCGCCGCATACGTCACTCTGCCGGTGCGACGTCTTACATACAGGCTCATACAATACAACGGAGCTGCCAGGCGATGCGGCTCCCACTTCACTAATTTGAATTGAATTGAATAAAGATTTCAAAACACCTGTTCCAAGAGCATTCAGAGAACAACTACTAAGAAAAACTTTTGGATATTCGAAAAAACAATCGTCTATGCATAATTTATATCGAGCGAAACACCGATCGTGTGCTGCGTTGCTTGATGGTTACTTTGTCAACTTTCGCTCATTGCCAACAAATTTTATCTTGTAGTAGGTAGGTACAACTACTCGTACTATGCCAATTTTTTCATTTTATCATAGGTACTTATTTTGCCAACATTCATACAAATGAACAAAAAGCTAACTTGTTTGTTTTTAACAAAATATATTGAATAGGTACACAAACTGTTTAATTTAACAAAAATAACAAGCTTAAACTTGTTCCTTAAGAATCAAAATGTATGAAAAGTTATTTTTCATTACTCATACTCTGAAAGAAGGTCTGAAGTTGCCTGAGTAGCGGGTTGAAAGTAATACATCTCAGCCCTAGAGAGAATCGCTTTCAACTGACAGCTGTCAAATTATTTTAAAAAACTAGTACTATTTTGACATTTCTATTGGACCATATTCCAACTGTCTATACAGCCACTCAATTACAGCGCGATGTAAAATTGAAATAGCATAAAGTTATGTAATAATTAAAGAATATATATTTTTAAATGACTATTATAATTATTACTGTCAACTATTTCTTTCAAGTAACATAGATTTGGGCAAAATATTTATCATTTTTTCAATTATGGAAATGAAAAATAATGGCAGAATAGCTGGCCGGCCACAGAAAAAAAACAAAATAGACGGGAAAGCGGCAATCCGATCTTCTTTTGTTTTTTCGAGTTGTAGAGTTTTGTTTATACTTCCATATAGCAGAGATTTGTATTAACACTCATTTTATGTTTTTGTTTTTACTTTCAGTGTATTCTTAATGAAAAGCACAGTGTTTCCCTCGGGTTCAAGACTTATTTAGAGGTCCCTCGAACTATTGGCGCCCTCGCTACGCGTCGGGCGCCAAACCCCGTCTCGGGACTTAAATAAGTTACTTTCACCCCTGGGGTAACAATGTACTATTAAGATAGCTTTACCTACCAACCTGCGATAAGGTTTGATTCGGTGGTTTGATTAATTATAATTTTCATTTCTTTTTCACAATTACCAATAACCGAATTAGATTTAGAGGAAGAGGGAATTCTTGGGCGCGTTTGAAATCCACCAACACGCGCTGGGCCAGCGTGGTGGACTATACTGTGCATATTAATAGGCTGTTGATTTGATTCCGATTTGAAAGAAAGCACACAGTAACAGTAGATAGTAAATAGAATACATTACTTGGGTGGGGCTCACAAAAGAATGTGCCTTACATGAAAATTGTATCAGACTGCCATACATTCTTTGTGAGCCCCACCCACTTACATATTCTTTTAATTACCTAAGTCTTTTCCTCATTAATGCGTTATACTTAGTGCGTTTTATCGGCTTTCCAATACGCTCTAAGTGCAGTTTACGCAAATTTGCGACAATAAAACAGCCTGCCAGCTTCATTAAACCACATTAAGCATTCTTATGTTATTGAGAAACTGCTGCGGTAAGTTTAATCTCATTTAGTGACAGGAACTTCGTAATAGAACCACGATCCTAGCACGGGAGCCGTGCTATCCTATTTCTTTTACTTTGATTTTATTGTACAGATTATCGTGTCGAATCGGAGGTGCACACGACTTAACTAAATTTAGTATATTGTGCTCCTTCTTTGGCTGTAGAAATAAGATAGAGAAGACTAAACTAAACGTGTAAGACACAAGAAAATAACAATGGTTTGCTCATGGTTTGTATTGCAACTCAGATCATGGCGAATAAAATTCACTAACAGGACTGATTCTCTCAGACAATCTGACAGGACTAAACAAATTTGGCAGTTCTAAAATACATGCCATCTCTTTCTTATTTCTACAGATAAAAAAGAGCACAATAGACTAAATTTAGTTAAGTCGTGTGCACCTCTGAATCGACACCAGTATAGGATTGAGCGAAGTAAGGTCCTGTCAGACACAAGAAAATAATCATGGTTTGCTCATAATTGGTATTGCAACTCAGATCAAGGCGATTTAAATTCACTCTGTCTGACAGGACTAAACTAATTTGGCAGTTGCAAAATACATGCCATCTCTTTCTTATTTCTACAGATAAAAAAGATCATAATAGACTAAATTTAGTTAAGTCGTGTGCACCTCCGAATCGACACCAACATAGGATTGAGCGAAGTAAGGTAAGAAGTTAGCATAGATTTTAGCGAAAAATTTTTATGTCTATGGTAATTAAGGTTTAGTAAGTTGAGTAGGTATCTATAGCCTATGTGTTATTCTGATCTATGTTACTGTAAAATTTCACCAAGTTTTACTATAGTCTTTCGTGAAAGAGTAAAAACATGTAGGTAAACTCACAAATATCCAAAACATTAGTAGGATATTGAGTGTTTAGCCGAAACTTGCAAGGAACGATAGAGCTTGCGTATCAAGCAAGTAGACTGACCTGTTGGCGTAGCGGTAGTGACCCTGACTACTGCGCCAAAGGTCGTGGGTTCGATTCCCACCCGGGTCCAACATTTGTGTGATGAGCATAACTATTGGTTTTCGGATTCTGGGTGTTTGTATGCATTTAAGTATTTATGTATGTTTATCAGTTGTTTATAAGCTTCGGCTTAGTTTGGGACTAAACAGCCGTGTGTGAATTTGTTCAAACATTGTTATTATTATCACATATTCTGAAGTAACAAAAGGAGCAGCAAGCTCCCGGTGTACCGGCGAGCGGGCTGGCGATGGCGGCCGCGCAACAATCTTACTTTAATTGCGACTAACATAAATTATGGGCGACTTATTACAATCCGCTCCCGTTCGATACACTGCCCCGAGGTGGTATTATGTACACCGCCTCGAAACTGTGAAGGCCTCTCGTAAATATAGATACAAATTACATTTTAAATGAAAATAACCACCTAACTTCATTGCCAGTAAAATTTGAGTTAATGTTAGGTTACATGTTTACACGTTTTACTGAATGTCCAGAAAAAAAAGTGACAGATTGTAAAAATAAAAGGGGAGATTTTTTTTGTTAGGTTAGTGTTCTTACAATAACGGTTATATGCTACGTCTTATGTGTAACAGACAGGGAGAATTTTAATCGTAGACGTTCATTTAAAATGCACTTTCGGTCTTTGGATACTCTTGTGCCTAGAAACAGATATTTTTCCTCGGTAACCTCGTACGTATGTATCTAAGTAAAAGTAAGAAAGTATAACTTAAATATAACTTAACGAGTTTTGAAAACGCGATGACCAAAGATGTTAAGTGTTCTGAACTTTGCTGTATCAATACTATGTATCCAAACAATTTTTATTGGATGTTTGAATGCGGTTTTGTTCAGATTGACATAGGCTACTTTTTGCCCTATAAAAATACTGGCTAGGAAACTCGATTAGCTCGAGATAAATGCTAATCATTTTAAAAACCTCACAACATTTCTGTCACTCAACTCTCGAGCGGTGTGTAGAATAGCGACCGGGAGCATATTATTCATAGACTCATTATCATAAAATTAACCGATAGTAAATCATAGCGGTACCAATTAAGTGGCTGGATACGAGATCGACGGGTGACGGGCGCTGCGGAACGCGGAAAAACTTATAACAACTATTACTTACCTAATGATTAAGTAGTTTTTACTCTTATTTATTAGCTACATAGTTGCATTTGCTCGCGTATTCTTTCAGAAGTACTAGATGCTCAACTGTCCCTTTAGGGTTCTGTACCAAAAAGGTAAAAAGGAACCCTTAAGGGACGACTTCGTCGATCTGTTAGTCCGTCTGTCCACATCTGCTTATTTCAGCAACTACTAAACTATCGACTTGAAATTTGGAATAGTTTTAAATAATGCTATACTTGCAAATTAAAGAATGAAAAATATATATTTTCACTGCAAAAGGGGCCGAAATCTAGAGGGTCAGAATGTTTAAAGTAGATAGGTCAAGTCAAGACTGAAATGGATTTTCACGTCGTTAAGTTTTCGACTGAAAAATACCATACAATAGAAAATACTATAGAAACAAAACTATGACTAAAGATGTTTAGAGAAGAGGATAGGCTGTTGGAGTCGTTCGTCGTTAGACCCCACAACCGAATGTCCCAAATGGGACGTAATTGGTCTTATTGTTATTAAGGCGGTCGATAAAATAAAATAAATTACCAATGATCCCACGCAAAGCAAACATTACTTAAAAATAACTTAAACAAGACAACCGCGTACAATGACATCTTAATCATGACATGACCAGGCCAATCAGCGTATAGTTTCTTCCGCCCGCATACTTCAAGTTTTTGGCAGAAGTCGATGTGGTGTAGAAACGACCTGGAGAGTTGGCTGCAGCACGGGCGTATTGGCGGATCAACTTTGTCCGCATCAGACTGTGATTCTTATCACCATGGTATTTCGTCCAGATACAAACTGGGTCATACCGTTACTACCACTGACGATAGGTTTTTCCCAGACACAATGAGCTATTATAATTATAAAAAGCCGCGCCCTCGATAGTGCCGACGGACCGGGCTCGCAACTGGATCCCGGTAATGATCATATTACGTTGATTAATGAGCCACATTTATATCCCTCGTAAACTTACACTCTCTATCTGGGGATACGCTCCAAGGACATCTGATACGACTACGGCATCTACAAAATATTGGTTTTCTAGTTTCAAACTCGATTAGCAACGATGCTAGAACTCTAGTGCGGAGTCCATCTATTGTCTATTTCTCCTAATTAGCCCTGTTTTCCGGTTTGCAGGGTAAGACAGACAGTGTAATTACAGGTACATGAGGCATTTCCGAGTGGCAGCCCAACTTGGAGCCTAGGGATTTGTTATTCCTTGTGGAAAACCAGCCAGCCAGCCAAAGGAAACCAGCATTTACGAGGAAAATAATAATAGACTTACATTAAAGTATGTGTCTATACATTAATATACATGTGCCTCGTAAGTTGTTGACAGGTGGAGGCAGCGATTCCTTATTATTGTCGTGTCTAACTTGGTTTTCTACAAGGTATGAGGGATTTGCTCACATGAAGGTAAAACAGATTTTCCAGCTAATTTTTACACGTCGTCGGCGAGCAAACTACACAGCGTAAGTGCTATTTTTTGGGTTCCGACATTTTAATGCCACTGGATGCAGTTTCTTAGCGCGCACCCAAAAATTTTCGCAACTTTTTTAATGTAAAGTATAAAGGTATTTTCGCGCATCAGTAAATTCCTTACAAATCATACTAAAGTATTCGTTATACAAGTACGACTTACTCGTATTAACTTAAAGTTGCTATAAATTTACTTAAACAATGAAAAACTCGAACACTCAAATTATTCACAGAACTCGCCGCGATAATAACATAATTCATTTGATTATTACACAGTACTCCATATAGGTCATTTGTAACTTCATGCTACTTTGTTCCGAGTGATAGTATCTCTTTCGAAATGGTTTCTTTGTACACGGTTCTCTAATTACAACAGTAAGTGTGCATTTTAATTATATAGAAGGGTGCAGAAAACGCGGGTTGCTCGCGGCTGTGCGTAGAGGTAGACTGGGGAGACTTAGAACTTGGTCGGTTTTAGAAAGACCGATCTATCGGTCCTATTTTACGCATAATTCTCATATCAGGCTATGATGGCCACTGCTGGACATACCTGTACAGGATAGGCCATCTCCAGGCAGTAAACGACACCACACCCAGCCCCCGCCATCCGCCCCCGCTGCTTCCGGCCACCTTACGCATAATCCTACCCATCGAGCTATCTTTTTAAGCTAAGAATGAGAGTTTTGCCCTCCGGATCAGTAGCACCTACTACTGAGTAATTCAACTTTACTGGTAGTACATTCGACCGCACGTCAGTGGAAAGACTTTGACCTTGAGCTGGCCTAGCCTATTAGGTCGTTTCATTACTATGAGAGACCGGTTTATACTGGTTTTGTTTCCATTGACTTGCGGTCGACCGTACAAATGATACTTAAACATTGCAGAAGTCTCCAGTTTCAGTGGTCGCGCTATAAACTCCTTGTGATTAGCCGTCGCCGCTTAATAATCGTCTTGGCGATATTTATTGCCTTCTGCTTGCTAATTATTAGGGAATTTTGATACTTGAGTTATTGGTCTACACCGCGAAGGCTTTATATTTATTTAAATAAAATAATTATGGTAATATTCACGATGAATAGTAAAAGATGTGGAAAGATAAGAAATAATTGTGAGCCGTTTTATTCTTAATTTCACTTATGGCAGATGGTTCTTCTAATATTAGAAACTACATAATTAGGTGATGCCATAGGTTTCTCTCTCTTTGGTGCAGTTGGAGGGTTATTTTATTGTTCTCTTGATTGAAATTCAAAGAAAATAAAGTAGGTCTTACAAAAAACATATTTGTCGAAGAAGTAGGCACTCGATCACACTCTGTCGCTCTTAACTTAAGACTGTTACAAGGCAGCACCTAAGGTAATTAATGAATTGAATCGACAATTGGCTCGCCGTCATAACAGTCTCTATACGTATCCAAATCTAAGGGAAAATACTCCAAATTTCGCTTCCAACTTTTTACTTCATAGAGGTTAATTTCTTGAAGAAGAGACTGTACCTACCTAAGAAACTGTTCCAATCAAGCAACACCTAATAAATTGACAACCGACTTGAACATCTGGACCCCCCCCCCTCATTTTTCGGGAAAAAATCCTCGAAATCCCGTTTCTGACTTTATTTTTTACACAGAATTTAATTTCCGGCGCCGACGTGTCGCGGGCCTCAAAAACTATTGCGCATCGCTCACCGGGTAATACAAAGCAATCTAAATTGGAAAATAGGCAACGCGCAGTGTGTGCTTACCAAAAACGACCATGCCGAATGCGACGCGATTAAAAAAAGAAGTCTGATGCCGATCGCGCGCGGGAGGGGGGTGTGGGAACCCCTCTCCCCTTTTTTTCGTGCTTTTTTCTTTTTTTCGGGAGGTGGGCGAGGTGCGGGTGGGTGCATGCAGCCAGCCCACCTTTGTTTCGCATAAACAAATTAATTTCGGACGATGTTTTTGATGGCTAATGTGTTCGGAAGTTAAAATAACCGTACGCATGGTATGAGCAACAAATACTGTAGCAGAATATGTCCTAACTAGGTACCTATTAAAGAGTAAGATACGAGCAGACATAGCGAAGGTTCGCGAGAGGTTCGTGATAACACGCTTGACTAAAGACTCGACTCGTTTGACAGCTAACACTAATCTCTATTTCGAGCAACGACATAGAAGTAAGAGTTTGGCTTAAAGGATAACCAAGCCAAAAACAAACTTTAAATAAAAAAGAAGTAGGTAAGAGATTTTAACTAAAAAATTAGATTATACCTAAGTAAATCTAATTTAATAAAAAAAACTGTTCAATGACAAAGTGGAAAAGATAAAGGTAATTTAAACTGGAATACTAGAAACGCAACATTAGTCCAATCAAACTAAATAAGCAAGTACTATAAGAAGAGTATTTATTATGTTCTACGGAGTTGCTCATAGCAACAAAAATTAAAATTTGACGAATAATAAAGAGCAGACGGAACTGAGGTCTTGACTAGAGCTGACGCTTTTTTTTGCATATTCAGCATTAGCCAATTATAAGTACCAGATGGATCAGGTGATAATCAGTCGCTTCAGAAGCACGTTACACACGTATAGCTGGGGTGGGCGCGAGCCCCCCTCCCACTCATTAAGGGTGGCGGGCGGGCAGGACAATGCATGTTTGTACTGCTTTTTGCCCATTTTTTTCATTATTTCATTTCATTTCGCCCACCGCCCACACGTCCGCGCTCGCGATTGTGTGCCTCCGCTTTTTTATAATTCGTTACCTTTTTTTATCGGTCGCTCCATTTTCAGAGGATGGGTGGAGAGCGTTCATTGCAAACGGGCGGTTTGGACGCGGCGTTTGCACTTAGAATCAAAACTCACCAGCAAATTTACCAAACTTTACTCAACAAAAAATTAATTTTGCTATTTTCTTTATACTGAACAGTCCTGTATCTATTTTACGACGGCTTTCCCCAAGCTATCAATACCCAGGTTAGGAGTTACTTATATAAATACAACATGTATAATTGTAAAGAATTTATGATCAAAATAACTTAAAGGTACAATTTTAGAATGTTCGATATCGATAGAAAACAAGATTGTTAAAGAGGGAGTGCATTTGACACAAAACACTTAGGTAACTTACTATGAAAAGGACTGAAAATTATATTTCAGTTCATAATTTTTGGGTAGATGGATGATTTTGAGCCCTCTGTGAAAGTATACGCTCTGTTAATGTGTTCCAACCGCTCGTCTGCACGTACAGTTTTATACGTAGTCGATCTAAATTGTGTATAATCCATATCGATAATAGGTTTCTTTTGTAGGATGCTCCGATAGGTGACACAATTGTCTCCTATAGGCTATATTACACATGTCTAGTTATAGGCTACATCTGCTCTATGGGGTAGTTCGCTGGGTTGGATTATTATTTTTTAATTAGAATACTTAGTACCTATGTCGAGAGTGCCAAGTCGATCTCGATCTATATATGGAAATAAAACCCAGTGTTTTTGTATTATTTTACTGTGCATTACTCTTTAAAGGCTATCCGCCATGAGTAGACCTGACGAAGAACTAAGGTCACCGACATAGCCGAAAGATTAGTAGCTGAAGTGGCAGTGGGCCAGTGGCCCACTGCCACTTCAGCAGTCATCTTTCGCAGAACTGACGGCCGTTGGACTAGACGAGATTTCTGGAGTGGAGACCGCGAACCGGTACGCGCAGCTTGTGACGCCCCGTCGCCAGGTGGACCGACAACCTAAAAAGGGTGGCCGGAAATGGCTCGATGCGGAGGGCGGAGGGCCGGGTGTGGTGGCGCTTATTGCGGAAGTCCTATGTCAAACAGTGGATTTGACATACGTAATAATGTCAGATGTTTCTTTAATTCAAGAAAACTTGTCAAAACCCAGGACCCAGTTGAAGAAAAACGCCCTAGCTGAAAAATTGGAAGGTTGAAAGTGCAAATTGTTGTGATGGTCGCCAACTTTCGCCTAGAAGAGACATTTTGGGAAGAAGGAATTGATAATCCTAAATAATAAATAGACACCCTAAGTATTATTTAGAATGTCGTTAGGTACTTGTTGTTACATAATTGTTCCGTTTTAATTTAATATTTATATTTAAATGTTTTTTATTAAACCTATAAATAAATAAAATAAACATTCAATATAATGGAATTAGAATCGACCGTTAAGCCGAGTTTCCATTAATTTTAATGTTGCAAGCCAACAATTGCAGACATAAAATATATGGAGACTTCTATAATACTTAACAGTATAAATAAATATACTAAAAACGTATAATTATTTTTGATGAACTTTTAATTACAGGTAGGTAAGTAGTTGAAAAGACAACAGAATTTTAAGTCTAACAATGGGCATCGATTAGTTAAGTTTTATTATTTCTTATTTATTGCTTTATCATGTGCCAATTTATTTTAAAATATAATAACCAAAATTTTTACTAAGAAAACTTTGTTGCAAACTAAAAAGTGTAATTAACACGACAGGCACTCCACGTATTTCGCAGTCCGCATTTACAAGTGTATTGAAAAAAAAAAAGATTCGAACAAGCTGTAATGTACGTGATTTCGCATTTTAATTCGTCCGTAATGTCGGGCCATCTCTCCCTTTTTAAATGTTTATTGTTTTTTTTTCTTTCATCACATTATTATGTGCCAAAGCACAGCGCGATCGTCTGCCTGCATACTATAACGCATTTTGCATCACAATAATCGGAATAACGCGATAGATGGCGCATAAACACTGCAATTATTTATGGCATTCTTTTAATCGACGATGCGTGGCCCCCTCTAAGTCGTAAACTTTGACTAGTAATTGGAAAATAATCGGATTTATGTGGTGACGAAGCTGGGAAGAGAAGCGTTCGTGACAAATTGACACAAAGATATTTTGCGCGTGTAAGGAAACTTAAAACAAACACATTTTGTTTTCGCCAACTGGACACAAGTTGGAATTTAACCTAAATTCTTTGCAAATTACAGTTACGCAGATCGATTTGAAAATCATTTAAAAATATAATTAAAAAATATAGTTATTGTAAAAATTTTGTGTGTTCAGTTGACAAAAAAAAAATATTTTAGGCTTCTCTATCTGGACACGCAAAACAGCTAGGACCTAAATATGTCGAAAGTACGTCGACGCATATCATTTGATTGAGTTTCTGTGTCCTGCGATCCAAGTAGGTATATACCTATTTCTAGAACCAAATCTACTATTGGTCCTTTAAAAAACCACTTGGTGCGTAGGACACAAAAACTAAAAATAGACCTGGGCCTTACGAGGTTACAATAATATAGATATTTTGATATTTTGATGTAATTTAAATGTATTGGTTATTAATAATAATAATAATAATAAAAATTACTTACCTACCTAAATTACTTACTTGCTCGCCAGTTACTTATTTGAATTTCGCATCTTTGCTTCAAGGATCTGATATTACATGGACGTTATGAATTAATTGTAAGTGACACGTTAATTGTTCATTATACGAGTTAATTCAGATAAGGATCGCTGTTTTTTGTCATTTTCAATTAACTTTAATAGAGTCTTAATCTACTTAATGTACTGTTTCCCTGTTTGAACAAAACAGGTTTTTGCTACTACAGGTATAGGTAAGGTACACACAATTTACTCAAATGAAACAGAAAATTCGGATACCAAAGGTTACAGATACATTCTCAATAAAATGTAGATACTGCGTAATTTGCATTACAATAAAATTACCGAGTTAAGTGATGTAGGTATACTTTTTTTTTTAATAATAATAAAAATGTTATAATAAATTAATAAAAATATTCATGAATTAATTAAAAAATCTTATGAAAGTTCGTACTGAAATAAAAATCTTACTTACTCATAGCGGAATCTCATAACTACTCGGATTGCAAATTATGTAACGTCATAAATATTTGAGAATTTGTATACATACTTACTTTAGAGATACGTGATACGTAAGTGATAATAATCAAATTCGTAAGGTTCAAATTGTGTTTGGCTTGAACTTTCAATTTTTTGAATAAGCTTGTTAAATTAAAAAAAAATTGCAAACGTTTACATACAAGGCTAAAGCATTGCTAATGGTCCATTACCAACGAAATTCCATAATTAAAACTAAATTCGCGCATTAGACGTCCAAAATCATGTGCTAATTGCGCAGGGTTGCCGCGCCCGTCGCGACGCGAGCCTGACAAACGACTCTGATCAATCACCGCCGTCCTCCGTGGGCAGCCCTGGCCGCGGCTGCGACGAGATTTATATTTGTAGCAACCCTAGCTCCGAAGGCGCCACCCGGTATTTGCCAATGTCAATAATAATCTACAAGCGATTTTCAGCTTTATTTTCTTGGAAACAATCATTGCGGTTGTTTTTTAGGGATCATTGGGCATGTTTGTAGGGATCTGAGATAGCTGTGTTGATACGGGATTAGGTTTTACACGGCTTTATAGCGCGTAATCTAATGATACACATTATATTTATAATAATTATACTTATTGCGTCTTATTTATAATTTCGTATTATGCAATTTGTTTACTTTTCGAAAATGATCTTTCGAGAACTAAACGCTGATTTTTGGAGTCGGTGGGAACGAACTACAAAAAGAAGAACTTGCACGAATGCTGCGATTTCCTAATCAATTTCTGTTAGTCATTGGTTATCTGCCCTTTAACCTGAAATAAAAATTTAATCCTAAAATTGTACAAAACATTTACATAAATCCTGCATAAAAATATCGGAAAAGCATTATAACAATCATACCAATAGAACAACAAAACTTTATACAGCATTTTCACTATAACTTTTTAAAATTTACAAGCCAATTAAAATAAAGAATGGGATGCACCCCGCGTCGCCACCCCCGGCTTTAATTATGTTTTATTTTTTGCATTTTTTAATGATAATAAATTCGCCCGGCCGCGGCCGCGTGTGTTCATAACACTTATTATCCGTTGTCCGCACATTTTGGGACAGTTATCGCCTTAACAAATATGAAGATGAACCTGATACCTACCGGTTATAATAGCAATGGTAAAGAATGAAGAATAATTTTATATAAAAAAAGTTTTTTGTTTGTTAATATTTTTAAAATTAAAAAACATAAAAGAAATGTACTTAGAGATAAGGTAAGGTAATCTCAGTCGGATAAAAACTATAATAATTAACATATTTTTTTATTTCTGTCTTATAATAGACGGCCAAAAAAACAACAAGAATTAAGCGTGATTAGTTTACAAAAATGTACACAAACTACATGAAGAATCACAGGCGTTCTTTGAAAGAAATCCCGATACAAATTGAATGGTACAAGCCGAACGATGGGCGGACACAAAAAGCCGACTGGTTAATGAAAAAACTACACGCAGTCAATATTTGATGAGAGCCAATTTAAATGTTCGTCCACTTGTAGACATCGCCATAGTTCGCCTCGACTCCACTAGTTACCAGCGTATTCATATATGGCGGTCGGTGGGGGCGCCGCCCGCCAATTTCCCGAAAAAAGAAAAACGAAGAAAAATAAAAATGGCGCTCACGGGCGCGCTCGAATGTGTGCGTGGAAAAAATGCAGATATAATGCAAGTAATAATAATAATAATAGGCGATCGGCCGCTCCGCCACCCACCCCCACCCAATTTTCATTCAAATGCGCTGGCTTTTTTTAAACTATTTTTCTCACGATATTTTTTCGGGATTTCCATTAGCAATGCAGTCGCATAGTTGCGTTGTCCGCCGAAAATAAGTGCTTCGTTCACACACTTTTTGTGCGCTAGTCTAGCGAAGATACGAGATTTTATTAAAAGTTAAGCAGACAAGTTTTGTTTTCGCGCCTCCAAAACTCTCCCCATTCCAACATATTGTTCAAAAGCTCTCTTTTCTCTTTTAAAAAGCTTTGCAAAAACTAGTTATTCTGTTAACATATATCATCTAGGTAATTTGTTGGTTCATTTTTGTTGACAATGAGTGGACCGAAATTTCGGGCCAAAAATTGCATTTCAAATTCAAAAAGAATCGACGAAATAAAAACACTATCTCTTTAAACATCTAAATACTTATCTCCTAATTCTTTAGGTACTTTGCAAAAATAAAAATAGACATGATGAAGTTCTGGGCACAGAAGTTATGGATAAGATGTATGTGTGTTTGAACTAATCTTTGTAACTACTCAACCATTTCAATAATTCTTACGCTGTTGGTTATGTGATAATCTCTTTGTGATCATAGGTTTTTTCCGGCAGATTTCTAATGCAAATTTTTGCCAAAAATTTGAACAGTTGATACTCATCCCTTTCATTTATTATACACAACACGGTGATATAAAAATGAACACCCCATGGTCGACATCTCTGCATATAAAACATGTCGCGCCTGCTTCAATAACAAAGTTTGAAAGCTTTTTGCGATTTAAACCGGGAAAACATGATTTTACCCGAATAGAGGAAACTATTTCTCCAAAACTGTGCTTAACAGCGCTGTTCAAACATCAGCAAAAGTCAGTTCAATTATTTTATTCTAAGACCCCAATAAAGAACTCTAACTAATACTCGTTTTATCCTGGACCACTGACAAAATTGTCGACGATCTACCTAAAAACCTAAGTCTAATCTAGTCTAAAAATCGTATCCATGTCGCGTCCAGCCATACCAGCCAGGACGCGATGTGGATACGATTTTTTTTAAACCTAGATCAAACAGGTAAATTATTCTAACTCAAATTAATGTAAATTAGTCGTAGACGGTCAATTACTTTAATAAGCCGCTCTAACAAGCACTGTGTTATGCTGATTAATTTTGTTGAAAAGCAAAAATTGAAAATACGCCCAACGTACAGGACTGAGAGGAGCAGAAAAAACATGGCACGTTTCCACGACACCCGCACCCGTACAGAATACGACATGACATTCAATTTAAACTCGGACGATGGACCACGCGTTCCATAATTAACATAATGTACTTTTTCTCCTTTTTACACTTCCCGTTTGACACTCCATCACTCATGGAAATTCCATTTTCAATGCTGCCATATAAGGGGTGGGGAGCGCGGGGTGGTCTTTGCATCCGCGCAATGGACATGGCGGTTTTGGGGTGAGGGGTGGTCGAAAAAAAGATTGTTAAAAAGGCTGCCCCCGCCGCGGCAGTGTGTGAGTGCGTGCGGGTAAAAAAGCTCACTAATCGATACTATAGATTCTGAGGCAAGTAGGTTGCGATCGGTCGGCGCCGAACGGTTTCGCATTTTTTCGAAGGCCTAACGAAGCGGTGAATGTTTAGTCTTTCGCTATTGCGAGGTGCTTTTGAGCTGGGCGGACGTTTTAGTCTTTCGGTGCGAGGTCCTTCCGCGCCGTGGGTGTGTGTCGTCTTTTTACGGAGCGGGCTTCGAACGTCAACACTTGAGAATTAAGGGCGCTTATTCGCACTTAACTTTGTCCTTGTTTTTGCTTTATGAATTCGGACGGCCTCGGTCCACGTATTTTTAGAGGAGAAAGGGAGTAGGTTTGTGAGTTCGAGTGGCGCTTTGTTTTCGCGTGAAGTTCCATTTGTCGCCATACATCGTCTAACAATATCTACCAACTACCAAGAAGTATAGTAGGTATTGTTTAACTACATAGAGTTAGTATACTAGCTATAGAGCGCGCGCATCGCTCATTGCCCATTGTGCCAAGTGTAAGCAGATGTTCTATGGACGCTTCAATATCGGTTTTTTCTAGATCGTTTGTTTCCGTGAATCGTGTTTACAGCTTGGCACTGCACATTTCACCATGATTACTCCAAATCTTAATAAATACCGGCGCGAGCAACAATCAGCGCTCCTGACGTTTTGTGATTAGTAGCGTCGCTCCGAAAATTTCGAGACTGTTCAAACCCGTGCTGACAGTTCATACTTGCTAACGCGCGCTCTATGTATACTAACAACCTAAGATAGATGCAGATAAGAGTACAAATTATTACTTTTGCGGAGGTTTCATTTAGATTTTGTTGTTGTTCTTATTTGAACTGAGTAGTGGAGAAGATGTTTAGATTCAAAGTAGTGATTGGGCTATTTGTAAAAGTATAATAAGATTATTCTTCATGCCAATCAATTGTATTTTTTTGTGTTGTGTTTAATTGTATTGTACTAATTTTAAGAATTTTGTAAAAAAATTAACTCAATATTTGGCTTCACAACTTCGAATCTCCGTTATCTTAAAATTGAGAATGGTCTTTACCTTGTAATTTCCATATTTAGCACAGGAGAAAATTCTATTAGACAATTGAATGTATTGTTTGTATATGTATGTATTGTATATGAAATATTGAATATCATTGTATGCTTCTATGAGATAGATTGCTATCACTACAATCTATTTTAAAACATCATTAAAATGTGTGCAATTAAAACAAACAAAAAAAGAATATTATTATTATTATTCTATACTTATTGAGCTTAATTCCAAGCAGATAAGGTCAAGCGAAAATTGTAAAAAATTCTTGTAGTAGTATTTATAAGTACCGGCGAAGTTAAGTCGGCCTTAACTAAGTATACTCACCTCATTCTTGAGGTTGATGGGCTCTTGCTGCGGCCGGGGCGGCGAGTGCCGACCCCCCTCCGCACCCTCCAACATATCAGCCTCGCATCCCGACTCGTCTGCGAAAACAATAGAAAAAATAATTACATAATAATAATAAAATTCCTGTAGTGAGCGTCAGTGGCGCAGGGGATAAGACGCGGCCTATCATATCGAAAGGTCCGGAGTTCGATCCCCAGCTGGGCCATGTACCAATGGGTTTTTTCTCGAAACTTAAGTACATTTACTGACTGCTCTCAAACGGTGAAGGAAAACATCGTGAGGAAACCTGCATACGCCGAAGAAGAAATTCTTAGGCGCATGTGAAGTCCACCAGCCCGCACTGGGCTAGCGTGGTGGACTATAGCCCGAACGCCCTCGTTAAGAGGGTAGGCCTGAGCCCCAGCAGTGGGGAGATTAATAGGCTGTTGATGATGAATAAAATTCCTGCAGCATTTGGACAATTACATTCGAAACGCTATCGTTGACGATATAGTCTATTGCAATAATGTCTTGTGTCTGTAATTGGCTATCCTACTAGTGTGGCAGCAGAATTAGGTAAGAGGGTGGATACCAGCCATCTGATACCTACTAACCGTCCAACCAGAAGCTCCAGGAACACCTAATTGGAGCAAACTCGCTGGCGTTTGAGGTCACCCAAGTCTTTGCTGGTCACTTTCACACGAATGGTCAAAGAAGAATTTATTAGTCCACAATAAATATAGAACAGGTCAGAGATAGGTACACGAGTAACTCTAGTATTTATGATGCAAAGTGAAACAGCCTAAGAACAATCTCAAGTTGCTTATTTAATAAGTATTGCGTTTTTGTTAAATTCTAGGCTGCATGAATACTTTAAATTATTATCCTGAGACAATTTTTTTTAATAATATTTCTGTTTTAGGGATATTGTGTTATCTAAAAGAACAGCAGTTTTATACTTTTCCATGCTCCTATCTGTTCACTCTTATATAAATTGCGCGAGAACTTCCGCGCCGACTTTGATGGAATTTAACCGGTAGCAACCTTGGACTTTATTGGAAAACTGGATGCTAGAAATATATATTTTAAAACCGTTCCCAGGATAAAAAAAGTCATTCAATTTACAGAGTGGTCACTAGTAGTATAACTAACATGGCACAAAGCTTGGAGGCGAGTGTTCAAGTCAATAAACCCTAATAAAAAGGTCACAATAAAGGCCCCGCCACACTCGAGCGGTAACAAAGCCCCTCCCACACAAAAAGGGAATTTTCCTCGGAATCTCGCCCGCCAGTCTTGACCTACATCCCGCACCACGTTGGGGTAGGTCGCCGACACGACACGTGCACGCCTCGTTTCTTTTGAAGTTACGCAAGGAATTCCTTTCATGTTTTTTGTTTCGATTGACTTGATTTTAGATGTAGTATATAATGTCCCTTATTTCAGTAGGATTGGCTGGAAAATCAATACTTCATATTGGAGCAGTTTAGAATTTTAAATATTTTATGGAACGATGGCCCTAAAGTCACTTGTTAAGAAAAGTAATCAATCATAGCTAAAGTAATAGATAACTGCATATATTTAGAAACGAATAAGTCGTGGTCCAACACTCGAAATTTTCGTGAGATTAAATTAGGTATTGTTATCATTTCGTATCAGTTTGTATGTATTTAAGTATTTATTTAAAAGTATATGTGTATGTTTATCAGTTGTTGAGTACCCATTTACAAGCTTCGGCTTAGTTTGGGACTAAACGGCCGTGTGTGAATTTGGTCAAACATTATTATTATTGGCCTACAATTTGACCTATCGCTTTTATTCGTTTCGCAATATCACACATGGGGTCATCGTTCCTATAGCAATAAACAATCTTATCTAAACATAAACAAACCTACGTGCCCACCATTGCAATGCGCCACTCAAATCAACTTCCTACCAAGCAAAACTGGTCTCTAACGACCTCGCAAACTAAGACACCACCGATCATTGTTCCACAAATAGCCTCGGCTAGCCTAAGCAACACGAACCGATGCCAAAACCTAGCAGGCCGTCGAATATGATTGCTCCTAATGCGCCGGGCGATAGAGGGGGTGTTGGTTTGAGGTGGGGGGTGAGGTTACTGCGTCGCGCCGTGTTTCTGACCGAACAGTAAGTCTGGCTTAATCCTATCGGAAACGCGGCCCCCCATTGAAGATCGGCAAGGGCTCTACCAGGGGAGGCATGGCGGCGATACGTCTGAAGATTGACGGAATTTCAACCAATTTGTGGAATTCATCTAACATGAACATAGAAGTGAAGGTTGAATTCTAGAAGCTCCCTTCATCTTAAATGAAGGAACAGTCAACAAACTGAAGTTACTAGGTAAAGACTTAAGCCATTGTAACGGTACGGTATATCAAAAGATAATGCCGGCAAGATTTTGCCGCAGATGTTAAGGTGACGGAATCTTGAAGGAACGCTTCAGAATTTCCTCAATGAGAAACAAACGTCAAAGTTGTAGTTACAATCACACTTCTTGTTATTCTAATCAATGCACAACAGTTCAACTACTCAAAGTTCAAGCTGGAAGATCAACTCAATTGCATCAACAAAACGGTTGAATCTTGAGACTTGACCGCCGCCCGTGCTGCCGGTACGGCCTGCGATGCATCTAGGAGGCGACTAGGGGGACATTACAAATTAATAGCACAAAGACCGGCCGCAGATCGGCGCTGCGAAAATTTACAGGCACCAGACACTTATAGTGCACTGCGGACGGTAAAGGCTGGAGATTGTGTGTTATATCATGTTCGGAGTAGATGGAGCGATCATGTAATGCATATAATGTTTAAGGGTAACACACACAACTCACGAGGAAAAGGACGTGCAATGACGTGGACTGGGGGAAACCACTGTATTGTTTTAATATTAGTACACGAGTACAAAAGTTACACGGAGGTGCACGTGTAAAAGTGTCCCTAAACTTGCTTGCATGACATGCAACGTTTACGTGAATGTCATGCTGCAGGATGGACCATCATGCTTGCTATCAATCAGTACAGTGAAGCAACGGCCAGCACGTAGTTTGCATGTCATGCACGTCAATCACTATAGCTAGACGGTCATGCATGAGTGACAACACGTAATGCATGACATGCCGCAAGCGGGCGATGTGCGTTTATAAAGTTACACAGGGTTTTGTATTAATTTGACACCAGGTGCGTTCATAAGCTTAGCAAAATTCTAATCATGTGCTTTTTATAATAATTGTGTTCAGTATTAGATTTACATCCGGGAATATGGCAAGCATGCAGATTTACACCCTGTATATAGGAATGAAATTTAAGTAGGTGTCGGAATGCAACACCATTTGACCCGATAGCTTGCACCCCGGTGCGAGGAGGTGGGCTGGAGTGGGGGGGGCGAGGGGGGAGGTAATGCGTTAGGTAGGAGTTAAGGCACTCGGGCGCCCGGGCCCACGCACAGCCAGGCATTGCAGGAAGGGGTGAGATTGCACACTTTGAAGCTAAGAATAGACCTTGATGATCTAGTTTGTCGAATTCCGATCACTTGTAAAATATTATGTATACTTCGACCAATATTGGATGTCTTGAAGCGAATTTGTAATAAGGTAGAGCAGTATGACTTAAGTACTGTCTGTCTATATGAAATTGTGCCATTACATGAGGGATCTATTCTAGTCCACCTTTGTCTGACTAAGAGTAAGTCGAAAACTCGACATTAAGATGAAATTTGGAACATAATAAGCACTTTATGTATTAATGCCCCGCGACCTCATCGGCGTTATAAAGTATCCTTTATTTAGTATTTTCCTTTAATAAAAAAACGATACTCCCATACAAAAATTCACCCGATCCCTCCCCATAAGATGTGAACCAGTCAATAGATGGCGTGTAAGATAAGCGTGCGGTTTTGCGGTTGGTCCACAAGTTTTTTTTTCCTCTGTATTATTAGTGTAGATAATTGATTTCTCCGCAACATTGGGAAAACTAAGAAAATTTGACGAAAAACATATTTTCCATATACCATTATTAGGAAAAATCTTAAAAAATAACTGACTGAAACCCTCGCATAGTGGACGAAGACGTTCTTGCAATTTTTTTTTAATTTCAAGTTTAACACCCGTTTAAAACACAGGATACACCCGTAGGTAGCTTTTACTTGTCGAATTGTATTCACATCACGTCATTGGGAACACTTCGACCTTGAGTTGTCCTATTAAGGTGTTTTAATATTGTGAGAGGCCAGTTTATACTGGATTTGTTTCCACTGACGTCCGGTCGCCCGTACTTAGGGCTGAGAGTTTGGGCTGGGCGTTGATGGATTGTATTAGTGGAAACTTATAGATAAGAGAGTTGGCTGGAACTAATCCACGGTACCGTAATGGACTAATCCAAATAGTTACACACATGTTGATCGGCATAACTAGTTGAGCATTTGTTATCAAGAATTTAATGATTTTAAGTCGGTAGACGAAGGGTTGGATGTGAAATAACCTAGAACATTATAGAAGTCTTGAAATAATAATTTTGCCTTCGTATCGGAATGACCTATGACTAAAAGCAAAATAGCAGAACCACAGATTAATAATAGTTCTTTTTGGTGGAGAAAAACATCGCAAGAAGCCCAGAGAAGCGCTTCAGATGAAATATAGGTGTACGGAATCAACTAATTCGCACTGTTCATTCATTTGTTGTGGACATGACTGATAGATAACGCACTGTTTAACATTATGGGAATTCGACATTTTGAAAAATCTACATTTTAGTGTTAACATTACCGACTTAAATAGTTCCTTCATTGTTAGTGGTAGATTGTGTTAAACATTGGGTGGGATGTTGGTTTGACCTCGTTTGACAATTTTATGGAACGACTTCGCATGATGAAGATGGAACGCGTATTTTATTTCAAATATTTCGCCCAAAAGTGGGATGTAGGCTGAAATATCACCGATTGTATTATTTTAGCGGCGCTTTGGCGTCGAACGGCCAAAACGAAAGAGTTTCAACTCTTTTGTTCCATTTTTCTATTCCGTTCCAATATCATTCGCGGGAGCTCTAACGAATGCCTCTCTACAAAAGTAAGCGGACAAATTGCTTCTAAAACAACAAAAGCCGACCGGAAAAATTCACAATCGCACCGAATCATTAATCTCAGAAACAAATGGAAATCGGCCGACATCTGCTATACTCGGCTGGAAAAAAAATGGCCGCCATAGTCGACAGTTGTCACGTTATTCTCGACGGGATTAATTAGAAATGCGATTAAAAGCAAACAAAACAGGGAATGGTGAACTTAAATTAATGAAAAATTACCACCCTCCGCGAGCACTCGTCAACTCTTTTTTTTAACGGGGTCGCTCCCGCGCATTAAGCGGCTTTAATTTGAATTCGAAATTAGAATTACGCGCGCTTTATAATTATTGTTTTTTTTTTCGGCCAGCAGTTGATTTCTAATTCCAACGAGGGTTGATTACTTTGCGAGGCGCACGCATATGAATTTTACAAAATATGAATATGCAACATTAAGCATGTTTTGGTCAAAACGATGCAAAAAAGTGGGTGTGTTGCTTTCATCAACTCCTGAGTTAGTCAGTGAATAAGTGTTATCTATGGGTTAAATAATGACAGCTAGTTAAGCATGACATTGAACGCAAGGCAGGAGCAACATTTTGTATTGGAATTTACAGGTAAAGGCTAATAGTATTAAAATGTCAAAAATATTTTTTCCCCAATAAGATGCGAAAAGTGTTTATACAAAAATAAATAATTAGTGTGTCAAATTCTAAAAAAATTAAACATAGACATAATCTAAAAACTTTTATTAACAATCCGGCTTTTTAGTTCATAGATTAGTAAATCCACTGTGGAAAAAAGTCGAGTTGAAATGATTTCCTATGCGAATTTTTCTGGCTTCTTTATTTTAAGTGATAGTTTGTAGCTAAGGAAGGTAAAATCTAAATGTCAAAAACTCCTAAGCTGTGTCAAAATTCGAGTTGAAATTACTTAAACTTGTACGGTTTTTTTGGCTTCTATAATAAAAGTGATAGTTTACTACATAACAGTAGCTACATAAAACCTAAATGTCAAAAACTCCTAAGCTGTGTCATAATGTTACGACAAGAATAGACTAGCGCGTTGACACAGTCCTTTGAACTGCATTATTAATAGTAGTGGAAACAAAAGTTACGGTCGAACATCACACGGAGCCGATCTTTAATGGTCAAGGAAACGTGGTCAGGCTGTGAAATGAGCACTAATTTGTGATTTAATGACGATGACGCCATCACCGAGACCGCTTCAGTCGCGTAGACAACCGGAGTTTGATAACCGGTAGTCAAGCAGAAAAAAATCTTGTTAGTAGAAAGCTGTTCCTTATTGAGAATTGTTTATCGAGAAAGAATTTTTGTGAATGTTTGAGAACCGCAAGGAATTTTCACAGAGGGAAAAGGGATCCCATGGAAAATAACTGATAATAAAACTGAAAAAGAATCCTTTCGGTTATGAAAGAGGAATAAAAAACCTCTTTCTACCTACTTAACGGGTGATCAAACACGATTTTTGTCCTGTGTCATTGTTGGTTATCATTCACCGGGTGGCTGTAGCGACCGAGACGTAAGTATAATGAAATTAAGCAGTACAGTATTGCTAGTTCCCTTCTAAGTATTCTAACAAAAGCGAATTAGTGATGTAAGTGGGTTATATTAAATTAATAAGTGATAATCATGGACAGATTTAACAAAACCATCTATTATTTTGAAGGCTCATCCCGATTTCTTAACCTTTTAATTCGATGCTTGTTACATGTAGTTAACTGGTATTTTGTTTTACTTTCCACTTCCGATATTAGAAAATACACGCCAATTGGATATGATCTAACTTAGTTTGTCTTCTGTTATCGCAAATTTGAAAAGGAAAACTTCCGAAACTAGCAACACTAATCTAAACCTTCCTATAGTCCAGTCAAAACAGTATAAAATGTACTGATAGCCAAGTGCGTGACTGGGTTATAGCAAGATTATAACTTCTTTATTATATGCTGTAATTCTAAAAGGTAGATTTATGTCATATGCGACGTTACGGCATTCATCTACCGTGGTATATTGCTTTAGTGTATTCTACATTTGTAAAATGCAAATAAGATTAGTTAATAAAGTTTGAAGACAATAAAGTTTATTGGGTGATAATGTTTTGTTTAGATTGGGAACGCCAAGAAGTTTCGAATCTCTTTGGTGGCGCGCGCGCTCCCTGTGGAGATCGCATCTTGCATTTTAGTATGGGAACGGATGGTGCCACTTACAGGGGGGTGCGGACAAAGGAAGCGGAGTAGTAATACAAATTTATATGGAGTTTGAAAATGAGAATGTGTGAGTGAGTATAAGTATTGTCATTCATTTGACTCGATTTTGACACCCATAGAATGCTTTTATTACTGATCCATATGGGAGTGGCAAAATTTTTTGATTCATGGGGAACGCAATGGCTACCGCGTCGGATTTTAGACGGATATGATCAAATTATTTACAACGTGTTTGGGAAACTTCACGTGTTTTTTTTCTGTTTTTTATTTTACTTTAGGCAGTTACATGGTACTTTGTAGTGTTTTATTTCTTTTTAATCTTAATATTTAATTATAATTACTGTTGTGTATGTTTCTGTAGCAGTGAATAAATATCATTCTATTGTATTCTGTTTTGATACAATTTTGTTTTATTTTTATTAGATGTTGAAGGAAACGTCAAAAATATCGTCATTTTTTTTGTTTAACGACAACTTTTACTATATATCAATGTTCGCCGCCCTCGCACCGTTGACGACTGTTTCCTTTCCTGGTACCGCGAATCCAGTCTATGGCAGAATCTACCATCGCTTCTGAAGAGCCGTCATTGGGGGTAAAAGAACTAACAAGAATCCCGGTCAGTGTGGACAAAAGGGGGCGCAATGAAAAAGACAGAAAAATTTCACTTTTTTGGAGTCGGACGCTGCCCTGACGTCCCCTTTTCTCCATTCCAACCAGAGTCTCATTTTTAACACATTATTTAGCTTAAACGTCTTAGCATACAGTGGGTCAAAAGCCAAACTCCTCACACTCTTTGGTGACAAAAGGTTGTCTACCCCTGATACACATCTATGAGTCAGAGCAAGCAGTTTACGCGGCGCATTCGCAATAACCACACAACAGCCTCGCGTGGAATCCCGACATGAATGAACGGAATTAACCGGGCGCACATTTACAAATATCGGTCAATTAACAGCGTGAGAGCGATCACAATTGGCGATCAGTTTCACTTTCATTCACTCACTCGCTAAATATAATAATAGATGAACAGATACATCAATGGCTGTCCACCGCGCGGCGCCATCGCCACTTTCAATTTTCAGACGCGCGCGCTCGCCTGTTGTTTACTGTACGCCAAATGTTTACGCATTTTCGCGTATTTCCAGCGATTATCAGTGATCGGGGATTGGTAGTGCCATTTTTGGTCAACAAACTCAATTGTTGCGTTAATATGGATGTATCCGTGATCCCTGGGATTTTGTAAAAAAATTAGGAGTTACTTATTTAAAGAAACTAAACTGCAGTGATCGGGGACTGCTAGTGCCATTTTCGGTCGACAAATTCAATGTTGCGTTAATAAAGATGTATCCGTGTGCTCCCGGGATTTTGTAAAAAAAATTACGAGTTGCTTATTCAAAGAAACTAAACTGCAGTGATCGGGGATTGGTAGTGCCATTTTTGGTCAACAAACTCAATTGTTGCGTTAATATTGATGTATCCGTGATCCCGGGATTAAAAAAAATAATTACGAGTTACTTATAGAAAACTAAAGTGTTTTTCTTGAAGATTACTGGAACGATTGAGTTTTTGAACATGCATTTTGTAAAATTGGCTGCCAATAATGTAAAAATAATGCAAAGAAAATAAAAAAGCTACAAATTGAGGGTTCTACACATTGTGAACGACATACATTACGCTTTTTTGACTCTTTGGAATGACAAATCGGAACTGTGATTGATCGTTATTACCTACTTTTTAACCCGAAATATAAAGTAAAAGCAGTATATTATTTAGGTTATAAATAGCACTTCACATATTTGCTGCCAAATGTTAACAGTTTTAGTTATGTAGTTTATATAATTACAAAAAGTCAAATCTTACATTTTATTGAAACATATTTTCGCCTCTATAGTGTTCACGCTCTATGACCACAAACAAATTAATTAGGCTTAAAAAACGGCAGTTTTCCAGGTAATTTTTCCCGGGATTTTATGTAGACAAGGGCATGTCCGTATTAAGAAATAATAAATCCCGTCACTATATACCAACTTAGATCACTAACGATTACCAACATGTACAGTCGATAAAACAAGTGGGTGATCAGTTTTCTGCAACATCGCGTGTACGCACTACGCAGCACGTGTTGTCAATGAATGCATGCCCAAAAACCAGTTGCTAATGGAATGCTAGATAATTACGTCTCTGGTACGTACTCAGTCGGGGCCCACGCTTAGTTTCTTTGGGGGGTCATAGGCGTCGTTCTAATACAGCGTGAAAAAGCAATGCAATTACGTTCCTTGATGTAGTCGTGCTAATGTCAATTAGGACACCTGGCGGCCAATCGCGCTGATTCTGAACGATATTACCAATTTCAGACCATTAATAAAAATGTTATGCTGCATGTACACGTTTGGCAAACCTTTACAAACGCAAGCCAAACCCCTGCTCTACACGATTGCGTTTGTAAAAGTTCGCTAAACGTGTACTTATTGCCTCTTAATATTTTTGGTTATGGCACAGATTAGATAATAGTTTCCTTATGGTTTGGATTTGGTAACATGGTTCAGAATTAGCGCGATTGGCCCCCTGTTCGGCATGTATGTTTGATCGCGCGCTCGTACGAACAATGTTCGTGTGAATCGTGTTGTTGGATGACGCCATAGAGATTTTTACTGTTTATTTAGTTCGGCGTAGGAATATATTGTTCTCAGATGCCACTAGTCACCGTATATTAAGACACTTGGTCCCACGGTCAAGTCAGGGGATTGCATTAGTGCTGTAATCACCCGTAGGTACTGTAATAAATGTAAAACTGGTAAACTCGATGGTCCGAAACTGTTATGATAATAATTAGTAATATATGCCAAAGATATAATATGTTTGGACAAATTTACACACGGCTGTTTACTCCCAAACTATGTATAATATAAACCAAAGACAAAAATAAAACAACGAATCAGAGATGTAAATGATGATGATGATTTTTATGGGGGCCATCCCCCGCCTGACTCCGCCCCTGACTCGGCCTGTCATTGAACGAGTACGTCACGAGTGGACCACAGTTTTGCAAACAACTGAATACTTCTGCACACGGACTTCCATAAATAATAAACTGAAAGCCTGCTTTGAATTGTTTTCATTTATAATGAAATGTTGGCGGCGAATGAAACTCTGCTTGTCGCTGTTTACAATTTATTACATTTTTATTTTATTTTTTATCGCTGCTGGTTTAAAACAACATCTCTTATATTAAATTATTAGACTATTATCTTAATATTATGAGTGACGGAAGCATCGCGGTTCTTTAGAGTCAAGTATTGAGTTTAAAATTATCCTAAAATCCCAATAGCTTTCATAACCATTTAATAACATAAGTATGTCTGTGTGTATAATTGTACGGGAATCACACAAAAAGTACTACCTAAGCTACCTACACGAATTTTGGTGAAACTCTTCGCTATTAAACAGGGTGTAAATTTTAATCTGCATGCTTGCCATACCTATTTAATAAAATGTTGACTACTATGTTATATTTATAATATCTGGAAATTTTATCTTAAGGCGCTTTGGAATAAACTGTTGTGTGGATTAATTAAATAAATAATAATAATGACGCTTTTGAATTAGCCGCTTCGGTGTCGCATCAGCCAGCTTCATTACATTACCCTATAATCCTTGCTCAAAACTAACGATCGAATTCACAATACAACTTAATACAAGTGGGTACAATCACAAGACGACGGTCCAACCGAATAAGGACGTAAAGTGTGTTTACGGTCTTTTTATTAACCGCACTGTATTACACACGTACAATTTTTTTCATGATTGTGTCAAGTATATTTAATAAATAAATAAATAAATATTTCATATAGGTACTTATTTAATAACCAATCACGCGTGGCTGTCAAAAGTCAAATAACTCCTTTAAGCGTGGCTGTCAGTTTTGGTTTTTGAAAAATCGCTCATATCAAAATAATAATAAAATTGACGTAAGTGTCCCTATAAAGACCCATCAACACTTGAAAAGATAATTAAAAAAAAACGCAAAATTTTATTATTGCAGTCTTTAATCTATCGAATTTATTTATAGATTTCATAGACAAATGTAGTGGTTATACAATTTTACTCTTCTGCTCATTCACGGTCTAAAGTAGAATATAGACGTATTTAAATATTACGTGTTTATTTTGATGGAAATATTTATTCATTGGTTGTTTATCTGTTTTAGTTTTTTCATTCTCCTGAAAAATCCACTTTTTGAGAATACCACTTTATTCGGTTGAACCGTCGTTAAAATCGTTGGTCCATTACAATCTAACTAATAATAAGCTACCATTTGCATGTCCAGGGCGATCCAAACTTTATGGCGAAGTGTCAAAGTTTATTTTTGATTAAAAATGTCCGACTTCATTAGTATTGAAGCTTGAATCAAAGGGTTGACAAATCCGAGTCCTATTGTGAATAGTCACGTGTGAACATTGCATCAACATATTATATGTGCTATTAAACATAATTGACCGAGCGAGCGAAGCGAGCGAAGCGTCTACGTTTCGAGACTGGCCAAAAATGCTCTTGTCCGGCTGTCTGTCTGTCTGTCTGTCTGTCTGTCTGTAATTCTCTACAGGTCGCATTTTTCAACCGATTATGACGAAAATTTGGCATATGTATAAATTAATTAAACCTACAAAATGAGTGGAATAAAATTTTGAAAAACATTTTTTTTAGAGTACCTACCATACTCGCAAAGTGGGAGTGAACTTTTTTTTTCTTGTGAATCCCATAGTGTGGGATATCGTTGGATAGGTCTTTCCAAAATATTGCTGGTGTGTGAATACCATTTTTTCGATTTAGGGATCCGTTGGCGAAATATTAAGCTTTAAAGCGGTAATTTTTGTTAGAGTCACGTGTCCCCCCCCCCCTGCCAGCTAAACGGTTGCTTCTGGAAATGTGAAAAAATTCATGGCAGTAGCATATATAACGTAGTTACAAGGAAAACTATTACGGCTAAGTAGGTTCTATTAGTTTTTGAGTAATAGTGGATCGACTTAAGAAAGTTGAAAAAATAAATTATGTTCATAGAACTGCATACGTAAAATGGAAAATTATTTTTTTCCGCGTGATATCCATGGTGTGGGGTATCGTTGGATGGGTCTTTCAAAAATATCGCGGGTGTGTGATAAACATTTTTCGATTCAGGGATCCGTTTGCGAAATATTAAGCTTTAAAGTGCTAATTTTTGTCACTTTAGTAGGTACTTTTTCTGTTTCCAAAGTTGACTTTTGTTGGTTTCTTTTAGGTTTGGTTTATAAGGGCTGGCGAGGTCTACTGTTCTCACGGAACTACTAGTTATGTAGGTACCTACATGTGTTTTTATATTTCCGTTGCCATAGAAATTTAAAGCCATCCATAATTTCAATAACTTCTGCTACTCATTTGTGATTATATTCACAGATTTATAAAACCATAGCGAGCGTAGCGCGCTTTTTCCGATGTTCTGTGATTATATTATTAAATTCTTTATTTCAGGCAACACAAATGGCCCATATAAAATACACAACAACAACAAAAATACAATAAAAAAAGCTATTTAGTAAAACGGATAATACTATTTTTTATTCTGACTCTGGTGCACTTTAAACCAGCTTATATTTATGGCAAGGGGCCGAGTTGGGATTTTTAGTAGGTATAAATTCTTGGGGGCCGAGATGGGAAGGGGCCGAGATGGGAAGGGACCGAGATGGGAAGGGGCCGAGATGGGAAGGGGCCGAAATGGGAATAAAACTGAAACGCATTCCGGTAATGTTGTGATTCACAACACTGATCAGTTCGGTAGAGTTGCGAACTCTATCCTGAAAAGTCGCTAGGTACTCTCTTCCGAAACTCGGCGAAGAAATCCGGGACCCTGGCGATGCGGTGCAAAGTCGGGATTATTTGTATAGATAATTATTTATGAAGTTAAATGCACAAACGATGCAGGTGGTCGTCAACTATTGGAATTACCATTAGTTCGCCTATTACGACAAATATAGACTGTGATTGGCAGGTATTATTCTGATCCGGATGTAGTACGGCTTACTCGATTGGTTTGGGGAGCTAATAAGCTCTAGAGTTTATCGTAGTAAAAATTCCGTTTATTCTAAGTGGGAAATCGAACCCACGACCTGTGGCACTCGAGTGTGACGAACGACCAATCCACCAACAATGGTAGCTTTCGGACCCGAACTCTTCGAAACGGACGAAACGTGGTAGGAATGTAGAGTGGGTATTATATTCTGAGTACAATCACATAGATTTCTACTCTTATTTTTTCTCCGGATATATTCATCATCATCACAGACCAAGATAGTGATCATCATCATATCAGCCTGTAGACGTCCACTGCTGGACAAAGGCCTCCTCCAGGGATCTTTACGACGACCGGTCCCGCACTAACCTCATCCAGCCGGGTCCCGCGACCTTCACCAGATCGTCGGTCCACCTTGTGGGAGGCCTACGCTGCGTCTTCCAATACGTGGTCGCCACTCGAGAACCTTTCTGCCCCAACGGCCGTCAGTTCTACGAGCGATGTGCCCAGCCCACTGACACTTCAGTTTCGCAATTCTTTGAGCTATGTCGGAGACCTTAGTTCTCCTGCGGATCTCCTCATTTCTGATTCGATCTCGCAGGGAAACTCCGAGGTATATTAATATAATTTAATATTTGTATTGTAGTAATATAAACGTGTATAGAAAAAAGAAAAAAATCGGCGATTATGTGGTTGTGCTCGAAATCCCGCTCTAAATTTCACCTGGTTTCATCCATTCCTAAGGCTTCCCATAAAAGTCAAGGATGTGGACGTTAGGTTAATGAGTAAGTTGGAGAAATCTAATTTGCCATAATTAAGTAATAAAATCTGAATTAAGTACTACGAAAAATCCGTTAAATACATTGAACAAGGATCCCATAGAACAGCTGCTAAAATAACAATAATAATCAGAGAGGGACACACTTATTACAAAAGTGGTAAGAGTAAGCAAGACAGGTATAAAATCTTCTATCTCTATCTACGTAGGTGAATTTTTGTTGGGGGGCAGTTGGTATGTACCAACTGCCCCCTAACAAACCACAACTCGACTAAAATAAATAGTGTTTGTACAGTTTGACCCCGCCATATAAGAAGCGTCTTCTCAAATTATTGGGGTAAAATACTATTGCTATTTCATGCTTTACGCTGATTACATTTCTATAGTTCATTCTTTTTCTATGGTTAAATACCTTATACACAATCAAGGAAAGAGCACTCAGGTCTTTGACAGATGTCAGGATATAATGACGCATTAAATTTTTATGCCACAGAGCTCAAAACAACACTGGCGACATCTCGTAATTTTTTCCCTTCTAATTACGTTTAATGTCCACAGTTATTTTTTCGAGTTTTAATGTTGCCCGCTATAAAAAGATAATCACAAAAATAATTGAAACGAAATAATAAAGGGAGTTAAGAAAGGGGGAGTGGGGGGCTATTAATGACGGCGCAGGGAGGCGCGGGATAGTCGGGCGCATTACGACCTAAATAATCAACATAATTACACTTTTTACCCCGGTTTCCCCTTTTTACCCCCCTAAGTGGTGTAAAAAGATTGTCTATTTAGATCGGTTTACATAAAAGGACAATTGTAATGCATGAATTCCGTTTTTATTGCCGAGATCGCAATATTTTTGGATAATTAATTACACTTTATGTAGAAACCACACGACGAACTTCTGTATATAGGTACGTCATCCGTTCACAGAAGCTCAGAAGTCATAAACATGATATCTCATAATATACATACATGAAATACTTAGGTAGGTATCTAGATACACATTTTTCAACAAAACTATTAACACGTTGAAATTTTCAAAAAAATTGACTTTTGTAAAAGAATTAGTGGAGGAGATAAAAAGTTGTAAGTATATTTTCATACATGTATGTCTACCGAAATAAAATAACAATAAAATAAATATAGGTACCTACGTAAAATAAAGTAAAAAGCAATTCTGGCAAAGAATCAGTATATAATTAGAGATAATGAGACGCTATTCAGATGTCCGTCTGGATCCTTTTGCCACGACGAGGTACGAAAATATAGTGGTAGAGGTGGTACTTTAAAAACATATATTAAAACGAAACACAAAATATATAGGTACCAGAAGAATTCAAAAGGTGGCCTGGCTTAAAATCTGCGGTGTACCTACTTGTCTTATTTAAATTTTATCCCTGAAGGGGTGAAAAGGGTTGTTACAGTTGGTATGGGGAATAAAAATTGCAGATCAAATTTAAATGCCGCGGGAAACAAGCTATAATTAATAGGATATAATCTACTAGGTTATAATTCATAAAGATATTAAGTTATGCCAATAAATAGAACATAAAAAAATACATAGATGGCGCTGTTTACAATGTCACCTCTGTACTTCTAATAAAAGACTATAGGTACCTCGAGAAAAGCTGTTCCGGAAAAACATTTCTACGCGTACGCAGCCGCGGGAAAAAGCTAGTTATTCTATAACTGTGACATACCGAGTGGATCTTCTATCGAAATATCAACAGCTATGTTCATTAAATCACATTTGAGCGCGAGCCACATTAAATGTTAAAATTTTAACTGCATTAAAAGCCTACTCCAAAGCATTTGTCGCAGCTCTATGCGCCCTTCCTTCACGGCTGACGACGACAGGAGCTCTAAATGAACCGGTTTAATTCGGTGAAATGGTTCTTCTGTTCTTTCTGCTACAAACTAAGTGTAAGTTTTCTTATAGAGAGTTCGGTCAAGCTAAAGTAAACGTTTTATTGCCACCTGGGAGGAAAGTAACATAAAAAATACATATTAAAGATAGCAAATGTAGCTACTCAAAGAAAACATCGTCTATTCCTTCCGTCCCATATTTTTAAAATATTCTTTAGAAATTTTAAAATTATTTAATTATATACCTGTGGTTAAAACTGTATTTAGATTTTTAAACAAGCAATTATTTGCTCAAAGGAATCCATAACCTTTAAAACTATTTTTATTCAATTTCAATTTATTTAAATAAAACTTAAATAAGTTACTGAAATAAAACTATTTAGATTTTTTTGAAAAATCGCTTTAGATTTTTTAAAACATTAAATCTAACTATAGCTTAGGGTAGAAAATTGCCATCAAACTTTTTAAATGAAACTTATAATATGTCTAGTAAGATCGGAAATTTTGAATCTAAGTCCTAGGACGTTTGTGAAAAGCCGGATGATTGGAATGTTTGTAAGAATGAATTTCGTTATCATCCGAGCTATTTTCAGGATATTTCCAGGATCTTTACAAAAATCCGCCGAATTTTAGGATAATAGCGAAAAACAGCTCAGCAGTGCTGATTGGCTGCGTTGAAAGTTACGCATTGACAGATGCGCGATGTTATAAACCGACTCACAGATTAGCCAATCGCAGCGTTCAAATTTCCAATCGTCTTAAACAAACTCGGATTTTTGCAAAGATCCTGAAAATGGCTTGGACGATAGCGAAATTCATTAATAGATTCCAACTATACGGCTTTTTGCAATCTTCCTAGGATTTTAGCAATGAATCGTTTTTTTCAATTATCCTAATATACGACATAATATTGCATTGTAGCGTATGAGCATTTGAACTATACACGAACAAGAATAAACAGCAATGTACTTGTAAAACGCGTAAAACGAAACATCCGCCAATGTTTATTCTGAGCGCTACAATTATTTATGTATTTATTTAGTGACCCCACTTGCCTCTTGCATAAAAATTAGTCAAACACGAAACCTTTACAGACAAAGGGTTCTGTCTGTAGGAGTTTATTATGTGAAATTAATATTGCTTTCTCAATTATTATAGTCATCATCATAATATTAGCCGAAAGATGGACAAAGCCCTATACGACCGAAGAATTATTTTAGTAAGTAATTGTAATTTTCCATTTGTAAGAACATGTAACCGGTCGTCGTGGAGATCCCCGGGGGAATCCTTTGTCCAGCAGTGGACGTCTACAGGCTGATATGGATATGGAAGAACATGTAAAAATAAGTTGATTAGGGATTAAATCGCAGGAACTACTTCTTTTTGTCGTGCAACGAACAGTGACTGATTGATAACGTCGAATACAAAGTGACACCCTTAACTCAAGGGAACCCTAAAAAGCAAAATACAAACGCAAGCGAACGCCAAGTTCTAATTAAAATGATTAACTTAATGGTCTTAGTCATTAGCGATTTTAATTCCGTATAGTCTATTTTTTTCTTCGTCCGTTGAAATTATAAGTGAGCTACCATTTTACGATTGGTACCAGCGATTTTTACATTTTACGACCAATCGTAATGTGTATCGCTATTGTTGTATTTATTTATTTTATTGTCGACCTTTGGCGGCGAATTTATTTTCTGCGTTTTTCTTTATTTAACCATGTTTCTACCTATAAAGCCTAATTAGTCCTATTGTTGGCTACAAGTATACCATGAATGTTTTCAATATAAACAGTAATTGCACACCAATGTTACTTATGTGTTTGGCGTACGTGTAATGTGTAATTCTGCATGATTTTATAATGTTTGCACAAATTTACACACGGCTGTTTAGTCCCAAACTAAGTCGAAACTTGTAAATGGGTGCTCAACAACTGAAACATACAATACTTTTAAATAAATACTTATATACATACAAACACCAGGAATCCGAAAACCAAAAGATATGCTCAACCGGAGATCGGGAATACTATGCTCAACACACAAATGTTGGTCCCGTTTATGCAAAATTGTGAGTTTGATGAACTTCTGTTATTTATTACTGCTTAGAATATTATTTTCATCTTTGTATGCCTAGTTAGGTAAGAACTTTATTTACGTTTTAGGTTTATTTATAAATTTATAATACCATTGGTTCTGGGTGAAGGAAAACATCGTGAGGAAACCTGCATACGCCATACTGGTATTCACTATTCTAAGGCGTGTGTGAAGTCCACGAAAAAAACGGAGTGGGGCACCGTTTGGCGGACAGGGGTTCGGCACAACAGATCCGATAGGTAAGAACTAAGAACATTACTAATACTATAAGATCTTTAGAACTGCATGGTTCTAACAATAAGAATTTCTGATTTCATTATAACATCATTTCTTCTTTCTTGTTTTTTTTTGTGTTCAGTTGCGTACGGTTGAAATAAAATGTGGAAATTATTTTCAATTTATGACTTCATGTTACACTAGTTTCACCCAGATAGACCTTGCGCTAAATCTGTGAAATGCATGCTAAAATTCCTAACGGATGCAAAGCTTAGCACTGAAATACTAACGCAGCGATCACAATAGATCATCAATGTTACAAGACTGTATAAGCATTGAAAGAGCCCCGCCGTATAATTAATAATAAGTTTGTGCACCGGTAGTGTTTCAGAAAATTATTAACAAAACTGACTTAACCCACAACAGCCTCTCTTTTAATTATTTTATAATACACTTTAATGTCATTATCGGAGGTCACAAATGAGCTATTAATTCATACATAATTAACCCTGCGCTATCGTGGTGTAAACAACATCTAATTACGTGGAACGTCATAGAATAAAAACATGCAGGACCAAGAAATAAAGGATAAACTAAACTTTAATACAAAATGTACGTAACTGGTAATCTAGCTCTCAGTAACATTTACGAACGCCCCGCTACTTCGTTCGTGTTAAAAAGTATGCTATGTGTTATTCCAGGATACAAGCTATCACTGTACCAAGTTTCGTCAAAATCAGTTCAGCCGCTATAGCGTGATTGATTATCAAACATCATACCTCACAAACATTCTATCTATCTTACACAGCTGTTTAAATTAAACTTCTTGTACACAACAAAGATAATAGTTAGGTATAAACAAAATGTCACTTAAAATCTAAAATGTTTCACGCAAGAAGTTAACTTCGAATAGCTAATAGTTAGAATATTAGTGAAATGAACATGACTGGCCTGTTGGCGTAGTGGTAGTGACCCTGCCTACTGCGCCAAAGGTCGTGGGTTCGATTCCCACCCGGGACCAACATTTGTGTGATGAGCATCACTGTTGGTTTTCGGATTCTGGGTGTTTGTATGTATTTAAGTATTTATTTAATAGTATTTATGTAATATGTTTATCAGTTAATGAGTACCTATGACAAGTTTGGGACTAAACAACCGTGTGTAAATTTGTCCAAACATTATTAATATCTATTATTATTATAAACAATAACACAATTTTAGAAAACAAATATTAGTGCAATACAATACCTAGACTATTTAAATAGGCTAAGTTCTGTAGGTTAACACAGCATCCCAGGCCGGGCCCAGCGATGGCGATCATTCATTTAATTTCGATTGGAGGTTATACTGGCTCGGGAGTGGACCGAAACACTTCAATGATCTATCGAGTCTGTCTAATTTATTACTTAGTCTTAGAAACAGGTACAAAACGTTAATGAAGCGTAATATTTTGTTAATTAATTCACTATAAACCAACTTGGAAAATTACTAGTTGCGCAATTCGTGATGTCGATTCATTAGGGTAAATGTGAAAAATAATATTAAACTAATTTTCGTGTTAATTTCTGATCAATTTAGGTAAAATTAGTTTTACATTAATTGTTCAATATCATCAACAGCGTATTAATCTCCCCACTGCTGGGGCTCAGGCCTACCCTCTCAACGAGGGTGTTCGGGCTATAGTCCACCAAGCGTCCAGAAGTTGAATAGCTTCGAACACCCACTTGTAGTTCATAGCACCGAAACCCTGTAATTACTTTTATATATAAGTTCCAAAAAAAGTAGGAAAAAAGCGAGAAATTATATTTTTAATATTATTTGTATCTATTTTTGTGGAAAATACCGTTGTACAGTCGACCGCACGTCAGTGGAAATACTTTGACCTTGAGCTGGCCTAGGTTTCAGTTCCAGATACCAGTTTGTGCTGATTTTGTTTCTACATATTTATCTACTTCAAATCAACAGCCTATTCACGTCCCCACTGCTGGGGCTCAGGCCTACCCTCTCAACGAGGGCGTTCGGGCTATAGTCCACCACGCTAGCCCAGTGCGGGTTGGCGGACTTCACATGCGCCTAAGAATTTCTTCTTCGGCGTATGCAGGTTTCCTCACGATGTTTTCCTTCACCGTTTGAGAGCAGTCAGTAAATGTACTTAAGTTTAGTAAAAGTACTTAAGAAAAACCCATTGGTACATGATCCAACCGGGGGATCGAACTCCGGACCTTTCGATATGATAGGCCGCGTCTTATCCCCTACGCCACTGACGCTCTCAGCCGCTACGACGCTAGAGCCAGATAATAAGATTAGTGGTTTGGATAATGTAAATATTAATAGAAATAAGGTGCATCTGACCCATAATACACTAGCATATACTTGTTAATGACGCGATTGGATTGTAAATTAAAAGTTTTACTATGCAATGAAAATAGATATCCTTCCGCCGTAACCGCAGTTATCCCACAAACTCTCTACAGAACTCTCCAAATTGGGATTTCCTAATTCTTCTCCACCTCCTTACCACCTTTGGAATCTCTACCTTACCTAGCCTAAACGACCTATTCAAAATTTTCTAATAACCAATTTGTAAATGACGTTAGAGTTTGTAACAAAAATATTTTTTATTTTTTTATTTTATTCCTTTTTTTGTTAATAATCCCTTTAGTAAATGTTGTTTAAAATTGAATTTAAGAAAATTTTAAAGAAGTCGTCGAGGTATGTATGTATGTAAACACTTTATTGTACCAAAAATTTACAGATACAGACAGTTATGAATAAAACTAAGTACAAAGGCGGACTTATCCCACTAAGGGATCTAAGAGGTCGTTTTCCAAAGGAGAATTGAATTATTTATCACTGACCAACATCGGTGTCGATTTAAAATATAGAGTCACCTACACTATGTACTCTACAAATATAAAAACTTTCATTCATTTTGGAGAGTTCTGGTTCGCGACCTTCTAACTAGTTTATAATAAGAGTACGTACAGTCAACCGCACGTCAATGGAAACACCTTGAGCTGGCCTAGCGTATAAGGGAGTCAACACTATCAGAGGCCAGTTATATTTATACTGATTTTGTTTCCACAGACGTGCGTTCGACCGTACCAACGAGTATACACAATTTACAACTCAAACCATTTTTCCTTTACTGCCTACTTGTAAAACGCATAGGAAGCCATTTTGCTTATTCACTCACGTCTTACTCCATTTCCCTGGTCGTTTTTATTTGAGAACTACTATAAAATTGCCTCCGTAAACTTTTCGAGAGCAGATTCTGTTTACACTCTGACTGTACAAATTAAACGAATTACTATATGGATAGAATAATTGAGCTGCTTTGTTGTCAGAAGGATATGGCTAGTTATATAATGATTGTTTAATATCAGCTACTCGCAGTAAATTGATATTATGATCAAGGTATTAAACCAAGTACATACTTCCGTAATGGTAAGTATCATTAAGGTAGGTACACTAACAACCGGGCTCAACAGAAAACCAGCGCTGCTGACACTATGTCCGCAGCATTAAGCTGAGTTGAGATCCTTACAACTGGACTTAAGGGGCTATGATATCTCACAGCGGGTCGGATGATCCGTCGCTATTTCAACAATACTGTATCATTCATTTTGTAATAAATATGCAGTAAAGTAGAAGACTTTTACTAGTTATTCACGATTTCGAAAACACAGTTCGTTAAAATTTTCTCAATTAAAAAAAATTCCAAAGTTAACCATTTTAAGAATTTATTTTCGCTACTTTTATGTAATAAAGCTACGTACAATCACCATATTTTGAGTACTAACTGTACTTACTAATATGCAGATCACATAACATTTGAATTTACAAAATACACATAACTTTCGGCAAAAAAAGGAAAAACCTAAATCTAAGCGTTTTTGAGCCAGCCCAACTTGAGCCGCATGGCATCTCCCTACCCCGCGTCAGTCCCGCTCTGCCAGTGGCACGGGGAACACGTGTCGCTCGCCGCCATCCAGCTGTCACTCCCGTCACACGTCATTTATTCAAATTATATTTTGAAATAGGGTAGCATCTTTGTTGCTATCCTAGTGTTTTTTGGAGTACAGTCTCCTTGACTGAAAAATGACTGGATGTTTGTTTGTAATTTGTTTCGATACTTGGTTGTTTGACTTGACAGAACAAAAATAGACGACGACGTGTAGACAGAAGACTACAAAAGAAATTTTCTGAAGATAATATTTATTTTCCAATATCTTTCTTAATAATTTCCCGACCGTTTAGTATAATAACGAATTTTTTAAAATGGGAAACCAAGGTAACAAAAAAAAGAAAAGACTTGGTTGGCGTAAAAAAAAGGCAAAAACTTGAGTAAAGCACTAAAGTGAGTATAATTTATTTGGTAAAGAAAATTCACATCGGGTTAAATTATTAAAAATTAAACCGCCGAAAAAAGAAAGGAACTGAAAAGTAAAAATAAAAAGCCGGCAAGTGCGAGTCGGACTCGCCCACGGAGGTTTCCGTTCCGTCAGCTACACTAATATAAGCTATCACTGTACCAAGTTTCATTAAAATTAAATATTTTTCCCGCGGGAAAAGTTTACCGCGGTAAATAGTTGCCTATATGTTATCCCAGGATATAAGCTATGACTGTACCAAGTTTCATCAAAATTAAATATTTTTCCAGCGGGAAAAATTGCGGACCAGGACGCGGGCGCAAACACGCGTGACAGGAAAACCGGCCTAAATGTATTAAATTTTGCTTACCAAATGTAAGACATGTAGAAAATAATATGACTTTAGGTACATATAGACTAGAATTTATTAAAAGTATTGTGTTCCTTGGTATAACTATAGATTCATCTTTTCAATGGGGGCCCCACATAGCTTCACTAGCTGGCATACTAAGTTCGGCCGCCTATGCCGTTAGAAAAATTTGACAATTACTGATATTGCTATCGCAAAATTAGTATATTTCAGCTACTGCCACAGTAACATGGCATAAGGCATCTTACTGTGGGGTCGAGCAGCAGATATAGTGACCATTTTTATTTTGCGAAAGAGAGCTAGGTATTAGCTCGATCTATAATCTGCGTTGTAGTCATTAAGAGAAAAGTTTAAAGAAATAAATATACTAACCGTATCCAGTCAATATAGATTTGAGAATATTTTGTTTAAGTAAACCCGCTGTAAAACCACAGCCGCCTGCTGGTGATGTCCGGATGGATGATGAGGGTTTCACTATCGTACAAACTACCAGGAGATATATATATCTATCTTGAATATGAAGCACACAAAGTTTAAAAATCACATTATGTAACAATTTGTTATTATAAAATAGACGATTCTTTGAATGACAAAGACGCCTGATATTAATGTTACTTGGTGATGTGGTACTCCTATGCTATAAAGTATGTTGACATTGACTGTAAATAAATTATTAATACATAGTGTTTTTTTTATTAAGAACCATCTTGGACGGTCAATATTGTGTAGCTTACCCTACATAAATAGTGCGAGTGAGATAGGTGCGCTGACGGCGGCGGTGGGAGAGGCATGCGGGGGGGAAATTTGAATTTGAGCTGACATACCATCGACTCCTAAAAATTTTACAGTTTTCGGATATCAGTATCAGCTACATACTTAGCGCTTCTTTCACCGCTTCCTGATAAAGTCCCAGATATTCTATCTGCAGGTTATCTGACAGATAGCCTATTTTTTTGTTGCACAGGTATTATATCTGATCGCCTTAACCGCCTGATAAACTAACAGCAATGCTCCTATGTGTTATATTTTATTCGAAGGTTTTTCGTTAAAAATCTTTCTAACAATAAGACAATTTCTTTTAAATCATAACGTTTTTTAACAAAAAAGTATTTTATATAATTAAGGCCTTCAATAATGTATTCTATGCCCGAGGCTGACTTAACACCTTGCACCTTGACCACACAAGAAATTCTGTGTATAACATTATTCAGCCTTAAAGCGGCTTGAAAATTTTTGATAATTTTAAAGTATCTGCTTTAAGAATGAACTTTTATTTATAAATACGTACCCAGCGCGTTTATAGCTGAGTTGGTGTATTTAAAAGCAACTGTTAAAACGTGTACTCCAGTTACGTCAATGTCTGTCCTCAAAACTACTAGACCGTTTGATCTGAAATTTCGAACAATATTGTAAAATTTTCCCGGTAATGTCAAAGTTTTACTTCCTGAGATATTAACGAAAAATAAAAGATTAACGGAACAATAAACAACAAAAAAAATACAAACAAGACAAAAAATACGTACAGTCGACCGCACGTCAGTGGAAGAACTTTGACCTTAAGCTGTCAAATGGGGAGTCCAATACTATGAGAGACTAGTTTATACTAGTTCAGTTTCCACTGACGTGCGGTCGACTGTACTATGCTTTTTTGTATAATTTTCTTTAGGTAGCTTACCGTTTTTCGGCAGTAATTTTTTTCAGTTGTCAGTTCATCAAATCATAATATAACAAGTTTCAATCAATGGTTTTGTTCGTCATCTGGCGTGAAGTCCCAATTAAACAAACAAACAAATACACTTCCGCATTCGTAATCAATATTAAGTTAGATATTGAAAGAAAGTTTAACAAAAACTACTCTTTTCTACCATTTTAAGTAAAAATTTAATTAAGTATAATAAGTGATGTGAGTTTACGAAACAGTACCTAACTGACGCCATGGTACCACAGAATAGATAATATGATGGTACCTAGAAACAGTTCAGATAGCCTTCCAATACCTAATGCCGCATCAATTTGATCCCATTCATCAACGTCAGAACAAAAATGCTATTACCATTTAAAGTTAAGTAGGCACCTACCTACACGGTATTGTAGAGGATTTCGCGAGCAATCGTATCCCGAGAACCTAATGAAGGGTTGTAAGCGCTTCGAATTTTAATGAAATATTTGATTTATGCCCACCGAGAACATCAGGTAGCTTATTATAAGAATATATCATTAAACATTACGTATATAATTAAAGCCAAGCTTAGCCTGAAGCTACCCCAATTTAAGGCCGGCTCGGCTGCATTATAATTTTAATAAAATTGCCCGCCGTCCGATACAAAAACTAAAAGAATAATAATAAGAAAATTATAACACATCTGATTGATGTATTATTTGGTAATTTATTGGCTGTAATTACATCGTGTAATAATGGTTTATAATGCGGTGCTCCGGAGTGAGGGAAGGATTTATTAGTATTTATTAAAGTATGAATTATTGTATAATTACTGGGATGGGAGCTTCCAAACTAAACAGAGCGGTTGTTTTAGGGTGGAATTTATGGGCAGTTCTCGGAGGCGATCTAATCACGTTGTTTGCGAGCCGATGTAATACGGGCGCTTCTCGCGGTGAGTATTATAAAGTTATGTATGGGCCTATCGGTAGTGTGTGTCATGTAGGGTCTGGCTAAGAGGAATATTAAAACCAGATTATTAAAAATAACCGAAAAATCACAAAATCGTTGCTAACCAGGTTTTACGTTTCACTTTTTTCCACCAAAACCATTTGCAGTTATATGCTTTCCAGAGCCTATACCTTTATTTATGAAACAATTCAGCATTTCCAAAGCGAAAGAATTTTTGGTATCAATTCAATTCAATACTCTTTATTGCACATAATTTAAAAAAAACAAAACAAAATAATACAGTAGACTAAGAAGGTACATCTAGGCGGTCTTATCGCTAAAAGCGATTTCTTCCAGACAACCTTTCGTTTGAGTAGTTTCGGTGACCAGACTTTTTCTGCAACTCTGCCTCAAATGTGTAAAGAAGAGTTTGTTCTCACATCCTCATTGACTTGTAGGAAACTTTAAAATCGATATTTCCCCTGTTATTTTGAATTTAATGGGTTAACACGAAAATCTTACTCAAAAATACAGAGTATGCAGAAGAACTACCTATAGTAGGTATATAAAATCAAGTGACTTAATTTCATAAGCGGTCAACGTTACACTATGTAATAATATAGCGATGTTTTCATACAATAAGTAAATGACTCTTACACTTCATACAATGGTGTCCAAAAGCCAAGTAGTCTAAATTTCCTAAAATTTCAATAATTTCCTTAATTTTTTTGTTACCTACCTAAAAACTCCATATTTTATACAACTATTAGTTGATTTTAAAATATTTCTAGTAGGTGTTTGGTAGCGTCTCTATCCTGAAATATAGAAAGTAAACAAATATTAGGGAGCTTAACTTATTTCATAGTTAATGGTTTTTATGCCCTTTAATGTTTCACAAACACTATAACTGAGATCGATTTAAGCTAAAATACTTTACAGATGTTAGTTCCTTCACTATTAATGGTATACACTCAGTTATATGTATAGAAAGGTATAATATACCTAATACCTTTCAATAGATTATAAAATACATTAAAAACCCTGCGGGATTTAAGTTTTTGGGACACATGCTAGTGATTTATCGTATCAATATACATACGTATCAAATCAAATATTTTATTGTGGATCATAGGTAGGTAAATAAAAACATTGATGGAGATGTCAAAGAGCTCAGCTATGTCCCGCCACATGGGCATACAATATTGCATTAAATATTAAAATTATTATTTGTCAAAAAAATACAGAAAATGTCGAGAAAATTAACTAAAAAAGAACATAAAACCTTAGACCCGTCATCAAGAAATTCATCCAAGCTATAATAACATTCCTCAAGTTTCTTTTTAAATCTGGTAACTTCAACTATGTCTCGAATTGTGTTAGGAATCTTATTGTAAATGTGAGGTATCGTACAGAATAAGCTCTTGTGTAGTAAGGCAGTTTTTGATGGTAACACTGCCATTTTATCTAATTGCCTCAACCGAGTTTTGAACGTAAACATGTTAAGATATATTAAGTATGTATATGCCCTACTGTTATTAAGTATGTATACCTAAAAGAAGAAACTCAATTACTGGTACGCACAGCCCAAACTGCTGAGAATAGAGACTTGAAATTTTGCACGAAAGTGCCTCATATACCTCTGACGTCCACTAAGAAAGGCTTTTTTTCCCACGGGAAAGACACGCGGGAACAACTTTTGTACGGCGCGAAGCCGCAGGAAACATTTAGCAACCCATATTTGGATGGAGTGACGATCTGCGTAAGGGTCGAGGCAGACCAAGCGGAAATTTGCCCGCGCACTTTTTGACGTCATTGTCAAATGAACCATATCACTTTAGACTAAAGAACAAAATCATATGAATGACCTGGAGCGCGAGGCGACGCCGACGTGCAGAAGTCATTATACGATTTTGTTCTTTAGTCTATAGTGATATGGTTCATTTGACAATTACGTCAAAAAGTGCGCGGGCAAATTTACGCTTGATTTGCGCAGTCCCTAAGGCGGCTGGCAGTGACTGGATGCGGAGAACCAAGGATCGGGTTCAGTACCGCGCCTTGGGGGAGGCCTATGTCCAGCAGGCAGATGCAGTCTGATGATGAGCCCAAAGGGATTTATTCTGAAAATGTGGAGTACTTACCGGAGCCACTGGCAAATAGGAAGTCCCTGTGCAGGGATGACGTCTTCAAGTAAGGGTAAAACAGCTTGCTGCCGTCCTGGAGACTGCCGCCACAACTGTTGACAATTAATATATATCATTGACAACAATAAAAATATCATCATCATCACCGTATCAGCCTGTAGACGTCCAAGGCCTCCCCCAGGGATCTCCAGATGAGCGCTCCCCTAACCTCATCCCCGGCTGGGTCCCGCGACCTCCGCGGTACACCTTGTGGAAGGCCTGCCTATTTTTCGTCTAAAAATATAATCAAGTTAAATTAAAAGACAAGAGCCGTGGTAGCCAAGTTGGTTGTGCACTCTCCTCACGTTCATGAGGTCGTGGGTTCGATCCAGGCCCGTACCAATGAGTTTTTACGGTTTATTATAATACCACAGGTTTTTCGGTGAAGGGAAACATCGTGAGGAAACCTGCATACGCCAAAGACTGGTATTTACTATTCTAAGGCGTATGTGAAGTCCACCAAAAAACGGATCCCATAGGGTCGAAGTGTCGCCAGGTATTCCTGGAACCCTAAGAAGATAACATAAAAAAATTAAAAATACATTCTCAAAATAATTATCGCTGGGATAATAAATTGTCATTTTTTGTAAAAAGGAGTTGGACAAATTTAAACGCATAAAAGAATTGAACCTTGTATTCTATCGACATATCGTTTTGTGTAATAATAAGTAATAACTAAATTGTAAAACTGTGAAAAAAAAACAAAATTGTGAAATAGTAAAATTATTATATTCACAAAATGAAACAAGCGCTGTACAAAATGACGTCAGCACACAGAGAGCCCATATCTTCGAGCGCGGTAGACGGGATCCTTCCTCGCGGCGCGGAGGGCGGCGGGAGGAGGCCTCGGGGGGAGGCATGCAAGGAGCGCCCGGGGGAGGGGGGCTGCGCGATTTTTCACTCAAGAGCACGTGTTAGACACGTGCTCGGGACGGAGCGGAACTTTTCGCGGAAGTTTTTCTCGTCGGTAGAAATAATGGTCGCTCTTTTAAACTGCACAGCGTTGAAGGTGAGTGTTGGGTTTTTTCTTTACTGAAAAGTTTAGTTTGCGGTGCCGGGTTAGTGTGTTTGTATAGTCCCCGTAGAATTTTTTGGCGGCTGAATGAATATAGTCACAGATTGTTTGCACATCGCTGACAGTGTTTATAGTCGATGTGTGCGTAAGCGAGATAGTGTGATACATAGAGACGTCCAAAAACTTGAAAGTTTGATTCGGTTGATCGATTAAATGATCTCCCCTTTGACATCTACAATTAGTCATTGCGCAGAAATCAGACAACTTCACACAGCCGCCAAAAAGCTCTACGGGGACGATATCTACAGATGTTTTCCTTAATAGGAGGTTCTATGCCACGCTGTATTTATTTACTCTTAAGAAAAAGAAGAAATCAATTTAGTTAAGGTATTTTGTCTGACTGTCCGGCGTATAACTCTAAAACTACTGCACCGATTTAGCTCAATCTTGGTAATTGACATGTAAAATTCCTGGCAACGATCGGAAAATTACGGAAAAAGGAAAAACTACATTTTCCGAGGTATTTCAGGCAAACTACAATTTCACGAATGACGTACATTTAGGTATACATGTAAATTTTTATTTTTCACTGCTTCCTAGGTGTTAGCGCTGAAATGAAGAAGCGGCGCTACAAACTTCTGCAATTTTAAAAAATCATGTTTGAATAACGCTTGTATTAAAGATTGTGCGAGGCTGAAAACATTGTCATTCAAATAATCGTCTATTTTATAGCTTTCTTACATATAATTTATTTTTTAATGTGGATATTGGAATCCGAAATCGTACGGTTATTCTTAAATACTTTTGATAATTACTATGTGTTCGCCAGCCAAAAACCAGTAGAGTACACTCGAGCACGAAAGCGCATAAATTAGATTCATTAGAAATTTAAAAATACTTCTTTTGTGTGCGATCTAACTCGTTTTGAAATTCGAACGCCTTTACTGGCCAATAATCGTTTTAGTACTCTTAACCTATGGACATTAGAAATTAAAATACATCGATTAGTTCCAAATTTCGAAATGATCATTAATATTGATTGATATGAACCGTGTCTGATACTCATAAAGTTTATTGATTACTGAAGCCGGATTTCACCCATAGACAATTCCCTTGTTATTAACGTAATAGTAATAAAAATGCCGCTTTCCCAACATCTCGACACAATGCATCAGTAGACGAACCGTTTCGCAATCAACATATCAACTAAACCGTGTCTAGAAAATTCTTAATTGAACTAATGAGAAGTAATTACAATTTTTATTGCGGCCATAATGATTACGATGCCTTAAAATAATAAAAGCAATTAGACATTGATGGGTGTAACAGAGTCGCTATATTTATCTCGTTCACTCGCACCGTTGATAGATTTGGAGCGAGTGGTAAAGAAACAGCCTGATTAGATGTAATTGTTCGAACGGTTATAAAAGTTGATGTCAGAGTCGGTGTTCTGTTTGTCGTAAAATGGCGAGATGTTTCCATTTCCAACGACTTTGAATGGTAAAAAAATATACTAAAGTAGGTAGATGTAGGTAGCTTGATTACATTTTAGTACAATCGGTCTATTAATCTAAGACCCCGCGTCTAATGACGGCGCGCCACAATTAAAATGACTGATTCATAGCAATGAAGTTGGGATATAAGTGAGTCACGTGATTTACTCTAATTAATGCAGTGACCGACAAATTCAAACAAAATGATGTGATCACACCGAAATAGTCGTTAATAAACATTTCAATTTCTATCTGTATTATTGTACTGAACGCCATATAGAATTAGCAATTGGCCTTGACGGCCTGTAAGACTAACTTGGCATAGCAGACTATGAACCATCTATATTCACTGTTACCTAACAATAGCTTAAGTCATCTAACTCGATTTAAGTTTTTTTTATTAACACTAAGGTCTTGTTCTTTGTGATGAAGATCCTAAAATAAAGATTCTAAAGATCGTGTTTATGCTGGATGTAGGCGACATAAAATGAGATTTTATGCTCCAGTGCATAAAGTAAAATCTTCGTCTTGTTTCTTAAGTTTTTTTATAATCCTTGTTCTGTATTACTGGCAATACTTAAAAATTATTATAGAAATATAAAATGTATAAAAAAATAAAAGCTTGTAAAATATAATTGAGCATTATGTATTCCGACCTTAGTAAAGTGTCACGTTTAGAATTTTATTTACTTATTTGCAATATTGCTGTTTAATTTTCTCGCAATCGACGTGAAAAGCAGAGTGTATAACTCGTTCGTAAAACCCATTTTACCCTTGACTTAACTATTAATTATATTTTTATGCCCTTGTTGTACAATCTAATATGTATTTTTAAATTGCTTTTTAAGGGTATCTTCTCATACATGTAAAGGGAGGATGACTTTTTTTCTCGTGAAACGTTATTTTTAAATCAGGCCGAGTTTCCAAACAAGTATTTTTTATCAGTCGTACGTAAGTACAGTCACCTGAAAATAAACCGGATTCCTTATTTTACTGAGTTTACTCCCATGGGGGTCTGTTTTATCTGCAGGTAACTGTACCATTGCAAAATATTATCCCGCCAAAGCTGTTTACAATGTGTTCCCTGCTTGTAATTTCAATTAAATTCATAATGTCTTTCTTCAATGACATTCATAATATCTTTAATTTTTTTATTCTTATCTCTTATTTTAAGAATTCTATGATAAACACTTTTTGAGCTATGGAGGGACAATTGTAAAATACAGAACCCTACAAATTGCATGGTTCGGCACGCGATTGACAGGTTTTTTAAAGTGCCGGCCGTCCGTCCTTACCATCTTTTGACTCATTATGTCGATCTTATAACTACAATATTAGGTACGTATATTGAATTCTTGACGCATTTCTGACACTAAGTAAGTAATATACCTACAATATTTCACTTCAGGTTTAGAATATAGGCAATTCACGAAATGTGAATATATTCACCCCTCAGGTGGTTGACAAAAAGTTGGCAGAATTAATGGACAATTTCTGACCGCGACTGTACATATTTTCAGAACTATTTAGTCTCCTTAATTATAATTTGTGCATTATCTTTACAAGAAAATGTGCTGAATTATTAGATAAGTTTCAATAATTATGAATTTCTTTGTAGATACCTGAATAGCTCGTATAAATTTTAGTAATTAAATCAATATTTATTTGTGTAAGTATAATTATTAACTATTATCTTAATATTTTATATATATTTTTAAAAACTATAAAGGACTGTCTGTTGGCAATAATAAATAATGCCTAATACCTAAGTTATAAAACTTTATTTATTTTCGGTCAAAAAATACGTCTAGACGAAAGTTGCACTTAAGAATAATATATGGTAGAGAAAAATAATTATTTTATTCTTGATATTGAAGGCAATATATAATTATTTATTCTAGACGGAAGGTTTATGTAAACTAATTTAGTGCCTCCGAAAACCCACTAAGAAAGGATCGAAGAGCGAAAATCCAGTAAGATTGTAAATTTTAAGATTTAAATTTTAAATATAGCAACAAAATCATTTTAACAGCGCGTAAGTAGGTACAATATAAAAGTTTGAAAAATACCTAGGTATAGGTACCAAAAAATGAAACAAATTTAAGTTTCCGAGCCAATCAGCTGTTTGTTGGCTCTGGTCGCCCCGCCCCGCGACTTTTCCTCTGTGACACGTCAAAAATGTAATAAACTATTTCACCTTAAATGTAACCGACATAAATACAGTACTTTTTTTCTAATAAATATTTATTTTACATAATATTGAGTAAGTTTACAGGCTTATAGCATGCCATTTGAATTTCATTTAACTTGGTACAATTTTAAAAATCTTTAAAGTAGTAGGTACAGCTATAGCTATGGCTAATATGGCATTCGTGTTAATTAACTGGTAGGTAGTTGTAAATTGTATTTTTTTTATTAATCAATACCGGGAAAAGTGTTGTAACTAGTAACTTATAATTTTATATTTTGATTTTTATTTTAAATGTCTTAAAAATATTGGTAAGTAATACCTACAAATACCCAATCTCATTAAAATTACTTAAAAAGTATGGCTCACAAATTAACTTTATCTAAAACTGAATGCTGACATCGACAATGAAACAGAAACGTGATACTCACAATATCCAGTAGCCAGGTGGCGGTTGAAGTAGCTAGATTTGTTGTCGTAGCAGCCACGCTGTTAATTAGCCGGCGCTCGCTGATTCATCACTTTATAACGTCTCAGCGGCCAGTCCTAGCCGTTAATTACAGCACTGCAAAACGTTCCAATCCCCACAAATGTAACAATCAATCGAAGAACACTCAAAGTTTCAGTCAGTTTCAGAACGCACTCGAAAGTTTTAGCTGTCAAAAGACGCGCGAAACGCTTTTTTTCTGTGGCTGTCAAACGCGGCACGGGCTGACGCAGTACGGCCGTCCACGTCAGTACGCTGACGTTCACTAGTCGCGACTCGGCGTAAGTCGAAGAGAAGAAGGCAGCGGTCTCGACCAGCACGCCTTTCGTTCGTCTCTTTCTCGCGTGGCTATGCCCGCCCGACCATTTTTACGGTTTAACCGACTCAATTTAATTCAACTCAACTCAATTGTCGTGGCGTGAATGCCTTCGCGCTGGACGCTAGAGTGAGACGTATAGCGGTCGCCTTATTTCAGGCGACGCGACTTTTAATAACCACGTTTAATTGTTTCTGTTTACGTGCAACGAAGCGACCGTGTTTGAATTAGGTTACGAAGGCAAACGTTGACGTTTCGTGAGTTTAAGGCTAGTGTCTACGTTCGGAAATGCAGAATACAGCCTTAATCTTGGTTTAAGACGCAGCAGTGGCCGGCGATACGGTCGTTTCGCTCGCGCCACTATCGTCCGGCGCACGTGTTCGCCGAGTGGGACAGAGAAACCCGACCGTCGATAGGCGTTACCGCTTCTGTCGGCTCGCGCTTCTGGGTGTGTAAAGTTTTAGGCCGAAACATGTAAAAATGCATCTTGAAAAAAAGTTATGTGTATTAAAAAAAGAAGCTCAGTGCGCGGTGGGGGGGCATTAATGCCAGCGGGAGGTGGCGCGGATGGCTTTTTTCGCAGGCTGTATTTTCGGGGGTGTCCGCGAACTGGACAATGCATTATCGGGCGGCGCGGGCGATTCGGACGCGTCACCTAAGCGCACCATTTGAACCCGAAAACCATTTGAATGCACCTGTAACGGTCTGACAATACAATATTTTCTCCTGTTATTGATGGCCTGATGGGCTCTTACTTCTAATAAAAGAAAGGCCCGTGAAAACGAACTTAAACAAACATCGATGTGAACGAATGGTCTTTGTATTGACAAAGGCAAATATTTTTAAGTTTTCACGTGTATAAAAAGTACAACTAAAAGAAAAGAATTAAAATTTAAAAAAAATTGCCTATACCTACTAGGTACCTAAGTTTAATTCGAATAAAATAATGAATCATGGTGTTTACAAAATTTTATTTACCAACACAAAAAAAAGTTTTTATAAAATTTAAATCAAATTAAATCGAGAGCCTATTAACATGTCCCCACTGTTAGGTCTCGGACCTACCCCCTCAACGAGGGCGTTTGGGCTATAGTCCACCACGCTAGCCTAGTGCGGTTTGGGGGACTTTAAAAAAAGTAAAAAAAACTTAAATAGTTTTTTTGTCAATATCGTCAAGCTATGCCGATTTCTTTGCTGCTTTCGCCATGGACTTGGTCCACACTTTGCTCACACAAAGTCTATAAATCTTAATAAAATTATTGTGATAAATAAGGTTTTAAGGTCAACTTTAATATTTTTGCGTATCACTATTACCTAACCTATCTTACATCTAACATCCAATATCCATATTTAGATAAACATTCCATTGGTACATAATTATAAATGAGAAAAAAAAACATCCCGGGTAACGGGGTCTAGGTTACGACTTAACATGTCCCACGCCACGATCTTGTAGAGATAGCTACAATAAGCTAGTACTAAAAACTCGAGTCCTCGAGTCTTAATTTTGAAGACTTGACTCGACTATGTAGGAGTCAGAAAGCTCGTAGGTCCGAAGTCTCGAGTCAAGTCGAGCGCGAGTATTTAACGACGACTCAATTCAATTCAATTCAATCATTTATTGGTAATATTAAATTTACAAGTCAAAAATTACATAGTCATAAAAAGACTTAAGTTTTAAAAAGATTCGAGTCCTCATAAAAAAAACTCAAGCATTCGACTAGAAAATCGATTTCGAAAGATTCGAAAGTTGAAACTTTATGATAGTTTGGTTGTTAGCGTCAATAAGACAAAAAAAGACGATGATAACTCGAGCAAAAGTTTAACAACTCGTGGTAAAAAAACCTCAAAGCGATGAAAGAAGACTTGAAGGATGAAAATTGAGTTCTGCTCGTTGATTGTGAAGTGGAGTCTCATTTAAATGCTTGAAAGTCTACAAGACTTTTGACAACAATCAATCCATCAATCAACAGCCTATTGATATGTCGCTACTGTTAAGGCATACCCTCTCAACAAGGGCTTACGAGCTATTCATAATGACACTCGCCTAAGAACTCCTTCGGCATACGCAAGTTTCCTCACGATGTTTTCATCCACCGTTTGAGAGCAGTCAGTAAATGTTCATAAGTTTCGAGAAAATTCCATCGGTAAATGACATGGCTCGGGAACGAAGTCAGAGCTCTCGACATGACAGGCCACGTCTTGCCCACTGCGCCACCGACGTTCTTTGACAACGCGTCTTAATAAAACAGGACTAGAGAGTTCTGTCGAGTCCTTGAAGACTCGAGCCTTTGGCAACACTAGCTACATAGCCCGGCCGTAATAGCGTTACAGATGGGTTGCTGGGAAATAAACTATACTAACGTGTGGTATAAATAGTCCGGGCATCGTCGTCTATAACGCAATTACGATCGTCGTCCTTTCAAAGCACTTCCTAATTTCATCAATTTCAGTTTAGTCTAACTTTGTAAAGCCAGGTTAAGGCATATTTGGACTTCTGAGCCCAAGTTAGGCCTCTAGCCTTTATGATTGAAGCTTTAAGTTTTATTTATTTTATTTACTTTAAAAGATTTTCTTTAACTATAAATCAACGATACATTTCTACATTAGTTTTTTTCTCGACTACGGCGTAGCAAAAAGGAGGGTTATGATTTTGACCGGTATGTATGTATGTATGTATGTTAATCTGTTTCCTCATAACTTCTAAACTACTTATCATAATTTGACAAACAAGATATCGTTGGAGCATTTTGATCGTCCGCTGGTTATAGACTATGTGACATAACATTAAATTGAAAATGGCGCCCACGAGATTATGTGCCGATAGTTTACTCAAAGAAAGATAGAACAAGTAGGACTTGAATCTACAACCGACCTATCTGGGGCCAGGCTCTAACAACTGAGTTTTCTATGTCTAACATATTTTACCAAAAGTTTTAACCTATTACATAAACGAATTAGAATAATAGTCATATTTCTAGAGATTTGTGGATCTTTGTTAATAACAACACACAATGATAAAAGTTTCAATGAACCTTGAAACAGAACAATAATAAACATAGACATGTTACAAAACTAGACATGGCAGCAAACAGACGTCGATTGTAAAGGGAACAAGTTGGAACCAGGCGTGGACTCAGGATATTAAATCTTTCATTGGGGGCTACAACATAATTTATGTTACGAATAATATGAAAAGGTAAGAATTTTAACATATTCTTACCTATTAATATTTTCATGTAAGAAACGTCGGGACGCAAATGATGAAAATGCGCTTTCTGTAAATATATTTTGTGGTAGCCCCTACCTACATAAATACAAAAATGATAAATGTTATACACATAATTATAGATTTACTACTAAAGTTCACCTTTTAAGTGTATCTTTTCCTTCCTTCTACTAAGGAACGCACTACATTGTTCACTCCAGTGGCGGCATCTGAGTTGAGATTTCAGTTTTACTCACCATTGGAAGTTCTCGCCTTGTATTCGTAGGTTCAAAGCCTGGACAACCTGATCTCAGGTATTGTTATAAAATCAAAGATTATAAGGAGGATTAATTCTCTATAATTGTTAGCAATTTGGTTTTATTATTATTTATTTATTCAACTTACATTATCTTAACAGCATAATACTAAAACGACAATGAAGCACAATATTTATAAAACTAACATTAACACTAATCAAATTTTGTATGTCAACAATCCATTTTAAATATCCTAATAAAACAGTAGTATTTGTATTTGTCCAGGGGCTAAGGACACGTTGTATAAATTTTATTTGGAGCGAAGGGAATTGGGGTTTAACTCCTCAAGGCCCTGAATGCGTACCTGCTTACACCTAAATAGCTAAAATGACGTCACGACTTTAAATCCGGCCGACTTGAGCGGCCGAAAGTTGCCGTTTCCGTTAATAATTGATTTGAGGAGTCCATTACGTTTATATAATTGCTATGGCTTTTGTGGTGTATGAGGAAACTTTTTCTGATATTATTGTCATTGCGATTTCGCGATGTAAATTACATTTAATTCCATATTAAATTTTGTTTCATTGAGCATTGTAATATTATGTAGGTAACTTTTTAGATGTTATATTATGTATTCTGTGGTTATAATTACGAAATCATCATCACATCTTATTAGTTGGCTGAACTTTGTTAAAATGAAGTCAGCGATGGTGTTACAATCATCCATTAGGATACATTATGTTTATATTATTATGTTAGGATATGCTTAATAAATATCCTTCATAGCAATTGAAATATTCTTATAAGTAAACACGTAATAGCTACTTGGTTTATTAGATTTCTGCCTGATGTCGTGTATAGAACGATTCTAAAAATTAACAGGAGAAAAGTATGTATTTAACTACCTATGTATTTTGAAATCTAAAGAGGTTTTTGTGCACGGAAGTCGAAACAAAAAAATCTTCATTAATAAATTCATTCAAGTTTTTAGAGGTAGGACTTACTAGCCGAAAATTTAGAAGATTAGAATCGGCCTCCACCATCCTAACTCGTCCGCTACCTACTTAAATTTCTAATGAAGATCTCATCGGGATCTTTTATTTTGTAAAGGTAACACGAGTCTAGGGTTGGGTTAGTAGTTAGTTTAACCAGTAGTACGGCCGTTTTAATTATATGAAGTAGTTTTAATATAAGAACAAATAGTGCAACAGTTAATGTAACGGTTAATGAAAGAGATATTGGTACAGTTAAAGAAACAGACAATGAAAATTATATTGAAGGAGATTTATTAAGAACAGGTGAATAAGCAACAGACAACCTAACTTCGAATGATGCTGATAAAATTTTATATTAATGCTATTTTAATCTCAACAAAACAAAAAATAAGCAGTTTTTGATTTTAAAAATTCTTGATTTTATTTTTATTTCGTCCCAGTAGAATCACCCATTAACACAATTTCATAATCCATTGAATACTTCGAACAATATGTTATCTGAGATCGTAAAATTTTCGTTCCTCCGGCTCCGTACTCAGGGTAGGTAGCCTACCCCGCCAGGGACATAGCGTGAAGATATGTATGTATTTATGTAAAATTTTCGACTGTATAGCACCAAAAATTGAATTGTAATTTTCATAAAATTTTTGCTTGTTAATATTTTTAATAGTTATAATACTTTTACCTGAGCCGTAAAATCAGGCATTGACTTTCAGATATGACGGTATAAAGACGTCCCTCTACATGTTGACAAGCGTAAAGCTAGAAGTTGGCTCCCCTTTTTACAACCGAGCCATGAATAAATTAAAAGAAAATATTCAAGAGGAAAAGAACTTTAAAATAACTTCTACTTTCTGGAATATTTTTACGGTGCACATTTTCTAATTAACTGTAGGACAAGTGACAAAAAAAATTTGACTACAGAAGCATTCTTATCATACAAAATAAATCAGGGAAAAACATATTATTGGAAACATTTATCACAACACAAATGCAGACGTAGATTTCCTTCGAAAGTTGGAAAATGTAAAACATAGATTGTTAATACTAGACGCGATATGGAAATCAAAAATCCTACTAATATTATAAACGCAAATGTTTGTAAGAATATTTGTTACTCTTTCACGCAAGAACTTCGGAACAGAATTTGTTAAAACATGGAATTTTAAATGCAATGGATTTAATGATTTAATTCTGAGTAAAGTATTTAGGTAACTTACCTACCTACCTGTTTACCAGTAAAGCAAAAAAAAAATTAATGTCTACATTTATAAACTTTTTTTATTATTTCAGATTCTTTACAAGGACTGCATGAAATAAGATTGTATCAGCTGTGACGTCACTCGATCGACCACACGATAAAATAATAAACAAAACAATATAAACAAGTGACACATTTGGTTATAACAGATGGTATATCTAGATTCAAACCATCTGTGTTGCCAACCCTCGACTTTCGCGATGGAGAAAATATTCAAAAGCAACGGGCATCAGATAAAAGTTGATTAATCTCCGAAGCAAGTTGTGCGTCTTATTATAATAAACTAATTAATGATGGAAGCGAACAATTCATTATCGGGCAAAACTGCCTTCCGAACAATAATGATAATGAGTGTAATTAATTATTAGGAAGTTGGTTCGAGACGTACTGAGGGGGTGCCGTGGGGGGGAGCCGAGGAGTTACGAGGCTAGTTCCAATGTGACATGGAGAAGGCAAGATTGGATCTATACTAATATTATAAAGAGTAAAGATTTGTATTTTTGTGTGTATGTTTGTAATGAATAAACTCAAAAACTACTGTGCCGATTTCAAAAATTATTTCACCATACAAAATCGTCAACTTTAAATTAAATTAATTCGAATTGCTTAGCCACTCAACCGTCCTTGGGATCTCAGATGCCCAGTTTTGTTATTTGACTTTTGTCGCCTGTCAGATAATTTCATCTTCAACCTACACTAGTCCACTGCTGGACATAGGCCTTTCCCCTAAGGCGCGCCTTTGAACCTGATCCTCGGTTCTCCGCATCCAGTCACTGTCAGCCGCCTTACGCAGGTCGTAAATTCCATTTCTTTCGTTGAAGTTGATTTTGTATAATTTCAGCTCATCATCATCAACATTATATCAGCCTGTAGACGTCCACTGCTGGACAAAGGCCTCCCCCAGGGATCTCCACGACGACCAATCCTGCACTAACCTCATCCAGCCGGGTCCCGCGACCTTCACCAGATCGTCGGTCCACCTTGTGGGAGGCCTAATTTCAGCTATCCATGCTTTATTTATTTTTATTTTGGCTAGAATTGTAGTCGTTTGCTATATAGCTATCAGTGTTTAATTGAAGAAGAAAGAAACGGAGACAATCGTTCATTTTAGAAAGTGGTTACGAAAATAGTTACGACAGTGGATTAAATCGTTCCGCCACTGTATACCTAACTAGGTATAATAGTATACATAAGTAACTACATAAGCCATATCCACTTACAATTCCGTGTTATCTTCAGACGTGGGTGGTGGTGGAGGGGTGTGAGACGCGGGGGTCAGCCCGTTGTCGCGCTACTGATGGCTTTAATCATTATTACTTATAATTAAAATTTAGATGGAAATATCTATTGTCCTCCACAATCGAGTTCACCCTTTGTGACTTACGCACGCATATTGGAGTCGATATTGTACCTACTTAGTTAAAAAAATTTGGAATGCATAACTTCAAATTATTTTTGTAACCTACCTTCCTACTTACTTACCAATCATCATCATAATATCAGCCCTTTAACGTCCACTGCTGGACATAGACCTTCCCGAACGAACACCACCCACCCGGTCCTCCACCCTCCGCATCCACCGCTTCCGGCCACCATTTTCAGGTCGTCGGTCCACCTGGCGCCTACTTACCTATAGATAAAAATCAATCGACAATAAATTAACCAGGTGGAACCTGGAAAAGAGACCAGAGAAAGAGTTTTCTGAATAAATAAAAATAAACAAAACAAAAGGTGATTTTGTACAGTCGACCGCACGTCCGTGGAAGCACTTTGTCCTTGAGCTGGTCTAGCCTATAGGGAATGTGAGACCAGACCAGTTCATACTGGTTATTTCCACTGACGTATACCTACGGTCGACCTAACCCATAGATAGGCTTGGATGATTTATGAAGGAAATTCAATTCAATTTTCAGCTTCACTCGTGCGCATGTCGTTGTGGGCCTAGAATAATTTTCGTTTATGCAATGTAGGTACTGTATCTTTTTCTTTTCCTTTGGTTTCATCTAAGCCTGACCCTGAAGTGTTTGGACATGGTTCAGTTAAGGAGGTCATGACTAGATCCGACTGGCACAGATGGGGCTCTATGTCCAGCAATGGACAAACCAACGTCTAAAACTAGTCGTAAGCTGACCAACGCTTTATAAAATAAAATAACTACCAACGTAATATATCAATTATTCATTATTACATAAATAAATTAACAGGAAAACCAAACAAGAAAACATTGTACAAAGGAGAATAAAATTTATCTCTACAAGAGATCTCTTCCAGCGAATCCTTACTGTCGGTGAGACTAAAGATGACGGGAGATCAAAAAGTCATGCATACTGAAATTAATAAAATAATCATGAAATATTATACCATACACATAAATATATACAAATTATAAATATATATACAATACACTCAGCGAACTATATACACTATACATTAATAGGTGATACATATACTTAAATTCAATTCAATATTCTTTATTGCACATTTAAAAAATTACAGACAAAAAAGAAAAAACAGATACAGTAATGTACATTAAGGCGGTCTTATCGCTAAGAGCGATTTCTTCCAGACAACCTTGAACACTTTTTAATAACACGACAAGTTGAATAAGAAGTGCTTCCAGATATGAAGAGATAAAACCATCGGACGAAACTACCTTCGTCCAAAGTATGGGGCAACATAAAGAGGCATATGAACGCTCATTAGGTCCGCGGTATCGTCCATAAATACATTATCGCGGGGGTTCCCGGGTGTGGGGGGGAGGGGTGGGGAGGGCCGAGGCGGTGGGTTATCGAATTAAAACTTCACTAGCAATAGTAGAGTTGAACACCGTATTAATACACCATGTATAATTCGTGCGCTTGGACAAACTTGGCGCGTTCCATTTGATTGCGGCTTAATGTAAAATTTTTCATACTTACGACTTTCATACTTTACGTCTGTGCTTTAATTATTTGAATGTCACTTATGATTTCTAAATAAGATAAAATTTCTGTAACAAAGTATGATTTTTGGATTTCATCCAATGACTTTACGTTGTTCTAAAATAGAAGGTTTCTGAAAATCTGAATGAAATTTTGTAATACAGTTAATTTAATTGTTAAATTGTATTGTTATGTGTTGTCGATTGGGCTAGACCCTGTAATGATACCATGAATTGTATATATTTAATGATAAAATAAATTGAAATAATTATAACGAACCATGAGAGAAAATAATATGTGTACATACATAGCCCTAAATTGAAGAAAAAACCGCGAGCCAGAAGACTAGTAAAAATAGACATAAAACAAATCGTTAAAAAAATACAATTAAGTACCTGTCGTAAATATTTCCGTCAAATACACACAAGGCGTGCTTTCTCAAAACTAAAAAATGATAGGTATTACAACGGGAGAAATGATAGGCTGCATTTCAATTTGCTAAGCAGAAACTAGTTTTAGAATAAAATAAATATTATGAAAATTTATCGTACCGTTTTAAATGTGAAAATGTCGAAAATAATTCGGTAGCGCAAATGGAACGCGCGGGCTGGGCGGGGGCGGCGGCGGGCGGCGGGGGCGGGCGCGAAGGAGCGATCGAGGTAAGGGTACTGGCTACGTAATTAGATTTTCAAAGTCCGAATACACTGCTCGTACTTGTCTTCATAATAATGTGAGCGGATTCACCAGTTTTGATACTTGGGGGTATTTAATCAAATAAACGATTCACTCGAATCATCGCCAATATAATAATTTTCTTTATTCATTCAATTTCAATGGCTTACAGAGTCGGTCTCCAAAAGACATACATTAGTAGTTACCTAATAGATAATAGTTCTACATTAAATTCAAATAAACATTAATTAAACAGTCATTGTCATTAAACATTTAATAAATAGTCCGTCTACAACCGGATACCCGATAAAATTTTTACCTCGCCTTCCACTCACTCCTTGAAGGATTCAACCCAAAGAAGCGTCTAATCGAGAAAACTTTTTATACATACGACGAATTTATTGAACTATACCTATAGCTGTTTCCTTCTACTCCCACGTAGAAGTTTTTCCTGCGGGAACAGCTTTTCCCGAGCTATATCTACAGCCTATGTGTTATTTTGATGTATAATCTGTATTAGTGTAAAGTTTTATCAAAATCTGTTCCGTAGTTTTTACGTGAAAGAGTAACAAACATCCAACCGAACATCCTCACAAATTATCCCATTTGTATTGCGCGAAAGGTGGCGAAAGTCTAAAATATAGTGTAGTATAGTGTTATTTAAATAAGTAGCGTTAACCTCTCCATATTTGCGGTGCCCCTAACGGGGTGTTAATAATACATGTAGTATTAGCACCTAATTTAATTTAAGACCATTGTACAGACCGTGTAACTAGCAAATAAATGAATTTGAATTAAAATGTATTACATACTACCGTACGTGTAAATACTAACCTATCAAGATTGTTCGGTCCGCACTCAACATCGAGGTATCGGATATTTAGTTTGCTTTGGGCCGGGGCGGAGCGCGGGGCGAGGGGCGGCGGGCTTAAGTCCAACTATAAATTAGGAAGGGTATAGTTTCATTAATCACCCATACGCCGTTATTATTAATTAACTCCCTTTCGAACCACCGGAGGTATTAGGTATCGACCGGGCTCTAATGTCGTCAATTTCTTGGCTAAAAGTTACGATAAATAGTTATTTACGCAACAAGAGACGAAAGTGTATTTTCCCTGCGAGCGACATTTAATGAGCGAGATGAGAAAACTTTCGTCTCGTGTGCATTCTAGAGGACTTTATTTGCTTCTGGAGAATTAATAGTATGGTTTTATCACAGGCAAAAGAACATCGTGAGGAAACCTGAATACGCTGAAGAAGAAGTTCTTGCTCCAACCTTCACTAGACCACCATGGTGGAATATGGCCCTTACACTTTCGTTATGAAGGTAGGTTTCTGCTTAGAACGTATTAAGGATTCTAAATTGAATAATAGGTAATATGAATATAAATAATAGTTAGTAGGTAATTCTGATTCCTAGCAAAGTATGAAAGCTATTGTACGCTGGCTTTACGAGCTGATATAGCACTAAAATCAACTAAATTTCTAGACAATTCCAAATATTACAAGTACAATGTATCTTCTCTAATAACAAGTCCTTATAGAAAATCCCTGGTTTCGGTTCCTGATTTCAAATAATTAAACCTCAAATTAGATAAAATCTTAATTTTAATAGAATACGAAAATCGGAGAGCATACTATGGGACGATGCTAATAAATCTACTTCTTAACTACATATTAACATCATGGAAAAAACACGTAATGACCTTCTTTTAAACGACGCTTTGTGGAAACAAAGCTATTAGCAGTCATTAAATTAAAATAAGTACACTATTAAAAGCAATAAATTTATGTAAATGTATCTTTAACAACGTATACGAGATTACAGTAAGTGAAGTAATTTCTACGGTAAGTGAAGTTAACTTTTGTAGGTAAACAGTTTCTTGTATCCACTGTACCTATACGGCATAATTAGGACCCTAGAACTTTATAAGTTGTCTGGAAAAAATTGGTTGTAGTGATAAGTTATGTACTAATGTTATTTATTTATTTTACTTTAATTATTTTAATTTTATAATTTTGAATTTTAAATTTAATTTTTATTTATTATTTTAATTTAACTCATGATTATAATTATTATAGTAATATTTTAGATCTAGGTACCTACTAACAAATAGGATAAGTATATTTGTAAACAATTTTGTATGAGTTCTGGTCACTTGAAATAAACAATTTTATTTATTATAAATTATAAATTTTTTTTTCCTGTATTTTTATTGTTTTGTTAAATAACAATTATCATACTATGTATCTTGTCTCGTCGTTCATTGCAGTCTTGAACATAGAATATCGTGTCTGATAATAAAATGGAAACGCACTATTAATGAGATATTGTTTAATTTTGTAGCCGAGCATGTGAAAATAATATAGTTTTTTAAATTCATCTGCGGTTCATGAATGTTTACATTAACAGGCTATATAGTAACAAAGTCAGAGGTTGTGAGTTCGATTCGAGAAGTGGGGACAGAAAACTTTGTACAATTTGTACGAATTGGTCCCAGTCTAGATGTTATATTTGAGTATCTAGCATAGTAACAATCCGACTTTCAATGACTTTATCTTTTTTTCCAATTGGGCAAGTCTCAAAACTCATGTCCGGAAAAAAGACAGATCGTCGCATTTGTAATTTACGACTAATTTGTGAATTGTTTAATTCTTGTTTATTGGCTCACTTACGGCAGAAAATCCTTGCTTGGGTTAGACAAGTCATGCATTCATACATTCTTCACGCTATGTCCCTGATAGGGTAGGCAGAACGGAGCGCCAAGTATCGAGATCCTGCCACCTCTTTCGCCCAGTATCAGTATCATCAGGTGGAAACAGAGTAGTTTTAGTTTTAGACAGAATTGACGTCAAAAAGAGAATATTGTTTTCCAATGTCAAGCCACACTCTCTTGTTGGCCTGAATCAAGGCAAACGCTTTTAAACAACTAACGAGGTGGTCAGTAACATACATAATAACACTACTTAGTGTTAAAACAAAAAAAGTGTTAAAAAATCTTTCAAATAGATTCATCGTTTTTTAACAAAAAGTTCTCGTGATACACCTATATGTGTGTAGTGCTGATACCTTGACCTAGATAAAGTTACCCTCCGTGGGGCCACGTGGTACAGTCGACCGTACGTCAGTTAAAACACTATGACCTTGAGCTGGCCTAGCCTATTAGAGAGTTTCAATACTATGGAAAGGAAACAACTGCTAGCTACTAAGGAAACAAGACCAGTTTATACTGGTTTTGTTTTCTTTGACGTGTGGCCGACCGTACCTCCGCTTAGCACGTGATAGCCCAAGCTAGCGGCGATAATGGAGTTATGAATCATGCATAAAAACAAGCAAAGTCTGGACTTGAAGAAGCCTGATGAAAGTCGAGAAAGTTTACGCTACACAGCGTGCCGTACAGACGCGCCCATGGGAGAGATCCTCGGAGGTCTAGCTACCCCCTCCTCCTTGGCTATTTCAATAACACTTTAATACATTTAGAGTAAATCATGAAGAAGCATGTAAAATCATCATCATATCAGAATTCTTCCTCAATTAACGCCACGACAACCGGTCCTCCGCCCTTATCCATCAGCAGCATCCGGCCACCTTCTTTAGGTCGTTGGTCCACCTGGCTGTGCGGTAGGGCGTCCCATAGTATAATCAATGTGGTTTCAATAGGACCATACTTAAACCTATTCGATAGGTGACTGCTTTTAAAAAGGGTACCTACAGGGTACAGGGAGACGGATTCATGATTTTCACTGACACAGGACCCCTCGCAGCCTAAACTTCTGCCACGAAGTGATAAAAGTCACGTAACCTCAAAAGAGGAACAGGGGTAGGGGTATCCCATAAACCATTTTCTTTCATCATAATACTAAATTAGTTTACGTTTTTCATCACGATCCTGGATCTGTTTAGAATCACGATGAAATCGAGTCTTCATTTGATCATAATCCGATTTTTTATCAAAAACCTGGTTTTATCATAATCCTGCGACATATACCTACATAACTGGATGTGTGTTTGACAGCAGTACAATATGATTTAAACCACTAGAAACAAGATACAGTAATTAATAGAGCAAAACAATTTACGTAGATATGGGTATATACATACGTACGTAACGTTGCAGTTTCCCAGCTACATTATACTAGCCAACTATCGTATCCGTCCACTGACCCACCCCTTATAAATAATAGTGGTAAGGCGCCCACCACCCCCCACCCCAAGTATTACCCTCCGGATCTCATTTCCAAATTGCATTTCAAAACCGAAAATCGACTTTAGACGCCCATTAAATCGCTGAATTATACACCTTAGTGACTGCTCGTAGAGTCGGTCGGCGATTGTTGAGTTAAGACTGAAATTTAGTGGTTCCTTGGGAGGTCATAACCTAAGAAGGGGGTCCACCAGCCTGTACAAGCACTAACTCGTATAATGAGATATGATAATAAACGCAAGAGTTGAATATTGATGTTGGAAGTAGGGATGCACTCGACTTGTTTATAGATCGGCGCTCTTGAATACCTACTGATTTGTGATTTATCAACAGCCTATTAACATGTCCAAACTGCTGGGGCTCAGGCCTCCCCTATCAAGGGCGTTCGGGCTAATAGTCCACCATGCTAGCCCAGTGCGGGTTGGTGGACTTCACATGCGCCTAAGAAAATCTTCTTCGGCGTATGCAGTTATCCTCACGTTGTTTTCCTTCACCGTTTGACAGCAGTCAGTAAATGTACTTAAGTTTCGAAAAAAAACCCATTGGTACATGGCCCAGCCGTGGATCGAACTTCGGATCTTTCGATATGATAGGCCGCGTCTTATCCCCGAGGCCACTGACACTCTCAGTGATTAATACGTAATTAATATTCATAAATACTTCAATTCACTAATGTAAGCTCAACTTGCTACAAACTAAGAAAGGACGCGCGAAATGGCTTCTAAATTGTTGGCCTAAAAGTTTTTTTCCCTAAGCATACTACATACAGACAAATTAACGTTTTCAGAGGGCTTTACCACTTAACAATCCAAAATACATAGTAAAATAGCCTGTATTAACATGGCGAGATGAATCACCCGCTGATATTATGCGTTACACAAATTATCTGCCGCGCCTGGTACTTACATCAATTAATTGTTATGTCTTATTACAGTACACTCTGACTTATCCGATTAAACGCTAACTATCTTTGTTACTTTTTTGTGTAATGGGTTTTACAACATTTGGAAGCAAAGTACATATAGGCCAGTCGTAACTTTAAATAATCAAAAATTACGGTTACAGCGCAGCTTCCTTAAAAACAGGGCACAACTTGTGCCAGTCGGCGATCCACACTACAGTTCACATCCTCACTAAACTGCTAGTAGCTTTAATGAAGATGACGAGAGACAACTTGGAACGATTTGCTTGAGTCGATACAAGCTTTTTTTAAATTTCCCGCTAAATAGGCACTTGTTGCATACAGCACTATCACAGATACATACCAAAATCCACAATTATACACTATTTAGGACAATTTAAATAAAAGAGATAACCATCTCTGAGAAGATCCCGCCAAAAAGTCCGTCCGTTAAAATATACGGATTGACTAGTTTGGGAGATAGATTTCGATATAATCATGTAACTTTTTAATGGGTTGTATTTAAATAAACATCTAACCTAACCTCCATCAAAAAAATCTGAATTGCACATCAAAAAATAATGATTGCACACAAATGCACACTCTGATGCGCAATCAGTATATTTGTTATACAATTGAGTATTTATTTGATGTGCGCTTTAATAAAATCTCTTTTTAATCAAATGAGGTATATGTTTAAGTTACGTATAAACAACTTTTAGAAATACATTTTATAGTTTTCCATATACTGCAATCAGAACAACAATAGCGTTGGTTAGCGTGCAATTATGACTTTTATGGCGTCGTAGCCTAAATGTGGCACTGACACCATCGCATACAGCCTATAACGTGCCAGTTTCTGTTTATGGGATGATGTTCTGAAGGATATACTATGATTGGCGCTGAGGTGTCAAGTTTGTGAGTCATTCCTAATACCATCTTAATGAAAATACATACATAGATACATACCTACATACTGAACCAACACATGACCAAATTCGAATCGTAATTTTTTTAACTTTTATTATGTGTGGCCACTGACCAACGGAGACGCATTCCTAGGTGTGACCAACACAAGTGGAATTAAGGCCTCCAAAGATGGAAAAAGATTTAACAGTATTAGTATATACAGCTTACATACAGGGTGGATTTCAGGAACAGAAATATTTATACGATTCCGGAAATCCACCCCATGGGTGGATTTTTTGGGGTGGATTTCTGGAATCATTTGTGCAAAGTAGAACTATAGTCATATATGTAGATTTCCCGAAGATGATTTTATCGATCACCATAACTAAAAAACATTATGCAAAATATATAATTTTGATCAGAATTTTGCTCTACAAACCTAAAAGTTACATTCTTTTTGGACAGTTCGGGTTCACGACCCTCCCTTGTAGGTCCAATCTTAATGAACCTTATCTATGACATGGATTGATGTATGTAATTAATAAAACCAATACCTATGTAATTATTAATAATTTAATTTTAATATATTACTATTATCACCCGGCGCCAAGAGTTGGGTGTCTAGTTTTTGTTCGCACATAGATCGTCTGATCCTATAACAACGGTGCTTACAGATATGCCCGCCGCCGAAATCTGCATAAGAAGCCTTCGAGTCAGACTGCGGTTGGTGCTATAGTGAACGGAGAAAATACAATATTCATTGTTGTATTTTTGTAAGAAAAGAAAAGTCATTTTGAAATACATGGAAGACAGGAATGATTTGAAAGGAATATTTGCTGCATTTCATTGGCTTATATTAGCAACTACTAGCGGAAAGGCGCTACAAAACTGGTCCCCGGCTTCAATCAATATTATACTTGATCGAAGCCGGCTTCCTAAGAAGATGCCGGTAAAACGGGTATATAATAATTGTTTTGAAGCAATAAGCTGTTTCGAACATAATTATACTAAAAACATAAAATTTTAAAAAGGTACATCTAAAATTGTCCTGCAGTGATGGGAAAATTATGAAAGTTTCAGGATAAAACAAATATTTTCTGAGATAATTACAAAAACAATACGTAATTTTAGGTAACCCAAAACTTTGCTGACTTTTTCTAGACAGTACATACCTACGTTTTTTATATATTTTTGTTGTTTTTCATTTTGATGTTTTAGGAAACCAATGTTTTTGAGATTTAGATATTTTGGGATGAAACAGTCAATCCATAATAATTACCTTAGCATATAGAACTAGCAATGACATAGCTATAGAGCGACAAATGTAGGTAGGATAAGGCAGAACCTCAAAGGTATAAAAACTATTATTTTTGAACATCCTGCTTTCCACCCATTGTAGAAACACCCCTGGCTTGTGTACTCATTATTACAGTTCCAGATCATTGTTTCAAGTCCACACAATGGGGCACAAGTTCGCGCCCTGTCTTCGCGTTTTCCAATGGTGTCGACTCGAATCAAAATCAATGATTATAATCAGACATAGACGTTTTGGTAACACGTATAACATATTTGTAGTAATTTTTGTCGATACTAAAATGTATCGATAACCTTAGGTAGACTCAACTATGTATTCTGTGACTCAACACACTCACGGTTTTTCCAATAGCCTATAAAATACAGCCATAATCAAATTTTACTTCTAGGAAAATTTCATTCGTAAACTAAAGCTTTTATGTGTGATTATAATAATTATAAGCATAGCAAATTACATTAAGTTCCTTAAATCAATATGTATAACTTGATGAAACTGTACATTTTGTAAGTACTTTAAAAATATTAGTTTTAGATTTTGCTATTTTATAGATATAAAGTAAAGTAAAAACTTATAACCAAAATATTCTACACTGGGATCTATCTAATATGTCTACAGTAAATTTATAAATGAATAATTAATGTTATTACAGTAAGTATGTACCAGCTACATCTTTATCAAAGTACTTTGACCCCTTCGGTATCAAAAAATCGAATTTGGGATTTACCTATCGCTCGTCATAGAAAAGATCATACACAGTTTACTGTCAGTCACTGACATGACTACACTGCGCGTTACATTTATTTATTTTTACCGACTTCCAAAAAAGGAGGAGGTACCTACTATGTTCGGCTGTATGTATTTTTTTTATATATAATTATCATTATTATTCGACTAGTTGCACCCATGGCTTCAACTTATTTATAGCAGATAATTATAGCCGCGACTAATCCAAATGTAATCTTGTTTCAACCGGTGCCGGGAATAACGTACAGTGGAGAAGCGCAAACTATTCGTTGTGATGCGCTATTTGGCGACAGTAAGTAATTTACGGCTACATTGTACTTGTGAGAGAGTAATGTGCTGCTTTATTACGCATTTCCAGTTTAATGAGGATACACTTGGAGAGACGCAGCGTCGTAAGGCCTTGATGGGCAGTCCAAGTTGAGTGGACAGGACTTAACTGTAAAAAGATGGTATTGTCACAATATTATGTCTTGTATACCCTTAAAAGACATGCCGGTATTATGGACACAAGTGCGGGTACCATAGGTATATTTTTTCAGTTTCTCTGAAATATTTCGAAATGGTTCTTTTTCTGAATATTTCGCCTGCGGCCACGTGGTTCGACCGCATGGTTCGATCAATCGGACTACGTGAACTTTTGTTTTAGTTGGTTCGATCAATCGAACCGTGTGTTCTTGGGACTCCTGATGGTTCGATCAATCGGACTAAGTGAATATTTTTCATTAGTTTTCCTGGACGATTTTACATTTATATATTTCAAATTTGAGTTCTATCGGTCCGATGTTGTTTCGATGTTTTAGAGTTATCGAGTCGGATATATTAAGGACAATTAAACCTCGGCTCTAAATTTTACAAAATCTTCAAAATCAATTAACCCATATAAAAAAGCTATGAAGCCCAGAAAAAAAAACATTCAGGTCTAACTTCAGCAAAAGGTAGCCGAAGTATTTTTAGTAGAGAATATAAACTTAAAGTCTATAAAACTAGTTTAATAGACATATAGTGCAGTATTCATAACTAAAGTCAATAATTCGTGTTTTTGTTTCAATGTTATTTCAGACGAAGTTACGGAGATAAAATACCAACCTAATGAAATGAAGTGAGTTTGTATATTTAATTTTCCCAAATATATAATACAGGTCAATATCAATGTTTTTCTTTTTAAATTATATTTTTTAATTTAGTTTTTTGAATTGATTTCAATGACCAATAAGCAATATATATTCTCGAAAATTATGTCACAGTACACAACAGTGTTACTCGTATCGTTCGTTACACATTCAACAAAATTTCAAATTTCAAAAAAAGACATTCTATAAAGGAGGATCGTATGAAAGCAACAGTTTGTAACAGGCATGTAACATAACAAGGCGCGCTGTATAAAACTAAAAGATCGGTGAAGGTGGTACGGGCAGACGAAGCGCTGTGAAATATGGGACCACCAAGCCTTGTGGCGCCCGCCCGAGCAAGAGCAACTATATGGAGGTGGAGAGCGGTGTGATAGCAACCAATCTAGTGTGTCAAAATTAAATGTATTCCGTCATCTGATGCCTCCTTTGCGGTTAGTAAACAAAACGTGCTTATGGTTGCAGTAGCGTATAAAGAGTCTGGTGTCATTTAAAATTAAATAACAAAATGGAAAATTTTTTTTACAGAAATCTCGATTTAAAGTAGGTAATTATAATAAAATAACACATTTACATAAAATACGACATTTATATTGCTAATTGAAAAATGATAGGAAGTATTTTTAACCCCCGACGAAAAAAAGAGAGGTGTTATAAGGTTTAAAGAATTTTATTTTCTCATAAGAACATAGGTGCACTTAAAATGAGATTTACAGTTTTTTATATAAAGTATGTGGATATTCTGATGCTACAGAAAGTTGCAGACTTAAGGTTTACTAATACTCTGGTTGACATGTGACTTAAGTTTACGTTTAAATGCAGTTATACTATCACACTCCTTGATATCATTTGGCATGCAGATTGTTATATACTTGTGCCCCCTCAAACATTATGTTCTTTTGGCCATAATTTAATGTTCTTGGAATAGGAATTTTAAGTTTGTTTTGATTTCTTAATTTATATTTATATGTTCTTTTCGTAAATGATATGTTTGTGTGAATCGAATTCAAAAGTATCTTTTTAATCAGTAAACATGTGTTATATGTATATATTTGTGTTAGGTTAAATAATTTAGTTTTCTTGTACAGTTCTATTGTTGGTGTAAAATAGTTATAATGGAATAGTACCTTAATTATTTTATTTTGAGTGGTTTGTAAGTCCTTTAGGTTAGTTTTAGAAGCTGATCCCCATATTTCTACTAGGTACTCTAAGTGTGATTTTACCAATGAGTTGTAAATCATAATTCGTATTTTGTGTGGTATACAGTTTGCGACTTTTCGTAGTGCCCCGGTAAGTGCTGTGAGTTTGGATCTGATATGCTCAACGTGTGGTCTCCACGTTAATCTATCATCTAGCCGCAGGCCTAGGTATTTTTCTGAACCTGATCTATGTATTATATTTTTATTAATTGTAAGTGATGTATAATCTGGTATCTTTTTATTTTTAGCCGCGAAAATCATATATGATGTTTTTGATGTATTTATTGTCAGCAGATTATATAGAAACCACTCGTTAAGCACATCAAGATCTCTCTGAGCTTCCGTAATTATGTCGTGTGTAAGTTAACTGTATCTGTGTATTTACACACTATGAATTTTGTTGAAAATTATCACTTATCTAAATACATATAATTATTATTAATTATAAAATCATTGGGATAAAACACACCGTTTATTTTAATATCTATTTAATGTAAATATTAAAAACGAAATATCTAGGTCAGTAATTTAATTAAGAGCTCTATATAGTTCCCATTTTCTCCCAGTTTATCTTTTTTTATCTCCCACAACGTAACCGGGTAGCGCTGTTCTGTTGTACGTCTGTCTGTCCACCGCCGGTTTGTCGGCTGGCAACTATATCGGCCGTCTTTATTTGCCCGACCTTCACCTTTTGGGGTCAGATGTTTTGTGCAACCTCGCAGAAGGGTTTGTGTGGGGTCACGGAGTTCGATGAACTATTTGTTTACGTAAAGATCGTTTAAAGTTTATTTAGTAGGTTGATTTAGGGATTCTAATACATGTCGCTCTCTTTATAGATCGTAGTAGGTCTCTAGATGAGATCTAATTTGGTCGAACTTTTCCGATTATTAGCTTCCTTCTTCGTATACCGATCTCACAGAAGTTAGGTCAAAAGAATGCTTTCATTATTTAATGAGTAACTGCCTGAAAAGTAATGCACCTAAGAATTAATCAATATTCCTTCTATTAAATCTAGTCCGCGACTTCGCACGTATGGAATGTATTGTTTCCCGAGGGAACAGTTTTCCCGTGGTGAAAATTAACCTATTTTCTGCTCAATAATATTATCTATACATGCAAAGCGAATAAAAAGACAAAAAACTTACTTTAAGATATAAATTGGGATGTCAGAACAAATGAACTTTTGCCTACTTTATAAAGACGCAAGACAAAAAACATAGGTACAAACAGATTATCACATGTTGTAATTATACCTATTTCAAGTTTTAATGTTACCTATTTTTAAGTTTTGATGGTACTTAATTAAATAAACTACTTTCAAATAACTCTTAGGCGTTAAAACTGCTTATAACTCACATTCATTAAAAATAACGTGATAATTTTTTGTACTAGGTATTCAAAATAGGTATGGACGCACACGGGAGCAGTAATTCAAAATTGATCTTACGTTACAATTTGCACTAAATTTATCATACAATAACGTTTGTATCTCAAAATTATTATTCAAATCAAGCAGCATTAATCAAGGCGTCGATAAAAGAAAATGCGTGCGGCGATGCTCCTGCGCATATTTAGTGATGGGATCACTTCGTTGTAGTTAGATATCGATAATATTTTAGTTTAATAAGCAGATGTAGATGTACGAGTTTTTATACAAGCGCAAATAAAACTTACAATTAGATAAATTATTCCATCACATAGGTTTCTAGCGATAAGCATTATTATAGTGTAAGATGTACTTTATAGTGTGCCTACCTATGTAGTGTAATATGATAAAGTATAATAATACCTCGAATTATAAGTAAGTATAACTTTTAAAACTTCCGTGGCTGTTATAATCAAAAGAGGAATGACATCGTGGTAATGATCTCGGTTATTCCAAATATTTTCATAGCTCAAGCTTTTCTTATCTACATTGTTTATGATGTGAACTATTAAAATAGAACACAGAAAGGCATTTTATTATTGTTATTATTTATTTTATTTGCATGTACTGCTGTTTGTGGTATGGATGGTGTAGGTGGTGGCATGCACCCACACGGGTCCCGCCCTATTTAGTATCTTACCGATAAGATGTGTGTTTTCTTATTCAGATATCGATAACCATGATATCCCAACACTACAGTTGGAGCTTGCGTGAACCGCTGTCAATGTGTGCGTGCTGGCTGCCCGCGAGATAATGAAGTATCTGCACTAATATATTATAAAGTTCATTATAAACAATTATTTATTGTTAGCGCATGTTTATTAATAAGGCGAGTCGATAGGGCCTGCTACCGTGCATGTGTTTGTGGCGGTAGGGCTGTCAAAAACACAGTGACACGTTACGACAGTTTGTGACTTATTTGTTTTTCACTTTTCTAACACTTGTCTAACACATAACATAAATAGGTATACGTGTCGAAGTCAAAGTCAAAGTCAAAACTATTTTATTGCATGTAAGTACACTGGGTTCATTTATACAACGTCAATTTTTTATCTACCACCGCTTCCAAGGTGTTATATAGAGCTGGGAAGAAGCGGCGCAACAAACTTCAAATTCTTCGAACTTTCAAATTGGCGTAAGAAGACATTCCCATTCTGAGATTCTCGTAAGCAGTGCGCATAGTTGTTGTACTTTACTTTCATAATCACTAGCCAAGAATAGTATAAATATTATTTTTTTGTAATTTTTTAATTTTTTTTTGTTGAAGATTAATAATTTGATGTGCAGTACTTAGTATTTTTGATGTGTAGTTTTAACTGCGTTTAGCATTTATGCTAACCCAGAAAAACTCATCGATACGGATTTAAATCCTCGATAAAAGTGAGGTAACTGAACTACGAACTAATCTACCACGAGAAAACAATTCACCAAATGAAGCATGTTGTGTTGAAGTGTTTATTTTTTTAAGGATTTGAAAATTTAAAGGAAGTTTCCTGTGTTACGTGTTGGCAGCCCTACACAGCCCTTTAACTGTCAATGCACAGCAGCGAATATGAAAGTAAGCACAAAGCCGTTGGGTAAGATTGCGCTAGCGCAAGATTGCATGCGCTGTAACGTTAGAGAGAGCCTTATAATAAATGTATCCAGCGTGTTTTGATCGGCCGGGAATAATATATACGGTGGCAGATTTGTCGACGCATTTGACACTGTTTTGTGCTTTAAAATATCTTAAACATAAGTTCAGTAGAGTCAGTGTTGTGCTCATTAATCCAGGGCTCTTACTTTCTTTTGCACTGGCAGCGGTCTAGTGGATGAGTGGCCAATTTGAAGAAGGTAGCCGGAAGTGTGTGGGGGTAATCCTATCGCCACCGGAGCCGGAGACGTCTACATGCCGATGTTATGGTCACTGGAAAAAGGAGACTCTACAATAAAATAATTGATTTACTGTAATAATGTCCAATCTGAGTGGTTGAGTTTGAGGTTTTCTCGAGAAATTACCAAACCAATTTTGTTATTATTGGGATACACCAGCCGTAGAAAAAGTTTTTGACATAAAAGCCTGTGCAAAAAAGAAATTTTGTAGAGCTTAGAGCTCTTAGAGTTTCTTAACTTAATGAGGACTGTGGTAATTTAGAAGTAGGTAAGACTACCTATAGATAGATGCCTAAAATTGCATTAACCCTATTCCGAACTCCAGTTTTTGAACAGTAACAGGGCTGAATCGTTCGTATAATCGTTAACCCCCTACCCGCCGTTGTATGGCACATTCAGACCGTTCGATATAAAAATAAGTCCAAAAAATCGCGCGCCACCCCTAGGCGCGGTGGTAAAAAAAAGCTGATAAAAAATGGGCCTCGTTCGTAATTTAAACGTCGTACCAGTTGCCGATAACCGATGGCACACGTTTTTAAATATGTAGTTCGTAGAAGCTTCACAAGTTATTTGAAGGAATGTAAGTAGCTATTTGCTTACTATTCTTATATCTACACTTATGTATACTTGAAAGGTATTAGGTAATAGAAAAACTAAAAGTAAAAGTCAAAGAAGTAAAAATATTTACAACCTTCATAATATTTTGTCATCGACTTTGCTATGTGGTTCTTCAAGACCGGCAATGGATGTATTGCAGGTGTCTAACAAAACAAAGATGAGACATTTAGTACTTGACGTTCCCACACCAAGGAAAAACAGGGTAGACAAAAAGATAATGGACCAACGACTAGGTGACGACCAAAAGAAATTAAACAAAGATTGTGTTATAAATAAAAGGTACACAAACGTCAACAATTGGGGGCCGAGATGGTAAGGGGGTGAGTTGGGACTAAACCAAATGTTTGACACCTCTGCGCTGGTTGGACCCCCGTAATTTATAGAGTAGCACTCAAACGACACTGTAAATACTGATTTGCACATACCGCACAATGATTATTGTATTAGAAAACCTAATAATTACATGTAATTACAGACGTGTACTCGTTCAATTCAAATTAGGTATGTAAAACTAGTCAATTATTCGTCCGTCTACTATAGTAGCGGAGGTACCTACCTACATCATTCAGCTCTTCGCTGTTCGCTGCTCGAATCAGTAATGGAATTTGACATTCGGGGAAGTCGACATTCGGGGAAGTTGACATTCGAGCAAATTGAAATTAGGGCAAGTTGACATTCGAGCAATTTGACATTCGAGCAAGTTGACATTAGGGCAAGTTGACATTCGAGCAAGTTGACATTAGGGCAAGTTGACATTTGAGCAAGTTGACATTCAAAAAAGTTGACATTAGGGCAAGTTGACGTTCGGGGAAGTGGACATTCGGGGAAGTGGACATTTGGGGAAGTGTACGTTCGAGGAAGTAGCCGTAACGGACCGAGTGGACATTCCGAGAATAAGATCAAACGGGCTTGAGGGGTACTAAAACTATCAAGTCTTGAAATATCATATACATACTTGAAGACAGCATCTGAAAACGCGACGAAGACGAGTGTAGACTAATAAACCACTTACCACATCAACATTCGCACATACTGACCCAATAAACCGCAATAATACAGAGCATAAGTGGACAAAATAGTCGGCACCGGAGCACCTATCCTGGCATTATATGCAGGATCTCTAAACATAGTCACAATGGATAGTCATCATTCAATTGTGCCGGTGGAAATGGCCCGTTTATCTACAATGGGGCGATCATTTTATCATTTCATTGCATTTCTTTAATTCCATACATTATGTATGGGCTGAAGTGGTGTATTCTCATTATGACTACCTACCACAAACTTTACGGTCACCTCAATGTGGGATCTTATCTTCTTAGCGGGCCAGGACACTTCGACAAATTCGGGTTGTGGCAATCCGTTATTTGGTGGACTTCACATACGCCTTAGAATAGAAATCATAACAAGAAACGAAGATTATTTTGTTTCAGATTCGGCCTGCGTAACCGCTGTTATAAACCTTTTCAAATAAACTAGTGTAATTAAATTATCAACAAACTTACTTCTCTGTAAGTTAAGTAATAATTAAGAAGTAAAGTAAATAGAAGTATTCAACTACTTATTATGAGTACTATTACAAGTATTTCATTTTCACTGACACTGCACTTTGGTTATAGAACAAGCAGTTATAATTACAGGTAGCAATATATTATTACAACCAATTTCCTCACCTTTGTGTTCACTTTATTATTAAGCAAATGCAAAAAAAAATTTAGGGTCCGTTAAAACCGATATAGGGAATAATAGGGACGTTTCTAGTCTGTCTGCCTATCCGCCGAATAACTCAAAAACTACTGGACCAAATCAAATAAACAGCCTATTAACATGTTCCCACTGCTGGGGTTTACGCCTAGCCTCTCAACGAGGGCGTTCGGGCTATAGTCCACCACGCTAGCCCAGTGCGGGTTGGTGGACTTCACATGCGCCTAAGAATTTCTTCTTCTGCGTATGCAGGTTTCCTCAATGTTTTCCTTCAGCGTTTGAGAGAAGTCAGTAAATGTACATAAGTTTCGAGAAAAAACCCATTGGTACATGGCCCAGCCGTGGATCGAACTTCGGACCTTTCGATATGATAGGCCGCGTCTTATCCCCGACGCCACTGACGCTCTCTACTACTGGACCGATTAAGCAAAATTATGTCGATATCAAACGCTAGTATGTCCACTGCAGACAACATATAATAAAAAATGCTTCCTAATGCTGCTTCAAATATGGCTCTCATCTCCTTTTCACTTATCAAGGGCATGCTGGGTTTTGATATGACACTTGATTTGCAATTATGAAAATTTCAGGATAAATAAATAAAAAATTTACTGAACCCGCTCACTGTGTGCGACGTACGACCTTTGCAAATTTTTTCTCAATGCTCAAGAAGGATGAATAATAGTCAGTAATTACGTGGTTACCGTGGTGTCACCCGCCGTATGTGGTTACTCTTATTACGAAGAATTACTTTTGTAAGGCGGTTTCTGTGAATAAAATAATTTGGCTTTGAATAGGCAATGTATTTCTTAAACAGTTTCATACCATACCTACTCCTTTTAATAGTAGTTCGTTTCAACATTTGTTTTACCTACCTGTTCTAACAGGCTTACAAAAAAACAATGCTATTTAACTCTTCTGATGATTTCTCAGAACATTGAAGGAAAACATCGTGAGGAAGCCCCACAACTGTAGAAATTTGCGTTGGGTTTAATTTTAACAGCGACGTTGAGGGCTTTCTCTTGTTTTCTGTCAATGTGGACAAACGGAAGTAACGGATCAGAGAGGTCATCTGCTTAGATACTGAGATCTACTAACTGAAATGAAAGAAAGAAAGAAAAGAAAGAAATCATTTATTCGGCAAACACAACAAATAAAGAATCGATAAAATTAATTACTTAATTATACCTAACATAAAATCAGGTGGTAGACGATGCTGTGATTGTGAAAAGGTCCCCAGCTCAGCTCAATGCTGCACCCGGGAGGCGCAGCGCTGGTATTCTGCTGGGGTAAATCGGTTATGATCGTATCGTCCAAAAAGTAATTTGCCTATTGCCTAAAACGCAAAATGCCTAGGTAATTATCGAAACGTCTAAAAAGCAAATTGACTACGAACCAAATTGACTAAAACGCATATTGTCAACTTTGCAAAATGCCTGCAACGTAAAATGTCTAATTAGCAAAACGTCTATAGTGCAAATTGACTACGAAACAAATTGCATAGAATGCATGACAAATGCCATATGGCAAATGCTTTTTAGACGTTTCGCAACAGGCATTCTAGGTTTTTGACATTTTCTAATTCGGCAAACTGAAATTTAGACGTTTTACCACTTGGCAATTAGAGTTTAAGGCATTTTATTATTCAGGCATTCTACAATTTAGACATTGATTTTAGGCATTTTGCTTTTTAGACGATGCGATCATAACCGAACTAAATGCACAAGAAACCGTGCACAGAACTCAGTATGAATAGGCACTAGAAGTGTAATCATATATCCCTTAGAGTGTTAATCGACCCATTTGGGTGTCCTGTCAAATGTCCACTGAGTGTTAAAGAACCCAAATGGGCGTCGGCGACACGCGGGCACATTAGTACGGAAATAAGCGACGATATTAAACTTTACTCGCTTTGATTTGCTGCAAATGGGTCAGAATAAAATACTTTCGTTGCCAAAACAGTAAAAATGCGGTTGTTAGTGAAAAAAAGGTGAGAAAACTATCTTTGATACGACACCCGTTTCGGCGCGGCTGTCTCTCCCTAAATTGTCACCAAATCGTGGTTCAAACAGTTTATTTTAGACTTATCACAAGGAATCCTGCTGAAATATAAGTAACAATCAATTTAATTATATAAGATTGTAATTACGTTTGCATTTTGAGTAAAAAACAGTGGTTGAAGTGATGGCATGGCATGATCGTGGCATTTTCCTACGACATTTTTCTTAGATTTTCTGGCATAAAGTTTGATCTATCCACATGTATTTATGATGCTACTCATAGTAAATTTAGTCACATTTCTATTAATACTATGCTTTACTCATATTTTTACCTGTAATGTACGATATTTCAACAAACTAACGGTAACGGGTCATGACACACTTGCGGACTGACAGTTGGCAATCGTACACAAGTAATAATGTGGATACGCCTTCTACCTGTGCCTTCTACAGTAGGGAATTATTTTTTTCAAACCATACAGGTCGAATTGCTAACCTCCTTCTTTTTATATTACAACTAGCTTTTGCCCGCGGCTTCGCCCGCGTAAAAAAGGTTTTCCCGCAAGTTTTCCCGCGGTAAAAATACATTTCGTAGTAGACATCACAGAGGAACCTTTCTGCAAAATTTCAAGTCTCTAGGCTCAGCGGTTTAGGCTGTGCGCGTTTCTTCCCCTATTTTACATACTTAGGGGTGGAATTTTCAAAATTCGCGAAACACATCATTATTGTTTTTAAACTAAAAGATTAAGGGCCTCTTACACCGGTTGCTGATATTGTTACAGATAGATAACGGCCAGATAACCTAATCTATCAGATAAATCTGTTAGTTTAAAAGGCGGTATATCTGACAGATAAGGCAATCAGATACCGGTGAAAAAGAAAAAAACGGATATCTGGTAGATAACCTTCATATAGGGTATCTGGGACTTTATCAGCAACCGGTGTAAGAGGCCCTAAATATAAAATTTCACGTTCCTAGGCTCAGCGGTTTGGGCTGTGCGCGTTTCATCACTAAAGCGTAACACACACTGCGCGGCGGCGTTGCGAAAGCGTTGCGGTTTTTTTCTGTAATGTTCGAAATAGTATGAAGCCCTTTACATCAAAGCGGCGGCGGCGCGGCGCGTTCTTCATACAAACCTTCGCCGCCGCAACGCTTTCGCAGCGCCGCCGCCCAGTGTGTGTTACGCTTTATTTTACACACATAGGAGTAGAATTTTCAAACATGCCGTAACACGTCATTATTGTTTTTTAACTGAAAGCCTAAATATAAATTTTCACGATTCTAGCTTCAGCGGTTTGGGCTGTGCGCGTTTCATCCCTTATTTTACATACTTAGGGGTGGAATTTTCAAAATCGCTGAAACACGTGTTCATTGGTTTTTAACGAATAGCCTAAATTCAAATTTTCAGGTTTCCAATTTTAAAAATGAGGGACTTTCATACAATCTTTGCACCCCTATTTCAACCACTTAGGGGATGATTTTTGAAAAATCCTTTCTTCGGTGACGTCAGAGCTATATGAGGAACCTTTGTGCCAAATTTCAAGTCTCTAGGCTCAGCGGTTTGGGGTGTGCGTTTCATCCCCTATTTTATATACTTAGGGGTGGAATTTTCAAAATTGTCGAAACACGTCATTTTTGTTTTTTAACTAAAAGCCTAAATATATATTTTCACGATTCTAGCTTCAGCGGTTTGAGCTGTACAGCGGAACTCACACACGAACTTCCATCCCCCATTTTACATACGTAGGGGTGGAATTTTCAAAATTGCTGAAACACGTCGACAATGTTTTTTAACTGAAAGCCTATATATAACATTTCACGTTTCTATGCTCAGCGGTTTGTGCTGTGCGCGTTTCATCCCTTATTTTACATACTCAGGGGTGGAATTTTCAAAATCGCTGAAACACGTGTTCATTCTTTTTGAACTGGTAGCCTGAATACAAAATTTCAGGTTTCTAACTTTAAAAATGAGGGACTTTCATACAATCTTTGCACCCCTATTTCACCCACTTAGGGGTTGATTTTTGAAAAATCCTTTCTTAGTGGACGTCAGTGCTATATGAGGTACCTCTGTGCCAAATTTCAAGTCTCTAGGTTCAGCGGTTTGGGCTGTGCGTTGATCAGTCAGTCAGTGAGTGAGTGAGTCAGTTTCGCCTTTTATATATGAGATGACTTTATTGACCGAGCGAGCGAAGCGAGCGAAGCGTCTACGTTTCGAGACTGGCCAAAAATGCTCTTGTCCGGCTGTCTGTCTGTCTGTCTGTCTGTCTGTCTGTAATTCTCTACAGGTCGCATTTTTCAACCGATTTTGACTAAAATTTGGCATATGTATAAATTAATTAAACCTACAAAATGAGTAGAATAAAATTTTGAAAAACATTTTTTTTAGAGTACCTACCATACTCGCAAAGTGGGAGTGAACTTTTTTTTTCTTGTGAATCCCATAGTGTGAGATATCGTTGGATAGGTCTTTCAAAAATATTGCTGGTGTGTGAATACCATTTTTTCGATTTAGGGATCCGTTGGCGAAATATTAAGCTTTAAAGCGGTAATTTTTGTTAGAGTCACGTGTCCCCCCCTGCCAGCTAAACGGTTGCTTCTGGAAATGTGAAAAAATTCATGGCAGTAGCATATATAACGTAGTTACAAGGAAAACTATTACGGCTAAGTAGGTTCTATTAGTTTTTGAGTAATAGTGGATCGACTTAAGAAAGTTGAAAAAATAAATTATGTTCATAGAACTGCATACGTAAAATGGAAAATTATTTTTTTCCGCGTGATATCCATGGTGTGGGGTATCGTTGGATGGGTCTTTCAAAAATATCGCGGGTGTGTGATAAACATTTTTCGATTCAGGGATCCGTTTGCGAAATATTAAGCTTTAAAGTGCTAATTTTTGTCACTTTAGTAGGTACTTTTTCTGTTTCCAAAGTTGACTTTTGTTGGTTTCTTTTAGGTTTGGTTTATAAGGGCTGGCGAGGTCTACTGTTCTCACGGAACTACTAGTTATAATTTACTTTTAACTATTTCTTTAAATTAACATAGATTTGGGCAAAATACCATTTCTTCAATGATGGAAATGAAAAATAATGGCTAAATGAAGCGCCAAAACAATCTTCATTTGTTTTTCCGACTTGTAGAGTTTTGTTTATACTTCCGTATTGCAGAGATTTGTATTAACACAAATGTTTTCTTTAGCTAATTCATGTTTTTATTTTTACTTTCCTATTATTCATAATGAAAAGCACAGTGTAAGAACTTATAACGTTATAATTATCGTAATTTACAAAGGCCTGCGGTGTACTTGCCAATGTTCAGTTAGACAGATTATATCCAATTTGTATTTTTCCAAATATAATTATAACTCTAATACTTTGCTGTCAGAAAAGCCCCGAATGTTTTGATGTAATAATTGAATAAAATTGTGCTTTCCTTTTGTCATAACTGAGCTAGATAATCCCTTCCTCTGGTTTAACACTGATAAACCATCATTAGCGGATTTTTTTATTGTCATGGTATCTAACCTAAAAAATGTATAAGCTTATTTGTATTACTACTAACATTCGTCATAAAATGTTGTAAATTATATGCTACTAAAGTAGCTAATTGTCTTTTAAATATCATTAGGTGCGTCCAGACCGGGCGAGCCGTCGCGGCCGCGGCCCGCCTCGCGCGGCAGCGCGGTCGGTGTGGACGTGACAGGCGCATGCCTCGCCCGCATGCTCGGCCGCGGCATGCGCCTGTCACGTCCACACCGACCGCGCTGGGATTATCGAAGCGAAGGGATTATCTAGCTCAGTTATGACAAAAGGATCTGCATCCAGTCACTATCATCATAATCAACAGCCTATTAAATGTCCCCACTGCTGGGGCTCAGGCCTACCCTCTCGACGAGGGTGTTCGGGCTATAGTCCACCACGCTAGCCCAGTGCGGGTTGGTGGACTTCACATGCGCCTAAGAATTCCTTCTTCGGCGTATGCAGGTACCGTAATACTAGGGCCATGTTGATTAAAAGTTAGTATCAATCAATCATACACTTTCCCTAAATACTTAATTGTCAGAAAAATTGCTAGGCCAAAAAAATGTCATAATTTTATGTCAGTTCGCACAGAATAAACCATCTCGTTTCTCTGTCGTGGTTAATTTGCTATTTACACACCGCACGCACACCAGTGTATGCGTTGATTAAGTCATTATTAAAATTATCCAAAAAAATGACGAACCAATCAGTGCATTTTTTCATTCGTCAAAATATATTTTTTCGAGAACCGCTTGTGAAAAAATGACTAATGACCAGCGTTTTTTAAGAATTGGTCTGAATTTGCACAGTGAATATGTAATTAGCACAGATTGTTCTCTCTTATTTGAGTTTGTTTTGGTAACGAGGTAATTACTTGACAGTGCCCCCGGCTAGGGTAATTTTAACTGAATTTAATAAAGGTAAATAAAGGAAAGAAAAGAAAAAATAAAGGAATTTAATAAAGGTACTTATTTCATACAAAAGACATCAACGCGTCACTTTTCTTTTTCGCGGCGGCTCGGGCGGTGGGGACACGCCTAACTACTACGGGAGTCCTCAGCTGTGAGGTCAATAGTCACAGTATTATTTTTATTTACATTATTATTTAATTATTGTTTACTACCTACCTAATTCATCTTGTGTACATACCAGTAGTACTTTGTCATCAATAACTTAAATTGTGTAATTTTTTATTACATGTACATTTTGTATTTTTGTCAAAATACACTAATTCATCTTGTGTACCAGTAGTAGGTATTGTGGCATCAATCGCTTAAATTGTGTCCAAACAAAAACATGACATAAGTCATATCCATATTATTCTTCGTTTTTTTTTGGTTGAAACCACTAAATTGTTTACTATTCTAAGACCATTGTTCTCGAAATATTTCTATGAAACGAAACTTTGTTTTGTACTTAAACTATAGCCTTATTACCACACTTTTTGAATTATAAATTGTGTTCAAAATAAATAACAAGTTTTATTGTTATTTACATTTTAGTAAAATCAGATATTTGTATGAACGTAATTAGACCACTTTTTGTTTACCTGCAAATTATAAACTATTACATCTACACTTGTGATGCTTTTATTGTACTTAGATAATGTCCTCAAGTTATTGTTTATACAAGATTGAACCCGCTACGTTGTTTTATCAATTAGTATAGGCATGAAATACGACACCCACTTGAGGTCGAATCCGAGCGCATGACTCATTCCGCTCAAAATTTGAAACATGTGTTACTAAAAAAAAATTTACTGGGGTATGGTGTTTTATTGTTTCCTCATATTTCTAATAGGATGTAGTGTAGAATAAAACACCAAGGTAGTCTGAAATTTCTTTAAATTTTAATAAAATTGCGTTTAACTTGATATTTATTAGTACTGTAAAAGTTTTGTCATAATTTCCAACTACTAGCAGACAAATAGTACAGGGAAAAAATGAAACTACGTACATTATTAATCTGGCTATGTCTATTACCTAAAGTATACCTTTGCATTTCAGTAAAATCTGAGAAAAAAATATTTTAGTGGGAAAGCGCAAAAAAAAACCCCTGTGTGTGGTAGGCACCCATTTGGGTTCCACATTCTACAAAGTTTTGGCATTTTGACAGCCACATTCTAAAGGATATGCAAATTTCGTCGGAGAAATTGTAGCAATGTGTATTTTATTAAAACCAGAATTTTTGTCATTGAACGAAACAGGTACAAACTAGACAAAGATATCCAAACAAAATCTTTCTTATGTCCAAAGTTATCTGATTAAGTATAAATAACTACACTCACTCTAGTTTTTATAATTATGTTAAACAAGAATCTTGAGCTTTTAAAGTGTAGTAAGATTAAATGAAAGGGGAGCGCTCGCAAATATCAGTTTGCATTCTACTTACAGCACATAGACATAAAAAGTAGACATTAATTTGTAACATCTGAGGTCATATTATTATATATTATTTGAAAGTTAAGTACTTTACCATTTGTTGTCTCACGACCGAGCGTACCCAAGTGTCCGTCGATGTATATTTGCATTTGATTCATTCTAACAATATAAGTAGAGTACCTACTTACTGAATAGTAATTGATACTTACGTTGTATAATTTTGTAAGTGGTAAGTCATCTCATCATGAATTGAAAACAGAAGATCGAAACGGGAATGAACCAGGATCTATTTTGTTGTGAGAGAGAGACGGACACTCATGCGTTTCAGCTGCATCCCGAGTTGTAGCCCAAGGTTGGGAGATAATTCGCTGCGACCTTTACTCGTCAGCAGTTATTATGATTTAAATCAGTTGAGAATGGCGATGTTCCCGGTGGTTTTAGGCACGGAACACACGAGACCGGTTCGGCACCGGTTCCGACTCTATCTTGATTACATTCTTCTGCGTTGACTGGCTAAAATGATAAAGAAGTTGCAATTGAAATTGCGAGATCGAATCTGAAATGAGGAGATCCGCAGGAGAACCAACGTCGCCGACATAGCTCAAAGAATTGCGAAGCTTGAATGGCAGAGAGGGGAGCATCGCTCGTATAGAACTGACGGCCGTTGGGGCAGAAAGGTTCTCGAGCGGGGGTCGCCACGCAGCGCTGCCTACGCTGCGTCAGCGTACCGCAAGATGCAGCGTAGGCAGGCCTCCCACAAGGTGGACCGACGATCTGATGAAGGTCGCGGGACCCGGATGGATGGGGTTAGCGAGGGACCGGTCGTCGTGGAGATCCTTGGGGAGGCCTTTGTCCAACAATGAATGAGTTGAAATTATGTCTATTATTGTCCAAATCAGTAGGTTATTTTGGTAAATAATAATTATGTATACATATTTAATACTTAGGATTATTTTAAACTTAATAATGTTATTCTCGTACCTATATAAATAGAACAATACTTGAACAACCCACAGGGCCAGGCGAGGCGGCGCGTATATTCAAGATTTACAATGTTTTAGCTTCAAACTTTTTCTGTACCATCTAGGAGCGAAATTCAAGATTGAAGTAACTGCAAGAACGTCACACTTGTCAAAGCTCAAGCATCATCTCTGATGGGTGAACAGCTTTTAAATTAGCGCACGTAATCTTTGCGTTGCCGATAGAACTGGTTCAATCTAGTTCAGGACTCGAACGCAGGGTCTGTCCGATCACCACTCTCACACCTTCTGCCAAAAATAGTCCTTGCATTACATCGAGGTAATATGTACCACCTACTAGAGAAGACACCCCAACTCGACTGTTTGCAACACGAGTTGGCGTTCATTGGCACCAACTCACGAGGCGGGGCGGCCATATTTCGGTTAAATTCATTCATATTCAAACAAAGTCTCATCTGTGCACATTGTATGTTATCTATGAGAACGGAGACACCCCCGCGCGCACCCCGCCTGCCGTCATCTAGTTATACCATAGCATAGGTCTGTGTATAATTAAATATCATAACTTTAGTTTGAAGTAGCTACTCCGTATTACCTCAATGTTGCATTAACGGATTCCCCAGCAGAATCATTAATGAATGATTGACTCGCTACCAAGTACCAAGTGAGTGTAGAGAATAAATCAAGCGAAATATCTCTCGCATCAGGCAGGCAGTACCTATCGTACATTTATAATTGAGCATTTTTATCGCGCCCTATCATTTCGACCGCGTTTCCAAATAAGCTCATTTATTACGCGCGGGGGCTGAACAAAAACAAAAATTTGAATAAGGAGGGCATTATTTATCGCCGCCCCAATGAAGGCCGTTAATGTGATTTTTTAATAAAAAAAAATACACGGGCCAGCCAAACGAGGATCATGTATCATCGCTTTTTTTCGGCCAGTCATTGTCCTCGAAAAAAATATTTTTTTATTATTTATTTACCATCCTACGGAAAATGAGAGTATTCATCACATTAATTACACTGTAAATGTTGTTTAGAACTCGAGCTGCCTGAATTAACAAATAGTTTGGTTTTTTTTCTTTTTCACGATTCTTATTTTTTAATCCTCGTTTCTGGCCATTAGAGAAGATTTAGGTAAACTGGCTTATACCTGTTTAATACGATCTACATTTAGATAGGTAGTAAGTTATTAGCACTGAAAATACAAAACAAAAATTACAAAACCCTTCCCTTGCCTAATTAAAAAAAATTAAAAAGCAAAGCACCCTTACAACGCAGAACGCGCGTTGTCACGTTCCATATTCGCGTTAATTACACGTCATTCTTTTTTCAAAAAGCGCGCCAATGACGCGCGCAATTAAAGCTGTGTACAGACAACGGGAAGACGCGACATAAAGCCGGCGCACACAATGCGTCCTCGGCAAAATTCGCCGCAGGCCCTGTGAAATTAACAAGGCGATTTACACTTGACACTAGGCACCTGTTTTTCCCTAGTTTCCTGCAGAGCGACGACAATGCACGTTCACATTGCGTTCGCAAACTTTTTTTAAAACTCCAGAAAACAAAAAGAGTTGACAGATCCATTTGTAAGCTGCCAGTTTCGTGGTGTTGTTATGGAAAGTGTTTTTAAGCTGTGACTTCGAGTCGCCAACTGTAAATGGCCAGGAAGAGTCTTCACACGTCATTTGTTCTAATTGTGTGAAATAAAGAGCTTTGTTCGTTATTATTTTTTTGTGAAGTATTTCGTGGTACGTACGTAGACAACATAACAAATTAACAACTCAACTACGAAATATTTTCTTTAGTGTACTTAGTTTGGAAGTTATACATTTTTTCATTAATAGTAAAATACATGAAACTTACCTAATAATGTACAAAAGTTGCTGAAACTCCTTTACTATGGCATTATATTGGACACAAAACGTCATGATATGAGAGTTTTGTGAAAAAAATTCTTTAATTTTAAAACTTAGAACACTATGGCAAAAAGTTATAAATAAAGGTAAATATGGACTTGTACAAGCAAAGCTTTTGACCTGGACATTGTACTGACCCTTCAGTTAAAAAGGTCGGACGAGACTGTAGAGTCAGCCCAAGGCTATACTTGTGTTTCTCAGAACTGTTCTCTTACTACGATGTGTCTTCATATCTAATTCCTTGACTTTTGTGTCATACCTATAATATGTATTTTTCTACTAGGTATTGAGTAAATAGTTCCATTTCATAATCGAAATCAGTTTCGAAAATTGAACATTCTGGACCCCGGGGCGAAATGACTCTTAGGTCGTGACGAAATGTTGTATGATATTTCATTTCAGGCTCGATTAGGTTCTTTTTGAGGTAAGTTTGTCCAGACACTCGAAATTATCTTGCGGCGTAGGCGCAGGTGTCCGTAGTTGGGAAAATGAGACTGGCCACTAGCGTCTGGGCTACGGGGCGAGATAAAAGACCTAATAGAAGAAGAATAAGAATTTGGCGAGAAAACATGGCGCATTTTTCTGAAAGTGATTCAGTTCTGATAAGTAGGTAGATACTTTGTTTTTTTATAGTAATGTATCGGACTTTTAGTTAGTGGAAAAAGTATCGTTCGTACCGAGTTTAAAATGGCTTATGTTACCCTCGGAATGGAAGCTAACTTCCTCCATAAACTAGCTTCTTCCCTCGGGTAAGAAAAAGCGTCATTTCGTTTCATTTTACGCATATTTTTCGAGAGACAAAACACTATCATCTTTATGATCACCATCACCTAATCATCAGCCTTTTGCAAAGGACACTAATAATTACTTACAATATAGCGACGCTCACGGCTCAGTCCCTCCGCTAGTTTTTCATCGTCCGCAAAAGAGAAGTACGACTTGTGAGTACTACCTCTACCCTTTCTTAAAAAAAGAGTCTTGACAAACGGACAGACAACAAAGAGAACCCTAGAACCCTAAAAAAGATTTTTATTGATATCTCTGAATGACCAAAACTTTAACCCTAAAGCGATTAAACACAGTCACAAAGAGTTTCCGAGATAAATCCCATTGTGAAAGCATAAACAGTGCACAATTTACACAATTATGTAAATTTTATGTTACCCCTAATTGCCAACTTATTTAAAGAGGTTTGTTAATTTCCTCCCTTAGGGCGGCGACCCTTCCCAAAAGAAAAAGGTTTTCTTTCCTCCAAATTACATACAAATGCCATTAAGTCCTAACAAAATTATCGATAGGGTTCTTTGTAACAATAAAAATTCAAACTAAAAACCGTCAAACTTGTTTCGTTAAGTTTCAGTACCTACAAAAAAAATTGTAACAAATTCGGAGCTTTTTGTGGAAACATGATGTAACTTGTTAAAGAAGTTTTCTTTGTAAGTAGGTGAATACCGAAAAAGTCTGTTTCAATTGAAATAAAGAAAAAGTTGTCAACAGAGTTAACCGTTTCTTTACTAAACAATACGTATTATTGTTCATAATTACACAAAGTACAGTTACATAAACATTTGTTGTTACTTCAATTAGGTACCTACTGCGTTTGTTTTCAAACATGACGTAAAGCGGTTAGCTTTTTTGTTCATCTATTTGTCCACCGCTAACTCGAAAACTCGATAGAATGAGCTCAAAATGACCCGTTATACTAATAGTTATATTTAGTTTAGTTACAGTACATAGTTCTTTACTATACAGTAACTATGTATAGTTCGGTTTTCTCCAAAATTGTTCTAACATATTAAATTTTGTTAAAAACATTAGTCTTCGAGGGCAGATTTTGCAGATTCTGTGCCAAAAGTTTCATGGAAAAATGTGGATTCTTTTTGTTTCACTGAGAAGTGCGTTTGCGTAAATTTTTGTTTCATTGAGAAGTGAGTTCGCGTAAATATGTGTAGTTCTATAGAACAAATTGTGACAAAAAGTTTAGTATTGTTTTGCTACATGACGTCAAATGGGAATTATCGTCTTCAAAATGCAAAAGTATTATAATTTTAAAGCAAACATGACTTTTTTATGTTAAAAAGATTACATTTATTCAGATACAATACGTGTAATTTTGTTCAATTTAAAACGCGGAATAAGACTTGCTTATAAGAAATTCCAAGTTTGAAAATCAATTCCCCTCCCAAAACAGCGAACTATCGAATTAAGCAAATGAAGGGGGATCTCCTAAGGTCCGGGTTACACCACCCACCCCCTTGATCATTTATAATGCCAAAATGTTTTAATTAAGATGCTGTAAAATGTAATTTACATGCAAATTCGGTTTATGTTAATGTGCCGCGTATATCTGTTTGGGTGCGTGGCTGCTATCTAATTTTGCGACAGTGTGTACCGTCATTATCTTGGTTCTAATGAGAAATCTGGCAGAGGCTTGATGTTTGCATAATTAAACTTGCGGCTGGGATGTTCGTTTTGATTGTTGTAATGATAAAATACCTAGTCTTGCTGAAGACATCTGCTACACTCGCTTTAGTTTTGGTATTGCCAACTTTACTTACTGTTACAATTTAGGCTTCGTTTCGTTTCAATATCATGAAGGAAAGAATGGTCTTATTGTTCGGGAAATCGAGATTTGATCGACTTGTGCACTTACATGTATCTATTTGTTTTGTACGATTCGTCGGGTAAAGTCCAAGTCGTAAAATGTCAAGTTTACAAATTTTGTCCAAGTCTTGAAACGTCCAAGTCTTGTAGTTATAGATATTTGATACAATACAAAATTTGACAAGATGGAGTGTAAGTTTTGGTTGGGTTTTACCGCCCCTACTATTCTACCGCCCCTACAATTCTACCGCCCCTACAATTCTGCCGCCCAAGGTTTATACATTCACAAGTACGAGTAGCTCACATATTTTAAAATAAATATTTCATACGCTTGTCCCAATGAAATTTTTTAAATTTTCTTCTGTACTATAGAAATTAAGCAAATAATTATTTCCTAAATCACAAATAAGACTGCAACTGATTTTCGGAATAAAGCGTTTACAACCATACATACATCGATCGATCCTTACATACATACTTACTACACGTAATATATACAAAAGTTATACATGTAAATTAAAATACAGATAGATTTCGTAAATTGTGACAAGTTTACATAAAGAAAATACTACTATAGAACCAGCGCAGACAAAGCTAGCCTGTTGAGATCAGTTGTCTGCTGCCTCTTGTGACCTCACAGGTGAGGCAGGTGATGACGTCACACAATAATAAAGCCACCTCCGCATAAGCAGCATTATTATTATTATTAGCGATACACGCCGCGACAATGCCGCGCCGCGGTCGCCGGTCGCCACTCCACCGACACTTGTCGCTTGTACGCCGACACACGCGTTTTGATACTTTACTATTGTTCATAATCATGTTTGATTGTATAAAATGTTTTGTTTAATTACCAACTTCCGAGAAAAACGTTAAAAGTGTAGTCTAAATTAAATTATTAATCCTACGTTTTGTCGCATTAGTTCACCTTTTTTGTCTGTTTCATTTTTCGCCCCAGTCGGGTAAAAAGTAAACAGATATTTTATGCTATCGCCGATTGAGACTTTTTAGTCTGCATCAATAAGGGGGATACCAAATTGGCACAATCTTACTCTAAATCTCACTTGACATCTTACTAAAATTCAGGGGGAGGCAAAGACCCTGTTTCTTTCTGTATAGTGACAGTGGTAAAACTTTGATGTTAGAAATCAACTACTTAAATATCAGAATAACTGCCATCAATATTAAGGTTAGTTTTTATCTCCACTATCTAATATTAATTTAGTAGAGGCCTGTTAGTAGAACTGACGGCCGGTGGGGCAGAAAGGTTATCGAGTGGCGACCACGTACGGAAGACGCAGCGTAGGCAGGCCTCCCACAAGGTGGACCGACGATCTGGTGAAGGTCGCGGGACCCGGCTGGATGAGGTTAGCGCAGGACCGGTCGTCGTGAAGATCCCTGGGGAGCCCATAGCCTTTGTCCAGCAGTGGACGTCTTCAGGCTGATATGATGTGAGGCCAGTTTCGATCCCTGTGGCAAAGTATCAAGACCGTGCGTTCCTCGTATAATAGGCAAGAGCGTTTAAGAGAGTGAGAAAAGCTTGCCGCCCCGGCCTATTCGTTTCACGAAGGGCGTCCGCCTACTCTTGTTTCAACGGCTCGTGTGCGAAATCATGTAACTTTGCGAGTTTAGCTTTATGAGTAAGAAGAATGGAAATTTTAATTAGCTGAGGAAAATAGTATGTAATTAATGGTTGCGGTGATATTTTGAGAAGTATATTATTATTATAGTAATAAAAAATGTACCTTTAAGTGCCTAAATACTTGCAGACTGACATGTCATTGGTTAATCTCAATTCTCAAATAAGACCGAAATTGAAAGCCTATTTCTGTACACCTTCGGAAAAACTGAGTTAGTAAGTACCTGATAATTTAACCGTTCTTTGCGAAATAATAGAAAACTTATTTTATTTTTATGAGCACAGAAATTAAATAAAACAGACTTATAACATTTCGCCTGTTATGAAACAATCTCAGAAGAATCTCGGGGTGAGGTGAAGAAGTGAGTGGCCCTTACTGTCTGAGGGGGGGTCGCTAGGGGCGGGAGGGGGAGAGGGGGGGGGGTAGACTTGACACTCATTTAAGTAGCATATAATTCAGTTTGTTTAGCCGAATTGAATCCGAAGGGGTGGACCCGGAAAAAATGGAAAATATATAAGTCTACATAGTAAAAGAGGGGTGGGGGGGTTGTTATTCGTTTTTATTGGAATAAATTAGCGGAATTGTGTTCAAGTTCTTGCTAATGAATGTCTTGTGCACGGACGGGTTGACGAAGTATATCAAGTGCGTTTTGTTTTATGGCAAATGCATAAAAAGCATTTCGCAACTTAGGCATTTTAGGTTTTTGACATTTTCTAATGACATAAATGAAAGGGGAGCGCTCGCAAATACCTGTTTGCTTTCTACTTGCAGCATTAATTTGTAACATCTGAGGTCATATTATATACTAGTGGTTCTGTGAGAACAGTAGACCTCGCCAGCCCTTATAAACCAAACCAGAAGTCAACTTTGCAGTTCGAGATTATGTACTAAAGTGACAAAAATTGTACATAATTGATTTCATTAGGATTTTGTAGGCGACTATATCTTTATTCAATATAATATATAAACCTACATTAAAAAGGTACTGGATTTGTTTCCACTGACGTGCGGTCGACCGTACATGTTAATGTTACTTCACCACATTTATTTCGTCCTTTTGGGGCGAAACTCCCTAAGTACATTTTTTCACAAAATGAAATGGTGTCATTTCGTAAGATTTATTGTGTCTAAGTGTAATTACGTTTTGTCAAAAATGTAGTTAGGGAGTTTTGGCCCTAAAGGGACGAAATATAATAAGGTGATAAGTAAGCGAAATGTAAAATAGAATAATAATTAAAATGTCAAAATGTACCAAAATATCCATCGCGTTGAACTCTTTTATATGTACGTAGCAAAGTTCTACGACATCGGCATTACAATTTACAATTTATAACCGTAACTTATGTATATAACTTAGTTAATTATTGTAAAGCACATAGATAGATACACGTACATGGATACCACGTATCGGAAGACGCAGCGTAGGCAGGCCTCCCACGAGGTGGACTGACGATCTGGTGAAGGTCGCGGGACCCGGCTGGATGAGGTTAGCGCAGGACCGGTCGTCGTGGAGATCCCTGGGGGTGGCCTTTGTCCAGCAGTGGACGTCTACAGGCTGATATGATGATGATGACATAGATAAAATGTCACGCTCTTTTCTAGCACGTCATATTATATACGTAATTGTATTCTATATAAGAAACATCTGTACAAATCAAAAGCTCTATTCGTGCCTTTCTTGGGTGTTCCCCCCGCCTCGTCGTCCGCGTTAGATGGTTTCTTATATGTTATTTCAAGATATGAGCTATCACTTTACAAAGTTTCAGCAAAATTTGTTTAGCCATTATGGTGCGGTTGAGCAAGAAAATATCCAAACTTTCGCATTTACTTAATAGTGGCAAAAAATGTGTAAGTAGAGAAAAATATGTAGGTATCTACGGTTGAAATTTAAAATTAAACTCATTTATATGAAAAACATTGTTTACAGGTTATCATCAGAAATTAAGAAAACGGTTTCTTTGACTGAAAACTGAAGTGGAGCCAACCCTTCCATAGGCGAATAATTTAAAATTACATCGAAAAAAGCTCCGAACTCCATTAGAAACAAAAATAAATTGAATTACAACTCGATCGACATTTTCGATTTGGAGGCCTAACTCAATTAGATGGGAGCGCTGATGGGAAAATAAAATAAATACGACGAACAAAAAAAATTAAAACAAAAAGAGTCCAGATATAATTTGAAATATCTCCGTAAATGCAAAGTGTGAGTGCTGTTATTTTATTCAAATGAGGGCGAACTTTTTTTCAACCCTTTTCTCTCCGCGCCATCAAAGTGGCCTGATATTCAATTAAAAAAAGAAGAGCCGTCCGCGACTGAAAATTAATCAGAAAAAATGCTTTTAACTAGATCTACATTTTAATGAAATTATTATTGACGAGTATTATAAATGGGTCCCTTTGTCCAGATTGCGTTTGCAATGCTCCGTTCTATAAATGTGTTTTGGATCTTTTGTACTATACAAAAATGTGTAGACGTACTTACATTAATAAGTGTACTGGTAATATGAATGTCCGTAGCGCACTGTATCTTAAAATGGTATGTTAACGACTACTAAGCTTATCGACTCTCAGCGCCAACACCTAGGATGCGGTAGTAGATAAAAATTTACGTGTACCCAATGTACTCATATGCAATATATTTTTGGTGGGGTGACGGTACGGTACTCCATGAGTGGTCCGTACATGATCATGCTGCATGACATGCATTACGTGCTGTGATGCATGACCGTCTAATTGTAGTGATTGACGCGAATGACATGCAAACTACGTGCTGGCCGTTGATTCACAGTACTAAGTCTGCGATCAAGAATACTATTGATGATCGCAGTACGAAGTGATTGATAGCAAGCATGAGGGTCCATCATTATAATTCACGTAAACGTAATGCATGTCATGCCGCATGATCGTTTAGGGACCGCTTTAGAACATAAATTCTCATCTTTGGCTTACATGCAGGTTTCCTCGCGATGTTTTCCTTCACCGACAAGTCTGTGGTATATTATTATAAACCATACTTAATTAAGTTCTGAAAAGCTCATCGGTACGGGCCAAGGATCGAACCCACGAGCTGAAGAACGTCCAACTGAACATCCAACTAGGCTACCACGACTCTATAATGAAGTTTAAAAATGAATGACGTCATTTGCATGTGCAACCAACCATTACAAATTATTTACGGCCAAAATACAATCTAAACATTATAATGAGGTGCATAATTTCGATATGCATATTAGGTCATGAAAAGTGCTTTTCCGGATACAGAGATAGGAATTAATTGTTGATCTCCATAGCCACGACCGCCTATCACACCGACGCGTAACAAAGTATGTCCTAATGTATTCGCAATGCTTGAGAAATGGCTCATGTCTGAAAAAAAAACTTATTATAATTATTATGTACATAAATTTTTGTTCCTTGTATATTACAAAGTTACAATAAAAAGTTCAGGTTGAAAATGGAAATGCTGTAATAATCATCGAGATTAAGTAGGTAATTAATACCTACTCAAATAATTTCATGTCAAGGTCAAGGGACAGTTAAGACTAAGGGCGGGGCAGACAGAGCAGAAAAACGCTCGCGCCCTTTTTGACGTCATTGACAAGAGCCATATTACCATAGCTTAAAATACAAAATCGTATGTGCGAGGCGACGCTGACGTCTTTGTTGGTATTCATACGTTTTTGTGCTATGGTGATATATTTAAATTTTGTCAATGACGTCAAAAAGTGCGCGAGCGTTTCTCTGCTCTGTCCGCTGTTCCTTCAATATCACACTCACAACCGGAACTTAAAGTATGACGTTAAAACAACATTACAAGGCCGTGTAACAGTGGCAACTCGACAGTAGTCGCCAGCCGTCGACCGGACCGAACACATTATTATTCACCGACGGCGGTGCGAAATGAATTCGTTTTTATTCAAACGCCGAATGATATAATTAAAATTTGAATATAAGATTAACTTGAGAAAAATCCAATATCCAATTAGGTTCGTTTCGGTGTAATAATTAATGTGAAAGGATTTAAATTTGACGTCGACGGTTAAAGTTGGTAGTGAAATGTTTATTAGATTCTCTTGGTTTGATATCTGTACGAAATGAGTAGTCCTCTACAGTTAAGAATTAACTGACCCTTACAAACTTTGAATTCAAATATCTTTAAAATGAAATAAAATTAAGAAATAAATAAATATTTTTTTTAGGCAATAAACAAAAATAAACACACCACCCTTAGATGAAAAGAACAGAAACAATATTTAATGTATGGTATTTTTCTCGTTGTGGCACACCTAAATAATAATAAATGCTTCTTAATAAAAAGTTTTTAAAAGTGTCGCTTATTTGTAAGCTTGTTCCTCTGGCTACGGTACTATAACTCTTGACTAGAGGAACACCTCGGCCGCAACGTCAAACAAACAGGCAACATAAATCGGGAAGGCTGCTCCGTAATGGGGAGGCTCTCCCAAAATCTATGCCTAAGCCCAAAAGCTGACTTCCACCTCGGTAATACACTTAAAACGGCCGAGCTTAAATCATCGTCATCGTTTGTTGAACAAGACTCTCGGTCACATATCAGTCGGTGACGTGTCCCCTCCCCAAAGGGGTGAACCCCCCTTAACCCACCAATAATTTTCGGTCTAGCCTCTCTGTAGGCATAGATTTCGATCTCAGTACAAGGTAGGTGTTTTGTGTGCTGTGTGGAAATGATGTTTGGTTAATACAAATGGACTAGGGCCTTTGATGTGACAACCCCACCGTATAGAACAGACAATTGTGGTGTTAACTGTAGTACCTCACCTATTAGGGTAAATAATACTATATTTCGTTCTAGATAACATTAGAAATAAAGTCCAATTTTAAAGTACAAACATCGACCACATTGTGATAATAAAATGTGAAATATTAAATTATTTTTTAAAATAAAATTGTTTGTAAAGATTGTACGAAGCTGCAGTACCTAACATTATTACCCGGCATCATTGTCTTTCAGATAATCGTACAGCATTGCTTTGCTATACCTCCATATTTGCTATCCAAGGCTTAGGCAAAGCCAAACATTATATTTAATGTAAATATTCGTGCAAACGGGCTGGCGCGCAATAATTTCGTGTTAGTACATAATAAAGCAACGTGAAGTATACACTAAGTCTCGGTGGCTGCTGGCTGCGCGTGCGCCGATGTGACGTCGCTGCGGGATTTATGTTAGAAATTGGCGCGCAGTCCGCTCCATTTTTGAAATTAACTTGATTTTTAGGGTTGTCGGCCTAAACAAAAGAGTAAATGGTTGATCCTAGTATCTACAAAAAAAATATTTAAAAATGGATTAGTGTTTTTCGTTCGTAGATTTTTTTACCCAAGTTAACCCTATACTCACTTAGTTTTGTCTTTAAGCTACGTTTACCAACTGTACTGATGTCAGTGTTTCGTCTTTTCGTTTCGGCGGGTCTTTATCTCCGCTAGAAAAATAAGTCAAAATATTTTATTGCATATCAGTACACATGGGTAATTTATACATGTAATTTTTCATTTACCACCGCTTCCTACGTGTTATCGCTAAGAAGAAGCGGCGCAACAAACTTCCGCAAAACATCCTATAAAACCAAATTTGTACTTCAATAAAATTGTTTGTAAACAATAATTTAATTTATTATCAGTTTTCTTACAAAGTGGTTTTGATTTTTTTGTAAATTAAAATAATACAAGACAAACTTATAAATCAGCTTTATCTAAATAAATCAAACTAAGATAGTTAGGGCCTCTTACACCGCTTGCTGATAAAGTCCCAGATACCCTATCTGCAGGTTATCTGACAGATAGCCTATTTTTTTGGTTTCACAGGTATCTGATTGCCTATATCTTATGTATTTTATATAGTCTATCACACATATTTATCTGATAGATTAGTTTATCACTAAGATTACTATCTGTAGCAATATCAGGAAGTGGTGAAAGAAGCCCTTACTCATGTAAATAATTTCTCAATCCCGCTTTCGTTATTCACTCCCGATTACGAAATACCAAAAGCCACAGCCCTATTCGTGGAGTTTAGTTCTATCGACGCTAGATTTATTCTCGTGGCGTCGTGATTTGCGAGACATTATGATAAGTGGGCGAATGGGCTCCAGCAATTAGAACACCGCATATACTGTGCGGCAAATTAAATAAATTAACTATTAGACGCCACGACAAAGTTACTGCCAAAGGTTTTGCTGTCGACGTTTTGTGAGAACTTAGAGCCTAATGTTAAGAGGTGGAGAGTTCTGTGATTCTCAATTAAAAATTATTATTTAAATAATAAAAACTCAAATAATGCGCGGAAAGTGAAAAATATATGTAAAGAACCTAACGAACAGTATGAGGTATATAACATCTACCCATATTTAAAATTGTGTAGAAAAAATAACAATAAGCAGCGACCAACCTTCCTACAGATCTGATAAACCATAACCTTACGTAGGATTGAGGAAATATAAATGTAAATTATATGATTAAATGATATTACACAAAAAAAAAACTAAATTTTGACTACTTACTTTTACTGGAAGTATTTATTTTAGATATTATTATCTAGATATTATAGAATCTAATGTAATTTGAAACACACAATAACAATTTATTGGCATTTTCATAGGCGCATGGAGCTTTAATTTATACGAAAATGTATTCATTATACTTACATTTACTTACTTAAGAAAAACGTATTTTAAGTAGTGTATTTTTTTTATATTGTATGTATTTGTATTTTTTTTGCTACTACTATTTTCAAATCTACTGATTTTCGCGTAAGTTTTTTATGAGGTTGAGAACCACTACTACAGGCTTCGACTGCACACGATCTACGATTGTGAATAAAATTAATTATTCTATTTAATTAACAGCTGCATTTAAGCACCCGCTTTCAATTTTCTCTAAATGTCAAGTCTACGGTACAGTCGCCATTGAAATATCGGGGGTTAAAAATAAGATGACTACAAAGTACCTAGATAATAAATCATTACGTCACAGGCAATATTTATCTGTGCTATCTTTTCTTGGAAGACCATTCAAAACTACTACCTACACAAACTTTGGCAATTGTATACTTTTCAGGGAAACTAGGTGTATGCAAATCAACATAGACTAAAACTTATCTTTGACTAAACAAATTTTGACGTGTTCCAAGTAGTTCCAACATTGACAAAACGCAACTTTGACTAAACGCGTCTTTGACAAACAGCTTCCAATTCTTTTTTACATAACCACAATAGCGTTTTGCCTTATATTAGCGTTTTTGAAGACGCGTTAATATACAGATAAAAAAATTGGTGTCACCGGGCACTCTGATCACGCGAATTTTGTAGAAAATCTGTCGATTTGCCGGTTGCAATTTTGGAGAAGAATTTCATTCAGTACCACGATGCTCATGTCATTCCATAGTCTGTTGAGATAAGTGGGACTCTCAGGGACCAACCCGACAATCGTATTCATGCTATCTCTACAGTACAGGAGGGCGGCGGCCACAAAAAAGAAATTCTAGCTTCATGCGTAAGATAAGTAATATTATTATTCACGTCAAAATCATAGCTATAGTTGTTTAGAGCACTAGGTTTTCACAGTGTGTAAATAAATACTAATATGTATGTAAATGCGTAATGTGAAGTGGGTATGCCATAAACAACGCGTCAATACGGTACCGTAAGTTCATTACAGCGCAATTAAGCGCGCGATAAGAGTGCCGTAATTACGTATGCTAATCTCTGAGTTAATTCGCAGCACTAGCACAGAGATATGCTGCCCTGGTACCCGCGCCTTGCAGCTCTTATTACATTAACTGAATATCAATTTCTAATAACAAAAACAAAACTAAACTAAGATTGCGAGAGGTCCCTATAAAAGTCCATTTTACTTAGTCGCTATAAGAATAGCTAAAACTATACTTTACTAAACTACTATCTATTCTAAAGCTACTACTCCTAGTACACTAAACTGTTTATATACTACTAGCTTTTCCCGCGGCTTCGCCCGCGTAGGAAAGTTTTTCCCGTGTACATTGTGTAACAGCGCCCTCTATGTAGGCGTTTTGTTACTTAGGGGGTATTAACGGACGCCCCGCGACTTTGACCGCGTTAAAATGTAGCCTATAATGTTATTCCAGGTTATAACCTATCACTGTACCAAGTTTCATCAAAATCTGTTCGGTAGTTTTTGCGTGAAATAGTAACAAACATCCTCACATCCTTACAAACTTTCGCCAATATAACATTAGTAGGATATGATAGGATATACTCAAAAGAATAACACAAGAATCGATACATTTCCTTTCCTTATGTGTATGAATGAATGACAATCTCTAAACGGCCAAAAAGGAAACGAACCAAAACTCGCTTCAATGATGCATTATTTTAATAAAATAAAGTAACATCTTATTTAACATTTAAATATCGAATTCACCGCAGCTAATTGACAAGATGAGCGGCAAAACCTTCGTGTACCATTCACAGGTGTCACGAACAAAATGCAGGAAGCCGAGTGTCAACTATCGAATATGCATTAAAAATTAAACGTTATGCCGTATTAATACACCTCAAAGCACGATCAGTCGCGGCCGGGAATAAATTGAACATCAAAATATACGAAAATGCTTGTGTTGTGGCGAAAAACTGCGTACTTGTCACGTTAAATGTAAAATTTAAAAGAGTTTAAATGTTTTCCCACTGCGGGGATGAAGCCTTCAATTAAGCCTGGTCATTTCACATTTTTATTAGGGAATATTTATTAAACAAATATTATTAATAATAAAATTAAATACAATAATAAAATTGTACTTACTATTAATAGTTTGACAAAAAGTCAAAACCAGATCATATATTCGTACTGCGCATTTTTGCGCTTGTGTCGGTAATGTTGACATTATAAGCACTTGACGTATGTTCCCTTATTCCACAAATAAATCTCTAATACATTTTGATTTTAATGAAAAACAAAATATGGAAAAAAAAGAAAAAAAAAGGTAAGCCTATCACAAAATGTAAAATGCAAACTGTGAGCCCGATACCGCGTTCTCATTTACATCACCGTCGTACAGCCATTGTAAATGTGCTGTACACTACAAGCACAGTCGGTGGAGAGTCGTATAAATTCATTAGTCGCACTGCAACAGTGTGCATAGACAGGGGCAGCTAAGTGACAAACACTGGAACTGCATCTGAGCGCATTGACGGCTGCTCCAAGCTTGATTATATCGATATTTAGCCGAACACGGAGAATATTTTTGACTTCGCATAAAACAGTTTAACGGTTTAAATCGATGGAAAAACATCGAACTATAATAATTAAAAGTATGCCAACGTATACTATGACCGAGAGGCAATAAACATCGCGCTTGAAACTTATAAGTAAGTACAGCTCAAGACGGTTCTGTACAGCTTTATAAAGTGAAATACTATATTTTATTTTATTTATTTTCACAAAATCCACAGCACTTAGAAAAATAACAAAAGTTGCCGGGAATTTTTTTTAGAATGCGTATAAGATTTATTATATTTTATTAACAAAAGTATATTTTAAAAAAACTGTGGTAGGGCCCAGCACACTTTTCTAGACCACAGCACACTCTCGTAGAGCCCAGTACACTGTCATAGAGATAGTACATTCTCGTACAGTCTCGATCGACATTTTATGTCCTAGATATAATAACACTCTCGTAGGGCCCAGCACACTCAGAGAGCAGCACACTCTCAAAGCGCAGCTGCACACCCTCTGAGAGCAGCATACTCGCGGAGGTCAGCACATTTTCGTAGAGCCCAGCACACTCTCGTAGAGCCAAGCACAATGTCCGTAGAGCCCAGCAAATTCTCATGGTAAGGGTAGGCCACGTAGGCCAACGTATCGAACCTCCGGACTTATATTACTTTTCTACACTTTTATTAATGTGATTGTATTCTGTAAGATTTTTTTAAAATATGATAGCTGTTTGAGTTCGGAACGGTATAACGTCAAAAGCGTATGTGGCGGTAAATCGCGCCCGCTTCGATAGTCTGTAGGCAGTCATAAAGGTAAAAGAATGATTGTTGCAAACAAAAACAACATGCAACGATAGACTGTCGCAGCCCATTAAAAAGCACCGTGTATTCACAAAAGCCAGCGGTCATGTACCGCAAAAAACTATCGACATTCAATAGAAAAAAATCGCCAAAAAATTTTGGTGAACACTCAAAAAGAGCGCAGGCAGATTGTCGCGGTTTTCGTCCCTGAGCGCGCGTTATTAATTCTTGGGCCGTCCCGCGCGGACGGACCGCAGCGGGCAATCGAACAATAAAATAACTATTATTCATTTGCGTACGATCATGTACACGAATCGGGTAGCTTCACTCCCTTTAAAATTAAATTTATTTTTAAAAGATTGTGAGTCTTGCTTGATGATGAAAAATAAAACTTTTGAAGACTGAATGTCCAATGAGATCTTTTTAGGAAAGGAGCTGCGTGCATTCAAAAATATTTGGTTGATGAGATTCTAAAAGGTAGACTTCAATTCAATTCAATTCAATTCAATACACTTTATTGCACGTTTAAAAATTACACACAAAAAACAAAAACAGATACAGTAATGTACATCTAGGCGGTCTTATCGCTAAGAGCTTTATTGAATAAAGACTTGTTAGGTGAATAAAGTATAATCACTAGGTGAATTAGTAGATTTGATGCGATTTGATTCACCCATGGAATAGAATGAATACTAAAAAACAATTTATAGATTAACCAAAGTCGGGAAAAACAATTTTCCTAAAATCTATCATGTGCCTATTTTTTCGGCGCAGGAGTTTTTGGGGGTTATTCGGCGAACAGACAAACAAGAAGACTTCGCTATTTAAGAGTGTTCATTTTTAATAGCCTTAAAATATAATGAGCTTCCGTTTTCGCCTGAAAATCGAACCCCGAACTGCTGTGCATCGCGCGACCGTACCACTGACAAATCATACTTTTTCACTATTTTGTAAATAATTAAGTATGAAACCATTGTCAATCGCAGCCGTCGCCGGCACTGAGCGAAAAACGATGGGTCGTGCTTACTTCAATTGAGAGGAATATGTCATTTCCATGAGTTTTTTGAATATATTAATTAATATAAAGGCACTCAAACTGTACTGTGACGAGGGGACTTTTTTTAAAAGTAGGTTTTGGCTTGGTAACGAGACCTTTAAGCCATATCTTATTTACTAAATCGATAGTAACTTTAATAACGATTTCCAATGGATAATTTTGGTACGAGCTGAAAGAGTTGTTACACGCTTATATTTTAATTTCCCGCACAATATGCACAACCACAAGCACTTAATGTGTAAAATACTATCACCATTACACATTAAACCCCGCAAAATACATAATTTAAGAAAATATAAATTAGAAGAGACGACCATGACATTTCGCTCCCGCCAAAAGAGTCGAGGGGACTTATTGTAAATTATTTCTGCCCTGTGAGGGATGTTACAATTTGAAAATAAATAAACAGTCGAAATAATTTTGACATACCCACATGTTTTACACCTTTCTCTCTACAAACTGATAGACCATGGCATGAGGAACATTTTGAGATTGAAAAACATTTTTGAAAAAAACTTACAAAGCACGTTCCGTGTAGGTATACCTACCAAGATTCTTTTATAAAATTCTACTATGTCGATGACTTCAACTTCTTCATCGGATCTCCGCACTCAGTACGCATTGAGGGTAGTTGCAAATGTGCGGACTGTGCTTATATCGTTGATCGGCTGATATTGACAGCTCCACCGATACCTCGCTAGTTGCGAACCTTATTTTTATACTTAGGTAGATTACATATAGATATAACACCTTGGAAGCGGTGGTAGATAAAAAATTGACGTTGTATAAATGTACCCAGTGTACTTACATGCAATAAAATAGTTTTGACTTTGACTTTGATTAGGCTACTTTTGTAAATACCTTTATTATATTCTTCTTCGATAGATCTTTGATCTACTTATTTTAAATACACTGACCCGGTGAGATTTGATCCGAGTTCGTACCAACAACTCTGAACTAAGTCGGACTAAGTACCGATTGAGTTGCCTCGACGCTAGGCTAGCTCCATCCATTCGAAAGTAATAACATAGTGCCCTGGGAAACTGGAATAAACATTAAGTAATATTAAAGTCGGATAGTACGGGACACAGTAAGTGCACTGATTATAATGAATAATTCAAATCGCGAATATCGCTTACATGGCAGGGCCAGTATTGCTACACATAGGGTTGCCGCTGTTTCAGGTTAATCAGGTTTAATTTTAACATTAGTATCATTCATAACATAATTCATCAATCTTTTTATCAGATTTTTTGTTCCCTAAATACAAAATCGTCCAATTCCCTAACTACATAAACCTAGTGTCATTTCATTGTGAAAAAAATTTAATTAGGAAGTGAAAATAGGAAGAAAATAAAATTAGGAAGTTTAGGAAGTGTTGCGTTCAAAGACAAATGAAATACAGTAATAATACACTCAATAATATTGACAATTACAACAGTGAATATTATAATAAACTGGAATTCGAACAATGCTCTTACTAATACTGGGCATAGTAATATTTTAACTTTTTTATAGAAATATGTATATTCTGGGTCAATCTATGAAAAACTGGGACAATAGTATGAAATCTAGAACAGTGACAGCCCTATCTGCGTGGGACTGCCTTATTCAAATTCCAGCTTATTATACTTATCTCCGCAAGTGAATTCATTAAGCGAACTAACTTTAATTAGTACTGTTTTATGACTTACCTACAATTTGTATTTCATATATGTCCAAGTTGTTTCATATTGTTGAAAGAATTTGAATTTTTGGACGAGATATCTCGTAAAATACACGAAGATTTAATCCAATACGGTACTAAATTAACCAAATCTAAAATAAAACAGCAATATTGGAATACTCTCTTAGTTTTCCATCCTGTATACCGATCGTAAGCAAAATAGACTAGCTACTTACAAATACAAAACGCAAAGTTCCAACAAAAAACCTCAATCGTGACTTATTCATACAGCTACAAACAAGCTCGGTCTGTCAAGCAAATCTGTCACTTATTGCTACAACGGCAACCGCTTTCGCCGCATTAACATTTTATTAACATTTCTCGTCAGTCATTAGAGTCGGGATTTGAATATCTGTAGATCGGAAATGCACAAATTAAGCGGGTGATCTGGCAGTAATGAGCTGAAAGGTACGGTCGGCCACAGCTCAAGTCAAACACCGTTGCAATGTAGATGTTGTTGCCAGTACGCAAGGTGCCGGTCCGTGTGGCGGGACGTGTGGTGGACTGTACGTAATGACAAGGATGAAACAAAACGAATCTGTCGCTAACCTCAGCGGCTTGTAACGAACCACGCCGGGATAATGTGGAGAGGGCTTCTTTTAAAGTTAAAAAGTCCAAAAATAAAAGTCCTCTCGCAGAACGGCAGTTTCTCTAATGGCCAAATTCTCAGAAAGGCAATTTTTATACAGTTACCTATTAATAAAAATAAATTGTTTATGAATATTATTGTTATCTATTATTATTTACTAACAACTCTTTATTTGAGACATTACGTAAGTAAGTCCATATAAAGGATAGGGCACTAACTACATAATTTCACCTTAAAAATACAATAAAAAAATGTTAATTCAAATCATTAGAGGCACTACCTAATTTAAAAAAAAAATGTATAAAAATTAAAAATATATTACTTTCCAAAACTTAACGAAAAATGATATTTTTATGAATAATTTAAAAGTTGAAATGCTTAATACTAATGAAGATGCTTAGTTGCGTAGTAGCTTCAAGTGTTTTTCGTGAACGCCCTACCACAAAACGTCGTATTTATAGCTGATCATTATACCCCGTTATCAAGCGGGCAGTTAGGTGGCTACCTAACATTAGTCACTCATCCAATGAAGCTGAACAAATTCACAAATAATATTTTGGAGTTCCCATACATAGCTACTAAACGTCGAGACTTGAATAGATTGTAATGCAATCACTAATGTTAGCTAGCCACCAAACTGCCCGCTTGATAACGGGTATGTTGATCATAGCAGGAGTTTAGACGTTACACGCCAAAAGAAGCTCCTCCATACCCCAGAGCGTACCAATACTCCTTATTAATAAGGAACTGTAGCTCGCCAGCACACAGACGGACGGACGGACACACGGACGCGGCGAGCGACATTTGTAATGATACTAAATAGTTGCGCGCGGTAGGTGCACCGCGAACTAGCAACGTGTTCGCAACCCTAGGGACGACGCAATGCGCTACGTAACCAGGATTCACTTTTTACGTGAAACGGCTGCAAATGTTGACAAACAAAGCGTCGATATCGGAGACCTTGACCCGAAATTTTTATAAAGCAGCAAAATAAGATTGTAACCCCGTGCCCTCCTCTCACCGGAGTTTAAAATAGGATGACGATGACGCTGAGTAAATTGAGTTGCGTCAAAATCGCAAGTTTATGGACGTGATTTGATCACACTAGCCAGCGTCAAATAGGTACGCGGCTATTACTTCATTGTAGCATATTTCAAGATTGGCAAGTTAAAAAGGGATATAGGTAATCAAAAATGACACAGAAAGTAATAGTATGTAAATCGAACATAATAAAAAGAAAATGGAATACCTATTTAAGTTTTGAAAGAAATTGCAATGCTTAACACTTGACATGTGTCAGCGTAATCTGTGCGGTGTTGCGTCAAAAACGCGCAACAGACGCGTCACGACGCTACCGCCGCGTTAGCGTATTTTGGGCTCCGGTGAAGACGAGTCTTAAATACGCAGGTGTTATTCTCTTCTACAAAATAAAACTAAATAAATGTTCTAAATGGGAGCATACTGCATAAGACAATCCAGTCAATAAGTCAGAAGCACCTATCTGCGTAATGTCTCTGGGTGAATTTACATATTTTAATGAGCAGTGCACTCGCCGGCCTATCTACTCGCGCATACGGTAGCGTTACTGGAGCAAGTACTGCCACCAGTTGGCTCTCACTCGCATTAGGATTTTCTCAGACTTAGCGTAGCCACGCGACAAGATTGGTTTCATCCACAGAAATAATAATAATCCTAGTACAAAGTCTTTTGAAATTAAAGATTATTAATATTTTTCATTTAATTATTTCGAGACAAAGGTAAGCAGTATTTGTTTTTTCAACTTGTTTACCTACTTTATTTTGATGTTGAAAAAATGTGCTATGTATTTATTTAATAGTGTATAATTGTAAGTAAGTAATAGGTACCACGGGTGAGTACACACAAAATAGAAAAACAACCTTATTTCTACGAAATCTCTTCTGGCTAACCCGCGGTGGAGATAAATTTAAACATTTTAAACAAAATATTGTTCATTTTTTTCCAGAAGCACAGAAGAAGTTAATCTGGTGGCCCTTATTTTGTTGTGAGTACCTACCTAACCTATCTAATATTATGTCACGCTGTCTTAAAAAGTAAGATATAGCTAGCTACATAAGTAGCCTGAACATTCTAGTACCTGCCTACCTCATTCTCTCTTGCATAAATCCCAATGAAAAGGTACCTACTAACCTAATTCTCTACTCGCATATTCCCAATGAAGATCTGTTTCCTTTGACCCCGTGGCGAAAACAGTGAAGGGTTCATAATTATATAATTATTTACGGGTCTTACACAGGAATAAGTTTTATTTACCTTGTCCGACGTTTCGACCAGGTTACACTGGCCGTGGTCACGAGCTGACCAATAATAATAATAATTATATAATTATGAATACAAAGCGCGAAAGTCTAAAATGTACTACAGTGAAGGGTTAACGGAAACGGCTACTGACTTATTGCCGCGACGCATAAAAATCTATTACTGTTATGTGGTCCCTAATGACATGCAACGTTTACTTGAATTATCATGCCACATGATGGATCAGCATGCTTGCTATCAATCAGTACAGTGAAGCAACGGCCAGCACGTAGTTTGCATGTCATGCACGTCAATCACTACAACTAGACGGTCATGCATGAGTGACGTAATGCATGTCATGCCGCATGATCGTTTAGAGAGCCCATTAGCTTCCATTCTCAAGCTGCCTTCCACGCCAGGTTGAGAAGAGCTTTATATTATTATGGTGTCGTGTGTATATTTGATGGATATTTATTACGTTCAAGAACTATATAATACGTTTACTCGTGTGTAGGTAGATGGTAAAAGTTATCAAGATTCTGCGTAGGTACTAGTTATGTAAGGATTTACTGTAATAATGTCTAACGACCATGCTCGAACTGAAAAACGTCCATTCTGAAAAAGTCTAAATCCGAAAAATGTTCAATCTGAAAAATGTCCGATCTGAAAAATGTCCACGTTGTATCGGCAGGTAGGCAGAAATACGGTGAACGGTAATTAATAAAATGTAAACCCTACCTAAAACATTTCAATTTGAATTATTAAAGCATGTAAACATCTGCAAGCTTCTGCGTTAAACAGCCATGCAATAAGTGCATTGCCATTCTGAGGACTTGGTTGAGAACATGCGAAAATGGTAGCAAAGTACGTACAGACAGACAGTAAAGGACATTAACCAAATAGGCACTGTAGATACATTTATAAACATTAGCTGCTTTGTGGAGAAGGTAGCAGAGAATTGGAAGCGTCGTGCATATTCATCGGCTACCGTCTGGGAGGACACGGTCGTAATTAGAGGACCCTAATTGATGGTAAAGGCTAGCTGGTAAGTGGGGAACTACTGTTAGACTTTAAGAACGGATAAATGAGTGTATTGTTAAGCATGATCTATGATTCTAAGACTTGCGTGTTAGGCAGCCACTTTCGTAACTGTTATCCAACTGTAACCAGTATCTAAACTGGATAATATATTTGTCCATTTTCTTAAAATTTTCTAACTGTTATCGGACTGTAACTAGTGTCTAAACTGGATATATTTGTCCATATTCTTAAAATTTCGTAACTGTTTATCCAACTGTAACCAGTATCTAAACTGGATAATATATTTGTCCATTATCCTAAAATTTTCTAACTGTTATCGGACTGTAACCAGTGTCTAAGCTGGATATATTTGTCCATTTTCTTAAAATGTAAACCAGCAAGCTTTGCCATACAAACGGAATAATGATTTTAATTACACATATTGAAGGAAACATTAGGTAATCCTTCGAGCCGAGAGTAAACCAGCATAAACTGGTCTCTCATAGTATTGAAACTACTAGGCCAAAAGCTAGGCCAGCTCAAGTTCAAAGTGTTTCCACTGACGCGCGGTCGACTGTACTGTACCTACATTCATGCATTGCTTATTTCAGAATTTGAGTATTCAAATTAATTGAGATCAACAGGGTAACATTCCATCACATACACTACAAAATATACATACAGCGTGCATACATTACAGGAATTCATTACCAAAGCAGCCTAATAACATCCCCCTTTAACCGCGGGGGTCAGCGAGGGGTAGGGGTCCGAGCGGGGGGTTGACAAACAGCACCCTGTAATGTGCTACTGTTGAATTGCAAAAATCTCATTATGCTCTAACTGTCGTTATAGGAGTAATTAACTACCTAGCAGAGGAGAAGGGGTGGAGTCGCATTCGGTTTTTTATTTTTTCAATACGCTTAGGAACTAAATCATCTAACTTTATAGGTAGGTATTATATTTTTTGAAACATGCTCGGAAAGTATCGCCTTTCATTGGAAAAACGAAGACAGGAAGAGCCTCGACATCGCCCTTCAAAATTAAAATAATAGTACATTGTGCAATAAGGGAAGTAAGTAAGATATTACTAACAAGAGTGTTAGAAGCCCGACGCCGAAGGCGGAGGGATTTTAATGACTCGAGTTTGTAATACCCTTACTTCCCGTGATGCACACAATGTTTTTCATCACATTTGCGAGGAATTAATACCTACGACACAAGGGTACAAATCTATTTTCTTTAGACTTTGCTGGTAACAAATTTTCACTAAGCAACTGAGCCGCATTCACTCTATCCGGAGGTGTTAATATTGTTGTTGCACCTTCAGACTCGGATTGTTCACATGACATAGACATATTTTAAGTTTGTTTCTCTCTTTATTTATACTAATAGGTCACAACTACAGGTAGTTAATAAAATAGTTTTATTGTCAATTTTGTCAATGGAGCTTCAAGTTTTTTTCATATGTAGTTTTACGGCCAATTGGAAACAAGTTCTTAAGCCCAAATCGTAGATCGTAGTTTATAATCACGAACACACAAAACCGCAGCACGGCCTCCAAGGCACAATCAGTGCCATTCGGTGGTCCACACTGCCACAGATAATGATAAAAAATGCATTTAGAAACTCCAAAAGGCGAAAGCCCATACAGCCAGTTTTTATTGAATTTCAAAATAAAGTTCACTGAAATAATTGTAAAGTAAACTAAAACATTTTTAAAACACAAAAAATAATGCATTTAATTATAGCGTAAATGTTTAAATTACCATTTGTAGAAGTTTCGAAGATATAAAAAAACCATGTTTGATTTAAAATCTCCTTAGTGTGGAATGTCATACCTGTTTGCTATAAAGTTCTTTGCCTTCGAGTGAACGCCATTTTTTAAAACTATACATTATAGTCCCTAGGGGTATAATATTGTACTGATTTTCATTACTCCCGCGGGTGTATATAGGCCATTGTGTTTCTGTATGCATGCATATAATAATCCATATAACGAGCAAGTGTGATGAAAAATACATTTTTCCACTGTACCTACCTATACTTTTCATTCAATAAAGGTCAACTGTGGTAAAAGCGTCGGTGAGGCAAATGCGATCACATGAATTTTCAGTGAAGAGACAAATGGTCGAAAATATGGTAATAGGTAAGTAATACAAAAATCTTTAGAAAACGAAAAAAAAATGAAAATGAAAAATGTTTATTTCGTTTCTCAGTACACTTAATTATAAGACATAATTAAGTGTACTGCTAAACTATAGGAGCCTTCTAATAGTAGATTTACTTGTTTTTCATTAGTGTTTTTAACTAGATGTACATATGTTTCATCATCAACATAATATTATCAGCCGAAAGACGTCTACAGCTCTGCTGGACAAAGGCCTCTCTCCCACGACGACTGGTTCCGAGCTAATCTCATCCAAGTGTCGCATTTACCCACCGACGCACTTACCCAAGTTGACATTATGTCTCAAAAACGACTCCAAACACGTCGCAGTCCGTTGATAATTGTGTTTCGTTATAACGAGTTTTTTGGGCGCGGCGGGCGCGGTCACCTGCCCCTGCGTTGCACCTCCCTCGTTTAAAGCTCTTTACTCGGATCCTGGCATCAGATTGAAACCAGACATTCGGTTTTTGTCAGTCTGCTAGTCGCTTTAAGAAGCTGATGCCAACCTGTCTACCATCAAATCAACAGCCCCACAATATGTCCCCACTGCTGGGGCTCAGTCCTCTCTCTCGACGAGGGCGTTCGGGCGTTCGTCCACCACGCTAGCCCAGTGCGGGTTGGTGGACTTCACATGCGCCTAAGAATTTCTTCTTCGGCGTATGCAGGTTTCCTCACGATGATTTCCTTCAACGTTTGAGACCTTTGAGAGCAGTCAGTAATTTGCTACGGTCGACCGCACGTCAATGGAAACAAAACCAGTATAAACTGGTCTCTCTTAGTATTGAAACTCCCTAATAGGCTAGGCCAGCTTAAGGTCAAAGTGTTTTCAGTGACGTGCGGTCGACTGTAAGTACATGGCCCAGCCGGAGATCGAACTTCGGATGTTTCGATATGATAGGACAAACTTTATATTATTCAAAATACCTCTAAAGGTCAGCCCGGCCAGTTAGTTAATAAAAATAATTCGTATTTACAAAATTAACTTTTATTTAATAAATAAAAAAATTATTCAATCAAGTCAGATCAATCATAACGTCGTCGTCGACAACCATATTATTATCCACTAAACTCTCTTCGGGTGGCCTTTCTACTATATCGATATTGTCAGCTTCATTAGTGGAGTTAGTTTCTTTATGTTTACTAGGAGGGGGTGTTGCAGTTTTAGTGACAACTGCTTCTGGTTGCTTAGCAACGGGCACCGTGGTTTTCCGGCGTTTGTCCTTTGCTGCAACTGGGTTTGTTGCGACTATTGAGTTGAGGTGGGTTTTCTGTAATATCAAAAGATTTTGTGATGACGTGACCACCGGAAAACGAAAGTTGACATTCCTCAAAAAGTTTGCAAGTAAAAGTGGTTGTGGGATGGTCACATTTGAACCTATAACGTAATATGAGTTCTGTGGAAAGCCTGTGGCTAGATGAAGTGACGATTTCTGCATGCTGCATGTTTGGTGTATCAATACAATCTCATAGAAGTCAACAAGCCCAGTCGGTGACCGGATCCAGAGAACCAAAAATCCGGTTTATGCCACGACTTGGGTAAGGCCCAACAGTGGACTAAAATAGACCCATTGATATCCGACCCGACAGCCTATAAACTCACTCCTGGCTATCAGTGGGGATTGGAGACTCCATTATATTTTAAAAATGTGTCAACTCAAGTCACTTTTTCGTAATTTATTTTGCGAGATTAAGGGCTTCTTTCACCGCTTGCTGATAAAGTTCCAAATACCCTATCTACAGGTTATCTGACAGATAACCTATTTTTTTGTTTCCCAGGTATCTGATTGCCTTGTCTGACAGATAAACTAACAGCAAGATTAAGGGACTGTTTTTTATATTTTCTGACAGATATTTTATCAGAGACTTGAGGGTGAAACACGAAAATATTATCAGACAGATTTATCTGATAGATTAGTAAAGTTTATCTGTCAGCTTATTATCTGTAACAATATCAGCAAGCGGTGAAAGAAACCTTATGTAAACTGGACCGCTTTAGTTTTTGCTTGTTGATACACTACGATATACAGATTTAAATAAAGGAAATAACAGTATAGGCATAGGTTAGGACAGGTATGGTCGACCGCACGTCAGTGGAAACAAAACCAGTATAAACCGGTATTTCATAGTATTGAAACCCGCTGATAAATTAGGCCAGCTCAAGGAGTATTTCCACTGACGTGCGGCCGACTGTACAAAAGTATTGCTTAATCAAGAGAATTTAACACGCTGATAAAAGATTCAGGGCTTCTTTCACCACTTCCTGATATTGTTACAGATAGTAATCTTAGTGATAAACTATTCTATCAGATAAATCTCTGTGATAGACTATTTAAAATATAGGCAATCAGATACCTGTGAAACAGAAAAAAAGGGATATCCGGTAGATAACCTTCATATAGGGTATCTGGGAATTTACCAGCAAGCGGTGTAAGAGGCCCTAAGTATCAAACTAAAATTGTTGTTAAAACTGGAAACCAATCCGTGAAAATACATTGGCTTCCACCCGTTTGGCATCTGTTGTAAATCCTGTCCACCATCGGTGCCCCAATCAGTTTTTTGGTGGACTTCACATACTTAAGCTTTAGAAACTTTGCTCCTACAGTCAGTAAATGTACTTTGAGAAAAACCCATTAGTACATGGCTCAGCCGGGGATCGAACTTCGGACCTTTCGATACGATAGACCGCGTCTTATCACCAACGCCACTGACGCTCTCAATAATAATACTTAAATTTATTTATACTGTATTGTACAAAAGGTGAATTCTCTACCAGTTGACCTTTATAGATTATGGTAGGTGCGATGACTGTAATATTATGAAAAAATACATTTGAAATTGCTTTTAAACTATTTACATGTATAATGAATTATTTCACAAAAATTGGCACCGCCATACTTGACACGAAATCATTTTTATATTCATGAGTACACAGTCGACCGCACGTCAATGGAAACACTTTGACCTTGAGCTGGCAATATTGTGAGAGACCAGTTTATACTGGTTTTGTTTCCACTGACGTGCGGTCGACCGTACAACAGGCAATAACTTACCAAAGAGGGATTTCTTCTTACCAATAGTTTAACATCCTCAGAGTTGATTGTAGTGCGTTTGGCGTGTCTGTGAACAAAGCATTAGATTTGATGTATTATAATGTCAGCTGTTCAACGTCCACTGCTGGACATAGGTCTTCCTCATGAACGCAATCACGCCCGGTCACTTTTTAGATGCAGTGGGCAACACTTCACTACAAGTTTATTGAAGGAACGTCCAAGCCCAACAGTGGCCTTTACCAGGCTCTGACTTGATGACGTAGGACGACCTGTTGGCGTAGTTGGTAGTGACCTTGCCTACTGCGCCAGAGGTCGTGGGTTCGATTCCCACCCGGGACCAACTTGTGTGATGAGCATTTCCGTTGGTTTTCGGATTCTGGGTGTTTGTATGTATTTAAGTATTTATTTAAAGAATGTATGTTAGTTGTTGAGTAGCCATGTACAAGCTTCGGCTTAGTTTGGGACTAAACAGCCGTGTGTCCAAACCAGTCCAAACATTAAAAAAAAACTGTAACGTCAGGCTAATTGATTTAATACTTACTTTGAAAATGCTTCTAAATCCGCGCCGTATACTAAGAGTTTCTTTAGAACAAGCTCAGCAATTATTTCCATTGCTGGCTTTGTTACTTCCAGCCCGAGAAAGTGGCAGCTCTCCGTGCAAATGGCCCGCACGTCGCGGTGTAAGCCCGCCCGAACTTTCTGAAAGTAAAAGTAAGTAAATTGCTGATTCCACATATATATTTTTAATAATAGTTTTACGGCCAATTGGAAACAGTCCATAAAGATCAAATCTTAGTTTATAATCACAAATACATAAGACCGCAGCACGGTCTGCAGGGCACAACTAGTGTCATTCGGTGATCCACACTGCAGCTAACACCGCACTAAACTGATCATTATCATCAACCAGTGCTAGTCCACTGCTGGACACAGGTTTCTCCCACGGCGCGCCACTGAGCCCGATCCTCGGTTCTCCGCATCCAGTCACTGCGAGCCGCCTTACGCAGGTCGTCGCTCCATATAGCCGGGGGGCGTCCCACACTACGCTTGCCAAGTCGTGGTCTCCACTCGAGAACTCGTCTACCCCAGCGGTTATCGGTTCTCCGACAGATGTGACCAGCCCACTGCCACTTCAACGTAACTTCAACTAAACTGATAGGTAGGTCGACTTATCAAGGGACAATTTGGAACAATTCGGTAGTCGTTACACGCTTTTATTGCGATATCCCACAATATACACTTTAATACGCACATGTTGCATTTATAACTATCACAGATAATAAATACACCAAAATCTACAATATACATTCTTTAGAAAAACGGAAAAACTAAACAAAAACGACAACCATTTCTGACAAAATCTCGCCAAAAAGCCTCGCTGATTCCCTAAGTATTTTTTTCCAGGAATATCCCGGAAAAAAATTCATTTGAATTATTATTACATTCGATGATCTCTGAAAACATAGTGCCATCTATTGGACGTAAGTAGAAACAATAGGGATTAAGACTGACTCCATTTAACTTATAGCGCCATCTATTGAGCAAAAATTCTAATAATCTACCACAAGTATGGTTCAGCGCCATCTATTGATTGATATTTGTTACTAAACTGAAATTCTGCTTTACTGCCATCTAACGGCTATGAACTGAACTGGATAGTAAACTATACATCATTTAATTATGCAGCTTTACGATAGATGGCGCTAATTTTATATTCATTCAAAATTAAATTGCGGTTTGTTTTTCTATATTTCAAATTTTTAATTTCTTACCTGCGCTATAGATAGACTTTCAAAAGTGTTTGTCATTTCGCCTCTTTGTGGTAATAGTTCCATGTTTTCAAGATTATTAGGAATCGGGTTTTATAGTTATGTGTTCTTTCTTTCTTCACTACAAAACCACTTTCACTACAACTTGTAACATCTACGACAACACTTCAGGTCTGCAGCTAAAACTTTACAAAGCAAGCATTATATTCCTAGCACTAAGATTATTAAGATGAGAGAACCAACCAAAACAATAATATAACCTCTTTCAGTTTATTTTCTTTCACTAAGGCAAAGGCAGGGCAAGGCACACAGTGCAGAGTAGGTTTAAACTTGAAAGGCAAAGGTATCAAATGCTATACATTTTAATCTAATGCCTTTTTTATTTGAAAATAAACCCTTCCTTCTATGTGCCAACTCGTTTTATAGTTTTATGGGGTGCAGACTCCTCAGTGGAGACTATTAATTCCTCTGTGGCCTCAGTCACACCGTCTCTAACTATCTTAGCTAAATATTAAAGAATAGTGGAAAAAGGTACCTACCATGATAATTTATTTTATTTTAGAATGAAACTTGTTTTACAATTTTGTTCTGCCAAACATTGAGCTAAGTAATGATATTGATAGGAATTAATAAAACAAGAATAGCGATAATTTACAATTTAATGAGCATTCTCTCTGTACGAATAGCTTTCACAACACTTAAATGTTACATGGTTATAAAAATATTAACGAATCTGCCTAAAATAATAAACTTGGCACCTAATAATTTAAATTCAAGGAACCTACCCAGTTCAATACTTTAGGTGCCACTTTCAGGATAGGTGCCCGGATTATTATTTGCCAATCATTATTATGAATAGGATAGGATACTACTTCCAAAGATTTACGATTTCATTTGTTTGTATGATATTATTATGATACACTTTTTGATTTTGACAATTAAAAAGATATACTACATTAGTTCAAGTGCGACAGAAAAAAAAGTACCTATATGCCGAACAATATTATTGGTAGGTAGGTATTTTAATAGTTTACAATTATAAATTATCTACAACAAAGAATTCCGACATAGTAATAAAAAAAGTTGCACACAACACTATTATGTTGAAGTAAACCTAAGAAAATTAGTTGAAAAAAAAAGAGTACCAGTGATAATTTTTCGAAATGTGTATACTTTGTCATGAGCAGTGGCAACATTATATCCCTTATTTTTAAGAGACGATTTTCAGGATCTTACTTGACGACATAGCTTTTTAAAACCCTTCACTCTTCTAATCTTTTAGTGATAATCTCCCTTAATCTTATAGAAATGAATGATTGATCATTGAGAAAATTGCCAATAAAATTGGTATGAGACCCATTCAAATATGAATGATGCGAACATAGTGCATACAAATTTTGAATTTCAGACCATAGGTTTGCCCCATAATGGCATCACTATGAAAAATGACTTTCAATTATGACGATTATTTCTACATCTAATCAATTCTAGATAAAGGAAATGTTATATTGATAAGTAAAGGTGAAACTAATAATATAAAGACGAACCTCAATTTCACTGTGTTTTACCAATAAAATATAAATAGCATAGGATTTCATTTTCACTTCAAAAATATGTTGTTTCTGGGCATTTCATGTCAGATTTTACACTTTCTTGACGATTTGAACCACATCTTCATCCGATAGCACGTGTTCTATTCCTACTTTCTGGGGCTGATGCTTCACCGACGATCCCCACACAAGAGCACTGAAATAAATAAGAATATGAACATTTGTCGCACACCACATAACTATGGCTACATCATGTTGTTTGCTATAAAAAATCCATGGCATACAAAAAGCCAATCTCACAAAGGGGAAAGTTAGATCTCGAAAAATAATACGCTTTCAATTCTAAAAATAGTCTAATAAAGTTAAGAGACATGGTAGCCTAGTTGGTTGTGCACTCACCCTCTCGTTCATGAGGTCGTGGGTTCGAACCTCATCATCATATCAGCCTGTAGACGTCCACTGCTGGACAAAGGCCTCCCCCAGGGATCTCCACGACGACCGGTCCTACGCTAACCTCATCCAGCAGCTGTTTTTCGAAACTGAAGTAAAGTTTGTTACAATACCACAGGTTTTTCGGTGAAGGAAAAGATCGTGAGGAAACCTGCATACGCCATAGTTTAGAATTACTATTCTGAGGTGTATATGTGAAGTCCACCAAAAAATTGGGGCACCGTTTGGCGGACAGGGGTTTGGCACAACAGATCCCATAGGGTCGAAGTGTGGCAAGGTATTCCTGGCTTCCTTAGAATAAGGTTACTTACTATTTAAACTCCTTGACAATGGATCTATGTAGCTTATTACAGAAATCCTCTACACTAGTTCTATCGGCATGCAGCACCACTGGCGCGTTGTAATCCGGCAACTGGCCTTTGGGCTTGGTGTATATCCTAATTAGTTTCAGATACTCCCACATCTTCTCCAGCAAGTCGTCGAAATTCCATTTGTGGTGTGCCGAGATGGGCACGCAGTGAGGGATTTTGTATATAACGTCTAGCTCTTCTATGCTGATTTGGTCTGTAAATAGAAATGTAAAAGGAAAACTTGCACTTTTATGATACTATGGTTTTCGACTTTTCATGCCACATAGAACCGCATAAATTATAGTAGTCTTGTCAAGATCGCATGGGTATATAAAAAAAGTCCATAGTTCTCATTTTACTAGATGAACAATACGCGTGGAATAAGATCTTTTTTTCCCGTGGTAACCGTTTACCACGGTAAAAAGTAGTCTATATGTTATTCAAAGATATAAGCTATCACTGTACCAAGTTTCATCAAAATCCGTTCAGCGGTTACAGCGTGAAAGAGTAACAAACATCGAAACATACATCCTCACAAACATCCTTACAAACTTTCGCCTTTATTTGTAGGATATATCGGAACCATTGAATTTTTTCCTCTTTGCAAATCATCAATTGATTTCAAATTTCAGCTAAATCAAGTAGATAGGTATTGTGTTATCTGGCGGACGAACAGTTTTCCTTTTATTTTTAAAAGCTCAAAAAATTCCAGAACCTTCTTCCAGAAATTTCCCATTATTGACAGAAAATTTCACATGTAATCAGTTCAGTAGTTTTATTTCATCAGATCATCAAAAAAATTGCTACAATCGATATTTTTAACTATATCTGGTTTTCTTTATCTTAAACAGGACCTGAGCACAGGCTGCAAAGAAACAAAACGCCGTCGTATCAGAATGCCCTAAAAAGATCTTACCGATCTTGTTTAGCAGGTAAATGCAAGGCACGTATATCCTGTTGCCCTCGATGACGTCTATGAGGTCGTCGCTAGTGGCGTCAAAGCGCAGCGTAATATCCGCGTTGTGGATCTTGTATTCCGAGAGGATTGTCTTCACCGTTTCCACGTCCAGTTCAGACTGCGGACACTGGAATGGAATAAATAGTTATGATAATTATGGAAAGCTTTCAATAACAACTTGGGCGTAGAAAATTAGTAGTTATTGTAATGAAAAAAGGACTAAATACGCAGCCCTGGAAAGAAACTACCTGTTTATACCTTTCGCGGTAGAAACCATGGGGCGCAGAAGCCAAAAGGGATTTTCGAATAATTTAATTTAAGCGTAGGTGGACAATATGTACGTGTATTTAGTAAAGAAATATATTTGTATCAGTCTTTCGTTATATACTGTAAAAGCATGTTTTGCTTTTTTATTTCAATTGAAAATGTCAGACTTTTTAACGCGGGCAATGTCGCTGGGCGTCCGCTACTAATATGTTTTGGCGCGTAAGTAAAAAAATTATTGCATATATCAGTAAAATATAAAGGTAAGAGGAAGCAGTTCTAGAATTCTTTATTGATATTTATAATTTTTTCTACTTCCTTGGAGAAAAAATCTTCAGGAACGTATAGAAATGAGAACCTCGTCATCTTTATCTTCTCCTAAACAACGGGGCCGACACTACGTATCAGCCCCTGTGTTGACCTGTTGCCCTCCTCCCCAAGTGTTTGCGGAAAAGCTATTGTTCAGCTAAGGGGTAGGAGCTTGTAGTCCTCGGGATAGGCTGTATCTAGGACAGTAATTAGGATGTTACTCGTATCTTACCGTAGTATTCAAATTGATGCCACCCTTGTCTTTTTTTCTAAAGTGAATGTTGGGCGGCTGCTTGTTTAACCTCAGCCCGAAGCCTTCCAGCTCATGCTCCAGTAGCTTCTTGTGTTGCAGGGGCTTCAGCACGTCGAGGACAATAAACACGAGGCTGCATGTCCTGGCGACGGCGATGACCTGCCGACCTCGGCCTTTGCCATCCTTTGCGCCCTCAATAATTCCAGGAAGGTCGAGCAACTGTAATTTTGGAGAATTATGCAATATAAGTCATTAGCACAACATCACAATTCTATTTTGCATAAGCAGAAGTTAATAAATATACATAGATCCATAGAGAAATAAACTCTTTGGTCGGTTCTCGCGGCCCCCTATTTCGAACCTTCCTGCATAGATCAGAGGCAGAAGCACAAGCACAACATAATTATGAAAAGGGGTAACAAAGAAAATTTATATATTTTAAAGTCAAGTCAAGGATAAGTTATATCTAGGAAGGTTCGAATTTCATTGGTGGCGCGCTCGCTCCCTATGGAGACTGCATCTTGCTTAGTTAGTATGGGAACCAACGGTGCCACTTACAGGGGGGGTGCCGACAAAGGAAGCGGTGTAGCGGGATGAGGTTGCTAATACAAATTTATTTGGAGTTTGAAAATGAGAATGTGTGAGTGAGTCACAGTCTATCAACAGCCTATTAATCTCCCCACTGCTGGGGCTCAGGCCTACCCTCTCAACGAGGGTGTTCGGGCTATAGTCCACCACGCTAGCCCAGTGCGGGTTGGTAGACTTCACATGCGCCTAAGAATTTCTTTTTCGGCGTATGCAGGTTTCCTCACGATGTTTTCCTTCACCGTTTGAGAGCAGTCAGTAAATGTACTTAAGTTTCGAGAAAAACCCATTGGTACATGACCCAACCGGGGATCGAACTCCGGACCTTTCGATATGATAGGCCGCGTCTTATCCCCAGGGCCACTGACACTCTCTTCACTTCACTGAGTCACAGTATTGTGATACATTTGACACGATTTTGACACCCATACAATTATTCTTTTACGCCTCTTTAAGGAGCCGCGAGCACGCATCAAAGAGATCTTAACTCTATGGTTATATCATATTGCTCTCTAAGGAGCATGATTTTTTCATCAAGGAAAATGAAGTAAGTTTGTTTCAAACTTTTAAAGGTCTGGGTATGTCATACCTGAATTTTGGCACCCTTATACTTAATGCAGCCGGGCACCGTGGTCAATGTTGTGAACTCATAAGCAGCCACCTCCGAATACACACCGGCCAGGTTAGAGAGCAGAGTAGACTTGCCCACAGATGGAAAGCCTACGAAACCGATTCGAGCATCGCCAGTCTTCGCGACATCGAACCCTGGAGATAACGAAGACATAAATTTTTAGCAAAGTTCAATATTCTTCATTTATTCTTGCTTTCCACTGCCCCATAGGCCTTTTTCAATGTGCACCATCATATCTGGTCCTCCGCCCAGCTATGGAAATCGTGTTGTATGTCATTAAGTGGTTTCGATTGGTAGCAAGGAATTTTTTGCAGTAGTTATATCTCATTTCTAATCCCAAACTCGGGATTTATTCGGAAACTATAGAACACGATAATAAACAAATATTACACCAAGACCTCGGAACAAATACCACGATAATGCTAGACTGGCGGGTTGGTGGTCACTGTAGGGTAAATTGTTTAATAAACAGCTGTTTCATTTTTAGAATTACATACTAGTACCACTCACCTTCTCCTGTTGCACTGCCGCCACCTTTAGGAGTGATCAATTCCCGCCTCAATTTAGCTAATCGAGCCTTTAGTATACCTAAGTGGAGGGCTGTGGCCTTGTTTTTCTGCGTACGAGCCATCTGAAAATCATTTCATAAAAATTATTGTTCATGTCATGAAATCAGTGATTTGAAAGTTAAAAAGTTTAAACACAGTTTCAATTTATGTGTTTACAGGAGTTATAACTGAAAATTACGCGTATTTTATGTTAAAATATGGAGTTTCTAATTATAACCTCTTTTACGAACCTCCGACTCTATTGCGGCAATTTTCTCCAATATAGTACTCATTTTTACAGTTTCTCTTCGACCGACAAGATTATTATTACAGTATACTTATTTACTAAGTTAGAGAAAGTTAAATTTCAGTAAAATACACGAAAGCGTGTCAGTCTTCGTTCGTGTCCAAATTTCCCCAGATTTGCGAATAAAAAGCGAAAATGTCATTTCAATCAATCAATCCTTCAATCAACTTTTTATACAGTATTGCCGGCTGTTGTTACATAATCACCCCTGGAACAAATTCAACATTAGCTTCTTAATTAAAACATATTAAAGACTGTATTGCACTATTTATGTGACACGCTGACGCGTTACCGGCGTCATAATAAATCTGAATAAATATTGTTTTGTTAATAATTGTAGGTTGGTTACCTACTATCAAGGAGAATTCAAAAAATATTTATTGAATGATATCTCCTTGGAGGTTTGGGGAAGTAAGTGCAAACCATTATTCAACTTACAGAAAAAAAATCTAATGTGCAGTAGGTACGCATAATCAAAGTTTTCCCTAGATTTATGTAAACTGTTCTAAGATAGCAAGACATAAATTTAAGTCCGATAGACGAAGGTATCTGTAACCATACAGCTTAGTCCAATGTTATCTAATTCATGTCCGCACTGGATTGATCAGGGTGATGATGGGCAATGTTGAGTTACGAAGGTAGCGTTGTAGCGACATTTTATTCTAGATGACACGCATTCGCAACATCGGCATAATTAAGAACTAGATGGCACTAAATTACACATAGGTACTCAAAAGTTCCTTAACCACCCGCTAGATGTCTCAAAACTAAAAGGTTCAACTAAAACCACGTGGTAATTGCTTTCCCCGCAGGTTTGCGCAAGGAATGGAACGTGAAACGGTTAACTAGTAGGGTTGTTTTACATAGGACAGGCAGGCATGTTTCAGTGCCACCTACGGCGTCGGTGCGGCAGGCAGGATTGCTGCGCGGAACTTTCCCGATCCAAGTTTTCGAACGTAAGCGTGAAGTCGTGAAATTTCTTTCGGTCAAAAGTTCTACGTGGTTGAGAAACTTAATGATTTCTTGTAAAATAGTTGTACGATTCTATGTGATTAAATAATTAAATGTTAGTGTATGTAGGGATCTACTAAAATGGTGTTAACTTTTCAAAAATATTGAATTATGGTTTAGTCTTAGTTAGTCAAACTCTGAGTAGGTAATAAAATTTCTAAGCTTTACCTACGAGTACCTGTCTTAAAATTATTGGTAAGTTAATCAAAGGTATCTACAATTAGTTAAAACAATTTGACAGCTTATTAAGGCATAGGTAGGCAGATATTTAGATCTTTGAGAAACTCCTGAAAAATTGGAGCCATTTTTTTTTGTTTTTATTTATTTATTATTAGTTGGTTCTTACTGGAGGGAAAGTGCATTTAATTTAAAATCTCCATTTTATGGTCATTCCATGGTTTAAAATGGATGATTTTACTAGGTACTAATACCTAATTACTTACGTACTTTGTTCTTTCGATAAGAAAAACAGCATCCATGAGAATTAAAAATAAATTCTCACAACCAGATTTAAGTAGGTATACTTACTTAATTTAAATTATAAAATAAATAACCGCACTATATAAAAAAATACCTAGGTACTTAGGTAGGTACTTATATTAAACCTTCCCTCCAGGTAGCGTTCGTGTTTTTCCATACTATATAATTTTACATTATATCGGAGTTTCTTCCAAAGAATTTGCTAAAAAAACAAAATGAAGAAGAGAAGAAAATGTTATTAATAAACGTGAAAGTAATAAGGATAGTATGGGACAAGAAAGTCAGCAAAGCGAAGCGTAGGTAAATTGTGTAAAGTGCGGGATCTGTCAATTTTGGTTTTCTTTTTGTGTTTTCCCTAAATTTTTAATTCCTATCGATGTCTGCATGGCCCAGGCAGCTGTTCATGTATGATCCTAGTTTTCGTCTAGGCTTAGTAGTTCGGTTGTACAGTCGACCGCACGTCAGTGGAAACACTTTGACCTTGAGCTGGCCAAGCCTATTAGGGAGTTTCAATACCATGAGAGACCAGTCCACTGACGTGCGGTCGACCGTACAAAGGAACTCTGTAATCTGTGAAAGGAAAAAAGCTGAGACTAAAGAAGCCTCAGTTGTTCAGTAGGTACCAAACAAAAAATTCTAACTGACATAACTCTTATGGGCTCCTTAAATGATCATGCAGCATGACATGCAATACTTGCACAAAACTCCCGTCTTCATGGAGTCGGTGCAGGGACTGCCACCCCCGTCTAAGAATAAGAAAGACATGCAATACGTGCTGTCACTCATGCACGATCGTCTAGCTGTAGTGATTGACGTGCATGACATGCAAACTATACGAGCTGGCCGTTGCTTCACTGTGTAGACTGATAGCAAGCATGATGGTCCATCATGCAGCATGACATTCACGTAAACGTTGCATGTCATGCAAGCATGATCGTTTAGGGACACTTTTAGATAAGTAGGTTTTCGAGTTCCGGACTGACGGACAAAAGAACAATATAATATTCGCTAGATTCGTCCGATCTCATCATACTCTGTATAGTGTTACAGTCACAGCACTTCATGGTAGGAAAGAAGTTCTTATCAAAGTGATCAATCAGCCTTAAATAAAGTCAGTGGAAATACATTAATAAAATGGTAAATCACAAACTTATATCTGAAATTCGTGCCTTTCTCACACCCTCCATGTCATATCCACGATGCCATCCGTTAAACTTTTTTTAATTCCACATCTCACACTCCTTGGGAGCGCATCATTTATCTTCGAAAACGATGGGTACATCCATCCAGTGTTACCACCACTACATAAATAACCCAATGGATTTCTGCTGTCGACAGTTTGAACACTTCTAAGTTTCAGATAGATGTTGGTACAGGTTTCCTTTTTTTATCATTTTTCTCCAGTGAACCTTTTTCTATTCCACTATTAGGCGGGGACTTACTTTTTTTTATCCAGAACGTCGATTATTGCCTTGTTTTTGGACTTAAGTATTGCACTCTTACCACAGAGTAAGTATAATAGTCTCTTACTTATGTAAATTCCCGGTTTATGAACAACAGAAAAAAAACTTCAAATTGTAAATAAATATAGCAAAGATGTTCGTCTTAGGGTTAGCACAAAAAATCTGCTTGAGTAAGTTTTAGGGTCGTGCACATTTTTATGTACATATTTTTTACAATTTACACATTGAAAAACTTTCCTAATGTCACTGTCATAATGCTGACGAATATTTTACGTTATTATATCCCTCACAAATAAGTAAGTATATAGATTATTACCTATACATGTATATGAAAAGTAATTTATTACAAGACAATGCCCTCGTATAAGTCGCTCGGAATATAACCGATTTGAGGCCCCCTACGGCCCGAAAACAAATCATTTTACCCACAAAAATATTACTTCTGGGCCCTTGGGATGTCAATCCTCGACTCTACGCGACAAATCATATATCATCTCTCTATTGACATCCCTAAAAAGAATCTAGTTTGAGCACAGGGAGTCGTTTTTTCTTAACAAAAGTGGCAAAAGGCGCTAGAAGATTTTTATGTTCATTTGTTGAGACCGACTTTTAGTCACTAAATCTTCTAAACTATGTTTTCTAGCTCCTTTTGCCATTTTAAATTTATATTTTTCGTTTTTTTGTAACTACCAAAGTGCACAAAAATAAAATTATTTACAATTAAAATAAGTTTAGTTTTGCGCTTGTGTAAGCTATTTCTAATTTTATAATTTCATCATGCGATCCATATTTTGCGTTTGCATTTTATTATGACATGCATTTTATTATGACATTACTTATGATTTAATTTATGATTTTTATTTGGATTTGTGAATTATGAAACTTGTTTTTCGAAATAAATGAATTTATTTATTATTACCTTTTTTCGATTACCAAAACTAAAATTTGTGCCGAAGCATTGGAAAAGAAAATTAGATTAAATTTTACAATCATTTTGAAATTTTAATTTACTAAGTATCTATAATTTTTCAGAGTCTTAGTTTATACTTATAGGTCTAACGCTAAATGAATATGCAGTCAAATGGTATGGTATCACTATTGAGAATTCCTTTCACGCTAGGGACAGAACCGAGTGAAAGTCGTCCTACGTAATAAGTAAATTGAATGAATGATACGGTCGCGGAGTTTTTTGGTTGAAAGTTAGACAGAGCCTTGCCTGGTACCGTCACATGATTATTTGCAGAACAAATTGAAAAAATAGAGGTGGATTTTCTTATATTTTGCCAAGATAGTCCTGTTCGATGCCATTACCAAATAAGTTGAGCTTTTTGAATCAAGTTTCGTGTTTAATTTGTTACAGACAACTACGGGTGCCTGTAAAACATATTATCTGCAAGTTTCCTTCAAAAGTCGTAGGTATTAAAATTAAGAATTAGGTAGTGTTCAATTAAATGTGCTAAAATGCATGTTTCGCTAACAAGTCTAACCTGATGAAGGAAATAGAAGAAAGTGCCAATAAAGACAATGGAAGTTCTAAGTTCTAGAACCAATTATTGAAAAAAGAAGCCATGTCTTCTGAGGAGTCGTTGGACGAACGCGAGCGACCTGGCCTCTGCCGCCGCGTGGCTGGCGGCTGCGCGAGAGCAGCCTGCTCGCAGATCGGTCTCGTCATCTTGGTAGTGGTATACGTGCTTCTTGGTGCACTTCTCTTCGAATACTTGGAGTCGGGGCCGGAGGTGCAGAAGAGATCAGCTATTCAACGGTCCAGGGAAGAGTGTTTGAAGGAGCTCTGGGCTATAACAGGTGCGTATAAACACGTTTATAATACTCACACTCTTTTGTGTGATACTTATAATTTTTTTTAATGATTATTGTTTGATAGTCATGCAATTTATTTTCATAACAATTTCATACCGTTCACTTAAGGCAGTTAGTGTGGTTATTATGATTGTGTTTATTTTTAACATTTGATATTTATCTCTATTAAGAGACATTATTATGAAGATGATATACCGTATACAGCTGAAATATTTCCACCATATTAGCATAGATTTTAAGTTTGTTAACCTTTTGGCTTTCAAGTGTAGACGTAAACCTATATCAAGCTAGTTTGTGTACGAGGGAAAGTTGGAAGGTTTGACGTAACGGTTTATACGATGTCAGTTGCGTTGAAATGGGATGTGGGTTCGATTTCTGACGGATGAATTCTTCTTTGTACTTTCCTGTCCAAGGTATTAACACTGATCATTTTAATTATAAATACAGTTTAAACTTTGAAGAGGGTCCTCTACATCGGAACTTTTGGAAGTCCTCAACTGAGTGACAAACAACAATTTGCTTTAGGAACCTCGGAAGCGAGAGAATAACTTTACAGGACTTTGCGAATTAATCTCATTTTGTCAGATTTTTTTTACCAGTGATTTTAAAATGTGTTACCTACGTTAAAAAATACCAATTAACTTAACATAGATGATTTTGTTGTTTGTTAGTTGGAAATAGAAAAATAGCTATTTTTTGTAATGTTACTACAAATCTATTGTTTTCGGATTTTTCCATTACTTGTGTTATAAGACCTTGCTTATTGCCAAATTTCAAGATTCTAGGTCAACCGGACCTATACCTAGTACCCCATAGGTTTTGATGACCAAGATACTCAAAAATTCAGCAAAATCGGCCATATCTTCTGACTCCGATGACTTAGAAGTCTGATTTTTTCACGGCTCCAAGGGACTGCAGACGTAAGTATTTGATATTAATTTTTGATACCTCCACGCTTTCCTGGGTCTTGACAGACGCGGACAGACAGACAGATAGACACACGGACAACGAAGTGATCCTGTAAGGGTTCCTTTTTTCATCTTTTGAGGTACGGAACCCTAAAAACAGTCGAATTGAGAACCTCCTCCTTTTTGAAGTAGGAATAAAGTCTTGTATGACTAACAGGAAAAGCGAAACATAGTTACATTAGTAGGAGTTAAGCTTCGAAATGTACCTCTAATGAAGGTAGCAAAATATTCCCGTGGGCACATTGTCTTTGGCGAAATTAAAGGTATTTCCTTTTTCCGAGGCGCCCTAAACAAACAATGATTTACTCCAGAATGGGTGTCGTGCGACTAGCTGATAAAAGATTATTATAATATGTTGAAAGGTTAAATAAATTGACTAACCTAACAAAATGATCATCATCATCATATCAGCCTGTAGACCGTCCACTGCTGGACAAAGGCCTCCCCAAGGATCTCCACGACGACCGTTCCCGCGCTATCCTCATCCAGCCGGGTCCCGCGACCTTCACCAGATCGTCGGTCCACCTAGTGAGAGGCCTGCCTACGCTGCGTCTTCCGATACGTGGTCGCCACTCGAGAACCTTTCTGCCCCAACGGCCGTCAGTTTCACAAGCGATGTACCCAGCCCACTGCCACTTCAGCTTTCCTTGAGCTATGTCGGTGACCTTGGTTCTCCTGCGAATCTCCTCATTTATCACCTAACAAAAAACCTAAGTTTAAAGATCAAAAAATCCCTCCCATGTGACCAAATGACTCATAGAGACTCAGGGCTTATTGTAACCCCTTGAGGACTTCCTATGATCAACTCCCAACACCATCATCGTCATACAAGCTCGATGGTAATTGGTATCTTATGGACTGCTGCCCGTCACCCCAGCCATGTTTAGACTTAGCTGGGTTGAATAGTTACCGACATAGGTCAAAGAATTGCGAAGCTGAAGTGGCAGTGGGCTGGGCACATCGCTCATAGAACTGACGGCCGTTGGGGCAGAAAGGTTCTCGAGTGGCGACCACGTATCGGAAGACGCAGTGTAGGCAGGCCTCCCACAAGGTGGACTGACGATCTGGTGAAGGTCGCGGGACCCGGCTGGATGGGGTTAGCGCAGGACCGGTCGTCGTGGAGATCCTTGGCTGATATGATGATGACGATGAATAGTTACACCACTCTGTTAATAGTCTTGTTAGCTAGCAGCTTAGCTAGCAAATACACTAGATAGCTAGAAAACTATTCAAACGAATTCCTTTTGACTTTCCTATACAGCGCACGACGGTCGTTTGCGTCCAAGGAGATTCGAACCTCTTTTGTCGCGCGCGCGCTCCCTGTGGAGATCGCATCTTGCATATTTAGTATGGGAAACGATGAAAAATTCTGTGTCAAAATCAGGGGGGTGCGGACAAATGAAGCGGGTTAGCGGGAGGAAGTTGCTCATACAAATTTATATGGAGTTTGAAAATGATAATGTATGAGTGAGTATCAATTTCGATATACATTTGGCACGATTTTGGCACCCCCTAAAATGATTTTGTTACTCATCCATATGGAGGTAGCTTTTTTTAAATTCATGGTTGCGTCAAACAAAATAAAAGTAACTAAAATAAGTGTTTAGGAGCCGAAGTTATTACGGGATATAGTAAGTAATGTTTACCTTCCATATCGTAATATTCAAACGCTGCTGAAATACATATTGATCAAAGGCCACGAAGAAATATTATGTTAAGTAATAATATACCTGCCCACGCTCTCAGTCGACTTTCCCATGGGCAATCAGTATTTTCCTAGAGATAAAAATAGACTGAATAAATCAAGAATAAATAAACCTTAAATAAATTTAGAAAATCACTACAAGAATACTCAGAAACTAAACCTTTAGGTTCGATGAAAACGGATACGGCTCCCATTATATCAAAGCTTTTTGTCCGGCGGATAATTTAAAAACTGGGCCGTTGAGCTGAAAATTAAGCATACATACTTACATACAATCATATCTTCAAGCTATGTCTATGAAGGGGTGGCATAAAGAACGGAGCGGCAAGTATCGCGATCCTGACACTTCTTTCGCTTCGCTCAGCCTCATCATTCTTGTGATACACGCTCGCCGCGGGACGTCTGATCCTGGAACCCTATTTTTGAATCGCTCTCCTCGCTTTGAGCGGTCGATTCTACTGATTTTTGTATCGGATGTCGAAGAAAAAAAAAAGAAGAAAAATCAATAGAATCGACCGCTCGAAGCGAGGAGAGCGATTCAAAAATAGAGCTCCTGGTTTGTCAGTTTAGATCGTCCCCGGCTCCACTGCCATTCGCTCGAAATTGGAACACGTAGGTATGTATAATAAAAGTTCACGACAAAGACGGAAAAGTTACGGAAATCTGAAAAAAAAAACATTTTTGCTGAAGGAACCTGCAATTTGTTTAATAGACACTATTATACGACCTTACACTCTGTTGACTTTTATTACATTGAAGAACTAGCGTAGCATACTTCCTCTTTTGCTTACGAAGTGTTATATAAACAAACAAACTAGACAGACGAATAAATAATTACTTTAATAAATAAATGATTATTTATTTTCTACAAGTTAATCTGAACAGATTAAATACATCTTCAATTTAAATAATACTTTAGTAAAGATTCCTGTACATTACATACCCAATAGAGTATTATATTTTAATAACTCTAAGGGCCTCTTTCACCACTTGCTGATAAAGTCCCACATACCTTGTCTGACTGATAGCCTATTTTTTTGTTTCACAGGTATCTGATTGCCTTATCTTATCTTTTATATATAATCTATCCGACAGATTTATCTGTCAGATTATTATCTGTAACAATATCAGCAAGTGGTGAAAGAAGCCCTAAATCCTCTAAGTACTTACTTACCTCCTTCATATTATTATGTTATGTTTAGGCATGGAGGAAAAAAATTAGCTACGCCCACCAAAAAGTTTTAGCTTCATTGTGTTTAGGCCATCTGGTGAACGCTTACACAGTGCCTTTATGCTTCCTTAAGAGAACGTTATATTTCTGGATTTTAAAGTTAAACAGAAGCTGGCAAAGAATTCCATTCAATAGAATCTCATGAATGATAGCGAAAAGTAACAGCAAATTAATTATTAACAGCAATAATACACAACTCCACACGTATTCTAATTGTATACAAATAATCGTCGAACGATCTTGATTATTATTTTGTTAGCTGCCAAATATTCCCAAGAACATCAATTAACATCAATAAATATTTACATAAAATAATATTTGCGCCCGAAACATAAAACAAACGGAAATTACCTTGACTTCAAACAAAAATCCTTTAGTAATATTCAAAATTTGAAAGGTAGCAATTTCCACAAATCGGATGAAAGGTCACAAGCGGGCCGATGAAAATTCAAATTAATTGGAATCTATATTCAAAGTGGAAACAATCGGTTCTCAAAGTTATTAATGATCGGTCAACAGATGGCTCTGACCGCGGGTCCCTTTGTCCACCTCCGATATTGGACGTTGAGACCGATTAAACATAATTCAGACCTCTCGACTCTAACTTATTTGACAGATACTTTATTTGAAAAAATGGCACATAATTTATTTTTATTAAGCCCCGTTTTTCAACTCTTATATTCTTTAGGGTTCTCTCAAAAGGAATATCAAAGAGAAGCTTTTTTGTCTGTCTTTTGTCTGTCTGTAGGCCGCGCCGGACGCGGATGTGTTTGGTGTCATAGACCACATTGCATTTATAGACGATGGCCCATATCACTAGTTTCAGGTTCAGTAAGAATATGCCTAGAAGTTTTAAAATACTCGATATCCATAGTTACGAACCACCTGTATTCAACATCCACTAATTAGTCTTTATCAATATTGTTAAAACAAAATAAAACTTGCAAATAAAATAAACTAATATTCATGGTGTCAATATTGGTTAATAGGTAGACTGTCGAAAGGCAAGGCGTCAACAGGCGACAACATCTTATTGGTGGCATAATATTCATTCATTCACACATTGGAACTATCCTAAATAGATTCAGTCAGAGTATCTTTCTTCGGACTAATGTAGCGGTCGGTCGTCGTGGAGATCCCTGGGGGAGGCCTTTGTCCAGCAGTGGACGTCTACAGGCTGATATGATGAATGTAGCAAAAAGCTATTTTGCTAAACGTACACAACTACTTAAGTTGAATGAATACCCTTTTAGCGAGACATAGTGAAAAGTTGAGGAAAGGCCATATTATGTCAGTTTATCTTTATTGTAGTGGAATTAGAGATATCGATATACTTTATTAAACTGCTGCGATTTCCATGTTTCGAGAAACATTTCCTGAAAGGATCGTTCATTTCCATAAGACCCACACTTGCAATACGATATTTCCGTTCAATTAATCATGCCACGCTGAAAGATTCCTTCCGATTTCATTCTCGCATGTATTTTTATGGAAAATCGTGACAAGCACCCTCCGAGTTTCAAAGCAATTTCCTAGAGAGTTAAGGATTTTTAATATTCATGGCGCCTTTATGAGGGATTGTTGCATTTGTAATGTGTCAAGTTGTCGGCGTGTGTGTAACATTGATAGCAAGAAATTAATGCAATTTAAAACTAAAATGTTCATTTTTACTTTCGAAATTTTACTTAACTATTCGTAAAATTAAAAAGTCGATTTTAATTAAAAACTATGGCTACAATTTTCAGGACTAGTGCTGAAGTCCTTTTGTTTATTGTGTCATATTACCAAAATCAAACACATGAAATTCTTAATTTAAGTCCACCTTCACTTTAAATGTTAAGGGTTGATAGATACGGGTGGTGGAACTTTCGTTTCCTTATTTCACTTTACATAACTTGAATGAAATTGAACGAATGAAGTTTTCCTAGTGATTGATTGATGCTGTACTTTATAGACTATCGAATGAGACTGCCGTATTTGGATATGTTCAGTTTTCATGAAGAAAAATGTCTATTAAATTTCATTATCAATATCTTTGCACTTGCAAAGTTATCTATCATATTAAGATTCATTCCATTTGCGCCTGTATTGTTGCGTAAACAGAAGTTATCGATAAATTAGTGTCGAGAAGTAATCACTAGATATATTTTGCTCGTGATACCAAAACTTCTATGTCTGAAGATGACAGTTCAAAAGATACGATTCTCTAGAAAAATGGTTAGATGCAAAGCTTGCAAATACATTGTATTCTCCTTTGTCAATGTTGTTTCTTACAATAAAACATTTTGCAGTGGAGAAGATATTTCAAGCTGCTGCCCTCCACAGGGTTCCAAATAAGGGTAGACTCACGGAAAAGATAAAACATTTTCTTTGCGGTGCCTTAATTTTGATAAGCTCCCATTTTTTGATAACACGTTATATAGATTGCATATTTGTTCGCCGATTTCTGGTTAACCGATGCCACCGTTTAATCTGAAACTAATGAAGGAATTTTCTGTTAAATCTGACATCAAGTGTAACATTATTTGAAATACGCGTAAATGTTAGGTTTCTAAAATTCACCGTAACAATTTCCAAATACGTTCATAAGTAGAAAGAAACCCTAAAAGATTAAATGTACTAGTTACACGACAATCTATAGATTGTATACTGCCTACTCAGTCCTGAGTAGGTTAGTAGGTTGCCCTCATTATGACGTTTAATTCATTTCCAGAGGTGAAGAGAGCCCCAAAGAGGGATTCCTTTTCACAATGGTTCCGAACCGACATGACATTGGCTTTGTTTTAATTAATGAGTAAACACAATTGGTTTCACATCTCTTTCTAATACATCGGTGAAAGGATTCTTCGTTCTTGCTTACTTTACGTTTTCTCTTCCTATAGCAACCTTATATTAGATATATTTCTGTAAATAAAACTTACTTATATAATTTAAAAGTGTGAGTGGTGTAATATCTATAAGTACACTTCTATTTTGTATGTAGTAGATGGTTTCTAACAGTGGAGACCAAACCCTGGGTCCCAAGCTCTGGTTCGATGACATCAGAAGGCATGAAGGTTGAGCTTGATGAATTCGGACGCCTCAAGCCCGCCAGACAGATCGAGGAGGACTTAAGATATGCAGGATTGGGAAGCTAAGGGCAGAAGACGGGATGATGACTCTATTGAGTATCATATGAGTTTGTTTTGTTTCATTTAGACGCTAATTATTAGATTTATAAACCTCTGTATAATATGCCATTTCAATTATCATTTTTCGAATAATAGTCTAGTTCGCATAGCACTAACAGTCCAGCTTAAGTTTTCTCAATGTACTTATAGCCTAAACATTCATGAAGCCTACATTTTAGGGTACCATATTATGCAAACGGAGTCGCAACCGTTGGCATAAACAATACGTTTGACAACTGAACATTATTTAGTCCATAAATTGTGAGCCTTACAATTTATTGCGATAGAACTCGGAACGAAACTGCCTATTGTCTCGGAACAACGCCTTTAACACAAAGAAAGTTGGAATTTGTCTTTATAAAAGACATTTTTCTCGAAAAGAGTAATGGACTCATTATATATAAACTGTGTGCAATTCGTCATTTTATTGTATATTATTAAACGCTTCCTTCCTTCCAGCAGATGCTTGTTCCCTGCTGGACATTTACATTTCATTTTTTTCTATTTTGTGACCGGTTCAAGTTCTGATCAAGAACCTTAATGTCACAAAAATCCACCACAAAACCTAAAAACATAGGGTGTTATACAAATGAAATTGATTTATATGAACCCTGTTTACGTAGACTTTATATTCCTGCCTGGTGTTACATCAGGAAACATCTGCATTTCTGTCCCCTTAGTTGTAAATAACGAGCGACTATAAAGAATGTACGAATCTGGCGTCACCAAGTTAGACGAAGCCTGTCGGATTTATGTCGTGGTATTCGAACTTTGTCGGTGTTTTTTAAACCACCAACGCAAAAAAGAGGGGAATTGTAATTGACATACATACATAATCAGCTCTTCAAAATCCACTGCTGGACATAGGCATTCCACAGTGAACGGTACCACACCCGGTCCTCCACCCTCCGCATCCAGCCTCTTCCGGCCCCCTTCTGTAGGTCGTCGGTCCACTGGACAATCCAGTTGGTCCACGGGTAATACCCTGTTTTGGCGCCGTAATTGACAGTGTCGTCTGATAATCTGTGTCAACACAAAACATAATTATCGAGAGATCGTGTTACACCGGATCGTTTAATTTACTGAAACTCTGTCTTTCAACGGAAACAAATATATTTTAACGAAACAAAATACGGAACGAATGTAATCCGAGCCACCGCTTCCCAGGCGTTTTATTTTCTCGTATTCCAAATCTACTTTGCTGTTTTTCGTTGATTCGGGCAGTCCTCTATGTATTACTGGTACAACATTTACTTTTTAAAGTGCTTCATTTGTAGCAGTCAATGGAGTGGAAACAGGCGATTGTGTTTGTTACAAAGTTGAAGGTCGTTAAACAAAGTACCTGTGACATTGTCGATTTGTTTAATATCTTTTAAATCTTTTATCTGTTAGAAACAACTTGTTAGATTTGTTTGCAAGAGCTTTTGTTTCCACTTGTAAAATAAGGGAGTAAGTTTTGCAAGGCACATTAATGAGGACTTGAGGAGTGCCTGAAGTTGTAATGAAATTCATGAGACTTTAAAATTTTATGACAACATTCTAATTTAATTTTAAAAATTTACCTACGTGATTTAAATTTATGTTAAGACGAATTTATTCACAACTCCAGTCTATTATTATTAGACAATATGATTCCTTTTCTTCTCTCCAACTCAACAGATGGACCTTAATCAAAATTGCTTTTCGTCAAAATATATTTTTTCCAAAAGTGCTTTGGACATTAGGACCAGTTTGGTAGACGTAATTCACCTGGCGTAAATCACCCAGGTGTGGTATATGTGAGGTTACTATTATATCCTTTAATTTCCTCGCAAAAATAAATCCAAAATGAAAGTTTCGGTAAATTAAAAGTAGCAGTCAATAACAGTGCTACAGTAATTAAAACTGTCAGCAACAAGTCCCGTTGTGGGAATCACTGGTTAGTTAATTAGCGTTTAACTTATTTGTATAGATTGTAGATTTGTCGAAATTTCTATTTAGTATTGTTTTGGAGTCTTCCTTAGCTTCAGTTGAACATTGATTTTCAAAATTCAGAGAATTTATAGCATTATGAAACTGTACTTCAAACCCCTCATTGCGGGAACAGCTTTCCCCGAGGTATTTTTATGAATATAGCCTATGTGTGATTTTGATGTATAAACAAATAGGTATTACTGTAAAGTTTTATCAAAATCTGTTTCCTGGTTTTTGCGTGAAAGATTAACTCAAGTTAATCTCACGTTAAGTTAACCCAAGTTAGTAGTTCAGCGTTTATAGATATTAGCAGGACGTTTAGTAACGATTTTCTTTTGTAATATCTTTTTCATATCTAAGTACTCACTGGAAACACTGAAATACTTTGGCAACTTCACTAATGCATTAACCTGAGACTGAGATTCAACTTGAAGGCAATAAATAAGCCAAGTCTTCCACACAGTGTTAAACGAAACAAGGTAAAGTGAAATGAGAAGATTAAATTATTATCCAACGTGGGGCCTCGCGACCCTTCCCTGAAAGGTAAAGTTGCCCCGCGAATCTTATTACCCTTACCTTAAAATATCTCAAGAGGTATATTACCCATTTATTCTGAGATGTAAGTAGATGATTTATAATCTTTCGTTTTGTGAGATTCGACATTTAGATTAGCATTAAAATGAAAAGCATTAAGAAAAGTTATTTTGTATTTATTAAGTAGAGTACTTAATTCCTAAAACCTAGACTCCAACCTCAGGGTTGCAGTGGCAACGCTCTAGTAGCATTTGAAATGTTTTCTGATTATATTACGTGTGTGTAAATAAATTAACAAAAAATAACATACTTATTTTAAATATTTTTCAAAACAAGCTTTTATAGTGGACCTTAAAATTGAAAATACTATATTGTATTTTATTCTTTCACATCGCTCGTAGAACTGACGGCCGTTGGGGCAGAAAGGTTCTCGAGTGGCGACCACGTATCAGAAGACGCAGTGTAGGCTTCCCACAAGAAGGACCGATCTGGTGAAGGTCGCGGGACCCGGCTGGATGAGGTTAGTGCAGGACCGGTCGTCGTGGAGATCCCTGGGGGAGGCCTTTGTCCAGCAGTGGACGTCTACAGGCTGATATGATGATTGTCTTTAAATTCGAAGGTGGGTGAAAAATTTGACCGTGATTGGATATGGGGATGTTGTTAAAAAATAGTTCGCAAGTCAGGAAGGGAAACCAAAAATGAAATCTAATTATATAAAAGTTTATAATAAACCTAAAATTAGTTACTTTCATAGTAATTAAATATTGCGATCCATTCCAATATTAATTAAAATTCACATTGAGTTCGGCAGGTTTGATTTAACGCTTTGGTTTGTATTTTAATTTAATATTACCAGTTAACCTTTGCGGATTATCCGTGTTGATGATGCTTTCAATTCAATACACTTACATTTCAGAGTTTATTATCGTCTCATTTTCATTCATTCAATTTAAATAATTTTATCACTTTTAGCGTTAAATTTAATATCCACTATTAAGATACATAATTTCCCAGGAAGGTTATCAAAACCAAATTAGATTCCAAGGGTATTTTTTACCTGTAGACATTTGGCGCATTCAGATAAATTGTGATAATTATAATGTTGAAAGTTTCCTCTCCAAGGCGTTGTATTTCGTAAAATTCTACCCTTATCAAACCTCAGAGAATATCAAGTTTGTAATGTATATTACCTTTGGCTCCCTTCCGTTCTCATAACGTTAAATATACTTATCTACAATACGTATATCTTGTCTCGACCGTGTACCTACCTCGTAGGCCCTGTACCTTACATCAAAACTTCAACAAAATCGTTACTGTTGATTACCTTTTGCCATAGTTGGAGGATTTTTAAGTGAAAACTTTTCCCGAAATATATAGGGAAGAAACTATATTTAATATCAATTTAGCTGTTATACAGTAAGACTACAGAATTCTGCACTATGTAACCGACTGTGCTCTGTCATTTGGAACAAACTGTACTATTAAACGTTATAATCGAAAAATCTTTTAAACAGGATAACATAGCATGACTTGGAGTAATTCACGAGTCCCTCTGTGGTATTTTTATTTATATTTTCCCTCGACATATCCACGAGGTTGCACGGACAACTAAATTGCAATACCAGATAGTACGTATAAAGAATGTTTCAAGAACAACACTGCTTTAAAGAAAACTCTATGTGATTTATATAGGTACGCAAACTTTTACAGTACCTACTAAAATGGTTTCTATCCCTATCACACACTATTACCAAGTTAAGGACGATATTTAGTGCTGTCACATTTTTAATCTGTCCCGAGAATCAAGCTTTTAATATTTTGACAGATAGAGATTTTTTAACAGTGCGTCATTATGTAGATCTACTTAAGCCTATCTACCTAACTTAGTTCGTTGAACTCCTATATCATAATACCATTTATCATTCCACATGCCATGAGAGAGCCATGCACGCAATGAGGATCGTAATATGAGAAGATCAGTCAAATGGCAATTTATTAACACTTTTAATTAACTGCACGTGGCACTGCACCGGAGTTTTAAACTTGTCAATTTTATGACGATATTGACCCTTTCTAAACTAAGCGTCAGTTACGTCATATAATTGACAGGTGTATGATTTCAGGGCAGTAGTGGATGGAGTTCATTAAAACTATATTAATAAATTGCTATTTGACTGTTTTAGGTAAGTAAGTAGGTACCTAACTACTTAGTCAATTTTAGAATCCTTGTCAATTTTCGAAAACATTTTGTTTAGGTACCCCTTTTTATTGGCATTGAAACATAAAAAGCAGGTAAGTACGTCATTAAAACAAAATTGAACACCCGTGAATGAAAGAGTCCTGTAAACCTGTTTAGTTGTATGAGATTTAGTCACCACTAATCGACGTGCATCAGACTGTTGTGTCACAGAGTAAGTAATGTTGTGTTACGCTGTGTTTATCGGTAATTCCCATTTGTTCTATGGAACTGTGACGTCGTAGATCTGTTGAAACTTTTTTTCTCCCAACTGGGAGAAAATGTTTCAACAGTTCTATTTGACGTCACGGTTCCATAGAACAAATGGGAGTTACCGGTGTCTATCAGACTGTCAATGTCCACGGTAGGCCTTTACTCGCCCCTTGGCCTATACATATGCCTCTTTGGGCCCCTCCTCCCCAGCCTACCTTGTTTTTTAACATAGACCCCCCACGATAATATGAGCAGTTCTGTCGACGACTGTAGATTCTACCGTAACCTGTGACTGACATATCTGATGAAAAGTCGGAAGCCCTTGGGAGAACATTCCGGTGCCGAGTGAAAATCACAAAACTTTTATATCTATATAGGAGGGATACTGGCAATGTAGGAAAACTATAAGAAAACTTTTTACTGATATCAAAACAAACAATCTCTGAACGCATTTTTGTCAAATTCAATCCAGCTGAAACTTTACGAAGTAAGGAAGGGTATGGATAGAGTTTGTCGTGATTTTTATGTCCGAAAAAGAAACTTATATACATAATTGCATCTCTACAACTTGTTGGTGTAGAAAACTAACATTAAGATGACTAAATTATGTGATACTAGCTGTTGCCCGCGGCTTCGCACGCATGGGCTAAGCACCTAAAGCCATCCTGAAGAAATTGTCTGTATGATAGTGAAAACCGCATCAAAATCCGATGCGTAGTTTAAAAGCTCTAAGCGTACAGACAGACGCGGGAAGCGACTTTGTTTTGTACTATAAAGGATTTTGAACGAATTTCCCCTTTACAATCTGTATTCCACTTTCCTCATGTAGCCCCTTCGACCTCTTGGGTTCAAAATTAGCACATAATAATAATATGTGCTAAGTGGGCCTACGACCTGAAACGTTTCACAATTATTTAATCTTTTGTTTAAAGTAAACAATAAGTATAGATATTTTCTTATATTAATTAGGTATGTTTATTAACCGGCATCAAAGGGATTGTTCCGGTGCTCAGTCTATACTTAAGGTTACAATTTATATTACTTATTGGGGCTTAGAGGACCTCTCCCTGTATTTTGATACGACGTAAAACCCCTTAAGGGACGATTGGCACAGGTAAGTAGGTACTTAGATACCTTCCTGGTTATTTATTGTTTTGTTATTAATTAATACGTTGAGTGATTTTCTATTGTAGCCACGATTGCGGTGAAGGGAATTACGACTCAGAATAATTACTACCTTGTTTCGAAATCACAATAATAATCTAAACGAACAATAGTTATCGTTTGTGAGTTTTCTTCATATTCGTAATTTATGAAATAACTCACAAACTATCACAAGTGTTGAAAATCCTTCTTTGTGAAATACTTGGATATACAATTTAAATTTACAAACAAAAAACATGAAAAAAATAAAATATGAAAATACTGCTTGTCTAAATGTTTTCGTTTTTAGCCCGTAAAAATTCCACGTCATAAAATTAACACTACGAATAATTTCCATTTCCACCATTTAGCGAGCTACAATCCGTGTGAGCGCCACCTACATAATCATATTTACAAATATGTACGTAACTTTTAATGTAATCACGTGGCTAGGTATTATATTCGAGCAGGCACTCATTAAGGAGGGGCTTGGGTGTTCGAACCCTGGTATTGTTTGATACACAACAAGTGATAGTAGTACAGTCGACTGCTAGTCAGTGGAAACACTTTTACCTTGACCTGAACGGTACAATGTGACAGTTCAAGTAAAAAAACCCTGTCTAATACGAGTAGGTAACAAACTTAGGACGTCTTTAGCAAAATATAAGGTCAGTTACGTCATTGTAGTATTTTTCAAGAGTCGCAAATTAGTAACATATTGCTAAAGATAAATAAGGTGATGATGATGAAGCTTTTTCTTAGGAAATGGTGGTCATTTACGATTACATATGGTCAAAAGACAATTTTGTTGTCCGAAAAATTATTACAAGAGCTAGAAAAGCGATAGTTGAAGAAATAACAGCAAAATGCATTCTTCGTTGACACATTCTCTATATACTTAGTGTCAGCTCGTAACCACGACAGTTGGCAATGGTCCTGTCAGCATGCAGAGGTAAAATACCAAAATTCCCGTCAATAGGACCCATGTGTGTTATTATGCATACAAAAGTCGAAATGAAGGTATTCCCGCTAATAGGCTTTTCTTTTTAAATGAAACACCCCAACGAATAAAATTTTATGTCTAAATACAACTCTGTGCTCGAGTTTCATGTCGGCGAACACGTAAAAATGTCGCGAATACACATTTTTATACCGTAATGCTTCTAAAATTAGAGTTTATATGTAACCGTAACATTTTACCGCTTTCCTGGGCGCGTTATTGATTTTACCTTTTCAGGTCACTTTTTGTGTAATGCTTTATCATGTGACATGACCCCACGTGACCATTGACTGTGATTTCGGGGGTTATAGTCGCTGCTGTCATTTTAGATTGGTGATAGAGAGGATAGTGTGGAATGTGATAATATTTCAAACATAATTATTATTTTTTCTCTTAAATCTATTTATGTAATGTATAACAAAAATCTGCAGTACGTTACAGATACCTACAGAGCTTCAATGTTATAGTCTTTGGATAGGCAAATCTACTGTTTTCTAGCACTGACGATATAGATAAAAGTCACAAAAGTAATAAAAAGTCACAGTTAACAAAATGCTAAACGAGAAGCGCCAAAATGGAAGTCTGTTTTTCCGTCTCAAAACTACCAACTGAAGGAATAAAATTGAAAAGTGTAAAGGATGTTAAAAATATTTTAGAAATCTTTAAGAAAACATTATCTTCGAAGATTGCAGTACAAGAGTCAATAAATACATACACTTTGCTGGCGTTATAGACACACACAATGGAGCACTTTCGCCGACTTGACGAATTAATCAGTGTTAAAAGTAGTACAATTTCCGTTTGTCGCCATTATTTATACAATGTTCACCTACCTTACTCCATTTACATAACGGCATAAGTACAACGTCATAACTCATTCTATCTTTTTTAAAATAACTAATTATTGTGTCATAATTATTTTGGGCGTTAGTGAAGGCCTTTTGTTATGCAATGTTTGTCTATATGCTGATTATGATTGTTATTTTCTTTAAGCTAGTTATGAAGTAAATAAATGAGAATCGTGTATATTATAATAGAGATTATTGAATGAGAGAAAAAGCAAGAAAAAATCTTTTTTTATATACAGAAGAAACATTTATTACTAGACACTATACTGTACTGTACTAGATACTAAACCAAAACTAAACTATTAAAATTTAATAGATGTTTTCGAAATATTATGGGCAATTACCTACTAGAGTTTTTAACAACTCTTATGTTATCTACATTTCAAACTGCAAAAGTGTTACTAATGCAGAGGGTTGGGCGGGCAGTCAAAAGGGCTTTTTCAGAGTCCACTCCACACACGGGCGAGGGCCCTCGCTCGCCTTGAAAAATGTAAAATGTACGTTACGCGAAATGTAAATTCGGGCCTTTGTGTTTACATTTTATGGATGGCACACCGGTGTCGGTCGTATTGTGGTGTATTAAGCTTTTAAATGAAATAGGGCGCCTTTTTAAATTATTCGGTCACGCAACTGGTTGGGGATTTTTTACGATTGTGCAATTTTTATAATACAAACTGCAACCTATTTTGCTTTGAGTATAATGAAGAAAAAATAAGGTTTACTTACAAATTATATTTTCTTTTGAACCTAAGTAAGTACAGTTTACCGCACGTCAGTGGAAACACTTTGACCTTGAGCTGGCAAGACTATTAGGGAGTTTCAATACCATGAGAGACCAGTCCACAGACGTGCGATCGAACGTACAAAGGAACTCTGAAATCTGTGACATAATGATTTATTTCGAGCACATATAAATCCTATTTAAATTAATATTTTGATCCTTTATTTTGGAAAATAATGAGATAAGTAAGTTAAAAAAAAAGAATTTAGGTAAGTACGTACGTTTATTTTGATTTGCCGAAGAACCCACTCACTCGCTACCATTGTGTGTGTTATATAAAATTTATTTACTTAATTATTTAAAAATCACACAGCGCAAAAATTAAAATTTAAAATCAGTTTAAAATTTAGAGTATACATGAGCTAGCTAGATTACAATTTTAGATCACTGTCAACTGTTATTTTACATTCTATGTGTTAGGTACATACAATGAACATTTTAAAAATACTTTGTTAATATACATAATTATAATTAACCAGTCGCGGGATAGAAACCTGTCCTTCAGTCTCTACCAGGTCTCTACATTCGACGCGACAGGCTTTGCTTTATGAATAACAAGCGTTTCTGTGCCTATGAACATGAATTAATTATTTCGTCGGGAACAATAAAGCAGTTGCTAGCCACGCTTTAGAGGTCGTAGTGCGTCAAATAATTATTACTTGTGGGTAATTAGGGGTTGCTAGTTTGTTAGCAACCTGTCCTTATATTTCACTAGCTTCTACAATTTACTTTAAAACGCATCAGCAGTGCTATATCTTAATCAATTTTTTACAATTGAACCTAGTTGTATTTACCTAGAAATTATCCAACTCACAAGAAAATGCTAGTGCTTATACCAAACCTCAGATTATCACATCCTTTTATGAGCCGGTATGAGTATATAGGTTAGAATTAAAACACTTGATATTTCGAAAATGGGTATGACTTGTGAATTGGAACATTTCTACTTAACTCGGCTCAATTAAAAGATGGCGCGCTGATGTAGCATAGACTTAAAACTACTAGGCGAATAGCCAAGTCGCCTCTCCTCTGCCGAACAACGTACAGTCGACCGCACGTCAGTGAAAACACTAGCCTATTAGGGAGTTTCAATACTATGGAAGTGTGCGAGAAATGACAGACACCGTACCCGGTTTCACCAAAATCAGATCATCCGTTTATGCTACAAACATCATCATCATCATATCAGCCTGTAGACGTCCACTGCTGGACAAAGGCCTCTCCCAAGGATCTCCACGACGACCGGTCCTGCGCTAACCTCATCCAGCTGGGCCGTGTGGTGTCGGCGACGAATAGCACCACCCCTTCCTTCCAGTGGGTGTCGTAAGAGGCGACTAATGGAGTCAGACCAGAGGATGGGCAGCAGCGTCCTTCTGTGTATTATATCATGTACTGCGATCGCCAACCCGCCTGCGTGGCGATTACGGCAATTTTTCCCCCATGGAAAGTACACGCTACAAACATAAAGACAAGCATCTCAAAAAATTCTTCTAGGGTACAATAACATTATATTTTACACGAAATCGTAACATGTATTGAAGGGTATTTGCATAAAACATACAAATCTCCCGACCAAAAGACCGTAAAAAAGATTTTCACACGTACTAACGAGATATACATTCTTTTCGATGACGAGGGAAAAGGGTCTGCCACGCAGAACCGTGTCTTGTTATTATATTTGTATGGTTCATATTCGCTCACAACGATTTCCATATAATCCTTTAGCTATTACAATGACGGTGTACGCAAAAGGCATTCGCTCTAATGCGACTTGTTTGAAGTGATTTTTTTTTCTAAGAAAAGTGCTCTCACCCATTAGAATGACAAACGGAAAACACGTTATGTATTCTTTGTAATTCGTCGTATTCTTCGTACAAATCTGTGTATCTTCTATACTATTATAAAATTGTAACAGGAGTATTCTGTACATTGAAGGGATTTTCAAAAAAACAATTACAATAGGCTTTCTGACCTCAAAACACTGTCCAAAAAATTTCTTGTCTGTTTGACTTTGAACCCGCGTCACGCTAAAACTACGGTCCGATTAAAATCGTTTCATTTTGTTTAAAAGCATCTGGTCTTACTTAAAATCTGGTGTACTTAGATTTTTTAAACTTTTTTAATTTTTAAAATTCCAACCCTAAAGGGGTGATATTAAGGTTTGTACGGTAACAAAAATTTATAGATTTAGACACGCGGCAGCGTGTCAAGCCAAGTTCCCGCAAAGAAAAAGGAAGGATGAGATGTTGATTATAATTCTGCCCACAATTTACATAAAAACAAAGGCAAAGGTAGCGGGGACAGACCGCGAAAATTATTTCCTGAAGTAAAATAAGCGAGGATTTAAAACGAACATAAATTGCAGGCGCTGATTTTTTTCGGACACTCGCCGAATAAGTTCTTGGATGTGGCTTAGGAAGTTTCTTTTTTAAATTATAGCATTATTCTGATCTCCTCTTTATAAAGTTTTTAAAATCCGACCTTAAGTTAGACCTAGAGACATGAAGATATAACATAAATGAGTATGTGTTGCAGTGTCACAACATCGAAATTTTAGCAAAAATCCTAGTACTTGAGTATTTTTAGCTAAAATTCGGAAGATAGCATTTGAAGATTGTGTTACGTCCTGTTAGGTTAGGATATTAGCTAAATTCCGGATGGATTTTAGCAAAATTTTAATATCTTGCCGGATTTTAAATAAAATCCCACTAGTAGGTATTTACTGTTATTTTGCGATACACATACACACATATAACTATTATAATAAACCTAGCAATTAAATAATACTCATCTTCATTATATTGCAAAACCATGGTATATTTATTTTCATATTGATTTTTTTTTCAAATATTTACAAAGATATAGGTCGGGTTTTGTTGTAACGGGATCCCATTGTTTAAAATAAATACGCAGATCAGGTGTTGAATGTAGTGTTTTATCGTAATCATGTTCGATATTTAATTGTTTATTTTCATTTAAAAAGTCGAAAGTTCTTTGTTTTCGTTGTTTAAATTAAATCTTGAAAGAATGAATGGAAAAGTTTGGAAACCTTTATATTTATAACTTAACTTGGTTTAACTTTTGGTGTGATTTGAATAATTATTTTTGATTTAAACTTCCACTGGAGTTACTGCGAAAACATCATGATTATGCATTGAATTTTATTTGAAAAAAAGTACCTATACACACCTATTTGGATTTTGTGTGGATTATCAATCCACTCTCTGGGTTATATCCGGTCCAGGAATAATTCTCCTGTAGCAGCATCTGTGCATTAAACATGGTATCACCTTCCAGTCTGCCGCCCACAGGCCTTGTTACGCAGTGGACTTTTTATAGGCTGTTATTGTTGATAGTCAGCTGTAGTTAGTTTTAAAATGTTTTTCGTTTTGTTGTCAGATTGTCATCTGTTTTGTCTGTAGTAGATACGATGAATTAGGTCTATTGTAAGTTTTGATAGGTTTTAGCTGCTTTGGCAATTCTAGACTTTTTCATTTGTGTAAAACGTTTAGTAGGTTTAGTAGTTTGAGCCTTGTTTGTAAATACAACTGTTCTCGGTTTTGAATCATTAGTTTTAGATTCATCAGATAATGGTTTTGTATTATCAGCCTTAGTTGTAGATTCAATTGATGTTGGTTTTGTATCATTCCTCTTAGTTGTAGATTCAACTGTTGTTGGTTTGGTATCATCAGCCTTAGTTGTAGATTTAACTGTTGTTGGTTTTATATCATCAGTTTAAGTTATAGATTCAATTGTTGTTGGTTTTGTATTATCAGTCTTAATTGTAGATTCAATTGATGTTGGTTTTGTATCATTATTCTTAGTGGTAGATTCAACTGTTGTTGGTTTTTTATCATCAGTTTTAGTTGTAGATTCAATTGTTGTTGGTTTTGTATTATCAGTCTTAGTTGTAGATTCAATTGATGTTGGTTTAGTATAATCACTCTCAGTTGTAGATTCAACTGTTGTTGGTTTTATATCATCAGAATTAGCTGTAGATTCATATGTTGTTGGTTTTGGATAATCAGCCTCAGTTGTTGGTTCATTCGTTGTTAGTTCAGGCTGTGCTGTATTTTTATCCTTAGGCTCATTACTTGGCATTGGTGATGGTTTTATACAACCTGAAGGAAGTATGTGAAAGAGACCAAAATTAAGAAATTTACAAATTCTATTCAAAAACGTCTTTGGATCTGTATTTTTCATTATTTCTCGCCGGAACAGTGAATTTACAACTACTACCGGCGTATCACTTCCACCGAGTCTATTGAATTCTCTGTCAGCAGTTCTAACAAATTCCCCAACTTTTTGGTAAAGACAATAAATGAATTGTCTTGTATTAATATGAAATTTTGTAAGACAATCCGTATTTGAGTGACTTTCTGCTTCACATTTTAAATAGGCGGCTTGTAAATAAGCATTTTTATTCAATGCTTCTAAGACACATTTCCTTGGTCCAGAGGTTCTTCCGCTGTCCTTGAAATGGAAGTAGACATTTACACCTGATCCAACGTTATCTATCAGCCACGGGAACGTCGTTTCGAAAAACTTTATGTCTTCTTTATTATTGAAGTCACTGAATACTGTCAACGATCGTTGAAATGTTGCACGTGTAGCGGAGAATAGGAAAATTGTCAAAAGCAATGTAGTCTTCATTTTGATTTGGAAACATTCAAAATACATTAAAATATAACATGTTTTCTTTATATTCAGTAAAAAATTGCGATAAAAGAAAACATTTTATCAGTGTTAAATTCATGCAGCAATATTACAAATAGCAAAAAGGTACATAAAGCAAAATAATTAAAGTGCCTTAAATAAGTCCGTCGTATTCTTGACTAATAGGTGTCAAGAATTTAAAATATTTATAAATCACAATGGTTTTTATATATTATTTTATTGCTTTTTAAAACGCCATAATACATGATTTATAATCCGATAACATAATCAGTTAAGTTCTGATTATGTTATCCATTCTGATTTAAAAAGATATTATTATGGCTAAAAAGGTCTAGTAACCAAGCCAAAACGTGTGCCATACAAACATACTTACAACCTTTTTAATTTAATTTTCATACAAATTAAATTAACATAAAAAAAAGAAAAAAGTTAAGTTCTAAATGGCCGAAAATAAAAGCAAAATAATAAAGCTGCATTTTACCGACTATCAACAAAGGCTGTCGTATTTAGATGTCAATGTTTCATTTCGTAATCGATCTCGATGCAAAATCGTGATCGGTTATAAAATAGTCATAATTACCACGTGGCCGTACCCATAAAAATAATATTATGTACCTATAAACATTCATATTTTACATTTTATAAAATAACATATATCTCATATATACACTATTGATAATCTATCCTTAAAGTAAAAAAGTAAATCTATCTCGTAATTATCATGGTAGTAAGTACAACATTTAAATGAAAAAATACTGACTCATGACGTTACCCAGTTAAAACAATGGCCTATAAACGTTAAAACAACAAGCCGCCCATCTCATTAATGTAGTACTATTTTTCAACCAAGTTAGTGGACCTAAATCACGAAGGGCTCCATTTGTTTTGCGTGAAATTATGATAATAAAGCCGTTATATGCAGCCTCATAGCATGACTGGCGCGTTTACAAACGCTACGTACGAAATTAAATATTGTGATTTTGCTATTTCTGCGCAATATTTGCTTTTGTCGTGAAACGTCTGTAACTGTAACTTAGCTACATGTTGAAAAAAATAAAAAAAGATAAGGCCAGAGACCTTGACTCAAAACTTTTTACATAGCAGCACACGGTAAACAAAACTAGACGTTTCGATTCTACAGGAAATCTTAGTTTGGGACTCGACAAGTGTCATTGAGGTTAGCGCAGGACCGGTCGTCGTGGAGATCTTTGGGGGAGGCCTTTGTCCAGTAGTGGACGTCTACAGGCTGATATGATGATGATGATGAAGTGTCTTTATAATTTTGATTCAGACCTCGAACTTCCAATTACCCGTATGCACAGAATCCGTATATTTGTTAAACTAGAAAATTGTCATAATTTACACATAAAGTTCTAATAATAATATTGTATATAATATTATATACTATTTTGTGCTGTAATAGCGAAAAAAATAAACCTAAATTTAATTTATAGCCATCGATTGAAGTGCTAGAGGCTGCATACTTAATTGGTTAGCCGATTGTACATGCGACTCCGTGGTAGCTTTCGGAATGCTGGTTGGTCGTTCTGATCTCACTGAATTTTTTCCGCCTCGCTCTGTCCTAGATTCCTAATTGCTGTCTTTCGTAGCACCTTAATGACTTCCCCGATTTTCAACATTGTTTAAAATGACTGCTACGAATGACGTACGTGCCGTTTGTGAGGAGAAAAATGCTCTCAAATATCGTTTATATATTGCAACTATTTCTCCCAATGAGCCCAATCCTTTTTGTATTAGGTAAGAACATTCCTTTTTTCCTTACTCTTACAAAATATAGTAATAGAATAGAATTAAAGTAAATATCTACCAATCATTTAAATTTAGGCTTCTCGATTCATATTTAGTCTAACTCAATGATCTGTATTAGGTAAGTAAAACTGGAGAATAACGGTAAACAAATTTTAACAACAACAACATAAATATTTTAGAAACTAAAAGCTAAAAAACCAAAATTTAAAAGGAAAATCTTTCTTAGGCTATCGTTATATATTTAAAACTAATCTATTTAGTAGTCTAGCGTTGCACTTGCAGTTGTGAAATAATTCAGCAGACCTACATTCGAAGCTGCGATTTCGTTTTAACACATTAATGAGCTGATTTCAGAGAGGCATTTTCACAGACTTGCTAGGTTGTGGCTTCGGATTTTTTTTGCAAACAGTTGACCATTTAAACAATACTGACACATGTGAAAAAACACCTGTATTTTAACACGAACTCGGACCTCTGGACATGACGGGCTGCGTTTTCTACCGACAACGTCTCCCACCTGTCACTGGTAATAACACATACAAAACAAATCCTACTAATATTAAAAAGGCGAAAGTTTGTAAGGATGTGAGGATGTAAGATGTTTGTTACTCTTTCACGCAAAAACTACGAAACAGATTTTGATGAAACTTGGTACAGTGATAGCTTATATCCTGGAATAACATATATGCTACTTTTTAACGCGGACAAAGTTGCGGGGCGTCCGCTAATGCCCCCTAAGTAACAAAACACCTACATAGAGGGCGCTGTTTCACAATGTACACGAGAAAAACTTTTCTACGCGGGCGAAGCTGCGGGAAAAACCTAGTTTTTTCTTTAGAAAAGACTAGTTTTTTTAGTTGTTTAGTTGTGATATTTATCACACGAACACAAAAATTAGGTATTAGGTAAGATTTTAGGCATTTTACTATTTAGGCAAATTGATTTTTAGACGTTTTACAACTTAGGCAATTTGAGTTTGAGGCATTTTAATACTTAGGCAATACTACGACGTATTGTAAAGTAATTCTTATAGTTATTCTTATAGTTACGTATGTATACATGCGTATGTATAGTGCGCGGAGCATTTAATATAAATGTAAGTCAATTATTTAAATGGACACACAAAATACATTAATAAATAACACTAATCACAGTAATCAAGGCGTGTACACATTAGTCGAAGCAAATTAACTAAAGGAAACATAAACGCTAATGCCTCTTAATGCATCCGATAGCGGCAACCCGAGCTATCGGGTTGACAGATAGTCGGGCAGCAAATGTACATTAAGTAGTCCAGTAGTGAGATTGATTTAATTAAGATTTATTAATAATAACAATCATGGCCTTATAACGTCCACTGCTGGATGTAGGCCTTCCCCAGCGAACGCCACCACATCCGGTCCTCCGCCTTCCGCATCCAGTCGCCTTCGGCCACCTTCTTTAGTTCGTCGGTCCACCTGGCGGAGGGGAGACCCACGCCGCGCCTAGGGTCTTGGTCCCAACAGCCGTCGGTTCTGCGACAGATGTGATCTGACCACTGTCACTTCACCTTGCCAATCCTTTCGTATGAACCTTAGTTCTCCGTCGGATCTCCTCATTACGGATCATATTCTTCAAATAAACTCCGAGCACAGCCGTATTCGTAGCTCGCTGAGCGACATGTACTACAATCATAGAGTTAATATCTCTTTGGTGCGTGCTCGCGGTCTCTTAAAGAGGCGTAAAAGAAGCATTCTATGGGTGTACAAAATCGTGTCAAATGTATGACAATACTGTTACTCACTCACACATTCTCATTTTCAAACTCCATATTTTCTATTAGCAACCTCCTCCCGCCACTCCGCTTCCTTTGTCCGCACCCCCCCTGTAAGTTGCACCATTGGATCCCATACTAAATATGCAAGATGCAGTCTCCATAGGGGAGCGCGCGCGCCACCAAAGAGATTCGAACCGTCCTGACTACAATAATAATACCTAGTCGAAAATCCTGGTGTCTATAAAAATCCATTGAAAAATGGATTGGTGTTTTTGTTCCTGGATTTTTGACTAAATTTCTCTTTACTGAGTAATTTTATTTTATATGGACGCAATTACCCAATTTGACCTTATGTATATATTATTTCGGGCTTTATAACAATACCTGATCCTTGAAATATGGAACACAAAGGGCCCAGTGAAGTGAAAACCAATTAATTACGCTTGTTTACAGTTCTATTTACCCTAACAGGCCTTTATCATTTGACGACGAATAAGATAGTTTGCAAAGGTAAAATTGTCTGCAATACAGTGAATAATTTAAATTATAACTAATTTACCATAAAAAGATCTGAAATATAGAGATTCTATTAAAATCGATCTATTTAAAACAATGTCAATGCTGCCAACAATAACATAAATAAAAGTGTTATAATAATACTTATTATTTTATTTATCGTATGGCTATTCACACATTTGGTCATATCAACGAGGTATCGAGTTATATAGTTTATAATACTTATTATAAAAGTAATAATATTAATTAAAAGTGTTATATTATTAATTATTATAACACTTTTATTTATGTTAATGTTGGCAGCATTGACATTGTTTTAAATAGATCGATTTTAATAGAATCTCTATATTTCAGATCATTTTATGGTAAATTAGATATAATATATAATATCTTAACATTAATTATTATAACACTTTTATTTATGTTAATGTTGGCAGCATTGACATTGTTTTAAATAGATCGATTTTAATAGAATCTCTATATTTCAGATCTTTTTATGGTAAATTAGATGTAATATATAATATCTTAACATTAATTATTATAACACTTTTATTTATGTTAATGTTGGCAGCATTGACATTGTTTGAAATAGATCGATTTTAATAGAATCTCTATATTTTGAAATACTTACAATGACGACCTATGAAATATATTTTTAAAGTAGGAAATTGGCTTGGTTACTAAACCTTAATTATTAAATTGGCGGATAAACGAGTAAAAATATGGCTCAACTAGAGCTGGTGGGTGATTTGCAGTAAGGTTTACATCCTCACTAAAAGTCATAGCAGCTTCAACATCTTCATGTGGCGATGCCAATGTCCACTGTTGGACATAGGCATCGCCGCACACCGGTCTTTCGCACCCATCAAGACTCTTAAATGTACCTATAATTAGGATTAATGAGGAAAAAGCTTGAAGGAATGCTTCAAAGGGTAGCTTAGTCAAAACGTATCAGAAATAGCTCGAACACTGTTTGTCTTTATTTACGTTTTTTTTCGGGCCATCATTGATGTCAAGTTCAGTCGATCTAACAAATAACAGTTCGAGACAGTTTATTTTAAGAAATGGTGTCGTATTAAAAGAAAATTTTAGTGGTATTGATATTTTTATCTGGTTTTTAAAATACCTCAAAATACTAAGGCGCGGCACCTTGAATCAAAAAATTTAGCCACTCCCAGGGAGCGCGCGCGCGACCAAAGAGGTTTGAAACTTCTTGCGCGGCACTAAACCTCAGAGGTTTGTGTGGTGGGGACTAGTATAGAAATTTATCCATGTATCTCATCTTGTTCATTTTAATAATAATAATAAACTAATAGACTTAGGTATACCTACGTGATTTTCCCTAAAAACGATGCACACAAAGCATTTGCTAATAAACAAAGCAACTTTACGCAGTTGTATACTGTGTATTTCAGTATAACGTTTGTTGAAATTATAATACCAGAACCGGAACAAAAAAAATTATTCAGTCTTTTCCATCATCATTATCAGCCCTTCAAGATGCACTGCTGAACATAGGCCTTCCTCAATGAACGCCACCACACCGGGTCCTCCACCCTCCGCATCCAGCGGCTTCCGGCCACCTTCTTTAGGTCGTCGGTCCACCTGGTTTTTCCATCATTATAGGTACTTAATTGTTGCCTCTTTTTTAAAATGAAGTTTACATTTTGGTATTGCCAATAGAACTATAAACATAAATGTAAGGAGAAATACGGAGAAGTAAGCAAAAAAGAGCGTCAGTGACGTCGATAAGACGCGGCCTATCATATCGAAAGGTCCGAAGTTCGATCCCCGGCTGGGCCATATACCAATGGGTTTTTCTCGAAACTTAAGTACATTTTACTGACTGCTCTCAAACGGTGAAGGAAAAACATCGCGAGGAAACCTGCATACGCCGAAGAAGAAATTCTTAGGCGTATGTGAAGTCCATTAAGTAGTCCAGTGAAGTTGTTGATGAAGAAAATCCACGCTGTGAAAAGCTAGCAAATAAAATAAAAATGAAGATGTCTATAGCATTGTGTAACACATTACTTAAAACTTATCAGACACAGGAATGTTTCTTTAATCGTAGACCATAAAATAAATGCGCGTAAATAACTCCACATAGTAACTGATTAGTATATTCACTCAGGTATATAAAGGAGTAGTAATATGCTGGTTTTATATTTTCCATTGAGTCCGCATCGTTATCCAAAATGAAGACGTCATTGTTTTTAACTGTTTTCTTTTTTTCTGCCGCATATTCAAGATTTACTGAAAAATCGTTCATAACAATTTTCGCCGACTTCAGCAAAATAGAGGATGTCGAGTTTTTCAAGACAACTTTTCCAGAGTTGGTTGGAAATACTAGAAAATTTGCAGGCTTACCTGTCGACTTCCAATTCAAAGACAGTGGAGAAACATCAGGGCCAAGAAAATGTGCATTAGAAGAATTAAAAGGAAACGTAAGTATGCAAGCAGACTATTTGAAATGTGAAGCTGAATATGGTTCCAGCGTAGAATGTCTGGAGAAATTCCCTTATCATCCAAATACTTACGTTGATTGTATCAGTGAAAAAGTCGCAAGTTTTGTTGAGGAAGCTAGAATTGCTTTCAAAGAATTTAAAATAGAGAAAACGCCTGTGGTGAATCTGACTGTAATGAGATTTAATGGGACCAAGACAAATGTTCAACTTCCGATTTCTTGGAAAGACATTATAATGAAAATTATTTGCGAAATATTTCATCTACCACCACCAATTTGTAAATCAAACTTGTAGTGGAGATGCCTAGATGTGATCACAGAAGATGTACGATGTATAAACCTAAAACTGAGGCATTCAATTCAAGCTTATCGGCATGTACCAAGTGAAATACTTCTATATCCACTACAGTTGAATCTACATAACGGAGTTGGAGTCAAAACCATCAAATACTTTACGGGGTGTAATAAAGACTAATCAGTATTTACCTGCCGGAACCTCTTAATTTTACTTGAGACTATCTCCATTTACCTTTTCATCTTTTATGAAATACCGTGCTGTTTATAATTATTGTATTCCACAGTTATAAATACATCTTCATTTAAATTCTGTATATTACTTTTAGGTTCCGCCACCACTTTGAATCCTCACAAAATCCGGATACAATTTTTAACTTGAAATTAAATTCAATGCATAATATTATTGTTTCCGCAGTAACTCCAGTAGGAGTTTAAATTAAAAAGAATTATTCAAATCACACCTGAAGTTAAACCAAGTTACATTATAAATATAAAGGTTCCCAAACTTTCCCATTCAAGGTTTAATTTAAACAACGAAACAAAGAACTTCCGACTTTGTGAATTAAGGTAAACATAGATAATTTATTGAAATATAATTTAAATAAAATATTACTCACTGATCCGAATATTTACAAACATAGTTTAACTCAAATACAAAAATCATTACATGTTTGAAAAGTAGGATACGTCTAATTTGAGATCAATCAACTGCTGTGTAAGTCTGTGAGTCGGTGACAGAGTTGGGCAAAACTACTTTCCTATTTACTTTCTTACTTTCCCTAATTTCTGTCTATTGTCACTGGAATGGTGTGAATTTGGAATATAATTATACAAATTATCGAAATAAGATTAAGCATGCTATGCATTACTAGAATCGATCAAAAATTTAGCTAATAATAATTGTTATTAGCGTAAGAATAATTTCCAGATGATAAATCTTCCGTATTTTATTTAAACTACTAGGATTTCTGCAAAAAACCGTCTTTTTATATATTCTGTACCTAACTATGCTTTACTTTACTTACTTATCCTATGTTTTGTCATTAGACCTTAAACATACGGTCGGATTTTAAAATGTTGTCGACGACAAGATCAGAGCCAAAATTATAAAAAGTACGTCCCAAAGTCGCATCTGAGAGCTTACATTCGGCGAGTGTCCGAAAAAACTGCGAATATATGTTCGTATAAATCCCGGCTTACTCATAATATTTTACTCCAGGAAATAATTTACGCGCTCTGTCCCCGCTACCTTCTTTCTTTGTTTTTATGTAAATTGAGGCCGGAATTATAATCAACATTTCATAAACGGACCATTCACAGTAATACAGTAGTTAAGGGTGAAATAATATTAAGGGAGCGATAAAAGGAACCCTGTAGGGTAGCTTTGGGAAAGGAACATAATATCCATTACTGAAAACGCTTATTTAATATCTTTCGGTGTTCCGAAATTTAGATTTTTGTTAAATAATCTCTACTCTTGAAATCGCCCAGTTTAATGTACTACTGCCTACCCCGCCAGGGACATAGCGTGAAGATATGTATGTATGTAATGTACTACGAAAAAGTAAGTACATTTTAGGCTTTCGCGCTTCGTTACTTCTTATAGAGAATTTATATGTCCAGTGATCGATAAACTTAAATCTCGTGATTTATCGTCGAATACACCCGCGGATACCGTGAGTGTTGTGTGCCGGGACTTTCCAATAATACAAGATCAGCAGAGGGTAGTTTCAGAAACTACTCACAGCGATCAACAATGACAGCTCGCCTCTCCAGTCAGCTCGTGACCACGGCCAGTGTAACCTGGTCGAAACGTCGGGCGAAGGTAAATAAAACTTTTTCGTGTGTATGACCCATAAATAATTATATAATTATTATAATGTATTAGTGTTATTTTATCGATGACCTCTTTTATTTCTACGAGCATAAGATTAAAGTAATCTTTTTCATCTAAACAATATGACAAGTATCATTTATATTAAATCGGTCTCTCGACATCAGTTAAGGAATGGGCTGACTTTAAGAGACATTTTATATTTAAAAGTGGCTCTTCAATTATTGTAAAATAGTTCTCTATTTATTGTACGCTATTTACTTCAGCATAAAAGAACAGACTCAAAAAACAAACTGTAGCTGCACACAAATGCAAGCTATTATGCAATGCTCGAGGCTTTAACCCAGTTATTTACTAAGTGTTATTAACTGGCTGGGGGATAGCTGGATAGCTGCTTCTCTCCAACGGTTGAGTGTCACTTTACTATTTGCCAGCGCCAAGGCTGCTGGATGGTTTTTACATCTATTTTCAAAGTAACGGTAACAAACATTCGACCCAAAATTTATTTAAAAAGAGTTATTTGCTTTCCCTTTAAAATACGTCTAGAGAGCTTTAACAACCCCGCATTAGACACTTTAAATAGCGATGCGGGAGTTTTGATCATAATAAACGGTACGGTCACACCGCACAACTTACTTAATAGACTTGAACTTTTTACCAGAAAAAACGAGTTAAATTGTTATTTAATAATTTTTTAAAGTAAACAAAAAAGTAATTTTATTTGATATTATTTTGAAAGTTGATTTATGAATCTATTGAGTTTTTTTGAAATACACTTCCAAAATCTGGTCTCTACTATTAGGTCCTCACAACAATTTAGCTTGTTTTATGGAAATTACATCCAAAATTAAATTTAAGAAAAAAACGCCAACTTCATAGGTAAGGACCTAATAATTAATTATAAGGTAAATCAAAAAATAGATAACTAACTAAAACTTTAGCTAAAGTTTAGTTTAGTTGTTAGATGTTACCTTAGTTCATTGCTAGATGATTACTAGATTCCCTTAGTTAGTTGTACCTTAGTTAGAAACATTGGTGTACATAATCAATCAATCAATCAATCAAATATACTTTATTGAGCACCAAATTATATCAAAAGTTTACATTATAATAATTTACTAAACTGTGTACAATCAAAAGGCGGCCTTATCGCTTTCAGCGATTTCTTCCAGGCAACCTTAGGGTGATGTTGAAAACTTCAAGGAGTGTAGGTGTTGGGTGCAGACATTTATATGTATATAATATAAGTACATGACATATGAATACAATATAAATAATAAATAATTATATAATATATATAGGTATATATATATATATAAATACATATATACTGATAGATACATATTATACATAAAACACAAGTAAAATAAGTAACATAATCATGTGCAAAATTTTACCAAAATAAAACTAAGAAACAACCTCTGCGATTTGTTTATTACTTTAGTTAATAATAATAAAACAATGTTGTCAGATGAAAATAATAAACAAATAAGAAACAATTCAACCAACCTTTTCCACCTTGTTAGTTTAGAGATATCGCGTAGACAGGAAAAAGTACCTACTTCCAAATTGATCGAGAACCATTATGATTTCTGAAATAAGTGTTGAGATGAATCCAAGCACCATTGAAAACAAGTCGAGGGGCTTTCAAGACAATTGTAAATAAGAAAGGGAAAAAATTGAAAAGCCTGAAATTATCAGACCTTCGACTGGGTTACTGGGATACAGAAAACTCAAATTGTTCTTAATTTTTTTTAACTATAGAAATCGTACTAGATCTGTTTTTCAGTTATTTACGTCACGTGTAAATACAGTACAATATATAAAGAAATCTAAGTAGGTAAGCTAAGTATTGCATAACTAAGTAAGTTACCTTTGCAGGTATTGTACGTTTTGTTTACTCACCTACCTTTAAAAAAAATTCGTTTTTTGTACATACAGAAAATAGCTAGAAGATGATGACTGAAACACTAAAAAAAGATCAGTTTAAAAAATATTTTAAAAACAAGCTTTTATTAAAATGCACAATACCATCTGTCAGAAAACTACTCGACAAACACGGCGGGGCTATGTTGTTTTGTTGCGGAGTTCCTATGGCAACTCTCCGGCTCCATCATCAGATCAGCTCAGAGACTCCATAATATTGCATTGTCATCCGACTTACACACGTACGTAAAATTTCAGCTCAATTGAACATCGGGAAGTGGGTCAAAATTCACTTGCAAGATTTGACCCACACATACTAACAGGGCAAGAAAAGATTTGTAATAACAATCACTCTATCACTAGAGTGACAATCGCAGAACATGAAAAAAGCTCGCTACGCTCCCGCTCGCTATTCTATGGTGACAATCTACACTCTGTCATACAGAACAAAACTATAGCACATTTTCTTATTTACCAGCATATAGCAAATATACATTACACATTCCAATATATCTTTGTCACCCACTATTTATTTTCCTGTTTAAAAAAAATTATATTGTATTATTCACCAAAAGGCTGTCTGAGTTGACTACTTTTCAGTTGGATACTCTTGGCAGAGAAACCGTAGTCATGCATGAGGCTGAGTGAACGCTTGTCTTGCGTACTCTTTTAGGGTTTTTGATGAGTTGTATACAACTTGTGACACTAGTACCATTGATGTTACTAACGATACAAAGTTGTGTCACTTGTACCATTAATGGTACTAGTCAATGGTACTACTGACGCAACGGGTTTTTGTCAGAGAGATTTGAGTTAACTACGAAGACAACAATTAAATTATAACATCAACTTAATCTCCATATTTCAGGTGGGTAGTTCACGTTTCTGCCCCTCAAGATCCCTCTCCTGGCTGCATGCCTGTCTCGCTGAATATTTCATTGTTCAGAATTGACTTCCGTCCCGTGTCGTCCCGTCGTCAAAGCGCTAATTGGTGTGAAGGAATAGATCCCAGCGACATCAATCTTGAAGCGATAAATAATAACCGTGGATTTATGAAAGGGTACCGAGTGTTAGCTCCAGTCTGCGGGCCTTGATTTATTTCTCTAGAGCAGCGGTTCTCAATAGTTATATCGCGACGGAGAATTAGATTGTTTAACATCACATTAACTTTGACCTTTTACGTAAGCTAAACTATGTACTAGTATTTGTAATGTGTGATAAATAAATCTAATCTAAAGTTTAAAAGTACAAGTAAGTAAGTAAAAGTACAAAAATGCACATAGGAGGTATTTTAGAAACGAAGTTATATACTAAAGTATAAATTTTTAAAATCATCATTAAAATGCTAACAAAAATAACGACTACATTTTCTGTTCAAAATGGACCTGTCGCGATGAAAATATTAAAGCAATACAAATGACAAAATATTCGTGAGTTTTCAACCGACGAAAAACAAAAGAGGAGGCGGTTCTCAAGTCGACCCGTATATTTGTTTTTTTTTAATGTATGACCACGCATAACGTTTTACAGAGCGGTCCGATTTTGATAATTCTTGTTTGAGTAAAACAATTAAAGCTATTATAACAAATCAATGTAGCTAAGCAATTTTTCATTCATAAACAATCAGACGTCTTTACAAAATACTTTAATAATTTTTTATTTATTTATTTATTTAATGATTTATTGTACACACAGACATAATATTCGTATCAAACAATGTTCAGAACCTCTGCTCTACCGTTTTGCAAGTATTAAGGCAACAGATTGTACGCGTGATCGATTCTGACATTTCGCCTTTATGAGGCCGTTTGTACATAGATCTTCGTCTCATCTATATTACTTATTATTTATCAAATCTATATTTATTAGCCAGACTATGTTGTGATGGGTACAGCGAATTTTTGCATGGAAATATTTTGGTACCTACAAATTGATAAACAGTTCAGCTGCTGTATAAGTTACCTTAATATAAATATAACTAAGCCTCTCTGTTATTAGACGTGGTCGCTCACTATGGGCCTCATAAGAAGGCTCAAGGTCACCCAGAGAGCAATGGAGACAGCTATACTCGGAGTTTCCCTGCGAGATTGTATCAGAAATGAGGAGATCCGCAGGAGAACCAAGGTCACCGACATAGCTCAAAGAATTGCGAGGCTGAAGCGGCAGTCGGCTGGGCACATCGCTCATAGAACTGACGGCCGTTGGGGCAGAAAGGTTCTCGAGTGGCGACCACGTATCGGAAGACGCAGTGTAGGCAGGATTCCCACAAGGTGGACCGACGATCTGGTGAAGGTCGCGCGACCCAGCTGGATGAGGTTAGTGCAGGATTGGTCGTCGTGGAGATCCTTGGGGGAGGCCTTTGTCCAGCAGTGGACGTCTACAGGCTAATATGATGATGAAGCCTCTCTGTTTATGCGATTAATTTTTCTAATATAAATTTTTCAGATTGGACATTATTCAGATTGGACATTTTTCAGTTTGGACATTTATCTGATGTATATAACAAGGTTTTTTTAGCATCAGATCACGTCTGACTATGGCAGTTTGAGTTTTTCGGATATCTGTATTAGTAGGAATAATTGAGTGTGGCATAAACAATAGTGTGTGGCTATGACGCGGTCGGTTTAGGCCGCAATATACTAATCCCGCGGGATAGTCTGTAACCAGCCAACATTAATCATAACTGTCGACGGATTACAATCGCATAGCGCCGCGGTGGCGACGTGTGGGCTGGCGTATTGTTGTAATGTTGACCCTTTTGTCATGGCGGGGTATAACTGTATGGATGTCTGATAGAGATGCTGCTTGGTTTACCCTTTCACGGGCGATTCGTATACGTATATGGGGTAGGCAGAGAGAACGGAGCGCCAAGTATAGTCTCCGTAGAATTTTTTGGCGGCTGAATGAATATAGTCACAGAGTGTTTGCTCATCGCTGACGGTGTTTATAGTCCTTGGCTCCTTTCGTCACAACTTATTGAAATCTCGGTTCCTACCGCCTCGCCTATTAACCTAGGTGAACAGAAAGTAAGTGAGATTTTAATGTGTCGCGATCTCACTACTTACAAACGTAAGGATTTAAGTCTTCCTCAGTATGGAGATCTCAAAATGAGCCCTTAAATTTTTGACAGAACGTTGTAATTCAGTGACGTACGTTCACGTAATGATCTACGTGATGAAGCTTCACGTCTATATACGTCGTCTCCATTTGCATAGGGAATTATTGTGACCCTACGGGTTCGCCGTCAACATGGCATTGTCCGTTAAAGTGTCCTTTTGATAGCCTCGTTGGCATTGCATCTTCGTCGTTAAATTTGAAGACCAACATTATTTGTGAGGCAGAAATAAAATGGACTTTAAAACAAGCCTCATATTATTATGTGGTCTTGCTTTGAGTTCCAACAAATGTTTCTTGCAAATGTTTCCTTGCGTGAATGGGAGAATACCCTGGGCTATAAACAGTCTGCCTCATAACAGATAGTATGGCCACTAGACAAGCGACAATTTATAAACGTTATAAACACACATTAATAAACTGGAATAATTCTGAACTAAGTTATTCTTAGTTCTTAGATAGGTAGTAGATAAGTATTATGATATAAATAAAAATAACAACAATCAGATTCTTCCATTTTATTTTTACAACTAAATTCTTTTTAACAATTAGATAGATTAAATTCTTTTATTTCGAAAAACAAGTTTCATAATGAATAGGATTTTTCAACAATTTAGTAGAGCCAAATATTAATTCATGTAAATATTAAATTACTGCTTGATTTTGTATTACAAAGGGCTACACTCAGTGTTATTCACGTAGCCAGCTTAAATAGGGTTTTCCACACTTGTCGATTCTATCATACGCATGCGCGAACAAAATATAAGTCAGGTAGTACTCCGTGGTCAGTTCACAGGGCCCATAGCAATAAACTAAAGCCACTGGTCATATAATATTATAATCTATCACAATCCGCTAATCGCTGTCGCTACACCATCCGCTAGTTTCATGGCTCGAACCTTGAGTCTGGGATTACTCCGGGTTCCCAAGGTGTGCATTAACGTCTAACAATTAGTTTACCTGCTAATTTCGTTGATGCCCGCATTAGGCGATGGATTACTGGGAGACAGGAGAGTGTATTACTAATTTTGGGGCATGCTTTCAACGTAAGTTCTGTTAATAATTGCGTAAGTGAAGTGAGAACTCCTGTCTCACGGTAATTTGTTTAGGTTGAATGATAATAGCATACCTATAATATTTATACTTAAGACACGGGAAACTCTGACGCTGATGCTTGACAATGAGGTCAATTAGGCCGTGTGGAAAATATACCTAATTTACACTGCTTTGCGGGTCTGCACTGGCTGGATGCCATGTATTTTCTTTTACACACGGGAGAAAAATGAAGCAAAACCTATGTAACTACTTATATAAACAAATACTTAACCCTCCTTTTGGGCTTCGCCGCATGTCGGGTAATAAAATATCTGCGTAGTTAGTTACATGATTGAGCTGTAACAACTAAACTAGTAGTTCCGTGAGAACAGTAGACCTCGCCAGCCCATATAAACCAAACCTAAAAGAAACCAACAAAAGTCAACTTTGTAGTTGGAGACAGTAAAAGTACCTCCTAAAGTGACAAAAATTAGCACTTGAAAGCTTTATATTTCGCAAACGGATCCCTGAATCGAAAATTGTTTTTCACACACCCGCGATATTTTTGAAAGACCCATCCAACGATACCCCACACCATGGATATCACGCGGAAAAAAATAATTTTCCATTTTACGTATGCAGTTCTATGAACATAATTTATTTTTTCAACTTTCATAAGTCGATCCACTATTACTCAAAAACTAATAGAACCTACTTAGCCGTAATAGTTTTCCTTGTAACTACGTTATATATGCTACTGCCATGAATTTTTTCACATTTCCAGAAGCAACCGTTTAGCTGGCAGGGGGGGACACACACGTGACTAACAAAATTTACCGCTTTAAAGCTTAATATTTCGCCAACGGATCCCTAAATCGAAAAAATGGTATTCACACACCAGCAATATTTTTGAAAGACCTATCCAACGATATCCCACACTATGGGATTCACAAGAAAAAAAAAGTTCACTCCCACTTTGCGAGTATGGTAGGTACTCTAAAAAAATGTTTTTCAAAATTTTATTCTACTCATTTTGTAGGTTTAATTAATTTATACCTATGCCAAATTTTCGTCAAAATCGGTTGAAAAATGCGACCTGTAGAGAATTACAGACAGAAAGACAGAAGGACAGAAAGACAGAAGGACAGACGGACATTAGCATTTTTGGTCAATCTCGAAACTTAGACGCTTCGCTCGCTCGGTCAATAAAATCATATCGATAGCTTCAGTAACTTCTACGTCAAAAACGAAGTCACTGAATTTCTTGCGTTGGACTTGGAAAAATGACGTGGAAAGCTTCCAAATACCCCTCATTTGAAACTTATAAATTGCATAATAATATGCAATACAACATAATATTATACCCTTATCTATACACTACACATTCATGCATTCACACTTTTACACACACTCTCAGTGTTAAGTATTTGTAATTTGTCATTTTGTAATTTGTAGGTACCAAAAAATGGGGAAGACGCTGACTCTTGAACTTCTTTTACCAGTTGGTTCGATCAATCGAACCATGTGTTCTTGAGACTCCTGATAGTTCGATCAATCGGACTACGTGAACTTTTTTCCAGTTGGTTCGATAAATGGAACCATGTGTTCTTGAGACTTCTGATAGTTCAATCAATCGGACTACCGCCATTGCTGCGTTGAAATTCATCTCTACGCAATATTTTGTGGCGTAATCCGACACGTCTTATCTGATATTCATGTTATTCTCAAATCTGGCTAAATTAAATCTGTCAAAATCTACAAGAAAAAGTTAATATTTGAAGGAGTCCTTGATGTGATGAATGTATTCTGTCACCAGAAGGCTGTTTTCACAGCGAGAACAAGATGGCTCCATTAATCACTTTACTCTCAGAATTGAATGTCGAAAGTGTTTCTGTCGGAAGGAGTTTTATTATTATATTTGATTTTGTGAAGGTTGACCTTATCGTAGGATAGATTATGTAATAAAAGGATGGCAACCCAGCTCACTGATCATCTATAGACACACAACGATTAAGCGTAGAAAATTGAAACTTTGCAAAGAGATAGTCAAATGACATAGATTTTTTTATTCTATCAATTTTATTGAATTAAAATTCCAGTTCCGGGTGCTGTTATAGTCATTTTAGCAAATCTATATAGGTAACAAGATATAATTATTTTATCGTTAAAATGTAATGACACGTTAAAACTTAATCATACAATTAATTAGCAATGAGTAAAAACCGATAGTGATTTGGTCCAAAAGCGTAAATCTGTCGGATCAAACAGATATTTATTCGCACGCGATTTTAACTGTTATCGATATGGATTTAACAGATTCAAATATAGATGTGAAATATCATTACTCGTAAGAATACAATAAATTTGTTTTGTTTAAATTTATTCCCGAAGAATTGAATGAAGAGAAATCGTGAGTTTTGTTTAAATTTATTCCCGAAAAATTGAATGAAGAGATATCAGTAACAGTAAAGGAATTTTAAGCGATTTAAAGTCCACCAATCTACACTGGACTAGGGTATTAGCCCGTACGCATTAGTTCAGAGTGGTATGTATTTGCCGTTAACCCAACAGTGGAGACATAATATGCTGTTGATTTTATATTTTCTAGTCTTTTGTTTAATTGAATATCACCATAAAAAAATCATAATTATTTGTCTACGAAGCGGCGAGTATGCATTGGTGTTTTTAAATAAATATTCATTTTTTAAATATTTAGATTTAATTGTTGGAGTTTGGATGTTTAGTCTCGGCCCTACTTTCCAAATGAAATCGTTCCAAGTGTCTCTGGAACCACGGACAAGGTCAAAGCGATGTCAAGGCTCCATTGTGCATCAGCTGTGCACAATATGGAACGTGCCAAGGTCGGCCCACGCCGCTGGAGGGCCCTCGGAGCGGGCCGAGATGACACCTAACGAATTAAAAACGTTGACGACTCTCCAGCTAATTCCGGACGAAATAGGGTTTCAGAAATATGCTTTCTTGCCATTACTATTCGTCCTTATGTCACTTTTATCTGATGGTAGGGCATGGTAGGCCAATCAGTTAGCCATGCAGCTCCAGGTTAAATTTAATTTACAAATTTCGATGCAATACAGAACATCCAAGGATGACTGCATCATTTTGTATCGAACAGTACATCCATAGTCTGTTACAATCATAGAGTTAGTATACTAGCTATGACCGCGCGCATCGCTCATTGCCCATTGTGCCAAGTGTAAGCAGGTGTTCTATGGACGCTTCTATATAGATTTTTTCTAGATCGTTCTTTTCCGTGAATCGTGTTTACAGCTTGGCACTGCACATTTCACCATGATTACTCCAAATCTAAACAAATACCAGCGAGAGCAACAATCAGCGCAACTGACGTGTTGTGACTAGTAGCGTCGCCCCGAACATTTCGAGACTGTTCATACCCGTGCTTACTTTCTAACGTTCAGACTTGCTAACGCGCGCTCTATGTATACTAACAACTCTCTGGTTACAATTCAGAGCGGGTTAGAAAGATAATGAATGACACCAAGTATGTGCGTAAGAGACACATTTTTAAACGCGGTGATGTTTGTAATTACGCCTCCAGAGTAAAAAACAATAAAAATAAACTTATTAATGGAGGTAACTCTAATGCAGTTTTGAAGCCGTTATTTCTCAGGCGTCTAGTTATACATATTATAGGTACAATTAAATCGGATGAATGGCGTCCACTTCGCGTGCTGCGCAGCTATTTTGCTACGCAGGAGAGGTAAATTAATCAACTTACGGCATCTTGGAATATTTCTGAACAATTGCTCCCTGAAATGAACTCTCCATTTTAACATCCGAAAAGTTCAAAACAAAACGGTACTGGAATTCTAGTTTTTTAATTTCATATGTTCTGGAATAAATGTTCACTGCCCATATGAAATAACATATTTTTGTTAAGTTTGTTTCTTGAATTTCATTACAATGAGTGCTTTTAGATAGGGCCTACCCTTGGGATCTGCCATACTAACAGGAAACCTTATATTATACCTATACACTTACAGTATCGGAACTAAGTATGAAGTAAGTACGGAATTTTGTACGGTTCCGAAGTGAAATTTTGTTGAGAAGAGATTGATCGGCTGTGATGGGCCGTGTATCGGATCTTCGTTTGATTAATTTCTAAGGGTTTCTTTGGGTCTAGTTTCCATCCGTAATCCTCGAAAACTTTAATACCCTAATATAATTAGTAGCTCTAGCCACTATAGAGAAAGGAGTCCCACCTATCAGTCTACAGTTTTATCTCTGCAATCGGTTGATAGTTGTACTTACTGTTGATAGTTGTAATTAGTAAATATGTAATATTGCGAGTAATTAAATAAAATGGGAGTATTTACTGACATTGAATAAGCGAAATAATTTCTTTTTATGCATAAAGCGAAACATTCTTTACAAATATTAAAATTCACAGAAGAGGTTTCTAATCCCCTAACCATAATTTCAATCAACGGCAAAACTTATAATATCCATTACCTACCTAATAAATAAGCCGTATCTATTATGGACTCGGAAATATAATTTGAAAGTCTTTAAAGTCCATTCCTTGTGGCATCAAAGTTGAAAAAGTAAGTAGGTAGATGCAGTTATGATAAACTCCGTTGAAGCATTAAAGAGGTCTCTCCGGGTATCTAGATAGCGGAGTTGCGTAAAAGTTTGTTAATTAAAATGAAGCCGGTAAAAATCCAGTCTGGATGGAAGAGTTATTTATTCGTACTATGAGCAGGTGAGCGTTTTTTTCAAAGTAAAGGAAAACATCGTGAAGAAACCTGCTTGCGCCAAAGATTTGTATTTCTATTCTAAGGCGTATGTTAAAGTCCACCAAAAAACGGGGCACGGTTGGTGGACGACAATGGTTCTTTGTATATCCTTTAGAATGTGGCTGTCAAAATTTGAAAACTCCGCAGAATGTGGAGGTCATTTTTTGATTTTCGAGAAATCACTCATACCTATATATATATATATACGTGATAATAGCCTACAGCGACGACACCCGATCGGGTCGCGTCACATTCTGCTGACAATATTAATAAAACCCGATCGGGTGTTTTAACACTCTGAGGGATATGTAATTTTACCCTTCGACTATCTGGAATATAGTTAATACTAGAAATGTCAAAATATTTCTCCGACAGGCTATACCCGAGAATTTGAAATTTAGAACACACATTCGATATTCGAAAAAGCCTACTTTCGAAGGCAGCTGGCGCTTAGCCAAGTTTAGAGACTCGTACAGTATAATGTTAGGTACATCTTCATATCTGACATTCGCATTTGGGTCATAATAATATTTTATCTGTGGAAATGCTGCATTTGAACGTACCGAACGCTTTCGCACTCGAATGACTCGAGAGTGAAGAGATACCACCTAATATTTATTTTAGCATGAAATTTACGATACTGGATTGTGTTTGGTTTGGTTGTTCAATTCATCATTTGTTTTTGTAACCGTCTATAGAGTTTGTTTGTTTGTTTGTTTGTTTGTTTGTTTGTTTGTTTGTTTGTTTGTTTGTTTGTTTGTTTGTTTGTCTGTTTGTCTGTTTGTCTGTTTGTCTGTTTGTCTGTTTGTCTGTTTGTCTGTTTGTCTGTTTGTCTGTTTGTCTGTTTGTCTGTTTGTCTGTTTGTCTGTTTGTCTGTTTGTCTGTTTGTCTGTTTGTCTGTTTGTCTGTTTGTCTGTTTGTCTGTTTGTCTGTTTGTCTGTTTGTCTGTTTGTCTGTTTGTCTGTTTGTCTGTTTGTCTGTTTGTCTGTTTGTCTGTTTGTCTGTTTGTCTGTTTGTCTGTTTGTTTGTTTGTTTGTTTTTTCTTTGTTTGTTTTAACGCGCTTATCTTTAGAACTACTTATCGTTAGATATGTTTTTTTTTGTATTTGCTAGCCCAATTCATAAGGAGGGTTTATTAATTACAAGCTATACTAAGCATCACGCTATGACCTTTAGGAGCCGAGCAATAAGAAAAAAGTCAGAAATAGCTCATAAGACGCGGGCGAAGCCGCGGGAAACAAATAGCACATAATAATAGCGTAACTGCTAACGGAAATGCCTACAAGATTCTAAATCCTCAGAAAATAACTAAACCTATGTACGGTCGACCGCACGTACGTCAGTGGAAATAAAACCAGTATAAACCGGTCTCTCATAGTATTAAAACTCCCTAATAGGCTAGGCAGCTCAAGGTCAAAGTGTTTCCGCTGACGTGCGGTCGACTGTACAAACATAAGTAAAAGTAAACATTACCGGGTTTCTGTTCATAAAGGTAAGAAAAAACTTAACCTCATCTAACTTAACTAAGCCTGTCATTATATTTACCTAATTGTAGACTTAACTGACAAAATTTCACAAAAGAATCATTCAATTTATACCAAGTAGAGCAGTCTACCATTATCCAGGGGCACCTCTCGGGTATTTATAGATGATTTATAGATTGCGTGTCGTTGAATATTCATTATTGAGGGTGATTCCCGATAGCCTTCTAAATTTAATACCCAATATACCGAAAGATGGCCGAGTATTTCATCTAAACGTAGAATAGACTATACCGTTTTGCACGCAGTAAAAATGGCGAACAGAAAGGAAATATTTGTGTCAACAAAATCCTTATTATTTAATTGTGACGAGGATTGAATTTAAAATGTTATTAAATACCTACATATCTTTTGCCCGTGACTTTGCTCGTTCAAGTAATTATCAGCGTGATATAGCATACTAAATGCGACTGGAAAAAATATCATTATACTTTACTCTAGTTTTCAAGCTGTTTTAGGTTTATCCGCCTTTCATCTTCAAGATGGAATAAGTGTCATCATTATCAGATTAATAATTTATTGTTCGTATATTAGAGCCTCAGTGGCGTCGGCGATAGGACGCGGCCTATGCCTATCATATCGAAAGGTCCGAATTTCGATACCCGGCTGGGCCATGTACCAATGGGTTTTTCTCGAAACTTAAGTACATTTATTGACTGCTCTCAAACGGTGAAGGAAAACATTGCGAGGAAACCTGCATACGCCGAAGAAGAAATTCGCAGGCACATGTGAAGTCCACCAACCCGCACTGGGCTAGCGTGGTGGACTATAGCCCGTACGCCCTCGTTTAGAGGGTAGGCCTGAGCTCCAGCAGTGGGGACATGTTCTAGGCTGTTGATTTTTTTGCTTCCTATAATACACGTAAATTTCTTCTTCGACTACGTAGGTACGTATTTTAGTCTCTCGGTAACTTTGTATTGTTAAAACCGTTCTTATTTTGCAAATGCTGTAAAAATATACAGCGGTATTCAAATTAGCTAGATTACAGTTTTAAAATTGAAAAATTGAAACAAAAGATACGGAAAGTGAAATTACTCAAAATGTGCCACCTTTCAAACCCCTACTCCATTGTTTCACTCAGTTACGGTATCCTGAAACAAATTGACTTATCTCAACAATTCTAATTTTCTCACCAAAATTAATGCTGATTTTATTTACAATTGCATTAGATTCCTAAAGTGTTTTATTCAATTTCCTTATTTCGATACACTTCCTGTAACTCGTAACAATTTGACCAATTCTTGCAAAACTCTGAAGTAATTAGTAACTGTATTTCTTTTGAGACGTTCATTTTAATAATTTATCAAACATTGCTCGAAGAAATTTTGAAGCTGCGTTGTGAAAATTTCTAGAAATTTTACTTTATCACAGGAGATGGAAGTGAATAGAAAATCCTTTAGTTTTCTATTCTAAACAACAGCAACAAAATGAAACAGTTCGTTTTACATACATATATATATCTTGAAGCTATGTCCCTGACGGAGTAAGCGGAAAGAACGGGATACTGATCCATTACAAAATCTAAAAGTATTTATTAATAAACAAAATATCGTGATACGACTCTTTGGCCACGAGACTTCAGTTTTCGAAATACAGCGTGTAATAATACCTTAACAAAGGTCCGAAACGTTTGAAACGTGATTCCACTGTAATTTGGTATTCGAATAAGGGTGGGTGGTCACCTTAATCTTTTCATTTAGGTCCGATATCCGTATGGGACATGAAGGAAAGTGAGCCAAAGATAACATGACTACCCTTTACGGTGGATTACTTTCGGCGTCGGGATTACAAAATACCATGGAAATGAGTGCGATGTTAGAAGATTATGTAAACAAAGTCGTAGAGAGTGCCTCGGCGTAGCATTTTCGTAGCAAATCTGCTACACCAATTTAACAAGATATAAATAAACATACGAATGTGCGACTTGAGAGTTGTGACAATTTCATTCATAGGTACCTTTTGACTTAAAATATGTGTCGTTGAAAATAATGACTTAATATTGTAACTTTACTAGCAAAATAAGAATTAAAAAAAATTAAATTTTTTATTACCTATTTATTTATATTTTTTAAAAGAGATTTTTTAATGCGATCCAGTCTTTACTTAGAGTATACATACTAGCTAGCTTATGTATACTCTAAGAGTCTTTACCTAAGAATGTTCTGCTGTTATATAGAGCACAAGAAGATTTTTAAACATTTGATACCTATTTCTTATGAAATAAGCAACTTCTATTTGATATTATTATACAAACAGATCGTGCTATATTTGTGATAGTGAGCTCACAATACCACATCCAATTGTAAAATTGTTTCTCACATCCGCGTGCAGAAACTTCGACAGAAGGATTAGCCCTTCAGGCTGTCTGGTTCGTTTCACGTTTGTAATAAATTAAATTTGGAACGTGGGTGTTTCTGCTTTTATATGTGACCGTTGACATTAGAGCTCAAGTTTCTTGATAGGGATTAGTATCGAGAGAGAGAGACATTGTAGTAGAGGGTTCATTGCTTTTTATGACTTTTAGCGTTGGATCTCTTTTTAAATTTTCTTATCAAATGCATTTTAGATTTGACTCCAACCAAGTTTGATAAACCAGTTTGTTAAGCAAGTTTGATAACCACGTTTGACAACTAAGTTTGATAACCACGTTTGACAACTAAGTTTGACAACCAAGTTTGACAACCGAGTTTGCAACCAAGTTTGACAACCAAGTTTGACAACCAAGTTCGACAACCAAGATTGACAACCAAGTTCGACAACCAAGTTTGACAACCAAGTTTGACAACCAAGTTTGATAACCATGTTTGACAGCCAAGTTTGATAAGCAAGTTTTTTAACCATGTTGGATGACCATGTTTAACAATCAAGTTTGACAACCATGACCGACGACCACGATCACATGGATGACCGATAATCTCAATGAATGCCAAGGGTCTATGAAGGAAGATCCTGTTTTTGATCCTTACCTTTACGGAACTCAGAAAATGATAATTTTAGTGCCGTAATAATTTAATTAACTCAAAATTGCGACAAACAAGTGACTTAGGGCTTCTTACACCAGTTGCTGATAAAGCCCCAGATACCCTATATGCAGGTTATCTACCAGATACCCGTTTTTTTCGTTTTCACAGGTATCTGATTGCCTTATCTGTCCGATATACCGTCTTATAAACTTACAGCCAGATCAAGGGACTGTTATTTCTTTATCTGTCGGATATGGATTGTTTTTTTTCGAATTTAACGCGGTAATACTTCAGTTTTGTGTTAACTTTTTATGATATATGGATTTATCACTGTTTCATTTATAAATAGTACATTACTGCCGCGGCCCGCAACAGAGGCATTGATGGATGAGCGTGTGAATGTAGGCCGAGGCGAAGCTGAGGCACACATACGTCAGTCCATCAATGCCTGGTTGAGGCCAAGGCTTGTATAATGCTATTCTCAAATAATGCACGGAAATCCAAAAAATATCAAGTTTTATTAAAATTGTGAACCGTCTGCACTGAACGATCACGACATAGGGTTGTCACAATACTATCGGCAAATCAAAATACTTTTGGCCATATCTCCGGAACGGCTAGTGCTAGAACCATGTTCATGTACTCAAATGAAAGGGCTCGACGAGATCTAGTTGAATATAATATAAAATAAAATCACCCTGTATATACAATTTTATATGAATATACAGGATGTTTTTTTAAATATTATATTCAGATAGATCTCGTCGAGCCCTTTCATTTGAGTACCATGAACAAGGGTCTAGCACCAGCTGTTCCGGAGATATGGCCAAAAGAGTGTTTTTTTTTCATTTGGCCATATCTCCGGAACGGCTAATACTAGACCCCTCGTGTTTGTACTCAAATGAAAGGGCTCGACGAGATCTATCTGAATATAATATAAAAAAACACCCTGTATATTCATATAAAATTGTATATACAGGTGTTTTTATATTATATTCAACTAGATCTCGTCGAGACCTTTCATTTGAGTACAAACACGAGGGGTCTAGTATTAGCCGTTCCGGAGATATGGCCAAATGAAAAAAAAACACTCTTTTGGCCATATCTCCGGAACAGCTGGTGCTAGACCCTTGTTCATGGTACTCAAATGAAAGGGCTCGATGAGATCTATCTGAATATAATATAAAAAAAACACCCTGTATATATAATTTTTTATTCAACAATTTCCGCGCATTATTTGAGAAAAGTGCTATACAAGCCTGCAATCAATGTAATTTCATGCATCATTCGAAATTTAAATAAATCTTTTGCTATGTTACCTCCGTGGTTGCCATGGTTACACGACAGATATGAATTAATATGGTCATTATTTGACAGCTAGGCACGACAGATATGGATTAAATAGAAACGCAACAATGAATTGAACTGAAGAACTGAATTGAATGAACGGAATGTTCCAACTCCCCGGTAAATCGATGACAGTTTAGCTGCCCGATATTTTAACAGAGACTTGAGTGGTGAAAACGGAAAATATTATCCGACAGCTTTATCCGATAGATTACGTTATCTGTCCGTTTTCTATCTGTAACAATATCAGCAACTGGTGTAAGAAGCCCTTAAACTTCTAAACGTAATTTGAATAATAGCCCAAAATGTTCATGTCAGTTCATCTACTGCGAAATTTATAGTCCAGCCGTTTAAAGTAACGGCTTTGAGCCGAAACGTCACAAAGTTGGTGAGTTATGAGCTATTTACTCGGACTTGCGGGCTTGTGTTTCGAAATAATGAAAATGTAAGTGTTTCCGTCGCCCATCAACGGGATTGTTAGCGGGTCAACTTGAAAATTATAAAATGAATATAATTTATGGACCATCAGCGTGCCACGGTAGGTAAGTACGGTCGACCGCACGTCAGTGGAAACATAACCAGTATAAACTGGTCTCTCATAGTATTGAAACTCTCTAATAGGCTAGGCCAGTTCAAGGTCAAAGTGTAAATAAATAAATAAACAAAATCAGTTCCATATAATTACCCCAAGATTATGCTTCCTCAAATTCATAATTATCAACACCACAGTATCTAAATATTAAATTGAACAGTTAGCGAAACAATAAATTCCTGTCAATGACAAGTTTGTTCCACTACTCAGTTCACAAACAAGATTCCATATCCTTTGTCACATCTGTGATGTTAGTCTTTGATCTCTGTACGCAATGTCACCCAATCACAGTCACTGAGCCCACATAATAATAAATGTACACTGAAATTAGGATTGTGTATGGCTTTTGATTTTCGAACGGTATATTTGAAGTACCTAACTACCTGATCCAAGGGATAATGCTTACCAGAGAACTCTGTAATAGTAATATCATTAATAATTATTAATGTAACTATCTGTATCTGCTCTCAGTTCTTTCTGCCTACCTACCTACCTACTTATGTAATATGTCGCAGGAATATTTTCAAAACCGGAACATTTATTACCTATCAATGTACGTACAACTCAAATGAAAGGTCTCGACGAGATTAAGCTGAATATTATTATATAAAAAAAATTACAACCCTAGCTAGTAGTGATCGTTCAGTTCAGACAGTTTGAAATTTTAATAAAACTCGATATTTTCGAATTTCCGCGTATTATTTGAGAAAAGTACCATACAAGCCTTGGGCCCAACCAGGCATTGATGGACTCACGTATGTGGGCCGAGGCGAACTGTTGCGGGCCGCTGCAGTAATGTACTATAGTGCGCTAAAATTTTAAATGCGATATAGGCTTAATAAAATAACAATACATCAACGCTTAATTAGAATTCGTAATTTGAAAAGGCAATCACAATTCACCAATATTTCCTTGATCATGCATGACCTGCTCGAATATAGATCTGTTTGCAGTGCGAATCGAAACAACAAGCTTTGCCGTATACGAGGTAAACCATTCGAATTACGCCAACAAGGTGGCGGTCCACCTAATGAAATTTTGACACATTAGGTGTTCATTAAGAATTTATAGTAACATCTGAAAAACTTTCTAAACAAGCTTTTATATTGGATGTCATAAATACTGAGTATATTGAATTGTCTTTTTTGAGATTAATCGGAAATCGGAAAGTGGTCCACTTGGTTCGACTGTCGGACCACGTTGTCGAACCACGTGGACGCACCGAATTTTTTGACCACTTTCCGATTTCCGATTAATCTCAAATTCTCAAAAAAGACAATTCAATATACTTAGTATTTATGACATCCAATATAAAAACTTGTTTAGTTTTTCAGACGGAGACGGAAAATTCGTCGGAAGCACAGAGCACAGAATGCTCACGCGCGGGCATCGCCGCAGGGGAGCCGCGAGGCGATCAGTGTCATAAATTTCCAACCTAGATCGGAGGACTCCTCCCGGACAGACAAACAGGAAACAAAGTAAAAAACTTCTTTAAAATAATGGAAAAATTTATTGAAACTCCGGAACTTAAAGGAAATAGCTAGTTAGTTCAGCTAATGGCAAGATAGAGGCAGCACCAAAGAAATGAATACCAACGATGATCATTAGCCCGGCAAACCTCGGCGTTGCCCTGTGAGTCGTCATCGTCGCCGTCATCGGCTGAGAGCCCTCGTATATCCGCCCGGCCTCCACCCACCCCTTTGACCCCATTTCTGGCACTTTGACGATTGACTTTCCACCCAAGGGTTCTTACTTTAAGCTGGATAACTTGAATATTAGATGTTAAAAGAAATGATAATGTGTCAATCTTAAATTATACTTATACGTAAGCAGGCCTTTGGCTGAAGTGACGGAATTGATATTTATAGCAGAAAAAGTAGCGTAGAAGTAAACACGTCTGCTGTAAAGTGCAGTTTACTTATTATTTTGAAGTACCTAGATAAAAATTAGCAGAAGTTACAAGTTGACACAAATATAACGAGTCAATATAAAAAGTTATGAGGCAGAGATAAAATTTACAAAATTGATTGTTTGTGCTGACGAGGAATGTTCCTGGTCAAAAGCAAATTAACACATTAATAAGAATAAACTACGAAAACGTGACTTCAATTCAATGTTTGCTATTCGATTGTAGAACAATGCGATGACCCCGAAAATATACCGAAATATATTGGTCTAAGGTATCAAAATTGAAAAATTCAGTACCTACCTTAGCATATTATACTATTATAATTAGCTACCTACTCGAAATAAGTCACCCCTTAATAAAATTATTGATCTTACACAAGAAATTTATTCTCTGTTGATTTTAGAACCAATTCGGAAGTCCCCAGTAAGACTGGAATTTGCTTTGCAAAATTTAGTTATAAAATATTGTGTTATGGCAGGGCGGGTAATTTGATCAATTACATTCATTTTCAACTCAGAAATTTATTTTAGAAGTTAGTTGTTGTTAAGTTTTGAGTTTATTTTCTTCTTGAAACTTCCCGGCAGTCGGCTTTGCATTGTTGTTCTAGTCCCTTGACCCTATTCAAGCATTGATTTTGTAATCTGCTTTGGAACTCTCAAAAAGGTTAGTGCTTCGAAGTTTGAGTTTGTAAGAAAATAAAGTTTCACTTACAATAGTTGAACTGAGGGCGGACTCGTCGCCACACCAGCTAGTCCACTGACCAGATCATTAGTTCTCATTAGCATTAAATTAGGAAATGCACGGATTGCCATTTTGAAATCTCACCGCAGATTATGTATACTCCTGCTTATGTAGGACGGGACACAAACTCATCTCAGCTACGATTTAACTCAACCTCTCTAAAAATCGGAAACCCCTGTCACCCGCGACTTTGTCTGCCTAGAGCACAGATTACTTGAGCGTAGCGAGCGGGAGCGTAGCGAGCTTTTTCCGTGTTCTATGGCCTAAAGTTCCTTGGGGGATGTTTACATAATTTGAGGAACTTATAGGTTTAAATACCTAGACAGTTTGAACTATGCGTTGTGTGTTAATAGATCAGTCAGCCAGAAAATCCTTTAACAATAAAGAATTTCAGTTTTTGTTAACACGACATGGCCGCTAAGAAAAACGATGCAAGACACCCACAAATCAGAACACAGCTGCTGCCATTATTTCAACGTAATATTTCTAGCATACTTTAGTTATTTTCAGCGGGTAGTTTGTTAAACGTGGCGAGCAACGTTCGCTGACACATAAATGTCAGTTTCGCGTGACGTCGCCTCCGCCTCCCCCTCTGTACCAGGAATTACCGGATTTGTGTGGCGGGACCATGTTATTTGATCGCATCGTAGGCTTTTTAATTAAACCTACGTCTTTTTAATGATTTAGATTACGGGATTTAGTTCCGAGGTCGGGTTTGACACTTGGAAGTTTTGTTACTTTCACGAACCTACAAGAACATTGTACATTTTAAACCTTAAAATCTGGTTAAATGCTGATACTATAAAACTAAGAATGTTTCGGTTTATAATCCTTAACCAAGTATAAAAATGAAAAGCTATTGTTAACACAAAAGGTTACGTTGTCTTACTTCAAACTTGAAGTGTCTGATTAAGTTATAATTAAAGAATTACCCAGGACTGAACCTATTTCTGTAAATATTAAGTTGTATGACCCCGTGTAAATCGAACCTGCGATTGAGGCAAACCCCTGCGCCAAAAAAGTTAGACTTTTTAACTAGTTTTTTTAACACCTCTAGTTTTTGAAACATTAGGTTTTAGTCTAAAAAAAGTTCTGTTTCTAAATCCAGTTAGAGCTTCCTCAAGTCTCAAATCTGGTCTTGTGATAAATCAATGGGTTACTCACAGTTTGGAAAATGTATTTGGTTTCCCTTCAGCATATTTATATTATAAAAAGCAAGTCATTACTTAACTGTACAGCAGCTGTTATGTATATTAATAAAAAGCATTATAACAACCCTGTCAAACCATCAAACTCCCCTTTTCCTTTCGTAAACAACTCACTTAAGCTCGGGGTCCGTACAATTAACTTCATCATCATCATCTCAGCCTTTTAGCGTCCACTGCTGGACATAGGCCTTCCCTAACGAACGCCACCACACCCGGTCCTCCGCTCTCCGCATCCAGCCGCTTCCGGCCACCTTCTTCAGGTCGTCAGTCCACCTGGCGGAGGGGCGTCCCACGCTGCGCGTACCGGTCCGCGGTCTCCACTCCAGAACCCGTCTGCCCCAACGGCCGTCGGTTCTGCGACAGATGTGACCTGCCCATTGCCACTTCAGTTTGCTAATCCTTTCGGCTATGTCGGTAACCTTGGTTCTCCGTCGGATCTCCTCATTACGGATCATGTCCTTCAAAGAAACTCCGAGCATAGCCCTCTCCATAGCTCGCTGAGCGACTTTAAACTTATGGATCAGGCCCACCGTCAGTGTCCACGTTTCTGCGCCGTAGGTCATGACTGGCAGGACGCACTGGTTAAAAACTTTCGTCTTTAACGATTGTGGGATAGGCGACGTGAAGACTTGACGCAGTTTTCCAAATGCTGCCCAGCCCAACTGGATTCTTCTGTCAGCTTCCCTATCGAAGTTGTTCCTACCCAACTGTATTGTCTGTCCTAGGTAGACGTACTCCTGAACAACTTCGATATCGACATTATCGACGATCACCGGTCTAAGGTCGACGTGTGAATTGGACATGACTTTCGTCTTGTCTACGTTCATCCTAAGACCTACTCGTCTGGAAGAACAGTTGAGGCTGCTCAGCATTTCCGCAAGATCTTGCAGCGACTCTGCCAACACTACTATGTCGTCTGCAAATCGGAGGTGTGAGATGTGCTCGCCGTTTATACTTATACCGCGTCCCCTCCAGTTCAGTGTTTTAAAGACGTCCTCCAGTGCGCTGGTAAACAGTTTCGGGGATATGACATCACCCTGCCTGACACCCCTTTGCAACTGGATCGGACCTGTCTGCTGATTCTGAAGTTGGACGGTCATAGTGGCAGCGCTATACAGACCTCTCAGCACCTCGATGTATCGACAATTAACTTGATAAATGTTTTCTATAACTCATCGAAGGCCCAGTCTAGTTTTAAATTGGGGTTTACCTGAAAAATTAAGAAGTGTGTATTTATAGTCTTATTTAAACTTCACTACTTTGATACAACTGCATAAGTATCAAATCCAGTAGTAATTTTACAGAAGACATGTCTTGAAGAGTGGAAATACTCCAAAAGGTGTCAAATGTTACAGGTTATCGAACAACTTAGGTATTAGACCAATGACTAATTTCAATTTTCACTACCGTCAGAAGAGTAATTGAGTTTCCCTTTATCGACTGAAAGGTTTCGGTCCTACACTGTTTTAGATTTTGAAGTTTTACTATAAGAATACTTACTCGTATTGTCAACGGGGAAGGCATTAAACGGAGCGTCAAGTGTCATGATACTGTCAAACTTTTTTTCACTTACTTTGATCTCATCTTCATCATCATTCTTTACACAATGCTTGCAGTCTATAGGATACGAGGTATTTGAATCAACAAACTTCATGATACTACCTTGAAACTTGTAGGATCTCGACTCTTACCTTTGTACATATATAACGTTAATTGGGTTTTGATGATATTATTATCATCGTCATAGACTCCAATAAAATTGATCACTTCCTTTTTCCAGATATCTTTCACCCCTTATTATTTTGTAGTATCTTGGAGAAAACGTACCCCGATGGAATCTATATAAGCCTTCCATCCAATACTGCCATCTGTTACATGGAGTTGTTACACACATGATTAATGTAATCCGCCGGATCGTGTCGTGTAAATCAATCAATGACGTCACCAATGACGTCACGCCGCATCTGTGACCTCTACTTCAGCACCGTCATTAATTAGATTGAGTTTGAGTAAAAGTTTAATAGGGAAACTTCTTAGCACATGCCAGACTTGATATTAGATTTGTTAATGGAAAAATCTCGTAACTCTACAACGTTAAATAAAATACTAAACAGTTTCGGAACATGTAGTTTTAAATTGGAAACAATATATGCCGAAAACACTTAAATTTTGTCAATGGTTATAGTATTCAGAATTACCAATAGTGATAATTGCGATGTTAAGCTGGCCACCCTGCCATTATCTTCAGCTAAAGTAAAGGGTCAAAATCAAACCGAGCAATGTATTTAAGTACCACCGCCTCTTTAATCTTAAAAGCCCCGAGCTGAAATAATTGAATCGACACCTTGTACCGGCGCTGTAATTGATTTTGCTACACCACCGCCGATACACAATACAGGGTGCTTGCTGAGCGTTTTCCTTAAGCGTGATACAGCCGTTACAAATTTCAATATTGGAACTAATCAATCAAGACTGCCGTGAAAATGAGCAAGAGGCGTGTGCCCCATTTATCAAACAGCCTGTAGATGAAACTTGAGGCTTGAGAGGTGGAGAAGTTACGAGTGATGAGCGAATTAGCATAGTGATTATATCTTTGTGCTTTATGATTTAACCTCTATCTGTCGACGGGCGCAGATTTACATAAAATTAATTGTTATTGCTCTCACGATGATGTTGAGATGAATATTTTAAGCTAGTAGGTATGTAACAGTTTTAAAGAGAAACGAAATTGAATTTTTTTGGTCTATGTTACGTGAAAGATTATGGAAAGAATCATGCTCGAAATTTCTCTGAGAGACAGAATCCGAAACGAGGTGATCCGCCAGAGAATGAAAGCCTTCGACATATAGAAGAAGTCGAAAATAAAAAGTTTGAAGAGGATGTGGCCGGGTCACATTTTTCGGAGAACCGATAACCGCTGGGGTAGACGGTTCTCGAGTGGAGACCACGACTGGACATGACATGACTTAGTGTGGGACGCCCCCGGCTAGTTGGAACGACGGGGTGCGTAAGGCAGCTGGCAGTGACTAGTGACTGGATGCGGAGAACCGAAAATTGGGATCAGTGGCACGCCTTAGATGAGGCCTATGTCCAGCAGTGAACTATTGCAGGCTGATGGTCTAAGTTAAATCTATGGTTTATATCATCCTGCCTGATCCTGTTGAAGATAAAACTCCCAAAATTTTTACTTACTTACCTTATTTGGTTTTATTGTCTGGTTTTTCAATTAAACGCCTTTCACTTGAGTCCAACTAGGGGCATGGGTTGCCTTCAATTATTATTATGGTAACCACAATATTGCATGTTATTTGACTTAGTCACTTTAAGCTTATTAAAAAATCTTTACAGAACTGCAGTTGTAGAGACTGCATTTTCTATAGAATTAATGTTGCCTTGATGTATTGTGCTTGACCTGGTTGACGCTTTACTTTTAACCTGAATTTACCAGTAAGTCCAGGATTCCATCTTTATTTCATCTTCGTATTCATTCATTGTGCGTTTTTGGTAAATTAAATAATATATCTATTTTTCTTTGTAACCATTATCATAAAATTGATGGTAACAGACTAACTGTACAGTTCTAGAGTTGATTGTGATCATTGGCAATTTTGTAAAGGTTTTTGCTAGACACGAACAGAAATAAATTTTATCGCTGTGTCATTTAATTTTATCTGGTTACATTTCAGTCCCTTACTTGAAATTCAAGTTTCACAACGGTCTTAGAACTTAATTCAGTTCTATCTTCTATTCACCCAATGTTTTTCCCTCCACTTTAAATTGTTCGAGGCGTTGACTTTGCGAACTCAATACGCCGTTTCTCAGTGTAACAGCCTCGGCGGGCCAATATTCGGACCTTTCCTCAAATGAAAAGATCCTAATCTCACTTTTTATCCAATTCTTTACAATCCAGTTAGGATTGGCCTTGGTTAAAAGGGCAATTGCTGAAAGCTGCTTAAGGAAAGATACAGTGATTTTTATTTGGAGCAATTTCCTAACGTTGTATTTTTTATTCATTTATGTATCTTACTTCCTACTAATTGACCGAGCGAGCGAAGCGAGCGAAGCGTCTACGTTTCGAGACTGGCCAAAAATGCTCTTGTCCGGCTGTCTGTCTGTCTGTCTGTCTGTCTGTCTGTCTGTCTGTAATTCTCTACAGGTCGCATTTTTCAACCGATTTTGACGAAAATTTGGCATATGTATAAATTAATTAAACCTACAAAATGAGTAGAATAAAATTTTGAAAAACATTTTTTTTAGAGTACCTACCATACTCGCAAAGTGGGAGTGAACTTTTTTTTTCTTGTGAATCCCATAGTGTGGGATATCGTTGGATAGGTCTTTCAAAAATATTGCTGGTGTGTGAATACCATTTTTTCGATTTAGGGATCCGTTGGCGAAATATTAAGCTATAAAGCGGTAATTTTTGTTAGAGTCACGTGTCCCCCCCCCCCTGCCAGCTAAACGGTTGCTTCTGGAAATGTGAAAAAATTCATGGCAGTAGCATATATAACGTAGTTACAAGGAAAACTATTACGGCTAAGTAGGTTCTATTAGTTTTTGAGTAATAGTGGATCGACTTAAGAAAGTTGAAAAAATAAATTATGTTCATAGAACTGCATACGTAAAATGGAAAATTATTTTTTTCCGCGTGATATCCATGGTGTGGGGTATCGTTGGATGGGTCTTTCAAAAATATCGCGGGTGTGTGATAAACATTTTTCGATTCAGGGATCCATTTGCGAAATATTAAGCTTTAAAGTGCTAATTTTTTCACTTTAGTAGGTACTTTTTCTGTTTCCAAAGTTGACTTTTGTTGGTTTCTTTTAGGTTTGGTTTATAAGGGCTGGCGAGGTCTACTGTTCTCACGGAACTACTAGTATTATAACGGCTAGTGTATAATTAATATAATATAGTTTTGGTTTCGTATAATGTATAGCACGTCATATAGACTATAGCCACCTTGTAATCCAACTGTGGACGAAAATAGGAATTTGACAAAATGAAATTGTCTAAGGCAATTATATTTTTGTAAAAAATATACGTAGTTAGATGCTATAGTTAGAATTTATCTTCTTTTTCTTTTAAGAGTGCTTTAAATTGTGATCCGAATACCGCACTTACAAACAAGTAGTATATTACAAAATGTTATTAGCTTTGTCTAATTTGTAAGAGGTATAGATATCGTAAAACATTGTGTTCTGCCTGTGGTAATAGGTATTTTACCCACGCACACATCTACGTGTAATGATACACGGGCACGTCTCATTTCGCCAAATGATCCGGGATTCGATTTGAAGCGACCTGCCATTAACCTGTGCCCGAGCGACTCCATTTAAGGAAAATTACTTTTTCTGCAAACTACGACGAAAGAGGGATTTTTTACACATAAAATATATTTTTACTGCTTTCCTGTAGCGCTGCTATTACGTTGATGTGGTTTTTGGTTTATCAGTTTGATCTCATGGATAGAAAATCTTTTTCTAATTTATTATGGCTATCATAATGATTTACATTCTCAAGTTTGAGGAGCTTTCAAAAATCTGACCGACTAAGTAATTACGAATAGATGCAAATTACATTAAGACTCTTAATAAAGGCCATTTCATTATTATTGAAAGAAAACTAAATTAAATACTTATGTACCTATGATTTAGAACCACCTATCAAATCCAATCAAATCAAAATATACTATAATGAGCACCAAATTATATGAAAATTTTACATTATGATAATTTACTAAACTGTGTACAATCAAAAGGCGGCCTTATCGCTTTCAGCGATTTCCACCAGACCTATATTATATGAAACATTCAAAATTACAGATACTTTATTTAAATATGCGAAATAGTACAAATTTTAGACTAGCGCGCTTTGTCTACATTAATAAATACATTGTACGGGTCTTGGAAATAAAACTATTCGCCTTTTTAAGACCCGTGTTTAATTTATGAACAAATCGGACTATGCTTTCGATCAAAATTTTTTTTCTGTATAATGGGATACTTAACGCATTTTTTTATATAAATTAAAGCTGCGTGCTCACTCCACCATAATGCTTTTTTCTACTATACTGACCTGACCTATCTGTAGAAAATCTTGCCCCGTCCCTCTCTCAGTCCACTGGCAACTCTGAAAAGGTACGTCAATCTATACAACGCAGCGTCTTAGATAAATCCTAAGCCTTAATACCTTCCCCGTCATAAATCAACATTAATGCTCCCAACATATTTACCTACATTTTTCCCATTCGGATGAAATCCCAAATTTTTCATGCCGCGCAACACCGCCCAAATCTGTCAAAGCCGTAGGTCAGCGGTGGGTGTCACCCGGCCGCAAGATGTCTGCAGCTAAATTAATGACGTCGCATCACTCAGATATCATTCAGGACGTCCCACGTGCGGGTGGATATATGGGGCAGATACGCCCGCCCCAGTGAGCGACAAAGGAAAATGACGACGCGTCGCGCAGGGTTAAGAATTTGTAACGACGTTTGCCTTGGATAATGTATTTTATGTTTACTTGTGCATGCTTGATCGGAAATCGCACGGGCTGTGGTCGAGTTGTTTTAATATTTCGTAATTAATTTAGCAGATTAAGATACTAATATTATTTAAATTGCACTCAGAGTGCAGTTTAATATCTCTATTTTAGGTACCTACTTCTTACTCCAATAATTGTTTATCCATGTGAAATGGTCGTTGTCAGTTTCAGTTCCATATCCGAGCGTATTCAATTACTTTAAAATACTTTAACGTTATTTATCACACTTGAATGGTTGTAGTGTCCGACTAATTCGCATATTACTTACATTTACTTACCTATTAAATATCCCACATGTCACAATGCCAGAAGACAAGAGTCTTATCATTGCGTCCTACCCGTATTGGACGTACGATCGACCGCACGTCAGTGGAAACGACTGACGTGCGGTCGACTGTACATTCCGTTAGGAACTATTATGTAATCTGTGGTACGGAGCTGAAACGTGGACACTGACAATGGGCCGTTACTATTAGTCCAGGAGTGGTCTAGTGCCGGCTGATGATGATTAAATATTTTTGGAGACGGTCATCGTTACCGTTTTAAAAAAGTCTTATCTGTCTTAATAAGGTTCTAAAAATTAAATGTATGTTAATATTGAATTATGTTGAACTCCTGTGGTATTCCATTGATTTAATTTAATATCTTCATTGTAATTTCTGAAAACACGTCGATAGCCTAACATAGATCGAATATTTTAAACAATTACTCAAACGGTCTCCCTAATGATGTGCTATTTTGTATCAACAGCTTTTTTATCAGTCGCTTTCATTGTTTACTTCGAAATCTACAAGATAAATGAACCCAGTGGATTAATGACTTCATGTCTGCCCCGAGCAGGGCAGACAAATTCATAGAATTTGTCTGGTCTATCACCCTATAAATAGCTTCCTCGTAACTTCTACAATTATTTGTAATAATTATATTTTTTCCAAATGCTTACAAAATAGTGTGGCCAAAATAATCAGAAAAAGTTAAACCTGAATTTCAAACGTACGTTCATAAACTTTTATGTGAGATCATAAAAAAATTATATCTCCAAGAAATTCTGCAGCTATGAACCGTTTCATCGCAACGAATTAAGCTAAGTGCAAAAGGTCCTTCTGATCATAGCAGAGTACCTATCCATACTAATATTATAAAGTCAATCTGTTTCTTTGTTTGTTATCTTTTCTAAACCGTTGAGCGGATTTTGATGAGGTGTGGCGATTGTAGAACCCTGAGACAAGACATAATATGCTACGTTTTCTGCGGGAATAACTTATCCCACGCGAGCAAAGCCGCAGGCAACAGATAGTCATAAAATAACTACTCGCAAATCTCTCAAGCCTAAGTATTTAATAATTATTTTTATCTCAAACTATTTTCCATGTTCTTTTGTTAGGTTCTCTGTCTTTCTCGAAAGATCGATATCAAAGTAAATCGAGGTGGTTCTTCTAAACATCTTTTGATCGGAAACGGACCTTTCTCAAATCGAAAGATGTAATCTTTCCTTCTCGTATTTGATTCCACTATCGTTCAGAATCCCAGGTACATTGTACCATTACGCTTTGTACCCAGGGGACCGGCTATACGCGACTATATGACCCTAATACTCGGTTCAAAAGAAAACTAGTATGCCAGCGGGTTTTACTGCAGATTACTTCGAATAAAGTTCGTGATTTCTTGTGAACTTTTTAAGGTGAGAATGGGGCGGGATTTTAAGGAGCGGTTTGAAACTTTATGACAAAGTAAAAAGGATAGTAATTCTTACTCATAACTGAAAAAATTTTGTTTTCGTTTGAAATATTGTAGACTGAGCGAAGCAAAAGAGGTGTGTCAGGATCGCAATACTTGGCGCTCCGTTTTTTCTTCCTACCCCGCCAGGGACATAGCGTGAAGATATGTATGTATATTGTAAATCATAGTGTGACATATTTTTCATAAGAAAAATTCTGGTAAATTGATTTGCTATGTCCTATCTTTTGATAAATAAAGCAATACAATTTATTTAATTCCAAACTAGGAAATAATATCTAGGTTACCCGAACATGATTTTTCTTGTACTGCACATTTAGTTATCCATACTAATATTATAGACGGGAAAGTAACTCTATCTCTCTGTTAGTTGGTTATCTTTTAACGATTAAACCGTTGAATGAAATTTGCGGTGGACATTGAACTCTGAGATAGTACATAGGCTACTTTTTACCGCGAGAAATTGTTCCAGCGGGAAAAAAACCACGCGAGCAAAGCCGGGGAAACAACTAGTATTATAGTTCATAAAGATCTCAACTCATTAAAACAATTATTTTTTAATGAAAAACTTACTAATCTTACAAACTTAAACAGAAATAAGGGTCATGCACGATAGTTCCCTTCTATGTCAACAACGACTTTTTGTTTAACCCTGTAACCGCTGGGGAGCGGCGTAAAAGGTTTTGTTGATAAAAGCCCGCATGTTTCGATTTCAAGTATCAAAGGAAATTTTGAATATTGGGCCTTAATATTTACAAACTTATTCTGTAATAGCTAAATATTTTACCAGCATGTACTTATAGCCCGCAGTACTTATTTTCCGACAGTAAATTCAGTTTTACTATACTAAAAATTATTCTATGTGTAAGTCTATCTTATTTAAAAACTATCACAACCAAGTATCATCAATTCTTTAAGTTTAGTTCATCGCACAAAGTAAAAACTATCGCATAGATTCAGATTAAGTTTTAATTTCATCCGCGTTATGTTTATTTTATTGTATCGCGATAGGAACATGCCGATTGATGTAAACGACATGAGCCAATTAATACGTCCTTGAATGAAATACATTACTTTTTAAATCAAAGTTATACAAATAATTCTCCTGTAATTTATCAATAACTTCTTCTGTATCTGTAACGTATCTAATTATAAAAAGGAAGCCAGAAATAATTCAAAGAAAATTAGAGCAGGCTATAGAGAGATCTGTAAATCGGCGGTCGTTACATCTAAACGAGCGATTTTCTCCCAGGAGTGGGCAATAAAATCGCAAGAAAATCTCTTCAGTCTTATTAAAGGGACCCTCTTGGTCATTACTCTGTTTTGGCGGAAAATTAAATGAGCCCCGTGTCTTTTGTGTGTGGCGTTTGAACCGACTTTATGGGCAAAATCTGGATGGATAAAATTTGGTGATTTGCTCTTTGTGTTTTCAAGGTGTTTCCTCGGTTATTTTTGCTACATTAGGGATACTTTTCTGAGAGTGATTGTCATGACTTTTGGTAAAATTGTTTTAAATTAAGTGTTTTAAATATTTTTTAAATAAAGGAATAAATAGTAATAATTATTATTTCTTTATTTCTTGAATTTATTTATTGATTGAATCGTGTATTAATTTGTCTTCTTTCTAATATTTTACAAGAATTAAAATGCGACGAATATGATATTGTTTTCCGCGTACTACATTCTGTAACAGGCTATAGTTTATCACTAACTAAACTAATTATATGGAATGGCATGGAGTTCTCTTAATGTCTGTAATTTAGTTCAAGGTTAATACAGATTTATCAGTGAGCTCATTGCCAAGTTAAAATGTCAAGAAAAGGGAAATAAGGCGTTTCTAACAGCAACGCTACAATACAGTTTATTTATAAGCCAACTCAACATGATTTGCATAACTTAAACACAAAAATATTCCTTAGCGAACTCGGAGCTTCGCTCGCTAAAGGAATACCATAGGAATACCTTATAAGTAAAGAAATGCCATACATACACAATACCCTCTGAAAGGGAGTACGAAATAAAATCCATTGGAAACGTTAGATCGGATAAGTACGGTTCTGATTCTTTACTGCCAGCGAAAAAAGTTCCGACCCTTCGGATTCCTTGGGCCATTTGACACGCAATTTTATGAGCACGTTTCAATAAAACGAATTCATGAACGCTGTATTGTTGGATAAAATGGCTCAGAGCTAAGGATAGTGTTTAAGTGAAAAAAGCCATAAAAAAAAACAAATCTCCTTACTCAGTTTCTACAAGGTCGATAACGTCGTTATCAGTAAAGTATTTTTTCTTTTTTTTTCATTATTTTTCTTAGTTTTTTAATATCCTTAAAAATTTGACATAAATACAGACATCTTAATCACCAACTTTCAAGGTGGTAATTTTTCTATGCGATAGGTTTTTTTCTATAATCTGAGTTAAGTATCTAGTGTTAAGTAGTGTACCGACAGAATACTATTCTGTCTAGTGTTAAGTGTCTAGTGTATTCTGTCGGTTATAGGTATAGAAAAATAACTATTTCTATAATCTGAGTTAAGTATCTAGTGTTAAGTAGTGTAACTGACAGAATACTATTCTGTCTAGTGTTAAGGGTCTAGTGTATTCTGTCGGTTATAGGTATAGAAAAATAACTATTTCTATAATCTGAGTTAAGTATCTAGTGTTAAGTAGTGTAACCGACAGAATACTATTCTGTCTAGTGTTAAGGGTCTAGTGTATTCTGTCGGTTAGAAAAAAACTATTTCTTTAATCTGAGTTAATTATCTAGTGTTAAGTAGTGTAACCGACAGAATACACACTTAACTTAATTAACACTATAGTGTTAAGTATCTAGTGTATTTTGTCAGTTTGAATCTTTCTGTCTTCTCTTCTTGATTATATTTATCTTTATTTAATATGTTACCTGTTAGTTTTGGTTTAGCTGTTTCTGTAATTTACTAAGTTGCCATTACGATGTGCCTTTCTTAATCTTTTACGCTACATTTATAAAACACAAACGTTAGAATTATTCGTATCCTTTTTCTCTACAGCACTGTCTTACGTTTCAACTCGTTTACGTTTATCTGTTCGCTTCTTACATCTTTGTCTGGAGTGTTTTAAGTATTCAAGCGTTTATGGTATTTTATGTGTCTATTCAAAATGAGAATTACATGATATTGCGTTCCATCTTCTCCTTTGGGATTAATGAAAATATAAAATAATGTTAATGTGGCTTTTTAAGACTCTTCTAGATACATTTTAGATGTAAAGTTGTTGTGTTGAATGGATTATTAAAATAAATTACTTTTAGCAGTCTCTTATCGTGTCCATAACTAATGTAAAGCAAATATTAATAAAATTTATTTGTTTTAATATTTATGTTACCTGTTACAATGCTAGCTACTGCTCCACTACTTAGGGCTTCTTTCACCACTTCCTGATATTGTTACAGATAGTAATATTAGTGATAAACTAATCTATCAGATAAATCTGTGTGATAAACTATATAAAATATATAAGATATAGGCAATCAGATACCTGTGAAACCAAAAAAATAGGCTATCAGTCAGATAACCTGCAGATAGGGTATCTGGGACTTTATCAGCAAGCGGTGTAAGAGGCCCTAAGACTCCTACCCTGGCTATCAGGTGTCTCATTGTAACTACTTATTCTATTTTTAATAAGTTGATGGACGGTCACTTGGTCTCATACAGACAGCGTCAAATATTACAATCAAAATGTTTGCCACTACAATAATTATACTGAATCAGGACGCCGAACGGCGTTCTGTTGCAATCGGTAATTCCTACCCAACGTCATACGGCGGCGGGCGTCACTGTCCTTAGTACCTTATACCAGGAAGGTTCGAATCTCTTTGGTGGCGCGCGCTCCCTATGGAGACTGCATCTTGCATATTTAGTATGGGAACCACTGGTGCCACTTACAGGGGGGTTGCGGACAAAGGAAGCGGTGTAGCGGGAGGAGGTTGCTAATGCTAATACAAAGAATGCTTTTTTTACGTGTCTTTAAGAGGCCGCGAGCACGCACCAAAGAGATCTTAACTCTATGCCTTATACCTTAATTAGAAAATTTCTAAGCAGGGAGAGACGTGAAAGAGTAGGCCTCTTATTAACATATGAAAACATGTTACATATACCTTTATTTTTTCTCGACTCGAAGTCCAAAATAATTTTTTAATATGTTTTTTTATTAAAGTGCCTCTTTAACTATTTATTGTATCTCTCACGAGATGAAACTGCTCAGCAGTAACAATATTGCGATGGTAAACATAAAATAAATAATACCTACTAGGTACCAGATTGAATTAAAATATATTTTCCGAGATTATCAGAATATTATCCTCAAAACACCTTGATGAGATGTCTCAATCACGTGGTTTACTGTGACCCAGGGCTGTTTCCGAGAGAAAACATTGCGAGGTTATTTTGTTAAATTACCAGAAATGGGAGACGTTTTAACGAAGCTCAAAGGCGACTCGGAGGGATCCTCGCAATTGAGTGTCGTTACACTTTAAATGACGGGCTAAAAAACTCATGAACCGCTCGAAAAAGACGGAATGAAGAGAAATCGCTTTTCTTTTTGACGATTAAATGTAAATGTTTTGTGAGGAAGATCTTACAACACTTTTTAAACATAAAGGTTAAGTAGTTAATGAGTCGGTAGTATTATAGTTTTTAATAATTAACATTTTAAACTACAGAACTGTGGGTTTTTTCCTCTACTGTTTCCGTTTTACAATTTTATTTTATTTTTAAAAATACAGTTATGTATTTTTTTGTTTTTTTTTGTAACAAAGAAAATTTATAGGTTTATCATTTTTCTTATTCGTATAAACTTGCATTTACAAAATGTCAATTTTCCCAATGGCAGACACATCGTCACAGGTTATAAATCCTGAGAAATGCTCGCCAGTATTGTTCTAGTGAGCAATCGTGCAAGATTAATAGTGTAAATCGTTGGTGCAGTATGCAGTGTGTTCAATAAATCACTGCGCAGGATTCGAAAGCTTCCGACTATCAAATACAGAATCGGTTATTGCTTCACATTTGACAGTAATTTCTTCATCATCCTATAACCTTGTCCTAGAAAAAATATGCCTTGGTAGTGGCAAATGGAAAAATTGCTACAAGAAAACAACTATTTCGGGAAAGTATCCCAACAAACAATAAGAAAGAAATCATACCTATCTTTAAATTATGTTGATGGCCCTCAAAGTTTTGTATACTTAAATGAATTTCGAACGTAGACAGTTTTTTTTATCTTTAATTTTTTTTACATTAAATCTTTAATTTATGATGGCTGTCCCAAAGTTACTCGTACCTTTTTCTTTTTAAAATCACCATAAAGTACAAAAGCAAACATCAAAGAAGTAATTATTGTGCCAAGGTGTTTTAATTAAGGCATCAAAGCCTCAATTTGGAAAGGCTTCGGTGTAAAAATCAACATTGTTTCTCAAAAATTATTATGCGATACAAAAGTGCTTGAGAGATCTAGTGGCACTGATCGGTCTACAGGAGAGCGAGACAGTGGAGTACTGCGTACTCTGCATACACAAGGAACACTGGAACGAAGCTGAAAATAGAGTATTATAAGTATAGAGAAATAGTCTTAATACGTCTATTTACCATTCATCGGAACTATTTAACACAATATGTGCATTACACTAACTGTACTAAGGATTTACAGAACATTTAGAAAAGTCTCAAACAACTTGCTTTGCTCTCGTCTACGAATTCCGAGACCCAGCACTTTAGCCGTAACCACTTCAACCACTTTATATTTTGGCTGTGCTTAGACTCTAAACCATCCCAATATTTCAGTCTATATTTAAACTCGGAGTTTCGCAACGAGAGTGTTTTTCTACCACAGAAATAAATCTAGATAGATAATCGCGCCAATATGAAGCAATATAATGCGCATAATCTATCTTAGCTTTATTATTATTTGTGATGGGGCGCTCTTTCAAAGGCTTCTATCACTGCGACCATTTCTGATCTATTGTGATCGGCGCCTCTTATCGTAGAGTTTAAAATACATAACAAAATGATCGGATGATTATCTTCATGGTGTTATAGCTATCCAAACTTTGACAAAAAAGGGTCAGTTAGTGATATAAACTGCGGGATAAGTCCGTACGTAGTTTTTATTCTTAATTGTAGTTTCTGTAAATTTTGGTACAATAAAGCGTTTACATACATACTACATACAGGTGGGTGAAATTAAGAAGTATGAGAATTTGAGCCCAGACATATTTCCATTATCTGCAAATGCTCTCTTAGTGACTCCATAACTCAAGAAAACATGTAGTTCCCCACCATAACTGCTGCCAGTTTCGGCTCAAAGGCTTTGTGTGTATGATGATGTATAATATTAGTCTTTACGTAGAAGCCAGTGAGTGGACTATATGACATTCTATTGTACTTTCAACCTTATAACAAAAGCGTGTGGTCGGTCGTCAGATAAATACTTCCGAGGTCAAGTTAAGGCGCGGTGTAGACTAGATGAGTTTAGTCCGTTACTTGCAGGCTTTAGTTATTATCTAGCCGATGCCCCGCGACTCCATCCGCGTTATAAATATCATATACTTTGTATTTTCCTATAGTTAAAAAACCGATACCACAATACAAATTTCACCTCGGTCCCTCCCGTGAAATGTGAATAGTCAATAAATGGCGCTAGGTGTATTTTACAGCGTACTTAATAATTGATAAATACATATTTTACATATTTTTTGCAACAACAGCTTAAAAACTTAAAGTAAAAATCAATAGTAAAACTAAAAGTCACATAACCAACGACAAATAACAAATAAAATATGTATGTATACCTATACATATTTAAAAGAAAGTGTGTAAATAAAAGGTTAAATGTTATTTAAAATCTTTATTATCTATGATAAATACATACATGTATTTAACCTTTTACTTACATACTTTCTTTTAAATATCTATAGGTATACATACATATTTTATTTGTTATTTGTCATTTGCTTTCTTCTCTGTTCCTCTCTAATCTGAACACACCTTTAAGAGAATCGTTTATGGTATAGCCGCAAAAACCGAGGTCGAAATAGTGCTCGGATTTCTGTTTTTTATGGTGAATGTATGTTCTGCAACATACTTTTGTTATATTTTATAGTACTTTTATAGCTTGTTGCTAATAGCTGTGGTTTTATGGGGTCCCTCTTATTATTGGTACATTATTACTCTTCTTGAATAATAGCAATAGAAGTACAATAGGTAGCAACCACACTTTGAGTTGCACCCAATCGATTTTGACACCCATAGAATGCTTTTATTACTGATCCATATGGGAGTGGCAAATTTTTTTGATTGATGGTTGCACCGGCCATTAGACCGCAGCGTTGGCCTAGTGCTTTGAGCGTTGCTCCGGCGAGTTCCGTAGGAGAGCCCGGAGACTCCCAATGTGCACTGAAGGTGGCCACCGAGGGGGTTTTAGGGGTATAAATCCCACAAACCTAGGAGGTAGGGTATCTCAGGAAGATTTTCCCACGTAAACAAAAAAAAAGTGATTTGTGCTTGACCATTGACTAGCAACATTGATGGTACAAGTGACAACTTTGTATCCTTAGTACCATCAATGTTTGGTTTGATTCCCGATAAGGACAGATAACTTTGTGTTAGTTGCAAGAGCCTGGTTTGGATGTTATATTTCATCGTTGTTTCTAAAAAAACTCAACTTTTTTTTTCAAAGAATGAAAATACACAATATTCTTAGACACAATAAATCTAACAATGAAATGTTAAAAACCTATCAGCCTAGCTTGTACTTGGTTGACAGTTTATACATATTTTACTCCACAGACCTGAATGTTACTCCTTTTCCTCAGACGTGAGTAATAAATATAAAATCAGAAGCGAAAACTTTTCCTTTATATCATAAAAGTAACGAATGATTCGTGCGCTGGCACGTAGCTACGTAAATTGTTTTCCATATGAACATATATTTATTTATGGATGTATTGTTCAAGGAGATACTTATTTGATGTCTTGCTGGAAGCAACTGGGGAGTCAATGCTCAAAACTGTAAGCATAATGCACGGCAAAGATAAAGAGGCTTTTAAAAGAGAATGAAACCGTTTTATCATTCTCTTATAAAAGTAATTTTAGAAATTAACATAAATTAACTTTACTATATTTAAGTATGTTTTTATACAATGGCGAATCAAAATAATATTTCCTATTTAAATAGGAATAGATACCCTGACGGTTACAGATTTGTTAATGCACTGATCAAACCGCTAGCTGAAGGGGTTAGAGCACTTTTGTATGAAGCCGATGATACCTAAACTTTTTGTCTGTTTTTTGTGAGTTTTTTAAAATTTGCTCGGCCATTCTGGCAACTTTGCAAGTTTCTAAGTTAAGTTTGGTTCAAATGTGCAATGTTTCTCATATCGGCCGCGCGAATTAAAAAAAACCAAACATCAGTAAAAAAAAGTTTAGGTATCCCAAATAACTATGCTCTATCCCCTTTAAAAGCTAATTATGGTAAGCTAATTTAAAACTTTTACAAATATAAAACATTAACTTAAACATTCTACAAATATAATATGAGAAAATATTTAAAAAGGATTTTTTAAAACTGTACCCCTTACTACTTTTACTAAATACCTACTTATATAAGTGTAGTAACTTACATACTTACCTATATTTACTTATTTTCCAGTTTAATCATAGTCTGAAACGCAGTGGTCGTTGCCAGGCGACTCAAATCTCTAGGCCGCCAAGCACTCTGCGATTGTCATCACAATGTGGAACCGAAAAACCTTACATAGGCGTCTACGTCTCTTATGGTCGGGCCATTAGATTAGCGACCTTAAATATTAATTAAAAAGTAAGAGTTTCTCTTCTTTATCTAGAATCCAAAAAGAATTATCACTATCATCGCCACTATCACTTTTAAATAAGAGTGTCAATCAAAAATCTCTATAAAATATTATGAAGATTTTCGAGTTATTACTCTTCTCCACCAAAACTACTGAATGGATTCGAGTAGGGTGAGCGGAAAACCTATTCAAGGGACGAGGGACGTTTACCTATTAAGTAAGGAACAAATTATTGTAACAACCATAGGCTCAGATAAAATCGAAAAATGATAAATTGAAACATTCATTTACGAGCGCTCTTTGAACCTTCGACCACGTTCAAATTCGGCTTGTAAATGATTTTTCAATGTTATTTTTCTTTAATTAAGTTGTTTATAGCCTGAGCAAGTATCTGTGGCCTGTGTCAAAGTAGGTAACTAGATTTAAAAACTTGGAGAAATCACTGAGAAATAGGCCCATAATATACGATCTCAAGATAGCTTGTTCGTCAGTGTGTTTTAAATTCAATAATATTTTAACTAACTGTAAAAGTTATGACGTGGACAAACTGGATGTCGAACGCAAAATAGAAGATTCTCCCTCCGAGACCCGCAGTTTTCGTGGCCCAGCAATATAGTCGGTCACAACAAGAAGCGGAAGGGTTTCCATTTCCACTGAAACGTTTTCGCTCAAATCCCAACCGAAGCGTGGCTACTTTGTGTTATTATTGGTCGCTATTTTCATTATAGCAAAGACAAATCTACTCACTATTACTAATCATTAGATCATAGAAAAAATTACAAAAATATTTAATTTTTTTTCATATTTTAGGCTTAGTTATCAGTTAAAATTATACCAAAATAAACAGTTTAATTGACTATAAAAAGTATAATTATACCGCTCGGAAGTGCACTGTTACTACTGGAGTAGTAATACATAATATAATTATAATATTATACCTGAAGGTGTAATAGTGTTATTTAATCAATCATTCATTTACAATCGACTTACTCTTGACCTTGCTAATCTCAAAAAAAGCAAATCCGGTTTGCCTATTTCTTTACCAAGTGTAACTTTGCGTTTAGAATGAAACTAACGAAATTTCTCTAGCAGTCAGTGTGGTGGAAAACAATCGTTCTAACACTCAGAACAAAAACTTTGGCTCGATTCTGAGTATTAAACACAAATTACTTAATTTTTTTTCTCTTTGCAGGTACAGAGAAAAGTTCAAATTGATGTTGGTAAGTTTTCTTTCTAAATGTGGTTTTGTTTGAATAAGTAGTTTATGTCCATAATTAACCTAATTGTTTTGACGTGAACCGTCTGTAACATCGGCTTTTTACATAGAATCACTCGGAATTATTATATTGAAAGTTGACACGGGTGTCAAGAAAATGTTTCACGTGAAACTCTGCTGCTGTACCAACGCAGTCTACGCCATTTTTTACTATGTAAATTTGTTGTATTTTTCATTATTAGTTGTATTTTATACAATTCACAACCGCACCACATCACCAATGCATGAAATCTTTTCACAGATTACAATTTGATTATAAGATTGCGATTGAATGCCCCACAAACAGATCACAAAACGATAGTAGAAAGCCTGACAGAGTACTCGCGATTCGAATCCAATCTATTCAGAGTACTCCCCAAGTGTTTGCTTGTACAACAGCGGAACTACCGGACGATTTTAGGGTTCTGTTGAAACGAGAACCTTATCAGCGGAGTGATTTTTCTTTTTCCCCAATATTTTTTGTAAGTCATGCATATAAGAAAGAGTGGGTGTGGTGGAGCGCATTAGGAAAGGCCTATGTCCAACAGTGGACAATGTTAGGGGATGATAATGAAAACACAACTACAAGAAGGTATTTGAAAGGCTTCAAACTCAAAAAGTGAATGTAGTCAGATCAATCAATGTAACATTGATCTGACCAAGGATACATGACGCTCTGGGTGCATGACTGAAATCAAAGTTGCGTTGGGTACAATCTACGTAATAAAATGAGTGAATGTACATAAATGACGGCAATTAAGCCGTGTACTGGACTGACCAAAACAAAATAATTTTCTGTACTGATCATTTTTAGTAAGTAAGTAACGCTTTATCTTCCTCTTTAGATTTCATCTAAGACTGCAATTGGCTAAACTCTTGCTAAGAGGAGCTGTGGTTTTAAAGACAATGCAACTTTACAATATATGGAACGATATAATGACAGAACCCTTTTAGTTGTAAACTACGATCTTTGCTGCCTTTTTTAACTTTTTAATGGAATCTTATTACTAAGACTGTTTGCTTACCTGCTTGTTGATTCTGCTTTATTCGAGTTTTATTAGAGAACCGCCGGAAATGTTTTATTTGTTTGTTTTAAATTTAGGAGAGTGTTGTTGACAGACTAAAAGAAGGCCAGTGTTTAATTTAATAGGTATTACTATTATGTTTTTGTGCCTAAAATTAATGATGTAATATTTTATCGATAAACTATTAAATACATAATTTATTTACATAGAAAAAAGTATATTATGTTTTCAGCCGACGAAATAAACAAAAGAGGAGGAGGTTCTCAAGTCGACCCGTATATTTTTTTATCATTATTTTTTTTAATGTATGACCACGCATATATATATTTTTAAATAAATTAAAAACAGAAACACTAAATGCGAAAGGCAATATCACAGTAATCATCTATGCATTTTAATAATTAAAATTTGAATTTACATTATGTATAAACTTTTCATTCAAAGCGTAAGCTTCATAAATTATCTGTTAGTCTGCAAAGTTTCTTCCAAAGTACTCATGTGAATTACGTGTCTGGTAAAATCTTACGTCTCAGTTTAAGTATCGAGGTAAGCGCTCCGAAATTCGCTAATTTTATTATTCTCCTTGAAGATCCAACGAGGCTGTTTATCAGTACTACTTTTATACATTCATCACCGATATCTCCGAGGTTCTAATTCTATACCTACTCTCTTAATTCAAACCCTCACCTTCATCGGAATCTATAAACCTTTCCTCTAACTATCGGCCTATCCTCAGGCTCAAATGGGATATACTATGCATCCTGATCAGTTTAAGCCTTTGCCGTAAAAAAAAGTTAGGTCGTTCATAAATTGAGTGAGGATAAAGGAAAACCTTTTTTTGTGAAAATGACACGGCGTTTGCAACTTTCGGGTTTGTTTTAAAACGGACAAAATTCTGAACGAATCTGTTCTGTCAGATGGATTGTATAGGTTTGGAGTATAATTTGTCACAATATTAATTTGTAAAATTTGTACTGCTATGTTGGATAATTTAGTTTTATTTTTGGTAATAAAATATCAGAGCTTAGGAAACACTGAAACCTCAAAATTAATAGAACATCAGCATAATAAAATTTAAGTCTTAAAAAGTTCCGTGCGGATATTATTCAAACACGGAGAACGGAGAGCTATCTCAATAATTAAATCAACGATTCATAGCATCCGATACTCCTCGGCTCATGAAAAATGCAACGCAGCAATTTGCGAGATGGTCCCTACGGCGGATAATTTCAGACTTTTTACGCCAACATCGCCCCAGTGGCTTAGTACCGATAGATTATTTAGTTATTTGAAATTCTCCGCTTCCATCGTAGACTATGGTAATGTGTAAGTGAATAAAAATGAAGTGTGTCGTCTTCAGCGTCTACTAGTATCTACCTATTAGTTAAGCACAGCACGAGCCGAAGGCGAGTGCGTATTGAAGCCGAGATGGAAATGGTCAATGCTCACGCGTTTCTTACGACGTTTTTCAACATAATTTGCGAGAAAAAAATGTATTTTATGCATAAGAGTTATCATTGTGCATTCGTCTGTCAGTAGAGTAGAGATTGATAGGTACCGGTATTTTTATTCAGTTGAAATCCAATTTTATTCAACTTGAGAGATAAAGTAGGTCGAAGAAATCCTTTTTAGCTACTATTTTTGGTGTACTGAATATTTAATCGCCACGATTAGGTAGCGGTATTTTCTGAATGTGCTAATGTTTTGACTTTATATTAGTATAGTTCTAAGCGTCACTTCTTATATTTCTATAATTCATTAATCTAACTATATTCAACTGCAGACACTTTAGGTAACTAGTTAATCGTCTTTCACTCGTTTTTTTTCTTAATAGCAACTTGATAATTAATCAAATTAGGTATAAACATTTTCGCCCTTGCTCGGAGGTGCTCACCACGACGACGGTGACTCACAAAATTTGTTAAGATCCAATAAATTATCCGGTTTAAAAAATAATCGAACTATGCAAGAAAAAAATTTAGCAAGTAGTGACAAAAAAACTTCCTTTTGAGTACCTTTATTTTTCCTTGTGTAAATGTCACAGGCAATGTAAACAACGTGTGAATTGCGTTTTGGAAACCTTTCAGGTGTCAGTCGGCCTGTCAATATTTGAGATCTTTTGAGGTTTATTGTTAATATATCTGAGGTAAATACCTACCTACCTATTTGATTTTCTTATTATTTGTATTTTCGATAGTATTATAAGTAATTTACTTACACGTTACAATACAGCAGTACAGCTGGACGATTCCCCTGGTCAAACTATACTGTTTTCGAACCCAATTTTATTTCTAGAACCAACTCCAACATAACTCAAGCACAGAGGACTTAATACTCTAGTCGTGTACCTTCGAGTAGACATCGAACTTACCTCCTACAACATAGAACCACCCAAAAGGTTGGTAAAAGTCTGTCGACAGTAGAATGTCTGTTCCCCCAACAATGTCATATTTAGCACGTCTCCCCAAAGCCACAAGTTTGGCGCTCGCCGCACGAAAATGCTGAAAAATATATCATTAATTAAGCGAAAAAGGGAAAGGGTCCGAAAAGATATTTCCGGGTAAAGGTTTAATTAACCTTGACCGCTGCCTTATTTTATTAGGCAGGTCGATGAATTATTTACCGCCTTAGCTGGACCCAAAACAGACTGTTTTTTCCTGATTAGACTGAGAGGAAGTGCCTAATCAGGGTCGTACCTCCCCCTGAGTTCTCCACCTGGGTGACATCAGATCCGACTTTCGACGTCCACTGCTGGACATGGGCCTTTCCCAAGGATCGCAACCATGCCCGGTCCTCCGCTCTTCAGTCCGTCGTCGGTCCATCTGACGGCAGGGCATCCCTCGGTAAAAATATGAACATAGTAATATTTTATCTTCTATTACTATGTTAATTCAATACCTACATAATAAATTTTATGTAGGTATAGGTAGGTAGGGGCTCTGGAGTCGTTTAGTGAGAATCGTTAACTTGCATTATTATATTGGCGGCCAGGCGACCTTAATCGAATTCCTTTGCAAATATTACGAAACTTTCCATGTTCCGTTTTATTAAAATATTGCGAAACTTATAGCAAAAAACTTATAGGAAATGTTCATTTGTATAATTAAAGAGCTTATCGGGGCGTTGCCCGCAGGAACTAAATACCAACAAATAATCTTTATTTACTCCACGAGTGACTTAAAGTTAGTTTGTGGAGTCTGGAGCCTGAGACTAGGCTACTTAGAGTAGCCTGGCGATACAGGACGCCAGGCCCCACCGTCGGACCAGGGCAGAGAGTTGTTAGTATACATAGAGCGCGCGTTAGCAAGTCTGAACTGTAAGCACGGGTCTGAACAGTCTCGAATTTTTCGGGGCGACGCTACTAGTCACAACACGTCAGTAGCGCTGATTGTTGCTCTCGCCGGTATTTATTTAGATTTGGAGTAATCATGGTGAAATGTGCAGTGCCAAGCTGTAAACACGATTCACGGAAAAGAATGATCTAGAAAAAATCTAGATAGAAGCGTCCATAGAACACCTGCTTACACTTGGCACAATGGGCAATGAGCGATGCGCGCGCTCTATAGCTAGTATACTAACTCTATGGACCAGTGACATTGGACATATTTTGTGGTTATCAAATATAAAAAAAAAAAGTTTATAAAATGAAAAAAATACTTTGAAATATAATAGAGTTTAATTAAATAAATGGGGTATAAAATAAGGAACTATTTCCAGGTAAAAAATTGCGGTTGAATTACGCCCACTACCTTCAAAATTCCTTCTGCTGGGAATTATAGGACTCCCGTGTGCTTTAAATCCCTGTTGGGAGTCTTTTTTATATAACCATCTTAGGAAGCCACTAGTGACCCTTACTTATTCGATTTGCTTTCCGCATCCTTGATTACCCTCGATACTTGTTAATTTACTATAAATTTTTGTAGTGACCCAATCGTGTCGTGTAGTCTTCTGACTCAATTATTATTTCAAGGCATTTATGAGGTCCCATTTGATTTGGAACGCCATTTGTTTTACAAGGTACAGTAATTAATTAAAAAATATTTAAATGCAATGAAAATTTTACTACCAACTAGGTTAAAACTCAATAATTACCGCCCGAAACACGTTGCGAAACAGATGTATTAACAGGCCATCCCTCCGATCCTCGTCTACTTCAAAACTTCCCGGGATTCCCCCACTGATAGTTCTCTTGTAATTATTAGTTGGTAACTTGACTTTAGAGGTCTCGTTAATCCGATGTGTATCGTGGCTCTTCATAGAGGTTTGAATTACACACTTAATGAATTAAAGGACTTTCAGTATACTCGTAACCATCATTGGTTCGATATTGAGATAGCTTTGACCAATCATGGGACTAATCAGGATTTAATACTGTTAGGGCTGCTCTGACTATCCTATACATAGAGTTCTTTGGTGCGTGCTCGCGGCCCCTTAAAGAGGCGTAAAAGAAGCATTCTATGGATGTCAAAACCGTGTCAAATGTATGACAATACTGTGACTCACACACATTCTCATTTTCAAACTCCATATAAATTTGTATTAGCAACCTCCTCCCGCTACTCCGCTTCCTTTGTCCGCACTCCCCCTGTAAGTAGCACCATTGGTTCCCATATTAAATATGCAAGATGCAGTCTCCATATAGGGAGCGCGCGCGCCACCAAAGAGATTCGAACCTTCCTGATCCTATACGTGGCTGAAATTAATGATACGGTAAAATTGATTTGTTGATATTAACGGTAGGTTGTAGAGAAACTGAAATATAAAATAAGATTTTCATAACGTTAATATTAATTAGGATAATATTAGGTATCAGGAAGGTGCCAGGTGCGACACGCGGAGGCCTGTAGGTGTTACTTAAGCTTTTTTAAATTTAATTGTTTTTAGAAATTAATGTAAGTAATTATTAGAACACCTAAATTACATTTTTAAATTAGACTATTTTTACTTTAGAAGAAGATGAGAAATCTGGGATTTGTTACATACAACAATAAAACTTTTTATAACACATTAAGTATCTATTGTTATGGCATTTAATATTCGTAAGATTTTAAATGATAAATCTGAATTTATGTTTTTTGATTTTCTACAACTTGATCAATCGAGTGTAGAGGCGGATATTGCAATTCATTTGCAGCAGCCTTAGTGACTATAATGACTATAATATGAATAGTTATTGAAAGGAAGCACTAGGTACCTAATTGCTACGGTTTTTCCTCATAATAGCAGTCAATGATTTCTTGCAATAAACTGACAATAAGACATTACCCATTTTTACAAAATTAAGTACCTACCTATATTTCTGAAAAACGGCAGGTTAAACCCCATCGTGCAGTCGCCCTTTGTGCGATGTTTTACCGGAAATTTATTTTCATTTCCAAAATTGTGAAAACAGACCTTTCAGAACACCAGTTAAGTGTGTAAAATGTAGCCCAATAATTCCACGCCCTGTTATTATGTAAATTTTGTACCACCGATTAAGTTATTTGCGAGTATTAAGCTCTTGGACTATAATTGCTGTAATCCAGAGCTTTATAAATGGTTCTTAACCGCGCTACTTTAATAAACTGTGAAAGGCGTCGGGGTAGGCTGTATATTATATTTTAATAGAGAATTTTTGATAAATGATGTTTATACACGATTCAACAGTTTTAACAGAGATTACAGTTTTTCTTTAAGTTTACATTTTAAATTTAAAAATAATAATAACGATTAATAGTAATTAAAGACGTCAAAGTTATAAATTTTTCAAAAGTCAAAGTTATTTTCAAAGTCAAAGTTCAAAGGTATTTTTTAAATGTTTATACTTTCGATTTGGCCATATATTTAACTAATCTAATTACAATGACAATAGCATCTTCGTTCATCATTAGCATCTCATCGAATTCGGTCGCCAGAGACCACTTCAAGGTTTATTTAGGTTTGGCGCTCTTAAAATAATCACCTCTCCATTTACCTGTCTGTCTGTGTATCCTGAATGATCTCAGAAACGGGAAACATTTGGTTTCGTATCTTCATACTGGAACACACAATTTAGCGGTAGAAATAGGTGAGAGGGTAAAATACCCTACTCTAGTTTGTATTGTAATCACCAGCAAATCGTGTAAGTTTATTCAAAATTGGTCTATTGAAATCAAAACTCAACCAGTCAGACATCTCTTTTTCATTGCACACCCTTGTAGCACTCCACTACACAAATCTGAAATTCAGAGCGGCTCTGAATAACAAATCGAATTGGAAATGGTAATCGAACTCCGGTCGATGTTATATGAGATGGTACGGTCGGCTACATCATCAATAGACTCTTTTGAACCATGTTACATTGCAGTACGGACTAAAATAAAACTTTTATTGCAGGTCCGCAGTGGTATTGCGCTGGGACTCCCCAGCATGAATTGTAATACTGACAATAACTGAACTTGGTAGGTCAAATCAAACAACAGCCTATTAACATAGTATGTCCCCACAGCTGGGGCTCAGACCTACCCTTTGAACGAGGGCGTTCGGGCTATAGTCCACCACGCTAACACATTACGGGTTGGTGGACCTCACATGCGCCCAAGAATTTCTTTTTCGGCGTATGCAGGTTTCCTCGCGATGTTTTCCTTCACCGTTTGAGAGCAGTCAGTAAAGTTTCAAGAAAAACCCATTGGTAGGTACATTATGGCCCGACCGGAGATCGAACTCGGACCTTTTGACATGACAGGCCGCGTCTTCCGCACTACGCCACACTCTAAATACATAATTATCTCAACCCGAATTATTATTCGTAAATGACAATTTATAGTAGCTTACCATCAGGTGGGATGGGATGTCTACCCGTACACCGCTTCATACCTTTTCAAAAACATAAATCACTTACACAAAGTGCTATCATGATTTAGAGGTGGTGTGATTCATTTTATCTGTCCAAACGGTACAGAAGGAGACGAAAAGGGAAAAATATTTGCGTACACTGCGTTTTGAAATAGAACAATGTAAAAACGTATTTAAAAAAAATACATTTCGGATTTTACATTTTGTACATCGAAAAATACATTTTGTATTTGATAGATAATGTATCTGGTGGGCTTGAGGATTTATTTTGACAGGTTTACTAATGCAGATAAAATATGACATTCTTGAAGGATTTCAAAATGATCAACGGGTTGAACAATTTGAAAAGATCAAACGAAACGAAGTGGTTGGACAAACTTACTATGAAAATCGGACCGCTCTGTAAAAAGTTATGCGTGGTCATTCATAAAAAAAACATACGGGTCGACTTGAGAACCCCTTATCTTTTGTTTTTCGTCGGTTGAAAATGAAAATTCGTATATTCAAAATTGGAATACAATAGAATAGTAATCTCTTTATGACGTCAATTCTGTCTAAATAAAACTAAAACTTCTCTGTTTAATATCGCCGCTTTATAGAAGTAAAACATTAACTTTCATGACTCAATTACAATTGTCACAAAAAGTTCACACTTTCATTACATTTTGTAAAAACCAACGGCAATCTAACTACAATAAGCGTCCCAGTTCCGCATTCATTTGCAGGAAATGTCGACGTTCGCTAGACAATGGCAGGACTCTGCGTTCCTCTCGCCGCCACACAATACATTGCGTCGTATTCACTGCGCTAGAAACTAGGATACTATCGACACTACAATGGATATTGTCCGCTCGAATCGTTTCTAATGCCAGCGACGCGAGGCGCCAATCGCTCGGTTGCGTTCTAATTCAATAGTGTTTGTAGAAGAGTTGTCATTGTGGTTGCCCTAGTTACAATGAAAAAGTTGTCTACCAACATTACGTAGGTATATTTTATTCATACTTACTCATAACATAGGTAGTCAAGGTAAGATATAATAGATATCAAAACGTTTACGAAGTTCTAGTCCATAATTTAGTTACGAAACGAAAATTTGTAATAACAGAAACAAGGTTTCGTTGTAACGGAAGTCAAGATCATTCAAACCTTCCAGAGAAACAAATTACATAGGTACAATATTAATTATTTTCCTGCATCAGCATTAATTATTTTCCTCATCAGGTTCACACAAAATGATAAAAAAAAATAAAAAAAAATAATAAATAAAAAAATTTTTCACATTGAAAGTTAATTCATCATTAATACTGGTTAAAGTTTAGTTTGCTAGTAATATTTTGAGTCCTGACCCGTTGGATTATAAATTTCATTGTAAAACTATAATTATTCCGGCTTAGACAATTCCATTCCATTTCCAAAGGTCATGCATGCATTTCCTGAATACACTCTTCGTATTGAAAAGTGATGCAGAAAATATCCATCAATTTCAACGCGTCGTGTTTTGGGCATTTATGTTCTAGATTCAACCGTTTACTACGAGATTTAGTAGATAGAATATGTTCACTAAAGTGATTTAGTGGCAAGTTGTGTACGTGTGTGGCTTTCCGAAAAATGCTCCATTCGTTCAATTCTTTTTCTTTAATTTTCGCTCCGTGTTTCTTTTAGAATTTATTAAACTTTGACAAATCCGATTTCTAGTGCCACGTTCAAGATTTTTTTGGCGGATATACACTACCAGTTCTACTATTTTCAAAATGTCATCATCTCTGATTGTCATGAAAGGACCTGAGTTCTAGAAACTAGTCCACCCCCAACGGTACCTATCTGCGACTGCAAAAACATTATTAAAAATTATATTGATACCGGTACCCAGCCGGTACCTATATGTTTGGTAACAAAAATTCTATTAAAAATGAATTCAAAATCTGGTAGCAGTATTTCCCGTAATACGGATGTCAGGTGCAGCGCGCGGATGCAGCGGATCGTGAGATTGCATCTCTAGTGGGCTCACATCAATTAATAAACGTAATAAACCCAGCTGAATAGAGGGCAAATAATATTTGATGCATGGAATAATTTGTGGAGACGACTTGGCTTGAGTGTAACTGGTTAGGTTAGGAATTGAATTTTAAGTACTTAATACAAAACTCGCTCTCACGATGCCTATCTAAAATACGCTTTCGTACTTGACTTTTCGACTGGCCTGTTGGCGTAGTGACCCTGCCTACTGCGCCTGCATACGTTATACGGGCTCAACAGAATTCTATTGAATATACTTTTTACTAGTAGTTCCGTGAGAACAGTAGACCTCGCCAGCCCTTATAAACCAAACCTAAAAGAAACCAACAAAAGTCAACTTTGGAAACAGAAAAAGTACCTACTAAAGTGATAAAAATTAGCACTTTAAAGCTTAATATTTCGCAAACGGATCCCTGAATCGAAAAATGTTTATCACACACCCGCGATATTTTTGAAAGACCCATCCAACAATACCCCACACCATGGATATCACGCGGAAAAAAATAATTTTCCATTTTACGTATGCAGTTCTATGAACATAATTTATTTTTTCAACTTTCTTAAGTCGATCCACTATTACTCAAAAACTAATAGAACCTACTTAGCCGTAATAGTTTTCCTTGTAACTACGTTATATATGCTACCGCCATGAATTTTTTCACATTTCCAGAAGCAACCGTTTAGCTGGCAGGGGGGGGGGACACGTGACTCTAACAAAAATTACCGCTTTAAAGCTTAATATTTCGCCAACGGATCCCTAAATCGAAAAAATGGTATTCACACACCAGCAATATTTTTGAAAGACCTATCCAACGATATCCCACACTATGGGATTCACAAGAAAAAAAAAGTTCACTCCCACTTTGCGAGTATGGTAGGTACTCTAAAAAAAATGTTTTTCAAAATTTTATTCTACTCATTTTGTAGGTTTAATTAATTTATACATATGCCAAATTTTCGTCAAAATCGGTTGAAAAATGCGACCTGTAGAGAATTACAGACAGACAGACAGACAGACAGACAGACAGCCGGACAAGAGCATTTTTGGCCAGTCTCGAAACGTAGACGCTTCGCTCGCTTCGCTCGCTCGGTCAATTAATCATAATAGGTTTATGATTGACTGGTTTAGGAAATATCTCCATTTAGTAAGTGACTACTAACTTGCTTGTCAGTGTAGTATTAGCTATATTAAGGAGGTGCTGTAATACCTGTTAATTTCAGGTCTAACCGAATACCAAGTTGGAGCGAAAGCTATTATTATCTGTGGTTCACACTTGAGCGGGTTAGCCGTAAATTGACGGAAAGTTTCGTGCAATGGTAACCAGAGAAACTTTCGCGATACTGGGGCTACTTGATAACGGATACAGCCTAGGTACTAATTTGAATATGGTCGTTCTATAGAATCTACATTTTTCCAGTATGTAAGTAGTAAAATTAAATTAAACTCTTTTATTTCGAAAAACAAGTTTCATAGTTACTTAAATCGTCATAAATTAAATAGGTAACATAATCATCACGTCAAAATAAATAATTCCAAAAATGTCAAAAAGGTTATGGAGGTGAATGAGATATTTGTAATAATTTTGACTAAGTAATTTTAACAGAAGAGGCAAAATTTCACATAAAACGCTGCAGCCGTACCCAGTACCAGGAGCGTAGCGAGCGGGAGCGTAGCGAGCGGGAGCGTAGCGAGCTTTTTCCGTGTTCTGTGGTACCAGCCTACTATTACTACCTAGCCGTACAGTCTACCACATTTTGAAGAATACTACTCGTATCGTAACTTACTGCAGCCTTTCTCATAAACAAACCTTACGACGAGGCAAAGGAACTAAGCCATGCAGCCCGACATTTTATTGTCAAGACCTGTTATTGTTCTGTACAGCCTAAAAAGTTTCGGTAGCAACGTAAAACTGCGGCAAAATGCGGCATGCGAGGATATTAGGTATTCTGTGATTCGAATTCCGTGACAACATGTCCCTAAGGAATGGGACAAGACAATGACGTTGCAGCTCCGCGTAAAGCCGCAAAATGTCGGTTTAGTGGTACATTTCTGAATGAATTAATGTTCCATTTGTGAATTTTTGAACCCTGTAATGTAATCATTTTTAGTTAATGAATTACTTTTCAATAATTATTTTAGTAAAATCGGTAAGTAGGTGCAAGTAGACAACAGAGTATGTTAGTTTTAGACAGAATTAACGTCAAAAATATAATATTGTAAGTATTCCAATTTTGAATAAACGAATTTTGAATCTGAATTTGAACATTTAGTAGTAGAGATAATAAACGAAATTCTCCCAACTAAGTACCTACATAATTTAATTTAAATCGCTTCCCTGGTTTAGGTATCTTTATGTTTCATTAAAAGCGCGAACTTTTTGCACGAATATAAAACTTTTTTCACTCCTATACTACTAATCGTTCGAAATAAAAATATTATATTTATGAAGGTATTTCAATTTAAAAAAAGTATAAATTAAAACTGCACTGGGCCCGCACTGGGCCCGCACGGCACAATGTAGAGACGAATGGCTACGCCTGGAGGAGGCCTACACCCGACAATCGGGGACATCTAATTAAACTGCAGTGTCAGACACATATAATAATGAACATCATTACAATTACAATTCTATAAATGTATAATATATAAAATTAAAATAATAATATTAAATTTAAGCAAATAAATAGATTATGTAACATTTAATGAAAATAATTATTTATGTACCTAATTAAAATAAAATTTCTTAATTAATTTATACTTTTTAAGATGTCAAATAAAGGCTTTTTTATTTTTATTTTATTTTTTTATTTTATTTATAAATTAAAACAGAATCAAACAGACACTAAATATAATAAAAAGGTGTGAACTGTGAAGATTTTGTGTACTTGACTCGTTTCAAGTTTACGAAGTTACGATTTGGTATTGTGTAAATTTTGCCCTTTTCTCAATGAATTTTTTTATGTGAACGAGATGAATGACGAACATTTAAAACTATTTATTTTTAAGTAAAATTGTGTTATCACGTAAGTGACAATTGTCTTTCTGATAATAAAGTTCTTTAAACCTTAAATGGTTGTCGTTGTAGCTTGAGTCTGAGTTTATATGCCTCTCGAGTACTTGAGTCTAGACAGGAACTATTAAGTAATCTGTGAATAGACTACCAATATCCATCTAAAACCAACCGGCTCTCAGCAATGGTAATTACTTTATGATCATTGCTATGGCTTATATGCAATACACTTCAAGGAACTGTTTTTAAATCACACGGTGTATTTGTATTCAATACCTTCAAGTTAATGGAAGCGTGGGATTTCCGTGGAATGTTGAAAAGAGTACCTACTTGAATTGCAGTTCGACAACTTCGATATCCGAGCGTTCGTTCTGTTGGAGTGATGTTTGTAGATGCCGTACGGGGGTGGCCTTTGCTTTATATTTGCGTTTGAGCATGTGAGATGGCTGAAATTTAAAAGCGATGTTTAGATTCCGTGAAAAAGGATACTCCTGTGCCCAGGTTTTCTTGTCCGTACGGCTCAAAAAGTACTGGCCGATTGAGCTTAAAATATTTGACGTTTATACCCGACAATGGTGATAATGGCGTGAAAATTATTTAAAATTGTATTGTTTATGATATTATTGCGAAAAATCTTGACGTAGGCCGTAACCCTCACGTTGTGCTTGATTTTGCTTATTTTTAGGGTTCCGAACCTCAAAAGAGGAAAAAAGGAACCCGTAAAGGATCTCTCGGTTGTCCGTCTGTCTGTCTGTCCGTCTGTCAAGACCATTTTTCTCAGGAACGCGTGGAGGTATCAAGTTGAAATTAATATCAAATACTCAGGTCTGCAGTCCCTTGATGTCGTGAAAAAATCAGACTTCTAAGTAATCGCAGTTAAAAGATATTGCCGATTTCGCCGCATTTTTGAGTATCTTGGTAACCAAAACCTATGGGGTACTTCCCGTTGACCTAGAATCTTGAAATTTGGCAAGAAGCAAGGTTTTATAGCACAAGTCTTAGTAAAGGAAAAAATCCGAAAACCGTAAATTTGTATTTACATCACAAAAATTTATTTGTACAAATGTACCAACAAACTTAACTTTGCGTATGAGCAAGCCACCCTTATAAGTTAGTACAATGACGTAAATAATGGTTGAAAGAATTCCCTAGCGTCTAGAAATTTCATCATTACAAATCTATATTAAATAAGTTCGCAAGGTTTTACAAATTATTCTAAAGGTCTATCTAAGTCTGGAAATAAAATCACTTAAAAATGAATAGCATTTGACCATTAATATAAACACGTGATTTAGCATTTGACATGAATGACAAGACTTGAGTAAATTTTTTTTCGTTCACTTTGATTATCCCTTACGGGAAAGACAAAGGAATCTTAGTCCATACAGCTAAGTCAGGGGTTATGAAAATTGATATGGGAGCTCGCCAATTTGTTCTTTTAATAACGATTTTCGAATTATTTGTTTAATTAAGTTTGTACCCTTAGGGCGCGAGTTCTACTCGCACTTGTCCGTTTTTTATTATTATTTATTAACTTCAAAACTCCGTCTAGAATTTGGTGTGAACTAACACAGCTACATAATTTTCTAATTTGAGTCAAGTCGCGTTTTTTGATCTTTATAACTTTGCAGATAAGTTTTGTAGGTTTTAATTTTTTTCTACTAGTTAATTAATATAAATAGGCGTAACAAAGGAATATTTAGGTACCTTTATATATTATTATCTATTCCTTTACCTAATCCTTTGTTACGCCTTGAACCTCAAATGAGTTAGGTACTTACATTAAATTTCATAATAGGTATATTTAAGTAAAGACAGTTTTTACCAATTATGATCGAAATAACTTAAATGCACGTTGACTAGTAAACCCTAGATGCTTAGTTGAACGAAGATGTGTATAATGCCCTCAATGTCATTGGTTAACATTGGACTTCAAAAATAAAATATAGGTACCTAATAATAAAAAAATCCCTTGAAAAATTGGAATAGTTTCTTCCTAACCTAAAACAACTTGACTGCACCTAATTCGCGTGCAGTTGCATCGCAGTCCTCCCGTCGCGTCGTCGCGTACATTGTGAAAGTTTACCGTAAACAGTATAGCATGCCTACTATTGTTATGCACCGTGAAACGGCCGAGTTCTGTGACACGCCATTGTGTCCAGTGGGACAGAACTGGGCTTTAGATCTACTCAAAAGAGGTTTCATACAGAACTGAATTTTGTATCTCCAAGATGGAACGGTTTTAAGCGTAATTTTTTTTTTCTTGCGTTTCGTGCGTGCGATCAATGGAGGTAATTATCGTAAATCAAAATGAGATGGAGAACGGAGGCAGTATTGCGCTTATTTTTAACCGTATCTGTCAATTTGATACTCTTTAAGACGGATTATCAAGAATTTAACATTTTGAAATTCCACTGCCCAAGTCGCCATTAAAAATATAACCAGCTCACAACCTATAACACAATTTAATGCCAGGAACGCACGTCGTTTGTAACTGTTTTCCAATAATAGTCCTGCAGTAAAGCTTCCGATTGTGGTAACCCTTAACAGTTAACCCAAATGATGAACTCTTGCAAACAAGACGGAGAATATCAGAGTACGTTTTTCTCATATTTTTTGTCAAGCCCTTTTTCCAGTTCATTTTGCTCGGAATTAATTTCCTGCGACGCAATTTTTTTATTTCTTGGGTCGCCTTTTGGTACAATTGTCGGCTTAGATTGTATAAAGAATACTGTATTGCCGCAAATTTTGTTGCGAACGAACGAACTAACAAACGAACTAACTAACGAACGAACGAACTAACTAATTAATGAGGAATGGTAACTGTTGAAATAACGCTGGCATTTCAATTGACATAGTAACTCTGTTCATAACATATATCTTTGCAGTAAAAATTGCGACTATACCTGCTTATACCTCAAATCAAAAATCAAATCAACAGCCTATTAACATGTCCCCACTACTGTGGCTCAGGCCTACCCTCTCAACGAGGGTGTTCGGGCCACCACGCTAGCCCTATGCGGGTTGGTGGACTTCATATGCTCCTAAGAATTTCTTCGTCGCGTACGCAGGTTTCCTCACGATGTTTTCCATTACCGTTTGAGAGCAGTCAGTAAATGTGCTTAAGTTTCGAGAAAAAAGCCATTGGTACATGGCCCAGCCGGGGATCGAACTTCAGACCTTTCGATACGATAGGCCGCGTCTTATACCCGCCACCGACGCTGCTTATACCTGATCGGGCATAATTCTAGATTACGTGCACCTAACAATCACAAAATGGACATATTATCTTGGAATACACGCACTACATAGTCTGCAAATTGAGATTTCCCCAAATTCGAGCTCAGTGGGTCCTGTCTAATCTCCTTAATAATAGCATTTGAAACAATAAACTCAGATTTGGGCTGTCATTTTGTGAAGATTACCCGAGCCGTTTGTATTATAGTAGGGTAAAGTGACAGTTGCCGACTCTCACCGAAATAATCTGCTGGACTCCTCATTCATGTAAACTTTTTGTTTTATACAAAATCTTTTTTAATTAAGTTTCTACTGTCAAGAAGAAGCAACGAACATATTCACAGTCACACCCAAGAGACACATTTATTTTGTCAGGACATTGAACTCCTTCAACTCCTATACCCTTGTTAAATAATTAATAATTCTGTCACCAACAACAACAATGTTGGATGTGCTACATATTACCCACCTGTTTTATTATTATTTATTAATCTAACCATTAGAAGCTTTTACATGTTTCGTGTTGTTCGAAATGTGTTTTTTTCTGATAATGAAAATAAAAATTTATCAGTTTCTTGTATTGTTATAAATAAGAATTGAGTTATATTTTTAGACCAGCAAAGATACCTCGAATTCGTTGCAAACAAATATTAAAAATGTCTATAGTACATTCAAAATAAAGATTCCGTTCAATCGCTTGCGCTGTCAGTTCAACAGCAAAAGAAGCCGCCGGCAAAGTATACTTTCGGTGCAACCACCGTTTGCTAGGTACTTATTCTTATTTTAATAGGGTTATACACAATATAATCAAGCATTTAATTCATTTAAATAAATAACATCCCTCATCTGTTAGTCTCTTCTACAGTGAAGGTTGGCTGGAAAAGATATTTTGTAGAGATAAGTCCTCCCGTTTTTCATGTAAATTCATTTGTGCAAAAAAGAAATAATTACATTCTATAGGTAATGTTGTTCTAAACTATTGACAAGGTTGACAATAGGGGCGTTCGCCCTACGACCACACAGTAAATTATTGAGAGCGGGCGAGCTCGTCATATCCACTTAAGATTATTATTATGTTTACACAAAGCGACCGCCGAGGTTTGCGCCGCGGTGGTTTGGTTTAGACAGATTCATAATGGAGTATCATGGGGAAACTATGGTTAAATATACATTATACTTACTTACTTTGTTATATTCACACAGTCTTACTTCTTGCTTTGTCTTAAGAATTGCCTCGCGTATTAAGTTGTGTGTTGTGACAAACGGTATCTTGGTAGCGGTTATAGGGGATCCCAGACACACGCTGCCTGCGGTGGCGGCCTGTTGTATTCCCTATGCAATGTATGTGAGACTTCAGACACGCGCGGCCTGCGTTTGCATATTGAAGCTGCGGCCTGCATCGTGTGTCTGGGATACGCTTAATAGAGGAGAGCGCTTAAGTTGGTTGTAGCACAAGATGTAGTGAAGAAGTTCGTTACTGACATCCATCAGTCTCCACTGCATTATTTTATTATTATTTCCCCTTTATGGAAATTGCAAATACCAGCTATTAAGCGAAATTTGGTATCATACCGCGTTCCTGTTTCTGAAGTAAACGACACAACGTCCAGTGCCGAATTAAGTATAATTTGTGAAGAAGTTACATTTTCTTTGCTTTAATATTGAAAATTTTTTGAGTTTTTTTCTATTCAAATCCATATTACCCGGATTTATTTGTAATTAAAAAAACGATTTCTTGTTAATATATGACATATTTATTGTCTTGTATGAAAGCAAACTGCACGAAAACTAACTAATCTTCAAATAGGCACACAAAAATATCTGTCTTTTGAAAGTTACAGCCTACCACCGTATTTAATAGTCTAAAATTTAGGTACCTACTAGCTGTTCCCCGCGGCTTCACCTGCGTGGAATAATTTTTCACCGCGGGAACCGTTTACCCCGGTAAAAAGTAGCCTATATGTTATTCCAGGCAAAATCAAATCAAAATCCGTTGAGCCGTTCTTGAGTTATATGTGGTTTGACTAACACGACTTTGTTTTATATATTTATTTATTATTTATTTTATTTTATTTAAATGGAAAGGCAGCTAAAGCTGATGCTTCCATATCAGCAGTCGACTTGCTTTCATGGTATTAATTTATTGCGTCTTTTTAGATTTGAGAAAGTTGTCTAGTCTGTTCTTGAGCATGTTTACGGAAGTGGCAGATACAACAGATTCTGGCAGATTATTCCATTTGGATGCAACCCTGTATTAGAAAAAAGAAGACGATTATTTGTTAGTCTATTTATTATTAATAGAGGTCAGGAATTTTTGTTGACAACTTTTCATTTATGAACTAAATACGCCCCTGAGTCCATTCTAATAAATTTGTCGGAGGCGTAAACATCACGCGCCAGCCCCAATTTATCCGTCGTTAAATAATTGATATCGTTTTCGTCGGTCTTTTGGTCCGCTTGTAAAAAATATACCTTTTTGTTTAGAGTTCCCTCGATATGTAAATCCGTTTCAGAAACATTAATAACCCCCGTTTTTGATTCGCCGTAGTCGGGTAAAAAGGACACACTTAAACCTACTACAAAAATCATTAACGGCAGAACAAAAACATAAAAAAATATAAGTATCTACTTACCACCTACTTACTAGCACGTTATTACATTTTTTTTAAGTTGACAGAATTTGAAGATTTAAGTATTTATTGATCACTATATTTAGTAGATACCAATAATCGCTATATACTCGTAATAGTTACCAAATTTTGAACTGAGACACAGAATACATAAATACTAGACTCTCTTACGTACTACCTTTCTGGTCTGGATGTTTAAACCCAAACAAATGCGTAATGGACGAAGTAAGTATTGAACTACAACGATTTATACGAAATGCGTATTGGATCCACGGCCAACAAATCTTCGAAGTGTAGGCCACTATGAACCTAAACACCTGTCTAAACCTGAAGTCTAGTTGTATCTTTGTAGCCTGATTCAACTACGGCCTTCTGATAATCAAAGGGCTCATCCTTATCACAACTTAATCTGATAGTCTAGTTCGTTGTATACTTGCCTAACGTTCACGACGTCATGGATTCGAACCGCGGCTCGTATCAATGAGCTTTTAGAAACTTATTGAGTGTTATTAATACCACAGATATTTTGGTGAAGGAAAACATCGTGAGGAAACCCAAACATCGTGAGGAAAGGATAGAATTTCTATTCTATGGCGCATGTTTGTTGCGCCGCTTCTTCTTCCCAGCGCTAACACCTTGGAAGTGGTAGATAAAAAATTGACGTTGAACAAATGTACCCAGTGCACTTACATGCAATAAAATATTTTAGATTTTTGAATTTATGTGAAGTCCACCGTTGGTGTGCATTGGTTTGGGACAAAAGACCCCAAATGGGTCGAAGTGCGGCCAGGTGTTCCTGGCCCGCTATGAAGTTAAGTTATATTACTATGGACAGAACCCAGATTTGTTTATGAGCCGCACTTCACTACCATTTTGTTTTTTGAGGACACAATATCTCTCTGGAAGTGAGGTTTGACGTTAATGTCGTGGATGGGTCTCGAGAGAGTAATTGTATTTTTGATGATTTTGTCGAGGTAAAAAGTCTCGGGTGTCTGAGGAGATGGTTTAATAACGGCGCCTCGTTTTGTATAGGTAGATACTTAAAATATTCACTTCTCTTATTTCCGCGTGAACTTTTTACCTAAATCAATATTACTATATTGAAAGATACAAATGTCGAACTTTTTGCGGAAAACTAAAATTTATTGAGCGCTTCATTGCTTTGGGCTGCCGTGGGTTCGTTCATAGTCGTTCATTTGTTTAATTATTTATTTATTTTGCGCAAATGCAAGTGGGTACGTTTGACCCCTCGTCAGTGGAACCACCAGATAAAACAAAACCAGACACTGAGAAACTCCCTAATAAGCTAGGCCAGCTCAAGGTCAAATTGTTTTCACTGACGTGCGGTCGACTGTACAAGGTTGTGTAGGAGTGTCATCGTCATCATAACAATTGTTTAAATTTTCCTTGATATTTATAAGGGTAGTATATTTTTGAATAGATAAATGTATATAGCCATGTAATATAGATTACATTTAAGTATACCTATTACATACATTGTATTATGTATACCTATTACATACATGATTAGCAAGCTAAGGGGCATCCCAGGCAGCACCTTCTTAATAAGATAATACCTTTCCCTAAAAGGTAAAAGAGAAAAGTGTTTACTCTATATATTATTCACATCACATCCGCATCGCCTGCAGCCGACTGTGTCTGACATCGTAAGACCTCTATTTCCTTACTATAAAGATACCAAAATGGTAATACGTACCCTAAGGGTATTATTACTGAATATTGTTTCAGTAGGTAGTAAAAACTAGTAAGATAAATACCTATATTATTATTATGTCTTTGCTACAAAATAAGTGTTTTGTGTTTTTATATGACACTGGATAAACTATTATAACTGGGTGGAATTTTAATAGAATAATAAAGCCTGATAATTTAAATTTTTATTATTTTAAGACTTTTCAATCTATATCTAATATAAATACTACTTACCACCCTTAAATCTTAATTTAATCTCAGAAAATATGGTATTGTATGTAAGACTGGACTATTTTAGATTCGACCACATTTTTCGAGCAAAATAACCTCCGCAAAAATAGATTGTACATAAAAGGGATACACAGAATAGTTTAAAGCTACATTAAATAGAAGAATTAAATGACTACTTTCCAGACTGGAGTAATTTTGTGTTATATTGTAATAATTTCTTAGTAGGTTGGTTGTATGTATGATGATTGGTGACTTACATACATAGGTAGAAAAAAAATCATTTTTAAAGAAACAGTAAATACACAATTTTCAAAAGTAACAGGATCTAAGGGGAATAATAAGCTGAACGGAAGAGGAAAAGAAATAAGTGGTCACCCAATAGTGGATTACCTACTTGTCGTCAGTCATGTTTATTTCCCTCATTCACACAAGTTAAACCCGCCGCGTCCCAAACCGACCTTATTTTGCGGAGCCCATAAAATAAGTCGTTGGGGGTCGATCGATGTTTTTTTACAATGCCGTATAAGTTCGACCTTGTTCGTGTATTTGTTATCATTTATATGCTACTTGAAGAATGATTCGTAACGTAGGGAAACTAAAACTACTGACTTAACCGAATTTGGCGAGCATAATTTAGTGGTAGTGGGCAAGTCACTTCTGTCGCAGATCGTGAACCTCAACCACGTGTACTTCGGGAGTACCGGTCCGCGGTCTTTACCCCAAAACTCTAAAGGCCAATCGCGGTAATTCTGAACTATATTACCAAATCCAAACCATAACCAAAAACGTTATGCTGCATCCACACGTTTGGCGAACCTCGGCAAACGCAAACTTGTGGAGCAGCTTAGGGGTTTGGCTTGCGTTTGTAAAGGTTTGCCAAACGTGTGTATCACGTTTTGTCAATCAATTGTGAATGTTCGCACAATTTCCATTTTAGGACTCTTCTTAGTTCACCGAAATTGGTCCACTCATGTAATACTATGTGGCCTACGGGTCTCAATTTACGCTCCGCTAGGTGGAGACCATACGTAACCCTCACCTTCAAAGTATATTTCAAAAGAACTCAAAGCACGTTCGTCTATCTCCAAAAGACTTATTTAAAAAGACACATCACACATCCATCGTTCTGATTTATTAAGTTAACGTGGAACTCGATAAAAGGGGTTATAAATTTAACTCGTCAGCGTTACGAAAGGCAGGTAATGGTTCCATTCGCGTCGTTTGAATGAAATAAAATTAAACGGTTCGTTTGGCGTGTAAAATAACCGGCATCGGCATCGCCGTGAAAAGACTGTGTGTACTTTCTGGTGACGTTCAAATATTAAAGGTTTAACTGATTTAATTAGTAAAGTTTTCTTCTTATGTAAAATATTACCTTTACGTCGGAGGTTTGCCCAAATTCGGAGAATAACCGTTTTCATACCTCCACAAGGGTAATTTCTTATAAATTAAGGCCACAGCGGTAGCGAGCGATTCAGTCTAAATCTATCCATCCGATTCGAGGTTCTCGAAAATTCCGAGCTCTATCTCCGCTCAGTGACCGAACTCCATGGGTTCTGCGACATTATGTCGCCTGCTCATTCTTAAGTTGCTAACTTGCATTTATGTATAATAATCACATTCCTAGAAGGAAATTCTGAGAGCCCTATCCATTCCTCACTGAAGCTATCAGTATCAAAATCAGGCCTTTCACGTCCATTGTTTACTATTCACAATCCATAGACCTTCCCCAATGAACGCCACCACACTCGGTTCTCCGCCCTCTGCGTCCAGCCGCTTCCGGCCACCTTCATTGACCGAGCGAGCGAAGCGTCTACGTTTCGAGACTGGCCAAAAATGCTCTTGTCCGGCTGTCTGTCTGTCTGTCTGTCTGTAATTCTCTACAGGTCGCATTTTTCAACCGATTTTGACGAAAATTTGGAATATGTATAAATTAATTAAACCTACAAAATGAGTAGAATAAAATTTTGAAAAACATTTTTTTTAGAGTACCTACCATACTCGCAAAGTGGGAGTGAACTTTTTTTTTCTTGTGAATCCCATAGTGTGGGATATCGTTGGATAGGTCTTTCAAAAATATTGCTGGTGTGTGAATACCATTTTTTCGATTTAGGGATCCGTTGGCGAAATATTAAGCTTTAAAGCGGTAATTTTTGTTAGAGTCACGTGTCCCCCCCCCCTGCCAGCTAAACGGTTGCTTCTGGAAATGTGAAAAAATTCATGGCAGTAGCATATATAACGTAGTTACAAGGAAAACTATTACGGCTAAGTAGGTTCTATTAGTTTTTGAGTAATAGTGGATCGACTTAAGAAAGTTGAAAAAATAAATTATGTTCATAGAACTGCATACGTAAAATGGAAAATTATTTTTTTCCGCGTGATATCCATGGTGTGGGGTATCGTTGGATGGGTCTTTCAAAAATATCGCGGGTGTGTGATAAACATTTTTCGATTCAGGGATCCGTTTGCGAAATATTAAGCTTTAAAGTGCTAATTTTTGTCACTTTAGTAGGTACTTTTTCTGTTTCCAAAGTTGACTTTTGTTGGTTTCTTTTAGGTTTGGTTTATAAGGGCTGGCGAGGTCTACTGTTCTCACGGAACTACTAGTAGGTACTTTTTCTGTTTCCAAAGTTGACTTTTGTTGGTTTCTTTTAGGTTTGGTTTATAAGGGCTGGCGAGGTCTACTGTTCTCACGGAACTACTAGTTTTAGGTCGTCGGTCCACCTGGCGGAGGGGCGTCCCTCGCTGAAGCTATACGGTTGTTTAATACGAGTACTCTTATCGCCATTTATGATCATTCTCAGTAGTTCCATCGTGCTTTTGTTCCATGGAACTACTGCAACTGTTTCTTCTCACTAGTTCCATGGGATTTCTAAATGGAACTACTGCAACTGTTTCTTCTCACTAGTTCCATGGGATTTCTAAATGGAACTACTGCAACTGTTTCTTCTCACTAGTTCCATGGGATTTCTAAATGCAACTACTGCAACTGTTTCTTCTCACTAGTTCCATGGGATTTCTAAATGGAACTACTGCAACTGTTTCTTCTCACTAGTTCCATGGGATTTCTAAATGGAACTACTGCAACTGTTTCTTCTCACTAGTTCCATGGGATTTCTAAATGGAACTACTGCAACTGTTTCTTCTCACAAGTTCCATGGGATTTCTAAATGGAACTACTGCAACTGTTTCTTCTCACTAGTTCCCCACCTTTGTAGTTACACGCCGTGTGGTGTCGGCGGAACAGAGTACAATTATGTTATTAATAATTCCGTTTTTTTCCCCGTGGTCCCACCAGTGGGTCATAGGAGTGAGTCGTAGTCATAGGGAACTAGTGAGAAGAAACAGTTGCAGTAGTTCCATGGAACAAAAGCACGATGGAACTACTGAGAATGATCCGCCATTTGGTGGACTCTGGGCCTATGGGTGGCCCAAACATGTACGCAGAGATCGGTTCGTGCCGACGTTTTCACAGCGTTTCCAATCGAACTCTTAATTAAGCTTCGTCGCAATACGAATACGACATCCCCGATCGACGTTATTGTGAGAATGTGAGCGCAATCAGGCAGCTTTACAAATAAAATGACAGAAACAGTCTTACATCTGAGGTACTGAGAGTATATTAACGTTCAACCTTGACCTTGACCTTTATTCCAGTCTCCTAACGATTTCTGCTTAGCGTAATCTAAAGAACGGCAAAAGGGCTGAATATATACGGCCCACACCAGACTTGTAATTTTTACAGACCTGTAGTTATTACATGAACTTCATGACTCGTAATTTATTCTAAGTATAAATATTATTTTAATGGCAACACTTCAAATAGGGGTTGGATGTACTTATTTACATAGGTATACCAACGGACTAAAGTTAGAACTATGTCTGTAAGTAATTTTTACCCAGAATTGGAAATATTTACCCGACTACTTTAATTTGACCGAGCGAGCGAAGCGTCTCAGTTTCGAGATTGGCCAAAAATGCTATTGTCCATCTGTCAGTCTTTCTGTCTTTCTGTCATTCTGTCCGTCTGTAATTCTCTACAGGTCGCATTTTTCAACCGATTTTGACAAAAATTTGGCATAGATATAAATTAATTAAGCCGACAAATGAGTAGAATAAAATTTTGAAAAACATTTTTTTTAGAGTACCCATACTCGCAAAGTGGGAGTGAACTTTTTTTTTCTTGTGAATCATGGGATTCAAAAAAAAGTAAGCATTTTTCGCGTTTATCTCAATGTGCACTTACAACCGCCATGACTGGTAATTTTCCTACACAATTTGAAGAATCTCTGTCAATATCCTACTTATTGACTGAGCGAGCGAAGCGTCTAAGTTTCGAGATTGACCAAAAATGCTAATGTCCGTCTGTCCTTCTGTCTTTCTGTCTGTAATTCTCTACAGGTCGCATTTTTCAACCGATTTTGACGAAAATTTGGCATAGGTATAAATTAATTAAACCTAGAAAATGAGTAGAATAAAATTTTGAAAAACATTTTTTTTAGAGTACCTACCATACTCGCAAAGTGGGAGTGAACTTTTTTTTCTTGTGAATCCCATAGTGTGGGATATCGTTGGATAGGTCTTTCAAAAATATTGCTGGTGTGTAAAAACCATTTTTTCGATTTAGGGATCCGTTGGCGAAATATTAAGTTTTAAAGCGGTAATTTTTGTTAGAGTCACGTGTTCCCCCTCCCCCTGCCAGCTAAACGGTTGGTTCTGGAAATGTGAAAAAATTCACGGCAGTAGCATATATAACGTAGTTAAAAGGAAAACTATGACGGCTAAGTAGGTTCAATTAGTTTTTGAGTAATAGTCAATTAACTTAAGAAATACGAAAATTTTAATTAAGTTCATAAAACGAAATGCATACGAAAAATGGGAAATAATTTTTTTTCGCGTGAATTCCATGGTGTAGGGTATCGTTGGATAGATATTTCAAAAATATCGCGGGTGTGTAAAAAACATTTTTTGATTCAGGGATCCGTTTGCGAAATATTAAGCTTTAAAGTGCTAATTTTTGTCACATTAGTACTAAATCTGTCTCCAACTGCAAAATTGACTTCTGTTCGTTTCTTTTAGGTTTGGTTTATATGGACTGGCGAGGTCTACTGTTCTCACGGAACTACTAGTATTTAACATCTAGGTACATAGAAACCTCTTGTTGGAGGCAGAAAGTCACTCAATTTATGTATCACGCATGGCTGGCGAGCCAGCGGGGAAAAACCAATTATTTTTCCCGAGTGTTGCCAGTAAAAATATTATTATTATATCGTTTATTTGAAATTGAAGAAATTATATTATTAAAAAGTAAGTAAAGAGATTGCTCTTATCACGCCAATTTGTAGCACTTAATTTACTTTGTAGGTACACATTAGTACATTATGTAGGTAGCGGATTCCGTCAATAAAAAAACTTAAATTTATTTAGTTAAGTACATAATTTTCTTATCATTGGCGGGGAATGTTACTCCAATAGTTTTCGCGTTATACTGTGAACAGACAAGCGGAAAAAGGCTTCGCTGTAATTTTTAACAAAAAATAAATAAATAAAATTAGAAATCGATCCAGTAGTTTAGGCTCTACGAGAGAACAAGACTATATACATAGACAGCTAAAACATTAACCCTTCTCTTGGATTGGCCGTAGTCGGGTAAATAATCCTAAAATCTGCGGCAGTTTGATTCACAATGGAATGCTCGCTTAATAATCATATTGAAGTATGCTCCACTTCCTCATTTTGCACTCGTACCCGTCAAGCACTTTGACCTGGATAATTATGTTGCAGCAGATTATAAATTGTTACCACTAAGTAATATTTAGAACTTTAATTTACACTAAAAGCTATTTTCGTATGTCTTTGTGAAGCAGAATGATTATCTTGTTTGAAAATAGAAATACTTAGTTCTAATTAACTTCACTAAAAGCTATTTTCGTATTTCTTTGTGAAGCAGAATGATTATCTTGTTTCAAAATAGAAATACTTAGTTCTAATTAGCTTCACTAAAAGCTATTTTCATATTTCTTTGTGAAGCAGAATGATTATCTTGTTTCAAAATAGAAATACTTGGTTCTAATTAATATACCTGTCATGTCACTAACTATTCGTATGCGATAATGTTTACAAAATCCATTTGAGCTATACCGTTAAATAGATAAAAATACTGATGACCGAATTCGTCGTAGTGCGTGCAATTTTTCTATAGTCGATTAACATGACAGTTGAGATCATTGCCTACGTCAGCAACTAGAAAATCTCTCATTTATAATTTTTTATAAATGAGAGATTAGATTTATTAAGATTTTGAAGTCAGGGTTGTCGTTTCCAGGAGTTATTTTATTACTTATACTTAGTAGCTACAAGTACAGTCGAGTACACGAGTGCCAACGATATATTGTCTAACTTTCTACCTCATTATACGCATATGAAATAAAAGTTGGACGGCGCATTGTATAACTTTGATGCGTTTTGTTTGTTGCGGTTGAAAACACTCAGGCTACGGTAATGACATGGGTAATGTTTAATGTACAGTTATTTGTAGGTGCGGTTTTTCAGTTTCCTATAATTCACGTTTTATAATAAATATATTAAATAAGTACCTATAAAATTATCTGTTGGCGTAGTGGTAGTGACTCTGCATACTGCGCCAAAGGTCGTGGGTTCGATTCTAGGTATTTGTAATAAAAGTATTCATGTATGTTTATCAGTTGTTGAGTACCTATTAACAACATTTGGCTTAGTTTGGGACTAAACAGCCGTGTGTATATTTGTCCAAACATTATTATTACATAAAATTAATACATAAAATATGAGTATTATTCAGTTTCCAACGGAAATAAAGAAAGAAAGCTAGCTCGTTATCAACACTTATCAACTAGGAAACAGTAACCAACCACATAACGAGACATAAATCCAAATACGTAACTTGGTTTCCAACTAGGAAAAGTAATTTCCACTTTCTAGCTGGTTACAAAACACAGTTAGGTACCCACCTAGTGGGTCTTAAACCATCAGATAACGTCAGAGGTCAGAGCTCGCCGCCGGGGCTATGTAAGGAACCCTTTACACGCTGGTGAACCGTCGGATGAAATGCGACAAAATATCGTCCCGTGTCAACGGCGCGTGAGGGCCGTAAACCTACTTAGGAGGGTTCTTGTCAAAATCGCCTCGTGTCACGTGCACGCGCCCGCCGGCCGTTGAATTAGGCATTTATACACATTTTTCTTATGGAAGTTGATGGTTTGTTGTTTCTTGAAATTTTCTTCTTTTGATGGATTTGTACCGGCGATCGTGATTGACGATCGCCGATTTGTACTTAATTAAATACCTTTTTAATTTCGAACGACTGTACACGTCAGTGTAAACAAAACCAGTATAAACTGGTCAGTCATAGTATTGGTCAAAGTATTTCCACTGACGTGCGGTCGACTGTACCTATTCTTAGTCAAAGTCAAAATAATTTTATTGTGTATCTGTAGGTGCACTAAGTACGTACATTATTATACAGGGTGTTACAAAACAAGTAGTAAAGCCGTATAACGAGTCCTTTCACATACCCCCAAAAAAAATTTTTTTTTCACTGATGTGCATACCCACCCTATTTAGAAAAAATAAAAACAATTTTTATTTTCACTGATGTGCAAACTCTATTTAGAAAAACTATTTGGTTCCCTGACTTACCTGGTGTACCCTGGTTGGCTTTGATAAATAATTATATTTTTAAGGGGTATTTTGTAACACGTTGTATATGCTTCAATTTTTATCTACCACCTCTTAAATTAACTAGAGAAAACTGTAAAATACAGAACCCTTCACTGTGCGGTATACGCACTTGGCCCGTTTTCTTACGTACAAGCTATTCAAAGTTCCAGGTAGTAGCAGAGTTCATCGTCTTAGTTACTTTAAATAGTACTTTCTTTGCGAAAGCGCTGACTTAAAAAAGTTTTCTTTAATCCAATTAGAAGATTAAAAAGCAAATTCGATTTAATCCGCGAAATAAATTAAATTCCATTGTATTATAAGTAATTGTGTGTTCTCTATACAGTAACTAAATTCATAGAAGGGGTGTTAAGGTGTGTAAATAATACTCGAGGTTACCCTGTATTAAAATACAAAGTATGAGTGGGACAGCGAGCTTTGTACTTTCGATATGGAAATGAAACAACCTTTTCACAATATGTGTAAGAATTTCAATGGTTTCTTAACGGTTTGTTTTCGGCAGACGTTATTTTGCCATATGAGATATGACAGTACGTCTCTTAACGTCGTCGTAGTTAAACGGGTGCGTCAAAGCTGGTACAACATCGCGTCAAATTATTACCCAACGAAAGAACGGAGAAGGTATATGCGTGTAGGGTGAGAGGTTGTTTGTTTGTTTGTTTGTTTGTTTGTTTGTTTGTTTGTTTAACTATTTACTCATGCGACGACGTCGAGCTTTTGTCTAACCCTGTAGTAATGAAACGATTAGTGAGTCTTCGGACGTCTTATAAATTGAACGAGTAAAAAAAAATACGACCACATTATAAACAATGAATTTCTTCAGTACTATGGGAAATAAACAAGGGTAAGACAGTTTACAAATGTAACATCCAGATCAGAACCAACTTAAATAAAGTTAATCTAATTAAGCCGACGAGATATTGTTACTTAAATTTCGGAAAAAGAATACCTAGGCCTACCTACCTACCAGGAATACCTAGAATCCATGAATAATATTTTTTTTATCGTGACTGTTTTAAGTACATTAAAAGTTATATAAATTAAATTAAATTCCAAAAAATAGCCTCATAAAATTGGCAGAGCAGAAACTCAAGAATGTTTGAGTTCAACGTATACTTTACCAACTTTTTCCCTTTGTAATGTAGCATATAATTATACTTAGCGTAGGACGCAATTCACGGCGTCTCACAAAGCATAAAAAAACTTTAATCAAAGACTTAACTTTTTGTATTACAACGGGGAAGTTAGAAAAAGTCGTAAGTCATTAAAATGTTGAATTCTCGAGATATTCTCGCTAATAATAAAACTCTTGGGTGGCGACTTAGATGCAACCAATTGAAAAAGATACGGTACTCTACACATCATACGCACACAGCTGAAATCGAAGTCACGTTAATATACAATCACCCAGTATTATACTTAGGTCCGACGCAATAGGTATTAAGGTAATATCTATAATAATGCTATTTCTTTATATTGTCTTATTTACTGTGATTTTTACTTTCTCGTTCTATTTGCTGTGTTTTCTTTTTTCTTCTTTGTGTCTCTTTTGTTTGTGAAGTTATATTTTTTTATTTAGGCCTTTAATGTAAATATAATCATAATCATAATCATTTTATTGCATTCCACAATGTAATATTAGGTGGTAACTTAAAAGTAGATCATTATGGACCCTTGTGGGCACAACAACATAGGGGAGAGAAGGGCAAACTGGTAATGTTTACTTACTAATTTGTTATCATACTTATTATTATATTATATTATTTTATCGTTAATGTATTCGTTAATTGTGTAATAGCATTTTGATATTAATATATGTTTTAATTTTTTTATAAATATTTTATCATCTGTTTCTCCTTTCAATAATTCTGGTAAATTGTTGTAAATTTTTATGGACATAACGAAGGGGCTTGACGCGTGTAGCTGTAACCTGGAGGTCGGTAACATTAGTCTGTTCCTGTGTCTCAACGGGTACTTTGTAGGTATATCTCCTCGCGTTTCATATGAATCACTATATTTGCGGACGAATTTGCAAATTTCAAGTATGTAAATGCACGGTAAAGTGAGGATTTTGTGTTTCTGGAAATGGGGTTTGCATGTGTCTGTTTGTTGTATGTTAACAAGTATGCGGATAAGCTTTTTTTGTAGCGTGAAAAGAGTAGGCGCGTCCGTACTATTTCCCCACAGTATGACACCGTAGCTGAGCCATGCATATGCGTATGCATAGTACGTCACTAACGCAGTTTGTAGATCTGTAGTATTTTTGATTTCCCGAAGTGCATAAGAGAATCTTGAAATTTTAGTTCTAAGTTTTCGAATGTGTGATTGCCAGTTTACATGTGTGTCTATGGTTAATCCCAGTAATGGGAATTCGTTAACAGTTTCTATGTATGTTCCGTCGTAAGTGAAGTTTATATTTAATGGGGTTTTCTGATATGGATGGAAAGACATTAATTTAGTTTTCGAATAGTTAATTTTGAGATTGTGATCTTTCATCCAGTTTGATATTTTATCTAATATAGAGTTAAGGTTTTCGTTTAGGTTTATATTGTTAGTGCAAGACGTGAGTAGTGAGACGTCATCCGCGAACAACACGCACGGTTCCTCTACGCTTTGTGGGAGGTCATTGATATACACCAGAAAAAGGAAACACCCGATGACACTTCCCTGAGGGATAGAGGCATTTGTGACTATTTTATCAGATCGGACATTTTTTATATCATTAGTATATATTTATATATCATCATATTGTATCTATACTGATATACGTTGTTATTAGTCTGTAATTAACCCGGAAAGTAAAAAATAAAATAATTGAAACGAGCTAATAAATGTTAATGACATTCAACCAAGGTCACGTCGTTGTTCCGTAGGTAATTGGTTTTATACTAGGACCATTCTCTGTAAGTGAGTAACGTATCTTCCTTATTTCGGTGTCATCTTAGGGTGGCAGATTTTGATTAGGAGAGACGCAATAAAAAGTTTTCTGGTCTCTTCGAGCTCAGCGAGCTCCCAATTAAAGGATCCTCGGGGCACTGGAATGACAAATTCATTAGGCATTTGATCCGACTTCCGTAATTATTGCGAGATTTTATTTAGCCTTACGCGTTAATATAAATTCACTTGGCAGAGCTTTGGTGCTGCTATTTATTGGGTTTAATTTGTATAAAAATTGATGATTTTAAATTAAACTTTTGACAAGTTGCCTCCGTGGATACCATGGTTTCAGAGTAAAAAGATCGTTCCATTTTTAAATCACACGACAGATATGAGTTTTCATAGTCATTATTTGACCACAAACTAAGAACGACAGATTGGATTTTCATTCAAATAATTTGGCCCACTGCTCGCATGTATTTGACCAGTACAGCATTGTCGATTTGTCTTGAAGAAGGTTGTCAAAATAATGTTCACATTTCCAAGCATGTTTGATACATCTGACAAATTCAAGTTTATACAAAAAACGCTTGACGATTGATGCTTTCTTTGCTTATGGCTAAGCTTATTTTAATGTAGTAATGAGTGGATCTACCTAGGAGGCGTCTAATAAGACTTTGTCTGTCTCTCTTTTATAAAATTTACCAAATTATTTACGTAGATTATCTACAAAGTACCTAAGAAGTACCTAATGATGTTTAATTTGTAAGTCAATGAGCAGCTAGAAAAACCCTTTACAAAAAAACATTGCATCATTTACAATTTTATACAGACATTTAGTAATCATTTAAATGAAGCAATTAACTCGATATGATATTAGTAATAATCCCTATTATTAAAGCATAGTTAAAACGTAGTACTTACAGGAAATGCTAATCAGCAAGTAATCTAGAAACTACGCAGCGCGTACGTTAACCTGAGTTATGGTAAGCACCGTATGAGTTTGTAACCCCAGTATTAATTTACTTGCGTTGCCCTACTTTGATAGAGTTAAGCATGAAGAGTTCATTAAAAACTTTTATAAATATAATGTGCAAGTCACTAGCTACATTTCAGCGTATACAACAATAATACACACATATATACACACACCCAAACACATACTAAGACTACATAATCTACGTCCAAGTTAATATCTTAGGTAATTGTAAATCTGTCATTGGCTTGGATTGGATATCTAGCGAATTTTCTTCATCTGTGTACATTTTCATCAATAATAAACTTCATATTATGTGTCACCACTCATCAGTCTTAAATTATCATCTCCGAGTTCTATGAATGTAGATTCATTGATTGGCGAAACATTGGCATATCAAAGACCACAATTTTAGTGTCAAAATTGGATAAAATGCTTAATTACCTACCTATAAAAATTCTTTGCAACGATCGTCTATGTCACTCTTACAAGGAGTTGTTCTGATTCACGGCCACCCTATAGCGTGCCTACAGGATGGTTTATCCATGTATAGGGCTGTCACCAAACAGTGCGTTGTGTAGTTTCCATTTACATGACTAATTAGTTGGCAGCAAGCCAAGAACTCTGTTTGTGTTAGAAGGTTCTAGGCTCTGCGTACACGGTGATTGGGCTTTAGGAGTATCCACCTTCGTTCGGCTGATTTATTGCGCCAGTATTTCCTGATTTGACACATAAATTAACCATTTGAGCGTGTAATGAGATATGGGATTAACGGTATCATTGGCATTATATTGTATAGTGATTTGTGCGTTGATCTCGACCGCCAGAGGACTTTGATTCGTCTCCCATCCTAGCACACTTGGTATACAAACACACCTCTCCACAAATTTCGCTGTTATAGACAACCATCCAACCTATTACACCTGTCCATGGCAATGTGATATAAATATTTTCAAGACATTCCAGTCCAGGTAGGACTGGAATGTTTTGAAAATATTTATCTCACATTGTTGAATTTGTAATAATCGATAATTTATTTATTTTGTCCTCCCATGGTCTGATCCCAACGATGCAGGCACAGTTAGTGTGAAGACCTTTATTGTGATGGTTCCTGACTCTTTGAAGTACTGGCCTTTCCCCGGACGTCCCCTTGTATAAAAGCGCGGGGGGCGCGGCGCGGAACGCTTCGCCTCCCATACAACCATTGAATACAATAACAGAGCTACCGTACAGAAACGTTATCCCCAATGCTTTAAAAACCTACAAAATGTGCTACACTCATGCGAAATTCAAGTCTATAGTTAGGAGAGAGCTCTCCCTTCTCGCTGTGCGTGCAGGTCATATTGCTCGTTGGTTGAAATCAGCACGGTGCGGCCACCGGGCGGCGCGCGGCATTTCATACCTCCACAGTGGAGTGACACATCAGGCCTGTCAAAACACCCGTTTTGTATAGGCAATGTGTATTTGCAGCCTAGTATGCCGCGCTGACGTGCTACACAGTGGAGTTCAACCCTTAGTCAAGAGTGAGCGGTGTTCCATAATAAAGAAGCTTTGTACTCCTTAAGTACAATGCTGGAATTTCCAATTCCGACAATCCTCCTTCACTGGAAATGCTATTGAATATTTAAAAGCATGTTAAAGGTGTGCTTTGAACAGATTTAGACTTTGAAGGGGAATTAATTCGTTGGTGGTGATTTAAATTTTCTACCAGCTTAATTCTTATCGCTTACGTGAAAAAATAAATAAATAAACTAATATTATTACATAGGTAATAAATTAATTATTTTGATACATACAATGGAACTCGCTCTTGCGCTTCACTTCTGATACAGTGTACATTTTAATGTACAGTGGACGTTTTGATACAGTGGACATTATGCGACTAAAGGTCTAAAACTAGTAAAGTACTTTTTTGTAAAGTAATTTTTGACAATTAAATACCTAATGAGTCTTACACACGAAAAAGTTTTATTTACCTCTGCTCGACGTTTCGACCATGTTACACTGGCTGAAACCTCAGCTCGTGACCACGGCCAGTGTAACCTGGTCGAACGAAACGTCGGGCAAAGGTTAAATAAAACTTGTTCGTGTGTAAGTAATGTTTCCCTAGTTTGCATTCGAATACTACGATTAAAATGAAAAAAAAGCATTTTTTGTCATTTTGTACTGTAGCATTAACATTTCCTTTGCACTTTTTTCGTCGTGGAACCCCATAAACGTGTTTATGAACCCCGCAACAGGCGCTCGGTAAAATCCGGTAAATACACGGTTGGGCCGGACGTTTACCCATTTACCGTTTACCGCATGTCGAGAACAACCGGTTTCGTGTTTACATGGGACACGCTACCGCGCGGTGATTGGGGCAAAATGGACCTTAATTCGAAACTATCACGGTTTGATGTGATGTAACTGTAATTGTGGCGTAATAAATATATAAAAAGTAAAAAACTTTAGAAACACAAACAAAAAAGAACGTTAATAAATAAGTAATTTAATCTTGTAAATAAATCTTCGTCTGTGGTTACATAGGTATTTACTTATGATCTATGGCGATTTTGGTGAGAAGAGTACAAGAAATGCGAAGAATTATTGTTATTCTTTTAATACACTTACAAATAATTAAGTGTATTTAATAATTTTTAAAAGATGTAATTAATATTACCGCTTAGATTTAAATGAAGTCTATCTCTAATGACTTGGAAGATATTTTTCCTGAATTATGTATTTATTTCTATGTATTTAATTTGTATATCCATTGTGTTTAAATATGTCTCAACGCATAATGTCCAAATTGTAATTTTTATTAAACAATATTACATTGTAAATTCTATGCGTATCTTCTTTACTTTTAAAGAACTACCTCCTCCACGAAATAAACTTTTATCTTGCAATGAAACTAAATTGCATCGTCTTTGCTGCGAGAGCGCTGTCTCCACACCGCAGAGCGGTTTATTATTGCGTTAAAAATTTAACACAACCGTCTCGGGACTCTTCTTCGTAACAATTTTCCTTGAGCAGAACAATTCGTAGGTAATTACGTTTCTTTTTCAACAGATTCCTTAATATTTTTATATCTGCATGATTCTGGTCTTCGGGTGTGGTGGCGCGTAAGTATCTACTTACTTAAGGCCTTCAGTCGAATAATGATCTGAAACCTTAGTTTTAATTAGTTATTTTTAATGGTATAAATTAAAGTAAAAAATAACAATTTTACAACTTCTACAATTCAAATAAATCATTCGCACCTTCCTTTCCATAAATTTTTGTAAAATAATTTTGCGGAAAAATTGTTTTGTTGAAGCTGACTTCTTTTATGAGCAAACGATACATTTTATCAAACATTATGATTTTTATCTATTGGATTTTGGAATTGAGTTAAAATAATTGATTGATAATTCAACCATTAGAAATTTTGTCTATAAAACGGAAGAAAAAGAAGTCTGATGACTTCTTGCATTCAGGACATTTCGTGTCCATAAAAAGATCATCAGGACTGGAGAGGCTTAAATACGTTCGGCAGTGGATAGCAGGCTGATGATTACGATGACGATGATGGTCCGACATCCCACTGGACTATCACAACGTTCAAGAGGGATTAGATAACGGCTAGACAGCACTTTACGGTAAATTACACTTAATTGTTGAATAGTTACGCCAATATTGCTGCATGCATAATCTAAATCGCGTTAGCATTCCGATAGGGATTCCTCTCCATGCTAATATAAACTGTAACGTCTGTTTGTACCTACCGAAATGTATATTATTTAAATACTGTCAGTTATAATTGTCAACCTGTAGGTATAGTATTATACTTTACTAACTACATACATTGACAGACAGAGACAGGCAGGCATCATAAACTGAACAATAGGAACTGTTATTTTGGTTTCAAAATAATATTTCCATGAATGGCGATTTCTGAAAAAATTACCTTTATTATGTAGGTATGTATGTGTCAAAATTCTCGAATTCTGGAAATGTCTAACTTTGGAATTAGGTGAATGGAAAAATTGCAAACACTGCGTTTGATGTGCTACAAAAATTTAATCAGAGAGCCGCCTAGCCGGTGCGCACTTTTGCCTCGGTTCAAAATCATTTTTTACGTCCATTTTGTTTTTACAAGCTTTTTTTTTGTATATACGTATGTTTAGTTGCTTCCAAAATTTGAACCACTTCCCGCCGTCCGAATGATCTGAAATTTGGTATAAGTCCATACCTACGTAACTTCGGTGTATATGCAATATTATGGTACCATGAAGCTGGTCTGATGATGCAGTCGGAAGGTGGCCATAGGAACTCCGTAACGAAACAAGATAGCCTCGCCATTTTGGGCTTAAATTGGTCTCAATTAGTAGTTTACTGACAGATGGTGATCAAGGTCTGATGACGAAGCCAGAAATTGGTGACTAGAATTCCCCAAGAACTTAACATAAATCCTTCGAATTTCGGCTCGTTATCACACATTAAATAATAGTTCCTCCGTTAGATTGGTCTCGATGCGTATTTTGCTAATAGATGGTGATCAGGATTTTTCTTTTTTATGCATTTTAATAAAATCTTGATTTTTAAATTATTTTTATATTAAAACTTGTTTTAGTTTACATTGATACTTTTGGCAATGACTGAAGTGTCACGTGCATATCTAACATAAATATTTATCTTAGTGCAAATAACACAACTTAAAAGTATATCTCGAATATACGAAGCCACATTTTATGACGTGTTAGTTTCAAATGCTTATTATTAAGTTGCTGCACCCGCAATTAAATCATAACACCGAGCCTAGCATTTTGATTACCAATTATTGGAAATTATTTCCGTGAGCTAATGCGGTTAATGGACATGCGGTTTTAGCAATTAAGTCCTACTCTAAAGTATCGTTGTTTAAATTTTTGCATGTATATTATGTATACCTAAACACCAGCAAAACCATACTCTGTTTTTATTTAAATACGAATAACTGTCAAATACAATGTGTGTGACAAATACATCCGATTGTAAAAGATATGTTACTCTTTTTTAATCATTGTGCGACATTTTTTTTAAAAACATTGACAGTTATTTGTGTTTTAAAAACAGACTTTATAGGGACTAGACTTTTAGACTTTTCAGAGCGACTGAATAATATATTATTATTCTGGAATCTCGATCAAGAACGTCTATTAAAGATCAATTTATATCGTTGTTTGTTGTTTATTTAGGACAATATTTTAACTTAAAATCTTGCCCAACCAACCACAATATTGGCAATTCGTTGTTATGTTTACGTTCAGACACACAATCCGAATAGTTTTGTACTCAATTAAAGATGTTTAAAATAGTTTTGATTGGATAAGTCGGTATGTTAAAAAATATTGAATGAGGCAGTGTAAAGAACTACGAGTATGTGGGCTTATTAACAGTTAACTTGAGTATGTAATGTTTTTAATTACAAAGTAACTTAAAACAAGCTTAACACGGAGTAATAATTTTCAAGTTAACGACATAGACAAGGATCGAGCGCCTTTTCGCGTGACCATGAAATAAGTACCTGTGAAATGATGCACAAAAGCGCCGTTGAACGCTATAAAAAGGAAACTTTATTTTTTTAAATTATTTACTTAAATAATAATTATTAAGTTGCTCATTTGGTTGAAAATATGTGTACCCAGTAGCTCGTCAGTTGGTTAGAGGAACACTCAGGTTATAAGGGTCTGTGGCAGGTTCGAATTGTGTAATTTTTTTACATAATATATTTTGAAAAAAGTAAGTAAGTAAAAAAGTTAAAAAAAAAACTTCATCAAACACTTCATTAGAGACTAATTTAGTAAGATAAACGTACTAAGGAAATCAGCGATGGAAGATTTTCAGAGGCATCATTACGTAATCCCATAATTAAACCATCACTCAAAATAAATTGCTCCATTTCAGGACGAGATCCTATAATAAGGGCAATATAATATCCAAGTACTAAACTTGACGTTTATATTTTAGGGTTTCGTCATAACTTTACTGACATCTTGTGCAGCTTTATGTCCGTCTGTATGTCTGGACGACTCCGAAGGACTTGTGTTTCCCTATATGAGGCTGGCATGGACATTAATAGTCCAAAGCCTCGGAGAAAAAAAAGATTTTAAAAAATAATTATGTGCCTCCAGGAGCGGTTAAAGTGGCTATGTGAGATTTACTTCCCGATGTATAATGTGCGGCGATATTCACTCGACAATTTTATCGCCGGCGCATATCCGGCGATATTCGAATTCGGTCGAATTGAAACTCCGCACATCGCTGCAACGCAAGTTACATTTCTCTCGAATCCTGATATTCACATTCGATTTTTATTTCCTATTCACTCGACCGTGCCGCGGAGATTGTAGGCGCTGGAATTTTTTGCGCTTTACAATTTACATGCACCTATAACCTATCGGAAAGGAATTTATTTAAAAATGGAATGTAAGTTGACCTGGTTTTAATGGAAACAGAGTATTCAGTTTTTCCGGTAACGGTTGCATTGCGTATGCAGGTTATAGGATCAGGTTTTCGTTTTAATCTGATATTAAATATAAATGGCTTCCGCAACTTTGCCCCTTGTTTTGTTACGTATGTTTGTGTGTGTGTGTGTGTGTGTGTGTGTGTGTGATTGTGCAAGAGGGGGTGTGTAAATGAAGTTTAGAAATCTCTCAAATCACTGCCTGCGCCATGTGCAGGTCGCCATCATGATGGTCATGAAACATCGTCAAACCTTTGTATTTTTTACAAAGTTACACAAATTTACTAGAGACACATAAACATTACTTTATAGGCCGTTCGTTGAGTCCTCAAACGAAACAACAGCTTTTACAGTATTCGGTTTACGGTTCTCTCGTAAACTCTTAAGAAAAATGAATAAAATGTTCGTTACCTTTTTTACACGACGATATTAATTTTACAGCACCTGGGCAGATAAAGATACTTATGTTACATTGAAAACACATTATGTTCGGTGGAAGAATGCGGTTAACTTCTAGAAATGCAAACATGTTTTTCTTTACAAATGAAGAAATTAATCCTTGTACACACGTGCTTTGTATAAATTGTCTGGAGGAATAAATTAAACACGGAAAGGTTTATTCGAAAGTGGATTTCAGGCTTTATAATGTAAAATTAATAAAAATACACTTTCTGTTTGAAAGAAAATTGGATAAATATTTATCTTACCTTGTACTTATTAATTAACTTACCTTAAATCCGTTCTTTAATTATACGTCAATAACTGTGAATGTCGCTTTTTGAATTTAAACAAAAAAACTTAACCTTTACTGTAAAAGCCCGAACTACGGTTAATCCTATGATTTACCAAATAATGATGGTTTTGGCTACAATATGATGTGATTTTGTCTTTTTAGGGTTCCGAACATCAAAAGAGGAAAAAAGGAACCCTTATAGGATCACTCGGTTGTCCGTCTGTCTGTCCGTATGTCCGTATGTCCGTCTGTCAAGACCATTTTTCTCAGGAACGCGTGGAGGTATCAAGTTGAAATTAATATCAAATACTCAGGTCTGCAGTCCCTTGATGTCGTGAAAAAATCAGACTTCTAAGTCATCGCAGTTGAAAGATATTGCCGATTTCGCCGCATTTTTGAGTATCTTGGTAACCAAAACCTATGGGGTACTTCCCGTTCACCTAGAATCTTGAAATTTGGCAACAAGCATGGTCTTATAGCACAAGTAAAGGAAAAAATCCGAAAACCGTAAATTTGTATTTACATCACAAAAAAATATTTGTACAAAAGTACCAACAAACGTAACTTTGCGTATGAGCAAGCTACTGTTATAAATTAGTACAATGACGTAAAAAATTGTTGAAAGAATTCCTTATCGTCTAGAAATTTCATCATTACAGATCTATATTAAATAATTTCGTAAGGTTTTACAAATTATACTAAAGGTTTAGCTAAGTCTGGAAATAAAATCACATAAAAAATGAATAACATTTGACCATTATCGTAAACACCATCAAACTTAACTTTGCGTATGAGCAAGCTACCGTTATAAATTAGTACAATGACGTAAAAAATTGTTGAAAGAAGTCCCTATCGTCTAGAAATTTCATCATTACAGATCTATATTAAATAATTTCGTAAGGTTTTACAAATTATACTAAAGGTTTAGCTAAGTCTGGAAATAAAATCACATAAAAAATGAATAACATTTGACCATTATCGTAAACACTGAGCGTAAACACGTGATTTAGCATTTGACATGACAGGACTTGTTTGACTTCTTATTGGTCAATTTATTTCTGCTTATTTTTTAATTTCATTTATTGGCGCATTCTTTTTGTCGTGCTAGTTCGAAATTTAATAAGAAAGGTTTTGAATCTAAAAAGGTCGCCACGATGTCTAACCAATACTGCTATAGAATGCATGGCATGTTACCATTAATAATAGTACTAACACTACAAGAACTGACACAATTATAGATAAGGTTTTTTTCCAATTTTAATATACAATTCGGCACTTTTCATTTTTTTAGTCACCATTTACAAGTGTGGGTCAAATTTAAGAAATAGGTATACTTAGAGAACTTTGATTTCCAAGAAAAATCTTCGAGACTTCCCGAGAGCTAACACCTATGTACAGGGTGGAAATTCCAGACGCCACATGGGAGGAAGTTAATCTGTAGATTAACCTTTTCGATCGGTGTCATAAAGATACATAGCATGTATTTTTTCCACATTATTGTCAGATTCGATCCCCGACTCAGACTCGTGGGTTCTTTAAAATGTTTGAATGCAGTTTTACTTAATTTTGTAAATAAAAGAATGTTTCCTTTTAGTAAAATTTGGAATCAGTTAGGGTACCTACTTTGCCTCCAGGTGGCGTCTGAAATTTCCACCTGTATATTGGAAGCAGTGGTAGATACAATATAACTTGTATAAATTACTCATAATGCAATGAAATATTTTGACATTGACTCGATTCCCGTGAACGACGAACTAATTTATATAGGTACAGTCGACCGCACGTCAGTGGTAACACATTGACATTGAGCAGGCCTAGCCTATTAGGGAGTTTCAATACTAGGAGAGACCAGTTTATACTGGTTTTGTTTCCACTGACGTGCGGTCGACCGTACCTTCAAGTTTGTACGGAACCCTCGGTGCGCGAGCCAGACTCGCACTTGTCCGGTTTTTTGGAAACTGAAACCAATACTGAATGACAATATATTTTTCTTAGTAGACTCCTTTCATTATATTTTTGACATCAAATAAAAAGGTCCATAAAACAATATATTTTCTTCAAAATATTATGTTTATATCTATACAACATTATCTGTACCAAGCCTTGTTGGCGCTGTTTCGTGACGCGCCGTCGAATGCGAGATCACGAACTCAATTGAGATTGCCGGCTCGCAACAATGTACCGATCGAGATAGGACTAGGTCCGTGAGATGAGCACGTGTTCCCGCGGTTACGTTTCTACGCCATGTCGCCCCTTTTGCTACAAAAATTGCACAGTTCAGAGATTCAATCTCGGAATTGAATATTCGACGCTTTAGGAAGCGCGCCGGCTTTTGTGGTTTGATAAGGAAATTGTATTGCTACTCTGATTCATGAGCTTGGGGTTCTGAATGACAAAATATGCTTTGTTATTATTACAGGAAACAAGGTTTGCGGCTTGGTTTCAATACTTTTAAGCCAGAATGTATTTCTCTAACTAGAAGTGGCATAACTAGGCTATTTCTGATCCGGATATTACGCGGACGTGCTTCAAATTTCAAACAACAAGCGAGGTTCTCGGTATGACCTTACTTTGTATTACAACATAAATCCACTAGGTCAGAAATACCACAGACCGGTGGACAGCAGCAGCAAACACTCGTACTGTCTTTCCTATTTTTTACAATTTTAATATCAAGAACTCAAAGTCAAGACGAAAATTACTTACTATTGTAGATGTTGTACATACTATTGTAGACAAGAACATCAATCAGTAAAAATTCTGTAAACGTAATAAAATGTCAAAACAAACGCAATAAATTGTAAAAATTAATTATATAATAATAATTCAGTAATGTCACAATTCGATGTATACGTTTTAAATTCCAAATCCTTTCGAATATAGAAAATCAAAAGTAATCTTTCAATATAGAGCCGTTTCCAAGAAAGCAATATCAATAAAATGTTGATAGGAATCGAACACGAGAGTAGTACTTCACTTATATCTGACTGCACTTACAAATAAAACATTAATTTTGTTACACTCGTTCCGTAACAGTAATAATTTTATAGGCTATTACTTAGGCTTTATCTAAAAATAAAAAAATATACTAAGTAGGTACGACGACTTTGTAAAGTGAAGTGGCTTTATTTGTTTTTAATCTTTTTTTAACAAAACACCTGTAGACCAACTTATAGTGACAAGTTACATGGACGTTCTGTAAAGAACTGTACTGGACAAAGTTTTTTACCCGGTAATTATAAGTATAATTTTAATAACTTAATTAGTCTTAGACGTTGTAGGTATAGTGTCTGATATCGAGTACCTACCTCTCTAACCGGTCACTTCAAGTCTTTCTTTTTCAGTCTTCTTTACTGTCTTCCTAAACAAATTGTTAAATGCTACAAACTTGCTACGAAATTAGCTACGGCGTAGCACTCGTAGCACTTGGTGGTATTGCTAACGCATAAAACAAAGCTTAAAACTGTTTTTGCTCACTTTTAACTGCCTATATAGGCTTTGTATTCTGGTTTTGTTGTTCTTTTTATTATTTGCTTCGTTCGACAAAATTAATAGACCAGAACTAAACCACAGGTACAAGAAATAGAAAAAATGCTTTTTCTAAATAATCAATCAATACATCTACAAGCTTCGGCCACAGATTAGTTAGTAGTTCCTAACTTCGGCTTAATTTGAGACTAAACCAGCCGTGTGTGCAGAATTTGTCCAAAACCTTATTATTATTTATTTAAGCTTATCAATACATAAATACATACAATACATTATATTTATCTTTACGTCCCTGACGGATGTCATGTCGACTCTGTGAATGTCGCAATCAATCAACATATTTTATAGCTCTAACAAAAAACTTTATAAAATAAGTTAAAATCTAACAAGAAAACCACATTACAAATCAGTCAAATTAACACACAATGCTCTGTCGAGGAATTTAATTAACACAAAAACTTTGCAACAGATTGGGCTAAGCCCTGTTTACAGATTAATCGGGTGGAATTTTAATCAGCTGCTTAACGGGCCGGTCACGTAGAAAAGACGCGGGACGAGAAATCGGACTAATGAAATAATTGTTAACACCGGGTTTGATTTGGGTCGATTCGAATTTATAAAGGTTATCTATAAGATAAAAATCTTTTATACACTGATTGACCGGTTGTTCTAGACGAACAGTCAAAACCGCTGTGTGTAGAAACTTGAAATGTCATCTTCTGAGGGGTTAAAATTAATAAGGAAGGAGTTCGATGCATGCCAAAACGTGAACAAACGAAGCGTGATAAACAAGCAGTTTGGGACTTTTTTAGTAAGTTCTTAAATCCATCTTTCCATAACTTATGCACCATAAGAAACCAATTGAATCATAATTTATTAAATCATTTGAAATGTTTTTTTATATCAAAAAAGATTTTCTAGAAATTAACAACTGCTAGACATCGGGACAGAAAAAATCAAACGAGATCACTCATCGTTTCGCGAGCCTATCGGAATACCTATCCACTGTTTGCTCTTCGAAAAATTAAATATAACCACACACCGGGTCGTATTCTAATGTCTGGAAGAAGATCGCGGGCATAGCTAGTTTTATTAATTTAATTATATTGCCACAAAACGTCACAATCTCCCACAATAAGGAGTTCAACCGATTGTCGAATTAAAGCGCTCGAATAATTCGCGTTTGGCCATCTGCGAATAATCCGACATTGTTTCCAGCTCCTATTGTGGAACTCTCCTTTTGTAGTAGCCGAATAATAAAATAATCAAGTTGTTTTGAGCGGATAATTAAAAAACGCTACGCCTCCGAAGCCTTTCCCACAACAGGCGTCAATTCGAGAGAGCATTTTGCCCTCTTAAAAGTTAAATGGCTCTTTTCACTTTTGATTAAACTAAGCAGAGGCCCGGTGATTGCAAGCGTCCATTAATTTGAGTGTCGGCTCATCGAAGTTATAATAGGCTCTTGACGAGAATTTAGAGAGAGATATCTCTTGTCTCCGGACTGAGCCTTGGGTTGTCCAAAATGTGCTTTGAGCAGTTCTTAGAAAGTTCAGTCCCGAAACGGGAAGAGATGACCAGTTTAATTTTAATAGTTAGTTTAGTTTAGTTTTTTGCTGCGCACGTGCAAAATGCGGAATGACCTTCCCTCTGACGCTGACAGCGCTACGATATGGTGTCCTTCAAGAATATAGTCAAAAGAGCCCTTCAACCAAGGCCGGCAACGCACCAGCACCCCCCGGGTGTTGCAGGTGTCTGTGGGCGGCGGTGACCTCTTAACATCAGGAGGCCCGCCTGCTTGTTGCCCCCGTAGCAAAAAAAGTTTAGTTTTTAATCCTGAAATCGTGTGAAAGGTAGGACCTGTGTTATAGGTACAATATATTAATGCCTTCCCCTAAATTTTAGAATACTTTCATCATCATCATATCAGCTTGTAGACGTCCACTGCTGGACAAAGGCCTCCCCCAAGGATCTCCACGACGACCGGTCCCGCGCTAACCTCATCCAGCTGAGTCCCGCGACCTCGGTCCACCTTGTGGGAGGCCTGCCTACACTGCGTCTTCCGATACGTAGAATACTTTAATTAAACAAAATTCTGTATAAATATACAAAACATTACAGCAAACTTTGTAGGGTACGAAAGATCCACGTTTTTAAGGTTCTGTATAGACCTACAAGGAACCCTTATGTTTGTCCAGTCCGTCCGTTCGTCAGAGCATGAAAATTCAAGTCCAAGTTTGTCCAAGAATACTTTCGATTTAGATTTCTACCCCCAATAAATCGAAATTTCTATCGCCTGAAGAGTCTTTCTGCCCCTTAGGAGTAAAATTACTACCCACTTAGGGCTGGAATTTCAAAAAACCTATCTGCGGTATTTGTGGAACCCTAATGCTACGTTGAAGTTTCTAGAAACCTTTGTTTGATCTGTGCTTTAGATAGATTGCAGTCATTCATGACAATACGTGACTGGCCTTCGAGAGCATCAAAACATTATATTTAAAGTGTAGGGCAATTTCAGTAACTGCCCTATTCTATAATAATTTTAGCCATATTAACATTAGCGTGTGTAAAATAAATAAAGGGAAGGAAAGTTAATTGTAATGCTTTAAGATGTTGTTGAATTTGTAAATGTAAGTGGTTTCGTGGAACATTTATGTTAATGAATGCTATTAACAATATAACAGACGTGTAATTATATTGGTATTTCTACCAGAGCCGTCAGGGAAGCCGGCAATGCACTTGTTGCCTTTGTATTGTTAAAAGCCGTAATCGAGGTTGTGCAGTGATTCTTTTCATCCTGCTTTTTAGGCTCAAATCATTTGAATTTTAATAATAATTTATACAAATCTGTACTAATATAATAAAGCGTAAGAGTTAATTTTTTAGTTCGTTTGGATTTGAAATATTCTTTGAGCTTCTTGATTAAAGGCTATTTAACATCACGCTGCGACCCGTAGGAGCCGAGCAATGTGAAAAAGAGTCATAAATAACTTATAAAAGGGAAGGCGGGCGTATGTATACACATATATATCTATATCTTTACACTAAAAGCCTGTGTTCGGTATTATAATGAAATATGAAAAAAGTTGCTATAATTCGAACACATTTCGCACGATTTACTTCTCAATTCATAAGTACATAAAGTTGACGCGTGTTCCGTGTAGCAATGAGGCATTGCTTCCTGAAATAAAGAACCTCCCTTCCAAACTTGCTAACATATTGTGCGTGAATATTCCGGTATAAATCATGATTTCGTTTATAAACCACTTAAAACATGTTTTATGTTTGTATGTTAACACCTTATTGTACATCTTATTGATCGGCTCCTAAGGGTGGTAGCGTGATGTTAAATAGCCTATTACCTACTTCAAGAATTTGGCTGTCAAATGCAATAGAACAAACAAACTCTTCAATTTTATTATAATTAGTAAGTAAATAAGTATAGCTTAATACTAAGTCCAATCACTACATTGAGTCCTTTTCTTCTTGCAGAACGCTTGAACGTGCTGTACGAACGTAACTGGACCCGTCTGGTCCACGAGCAGCTCCGCAAGTTCGAGTCCTCGATAGTCGCAGCCGCGAGACAGTCGCCGGAGTCGCAGCCGCCGGAGCTGGCCCTGGACTCCAAATGGACCTTCTCAGGAGCTCTGATATACTGTGTCACTCTGATTACTACCATAGGTGAGTAAATAACAGTAGTTAACATAGTTCTATCTAGAATCTAATTCCTAACCACTTTATTATAACAGTCAATATATATGTCGACATTATGAATTGTACGAGAACATTATGAATAATTATTTGGCAAAGAATATAAGTATATCTATAAAATAAAATTAAAATAAATAAATAAGCAAATCTTTAAACAGTAATTCAAATTCAAATTCAAATTCAAAAGTATTTTATTGCATGTAAGTACACTAGGTACATTTATACAACGTCAATTTTTTATCTACCACCGCCTCCAAGGTGTTATATAGAGCTGGGAAGAAGAAGCGGCGCAACAAACTTCCGCAACACATCTTTTAAAATCAAGTTTGTACATAAAATTATTTTGTAAAGATTGTGCGAGGCTGAAGTAACATTAACACCAGGCATCTTTGTCATTTAGATAACCGACTGTTTTATAATAAGCTTTCTTACAAAGTTGTTGTTTAATGTGAGTCTTAAATTTTCTGTCATTCATATTTAAGATTTCTTCTGGTAGTTTGTTGTAGAAGCGTATACATTGCCCCGTGAATGATTTACTGACCTTACTAAGCCTTAACTGTGGTGGTACAAGTTTGTTTTTGTTTCTTGTAACATAAGCTGTGTTCATATCACAGTGCCTCAAAAAGAGAGATATATTTTTGCGGACATACAAAATATTCTCAAAAATGTATTGACTGGCAACGGTTAATATATTAATTTCTTTAAACTTTTCTCTTAATGATTCTCTACAACGTAGATTATAGATCGCCCTAACAGCTCTCTTTTGCAAAATAAAGATGGTTTCTATATCTGCCGCTTGACCCCACAGTAGGATGCCGTATGACATGATGCTGTGGAAGTAGCTGAAATAGACTAATCTCGCAGTAGCAATATCTGTTAATTGTCTAATTTTCCTAACGGCGTAGGCGGCCGAGCTTAGTCTGCCAGCTAGTGAAGCTATGTGGGGCCCCCATTGAAGAGATGAGTCTATAGTTATACCTAGGAACACCATGCTTTTGATAAATTCTAATCTTTCTGTACCTAAAGTTACATTATTAACTACATGTCTTACATTTGGTAGGCAAAATTTAATACATTTAGTTTTTGTTGTATTTAATGCTAGATTATTAATGCTGAACCAGTTAAGTACTTGTGTGAGAGTATTGTTTACCTCAGGAAGATCACAAGCTCTTCTGCTAATTTAAAAAATCAGAGAAGTGTCATCGGCAAATAATACTATGTTGGACATGTTTTGTATTAAAAATGGCAAGTCATTTATATATACAAGAAAAAGAAAAGGACCCAGAACTGAGCCCTGGGGCACCCCCATTTTCACAACTGAACCAGATGATTTAACTCCATTTATATCAACTTTTTGTACTCTATTTTCAAGGTAAGATTTAAGTAATTCGAATGCTCTGTCTTTCACGCCATAATGTTTTAATTTGAGTAGCAAGGTTTCGTGATTAACGCAATCAAATGCTTTGGAGAGATCGCAGAAGATGCCTATTGCATCATGTGAAGCTTCCCAAGCATCAAAAATATGCTTAACAAGCATGACTCCTGCGTCGGTGGTTGATCGTCCCTTAGTAAATCCGAACTGACGATCGTGAAGAAGTTGTTTGAGATTGAAATGACAAAGCAGTTGATTCAGTATGATCTTTTCGAAAATCTTGCTAAGCACGGGGAGAACTGACACTGGTCTAAAATTACTGGGATCTAGTTTGTCACCAGATTTAAACAGTGGTATGATTTTACTTTGCTTCATTAGGTCAGGGAAAATACCTTGATTAATACTCATGTTAAATATAAAAGCTAAGTAAGGCGCAATAATCGTTATAACTGAGTTAACTATTTTAACAGACATTCCCCATAGATCTTCAGAAGATTTTAGTTTTAATGATTTAAAAGCCTTAATAATATCTAGAGAGTTTATGTGTCTAAAATTAAAAACTGTTTCACATATTGTAACGTTATTTACAAGCAAATTTTCGGCAAGAATAGGCGATGAATGCAGAGCTTCGGTGGTTTTAATAGGGATGTTAGTGAAAAAAGTTTCAAAGGACTCTGCTACTTCTGTTTTAGAATTAATTATTTTACCATTATTTCTGATTGCATATTCATTTTCACGTGGTTTAGTTTTGGCAGTTTCATTATTTATGATTTTCCATACTGCTTTAACTTTATTATCGGAATTTTTAATTTTATAAAATTAGTAAAAAATAATTATATTTTAACAACACTGTTTCAAAGTACCACCAACATTTTAGATAGGCTAAACAATTTCATCGTCATGGTCAAAATATCTACCAGTATCTGAAACTTAATTAATATGCACTTTGTTTTTGGTAACTATTGTTGTCATGGCAGCGCATTATTAGATGTCCCACCAATATACTAATATGAAACTTGATACACAGGATACGGCAACGTGTCACCGCGCACCGCGGCCGGTCGCGCGGCCACGGTAGCGTATGCCGCAGCCGGCGTGCCGCTGACGCTGGCCTGCCTGGCGGGGCTGGGAGCATCGCTGGCCAGGCTGGCGAGACTGGCATGGCTCAGAGCCACGAAGAGCAAAGTGCCCAACACTTGGAGGAAGGATGGAGAGGTGAGTTTAAGAAGTAGGAAGAGTATGAAGCTATTAAAATTATATTGTGATATTTTGAGTAAGTAACTAAACATTTTAATTTGGCTACTAATTCTCGAGTATCAGTGGCCATACTGACATACGTTTCGTAAAAAAATCTAGTAACAAACTACGAGTAACCAGATTTACCTCCGTTGTATTTTAATATAATTTTTTTCAAGATGGAAAACCATTTCCAACTACACGAGCAGCAGCGGCTCCTGCCGCAACCAGCTGAGCACAACCAGTACACATCGTTCCCGCCGCGGACCCACAGGTCCCCAGGGACGGTGAGGGCCAGAGCTGGTGACAGAGGTCAATATTCGCAAGTATTTGAGAGGGCGCCAGCGAGCCCTAGGGCGGCCACGCTGGGCCGTGTCAAGCGCAGTGCCTTGGCTGATGGTAATTTCCTTTTTTGTGGGTTTAAATCAGACAGAATTTTATCTCTCTAGGTCTTCTACAATTTTAAGGGGTTTGACGGAACTTTCTGATTGAAGAAACAGAACAAAACGGTAGATTGCTTCATCGCTTCGCATAGTTTTGTCTTGTGTATGTGTATCTTTTGTGAACCTTTAAGCACTTAACTAATCCGATTCTTTTCTGAACAGAGCCTCATACATCATCAGCACTACAAACCCAAACGTTAGATCGAAAGAAGACAATGGCGAGTACAAAGTGCCTGGCGACTGTCCACGGGCCGGGTCGGGGGCGAGGAAGAGGGACCATACAAAAGCCAAGAGGGCTGGTTATAGATCAACTAATTGCAGAGGAATGTGGCGAACAACCCTTCAATAGAAGTCAGGAAGATCTTGATGATTCTGAGGATCCTGATGAAGTGTAAGTATTTTACTAACAAAAATATGAAATATTTTGTCGCGAGGTATAAAAACCTAGGCATATAGAAGTACCAATGTGGAATTGTCGTTTTTAAGTCGACCTGGAAAAGATACTTTTATTTGTGTACCTCATCTCGTACTTCTTTCGCAGAATCTGTCCTCACGACACGCCATCACGAGTGCCTTTGATATGGAAAGAGCAGAATCACAAATCTAAGGGTAGTGCCGCCCCCAGCAGTAGCGCCTCTACGAGCGTCCAACATCACATCAACCATGGAATTGAGCACTGCCACATACCTGTTGGCATTGTCTTGTTTATTTTATTAGGATACATCTGCGCTGGCGCTGCTATATTCTCTGCTTGGGAAAATTGGAGTTTCCTTGATGCAGCGTACTTTTGCTTTATTGCATTGGCAACTATAGGCTTTGGAGACTTTGTACCTACCAGCTTCCTAACCTCGAAGCAAAGCGCAGAGAATTCTAGGAGTGAATATATACAAATGATTGCGTGTTGTGCTTATTTAGTTTTTGGACTTATTTTAATAGCCATGTCTTTCAGTCTTCTTCAAGATGAAGTGGTATCTCGATGCTCGCAGCTAGCCCATAGTTTAGGGCTGTCTCGTCAATGACAGTACGAGAAGAGCGAATGTAGCTCAACAGAAAACCACTTAAGGATGTTATGATCGTTAATGTAAGAAATTATTTTGGGGTCCAACTAAATATACCGTCATTGGATCCATTCTCTATATTTACTTCTTATTATGAAATAACATTGACATTGGGCCCAATTCTGAAGGCATTAAAATTTGACCGCTCCAATATTTGTTGTGTCTCTTTCAAACAGTATTAGGAAGGTAAAGATAGTGTTCAGTTTAAAATTGTAAAATTTCAAATTTGTGCCTTCAGAGTCTACTCATTATCATTGTAATGAATAAATGAAATTATTTTCGCATATCTAAATGAATTGATAATTGAAAGTTTTTACGGAATTTGTACTCAAAAGTGAAGTGTTTGTGATGTAAATAATGTAAAATCTATATTATAAAAGCAAGGCTGAAATTGTAATGAAACAATAAAATTGTGTTGAACAGTGTTTCGAATTGTTTTATTCGAACTCCCAAAATATTACATTTAATAATAGACGCCCTTACAACTTTCAGCGGAGTTAATGGTTAAAGTAATGAAAGACTGAATTAATGTCCCGTGGGATCCAAGACAAATGATGCGAGATTTCCTGTGCCTGCAAATGATGGAATGAGCCTTGTTTTCATTATCATTATAATTATTTTGTTTCTTTGAGAAAGCGTCGATTGATTAACTCTAGAACATTTCTACTAACTCAAAATCAGACAAGTCATACTCGTATTGATATTGACTAGGTATTCCATAATAATCCCATCTATTCCATAAATCACCTCGCCATCATTCCATAAAATGTAGCTCTCTGTACGGTGTAGAACATCTCGACAATATGAATAATTGGACGGTAGAAGCGTGATTTAGTTACAAACTGCCAAACTCTTTATTTTGCCTGAAATTGTTTTGCCAGAATGTCTCGTAAGATTTTCTTCCAAGAAAACGGGTCTCATTATTGAAACGCACGTTTCAACCTCTCTAATATCGCGGAGGAACGTAATTCCACCTACATTACATGGGTTAACTGGACAACTACATTCCCTGATTCTCGGATCCGGTGGGATTACGTCCGGCCGGACCAAACTGTCCTTGAATTACATGGGTGTAGCCCCTAACAGTGGAGCGTGACCGCGACGAACGAGTCGATTAATAAGATCATTTTATCTTAAATCCCCCTCATAGGTATATATTTTTTTAATATCTCAAGATATGAAAAGATTGAAAAAGATTGTCAACAAATTATGTACCTAATAATAACTGAACGATGTCTGTACATAGGAGATATTTAAGAAAAAAATTATATGAGGGGTCTTAATTAAGATCAATACAAGCGAAACAAAAAAAATTAGATTCTTTTCGTCTGTCTGTTTGTTCCGGCATCACGCAAAAGGTACATTTTTATTGAATCTTAGAAACCATTTATACGGAATAACATTGTCCGTCAAAGAAAGATCTGAACACCGAAATATTATGTAGACTTCTTTAACGTGCCTGCCTGCATAAAGTTTGGATGTTTTTGACTTAAGATGTTAACGGCTGAATTAATTTTAATGAAACTTGGTACAGTGATAGCTCATATCCCGGATTAATTAAAGGATACTTTTTAACGCGGAATTGCGATACAATGATACTTTTTAAACTAATAAATGAAAAAATCGGGCTGCTCAATCAGTGAAGCTTTGTCGTCGGAAGTATCAGAAAGAGTAGTTTAAACTTCACACAATAAAATTATCTTTATCAACCTGGACTAGTCTACAGCTGGCCTCCAAGGCGTTACTGAACCCGATCTTCGGTTTTCCGCATCCAGTCACTGCCAGCCGTCTTACGCCGATCGTCGCTCCAGAGGTTATTGGTTCTCCGGCAGATCTGCCGTGCAATTTATAAACGCAGTAAGACACATTACTGCGTTTAGAATTTTATTACATATTTGACATCGTTGTGATGAGATCTTTCAGAAACAAAGACCCGTTTTTCGCTACGTGCAATAGAAGTGAGAGAAACAAAAACTATAAACACCAAACCACCATACAACACAACGTACAATCAAAATTTCAAACGCGTTTTACTCAAAACTGTCAAATTGTCCTTACTGCGTTTATAAATTGCACGGCAGCGATGTGACCAGCCCATTCATTCGTTATCAGACAGTGTGCCAGCCAAGTATAGCTTTTACATTTAAATTCAAGTACATTCAGTCCAATGGAAGGCTTGAATTCCGTCGTTACTAAACTTCCAACTTGCTTATTCAAACTAGTTACCAAATCCCAAAATATAACGGTGGTGGCTCCACCTGTTTCCTCTAAGGCTTTGACGGGGGAAACTTAATAAAACTTTTTGAATGCAACCTTTGGCGACATGAAGTTTCTCTTCGGCATGCCCGAGGATTGGTACGATTTATGCTTCCACAGTGCTGTAGATTCAATTGAATTGGAAGGTGAAAGTTGTTAATGGCTATTTTGAATTCAATTTTGCAATTTTACAAAACTTGGCTTACTGTGTTAAAATAATAATAAGTAGGTAAGTATATACTCGTATAATATCACAATATATTTTATTTAAAATACCGCACAAGAATCACGGATTAAATATTATCTTAAAGACCTTGCATTCAGAGTCTTATTCTATAGCTTGAAGTTCTCGGTGGACAAACCAAACGGTTTGAGGATCATGTTGCCTTCCAGGTTCCTGAACAGTTTCTCGGTGAGGAGGGGGGGGGGGGGGGGGTCGAACCCTGCCCTCTGGGAGTAGGTAAGTAATTAATCAAGATTTGCATTTAGCCGATCAAGCAATGACCAACTCAGAAAGCTTCATGAAAATAATAATCAGAGTAGTTTCAACCAAAGAGGATACATAGGGTAGGTACTTACTCCTCTGTACCAGCTCATTTAACTGGGTATTGGGTTCATTTGGGTGCATACACCTGTGCACAAACTTATAATTTATTCAAGTTGATTTTGGTCTGTGTTATTGTTTCAGAATTTCTGAATTTCTGATTGACCCTTTCGATGGTATCGTAAAAATAAAGGTGTGGTTTTCCACATTTTGTTCGGTTCGATTCCTGGCTCAGACATATGGTTCCTTATAAATCTTTGAATGCAATTTTACTTATTTTTAAAAATAACTGAATGTTTCCTTTCAGTTAATTGCTATGTTTAGTACTTTCCTACCAGTGGTCATACGTTTGGTTCATTCTTTATAGTATCTATCACAGATATTTAAGTAGGTATGTATTTTATAATTGGAAAATAAATTCCCGTGGCAAATTCTAACAACCACAGACAAAGCTGCGCATGAAAAGCTTTATTCATGAATAATCTACAAATCTAATGTTTAAGCCAAGAACTTCGTAAAGCGGTTTCTTGTCATAAAATGCGGAAATTATGTTGTTTACTACCCGTACCCGTGTAAATAGAGATTCAACAACAGGCGAGATAAATTGCCCCAACAAAGGTTTCATTTGTCTTCTTCCAAGGAGACATGTTCTTGTAAAAACGGTGATCGATGTGTACCGTACAAACACCTGTTTTGGTCTGGTTAGTTTTGAGATGAATTGCTTTTTAATGAGCGACTTAGAAACGTGTAATGAGTGTAAAGGAGCGGAACAATACCAGAAAGAACTACTGTTCCAAATGCTTAACTTACCAAGAAGTTTCGAATCTCTTTGGTGGCGCGCGCGCTCCCTATGGACATCGAATCTTGCATATTTAGTATGGAAACGGATGGTGCCACTTACAGGGGGGGTGCGGACAAAGGAAGCGGAGTAGCGGGAGGAGGTTGCTAATACAAATTTATATGTAATTGGAGTTTGAAAATGAGAATGCGTGAGTGAGTATAAGTATTGTCATACATTTGACACGATTTTGACACCCATAGAATGCTTATATTACTGATCCATATGGGAGTGGCAAATTTTTTTGATTCATGTCGTCTTGATTCGCGTCAACACGAAACGTGCTTCATCAAAAACAAAAGGATGTGCATTATCATAAACATGCATTACGATTTCAATCACAGAGCACAGAAAGCGCATGAGCGGGTATTGCCGCGCGGCGGTTGGTGGCATAAATTTCCAACCTCCTTGATTTCAATATTAGACAATGTTGGTCGTTCAAATTACTGAATGTAAGTATTACCACCGATGACACCAACGTACCTTTGGACGGTAGCAGTTGACAAAAGCAGGCCCTGGAATGACAAGGTTCATTTTTTGGATAGTTATTGTCGTTAAACGTCATTTCTCAATATGCAGAGCGCTGCGCCCGACCACGAGCTGACTATACCCAGCTAGGCAACAGATGATAAAGAAGTCTATAACGATCGAACCATAGATTGCGGTCTTTACTTAAGTTTAGCCAAAGTCCTTTCTAGCAGAGAATGATTACTTAGACTATGATGGTACTATCTAAAAGATAGGTACCACAGAAGACTGCTGACTGGCTATCGCTCCAAATATAATTATTTTAGGCATTCACTTGGATAATTTGATAATATCCCAAACGTAAGCCCAACTATACCGACAGGGGGTGGGATTCCAAAGGATTAGACGGGCAACATATTCGAATCAATCTGGGGGATCCTACGTGATAGGATACAGACAGAATCACTAGCAACTTATCTGTGATGTAATCCTTTTCTTGAACATTCTGTTTACTTCGTTATTGGAACCTTTTAAAAAAAACTTACAATGAAAGCGAAAAAGAAAAAAGGAATAAGAAAGAAAAGTAAGCGAAAGTCTAAAATGAATCACTTACTTATAATGAAAAAATAAAAACCTATGTATGTATGTACGCGTAGAACAAGTTGGCGTTACAACGGTAAGTGTACTTTTAAGAAAGCATAAGCCATAAGCTGCATATAAAAAAAACATACATACAGCCGAACATGTACCTCCTCCTTTTTTGGAAGTCGGTAAAAAGAGACCTCAGGGCGTTTCATCTAAAACTTCTAAAAAGGCCTTGTTTCATCTGAATAGGTTATGTAGAAACTAAAATATAGATAATTTGAAAATTTTATCACCGCCATTTTGGTTTGACCAACGGACCAGAAGGCAGAACGACAATTAGGGTAATATTTAGACGCTGCAACTGAACAACTAGTTACACAAAAGAATACCTACCTTTTCTTCTTTATCTCTGTACTTACAGTCCGTTCTGAGACTCTTTGAAACGGTAAACAAATTAAAAATAAAATCACTGCGTCATTCGCTTACCTACTTCCACCTTTGTGCTAATGAATTCCATTGTGAGAGCACCAACAGTGCCTCATTTTCTATTCCCACCCGGGCAACCTTAGTGCAACAGTTTGCCACAGTATAAAAGTAAACAGTCCCAAAATGTTTCGTACCGTCGTCTCTAATACAATTCTGGAGGTAAAATTCTTACTCTGCACAAGGACCTACTTTTACAAGACCTTGTTAAAAGCGTGTCTTTTGTAATTTTGCTAAAAGGGACCGGGCTCGGGTCGAATGGCACATCTATATGTTAATTGTGATGTCGTACACCTTCACCCATGGAAATGGCGACACACGCGTGTGGAATTAACCATGAAGGGGACAGTAAATGGCATTGGATATTTGGAATTGAATACGAATGCTATTCATAATTAATCTTATCTACAGTCAGTGTTTTGTTTTTCCTATAAATTGAGAAGCTACCATAAACTTAGACTAGGTATACCACAGAACACGGAAAAAGCTCGCTACGCTCCCAGAAATATACTATAAATCCTTAGGTACCATAAACTTGCAATACTCGTAGGTATACTAGTTAATAGACGAACAATGTGCTTATTGGCATGTGACGATTTTTGATTTGTCAAAGTAACAATCTAATACAAAATACAAACAACCTTATCACGTCCTTAACACATACCACGCGTGATCACTTAAGACGATCTGTCATGCGAAGCAGGTAGGTTTCTCTCACTTATTTTGTTCGTTTTTACGATAGTATATTTATATATATATAGTTTATGGTTTTACACAAAACTTTTCGGTCTATCTGCCGAAGCAATTTAAAATGATGATATAATATCTGCCTTTTCACTTCTACGTGAACTCTGTCAATAAAATAGAAATCTTCCACTTGGGAAACATTATTATTATTTTTAAAACCTTATTTTCAAAGCAGACGTAGTCGCGGGGCGTAGTCAGTACTACATCAAAAGCCGTTTATTTTTTAAAAGCATAGAATTCAATATCAATACTCTCAACGACCACCGGCATAAATATCCCTTTGCACTAAGAGGTGCTTAGTTTAATGAGACCTAACGCTTACGTTATTAATACTAATGGGCTTTGGCGCAGCGAAGTCTAGATAGGTTCCAACTTTTAAACTGGACGGAAGCGGAGAATAACTGCTGCGAGAAGTTTTACTGAAAGGTTTTAGTTCGCCTGAAAAACGATGAAGTGAGTTTCTACACAGAAAGTAGTAAGTGGTTAGTATGGCCAAATGGTGATATAATTAGGAATTCGATTTTTTTATAAGGCAATTGGATAAAATAGGAAAACAATATCATGATTAAGGTACAATCGCTACTTATTTGCTTGCTTAAGCATAGGTTACTAACAATAGGAAACAGTCAAGAAAAAAACACATAAAAATTAGGTAGGCTAATACTCGGTACCGCCTGAACGTTTTAGGTACAAGATGTCTTTGATGCTAAAATATATCCGAGTGCTGCAACGAGTTAAAGGTCTCTGCTTTTCTTTTTTAAGTTTCTAACGTAACCAAAGTTACAAACGTTTAACGTTAAAATAGCATACATTTTTCGTAGTCATGTTTTACTTACTTAACACCTTTTTATCGTGTCCAAAAGGCATGACAAAAACTACGTCATTATGTAGATGTAGCTACCATTATTTACCTTATTTCAAACGTGTTTTCTTTTCACACCTGACAGGGACCGACGTAGAAGGTAAGCCAGACAGGTACGCAGGTAAGGGAGGTCAGGGAATTGGGCGGTCCCCGTAATTTGCGATCGATATTTTAAAAAATTCAAATAGCGCCTCCTAATTAAAAATATGGCAAACTTTACATGATTGAAAATTTATTTTGTGTTAAATTAAATTAAATATCATAATCAAATATTCATTTCATCATCAGCAGTCTGCACTAGTCCAATGCTGGACATAGGACTTCCCTAAGGCGTGCCCCTGAATCCGATCTTCTGTTCTCCGCATCCAATCATACCAGCCGCCTTACGCAGATCGTCACTCTTTCTACCCAGGGGGTGTCTCACTTCGCCTGTCCACTCGAGAACCACTGCCATGTCTGGATGGGTTGCGGAATTTATTTTTTATTATGTAAGTATATTTTGTGCCTGACTACGACCCTGGTGCGTTAGAGGAGAGAGGTGAAACATTATCGAACATCCCTCTAAGAAAGCATTTTTCTTCAGCGATTTTTCTTAGGGACAAGTTTTTTATATAAAAAGCATACCACACCCTGCATGAATAAACATGATTGATTCTTCTATACACTTTGTTCGGTCAAGTTAAGTTGATTCTAATAGTCCTACGTCATTCTAGGATCCTATTCATTCAGATTCAGGTATGATATGAGTAAACGAAATTATCGTAATTGAATATTTTATGAAATTCCCCTAATTATAGTCAGTAGTTCGTTTATTTTGTCCGAATTAGGGTTCCTTAGCCTAACTGCTGAGACTAAAGGCTCGTAGAAGTTCGGTTTTGGATATAGAGATATTGACTCAGAGGAATTACAAGCATATTGATTTAAGTTTTTCCCCCCTTTTATTTTATCAATCTGTCACATTTTTAATGGACATTTAGTAAAATATGTGGCAAACTAAAATGTCTTGCTACGCCCATTGGCGCATCCTAATTGGCTAACTAGAGTCAGGTGTGAGTTGGATCTCTAGTAGCATTGTCTTGGGGAAATTTTCTCTTTAGCCGGCGAGGTTCTTCCTTTTCAGCCATAGAGATAATAATATGATCTCTTTGGTAGGTTCTTGTGAGTAGCAAATATTTTTCATTTAAGTTTTCAGCCAATAGACCGTTGATCTAAGTAAGGACACACAGATGAAATGGACTAGGTATCAATAAGGCTTTTTTGACGGACTATGTAAAGTATTGAAACTTCTGAGATTGAAACCTAAATGAAAACTACAATTTTTTATTATGTATTTTACGACCCAAATAGAGTAAGAACAATAATTTGCGGTATAACCGACTGGCGATAATACGCGTTCGGCGCACCATTACAGTTGTTTAATTGCTTCCTGCTACGTCGTTTTTGTGGCGTCTTAATTACATCTAATTATTGTTTTACACTCGACTTTCGGCCGATTTGTTTGGTTTTATTACAAACTGAAAAAGTTATTCGTCGAAAATACCGTAAAAAAAGGATAATTTCTACTTAAAAACGAAATATTAAGTAACTGAAGAATAACCTGTCAACTGATGGTAATTTAAGCTGTTAAGATGATTAAGTGGATTGTTTTAGTTGCACACGGAAATATTTTTCCCGTGGTGAAATGAGCCTATTATCAGGGTATGTTAATAAACTATGAAATCACGATATTCCCTTAGCACCTGAAATTAACTTCCATGTACATACTTTAGGCACGTCGTAGGTACGAATAGCTGCTTTCCTGTCAACGGCTTGCGGGATGAATAATATAATAGCTTCTCAAGTATAAATTGTCTCTGTTTCCTTCCGTCTCTTTATCAAAGTCACGCTGTGAAATGTGAACTTAATTACAAATACCTTACTTTTATTTATACTTCTTATTTTTAAATCCATTCAGACGTATTGAAGAAGAGTAAGCAAAAAGCTACTTTTTAGGGTTCCGTACCTCAAAGGAGGAAAAAAGGAACCCATAAAGGATCACTTCGTTGTCCGTCTGTCTGGTGAGATGCATTAATATTGTGTAAATTCTCCTTTCTTTCTACCAAATTGATGACGGCTTAAAAAATAGAAGATAGCTAAGCCAAAACTGACAGGTATTAAAGCATTTAGTCACAATATTTTTATTTCCAATTGAATCAATGAAGACAAATTTATCATCTTACACTCAAAATGATGTAATCGTGTTATCGTATAGATTACTTAGTTCCTAATATTAAATAGAAATAACTATAACTCCTGGATATAACAATGGGGAGCAAAGAGAACGAAATTTTGAAAAGAGACACAATCAAGGCGGACGAACCGTTGAATAACATGAATTTCGGAAATGCCGATAAAAAGATAGACGAATCAAACAAACCTAGCAAACCTGGCTTGAACATGACAGAATCGGGTAAACAAGGATTATACAAGACAGATCAGAGCAAATTAAGCTTAGGCAGAACGGATGGAAGCAGAAGCAAACTAAGCCTGGGCAGGGTGGAAAACGAAGAAGAGGCCTACTACAAACCCATAAGATGGACTAGTATTATCTTTCTTCCATATAACCCTATTTTCAAAACAGCTGTTCTTTGTGCTGTCATCGAAAAAACCACAATAGTAAATATAATTGCAACTAACAATTATAGCAACATTTTTATAATTTGAACGGTGTCGTAAGTAGAGCAACCCAAACGAGACACTCAAAGTAGTCCTACTAAACTTGAAGTCACATAAAAATAGTGTAGATTCGAAGCAGAGAATTTTGAATATATTTATAACAGGTATAAGGATAAAATAAGAATAAGGTAAGGTAGATTACTATGTAGTGAATAAATGGATTCCGATTCCGAAGGTATTCTGCATAGTTTTTATTAAATTCCGTCGCTAGCGCATTCTTCATGCGCATTACCACGCTTCGGTCCTGTCTTCCTCATCAGGCCACTTTTAGACCCTCGCCTTTAATCTGTCAGGCGCCTACCGGTGCGCTGCCTCTACTTCAGAATTTAGGTTCTGCAAAAGCCACCACGTCGGTGGACTTAATTCTTTGTTGGATCTCCTTACTTGCAGTTCTACACTTTGTATACGGAATTGGCAGCCTCGGGTGCTTTGCGAGCCGAGGCTACCTCAAGTCTGTATCTCCTTCGAATCGCTTTTTTCTTATATTGTTGGACTTGGAAAATTTTTCAGGCACCAATCTGCGCAGTGTACCCATTTATGAGTTGTCCGGAGTTGCAGAACGCTCATATAATTTTATATTACATAATATGGCTGGAGTATTTGTGTAGCCCGGTTTACTTGGTTAACACCGTTTTGCATATTGTACACAGGTAAATCATATAATATCATGTCTACGATACCTAGATCTCAAAAGTATGGAACCAATGGGCCGTCTAAAAAATGGATACTTTACGGAAGCTGCCATCTCCGTCTGTCTCTGCAGCGGGTAACGGGAAATGTCAGATTATCAGCAGCGATAATTGTTATTTAGACGATTTGATCTTTTAGGGATAAAATGATGTCAGGATCATTTTTAATTTAAATACTAAAAATCTTATTAAGGAACCGGCATATCGTTACATTGTGCACACTTTGCTGATTTTTTCATCCTCGTAGTTTACTATTTTTATTTCTGTTTCAGACAAGTTACGACAGAAGCAGTTAAACGAGAATATTTGCCTAAGTCCGGCTTCAAATTAGTTCTTGACATGATATCACTAATACCATTTTTTGACTTGGTGTCTGATGATTGTCCCACAATTCAACTGTGGCCCAATATATTATGTTTCAGCGAAATCGTCATGTGCGTACCTTGTGGCTATGTGTTATATTTTAGTTATACGTTTAGTATTTTGTATGCTGTAGATATGTACCACTAACAATACCATCCTGTGGATGAATTAAAACATCGATTCAGCAGAGGTTGTGGGTTCGACACCCGCAGGGTATAAATAACTTTCTGCAATCTGTACATGTCCTAGTCTTATAATATTGTTATAAATGAATTTATCTCTGGCACTGAGTTCAACGGCCAAACCAATAACAAAGATGTTCTCATGATAATTAATTACTTGTTTCAGAATTTACCAGATAGTCGATTACTTTAGCTTGTTAGCCACACATTCACTTATGAAACTAATGGTAGGATACACGCTGATGATCGCAATTTTGACCAACTACGTAGGTTGCTTTTTATTGTTGTTTACCTTTCACGGACTTTGTGAAAGTTGTAGCAGCGGAATCTACGACTGGCGTCTTTATGTGGAGCTTCGGGTAATTTCAATATCTTTAAGCGTGACACACACTGAGCGGCGGCATTGCGAAAGCGTTGCGGATTTTTTCTGTAATGTTCGAAATAGTATGAAGCCCTTTACAGCAAAGCGGCGGCGGCGCGGCGCGTTCTTCATACAAACCTTCGCCGCCGCAACACTTTCGCAACGCCGCCGCCTAGTGTGTGTCACGCTTTAACGTATCCTGAAAAACGTTTAATTGAATAACATTAACGCCCTCGTTGAGAGTGTAGGCCTGAGCCCCAGCAGTGGGGACATGTAATAGGCTGTTTGATGATGATGAATAACATTAAGACTGTAACACCTGGACTTCAATAGCATTTGTAGTTGCTGAGAGTAACAGCCGTGACATACGAAAAGATCACCAGTGCACGAATCGCACCAAGGCTTCCTTGAATACTTTTTCGTTCATTATTGACACCAATCTGAATTGATATTTGTCGCTTCCCTTATATCCTTTCATTTATGTACCTACCTATATTGCAAACGTTATCGTATCCTTAAATATTTATGTAAACCTCTACCATAATAAAAATTGCTTCAGATTTCTTTTCAAATAATTTGAGTAGGTCAATAAAATAATCGTATGGATTTTGATGAAAAATTACTTTATTCTTGATCGAAATTAGGTATCTCATAGTTAAATAAAACTTTTTTTTCAGTTTCCGCGATTACATGAAGGCTGGAATGGATACTTATTAGGTTTCTCGATTGCCTTATCCAATCTCGTTAACGAATTAATCGACGAAATAAAACCATCTACATACATAGAATTTATGTTAGCAATAGTTTTCATGACAATGGGTTATGTATGCAAGGTATTCATAATAGTGCCGAAAATGTTCGCTGAAATGATGCTGGGAATGCGTCGGATTTACGATTTTCATCCTCGCGTGAGTAGAGTTATAGAAGACACCAAGAGGAGGAATCCTTCTAAAGAAGCGTTTATCCGTGTAGAAGATTTCTACTCCGTGTCATGGAAAAATCGCAAAGGAATCACTGTTTTACCGGATAGCATCGAAAATTTACCCAAGTACCTGAGGATTGATATAAGGCAAAACTTATGCTGGGCAGTCTTTATTCATAGCCCTATCTTACGGTACACATCTGAGTCGTACAAGAGATGGATCTGTGAACACATGACACTCCAATTTAGATTACCTGGAGAAAGACTCTTTACTGGACCTCACTGTTACACAAACTTGTATTATCTCAAGTCAGGTACAGTGCGTTTCATTTCTAACGACGACAGTGTAACACCAGTTTTGTCTGTAACGAGTGGCACTGTTTTTGGAGATGTGAATTTCTTTGTACCGCCTTTGCATAGAAAAGTGATGGTTCTATGCCATACATATTGTGAAATTTTCATGTTATCACGTAAAAGTATATTGCTATCCTTAAGTATGTTTCCGGAGGAACGTTTGAACATTATTAAATTAGTACAGCAGAGGGTTAAGCATGCTCGTACCTTACACTCACTCAAAGAACGTGTTGAAGGTATTGATAGATCAGAAAAAGAAGGCATCGACTGGCTACGGAAACGGTGGTGGGAGATATATGATGTTTTAATGGAATTCAAAAATAAATCGAGTAGAGAAACCTCTGCCAAATGTGAGATCCCTCCCGAAGAAGCGCCACATCACTGTGCTAAATACATCGGCCAATTAGTTTTGTGTCATGACACGCAAAATCAAAACACCTCCATATTTTCCAAAACACAATTCCCATGGATTTTAGTACCGAACTCATCTTTTGGTGTTGTATGGAATCGAATTATTATATTTACGGTATATCTTGTTTTAGTGGTGTACCCACTAAACTTACCGAGAAGCGCTAGCCCACTGTGGTTTAAATACTTTCAATCTTTTGTGGATTTTATGTTCGCCGCAGATATTTTAGTCTCCATAATGACGTCTATGGAAAAGAAAGAAAATTTCACATCTACTTTCAGCGCTTTAGTTGTCGAGAGATTTAAGAATATATGTTTTACGTTGGACGTGGTGTCTGCTATTTGGCTAGAGGACATAGCTACTCTCATTGGACTGGACGAATACTACACATTATGCCAATTCAATCGATTGATTAAAATATACATACTGTTTTATAATGATAGTACCGCAAAATGGCATTACAAGTCTAACCCAATAAACACGGTAATATTTGCGGTGATTCTCATAAAATATGTTTACTATTACGTCGTATGCTATTTTATGTACGTGTTGCATCAATTCATACCAGGCTTGAATACTTCTTACGTATATGGACATAATATTTGCCCACAAAATGTTAAATCGAATTGTTCACAAAATGGGAACGGTTTCACATTTGTGTTTTGGAACTATGTTTTTGAACATACGATTTCTGTAATACAGCCGAGTACTCGTGTGGAAATTATGTACGCCATGATGGCAAGTTTTATCAAGTATACTCTCGGGCTATATCTTAGCACGAGACTGGTGACTAGCTATTATCTAAAATACAGAGATCGGACCAATTACCACACATTTGTAGCGCGTCTCAAGAGCCATTACAGACATTATAAAATTCATCCCGATCTCATGATAAGATTGGATCGATACTTGACGTGTCATTGGAAGTATTTCAATGGGATGGATATAATGAACCCGCGCGTTTTAATGGATGAACCCTACGATATATATTGGAAATTTCACGGATCCACTGCTGAGAGAATAATAAGCTCATCGTCGGTGTTTGCTGGAGCCGACGACCGCCTTATAAGAGATCTCGCAGAAAAGGCTAGATTTTTAATACTACCAAGAACTACGACCCTGTCCCTTTTTGGGGTTCATTGTAAGAATGTCACTTGGATAGCAAATGTAAGTGCATCTAACATTAAGTCTAAAGTGTTTGTTTGATCGTGTGTTTCTTATTTAGGGCCGATTTCGTCTTACTTGCGGTAAGTCCTGGAATAATACGGTACAATTTATACTTTATTTTTCCGATATATCGGATCCATTTCATTTACTCTCGACCTCTTTTCGCTCCAGCTACTGTAAGGGCAACAAGCATAAATTGTACCATCTTTACTTTACTTTTCACTATAAAACGTGTATGGTTTTTTAACCCACCGACACTTCTCTGATGCAGACAGGATTACGCCAAGTATTAGTTAATTAAAATTATAAAATGATCAAAAACCTTGTGTTGTATTTTGAATTTAAAAAATACTTTGACTAGCTTTCTAACTCCTTGCTGTAGAAAAATTTCAGCTTCTAAAACGCGAGCAGATATGGCTATAGATGCTAGTGAAATGTTCTTACGTCGACAAGTAGAGCCCTTCAAAAGTCGACGTCTAGACGTATTAGATAAAATGCAAACTTCTGACCAATCATATCAGTGTAGAGCGTTGTTGCAGGGAGAATTGAAATGTGAATACCACGACGAAGCGGGAGAATTGGTGAAGTTCTACGCCAGGACCACAGAGATGCTGTCGCTATGTTCAGTGTTCCTGGGCGATGCGTCCATCAGGACCTACACTTGTGCTTCCGAATGTGAGGTACATACATAGAGTTAAGATCTCTTTGGTGCAAGCTCGCGGCCCCTTAAAGAGGCGTAAAAGAAGCATTCTATGGGTGTCAAAATCGTGTAAAATATATGACAATACTGTGACTCACTCACACATTCTCATTTTCAAACTCCATATAAATTTGTATTAGCAATCTCCTCCCTCTACTCCGCTTCCTTTGTCCGCACCTTCCATGTAAGTGGCACCATTGGTTCCCATACTAAATATGCAAGATGCAGTCTCCATAGGGACCGCGCGCGCTACCAAAGAGATTCGAACCTTCCTGGGCACATATAAGTCATTTAAAATTCATAAGCTACAAGAATTAACCAGTATAATGCAGCCGTTTAATGATGATAATTATAATTCTTGTTTCTTACAGATACTGTACATAAATATACAGATATTTTTTGCAATAATCAAACGCTATCCGACTGAGTGGTCGTACTTTCAAAACTGCATAAAGGAAACTGAATCTGAGTTCAGAAATTTGTTTCAAACTTATATAAAGAAACACAAAAATGTAAATAACTTTATTATCTACCTATATTTTAGCTTATATCCACCTACTTTTTTGACCAGCCACTTCAGCTGACTGAACCTTTCGGCTGTCGGTGACCTTCGAATCGTCTGGTCTTCCATAACTTCACCCACATTACATAGATCCCTGGCGGACCAGCACCATGCGCTTCTCGCGGTCTTTTTTGCTGCGCATGTGCAAAATGTGAAATGACCTTCCCTCTGACGCTTTCGACAGCGCTACGATATGGGGTCATTCAAGAAGAGAGTCAAAGAGCCCTGCAACCGCGGCCGGCAACGCACAAGCACCCCCGGGTGTTGCAGGTGTCTATGGGCGGCGGTGACCTCTTAACATCAGGAGGCCCGCCTGCTTGTTGCCCCCGTAGCAATAATAATAAAAAACTTACCGAGCGACCTAGAACTTGTGGATTAGGCCCACTGGCAGCGTCCACGTTTCTTACAAGAATAATCTTGTTTAACTCTGTTACAGTACCAAAAAAAGTTGCGCGAAAAAATATTCCATGCAAGGCAATCCGTTTCCAACGTCATGTACAAACTGGGACCAGACGGTCCAGAGGGCGAAGAAACAACGGATCAGCCCGTATTTTCATTGGCTTTTTTGGAAGATCCTGAGTCAACGTAAGCAGGTTTTTTGGCGAATTTAAGGCTGCCGCCAGACCGCTGTTAGCGATTTACTTTTTATAGCCTAAGAAGAGCCGTTATAGAAAACAACAGCTAGATCTACTCTTTCGCAATATAAACCAGCAAGGAATGTTGTTGTCATTATAACTCAAGTGGTTATAAACTGTTCTTGGTTCGGACGCCGACACGATAGACGATTTATAATCCTCTGTGACGACACCGATATCAGCGAATGTTTCAGGTCTAGTAGCATAATGCCCTAAATCATTTATACTTACGTAAAATGTCGTCGCATCATACATTTACTACTACACGCTTTCACACATGGCGTTGCTGTTGCAATAACCATTATGCAGAAGGTGCGGAGGTGAAGGAAAAGCGGGCGGGGATGGGTTTGTATCGAGACGAAGTACCTACTCACTCTGGTACTGGGCCATGTGCTTATCTAACGTCAGTCGTATCGGGTCAATGTCGGTTATCGTATGGGTATCGCGGCCATGCATGTAAAGACGTCCAATGCGTGCATAATGTGGTCCGATGTGAATCGGACGTTGATTGGATACTTATGGCACTAATTGTTCAAGTCCTCAAAATGGGTGCATAATTAGCAAAATACATTCTCGCCCCCCCCCCCCCACTAGCGAACATGACAAAAAATCACACACAAGTTTTTAATTACAGTTTGTGCTTTTTCAGATTTATGAAACCATGGATGTTATTTAGAATGATAATTGTCATAGTGTCAATAATTACTGCTTCGTTGCAAGGTAATTATTATTTTATTACAAACTAGATATTTCCCGCGGCGTTGCCCGCGTGGGATAGGTTTTTCCGCGAGAACAGTTTGTAGCCTATGTTCTGCAACAGGGTTCGATGTATCGCCACATCACGTCAAAATCCGTTGAGCGGTTTATGCGTAGAGGTAACAACCGAGAGTTACTTTCCCACTTATAATACTAGTATGGATTAGCACTAAATTGGAAACGTAATTGACCCCTTTATAATTACTACATTTAATTAATTTTTGATAGCCTACAATAGCAATAAGACAACGAAATGGTCAATTAATTAATACATAATATCACACTATTTAATTTTCAAGTCGGCAGCGGTGCGTACTTGTTGTGGCAGTTGAACGTCCTCGGTACGTTCTGTGATGGAGTTGGTGTGGTTGACATCGCTCTTAAGCTCTTTGTGAGTATTCAAATCAACAACCTACTTACTACCACAGAATAGATAATAGTAGGGACAGAAAGGTATCTTCGCAAGACATTTAAACAAATAGCGACTCTAGCTACGACACATAAAGTGCAATTCAGCGCTCACGGGCGCTAAATGCCTACAAAGATATTCACCTACGACTTCCCTCTCTTTCTAACGCGTCACTGACTCAGTAAGGGTTGCCTTCTTGAGAAAAATAATTAATCTGAATATTTAATTACCAGTTGTGTACTATTAATCTACTATTGTGATAAATAACAATTTAAACATACATAAGTAATAGGTAGGTACCTAGTATTAGATCTGAAAACTAGTTTATATATTTTAATCTAACAAGATACTACGTAGGTACACTTTATGTGTTTATTTGTCTACGAAACTGAATTATCTCTTATGAATCTGATACTTATGATATGATGACGTATGATGCGAACAAGGAACAGCCACAACTAGTCCGGGAGCCGACACCCAAAAATCGTAATGATGGTTCTTATCTATCTTTATTTGATAAGCGCAAGCTAAATCGAATCTAACGCGCTGCGCTTTTCTTCTATTCGACGCGGCGCGTGTGTATCGAACTAACGTGCGACCCGGCGGCCGGCCGGCGCGCGGCAGCCCAATGAATTAGGCCAGTCCGGACGAGTGCGCCGCCTACTTGTAGCTTTATACCTATACTGCGGAGTGCGCCTGGCCTGTTACTACTTACTTCTCTCTTACTTAGGTACTATTTACGTAATACTTATCTCTAACTATTCGGCAGAAGCCTTCTTCTCATTAATGTCTCTTTTTTATACTGTGTTATTTTATTACCATGATGATGGTAGGTGAATGAGTTGATTGAGATGGTGAGGGGATGAAGGATTAGACTGCCTAAATCAACTATTGCGGATTGGTCCTACGAATATATTTTTCGTAAATTCATGTGACAAAATCTACGAAAATAATCTGTGCATAAAAAATTACGACCCCGCCCGGGTTTGAACACTTATTATTTTATTTCAATCGTTAGATTTCCAGTCTGGTTACCCTGCCTTGATTCTGACTGATCGACTTAAAATTCTATGGTTCTATTCCTAATATAAAATGAATAAACCGACCCAGTAAATCACAAATCACAGTGAATTTGACACAAAAAGAGAACAATATTTTCAGCTAATGTCGCTGAACCTCTGAAAGGATCTCGCCCTCTTATCTCTATTCTATTGTCATTAGCACCTATATAATGTATATTGAAATATATATATTATAATTAAAATTAATTATATTTGTGTGTAAATTAATTATACTTTTCAGCTGCCTTTCTACGATGATCGGGGTTTGGTAATTTCCGACGTAAAAAAAACAATATTACACTACATGTCTCGAGGTCTACTGATGGATTTGATCGGCACTCTTCCCATGATTGACATTATTAAGTTGATATTTGTCACCAACTTCACTGACAACTTGTACCATCTCGCCAATGTCGTTTGTAAATTCGCCCATATCTACTTGGTGCTGGGATATTTCAGTTACTTAGTTGACGTACCAAGTCAAAACTTCACTTATATCATGGTTTGTATTCGTTTGTATTTATCATTACTTCTGTCGATCATTTCTTGGAGTCGATACCGTGTGTTGAACAAAACAAAAACCCTAATAAAATCGATGGAAAAGTTTTTACAAAGCAGATGTGTTGACATTCTGGGAAGTGGACATTCCGGGAAGAGACGTTCCGGGAAATAGACGTAACGGACCGACTACAAAAGGACGCAAAGACTAACGCAAGGACTACCAGATTCTATTAACAGCAATGATAGCTTATGCAGCACTCTTGGGGATGAGAGCAACATTTTAACACATGAGCTGACACAAAAGATCACATAGCGTCACATACATACTTATACAATTATGGAACTTAGGAGGAACGCGGTAGCGTGTCAAGCCAAGTTCCATTATTTAGTACGTCATATTTTGAAAAATTGTCTTTGTTTTAGTTGCTAAAATGGCATATAACCATAATCTTATTAACGATTGGTTCGAGCACGTTTTTCGTCAACCAGTGCATAGCTTTCCAGTGGGACGACGTTGGTAATCTAATCTCAATGACCAAAACCGACCACTGCTGGCTTCCTGATTTCATTCCACTGGATCTTAGTCCTACAACTGCAGAGCTGCATACAGTGAGTTTTGTATTTATTGTGGTAGCAGGGGGCGTCAGTAAGCTGATGATGTATTTGTTTAAATTTCAGTTGGTCGCCAATAGTTTGCACTTTGCTCAATGTGGACTTACAGGAGTGGACTTAGGAATGATTGCAGTGGAACGTGATAGGTATGACATAGCCGTTGTATTTATGGCACTTGGAGTCATATTTTGGTGAGTTGTTATTAGTATACCGACCACGTATCGGAAGACGCAGCGTAGGCAGGCCTCCCACAAGGTGGACCGACGATATGGTGAAGGTCGCGGGACCCAGATGGAAGAGGTTAGCGCAGGACCGGTCGTCGTGAAGATCCCTGGGGGTGGCCTTTGTCCAGCAGTGGACGTCTACACGCTGATATGATGACGATGAGTTGTTATTACGTTATTATTTTTTATTATCTAATTATTTATAGGCTACGGTGTTTACGCTTTTATTCCTTTTTAAGCTACAGTCTCAGGCCACATGTTTTGGGTTTTCTGGAAACCTGTAAATTATTCTTAAATTACGTAGCCAATAACTAAGTATGATTTTTCTCAAATTCTATCGCATTTACCGAATTGAGTGGTGTATTTATATAAACATAGTGTTATAAAATATTGAACTTGAATAAATCGATGTGTTATATTGTTTTTTTTTCGATGAAATCATGGTCCTTCGAGCCGAATCTAAGTGATCCAAGCCGTGGTCAACAGCCAGTAATGTTATATTATCGTTTTGTTTGCAGGTTTATAATGTGTTACTGTAAAACAATACTGGTGCTCGAATACAGAGGCGACACATTGTTTCTGCACGGCATCCATCAACTGATATCGTTTCTAAAAGGCGAAAGAGTAGACAAGACAGTTATCTTACATGCTACAGACCACTTCAATTATTGGTTTAAGAGGTAAAGTAGTAGTAATGTTGGTTTCCTTTGATGACATTTAGGTAAGAATAGAATAGAATGTTCATTTGTTAATTACTACAATACACATAAATTAAATGGGTAAAGCTGGGTTCACGATGCAACACCATGCATTACAGAGTTATCGTAACGTTGATATACAGGCTGTAGATTTAATCACCTGCAGTACTTAATTAAATGGGCGATTCTGACCAAGAAATGATAACAAAAGTTCGGTTGTTTTATAGTAATCGGTTAGGTTAGGTAATACTTAGGGTAGGTTTACCATGACTCAGTGGTAATACCTAAGATTTACCAGTTGAATTCGGGTAAAAGACCGAAAATAACGATCAATTTGGACTTTTACCATCATTATTTGGTAATTAAACGATCTCCACTGTGCAAACGATGTTTTCAGAACAAAAGGTCTAAACATGAACGCCCTGATGACTGAGCGGATTGGAGTCGTATTCAGAGAGGATTTAAATTTCTACTTTTATAAAAAGTGAGTAGTTATTAACCGCTTATACTTACATGACTGGTATTTATAATAAAGCCATCTTCCTTCGTCTCGTCTTCCACTGTTTATTGGACCTCCTCCATTCGTTCTCCGGGCAGCCACCAACAGTATCATCAATTCATTATATCATCAAATCATTCCCAGGCGGAAATCTAAGGGCTCAAAACGATCTCGAACGTATGGAAAAGGCCTCGTGGCCTTTCCGATATAGGTAATAATTCTGTATTTAATGATCACTTACGTGTGTTGCTGTTTGTACATTTTAGTGACTTTTTTAAGAACATTTGCTGCACTGGACACAATATTAAGAGGCGGCGAGCCTCTTCAGAGGCAGTTGTCCAACGTGATGGAACTAGTGTTCTTCCTGGGTGGCTACGACATTGTGAGGGAGATGGAGCGAGTTTCATATCTGTACGTCGTGCATCGCGGCAGAGTTAAGATTACACAAAATCGGAAGAAACTGGCTATAGTTACAAAGGTATGTTACACAAAATCGGAAGAAACTGACTATAATTACAAAGATATGTTACACAAAATCGAAAGAATCTGACTACAATTACAAATGTATGTTACACAAAATCGGAAGAAACTAAATAGTTACAAAGATAGATTAATTTGAGATAGACCGCCTAACTGGCTTAGTGGCTTGAATGTTGGACTCGAGCGCCAGGGTGGTGGGTTTTATTCCTCCTGGAGACTGATAATTTCGTACAAGTTGTACTAGTCTCATTGTGTATTTGGAATTTCAAAATTTCATAGGGAAAACTAATCGGGAGTTAGACGAGGCCCAAGACACCTGGGATTTATTTAAAAATGTATTTAAAAAACGAGCGTCAGTGGCGTAGTGAGCAAGACACGGCCTGTCACGTCTAGAGGTCCGTGTTCGATCCCCGACCGTGACATGTACTTACTACTGGGTTTTTCTCGAAACATAAGTAAGTACCTAAACTGACTGCTCTCAAACGGTGAAGGAAAACATCGTGAGGAAACCTGCATACGCCGAAGAAGAAATTCTTAGGCGCATGTGAAGTCCACCAACCCGCACTGGGCGGCGTTGAGGACTTTAGCCCTAACTTCCTCGTTTTGGGTAGTAGAGTGGACCTGTGCCATAACAGTGGGAATATTGATTTGATGATTAAAATTTTACTTTTATAGGGGTGGTAACATGGTGTTTTGAAATGACAAACTAATAAATCTTATTAACAATAGGGTGGGATTTTCGGAATACTAGATGCGTCATCAATTCGACCCATCCGCATCACAGCGGTCGCCATGGAAAACACGGATGTGCTGCAGATATCTGTAAAAGACTTCCACGAACTTTTGAATAAAAATGTAAGTTACCTACTAAATTAGGTACTACTGGTTTTATGAAGGACTTCAAATATAAATTTTGTAATTATCCTTTTTAGACAAGAAAAAATATAGCTAATTGTCCCGAATCTGCATTTGACTACTTAATTATGAAGAAAATTGTTCACGAGAGTCCGTATAATACTGTGCAGTACCTCACGCGGGGAGACAAAATCATTAAACTACCTGTAAGTGATTTTTGAATTACCCTCACCCCACTGATGTGTCACTTGTTAGTGTTGCCTGCTCAGAAATAATACCTACTTATAGAAACCATCGCTGAGATGTTAAAATTTTTAAGCCAAATTTCTTGCAAGACTTAAACCGGGTAATGGTTCTAGTTATAAAAAGATTGTTTCACATAGAACACCGTTCTATTATGGATTTTTTTTGTAATAAATTCCTATTTTTTGTAATTATAAAATGTAGTAACAAAAGGTATGGTCGTTTTTGCAGCATTTTTGAGTATTTTGGTAATCAAAACCTATGGGGTACTTCCGGTTGACCTAGAATCTTGAAATTTGGCAAGAACCAATGTCTTATAGCATAAGTAAAGGAATGAATCCGAAACCTGTAATTTTGTAGTTACATGACAAAAATTTCTTTTTTTTTCTTGTACCAATAAACTTTGCGTATGACCAAGTTATCTATGTAAGTTAGTACCATGTGATATAAGTAACTACAAACGATTTTCTAATATTCCTTTATTTAAGTTTGTACGAAACCCTCAGGGCGCGAGTCCTACTCGCACTTGCCCGGTTTTTTTTTTAATTTAGATTGTTTATTTGACAGTGGATGCTGGAGTCGGTGGAGGCTCCTTGCAGCGCTTGGTACCGTCGCTGGTTGCACTTCGTGTGGCTGTGGGTGACGTCCGCTTCAGTGATACTGTCGCTTATATTAAATCTCTTACCCAGGGACGCTAAACATCAAATATTATGGCCCTTAGGAGTGCTGGACGTTATTTACTTCGTACATCTTATCACTGAATTGTATACGGTTAGTTCAGCTTTTAATTATTTTTTTCCAAAACTGCAATCAAATGAGAAAATCACAATAGTAACTTAGTCAGGTATAAACGTAAAAGACACTTTATTTAAAATAATTTTACAAGGCAAGTACATAACATATTCATAAATAAACATTCTCTGTTTTATAATACCTTTAAATTTTTAAAACTAAAACTGTTTGTACCGCGGATAACAGAAAATCTAAAAACCGATTCTGAATTACTGGAAAATTACGAAAAGAAAAAAAAATCCATCAGGTGTAGGTACAGTCGACCGCACGTCAGTGGAAACACTTTGACCTTGAGCTGGCCTAGCCTGTTAGGGAGTTTCAATACTATGAGAGATCAGTTTATAATGGTTTTGTTTCTACTGACGTGCGCTCGACCGTACAATGTGTAACGCTTTGCTGACTTACAGATGAATATAGTAGTGCAGGGTAGAAAATGCGTGAATCGCTATGTGAAGTGGAGGAAATTCCTGGAGTTTTGGTTCCACATGGACATTGTATCGCTTATTGTGCCTATCGCTGCAACACTCACCAGGATGTGGAAATTACATTTGACTAGGCTGCTGAGGATTCACGTGATATTTGATTTCTATCAGCACTTCTGCAAGTATTATACCGTAAGTGTACCTCAGAAATAGTATATACCAAAGCCAATGATTAAAGAAACTAAAGGAGATGCCCTATTCAACATCTACATACCTACATATTTTAATTTGTTGAGCGTGCCGATTCGCCATATTATGTTTGATGCTGTTTACAGTGAAATACAAGTGTTTTCGTGTAATTTTGTGGGAATCGTGAGATTTACTGGACTTTAATTGCGATATGGACCAATAAGAAACATGTCAAAGTGTTCAATACTAATAACAATATGGCCCTCGATATGTATTTTTGATACTTTTTCCGGCAAAGACGCAAATCATATAAATACGCAAGACATAACTTGCAAAATTATGAGACGTTGAGATTGCTTAATTACTACTTACTAACACTTCTGCTAATATGATATTATTTTTATTTCAGACCAATTTCACGTCAATACTACTGAAATTCGTCTCGATTTTTCTTATAATACACGCTTTGACATGCGGATGGATACATTTTGCGTGTCGAGGATACGAAGGTGTTTCTTTGTAGTTATTCCTTGTTTACGTCTAACAGCAACGAGCTGGTTGCCTACAACACAGAGAACTCAAACGAAATGTCTCGTTGCTATCAGTGGAGTAGAGACCTACAATTATTGACCTCATTATTACGTATTATCACAATGATGTCAAAATATTTTTATACCATTGTCACTCTAAAAAGAGTATTTTATTCATCGAAAACAGTGAATAAAACTCTCTTTTAGTCACTAGAAAATTAATTTAGCATTTTGTTCCTCGAAAACAGTGAATAAAACTCTCTTTTAGTTACTAGAGAATAAAAATATAAAAAAATAGCTGGCTAGAGAGCTATGTTCTAATTTCACCATGGAGCTAAAATCACTTTAGTGGGCGCCCGAGATTTCGAACCTTCCTTATTTTATAGCTGCCTGATAAACTAACAGCAAGATCATGTGGCTGTTATTTTTTATCTGTCAGATAAGGATTGTTTTTACAACCTTCCTATTCATATAATAAAATGTGATAAATGTAAATACCATACTACTATTTATTTCCTCGCAGTCAATGGTATAAAGTAGAGTACACAACACATGAATAAAAAAATTCATCTCGGACCTTGTATCCCTCGAATGAAATTCCCTTTCTATTCACATATTGTATAATCTACTGTTATAATCTGTTGTTCTTCCAAAAATAAATGATTAAGAAGACACTGGCTCTCTTACCCTGAATTTTGGTAGCAGAAAAATGTTTAGGGGACCCCCAGGAACAGCTGCAATGGCAAGTACCATCGGCAGGGAAAATCTGTATGTAATTAATGAATTACCACCATTGTACCCTCAGATGATAATTTCCCTGTACCTAAAGTGCCGATGTCGCCGTATGTAAATGAGACACTCGATAGAAATGAATGGGTTCTGCCAGATGAGAGAAAAGGAGGTAAGTTGAAACAGTTACAATATTATTTATTTATTTTATTTAAAACTTTATTGCACCAATTTGTACAAAAGGCGAACTTACTGCCAATGGCATTCTTTACCAGCTGACCTTTGGGCCATGCAGATAAATTAGTGGTAGGCGCAAAAAGATAGTATAGTTTATTAAAACAATATGATAATATAAAAGAGTAATATATGATAATTAACTACATATACTACAAATAGATAAATAGACACAAATTATTTTTTAAAAATACTTTTATTACATAAATATATTAAATACAAGATACTATTAAAATATTATAAATAAATCAGACTATTAGAGTCAATTGAAATACACACACACATACGTCTCGACACACTGGTCGTCTGGTTGGCGTCAAATATAGTTTGGGCACTGCCACTTCAGTTTACTAATCAAGCAAAAGGTGGAATTTCAATTTCAATTTATTCATATAAAAATTATTGTAAGTAAAAATTATTGTAGGGACGAAATAGGCATTCCTCTTTCTAGCATTCCCTTGCATTCATTCGTCAATCTTACTTGAAATATACTTGTACTAGGCCACGGGAAACAAAAACTTATTCCCCGCTCCTAAACTGAGTTTGTTATGGGCTCCCTAAACGATCATGCGGCATGACATGCAATACGTGCGGTCACTCAGGCATGACCGTCTAGCTGTAGTGATTGACGTGCATGACATGCAAACTATATACGTACTGGCCGTTGCTTCACTGTACTGATTGATAGCAAGCATGATGGTCCATCATGCAGCATGACATTCACGTAAACTTAAACTTGCATGTCAGGCAAGCATGATTGTTTAGGGACACTTTTACGTTTTGACTCAACTGTTCAGACAATCCAAGAAATTTCACACATTCAAACGAAAATAGGCAAATTTTTACAAATGAACATCGGTTTTCTCAATAAACAAAAACGTATTCCATGAGGTAAAAGCTAAATGTACTTGGACAGGTTGTGCTCGTGTCACTAAGATTGGTCCAAGCCCCGAAGGAAAACTAATGACGTGGTTTGTTGTTCCAAAGAATTGGCAAGCTGACTACCTTATATCTTTGTCATACATTTTTATTTTGCACACGCATACTAATATGGATATTGTGAGTATTTTCAGTTACGTAATGTCATAACCACTGTCATAACGTTTACCACTGATTTTCAAATATTTTTACGTTATAGAAGTTGTAAAGTATTTAAAAATTAAACCCACAAACGCCATACTTTAGCTGTATTTTAGACACTCAGTACCATCCGGTAGCGTAATTACAAATGCGGATGCAACACAGACACCTACTTAACTTACTCTGTACTGCAGCGTCTTTTATACGTCGCACTGCCTTCAATACCCAGCTGCAATACAGCGATGATATATTTCAATAAATAACTTTTCCAGCCATTTTCTGGGTCCTGTCGCTCGCTTGCTCCATGGTCACCAGCGACCTAACTAACCTGAACTTAATAACTGCATTGGCGATATTATTACATAGTCTGTAGGGGGTTTGTAGTGTTTATTGTATGTCCATACATGGCGGCATTGCAGAGCAACTGTCTTTGCTCCAACCGCATTTCGTCGATCTTTGAAGAAGTAACGAATTTTCATTTTTAATTGGTATGATATGGATTTGCCCCTTCTACAAAACACCGGAGATTTTGTAATCGTGCTAACAGATAATATAACTATAATTAATGCGCTAGTTACATCCGCATAACAGTACACCGATCTCAACTGTACAAAAAAGTGGAGGATCTGGTTTATGGATGCATTGTCGGACTACAAAACTATGAGATTAATGAATTTAATACAAATTTCTGTTTCAGATCGTCCCTTTAAATCTTGTCCAGATTTATTACAAAGTGTTTATAACCATTGTATTATACTTAGCGGAGATGTGGCTGTCCAGTGTCACAATTAGTGCCATGTACACTAAATATCGTGAACTGTACTTGTATGACTATCGCGTGGCGACGCTTCTCAGGTATTTCAAGAACAGTGGTCTGTCCAAAAGCTTATTGAATGCAGTGACAAAGTATACGAATTTGTTGTGGCAGCGGCAGAAAGGTATCTATTTACGCTTCTTCCTTGTTCATCATTAGATTCTTTTTGTTCTTCAAATAATTTTAGATTTGTTTGCCTTTTCGCTATTGGCATTAATCTCGCCAGATACAGGCGTCAGAGTAAAAAAAATCTTTTCCAGGTGATTGGTTACCAGAAATAACAAAACATGCTCCCACGTGCCTACAAGAGGATATATTTTCTGCCCTTTACATGTACCATTTAGAAATTTCGAGCATGTTCCGAGATCTTCCGCTTTACTTCCTGAGGCAACTGGTTGTACGCTTAAACAGAATCGTAGTGTTTCCCGGTTGGTATTGTTGTTTGTTACATTAAGTGGGTGTGACTGTGGATGTTGAGACAGAACCGGAAACTAGGAATAAAAATTCCGAAACACTACATAGAGACAACAGTACACAGGAACAACACTACTTAGAAACAACACAACACAGAAACAACACTATACACGGAAACAACAATAAAACATCTGACACGCATGACACACTGATTTGTATAGTGGGACCAGATTTAATTTACTTTTTTCGTAAGTACATCATTTGTTTAAGTAGGTACTTACTAGTATGAGTGGCAAGAAGTAATCTAATAAAATTTATTTATCTATTTTCATCTTATACTGTGGTTGATTAAGTTGTACATGAAGTAAATACTGTAATAGGATTTACCATAACAATACCAATTTACAGGAAAATATATAGTTCAGGAAGGTGACGTTTGGCCTTGTATGTACTTCATACACGACGGTGACGTTGAGAAGTGGTACACAGATTCTGAGTACGTTTTTTCCTATCTATGTCATAGTAGGTAGTACATTATTCATATCATACTATTCATGGTCCAGCCTTATAAAGCAAAAACTTTTTGATGAGCATCGTCCGTCGGCGCTATTGAGAAAGCCAGCAATGGACTAGTGCAGGCCGATGAAAATGATGCCTCAACAAATTGTATGTACACAGTATTTGAAATAAATGAACAATTGTCTCAAAGTCGCTCAACGGGCTATGGAAATATGAAGAGCTAAAATATATGGAGCTATTTTCGAAGTTTCTCTGAGGGATCCGAAATGAGGTGATCTGCCAGAGAACCAAAGCCTTCGAAATAGCTGAAAGGGTTAGCAGTGGGCTGGTTACATCTCTCGGAAAACCTATAACCTGCGAGGGGTAGAAGAGTGGAGACCACGACTGGGCAAGCGTAGTGTGGGGATCCTGGCTAGATGGAGCGACGATCTGCGTAAGGCGGCTGGCAGTGACTGGATGCGGAGGACCGAGGATCGGGTTCAGCGGTGCGCCTTGGAGGAGGCCTGTGTCCAGCAGTGGTAGGTACAGGCTGATGATGGATGATGATGATTAATAGTTGTAACATTTCAGTGGCGATAATCGACTGGTGTCGGTGTTGACTATTAACGGATACTTCGGTGTAGTGCCTGGACTGTTCCCAAATGAGGCTTACCAGTTTTCTTACTATAGTCGCACGGTAAGTATAGTCACTTCCAGTAATAATGTAATCGAAGATGTCAACATAACTTTCAATTAAATACACCATAATGTTTTATGTCGTGCAAACGAATGTCAACCGTTGGTGGTACACCACTTATTTGACCAACTGTACCTATGTACCGAGTAAATTGTATTTTTAGATATTGTTGTCGCAGGTAGTAGATTTGATCTACTTGAAGTACGACGCGTGGCAAGACCTGTTGAACGGTTATCCGGATATCAAGGCTAGGTTATACCATGCTGCAAGAAACATAAAAAAGGCAAATCAAAGGGGAAAAAAATGAATTTTCGTGTAGTTTCTAATATGGCCTATAATAGAAACGTATTCACAGCGACAGCGGTCTAACCATACGGACTAGTCGCTGTAAATGAATCGTACCTAATATTATGTACTTATACTTAATGATCTTTAGTATTCCTAATTAATTACAATTATTATGTAATGCATGTAAGTGGAAAATCTTCTACTTTTATAATTTTTCTGTTAATTTATTAATTAAAGTTAATGTTATTATAACATTCTAATTATGTATGTTTTTGGCATGACTTTTACTTTATCGTAAAACGAAGCTATATTATTTGTATGTATAGCTGTTGCTCGCGACTTCGTTCGCTTGGACAAGGTAATTTATTCGAGATCGAGTGCCCCTGTATCCGTCCACTACAGGTATTTTGCTACAGGTCCACTACACAGGTACACTACAGGTTTTATTTTATACTATAGGTAGATTGGGTTTTCCCTATTTTTTAACTGGAAGCATCTGTAGCATTTTCAAAACAACTAATCTACATTTACGAAATGAGAGTTTTTTTTATTGTTCGTCAACTTTTTCAAGTTTAATATGCATGCTTAATATCATTAAACGAAGTTTCGTCAAATTTCGTAGAAAAATGTATTGCTTCAGTGATTATTAGTTATTCATCAACAGCCTATTAATCTCCCCACTGCTGGGGCTCAGGCCTACCCTCTCAACGAGGGCGTGCGGGCCCAGTGCGGGTTGGTGGACTTTACATGCGCCTAAGAATTTCTTCTTCGGCGTATGCAGGTTTCCTCATGATGTTTTCCTTCACCGTTTGAGAGCAGTCAGTAAATGCACTTAAGTTTCGAGAAAAAACCCATTGGTACATGGCCCAGCCGGGGATCGAACCTCGGACCTTTCGATATGATAGGTCGCGTCTTATCCCCGAGGCCACTGACGCTCTTCCGAGGCCACTGACGCTCTTTATTATTTCTTCGTTATTTATTTTCTTTATTATTATTTCGCTCTTAGTTATTATTACGTGAGTAAATGTCTTGCAACGGGATATTTCAGGTTCCAAATGGTATAAACGCCACTATCGAATACAGTACGCTCCATTTCACCGGGTGGGTTCCGTCGATAGATGTATTTCAGAACACGTAGCGCCCGCCGCCTGAATACGTGAGCAAATATGTTATTCCTATTCCGGTACGAAATGACGTATTGAGTGGTTTGCTTAAGAATGAGAAAAGGAATGTATGGCTGTAAAAGACATTGTCGTTTAAACTAGGGAAGAGGTCTGAATTAAGATTTCAAAGGGGATTCTAATTAATAAATAAATTAAAAAATGTCTCAAGCTTACAATTATATAAATACAACGATTTATCTATTGTTACTTCATCAACAGCCTATTAATCTCCCCACTGCTGGGGCTCAGGCCTACCCTCTCAACGAGGGCGTGCGGGCTATAGTCCACCACGCTAGCCCAGTGCGGGTTGGTAGACTTCACATGCGCCTAAGAATTTCTTCTTCGGCGTATGCAGGTTTCCTCACGATGTTTTCCTTCACCGTTTGAGAGCAGTCAGTACATGTACTTAAGTTTCGAGAAAAAACCCATTGGTACATGGCCCAGCCGGGGATCGAACCTCGGACCTTTCGATATGATAGGTCGCGTCTTATCCCCGAGGCCACTGACGCTCTATTGTTAGTAGTTATATTATTCACTAGCTGTTGCCCGCTACTTCGTACGCGTGGATTTTGGAAGTAGGTACCTATCTGTGCTATGTATAAACATCGCCTAGTTATAATTTTCCGTTGGTAAAATCACCAGATTTTAAGTTATAACTTCAGGAACGCAACTTTGAAAACCTTATCCAATTTGGTTAAGTAGTTTTTGCGTGATGCCGGAATAAACATAATATAGATAGACAGAAACTCTAAAAATTATTGTTTTGGCTTCTATTGCTCTTAAAAAACCTCTTATATCAATTTTTCTTAAATATCTCCTATTTCTATGAATATCGTCTAGTTACGTTATATGATTTATCTGAAAATAACGATTATTTATTTAAATGTAAATTTTCGTGGTCTTACTTTAATTTAAGATGCTATGTTACTTAGAAGGAATTGATTCTGATGATTGACCCTTTCCAGTGATGTCATAAAAATACAGGATGCTTTTTTAAAAAAAAAATTCGGTTCGATTTCCGGCTGAGGCAAGTGACGTTTCATAAATCTTTGAATGCAGTTTTATTTAATTTGGAAATAAAAGAATCCTTTGAGTAAAATGTGCTATCTTCAGTATTTAGAATACTTTCCCTCCAACTACGGTCCATAATTTCCAACCTTACTTACTTATAATGAATACTCAAATACCTACATACAATCACCCAGAATCCGAAAACCAACAGATATGCTCGTCGCACAAATGTTGGCCCCGGGTGGGAATCTGGGAATCGAACCCACGACCTTTAGCTCAGTAGGCAGGGTCACCACCCATAGTCACCACTCACTACCAACAAAGCCAACGGCCAGTGTAAAAAACAAATCAGAAGGTATTCGATACCGAAAGCCCCTGGAACCGGTCACTATAGGGATTTTGTTACACCTGTATGTCAGTCAGTCAGGGTTTTTAATAAAACTGGCAGACCCCCGCGACCTCATTCGCGTTTTAAAAGAAGGCTATATACATGACACACTATTAAGCTGTACATGCAATGCTTCCAACCAACCAAACAACCCGCGAACAAACGCGAAAAACAAACCCGCAACCAACCAACCGAAAAAAAAACAAACAATTAAACAAACAAACAAACAAACAAACAAACAAACAAAAAATAAACTGAGATTCAGCTTCAGCACCCCCGACAACCTAGAAAATGGTAAAAGCATCGCATCGGTGCGTTGCCCGTGATAGCCACCAGATCAAATGGTATCGAATCTTCTTGTGTTAGTACTCCTTGCTAAGTAATAAATAAAGTCTTCTACTTTTTACATGAAATCTTTTTTCTTCATATGGAAAGCCAGTTGCCGATTTGCGTGCATTTTGGTTGCCATGGAGATATTACTTGTTATTTTGCCTAGTAAATAATTAATTTATATGTTTAATAAGAAATACGTGTGATTTCAAATTTTGCTCATATTAGTTCTCGATTCAATATTTGTATATTTTTTTACTGAACAATTTGGTATACAGAACATTCAAAGTTACGATTTCAAATGTCAACTTACTAAAGCCTAACGTCCTGATGAATTTCTGAAATATTCGCCGACTTACTACACTTTATTACATTTTGTTGCTGCTCCTTTTTACAAAACCCAATACCAAATATTTTATGTTCATTCTCTAAGAGTATTACCTATCCTACAGCGAAAGAATTATTGAGATCGGTTCTGTAGTTACAAAGATTAGCTCCGTCACACATCCAAACATCCATCCAAACAAATTTTACCTCTTTATTATTAGTATAGAATACCTATGGTAGATTGCAGAGCAGATATTTTCAAATTAACCAGGCTACTCTGACCTGTAAGTTCACACAAATGTTAGGAAATGAGAGGTTTTTATTGATGGTTGATATTTCTCTACCATTTTTTGAGATTTTTGTGATTTTTTATGTTATCCCGGGATATACACTGTCAGTATACAAAGTTTCGTCAAAATCCGTCCAGCGGTTTAGGCGTGATGCGCGTTCAGACAGACAGACAGACAGAAAGACAGACAGACAGACAATAATTTTAAAAACTGTTCTAACATGGGTAGTTACTCATTTTAAGTCGCCCTGGTTGGTTTTTTTCCGAATATATTCAATGTACAGACTTTTTGAACTTTACGATTTTATTATATGTATAGATAAATTATTCGTCTACATTACATATAGGTATAGGCGGTATAACAATATTTTCTTTTCTTTTTTAAAGTAGTTTTCAGCCATCATAATGTATGAAACAGACGAATTAATTTTAAAAAAGTTTTATTAAAAATCGCCTACTCTATTTATCTACTAAATTTCATTCATTTTGGAGAGTTTGGGTTCGCGACCATCCCCTCCCGTAGAGATTGGCATTACGATCAATACACAAAAAAAGTAAAACCCGATACGGCATCTCCAAATTTAATTGAGTAGGTGGAGGTACTTACTCCTAAATATCTTGCCGCGTGATTCTCTAGAAAAATAAATTTTTTCACGGCAACGAGCGACCCTTCTCGACTTAAAAGTTTACCCCCGTAATTTTATTAGATATTCTTTGTCAAAGTTCGCCGAAGAATAAAGTTGTATTATTAATATTTTATGAGATTCTCGACCTACGGTTTACGGGTCGCTTGCTTCTAACCCTAGTTACACAAGGTTCGGCAAACAGCAGGCGTTTGCTTCGTTTTGAACAAGTACCTACTTTTATATTGCCCTTCTGACTCCTAAACTGAGTCCTTAAAACTACTATTATTAGTTCTTTTTTAATATATTTGAATTAGGACAATTATATTATCTGTATATATTTTATATTTAGTAGATCCGTCTTTCCATTTTGGAAATATTTAAATTCATAGTATAAGTAAGTATAGGAGCTGAGTTAACAATAGCCCCAGTAAGTTAGTCAAAGTCAAAGTCAAAACTATTTTATTGCATGAAAGTACACTGGGTACATTTATACAACGTCAATTTTTTATCTACCACCGCTTCCAAGGTGTTATATAGAGCTGGGAAGAAGAAGCGGCGCAACAAACTTCTGCAACACATCTTTTAAAATCGAGTTTATAATAACATTATTTTTGTAAAGGTTGTGCGAGGCTGAAGTAACATTAACACCAGGCATCTTTGTCGTTTAAATAATCGACTGTTTTATAATAAGCTTTCTTACAAAGTTGTTGTATAATGTGGGTCTTAAATTTTCTGTCATTCATATTTAAGATTTCTTCTGGTATTTTGTTGTAGAAGCGTATACATTGCCCCGTGAACGAGTTTTAAAATATGTTACTTGTAGCCACAACAAAATACCTGCTACTTAATAATTTATTTTATGGAAGTCACCCCGTTATCAAGACGCGGTAATGGTTAAAGTTTTGTATAATTTGGTCGAGTGCCCGCAACACGAGTTGAGTTCCCGGAGTCAGGGGAAGTTTCGCCTTGAATTACGCACCTTGAATAACTCGCCACGATTTCTATTAAAATTTGAAAATCCCGTTACAAAAATCAATGAATTATTTAAAGTGTCGATCGCAAAAATCGCAAAATATACCTTACGCTATTCGTGATGCTCTTATAACCGGTTATTATACATTTTCAAACAAGTTATTTCTAGCCAATATTATAATATGAAAGTGTGAATGTTGTGACAATGCAACGGAACAGACTCGCGGTTCCATTACTTTTAAAGCGTATCCCAGACACACGCGGCCTGCGGTGGCAGCCTACCGCAGGCCATAGCCTCAATATGCAAACGCAGGCCGCGCGTGTCTGAAGTCTCACATACATTGCTTGGAATATAACAGGCCGCCACGGCAGGCCGCGTGTGTCTGGGATCCGCTTAATTATTTGTTCGGACGACATTCGTTCGTTCGACCGTTCGTTTGTTGCTCATTAATATGTAAGCTACGTTAGCCCAATGCGGGTTAGTGGACTTCACATGCGCCTAAGAATTCCTTCTTCGACGTATGTAGGCTTCCTCGCGATGTTTTCCTTCGCTGTTTGGGAGCAGTCAGTAAGATTGCAAGGCCGGGGTTCGAACTCTGACCACTCAACATGACGGGCTGCGTCTCCACCACTACGCGACCTCTTATACCTACATCTTAAGTTTTATAATTATACTCTGTTCACGTTTTTATAATCCCACTATAATTGAATTAAACCTTCACAATGATGCTTCATCCCCTATTCACTCAACTTTAATGCCTCGTACGATGACCGGCGCCTTTATTTCAGAGGCTCCCGTTAGCCCCGAGATAATACAGGTGGGATCTTATTTCCCGCCTCACCGGGATTACAGAATAGAGAGTACCCTGTGCTAACGTCTGTGGGAAAATCAATTATTGATGTAGCGCCGTTAGGGAAGAAATTGGAATCCAGATAACCCGCTAGTAATAAATTATTGAAAATGCAACACATTAGCAATGCTTGGAATGGATAGGCAGTCATTTTACGGGATTTCTCTACTTTTCTTATGGACATTCACGGACTGTAAATGAAAAAATCCCGGGAAAATAATACATTATAATAGAATAGCCTGTTAGACCCATAAAACCTCAAAAATTTAAGCAACAATGTTGGAGTGGCGACACCCGTCGTTTATTATGCAACTAACTAGTTCAATAAAAGTTGAATTAGCCTCTACAAAATTAGCCGAAAGAACTTCTATTTTGGTTTGTGTAAAAAGAGTTACCACTGATATATTTTACTAGCTAGACGTATTAGGATACACCCAAGTAATCTTTGTCTAATTCCAATAATAGAAAATCCTATACAAGTGTATGCATAATATCATTTAGTATTATGGTTAAATAAATCAGTGAATAATATTTTGTCATCATTTGGCAGCAATTATACAGATAAGTATTTCGTAATTTTATTTATTAAAGTAACTTAAGATAAGATTTCAAAATTCTGGATCCCGGAGGCATAATTGATTTTAATACTACGTTGACCAAAGCAAAAATGCGACTCCGGCCGTGTTTCTCACCGAGTTTCGTAACCAGCTACAAACAAAGTTTTTTTTTAAATTATAACCAAGTTACGAACCAATAAGAATTTATTCGCTGTATTTTCATTCCTCCTCCAACCACTGCTCATTACGGATAAACTCATTAAGATATATTACGCACGCATCCCTCAGTATTACGTACCTACTTTCCAAAATGGTAAAATTTTTCCAAGTACATTTAAATTTTGGCATTTTATTTTTAAAAATTGGAATTTCATTATAATTGAACGTAGATGAAAATCAACAACGACTGGTAGGTAAGACTTGCATTTTTACCACACACTTATAACTCAATACGAAGCCAGCGATAACAAACTAGACGCACTCAGGAAACTGTCTAAACTCCAGCCAAGTCCATAAAACAAAGTTTCCGTAACTTTTTCCCACAATGACGAGGCTTGTTGTCGCCAAATTTGTTATGAATTTACTTCGTGCGGACGCAGGGGAACTTTTCTCATATGCTTCCACATTGTGGCACAATAATGGCATGTAAATGTAATGAACGTACCTGTAAGAGACTTTTAATTCGTAGAGAACTCTGTTGCCCGCGGCTTCGCATGCATAGCCTAAAACCGGGTTGCCTTATACAATGCAATGCGACCTTGACAATGCTTGTAGGTGGAATCATCTACAAAAATGCGGGTCTACGTGGAATAACATGTAAGACAATTATACTGGTAGGTTGAACATAAAATGTACGAAAATGTTCGTAGGGAGAGTAACATCTACGGCAATGCTCGTAGGTGGAGTAACACTACGACAATGCTCGTAGTTCAATAACATCTACGACACTTGCTCGTAGGTGGAATAACATATACGACAATGCTTGTAGATCGATGACAATTGGTTGTAGATGAAATAAACAGATTACTTACTTACTAGGTGGCATATATGTATGACGGTGGAATAACATTTATGGCAATTGTAGTAGTTCATATATAAGGCTGTACAGGCTTAACAGCCGTTGCCCTTTTTCATATATAAGGCTGTACAGGCTTAACAGCCGTTGCCCTTTTGACGTTCCTAAACGTTGGGTTTGCGGAAGCGAGATGGCTGCAGCCGGCGATACAAACAAGGGAGCACGAGAGAGACGCGACCGATAAACCAATCAGAGACGGCCGGCCGAGGCCCGCGCCCCCAGCGACGGTTGAGTCGGCCTCTCTCTTGCAACGCGGCCGCGGTACGAGGCGGAGGCACTTGGCGCGCACCTGAGGCGGTGAGACCCTGAACCTTGGTGGTTCCCCCCCGGCTGTCCTGCTTGCTTGCCTGCCCTCGCGTGGAGGCCCACGAAGGAAATTCAGGTGCCCCTGTACCCCGTAAGCTCGCTGAGTTGTTGCTAGCCCGCTCCCGGAGGCTTCCCCCCGTCTGGCGTTGGACGCCACGCGGAGCTGCCGCCTGCCCCGCTGTGCTGTGCTTGGTGGGCCCGCCCTGAGGCCCCTGCTCCCAGGCTCCTGTGCCCCCGCTGTGCTGTGCTGGGCGTGCCCGCCCTGAGGCACCCGCTCGCAGTCGCCAGACTGCTTGGTGTTGGTCGCCCCCGTTGTGCCGTGTGCGTGAAAGCCTAACGCCCAAGGCTGTCGCTTGTGCTTGTGCTTGTGCCCTCGCCGCGTGTGTACGCGGTTCGCCGCCCGCGCGCGTGTATGGAAACTGTAGACTGCCTTTTAATATTTGCAATATATACATTTATGTGCATATCTGTGTTCTTACTGATCTATGTCCCAAGCAGTAGCCCAGCATCGGTAGAAGAAACCCCCCCCTTGGAGATAGCTGATAGTTACCCCTCCTGAACATTATGTAACCGAGATAGCTAGAAAGAAAACAGTTACACAATGCTTGTGCTTACTTAAGTAACAAAATGATCTGTGATGTTGCTCGTAGGTAGTTAAGGTAATATCTGCGACAATGCTCGTTAAATAAGATCTATGACAACGCTTGTAGCTGGAATAACATCTTCGATGCTTTTATGTGGCATTCTCCTTACTACGGGTTAAGTCGTATTTATATAGTTGGAGGCAACGTTTTAATTCTCTTCGTGATATAACTTGTATGTTTTACTCTCACAACCCACTCAACTTTTGAATTCAATATATTTTCCCTTCATTTTTACATTATTTTCGATAAACGTACCCCTTTCGCAAAAATTCGAAAGTAAGCGGATGTAACCCCTATTTATCATCGAGGACGGCTCCAATATCGCCTATACATTAATCCCGGGCAGTGGAGATAGGGAGGGATTCAGTACAATAATATATTACGAGCCTGCGTGTGCATATTGTGCAATCTCTAATTAAGGATTCTCTGTGATATCAGTGATAGTAACTACATGATAGGAACACTCAGTGTCAGCACTGAATATTTAATTAATAAGTACCTACCTATACAGTGTACTGAAGAACAATTAGGAACAAAATTTCGGTTTCATTTAGTCCATTAGGCTGGCTATATGTTACTTCCACTCAGCGATCTCATCAACAGTCTATTAATCTCCCCACTGCTGGGGCTCAGGCCTACCCTCTCAACGAGGGTGTTCGGGCTATAGTCCACCACGCTAGCCCAGTGCGGGTTGGTAGACTTCACATGCAGGTTTCCTCACGATGTTTTCCTTCACCGTTTGAGAGCAGTCAGTAAATGTACTTAAGTTTCGAGAAAAACCCATTGGTACATGACCCAACCGGGGATCGAACTCCGGACCTTTCGATATGATAGGCCGCGTCTTATCCCCAGGGCCACTGACGCTCACACTCAGCGATCTAAATGTCACTAATAAATCTTTAAACAATGTGTTTATCTTTAAACAAAATATGTTTAGTGTGTTTTAAAATTGAATTAATTTATATTACTTATTAGCGTTACATCCGTTAAAACTTGGTACGGTAGTAATAGCGTTTATCATGGATTAATTGACCGAGCGAGCGAAGCGAGCGAAGCGTCTACGTTTCGAGACTGGCCAAAAATGCTCTTGTCCGGCTGTCTGTCTGTCTGTCTGTCTGTAATTCTCTACAGGTCGCATTTTTCAACCGATTTTGACGAAAATTTGGCATATGTATAAATTAATTAAATCTACAAAATGAGTAGAATAAAATTTTGAAAAACATTTTTTTTAGAGTACCTACCATACTCGCAAAGTGGGAGTGAACTTTTTTTTTCTTGTGAATCCCATAGTGTGGGATATCGTTGGATAGGTCTTTCAAAAATATTGCTGGTGTGTGAATACCATTTTTTCGATTTAGGGATCCGTTGGCGAAATATTAAGCTTTAAAGCGGTAATTTTTGTTAGAGTCACGTGTCCCCCCCCCTGCCAGCTAAACGGTTGCTTCTGGAAATGTGAAAAAATTCATGGCAGTAGCATATATAACGTAGTTACAAGGAAAACTATTACGGCTAAGTAGGTTCTATTAGTTTTTGAGTAATAGTGGATCGACTTAAGAAAGTTGAAAAAATAAATTATGTTCATAGAACTGCATACGTAAAATGGAAAATTATTTTTTTCCGCGTGATATCCATGGTGTGGGGTATCGTTGGATGGGTCTTTCAAAAATATCGCGGGTGTGTGATACACATTTTTCGATTCAGGGATCCGTTTGCGAAATATTAAGCTTTAAAGTGCAAATTTTTGTCACTTTAGTAGGTACTTTTTCTGTTTCCAAAGTTGACTTTTGTTGGTTTCTTTTAGGTTTGGTTTATAAGGGCTGGCGAGGTCTACTGTTCTCACGGAACTACTAGTTATATTATATACTAGAAGTTGCCCGCGGTTTCGCCCTCTTGGGTTAAGTGTTTTTCCCCGTGAGAACAGTTTATCACGGCGAAAAGTAGCCTATGCTCTGCATCGGGTTTTAATGTACCCTCACACCAAATTTCATCAAAATTCGTTCAGCTAGGCGTGAAAAGGTAATAGATACTGTTGGAGTACCTAACTATATACATATTTATTTAGTATGGATAGTATGGATTAGCGTCGCGTCCGTTAGAAAATTTGAATGTAATAGTATGATAATGCCTATGATAGTGAAAGATTTTTTTTTAATCAAAATTTCAATGATTTCAAAAATCATTTCAGTGGTTACAGAGATTACTTCAAACACAACAGCCCTTTAAATCCTGAAGCCATCCCTGTCTTCGAGCAACCCCGATTACAAATGGAAGAAACATCCTGTAGCTACGGCGATCGGAGCATGAAAGGGCGGCCGATGGGCGGCCAATCAAAGGGCAATCGAGTGTAAGTCCTAGAGCGGCCGACAATGCCTCTATATGTCCGATTAAACGGCCAACGCTTCGATTATTTGTCTTATCCGTTTGCTGGTAACAAGGGATCATTTGTAAAGACTAGCTCTTGCCCGCGACTTCGTCCGCGCGATATTAAAAAATCATCTGCATTTAAAGGGATCTGATTTTGGAATTTTCCCTGTTTCTCCCAGCTGTGTGAGGAATGATTGGTTAGGTTAGTTAATTTATTTACAGACCTTTAATATTTTAAAAAAAATATATTAAATTATTTAGGTACAATTTTAAATTTTGTTAGGACCTACTATTATTCGTACAACCAACTTTTTTTTTTAAGAATTTGACATGAAAATTAATTATATAAAAACGAATGAACTATTCGTCAGGAATAGTCAGGATATCGTTTTAAGTATAGAGGGGTATAAAGCCATCCCACGCACTGGGACGCGTGGAGGTGGGGATGGCGACCAGTTGTGACAATGTGGGACAGTATGACGGACCTCATTCACACTGGCGCGGCCTGTCGTACATTCTTTAATGGAGCCCGCGCCTTGCCCGCAGCCCGCACAGCCACCGAGCCAGTGTGGGAGTAGCTTAATTTAGTTTTAGTATAACTCTTCAATTCTCTACATGCCAACGTCATCTGTAAGTTAGTTTATTTCAACCTTAATACCTACGTACAGGTGCCAAAATGTTTAATTCGTTTACAAAATAATATCAGAATAACATATTAATTCCCAATTTGTCTGACAGTATCATTATTATGTCCGTACTCATATCGGCAGAACCAAACAATAATGAACAAAGAAGAGGTAAATAACGGGGTATTAACTAATGTCGTTTTACTCGTGGCACGTCGATTAAAGGATTATTGTATCGTTCTCGCTAAGGCCCACCAGAATAGGGACAGCATCGATTAATGTTTTTATTTTTGGTAACAGAAAAGCATTGTGTTTATAAATTACCCTTAAAATGTTTTTTTGTTGAAATTTCCAAAAAAAAACTTATTTACGATAAATAAATTTAATTTCCTCAACTTTCTAGACTTAGTAGTTTTTGCTGTGCATTGATAGATCAGTCAATAAGTCCGTCAGGACAAACGATTTTATAAGTTTCAATCATTATCTGCTGGCATTAATGATAGGAAAAACTCTTTCCTCTGCAGAACCAGCGCGCAACTAAATGACTAAACTAGCAATAGACATATTAACCTCCAGTACAGCGACTATCAAGCCGCTTAGCACAGAGGAATTAATAGTCTCCGCTTAGTTACTTGTTAGTTACAAAACTAACAAGTTTTTTGACCCCCACCCCGCTAGCGCAGTGATTTATTATTTTTGTTCTGTTTTTACATTTTTGTTTAATAATTTCTTTCGTTTCTCAAGAGCCCATTAGAGTGTCGCAATTTAGCTGTGGACCACTAATCAATGGCTAAGAGATATTCGTAAATATTAACTGTAAGTGTTCCAAAAAAAAGATTAAGTACCTACGTGATTACCATCGTGTAGTAACGTATGTAAGTAGCTCTTCAATTATTCTGCTCCAGTTTCAGTCGATAAACTAAGAGACGTGTACGATTTGATTTCAAAACGTAAACCAATTCCCATCCACAGCGCGTTAATAATTCAAACAGCATTCGCACCTGCCTATTTCGCAGTTACCAGTCGATCCACACCTTCATCAGCTGTCATATTATGTGTGCCGTATAATCTGTCATCAAACAACTTAGTTTGATGACTCGCGTGTCATACTTTCGATCATAGAATACACTTATTGCACTAAAATACTTAGCGTTCCAAATCAAAAGGGACCTTACGCGGCATTTAGTTTCAGAGACAATAAAAATTTGTAAAATCACTCAAACGACAACTCGACACGATTGGGTCACTACAAAAATTTAAAAAAATTAACCATAAGGGGTTAGGAGGTTGGTTCTTTGATCTATGGTTAGGTATATTTATGAAGTTTTAGGCCTATATAGATTACTTATTTTCTCCCAAGGTCCCTTTTGATTTGGAACGCCACATAAATGGAGCGACAATTATGAAGTTTTACATTTAATTTACAATCTAGGCGGAAATCATCACAGGTGGCGCCCATATTAAATTCAGTTTGTTTATAATCTTGTGAAATTTTTTAACCTTTAAAGCTATTTGAAGCTAGCAAAAAAAATACAAAACAATGATTTTCTATAAAAGTATGAATGTTCAATTTTTTTTTCAGAATGTTCTAAATAAATCTCTGTAAATGAAGAAACACCCTGTTCAAAAACTGTCCTGCGGTATCTGGGCCGCCCGCACACTCTCGCTTCACCGCACGATTATTGTATATTCTTGCAAAGCACTTAACTATAGCTTAGCTGAAATATCTAGTTGCAAACGGCTAGAAATACAGCATCCAGAGCTGCGTCTGTAAGCGAGCGGGATGCATATGTTGAAATTTTAGCGCAATTAAATATTCCTTTTATGAACTAAAAGTTAGAATACTGGTAAAATATTGGCATAGTTGGTAAAAAAAATAATGGTGAATGGCTGATTGCTATAGGTACCTACTATGTTCTTGAAAATAAATGCTTTGACTTAGCAGATTTTTTCATTTACACGGGTCTTACACGCGAAAACTTTTATTTACCTTTGCCGGGCGTTTCGACCAGGTCGAGGTTACCACTGGCCGTGGTCACGAGCTAACTGGAGGGGTGAATCAGAATTTTTCGTTCATTCAAGAATTGTAGACTTAACTGCTTTAGCAAGTCAAGTTTACCTATCATGATCATCATATCAGCCTGTAGACGTCCACTGCTGGACAAATGCCTCCCCCAGAGATCTCCACGACGACCGGTCCCGCGATAACTTCATCCAGCGGGTCCCGCGACCTTCACCAGATCGTCAGTCCAGTTTATTTACCAAATCAATAGCCTATTAATATGTCCCTACTGCTGGGGCTCAGGCCTACCCTCTCAACGAGGGCGTTCGGGCTATAGTCCACCACGCTAGCCCAGTGCGGGTTGGTGCGACTCCACATGCGTCAAGAATTTCTTCTTCGGCGTATGCAGGTTTCCTCACGATGTTTTACTTCACCGTTTAAGAGCAGTCAGTAAATGTACTTAAGTTTCAAGAAAAAACCAATTGGTACGTGGCCCCGGCGGGATCGAACTTCGGACCTTTCGATATGATAGGCCGCGTCTTATCCCCGACGCCATTGACGCCTACTGATTGCACAGTAGACGCGCAGTTTATCTATTTATGAATTAAATTGTTATGCCGAGCAATAATTCCGTACATCATTAACCTTGTTACAAACCGCACCGTATCTCAACTGTTGTACATATACCATACAATTCCAGCGTCGAGGTGCCGCGGCATAAACTCAAAGTTGCGCTAATAAACAAAGGCGAGCGAGCCGTGCGGCTACACAGACGTACATACCTACAAGCAAGCGCACAAACCACAGTCCAGTTCGTTATCTGCGAAACAACTTCGCAGCCTAGTTTCCACCTGCACCCACAGTTTGTGCTGTCCTGCGGAGTGGAATGAATGTATATAATACTTACTGACTGCACAGTAGAAAGTAGTAAAAATGCCTACCGGAAATTACGGGCTATGAAGTGAAAATTAAATATACTTACTTATCTATCTCTGAGTAGGCAAGCGCATAGCAAACCACAGAGTTCAGTTCGTTATCTGTGAAACAACTTCGCAGCCCAGTCTCCACAGTTTGTGCTGTCCTGCGGTGGAATGAATGTATACAATACTGACTGAACAGTAGGAAGTAGTAAAAATGACTACCTGAAATTAAGGGCTATGAAGTGAAAATTAAATATACTTACATAATCTATCTCTGAGTAGGCAAGCGCATAGCAAACCACATAGTCCAGTTCGTTATCTGTGAAACAACTTATATACGAAGTGAACATTAAATATACTTACTTAATCTATCTCTGAGTAGGTAAGCGCATAGCAAACCACAGAGTCCAGTTCGTTATCTGTGAAACAACTTCGCAGCCCAGTCTCCACAGTTTGTGCTGTCCTGCAGAGTGGAATGAATGTATACAATACTGACTGAACAGTAGAAAGTAGTAAAAATGACTACCTGAAATTAAGGGCTATGAAGTGAAAATTAAATATACTTACTTAATCTATTTCTGAGTAGGCAAGCGCATAGCAAACCACAGAGTCCAGTTCGTTATCTGTGAAACAACTTCGCAGCCCAGTCTCCATAGTTCGTGCTGTCCTGCGGAGTGGAATGAATGTATATACCTACTTATTTACCAACTGCATAGTAGATGAGATGTTAAAATTGACGACCGGAACATGAATTGAAATTATTGGAGTATGGAGTGAAAATTGAGTATCTCTAACCTAATAAAGCTTACAGTCTCTGGTTCATATCTTCATGGTACTCAAATGCCCCGAGGAGGTGAAAAACAAGTTAACCTGTTCCCAAACAGTTCATGTAATTATCTGTATTTTTTGGTACTTGATTCCGTTCTTCCTGCCTATGTATGCATGTATGTATGTATGTATCTATGCGTGTATGTTTGTATGCATCTAAAAGACCACAGAACTCGGTAAAAGCTCGCTACGCTCCCATGGTTTTTTAATGATCTGTGTAAAAGACAAACAATAAGGTCAAGAATGTAATGTACAACCGCTTATTAATATCAGGCCGAGCCAACTGGAGCAAACAGATTGTTATCACGAAAAATAATAGCTTCCGAAACTACTGCCAAATGAAATATTTCATACAACACAAATGAGCATTCGGCCAATTAACCTCACTAATATAGCGTTACCAATGTTATAAGTCAACATGGAAAGAATTTGAAACAATTGTGAGAGGGCTGGATGGACTCCGATATTGTGATTAGCTTGTAACACATTTTTAAGTCGTTTTTATAAGTTGATTTAATTATTATTCTCTGGAACACTGCGCATACAAAAACGGTTGCATAAAATAAACTAACACTTATTTAAATTATTGGTGAAAGTTGTGTGTATTTTAGTAATAAAGCCTACAGTTCCTGGTTCATACTTTCATAGAATTCATAGAACTCAAATGCTCCGAGGAAGTGAAAAACAATGACAAGCCGGTCGGTGTGTAGTTATTTATTTATCCATTTTGAGATCACCAATAAGATCACTTTATGTGGAATCACATTTTTAAAACTAGCTCACGCGCGTTACTTCTTCTGCGGCTTTTTTGAGTCCTACATTCTCTACTTGTACGTACTTACTTAAGGATTTTCTATGCAAAATTTCTCTAGACCCAGAGTAGGTTTGAGCCAATAAGGCTTTTTTTATCTAAATAAATTTAAATCTTATCAAAGATTTTTTTTCAATTTCACACGCCCTATTTACGACTCGAGCGTCATATCTTAAGTCATGAATTTCCCAAACTTGAGTTTACGATGTAATGTTGTAGTAACCACGAAAACTGTGAAGGTATTCTGATAATTAATTTTTTTTGTAACAAAAAAAAACTAGGGTTCATGTGTCTGTTAAAAATTTTATTATTTATAAGATCTTTATGTTCCACATGACGCAATAAATAAATTATTATTATTATTTATATACTTAAGTATAAATTTTTTATAATATTTTTATAAAAAACTAATTACGAAAAATTGCAAATTGTTATTATTATTATTAACGAACTAAAAGGTTATATTATTCATAAATTACATTTACAGTATATCCGGGTGTTCACATTTTCATTGAAGTATAGGATTGTAATGGTATATTGATAGTTTTCGTAATGAAGAGATCCGATGAAGAACTAAAGTCGACATTGCCGAAGGAACCAAGCTGAAGTGGCAGCGGGCAGTTATAATAATAATATGTCGAAGAACCGATGGCCGTTGGGGCAGATGAGTTATAGAGAGGGACACGCATCTTGAGACGTAGCCACCAGAGGGACCGAAGACCTGAACATTTATATACAACTGAGGCACTTCTGCCAAGTCTTAAAGTCCAAATCGAAAGAATGTTACTTTTAGAAATAAATTTATATTTTTAAATATGGTTAGATGTAATTCAGAGGCGTATACTCGATACAGGCCTGTGTCGAACCAAGTATGGACGAACCAAAAAAAATATGTAACTATACCGGACCTTTGCCACTTACCGAATCCACTGTTCCAGGAGTGACCCTGTACACCATAAAGTTCATAACCCGACTCTCATGTGCGTCCCCGATTAGTCCCGTCGTCGAACTGTTCACGGGTCATTTAGTTCTTTCGGACGGCGGCCTACTTTTTAAAAGCGAGGGAACGTACGTAACATATAGTTAGAGTAAAGTGACTTTACCCTACTCTAAATCATCACTATTATACCCTATTAAGTACAGGGTGGAAACGATAAGTGATCTCACTCGATTATTATAAAACTATAAGTACAAGATATTGTAAACCTTTTTGATGATATTAAAACTAAGTTACTAGCATAATAAATTGATAATTAATAACTGCTCGTTCCTATCTGAACAACAACTGGATATGTCCAAAATTTGGATTTTTCCTAGTCCCAGGCATTTGCTATGGCTATGTCACATTTTTTATTACCTTCATTCAACTTCTCTACCTGTAATTCTGACAATATCCACTTCCTTCACAATTGGCACCGCCAAATTGACGTGGAAAATATTTAAGTCAAATGATTCACTAAACAGCTGAAAGAAGTACAATAATAAAAAAGTGATCAGTATCAATTTCATTGAATTAAAAAATTTAAAAGGATCGGGAAGAGTCAATAAAGTCAAATAACTTAACTCAAGTCATATATTTGAAAGAACCTACAAAAAAAACCTTAATTCTTCTTGAAAATCATGTTTATTTGAGACACATTCAAGGACTACAATCATTTGACTTAACCTGTCATGCAGTCATGCTGCACTCATTTCCATACGGTTCTACTTGAAAATTGAGCTTACTTTTAATTATATAATTATTTACGGGTCTTACACACGAAATAGTTTTATTTACCTACCTACTTAAGCTTACCTACCTACTTGTTACCTGCTTGCTTACCTAATTTAAGCTTACTTTACCTACCTACGTACCGACTTTATCTGCTGCAGATGCACAGGGTACATATTATTATCTGGATTCAAGCGGCTCTTGGCAAAAACGCAGTGCAAGCGGAGTTACATGGTTGATTAAATTTTAATCAGAGTTTATTGGAGTAACGCCAGTGACGTCAAGCGCCGAGATTGTGAGACGCTCCAAAAATAGGGAGCCGTACACATCGACTTGTCAGTCGCAAAGACTAAAAGTGTCCCTGAACGATCATGTTTGCATGACATGCAACGTTTACGTGAATGTCATGCTGCATGATGGACCATCAAGCTTGCTATCAATCAATACAGTGAAGCAACGGCCAGTACGTAGTTTGCATGTCATGCACGTCAATCACTACAGCTAGACGGTCATGCATGAGTAACAGCACGTAATGTATGTCATGCCGCATGATCGTTTAGGGAGTCGGGATCATTTATCATTTCGTTGGGTAACGTGTTCTAGTCTGATAATTGGTACCTATTATTATGATTATGGATACAGCATTGATGCAGATGATGATTGAAGCAGCAGTGGTTAGAAATATACGAAGGTACGAATGCCTTGGTCTAAGACAACTTAATAGGTAGGTACTCGTATTCGCAGGTGACTGGGGCCTTATACATTTCCCCTAACAATTTTCGTGGACTCTCACCGAAGGATAACTTCGTATTAAAAGTCCTTCCTGATTCCCCTCGTGTGAAAACATTAAAGGCGCTCTGCAAAGAGGGAGCTTTTAACTTCAGTCTTCGGCAAAGATTTCATACTTCTGTAAAATGGTCTCGGTGGAAAGATCAAGTTACTTAAGAGCCACTTAGCGTGCTGCGGCTAAAATAATTGAAAGATAATTGGATAATGCTTTTCAATTTCTCGCTTTGGTAATTAGATGCATCTTCTAACATTGAAATTAGAACTCATTATTTTGTTCACAAGATATTTGATTAACTAAAGTAAAGGACATTTTACACCGGTCTACCTTCGTGAATTTACGTATTCTCCACGCTAAGACGATTTTTTTAAACTTAAGATAGTGTGAATATTTTGGCCTGAAGCTAATATTTTTTTGTGGTTTCGACATGTTTGAGAAACAGAAATGATGCCAATGATTATTTTGATAGTATTATTAGATGAATCATGTACATACACTAGAAATAGAATAAATATACTATTATTAATACATTATTAGAAACTTTAAGCGCTTCTGATTCCTTTCGAAAGTTTTCAACGAGGCACGTGTATCTCGGGTGCTATACCTATGCCGGGTAAACATAGACTTAAGGTACTAATTATGGTCATTGGGAGTTGTAAACCAATCCAATACGGCTTAGTTCCCCTAACAAGGCTATTTCTGAAATTTACAACAATTGCAAAGGCTTCAAAGCGGCCGTTTATAGGGAATAACCGTGTTAATTAATTTTTAATCAGAATCTATAGCCTCGAACAAGCGCGGGCCGAAGATTGAGTTTTAGTCTCGGCATTTTATGAAACTTCATCTTGGTTAAACGTCTTTTATATTCGCTTGCAGACCTTTGATCAAGGGTTAATATCGTATCAGCCCACAAAATTAATATTCAAACAAGTTTTATTGAAATAATAGGGCTCCGTAGTCCGTCCCAGTCTGTCTATGACGTCCCAGGTAAGTAACGATGACGCTGTGATATTATTATAAACCAAAATGTGCAAAGGTACTTTCGATATACCTTTATACTCATTTAACGACACAGACATACAGACTTACACGGACAAACTATAGGGTTCTTAGTTTTACAAGAAACCCGATGATTTCTTGTCATGTCTCATAAAACCGGACCATTATACAAGTTTCAAATGAGAGAACTTTTGTCAAGGAAGCTAATTTTATTACACCTATCCTCTAAGACCTAATAAAGGCAACCCTTTACTATAAATGAGACGTTTGTGCCAGCCCTGCAATACAATTTGACGTAATTGTCTCATTAGACCAAAAATTTGTTGCTCCACCTTAGGAGGTCGGATAGAGTTACTGTTGCTCGGAGAATTGGCTCATTATAAGGCAGTTAACAAAATAAAATCCGATTGAAATAGAATCTGTCGTAGAGATATTTGACCCAACTACTAAATAGAACAGAACTTGCCAATTTATTGACATGCGAAGGTACCTATTAACATTTAGACATAACAATTAACATTAGGACATGATCCATAATGAGGAGATCCGACAGAGAACTGAAGTGGTAATGGGCGGGTCACATCTGTCGCAGAACCGACGGCCGTTGAGGCAGACGAGTTCTGGAGTGGAGACCGCGGGCCGGTGCGCGCAGCGTTAGACGCCCCTCCACCAGGTGGACTGACGACCTAAAGAAGGTGGAAGGCCGGAAGCGGCTGGATGCAGAGAGCGGAGGACCGGGTGTGGTCGCGTTCGTTGGGGGAGGCCTTTGTCCAGCAGAGGACGCTAAAAGGCTGAAACGATAAGGTACCTATGGATTACAATTACACCTCGATACTTTTTTTTAAAATTTCCAGACTCATGCGTTCTTGGTCATATGCGTCGAAAGGACAGAAACCCGCACATCCAAGATATTCAGTGTGTAAAATAAATAATAAATGAACAGAAGTATTATTTAAATAGGTATAATTTCAAATTATTGTACACCACTTTTAATTTTTTTATGATTATAAACATAGTATAGCGTGGGTGATAGAGAGAGTGGTCGGTAGTAGGTTCTAGTCTTATTTCCGCGTGAATATTTGTTTCTTTACGGTTTACTATAATAATTATTGTTTCACAAAATCTGTCTGCCTTCGGCTGCCTCGAAAGTTTAAAGCGTATTTAAACTTCATCCGTCAGAACACAATGCACTCGTTTGCGTGAAATCTCATTACTAATATACTTAGGAGTTAAGTTGCGTACAATGCATTTAAATACAAGGTGAGAAAAAATATATTTATATGTGAATAATTTCACTAAGCTTGCCTAAGACGATGATGCTTTGGCTACATTAGAAGCAATTATCGAGATACTCAGATGCCTGGTGTAAATACCTAACTATGGTTGTAGCTATCTTTCGTGTGAGGTTTCATAGACCAAACAGAGAATATGCAATGGGTACCAAGTTTTAAGCAACATTCTGGTTTACTATTGTTTTTAGAATTTTATTTAGTCCTTCATCGCATTAGTCTATCACAGAGTCATTTACTTTTCCAGTTAGAACCGGAATGCATAACATTTTGGACAATGATACTTACAAGTCTAGATAACCTAACCTACTCAATTGCTTGGCTGTTTTTTGTTATGTTTGTTTGTTCGTTTGTTTGAACGCGCTAATCTCTGGAACTACTAGTCTAGTTTAAAAAAATTGGCATTTGATAGCCCATTTCTTGAACTATTTAACATTTCGCTACGACCAATATAACCCGAGCAAAACGAAAAAGTTAGAAATAACAATAAATGCGGGCAGCTAGTAGTAAATAAATGAATAAATGAATATCTGATATTCACAGATATGTTGGTCTACCTTGTAGTTAGAGTTAAGTTGCTAACAATACACAGTAAAATATAATTAAAGTTGAGAACACAAGTGCAGTTGCGGTAAGCTCCCGACCTCGCGCCATTGTTGCGCGCCCGTATTGTTTGTCGGTAATTGTTATGCTGCATTTTTTTTACTGGTTTTATTTATTTTTATAGAGCGGTTTTTCGTTGGATCATTTTGCAAACTTTTTGATTTTACGTTACTTTATTGAGCTTTTTTATTGTTTTGTTTTCATTTACACTTACCGACTACACTTAGCACTTTTGAAGACATTTATAGCTCTTACTGGCCAATAACAGTTTTACAGTACAGGAGCTCTATTTTTGAATCGCTCTCCTCGCTTCGAGCGGTCCACTCTACTGATTTTTGTATCGGATGTCAAAGGAAAAACAGTAGAATCGACCGCTTCAAGCGAGGAAAATAGAGCTCCAGGTCGTTTACAATATTAGCATGCTGTTTGACGTCAGAAATAAAACAAAAACATTATATAGTTGCATTTTGTTATATATGCACAATAATGAGGGTACTTGCATGTACCTCACGAGTACGTCACATTAAAATACGCGAGTCAGTGCGCTACAGACTATCGGCTGTTTTACTTGCTGTCCACACAGTTAGCCCTTAAATCTGCATATTTATCACATTTCACATCAACAGCCTATTAAGATGTCCCCACTGCTGGGGCTCAGGCCTACCCTCTCAACGAGGGCGTTCGGGCTATAGTCCACCACGCTAGCCCAGTGCGGTTGGTGGACTTCACATGCGTCTAAGAATTTCTTCTTCGGCGTATGCAGGTTTCCTCACGATGTTTTCCTTCACCGTTTGAGAGCAGTCAGTAAATGTACTTATGATTCGAGAAAAAACCCATTGGTAGGCCCAGCCGGGGATCGAACTCCGGACCTTTCGATATGATAGGTCGTGTCTTATCCCCGACGCCACTGACTCTCTTAAATCCACTGACTCTCTTATTCTACTGCATTTACCATAATCTATTAAATTATATTAAAATAAGTAGGCGTGTAACAATAAGGGTGACAAGTTCTGAAGAGAACAAACTCTCTATGTATAACGAAGAAAAAATATACATTTCTACCACTTACGAAAGATCTTCCAACATCCCAAATCCTTTAACTTCGTCTGCAAATCCGCATTATCCGCTAAAATTCTATATAGCTAGGTATCCCAGTGTAACTGGTTACTCGTGCGTGAAATACCCATTCTGGAGTTGATAATGAAATCTGTGACTCGACTAAACATATAATTACTTCTCGTGTTGTATTTACCTACTGACTCTATTAATTATACCTACAATGTGAAATGGTTAACCAGTGCGTGAAATACATGGCGCTCCAAGTTGCAAACAAATAGGCAACGTACTTTTTATATTAACATTCGCATTACTTTATATGGAATGAGATTACTATTCGTTAGTTATTCGACTTCTACCAGATAGGGTTAATGTATTTTTATGCAGAGTTCGCTGCGATGGCAAACACGAATCAGAAAAACGAGGTGGATAGAAATCGCGGGGTGCGAATAGAGAGAAACACACAAGAAAGTTTTAAAGTAAAATTGAATGAATTTAAACATTTTTGTAAATTGGTACTATGGTTTTATTACGTCAATTACTGAATACTGTTATTCTGGCAACATTAAATAAATAATGACTACATTAACATTAGAGCATAATATTGTACTTAGCCTATATTTAATCATTTAATCATTTAATTTATTTAAACTTACACTTACAGTCTAGCCAAGCGTGAAAGTCATTAAATAATACAATAATTAATATCATACAAGATCTGAATACAAAATAAATTGAATAAACAGAATGTCACAATTATAGATATACAATTATACAAATGTCAGGATAGATAATAATAATATAAATAATGTCACCAAGCAGGGTCATGTGTCAGTTATCGCGCTGGGGGTCACAATCGACTCCAGATATATACCAGCTGATGTCAGGAAGCGTGTTTCCGTGAACAAGAATATGTCGATAGAGTCGTCATGGTCCAAAATGTCATTGAGTAGTTGTACAGCCCTATGTAATGGAGTACATGTGGCGGACTTGGTGCGCGCGCGAGGTGCGGCGAAAAGCGGGTGTCGACGTGCGCGGAGGCGGTTATTTGAAATCGGAGGCACGCGCAGGGAAACCTGGGCTAACAGTGATGGATTATGAATGTGACCGCGGATCAGCCTATAGAAGTATTTTACGAGGGAGAGATTCCGCCTAGCCTCTAGCGTTTGGTAACCCACCATCCCCAATATGAATAATGTGGGGTACAGATAGGGGTAGTAAACGTTCATTTTTTTATATAAGAATCGTACGAATGCTTTTTGGACTTTTTCCACCATGAGAGTATATTGGTGCTCATGGGGGCTCCATACGATTGCATTCGTTTCTACTCTTGTGCGTACGTAGGCGTTGAAGAGGACGCTGATGGCGCCGCGGCAGCTGAAATGTTGCGACTGGCGCATAATGAAGCCTAAACACTTCCTTGCTGCATTGCAGGTCTCGATTATGTGATGGTTGAACGTAAGGTGCGGGTCGAACCAAGTGCCGAGGTCACGTATGATGGGTACTCTCTTCATACTCTCGCCTGCAATCGCATATTGTGCCAGCAGCGGTTGGCGGGCGCGGGTGTAGGACATCAAGGCGCATTTGGCCACATTCAGGTTCAGACTATTAGACTGGCCCCAGTTCAGGATGCTGTCAATATCCTTTTGTAGTTGCGCACAGTCGACTGCATCGCGCACAGGCAAAGCCAGTTTGACGTCGTCTGCAAACATTAGGCACTTGGAGTTGCTTATGAATGATGGTAAGTCATTGATTAAAATTAAAAATAACAGAGGTCCAAGGCTACTACCCTGGCCGATCCCTGATGTAACACGGTAACAGGTGGACTTAGAGTTCTTGTATTGAACATATACACGTAACGTACAGCCTGTGGGCAAACTACATTCAGAAGGCCCTCCGTGTTCAATTCAATAATGCGTTTAGAGCGGTGATGGGGCTGCCGCGCAACTGCAGCGCCTCTTCGCGGCGGCCTTCGATCACCATATACTATCGAAGGCGGCGGCGCGCACAGACTGTTTCCACACCACGATGCGCAAGCGCCTCGCCTCGCTGGTGCGCCAGGTGGGCGGCAGTATAAGGCCTCCCTCACCATGATAGCCGGCAGGCTCGACTGCCAATATCTTGCTGTGACAGACGTGTGTCACACACAGCGATGACTACATTCATTGACCACTGTACTTATAATATGAGCCTAATGTTGCTTGCAATAAATGGCAATAATGATATTTAATTTTTATTTATTTTTTATTACGGTTAGATTACTGATTTTCGCGCTGTTTCCTCGATAATAGAAACAACCTATATTTTAGGTTTTTAATTACCTACGTATTGAATATAATATATAGAAAAATTCCACAGTCAATAAAATTTCCATCACTACGAAAATCAGTTCGAAAAGTCTGAATCATTTCTATTGACCCCGTTTTACGGTATAAAATAAACTATGCAACGCTGTAGCCAGCCACCATCTATTCATTACAGAAATAATACGTCACACTAATTAAAAACTTACCGTATAGGTACTTACCCGCTGCGTTCTGTACTAACTCGTGCTCTTGGAAAACGGACTCTATTATTTCGAGATACGTTTCAAAGTGAGGTTGCCTCATACGGAACAATGCAGGTAGCTCAATTAGTGGATGCTGCTCTCTGAATAGTGGACTAGCGCACATTATAACTTTTCTAGCTGTTCGTAATTCTGCAGCAGATCCCGTTACTAAACGGAATAAATGATGGGCACACGGAAAGACACGGAGAATCATAAATGAGGAGATCCGTAGGAGAACCAAGGTCACCGACATAGCTCAAAGAATTGCGAAGCTGAAATGCCAGTGGGCTGGGCACATCGCTCGTAGAACTGACGGCCGTTGGGGCAGAAAGGTTCTCGAGTGGCGACCACTTATCGGAAGACGCAGCGTAGGCAGGCCTCCCACAAGGTGGACCGACGATCTGGTGAAGGTCGCGGGACCCAGCTGGATGAGGTTAGCGCAGGACCGGTCGTCGTGGAGATCCCTGGGGGAGGCCTTTGTCCAGCAGTGGAAGTCTACAGGCTGATATGATGATGATGATGATGACACGGAAAGAACGTGGTTTGTCAGTTTAATCTAAAATGTTATTTTAATATCTCTTTCTCAAACTATTTCACAAGTAGGTATGTAGTACTATTATTATTTTTTACTATTAGTATTTTAGTACTATTAGTATTTTTTTTAGATTATATTACTAACAAATAGGTTTTTAAGGCTCTTACTAACAATTTGTATGAGTCTGTGTCACTTGAATTAAATAAATATTATTATAGTGCGTATCAAATCGGTTGTGATCGGATTGTCTAAAAAGTAAATTGCCTATAATCGATCGTTACCAACGATTTACTAAAAATGTCAGCTTGAGTTGCCTTGTACTATTTTTTCCCAAAGGAACTAGGTAGTTTAGGTAATATTTTTAAGCGTTTTCAAGAAGATCAAGTCATCATGCGATCCACTAATCAGCGAGGTAGAAGTAAACCAATGGACGTGCCAATTCGTTGACAATTACAATGTAAACCTTTTTTTGAAATCCTTCAAAAACGGATAAGTATAGAGAAGATATTGTGTCCGTCTGTCTGTCTGTATTTTGCTCGAAAACTAAGCTTTTAGGAAAAAAATCACCAGATATTTCTGAAAACCTTAAATTAACGGATCTGTAACCAGATAAGAAAACCCAAATGATATCCAAGTAGCAGTTCATAATATCGCAGGAACAATTTCAGATTTTACAACATAATTACACGTGTGATAACTTCGGAGATTGACCGACAACCCGTAAATCTTGGAGTTTTACTGCCACTAAATTTGACGATGGACCGACAGACTGTAACGTGTACTGGTGGACTTTACGGGTCGGAGTGCCTGCCAGTGACGTGATAAACACTTTGTGGTCGAGGATGATAGTGATATAATTGCCGTTACAAGATATAATATCGTGTTATCGAAAAACGCACTTAGGCACTTAGAAGCAAGAGAATTTGTCATATTAAATAATTACTCTATACGTAGCAAAACGACCAATTGTCGCTAGGTACTACCTTCATACATACCTTCATGTTGTATTGTTGGCTCAATAGGTAGTGACCCTGCCTACTGCGCCAGAGGTCGTGGGATCAATTCCCACCCGGGGCGAACTTGTGTGATGAGCTTAACTATTGGTGTTCGGATACTGGGTGCTTGTATGTATATAAGTATATATTTATAAGTAGATAAATATGTTTATCAGTTGTTGAGTACCCATCCACAAGCTTCGGCTTAATTTATGATTAAAAAGCCGTGTGTGAATTTGTTCAAAAATACATTAAAACATTAAACATTAATGTGAATCTAACTTACTTATTAATATAATCGCACTACTCACTCAGAAGAAATTGGATCATACTAACGCCGTTTGAAAATAAAACCAAGAGCTTAATTCTCAAGACAAGCTACTCTGGCGGCTAGACACACGTAATAGAAGTTTACGTACACTGTTGAAGTTGCAAGCTTTCTTACTATAAAGTGAAACTTATATGTGAAACTTAATCAAAGCTAGACTAATGTGTGATTTCTGTGTGGGTATGAATAGATTGTATGTAATTAGTGGAAATTTAGTGTGTAATGATGGTTAATAAATAGATTCATTGTTATAATTTAAAAGTTTCGGCGAATAAAGGGTCAAGCAGTGGTCCTGTCTAATGCACCGAAGCCGTTTCGGCGACATGTTTTTTCCTTGAAGGAAAAAAATTAAGCTATATACGCGCGCGCCCACCAAAGAGATCCTAGATTATGTTTTTTCTAAGTTTGATCTATGTTTTTTCCAACCATTGTAATTTTTGTGCCTTGGCCAATATTGGTCGAAACGTCGGGCAAAGGTAAATAAAACTTGTTTGTGTGTAAGGCCTGCATATAATTATATAATTATGTAAAAAACATCATTTTTGTTCGAGTACTTAAAAACAGTTAAGTACATACTTTATGGCATCAGGCCACCTAGTAAGTAGCAGGGTGGAATACACAATATACATACGAGTACGTTCCGTAAAATACACAGGATATTCTAACTAAATACATAAATATTTTATTTCTAGAATCAGTTCGGTTTTCCTTTTTCCCAGGCGTTTCGCAATTAATAAGGATCGGCTTTATGGGTATTACGGTGGGATTTGGTCGCAAAGGGGAAGGGTAATGAATGATTTAGTACCGATCGGATATCATCTGCATAATAGGTACCGATTTAAACAAATTTTTATTTAAACTCTATACCTATACTGTAAGGAGGAGAGGAAACCCGTGTAACCAGACTTAAACCGCTGTGTGGTGAAAATATTCCCGATCCCGGTATCTTTCTATTTTTAAATATGCCCGGTAAAATACCATTCGTGCCCAATAATAATAATGGAGCTAGGATCTCTTTGGTGGGCGGCGCCCGCGCATAATAAAAACATCTCAAGGCGGCGATCGGGAATACTATCTCAAGGTTAAAAACTTGTTAAAGAAATGTATGTGTTGAAATACCTCTTTCGTATTTACTGTGATGCGACGCTGTGATGTATAATCATTAGAATGTGGCTGTCAGATTTTGGTTTTTGAAAAACGAACTCTATCTAGACTTCACATAAGTCTAGTATTTGAAATTGTTTTTTGGGTCGCAAAACTCGTTTTAACACTCTGAGGGATATTAGTTTTTTTTTACTTTTCAGCCAGCAAAAGTAGATGATCGATCAAGGAGATCGGATTAACTAAAAAATTCAACAATCGCATAAAATTTTCTACCAATAAGTTTGAGACCTATTTGAAACTGGCTGTTATTGCATGAAAAAAATTTTGAGATTGCCATTTGCATTTGTTTTTTATTTTGTTTTTTTTATTTGAGTGGCTTTAAAAAATATTTCTTCCGTGCATACCAGCCAGATACAAAAGTAAGCGGTTTGGGTGCAAGGAGATCGCGTCTAATGATAAAATTTACAGCAAAATCTTCCTTCTATTTCTGCAAAGAGATTAGATATTGTTTTTCAATAAATTCTCCTTTACGAAAAATGAATTTATTTTCTGTTTCACTTTTTATGCAAACACATTTCATTAGATCAGAGAGAGATTAGACTTACCTTTAAATAGGTAGGTATTTTATTTGTTCCTAGATACCTACTATATAAGAAAAGACACATAATATACCTACTTACTAGTTTTAAAAACTATTCTAATACTGTACCTAGTTTCATTAAAATTTGATGAATGAAACCGAAACGCTACTTACGATCCTAAATTAATTGCCTTTGATAGTAAATAGGTACTTAATCAAATCTTACTTACTTTTTACAAGTCATATTGATGCCTACTAATATTACTTTCATCATCATCAATTATTAGCCTGTAGACATCCACTGCCGGAAAAAGGCCTCCGCCAAGGATCTCCACGACGACCGGTCCTGCGCTAACCTCATCCAGATGGGTCCCGCGACCTTCACCAGATCGTTCGTCCACCTTGTGGGAGGCCTGCCTACACTGCGTCTTCCGATACGTGGTAAAGTAATATTACTTTAATAGTAACGAATGGGTTAAAAAACCTATTATAGTCAAATGTTGTAAACAGATTGGAAAAGTTTGTAACAAGTAGAATGTCCAGAGGGTCGATAGGTGGGGAGGGGCCCGCGGCTTTGTTGATTGATGAGCGGTCAACTACTGGGACTAGGTCACTGCTACGTCCGAGCAAAATAGTTAACGCAGTTAACAGTTTGGTATTAATGGCTTTATTTATTTAAACTTTATTGCACATGTATTGTACAAGAGGCGAACTTAATGCCGGAGGCATTCTCTACCAGTTAACCTTTGGGTCGTGCTGATAGATTGTGGTAGGTGCGAAAACAATAACATAATAAAAGGCTTTATTGTCTAACGACTTACTCCAAACGCATTTTGATGGAGCATTTGAAAATTAATTAGGCAGTTTTTATCATCAATTACTACACGAAAACTATTTTTGATGGACATTTTCAAGGAGCATTTGAAAATTAAAAAGGTAATTTGTATCGACAATACACGAAAACTAAATAATAGTAATGTTTGGACAAATTTACACAAGGCTGTTTAGTCTAAACCAACTATTGCAATCTTTCTCGGCATCATTTATTTATATTATATTAATTATACATTCCTACATGTATGATGTAGCTACATTTCAACTTTTCAAGAATATTGACGTAAGAAGCGGAAGGAAAACATAATATATAAATAAGATATTATGTTTTTCTTCCGCTTCTTACGTCAATATTGTAATAATACCTACTTTGCGCATGCCATACTAAGTACTGTAAAGTATAGTTTATACAACCTATTTATTTAGTTTATGTGTATAAATTATTGTCTAAAATATGTAACATCAGACTGCTCTTAAAATAATAATATGAAATCAATTAACAATACATAATTAGTTAATATAAAAACAACTAAAATTTAAAAATGAAATAAAAAGGATAAGTAAACTTAGACTACCAGGCCTCCGCTTGTCGCACCTGGCACAAAGGAGCCCATCACACATATGGCGGTGCCGCGCTGAATTTATACCTACTTACTTCGTATTGCCCGCGGATTCGGCCGCGTGAAATAAGTTTGTTTCCCTCGGGAATAGTTTCCCCACATTAAATATTTGCTTTATATTCATCTCTAATACACAGGCTATGTATTATGCATTATTTAACACACTTTAGATTTATTATAATTAAAAAAACTATTTACCTGGCACTGGAACCCGGCGAAAAGAAATATTTTGGGAAAATTTTATTACGAATACCCAGTGAAAGAAAATAGTAAAGCAAAATCAGACCTGAAATACGAAATACGTTGCATGAAATTCAGGCTTTGTGGTAAGTAACAACGGTAGGTAACCTTTATGGAAGTATTCTATGTACGGAAATGGCGATTATTTTGTTATCGCTATATAGATATTTGTAATCTTGTTGAAACATTATGCTTGTATAAATTTTCTTATTTCAATTAATGGATACATTGGAAACAATTACTAAATGCTTACCTTATGGCAATATTAAAATTCATTATTCTAGCTAGCGTCATACAAAATTCAAGTACATATTTTAATGAATCAAAGACCTTTTTTTTTCTAACAACTTAACTTGGAAAAAACACAATCAAATATCAAGTTATCTGTTTAACTGCCTCGTTGGCGTACGTTAGCTTGGTTAGCACTCTAAAATGGCCATTTCTATTTACGAGTGTTTTCAGGATTGACGCTCACATTTTGGACTTTTTGCACGGAGCGCGTGCAGGCCGGAGCACAAAGAGAGGTATTTCAGTAATGAAGCAGTGAGTTTTAAGAGATTAGGAGTGGCCACTGGCAAAATCTAGAGGGAGTTTTTCTAAATCGACGTCTAACATTCTAGAGCTCTAAAATGTAATGAATGATTAATAAAACCGGAGTCATATAAATTGACTATAACTTGTTGTTTTGAAAGTGAAATTATTTTCTATTTTTTTAGTTTAGGTAAAAGAACCTATGTAATTGTATTCCACACTTCAATATCCATAACTCTCGCATATTATTATAATTTATGGCCAAACATAAAATTAATATTTAAACGTCAAGCAACTTTGTTTCTAACAAAATATAACGTTCATTACCTACTCTATGGAATGATATAAATTAAAAGTTGTGCTGGTTCTTGGTGCAGTCTCTGCTCCTTTATACAATATTTTATGATAATATTAAAATAATTAAAAAACGCATTCTAATCTTATAACTGTTTGCAACAATTTTACGTTATGTGTCTTTTCTATGGGTTGTACTGGCCTGAATTAAGTACAATTTAATTTAGTTAAGGATTATGATTCCCTAATTCTATCTTCTATTATTCTTATCATAGAGAATTCTAATCTCGCAGTAATTAACACAACATTTTGCATATTGAAGCCTACCTACCTACTCGTAGCATCAGAAGTTTGAAAGTGTTTGACCAAAGGCTATGGATTCAATACTTGAAAGTTTGGAACACAGATATAAATAAGTTGTTACTGGAATGTGGAAATATTATAAAGTAGACTTTAATCACATTGTTGTTGTAAATTTTACCGGAAAATCATTCAACCTGATATAATAATTCAAAATGTAAGTATTACCTACAAAAAACCTAATGCATACAAAATACAGTTTATCCGAAAATGATTTATTTGTAACTCGATTACAAACGAAGACAATAAAAATTCTTCAATCGTAACTTATCACAAGGAAAGAAAATACTGCGATCAATTTATTCTAGTTTCGTAACTTGGTTACAAAACTCCGTTACAAACACGGCCGGAGCCCTACTACCAAGTCTTATCTTTTCTTGGTAAGATATGTCTACGTCAGTGAACTAAAAGCGAGAAACTTTGAAAGCGTTGGTCAGTTGTAAACTGCTGACGAGATCGCCTCCAGCACCAATTAACATGGTCTCCGTATCTTGCAAACTGCTATGCATTCCGTTTTTAATTGAAAAACTTTTGCAACTGATAGTTAAGACTTAATATTGTATATGCTTGTATTTCTTGTTGCAGAATGTCTAATTGCAGAAGGAAATACAATCTCCGTAATGGTGGGACTTACAAAGAATGTACCATAACACACGGGAAATTTTAAGACACTGTCATAAAATTTCCCATGTGTACATTCTTTGAGTGAGCCCCACCCAAATAGGTACCTACTTAATAGAATAATAAATGGTATCAAAATTTTATGTTTACAATAAAATTAAGTATACTTACCTGATACACACCTACTTGTTAACAACATTTTTATTCATTGCTACCTATTTATGTTGTAATTAGTCTGTAAGTAGGTACCCTAAAAGTCATAGAGTTAAGATCTCTGGGTGCGTGCCCGCGGCCCCTTGGAGACGTAAAAAAAGCATTCTATGGGTGTCAAAATCGTGTCAAATGTATCACAATACGAGCATATTACTGTGACTCACTTACACATTCTCATTTTCAAAATTAGCAACCTCCTCCCGCTACACCGCTTCCTTTGTCCGCACCCCCCCTGTAAGTGGCACCATTGGTTCCCATACTAAATAAGCAAGATGCAGTCTCCATAGGGAGCGCGCATGCCACCAAAGAGTTTCGAACCTTCATGATAAAAGTAAATAAACTTTACAATCGTCTCAAAATATTGATTTTAAATATAAGTGACAGCGTAAGTAACATAGAAGAACAAACATTTGCGCGTAAATCGGATGTAAGTAATTTAGTTGCTAACAAATGAAACGGATTCCGTGTTTATTTAACAAACATAATGAAGTAAATTGTTAATTACCGCTGGTTTTGCGATAATAATGATGTTTCAGAAAACATTAACTGATAGAGACAGGAAAACAGCAAGGCGGACATTTAATGACATGTTGGGAAAATGACATTTTGGGAAAGGGACATTTAGAACCTAGACGTTTTAACGCACGAAACCCATTATCAAAGTGAAGTATGGGCTGATTATGGTTTAAAGAACTTTATTATCACAAAGACAATTTGTCACTTACGTGATAACACAATTTTTGTTAAAAATAAATAGTTTTAAATGTTTGTCATTCATCTTATCTGATTGTCAATAATATGCTGATCTGACGTTAAACAAGCAATCATCGACATCACCAGTTGTCTACATTAAATTGAAGCTTGGTGGTGCGTAGGTAAAAATACTTGCTAGATACCAGCCGCGTGCTCTGTGCCCCGTTTTAGCCTAGTCTCAAGTCATCATTTTCTCGAGCACCTAAGATCCTTCGTCCATGAGATAAGAAAAATATCTTCAAAACTTCAATTAAATTCCTAATAACAATTTTACGTAAATTCGTTGAAACTTGAGATAGATAAATAAACTCGACGGTCGATGCACTGTTGCGGACAGACTGGACCTGCCAATGTCACTATAGTGGACTATATTCTGTAATCCTTGTAATCTATCATACTGAGAATAAAGCACGTACTATTTGAATGTTATTGATTAATACATTTATTATTACAGACAGTTTCAATATAATACGCAGTAGGTATGTAAACTGACGAACTATTCAATTAATAAAATAGGACCACAGAGCTGGCAGGTTTTTTCGCATAGAGAATTAGCCTCGCTATTCAAAGAGGAAATGCTGCCAGTGCTTGGGAACCCTGCCTCGATGTGGCGCGCTGGAAGATATTTTTTATTTGTCATAAAAATAATAATAATAAAAAATAATTAACAAAAAAGTAAAACCAACTTCAAAAACACAAAAAGGCTCTAAAAAGCGTAAAATAACTTTTTTATTTTAATCCAAAAGACAGAAGCCTGTTACCTACTATTTTAACTAAAATATTATTATAATTATGTGCTAAGTATGTACTGATATAAAAAAAAATAACAAAAAAATAAAACCGACTTCAAAAACACAAAAAGGCTCTAAAAAGCGTAAAATAACATTTTTATTTTAATACAAAAGACAGAAGCCTCTTACCTACTATTTTAACTAAAATATTATTATAATTATATGCTAAGTATGTACTGATATGTTTGAAGTCGGTGCCAAGCCGGTAGTAGGCAAAGTCTCGCGCGCGCCATTCCATTGTTAATTTAGTTGTTCATGTTGCTAAGATTTATTGTGTGTCGGGTTTTGTGTTTTTGAAGTCGGTTTTATTTTTTTGTTATTTTTTTATTATTTTTCCATTTTTAGTGTTAATATAGTATATTCTTTTGACACAAGAAATTAATCTCTAGGGATGCTTGTAACGAATTTATTACTTTAGCGAATACGACAAAATAACATTCGGTGAATACAAATAATAGTATTCGCTGCATTCCTAATAATCTCCCGTAAAAAGAACAAGATAGGTAGGTACACCTCAAAACTCGATTGCACAATTTGTCTTCACATTTTATATAATAATAATCTAATAATGCTGTAAAATGAAATTCTATGCGCGACTCTAAAGCGTAATACAGACAGGGCGGCGGCGGCGCGATAGCATTGCGGTTTTTTTCTGTAATGTTCGAAATAGTATGAAGCCCTTCATATCAAAGCGGCACGGCGAACGCGCGCTGCGGCGGCGGCGGTGCGAAGGCGAAAGCGATAAAACCGGATGCACAGATGGATACGCCCCACGCGGCGCGGTGGCGCGCGGCGGTGCGGAGTGGCGGCGGCACGTTGTGTTCTTTTGTAGTATATGAGAACTGCCACACAGAGCGGCGGCGGCGTGGCGCGGTGCGGAGCGTTCTTCATACAAACCGCTTAATACAATTCCTGTCTGAAGGGGTCCGCTTTATATTCGCTTTCCGCAGATTCGCCGCCGCAACGCTTTCGCAACGCCGCCGCCCTATCTGTATTGCGCTTTAGCGTTGTAAAGCATTTCATCACCATTACCACTTTCTCTTTCTTTAATCTCAAACAAACAAAAAATAATTTTGAAGTCGATCCACAATTGACGGAGAAATCGGTGAACATACATAAAAGGAAAAAAATAAATAAAAATAAATACATACAGCCGAACATAGTACCTCCTCCTTTTTGGAAGTCGGTAAAAAACAAGAGATCACGGTACATAAAAACTACTGAACAGAATAGAATCTAAGTAAGTATTATGGAGGCGAAAATTTCTATCTGTGTATCTTTATTTAAGTCGTCACATCGCGGCACCGACCGACCGGAGGTTGCGCCCGCGCCGCCGCCGGCGCGCCCTGCACTCATAACCTCTACCATGTTTATATGTTTTCATTACTCATACTCTGAAAGTAGGTCTGAAGTTGCCTGAGTAGCGGGTTGAAAGTAATATATCTCAGCCCTAGGGAGAATCGCTTTCAACTGACAGTTGTCTAATAAATAAAAAAACTAGTACTATTTTAACATTTCAATTGGACCATGTTCCAACTTTCTATACAGCCACTCAATTACAACGCGATGTAAAATTGAAATAACATAAAGTTATGTAATAATTAAAGAATATATATTTTTAAATGACTTTATTATAATTATTACTGTCAACTATTTCTTTAAAATAACATAGATTTAGGCAAAATATTTACAATTTTTTCAATGATGGAAATGAAAAATAATGACAGAATAGCTGGCCGGCCACAGAAAAAAAACAAATAGTCATGAAAGCGGCAATCCGATCTTCATTTGTTTTTTCGAGTTGTAGAGTTTTGTTTATACTTCCGTATAGAAGAGATTTGTATTAACACTCATTTTATGTTTTTGTTTTTACTTTCAGGGTATTCTTAATGAAAAGCACAGTGTTTCCCTCGGGTTCAAGACTTATTTGGAGGTCCCTCGAACTATTGGCGCCCTCGCTACGCGTCGGGCGCCAAACCCCGTCTCGGGACTTAAATAAGTTACTTTCACCCCTGGGGTAACAATGTACTATTTATGTTGTCTCTGTTTTTTTTCTTATTTTGGTTTTGTTTTTATTGTTATGTGTATATGTGCTGCCTTGTGTATATAAAGTTCTCTGTGCAACATTACCACTATTACATACTACTTACTAGTAAAAGAGAGTCATTTAAAGAAAATACATGAGAATAAAATTTGCAATTTGAAAGTCGAGCCAAATGGAAATACTTTATATTTATTCGGTTATGTTTTAAAAGAGCCCTCGATTTAATAAAGAAACCGACCAACCTTTTAAAGGAATATTGTTACGCTCCAAAGATTCCAGTAATTTCCATGGAATTTAATTCACTCGCCGCTTCTCCCGTCGGATAAGGATGAAATAATTTTAGATAATTTGCCTTTGAATGTCTTATCCAAATAATATTGTGCCATTATCGCCTTTTTATTAACGCCAGGAGGAGAAACGCCTTTTTATAGCAACGTTTACACTGCCAATTTGGGATTAGTACTGAACCATGAGATTATAAACAGCGGTGTGAAAGAAAATTTACAGGAATAATTTTGCTTCTGTTGCTCGCTTTACGAACTAAGTATTTTCTGTTTGATAAATTAATTGTTTCATTAAATTAATTTTGTACCCTCGAGTTAAATAAGAATGTTTGGCTGGATACCTGACAAACAAAATTCATTTTCAATTTAACTTTGTGACATCGCGCTATGTTTGACCTTTCACTTAATTAAATTCTTTACAATATTAGCTAGGTCTCTTGTACTTAGATTTCGACACATCCTATGTTTTACTGTAACGATAAACGATATGTATACGACCATTTAACATCTTTATCTTTTCTTTATCTATTATAAATAATAATAAAGAGGTAGAAACTGGTGGATAATTTGCATGCCTATCTTATTTAACTTGTGAAGAACCAAATGATAGCGGGGTGTAAAATACACCTAGCGCCATCTATTGACAAACTTTAAAACTAAGAAACTGGTATGATTAGAACAGGTTAAAAAATTGAATAGTCTAATAAAAAATAAATAAATGACGTGAGGAGTGATAGGAGATAGCAGACAGATCACAGATAGATAGTAGACGATGTGGGTTTTGATCCCAAGATGTTTTGCAAGAACTACAAGCGAGCAACTCGTGACGATTCCCCTTTCGTCGTCGCCTTCCCCATTGCGCATTCGGTATAGCGAAATAAAATGCTCCATGATTTGTCATACTCACAACCGTCGTTGGGAGCGCACTCTCCAGTAAACAAATTGTGTCGGTTCACATTTATTTTACGTACCCACCTGAACATACTGTTACATCGTCCGCCTAAAATTTTACTTGGATTCACTAAGTGGTAGGTACACATATTGCTGTAGACTTGGACGTAGAAAGTCACCATACGAGGAACAAAACCACAACATTAATGATAGACAATGAATGCAAGATATCTTGCCACCTAATTTGAATTGACTCTTCTTTATACTCATAATAAGAAAGGTTATCTTTGAGTTTTAAGCTTGTCTGATTCAAAGCAGGCTATAGATAACTAGGGAAAGCTGTAAGAGAAATACTTTTCTACGCGGGCAAAGACGCGGGAAATAGTGGTAATTAAAAGAGAATCTAATCAGAAAAAATCCAAAATGTCGCGACATTGTGTTCTAACTATAGGTACTTAGAATTCTGATGTAAATAATAGGTAGGTAAGGTATGTATATTACTGTAAAGTTTCATCAAAATCTGTTTCGTAGTTTTTGCGTGAAAGAGTAAAACGTCCAAACTCACAAACATACATCCAAACATCCTTACAAACTATCGCGTTTGTAATATTAGTACGATCATGTACAATCATGAACTGCCTTTAATCTTCAGAATACTTTTCGACGCAGAGGAAATGGCGTGATTTTCCTAGCTTTACATGAACGAGACATTAATTCATTAGTATACCATAATGAGTCTGAAAGCTGGGAAAGGCAACGTGGATCAAAGAGTTCATTACTAAAGTAGATTGAGTAACACCTTTGAGCTAGAAAATGTAACGAAAGATTCAGTATATAGTGTAAAATGTGATATAGATACGTTTTGTGTTTTTTTACTCGAAGCTAGTGTAAAGAATTTTACACTGTTTATGGAACAATATGAACAATGAGTATGTCGTAAATATCTCGAGATTTTGTTTTCTTGTTTTGAAATTAAATTTAATCGATTTGTTTGTTTGTTGTGAGTACCTACATAACTTCATTAGTTATTATAATAAGTTTTTAAGTGTACTTATTAGAAATGATTAAAAATGTTGGATAGGTATGATTACTTATTGACCGAGCGAGCGAAGCGAGCGAAGCGTCTACGTTTCGAGACTGGCCAAAAATGCTCTTGTCCGGCTGTCTGTCTGTCTGTCTGTCTGTAATTCTCTACAGGTCGCATTTTTCAACCGATTTTGACGAAAATTTGGCATATGTATAAATTAATTAAACCTACAAAATGAGTAGAATAAAATTTTGAAAAACTTTTTTTAGAGTACCTACCATACTCGCAAATTGGGAGTGAACTTTTTTTTTCTTGTGAATCCCATAGTGTGGGATATCGTTGGATAGGTCTTTCAAAAATATTGCTGGTGTGTGAATACCATTTTTTCGATTTAGGAATCCGTTGGCGAAATATTAAGCTTTAAAGCGGTAATTTTTGTTAGAGTCACGTGTCCCCCCTCCCTGCCAGCTAAACGGTTGCTTCTGGAAATGTGAAAAAATTCATGGCAGTAGCATATATAACGTAGTTACAAGGAAAACTATTACGGCTAAGTAGGTTCTATTAGTTTTTGAGTAATAGTGGATCGACTTAAGAAAGTTGAAAAAATAAATTATGTTCATAGAACTGCATACGTAAAATGGAAAAATATTTTTTTCCGCGTGATATCCATGGTGTGGGGTATCGTTGGATGGGTCTTTCAAAAATATCGCGGGTGTGTGATAAACATTTTTCGATTCAGGGATCCGTTTGCGAAATATTAAGCTTTAAAGTGCTAATTTTTGTCACTTTAGTAGGTACTTTTTCTGTTTCCAAAGTTGACTTTTGTTGGTTTCTTTTAGGTTTGGTTTATAAGGGCTGGCGAGGTCTACTGTTCTCACGGAACTACTAGTTTAATTTATTAGTGAGTTACTTAGTGACAAAGTTATACGATGTGACCGTACCGTTTATTTTCGAAATATAGTGGCAAGCGTGTAGACAATTTGCAAAATTAATAAAATTAAAATTAGTTGGTTGGATTAATAGAATTTGATAAAAAAATTTATAGCGTGGAAAACCGCTAACTGGGAACCCAACGCTGACTTCCCAGCTGCTGGGCTGAAGTTAGCTAAATTGCTATTTGGTGGCAGAAATAGTGACGAATTTATTGTGTACTACAGTTCTACCACCGACCGAGTCAGTCTACTAAAACAAATAACTGAAAATAAAGTCACGCGTCCATAGTCCTTCTTCCTTTATCGCAAATCCAGGTCTAAAAGCAATTTCGCAATTGTCTGCAGCAATTTGAAGATATTTCCTTTTCCTCCCTAGAAGCAATGTCTTGAATTTTTCATCACATTATGGAGGCAATAAAAGTCATGGATCCTTTATCATGGAGGTTTATGGCACGTGGGTAGTCGGTAAAAGGAACCAGTCCAATTATCACTTCATATTTTTCTAGAGCTTTTTACGATCTGTTGAAAAGGGTGGAAAGATATTATTTCCAGATTCGCCTACAGGAATAAGATATTACTAATAAGGATTACACATTTACAAATAGTTTTCACAAGTCGTATTTATTAATCGTTGCCTTATTGGGTTTTTCCCCGTGAACCCACTCCTATGACCCACTGATGGGATTTAGGTACGTACCTCATGTAAAAAATTTCGAGTGTATGTTCGTCGCTCATGAGTTTGTCGGAGACAAAGTGTATCAACTTGGATTGCACCCGCGCACGCAGCATGGTGTAGGTACTACGTAATGGCCTGTACGCCTTCGTTGAGTGCGTAGTAGGTCTGTGCCCTAACAGTGGCTATATTAGTAGACTATTGGTATTGATACCAATTTATTTTACGCAGTAATGGCTGCTACATCATTTTACCAGTAGATAATTTCGTGGTATGATTTCGCGAGTGTTTGTTAAAGTGAACAAAATAATACCCAACAAAATGTTACCTGTGCGTCTAGAAAATGAAGAGTTATAAGCATCAGCGTCCGTATTCTCACATTGCATCATTATTCCTGGCGAGGTGCAAAACATTATACTTTCTTTTGTGCATATTAAATCTATAATTATTATAATTTTCGCTACTCTGCTACCAAATGTTAAATTATTCTAAAATGTTGATTCAAAGTTTTCCCTGATTTGAACACGTTTATAACCAATGTATGCTTCAGTTTTTGTTACAAACCTGGCAATATTTTGTTCATTCGCACTCAGCCCTGCTATTCTGTAAGCGTATTTGTGCAACTCGATCCTGAATCCGCAGTGAGATCGGTCTCTAACTCAATGATTCACAGTTCAATACTCACTTTACTTCGCAAGTGAAGTGTTTATTGTGTAGCTTGTATTTGTTTACACAATGCGACATCAAGGTCTTTCATGATCGGATGCGGAGTGAAGTAAGTGACTTGCGATGTGATGGTCGAGTTTTAATTCATACTTTACAGAATCACACAGCTGTAATAGTAATCCAGTAGATTGAGGTGATCTACACGGACTTGGAAAAAGCGTTTGACCGTGTGGATGTTACGTAAATTGTCGTTTAGATAGCCGTGACTTGTGACATGATGATGACGACATGATGTGTGACGTATAATTGTATTTAACGGACAAATCTCAAGCGGTAGTCATGGATGGCTACAGTACAGCTGGTATCACCTGGCGTGCCCCAAGGCTCACACCTTAGACCTCTATTTTATTATACCATACAATTCTTCTCAATAAATACACAACTGCTTTCCAGTTCGTACCGTTAAAACTCGATAAACTTTCTAAGACTCATGAATCTCTAAGCTCGCCCCCTGGACGCCAGGACTTTTAGTATTTTCACTCCGGAATAAGTTTCTGAAGAAATTGCTTAGGTTTCTGCTCACGCACTCTACAACCCCTTTATTGACTGGACTATTGCATTAATTTTGTTAGGTTGCAATAATTGCAATAGAATTAACGTTAAACATTAAAAAATCTTGAGATTCGCAGATAATTCCCATTTCTGTACCAGAATGCGGCCGCGGCGGGCTGCGATGTGAGATATGTACTCACGCACACGAAGGCATACGTCATGGTTAGAGTAGTCTCGGAATTTATGACATGATTACGTGATGTTTAACGGTGTTAGGGTGCGGTCTCACCGGTAATGATGTTTTAGATTTGAATAGGCTTTTTGTAACCTCATTTACATTAGAGCGTCAGTGGCGTCGGGGATAAGACACGGTCTATCATATCGAAATGTCCGGAGTTCGATCCCCGGCTGGGCCATGTACAAATGGGTTTTTTCTCGAAACTTAAGTACATTTACTGACTACTCTCAAACGGTGAAGGAAAACATCGCGAGGAAACCTGCATACGCCGAAGAAGAAAATTTTAGGCGCATGTGAAGTCCACCAACCCGCACTGGGCTAGCGTGGTGGACTATAGCCCGAACGCCCTCGTTAAAAGGGTAGGCCTGAGCCCCAGCCCCATGTTAATAGGCTGATGATGAAGCTCATTTAAATAGTTTGGTTCAGTTTAGTCCAATTGGTACACTTTGGTCCGCTGTAGGCCAGTTTATACAGTTTGGTCCAATTTAGTCCATTTGATAGTTTTTACAGTACCAGTGGGTCTACGAGAAATAGGTCTCCCTCGTGGTCCCACCAGTGGGCCAATTAGTGAGTCCACGAGAAAACAGCGAATAAAAAGAAGTCGTTTACTAGACAAACAGACAATTCTAAAAATATTTGTGTATGTTTTTCTTATCGAGTAAATAAGCAATTAGGTTTTGTAATAGGTGTTTATTTGAACTCAGACTCTTTTCTGTGTATAAATACTAACTATTACCCCGCCCAGATGCCGTAATTTAAATTACCTAATTAGAGTAGAAAGTAACATAGGTTACTCGCTGGCTTAAAGAAGAAACATTATAGTTGGATACTTATGTATTAGCTAGGAATCCAAATTTAATCCTATACAAACTAAGGGTTACTCTTCCTAATTTAGCGACACTATTTAATGGACAGTTACGAAAGACGAATGTTTTCAGAGTTAATTTGTTGACAAATTGTCAACAAACAAATTTGCTGGCATTTTGGACTAAGTACATAATTGTTTAATATTTTGAAATAGATTTATTCGTAAAAAATAAGAGAGTTATTCTATTTTTACTTATTTAATTTTATTTGGAAAACCAACAGCTAAGATTACACAAATTTTACTTAATTGATGTTGTTATCCCTCAGAGTGTTAAAACGGGTTTTGCGATCCAAAAAACAAGTTCAAATACTAGACTTATGTGAAGTCTAGATAGAGTTCGTTTTTCAAAAACCAAAATCTGACAGCCATATTCTAATGAATATACAAAAGCCAATTATAGGTTTCCCCAATTTAAAGAGGGATTACAAATAGAGTACAAAACAAAAAGAAAATTTCTTCTAAATTCAAACATCGAGTTACAAATGATGCATTCCTCGATTTCAAAGCGAGAAGCATTCAGCCTTTTCCTGAAAAATCTGACGAGCTGCCAGCAATCAGTCCGGATTGAGATTTAATATCAACGGAAAATAAACTGGCGACTCGGCCAAATTACAGGCTTTTTGACGCCCGCTCTACATTGCGAGAGAAAAACGAGTATCGAGTACCAAGCGACTCTTTCATACGGTAAAAACGTCAATTTTTGAAATCTAAAACGGGAGCAACACTTGTGAATGCATTTGCAAATAGATTTGACTGTCAGTACATGAACCACTGTGGTATGATTCGTGTACTGAGTAACAAACAAATGACCAAATGTTTTATTGAATTGAATTGAATGTATGTCAAATTGAATTCATAATATATATTTTTACTAACTAATTATAACTAAATTACTAACTAATTTAAACTTACTAACATAGAGATAAGTTAATCTGTTACTAACAAAATATGGACATGTGTCTGAAATAAATGTTTATTATTATTACTTCGCATTACCTCTTTCAGTCTATTTTCTGTAAATAATTGTGAATTTTTAACACAGACTAAACTCGACGAATAAAGACATTACGACGACAGTTATACTGTCAGACTTAACGGAGTCATATGAAATAGGGAATTTCCCTCTGCTATGCTACTTTACTTCGATGGGTTTAATTTTGACTCTATCCATGAGCCGATTGTGACATCATCAGTCACTGTGATCATTTAGCGACGAAATCACCGTAGTTGCACACACGGTGGTATGGTAACACCTTGCAAAGAGATTGTAGTCTAATCGACTTAGAACCCTGAAGGCACGGTAAAAATTATCCCTTAGACGGTCATGCAAGTCATTCAATTCAACGTCAACGAGGAATGCGTCAAGTCAATGACTGATGAAAAAGATAAAGTATGCTGATTCTAGTCTATCTATCTATCTAGATTCATGCGTCAGTCATCGCCTTATCAGTAACAAGCGTAAAATGACAGACGAATAATTTGTCATCTAGTTTCAGACCTCTGTATCCTATCCTACTAATCTTATCTTACTTAATATTATAAAGGCGAAAGTTTGTAAGGATCTGAGGATGGATGTTTGTTACTCTTTCACAGAAAAACTTGGTACAGTAATAGCTTATATCCTGGAATAACATATAGGCTACTTTTTAACGCGGACAAAGTCGCGGGGCGACCGCTAATAGCCCATATGAAACAAAACACCTACATAGAGGGCGCTGTTTCACAATGTACACGTGAAAAACTTTTCTACGCAGGCGAAGCCGCGGGAAAAAACTAGTCTTATTATAATTCACCATTCGGAGTCCTGTTTAAACTTCGTTGAACACCGAAACATAACAATGTTGCAATTTTGACATGTTAAAGCCACAGAATATCCTCATACCACGAGATTAGTTACCGTAAAACTTAGTTAGACAAGGTTACAACTTCGCAAGTAGATCGTTGCACAAGCTTTGTAGCAGATTGCACTCAATCTTGTCTGCAGTGCCGACTTTGATTAAGTGGGGGCGGGACGAGTCTCAGACTTCATACCTAAAATGGGGATGTTGTAAACCTGATAACATATTCCCGGGTACAATAGCAGGAGTAGATGAAAATTCAATCATTGAATTGTATAGGTGGAGTTTTTAAGTGTATCACAGATACACGCGGCCTGCGGTTTTCCCTATGCAATGTATGTGAGACTCCAGACACGCGCGGCCTGCGTTTGCATATTGAGGCTGCGGCCTGCGGTAGGCCGCCACCGCAGATCGCGTGTGTCTGGAATACGCTTTAAATAACATTTCTCTGTTTATTCTAAGAATAAACGAAGAAGACCAATTTGTTCCTTGGAACAAATGGTTTTTGTTTACATTTGTTAGCCTAGCTACAAAGAATACTAAAATAAATACCTATAGAGCAAGGCTGTCAAATCATAGGAGGTCTAAAAGATTTTCTATACGCCAAAACGATATTTTCTCTTGTAACTCGCCAAAAGTAGATAAAGACTTGCAAGTAACTTACGACGATTTGGATGTTTGCGAACTTTGTCATTAGTCATTAAACTCTTAAGACCGTTTAACACCTCCCTGAGTTTTATCCTCTCTTAAATTCTTGTAAGTGGAACATCTCTCTTATTTACACACGTCACGATTTTCGCACAAGCATTTCAGATGCATCCATCATCAAATTAAACAATTTTAAATATTTAATGTTGTCTGAAACTTCTCTCCCCCTTGGGCCACTAAATTTGAATTGAAAAAATTCGTAATAATGCTATTATTATTTAAATTATTTCTTACAAATGCGCTATCTTTCATTAAAAGATCTGCTTAGCGATAACGAGTTGGAATACATACGAGTAGGTCATAGTTGTGTTTAGAGCTACTTTTCTCAAAACATTTTTTTTTTGTCATAAGTGCGATTCGTCGACGTCCAAGGGTATATAGGTAATAATCTAATAAATAGTAATAAACTGGTACACTTTCACAGGTGACCTTCAGGAGTCAATAATTACAGTACTTAAAAGATCGACGTGGTTAAATTAAGTTTTTTTTTAATTTTGTAGTTTGTTTTGATAGTTAAAATAAAGTTAACTCCAACTCGCGATACTTCTAAATTAGTTAATTCTTTGCACAAACAACTATCAAACTGGATATAAGATATTATTCCGATTTTTCTAATGTCATTTAATTTCAGTACGGGACAGAACCCGCCCGTGTGTCTCCATTGTGTTTGCAAACTTTACGGCCCACGTATCTCAGCCTGATGTGGAGGCAGCGAGGGTGTTGGTGCAATCTTTATGTGAGATCTCTTCGAATCATTGGCATGTGATAGTGAAGTTTTCGTTTGTGAAACTTATGTATGCACCTACCTTAATGTGATGTTTCTACTAAATAGGGAACTATAGATTGGGATAATTAATTACTATATCGGTATAGTTTTTAGTGAAGTCCATCGATCGAGTAGATTTTGAGTTATACGCGGACTCTAAAAAATTCAATGTTTTTTTTTATGTCCCTACAGAAGTTTCTGAGTTAGGTTTATGCGGCAAACAGAAATTATGGTCAAGAAGGTCGCAATTTAAGTTGTATAGATCAAGGTTTCGTCAAACATAGGCGTAGATCTAAGTGGTGCCTACACGATCAATATGCATGACATGCAATTACGTGCTGTCACTCATGCATGACAGTCTAGCTGTAGCGATTGACGTGCATGACATGCAAACTACGTGCTGGCCGTTGCTTCACTGTACTGATTGATAGCAAGCATGATGGTCCATCATGCAGCATGACATTCACGTAAACGTTGCATGTCATACAAGCATGATCATTTAGGGACACTTTAAGAAGTCCGTTTGTTTCACGGATACACTTAATAATAATCAGCATAATAAAACACATTACATGGAATTAAAACTTAAGTATATTTATATTATAGTATTAATTATTGTCTATAGTTTTCTTCAATGTTGTTTGCTTCCTATGAACGCTACAATGGGCAAATAATTGGTCTTTTATGTCTGGGTAGCTTGCCAACAGGTCAGCCCAGTCAGGGTGGCTCAAGAACACCATGTCAACGACCTGTTGACAAAAGGGTAAATTAAAAACCATACGCAGACCTGCTATAATAGTCCTAGATGTGGCCATAGATCGAGGAACACCTGGCAATTAAAATTCCCAGGAGAGATGGACGCGATCCGTATGACAAGATCAGGAGGCGATACAGGACATGGCGAAAACTGCGTGGGCTATAGAAGGATCAACTGGACGTAACAATATTGTGGTTATTAATTTGCTTTTCCCGCGAATAAACTTTATGTTGGTATATATAGTAAGTAATACAGAAATTACATTAAAATACAGAATTGGACGTAACGCCACTAGGGATGTCGCGGGTAGGAGCGGCGGCATAGGCTTCATACTTTGTACTTATGCCGCACCTTACACGCGTCAATGTGGGGTCCTCCTTATAATCCTGTAAGTCAACTGCACGTTCTTAGTTCTAGGGAATGTTAAAATAAGAAAATTTATAAGCTACGTACCTGCTTACAATAACCACACATCGGAATTCCCAGGGAATGAATTAATTGACTCCTTTGTCTTCTCAGATATATTAACATAGATTTTCAATCACTTAACTAACGCAAGGTTGATCACTCCGCATGAACTCATATAAATAATTTATTAGACACTTCTTGCAAGTCATGTAAATGAGTAAGTATCGTACTTTCAAAGTCGATAAAAGTTTAATCATGCCCCGAGATTTCCTCTTTAGATAAATGATCTACATTTGCTTAGAGGTTCGTCAAATGACTATGAGACGTGCGTGGGAAATCATAGTGGTTTTATTGCAAATTCGCGACAACGGCTGGTTTAATAAAAAATACTTACCGTGCGAGTGTAGTATGTGAACATGTAGGGGGCATTACACAAAACCCCGGGAACTACTCCAAAGTATCCATTTTGGGTCAACACGGATGTCAGTCTTTTGTCGCCACTTAAAAAATAATAATTATATTATATAAGTGTCTATCAGCATTATCATCCACCATCAACAGCCTATTAACATGTCCTTACTGCTGGGGCTCAGGCCTACCCTCTCAACGAGGGTGTCGGGCTATAGTCCACCACGCTAGCTACTACAGACTACTGGATTTTGAGTACTTTCAGTCATTGTCGACCTCGAAAGTTCAAGAGTAGTGAAGCCCTGAGAAACCGCTTGTTGCTCGAAATCAGACAATAATGAGAAAAACAAACAATATTGAAGACAGTCGCAGGCAGTAGCAGCACAGCCGTCCGTGGGACGGACGCTCTGAGTATAAAGTGGAATAAAACAACTTGGATTTATCCATAAAATGAACTTACTGTGAATCGGTATACCATTTTTCCACTTCGCCTTCGTGTATGAAGTACATATTGGGCCAAACATCACCAGCTTGCACTATGGTTTTTCCTGTTGATCAAGAATTCAGACTAGATCAAAAGAGGACAATGTGAAAAATGGTCTGTTCGCTTTCCGCCAAGGCCATCATTTTGTTTTGTTCACACACTAGCACATTGTTACCCAAACCGTGACGCACCACCAGCAATTTGGTCCAAATGTACCTAGAGACCTTCCCGGAGATCTTGAAAAGAGACTAACATTCACCACCAATTGCACATTTCTCGACTTGTCCAAAAATTGCCACCGAGTTCCATGGGATATTTAGACAAATAATATTCTCGCTTGCTTGAAAGCAGTAAGTATACCTACCTAAGTATTAATAGAATAGCCTAAAGCAAATCTTAAAATACTAACCAGGAAATATCATTATCCTTCGCAGGCGGCAAGCCAGTTGCCTTTTAAAATACTTCGGAAGTCGACGGAACTGAGGTGGGTTCTCCAAGTGATGGCCATACAGAGAAATGAATAAATCTTCTCTGAGGCAAAGCGGTGCCTCCTTTGCCATAGCTGGTAGCCAGGTCCCTGTATAAAAGTAAGTAAGTATTAAATGGATTTAGAACTTTCAAACTGCCACTTCAAACTCTGAGCTATGTCGAAGAATTTAGTTCTCTAGCGGATCTAAATATATCCGTAATGAAGGTGTTATGGATATACGTTAGTTTACGTGTGGAGTTTCCACACGTAAACTAACGTAAACGCCAACGTGTGGAGTAGGGGTTTAGCTTGCGTTTGTAAAGGTTTGCGAACGTATGGATGCAGCATAACGTTTTCTGTTATGGTTTGGATTTGTTAATTATTATTCAGAATAAGCGCGATTGGCCCAGAGGTCGTATCACTAAATGCGATCCCATTAACTTTTAGCCAATGAACTACTACAGAGCGTTCGATACCTTCAAAAAGACAAATAATTCTTCCAAACTAGTTACCTTAGAAAGAATTTAAAGAAACAAAAACTGATACAAGTTGGACATATCGAAAGAATTTGTTTCCTATAGTTTAAAAGGTCATTGCTTCCAATATACTTAGTACTTACATACCTAAAATCATACAAAAATACCTTGTTGTCTTTGCCACAGCAAACGCGTGTACTTTAACACAGACTTTAAGAGTTTCGCGGAGATGTGATTGTGTTTCAGATACGTGAGCATGTTTCCCACGTGATAGTCGTATTGGTACAACTCGCGAAACTTCGTGTAAACCACACTGATCGCGATGCTTACTATCCACATCTCCAGCACGTATAGCACAATCGTAATGCCAACTCGATAGTAGCTCTGGGAAAGATTTACAGGGTAGATCTGGAATTGAAGGACGATAGGTTTTAGTAAAAGCTTGACTCAGCTGATGGCGACACAGCGTATTGTGCTGCTTCCCTTAGAAAGTAGAGAAACGGTCAATTGAAACATGAACTACAGTAAGCTACATTCACTGCATTGTATTTGTGTATATCTACGATATTAGCAATTTTTTTGTTTATTCTATGCGCTAGTGGCGCTGTCTAGCAGCGAGCAGTGGCAGCTTTATTACCTCCCATTGAGTATATCTGATTTGGTAATATTTCTTGCCCTCTAGAAGCTTTTGTAAGGACAAAGAGCCCAATCCCTCCTTCACAAACCACAGCTTCTATTCTATAGCATAATTATCAAATCTCTAATCAATGCGTTGATAATTTGCGTGACGGTCCTTTAAATAAAATCTTTCGTTGGAACCAGACCCGTTCGCATTTATATGTGAGTTCAACATGTACGTGTACTTACAATATCTATACTAGTTGACGTGAACATGTACGCAATATACAGCAGAGCCACAAAGTAGTCTATTTCCCAGTCCGTCGGAACGAGGTAGAAAATCTTCAATTCAGACCTTTTCAGACCCCAGTCGACGACAGAAACTCTCATGCGTGCGCAACCTGCACATTAATTATTGTTTCCACTATGAGCATAAAAAAAATTACCGCATCTATAGGTACATCATTATGAGTGTACCATATTCATGCTGGTACAGAAAGAAAACTGAAATAGAAAGCCATTATATACCCTAGACCTGAGTATTAGTAATTAGTATATTCTTTAACAGGATTCTATTAAGGGCCATTATGACTCAAGAGTGAAATCGGATATAGTTCAACAGTCATAATGGCTTTTAGTCTCGAATGAAACTCTGCTTTTCGCCTCTGTTGCGAGAAAATAAATTGTTAGATTATTTGAATAAGTTACCTTTTCCTCTACTATGCGATAAAGTCCATTGACTATAATCGAGGGTCGTGTTTGTGACTTGTGAAATTGCAAAATCAGGCTCTGGATATGGATCTTGAAAAATGAATTAAAAAATATTGATGTTTAAACGCAAATAAAATAATAAAACTTGGAATTTTTGAATCACAAGTCTGTGTTCCATAATTTCATTATGTACAGTCGGTAAAAATGACAATATCGCAGAAAATTGTTTAATTCTGGATTCTAAAAATATAATTATGTTCGTTCACTCAGCTCTATTAATTGTACCAAGTTGACGTACGAAGGTGATCAGTCTAAATATTGCTTTCATATATAAACAAAAATATAGGTAATTCCCTACCTGTACAAGCGAAGTATATCCATCCACATGTCATTGCGTGTATCAGTATCAGTATTATGGCAAATTTCATTAAAACTAGCGCATACTTATTCTGAAAGACATTAAAAAGAAGCCGTCAAGTGCCGAGTTGGGCCTAGATCATTGACTGTTCCGTACTAAATATTGTGTTGAGGTCCATCACATCAATAGATTAATCAAAAAAATTAAAATATTTTCAGCCGAACCCAAAATTAGGAGGTATTATTAAAATCTCAATTCAGATGGCGCCACAAGCAAATACAGTTAACATTGTGCTGCCTTCTTTGGAAGTTGAGTTAAAAGGTAAAATAAAATTAAATTCATACATTTTTGTTTCGAGTACGATATTAACTCTTTACCTCTTAATCTAACTACAGTTGTAACTAGCTACAATCGAGGAATACTAGCTTTAATACCTTTTAGGTAGTGCGTAAATTGTATTTTTAGATTTATTTCCTAGTGGCTCCGCCTAGTGTGCAGTGGCAGATTTTCCTACCAGTACGTTAATTACCTGGAAATTCTCACAGTAGTGATGATAAAATTCCCAAAATAAATAAAGTCTCAGCAATCTGGCTATATGCAGCTCCCATCGGTGCAATACAGTCCCAACCAACGGTATAAGCACCGACGCAATATCCAGGTAAAATCCCGCCACGGTGAATCTCCTCCATCTTATGAATTCATATTCACATTTATTGTCATTCACTTTGAGCTCCATCTAGAATTAGAATGACGTTTGGTTTGATGTAGACATAGGTAGGCCTTCAACTTGATACCTCTACCCCTTTCTAAAAAAAAGGAACTTGACAGACAGTTATACAGACGGATGGACAACAAAGTGATCAAAATATAATTAAGAAGCCTCCGTGTTTATTTTTCCTTTGGAGGTTCCTTTTGAGTTTTCGCCATCGCACCGCGCGCCGTCAGAATACGGTTCACCCACATTTCATAGATCCCTGGCGGACCAGCACTGTGCGCTTCTCGCGTTCTTTTCCGCTGCGCATGTGCAAAATGTGGAATGACCTTCCCTCTGACGCTTTTCCACAGCGCTACGATATGGGGTTCTTCAAAAAGAGAGTCAAAAGAGCCCTCAACAAAGGCCGGCAACGCACCAGCACCCCCGGGTGTTGCAGGTGTCTATAGGCGGCGGTGACCTCTTAACATCAGGAGGCCCGCCTGCTTGTTGCCCCCGTAGCAATAAAAAAAAGGTACGGAACCCTACAAATAATGTTGAATTAAGAAAATTAAAAACTAACCGTATAGAACTCAGATATCCAATTAACGAAATAGATCACGTCAATACCCGTTGAAATATAGCTAAAGATACCCTGAGCCTTGGATGATAATGAGAACAAACAGAGCGATACTAAAATGGAAAAGGTTGTGGACCACAGCCACATGAAGTACAGCCAGCGGGCGTACCAAATGTTGTTCTGGATGTCGATAGGTATTTGCATCCACTGTAAATGAACACAAGTTGACATCACTAGTATAATCAGCATTAAGTGGTCTCTACACCATCAATCTGCATGACATGCAATTACGTCGCTGTCACTCATGCATTGACCGTCGTGATTGACGTGCCTGACATGCAAACTACGTGCTGGCCGTTGCTTCAATGTACTGATTGATAGCAAGCATGATGGTCCATCATGCAGCATAACAATCACGTAAACGTAACGCATGTCATGCAAGCATGATCGCTTAGGGACCGCTTTACATACACAAAATTAATTAGTGTTAAGTCAACATCACATGTCATGAAAATGAAAAACAAACGACAAAGAAGCTACCTGAAGTATGTTTGTCTCACTAACCTCTGTATAACACTGGTCTGGCTACTATTTAAGTGACAACTTGATTTACGCCATTTTGGCGCTGAAAGCTATGGAAACAAATGACGAGTGTCCAAGGAACTAAACGTTTTGGCGCTGAAGGCTATGGCGACTAGGGACGAGAGTCCATGGAACTATAAGCTTCAAATCGGCGTAATTGTAGCTACCATTTGTATGGTGCAGCCAGTCCGGTGTAATATTAGATGTTTTTTTAGGAATGCATAGGTACTGATTGGCCGAAAAAGCCCAAGATGATAATATCCTATCTGACGATAGGTATGCCACATAATTTTGACGATTTGACCAGCAATGAATAGATCAGACGAAGAACTAAGGTTACAGACATAGCCGAAAGGATTAGCAAGGTGCAGGACAGATCACATCTGTCCGAGAACCTTCGGTGCCGTTGGGGCAGACGAGTCCTAGAGTGTAGACCGTTACGCGCAGCTTGGAATGCCCCCCCCCCCCCTTCCCCCGCTAGGTGGACCGATGACCTAAAGAAGGTGGCCGGAGGCAGCTGGATGCAGGGCCTATGACACGTCTCTTTAGAATATCTTCTTCTATCTATACTAATCAACAGCCTATTAATGTCCCCACTGCTGGGGCTCAGGCCTACCCTCTTAACGAGGGCGTTCGGGCTATAGTCCATCACGCTAGCGCAGTGCGGGTTGGTGGACTTCACATGCGCCTAAAAATTTCTTCTTCGGCGTATGCAGGTTTCCTCACGATGTTTTCCTTCACCGTTTGAGAGCAATCAGTAAATGTACTTAAGTTTCGAGAAAAAACCCATTGGTACATGGCCCAGCTGGGGATCGAACTCCGGACCTTTCGATATGATAGGCCGCGTTTTATCCCCTGGGCCACTGACGCTATACTAATATAATACGCGGACAACAGTTAGTAAGTAATACGATACTTAATGCGAACGAAATCGCGGGGCATAAGCTAGTAATGATATAAACGTATAATTTCTTTGACGTACACTTACAGGAAGTTTAATAGTTTTAATTCCTCGCAAGAGATATTGGACAGTGTTAAACGGACTCTCAGCCACAAAATGTTTCATACTCATGTAGTCGTTTGCCGATTCTAGATTCTGAGTAATTTTTTCTTTTACCTTAAACACACATTTATTTGCAACTAAATTAATATTAGAAGTTTTTTTTTCTCGAAAACCAAATATTTACAATTAATAATATAATAATAATAATATAATAATGTTTGGACAATTTTACACACGGCTGTTTAGTCCCAACTAAGCCGATGCTTGTACATGGGTACTCGACAACTGATAAACAAACTTAAATACTTTTTAAATAAATACATACAAACACCCAGAATCCGAAAACCAACAGTTATGCTCATCACACAAATGTCGGTCCCGGGTGGGAATCGAACCCACGACCTTTGGCGCAGTAGGCAGTGTTACTACCACTACGCCAACAGGCCAGTCAATTAAATAGTGGTAGGAATAAAGATGACGAGTCATTTATTCAGTCATTCAGTAATTCCTTCGTTCGTTAATGAGGCTTTCATTCAGTCGGAACTCTTTATCATCCAAAAACTTTTTATCACTTACCTCAGCAGTAAGAAGTTCTTGAAATTGCTTGATTGGGATCTCCAGCAGATCGGTGTGTTCAAGAGCCCTCGCTGTGATGCGTATGGGGCGAATATTACCCGTGTCAAGCGGACCGAAAATGCCACCCTAATTAACATTTTTGGATTGATTCAAATCAACAGCCTATTAGTATGTCCCCATCACGGCTGGACACAGGCCTACTTTCTCAACGATATGGGCTAATAGTCCACCACGCTAGCCCAGTGTGTGTTGGTGGACTACACATGCGCCTAAGAATTTCTTCTTCGGCGTTTGCAGGTTTCTTCACGATATTTTCCTTCACTGTAGGTACGAGAACAGACAGTAAATGCACTTACAAGTATCGAAAATCCCATTAGTTGTCACGAGCGGGGATCGAACTCGGACCTCTCAACATGACAATACAAGCTGCGTCTTCCCCACTACGCCACAGACGCTTGGCTTGGTTACTAATAGACATTGAAGCAAAATCTTACTATTTTGCTATTCAACGATTTGACTAGGGCACACCTAGTCAACAATTATGTAATCTAATAATGTTTTATTTTGGACAAATTCACACACGGCTGTTTAGTCCTAAATTAAGAAGAGCTTGTCTTATGGGTACTCAACAATAGAATGCTGCATGTAATGAACGGACTAGTCATCCTTTATTAAATGTCTGACTTCCCAGTTCATTTCCACCTACACATGCAATGTCGTTAGAAACAGAAAAAGATAATTTGCCTTCGTGAGAACCGCCAATTTCCTCCCGTTCCTGCTGACGACGACGCTGCCGCGATGCACTACGTGCACCAGAGGCACGACGTCCATCTCCCTCACCAGGTCGGCACCGGACAGGAAGTACGTTTGGGACACCACATTAGACAGCTGCCGCTGGAGAGACTCCCCTCCTTCCAGCAACGAATCCAGAGCTTGGAAAGTTCTGAAAAATAACTAACTGATTCGAAACTTACCGTAATGTACCCGGCTTGTAAGATCTACTTATGCAAGTTTGTATAGTCAACCGCACGTCAGTGGAAACGCTTTAGACCTTGAGCTGGCCTATTAGGGAGTTTTAATACAATGAGAGATCAGTTTAGACTGGTTTTGTTGCCGCTGACGTGCGGTCGACCGTACGTATTCAGAGGGTACAGTCAAGTTCATACAAGTTCAATATCGTCACTCTAATATATTTGCTAATGTCAAGAGGCGAATGCTTCAATTCCGCGGCCGAGCATGCGGGCGAGGCATGCGCCTGTCACGTCCACACCGAGCGCGCTGCCTCGCGAGGCGGGCCGCGGCCGCGGCGGCTCGCCCGGTCTGGACGCACCTAATGACATTAGTGCGACAAATCCATCAAACAATCAATACCCACTTTTTATTTGGTATATTGTCTTTTATTAGAGTGCAATTTCTCGATTCTCACCTTTTATAAAAGTAATAATTCAAATCTTGTCCAAACACTACACCCAAACGGTCTGTCATTAGGCTTTGTACGTTGAGCCCCTTTGTCCTGGAAAACATTATTATTGGATTATGGAAGGAGTATATTGGCGAAAGAGCTCGGAGTAAGAAGTAGTTAAATGGGCGTTAAAATGGGCGTTTAAATTTAAGAGAATTTTGAATTCAAAAACTAGCCCAGTCTATTTTCTGTTGCCATCCAATCATTTAAGCGTCCAGGACTAGCATTTTCTGGATCCTTTCTATTCCCATTTTTTACTCGGAAAGGCATAAAGGAATTTAAGTAAAGAAACCCTTAAGGCGCACCTTCTCCATACGTAAGTAAAATGGTTGACCACGTCTTCAGTGACAGCATTTTCCACCCTCTCGCCCTTCAAAAAGGCGATCAGCTGTCCAATGTCATGTTGGAATATCGTACTGCCACGGGAGTTGAGCACAATCAGTGCCAGGCAATAACACTTTATGAACCTGGTAACATTGCAACCGGTACCATTACCAAGTATTTCCATTGCCAATCAGCAATTTATGCCTTTCCATATTCTGGTATGAAGAGTAGCTAGGTACTTAAAGTTTTAATTAAATATTTTAAAATTACATTATAATATAGGTATGACCTTTTTATTTCCTCGTACTCGAAATGAAAAGCAGAGTGAAAACACGGGACAAGAGGCAATTTCTCCCTCAAGCCATAGGATAAGCATCTCATGAGACATTGCTCACTATATTCTCTGGTTATCTCCCTTAGTTAACAATACACTATTATTATTAAAATCTTTGTCATAATATTTATATTATTTAATACCTAGTAGAATTCTTTAAGTAATTAATATTTTTACAAATGAACTTACCAAGATATGAGACCTAGCCCAAGAAAGACAATGGTGACTTCATTTATTTCGTTTTTAACCTTATACAATCCCAAAAAGACTCGCATCAGTCCACACTGAGTAAGGTATAGAGCTTGAGAAAAAACCTAGGGTTTAAAAATTGTAGTAATTTTTAATGCACATTTTAAACTAGCTTTTTCCCGCGGCTTCGCCCGCGTAGAAAAGTGATTCCCGTGTACATTGTGAAACAGCGCCCTCTAAAAAGGCGTTTTGTTACTTAGACCCCCTTAGTCTTTTATTAGCGGACGCCCCGCGACTTTGTCCGCGTTAAAAAGTAGCCTATATGTTATTCCAGGGTATAAGCTATCACTGTACCAAGTTTCATCATAATCTGTTCGGTAGTTTTTTGCGTGAAAGAGTAACAAACATTCTCACATCTTCATATCCAAACATCCTCACATCCTTACAAACATTCGCCTTTATAATATTAGTAGGATTATAAAATATTTAACGAAATTATGTGAATTATTATCGCAGTAGGTTTCTAAATATAATATAGTAATGTCAAAATTTAATAATGTCAAAATGCTTACCATATGTAACTGATCCTGTGTTGGATTTTCATCCAAATTTAAATAAGGCGGAATCCAGCAGTTGTTCGTTCTTTCCATAGCTTGGAGCACGCCCTGTTCGTCCCAATGGAAATTTATGCACAGTTCAACAAAGTGCGAGGCCGAGGCTACGCACAGTAAGAGGACGACAATCTGCCACTTCAGGATCTAGGCACGAGAAAAACAGCCACATAGTATTTAGGTAAAAAATAAGTATGGATCTAAAAATAAGTATGGAAGAACACCAGATATTTAGGTAAAAAAAGTCTAAGCACTGATTATCATCATCATCAGCCTGCACTAGTCCACTGCTGGAAACAGGCCTCCCCCAAGGCGCGCCACTAAACCCGATTTTGTTCTCCGCATCCAGTCACTGCCAGCCGCCTTACGCAGATCGTACACTACTTTCCCAGTCGTGGTCTCCACTCGAGAACTCGTCTACCCCAGCGGTTATCGGTTCTCCGACAGATGTGACCAGCCCACTGCCACATCAATGTGCTACCTTTTTGAGCTATGTGAGGATTTGGTTCTCTGGCGGATCACCAGTACTGATTATTCAGCGTTGAAATTGGTATATATGTATGGAAACAATTTACAAAACGAAAATTTACAAAAACAGTAAATAGGAATAAAACTGTTTAAAGGTGGATTTATCACACTTACAGCGTCAGTGGCGCCGGGGATAAGACGCGGCCTATCATATCGAAAAGTCCGAAGTTCAATCCCCGGCTGGGCCATGTAGCAATGGGTTTTTTCTCGAAACTTAAGTACATGTACTGTCTGCTCTCAAACGGTGAAGGAAAACATCGTGAGGAAACCCGCATACGCCGTCTTAGGCGCATGTGAAGTCTACCAACTCGCACTGGGCTAGTGTGGTGGACTATAGCCCGAACGCCCTCGTTAAAAGGGTACGCCTGAGCCTCAGCAGTGGGGACTGGTGATCTTAATATTCTGTTGATTTGATTTTATCACACTTAGGGATCTCTCCCAGTCGAGTAACTTTCGAGTAATCCAAATCCAAGACGACAGTCAGACAAACATCAGAGTGAACGATCTGGTTCAGTTTCTGAATGTGATTAATTAAATAAATTCTTTAATTAAGTAGGTACCTTTAGATATGTAACATAGACTGTTGGCACATCTGTCAAATAATCGAAGTACCCCGTCATAAGGTACAGAGTAGCAAAATTGGAGATAGTGTTGACTATTGCAGCAAAATTATCGCTCATGGGCGTGCTCAAGAAGAGATGTAACACGTCTACCACGGGAAGGAACGCGATCAGATCCATGAGGAAACCACGTGCTAAGTAGTGCCACATGCATTTACGGATGTTTGTAATTAATAAGCCACGTTCATCGTAGTAAGGAAGCTGAAATAAAATGTGATGATTAAGTTTCTTGACCGACTCTTCGGCAATCGGTGAAGATGCAATCAGTTTCGGTCTCGATGTTTTTATGTTTGTAAGCGTGTGAAGCGGCGGACGGCCGAATTGAACGTATCAAGCATAATTACCTAGCATTATAGTACGCTGAAGTGGCTGTGGGCAGGTCACATCTGTCGCAGAACCGACAACCATTGGGCAAAGGAGTTCTGGAGTGGACACCGCAGACCTACTGTGGCGTTCAATAGGGAAGGCTTATGTAGAGCAGTGGACGTTGAAGGGCTGATAATGATGATGATGATGATGAGCATATAGTGCTCACCCTGCAACTCACCCTGCAACTCACCCTGCAACTCACCCTGCAACTCACCGTGCAACTCACCGTGCAACTCACCCTGCAACTCACCCTGCAACTCACCCTGCAACTCACCCTGCAACTCACCCTGCAACTCACCGTGCAACTCACCCTGCAACTCACCGTGCAACTCACCCTGCAACTCACCCTGCAACTCACCCTGCAACTCACCCTGCAACTCACCCTGCAACTCACCCTGCAACTCACCGTGCAACTCACCCTGCAACTCACCGTGCAACTCACCCTGCAACTCACCGTGCAACTTACCTTGCAACTCAACCCGCAACTTACCCCGTTTTTCGTCGGACTGTACCATCAGCGAAGAGGTGGGAAACTTCGCTCACATTGTCCTATAGTTGTTTGCTGGTACCTATAGTAGGTAAAAGTTACTGTTTTGTTTAATAATACTTAGGTACTCACGAATAATTTCAACACAATGTCTAGGAACGACACTGCATTACAAAATGCATCAACTAGCATCAACTGCCACTTGACACGAGCTCCACTTCCAGCTGAAACAGGTTATAAAAAATCAACAAAGCGTACGACGCGTCGTACACAATCTGAGGGATTCGTCAATTTTTTTCCCTGGAATACCTAGGTATTTGTAGGGTTCAACGCCGAAATGCTTAAAAGGAACCCTATGGGCGGTCTGTGACAGCTGCTTATTTCAGCAACTACTCATATCCTATCGACTTACGTTGGTGTTGTTATACTACACAAACAATCATTGGGTTAGATGAAATAGGTCAATGACGCCACATACTTTTATCCCACTTTTCCCACTTTGATGTGGCAAATAAAATAGTAAAAAAAATAATCAACATACCTTGAATTGCAGTGGTTAGTATTGTTAAAATAACAGTAATCATTCTAAATAACAGCCAATATTTCATAAATCTGAAAAAAAACAGTATCTATTTTAGACCATTTTTAACCGACGAAAAAAAAAGGAGGTTCTCAATTCGACCCGTATATATTTTTTTATGTATGACCACGCATAACTTTTTACAGAGCAGTCCGATTTTGATAATTCTTTTTCTATTGGATAGGGTCTACTTCGAAGTTGGTCCCATTTAAATTTGAAGAAAAAAAATCTACCCTAAGGGTAGAAAATTAGGGGATGACTGATTAAATTCCTACTAAATTTTCATATTTGAACCAATTCTGTTGAAGTAATTTTGAGTCGGCGCCTAACAAACAAGCAAATTAATTAAAGTTGATACCTACGTAAAGTGAAATGATGGCAGCCAAGTTTACGTAAAGTGGAATGATACAAGCAATCAATGAGAAGATCATCAAATTAAAGTACGAAAAACGTAATAGTAAGTAATAAAAATAAAAGAAATTAATTTGTATGTGTGTTGGGCGCCGACTCAAAATTACCTAGGTTTACATTAGTGTAGGAGCGTAGTTATAGACTAACAAGGTAACTTGTTATTATTTTTCGCTTTTCAGTTTCTTTTTTTCGACGGTTTAATTTTTTGTTAAAAAGTTTTTATATTCCATACGTATACATTCCAAAATCAATGACGAACAACAATAATTTTCCACGCGCCAAAATGTTCATTTATTTTTTTTACACTAAACAGCTTTCAATTTGCAAGGCAGTTCGAAATTTAAATAAAACTTTTGTTATGTTACCTCCGTGGTAGCCATGGTTACACGACATATATAAATTATTTGCCCTCCTGCTCCCATTTATTTGACCAGTACAGCATTGTCGATTTAACTCGAAGGTTGTCAAAATAATGTTCACATTTCCAAGCATGTTTGAAAAAAAACATAAGGTACCTACTTTATAATATCCAAGAAGCTTCGAATCTCTTTGGTGGCGCGCGCGGGGAGTAGCAAATTTTTTTGATTCATTATAATATCCCAGTAACTAGAATTACATACGATCTAAACAACTATCTCGCTATCGTTTCTAACTCATAAGAAATCGCCACCAGTGGCAGCTAGTTACAAACAAACTAACTTTGTTTCCGGTTCTTCCAAAAATAGAGATTCAGACGTTACAAAAACGGATTTGTCTTCAGTATTAGTATCGACATTTAATTTGTCCTGTTTAGCGTGAAACACTCGATCGCGCACCTTCCTTTGGTACTGTGAAAATTTGAATTTTAACATGAAACTACCATCAAAACACCACTGAAAACCAGCGCAACAGATCCTGCAGCATATGCTGAGATGGATACGCTTTTGACGCCGCACGGCAACTGAACACCCCTTCATATTGTAAAATTATGTTTGTTAAAACTATGTTCTGTGTTGTGTTGCTCTTGTGTGCGTCAAATAAATAAATTCATTCACTCATTCATTCATTGTTATGTTATGTCATCAACAGCTTATTAGTCTCCCCACTGCTGGGGCTCTGGCCTACATTATCAACGAGGGCGTTCGGGCTATAAGTTCACCACGCTAGCCCAGTGCGCGTTGATGGACTTCACATGCGCCTAAGAATTTCTTCTTCGGCGTATGCAGGTTTCCTCACGATGTTTTCCTTCACCGTTTGAGAGCAATCAGTATATGTACTTAAGTTTCGAGAAAAAACCCATTGGTACATGGTCCAGCCGGGGATCGATCTTCGGACCTTTCGCTATGATAGGCCGCGTCTTATCCCCGAGGCCACTGACGCTCTGTGGTATAATACAATGTTATGTGTTAAATGTTATGTGGTATAATAAAAATACACAAAAATAACAGAAGATAGTCCTATGACTAAATTACTAGAGATAAATAAATAAACTCACATCTTTGTTCTTTCTTACGTAACTCACAAACATTTTGTTGAATCTTGGTGTGAGTTCATTAACGCTTAACTCAATACATGAACAGTCAAATTGGTGACGCTTGATGATGGTAAAAAAATCATGGATTGGTATGTACAGAATCTGTAAAAACAAATTGTATTCGTTGTCAGGTTACAAATCCAGGGTAATGGACAGGTGTCCGTGTGTGGTATCCGGAAATAATATCACTCATTCAATGAGGGGATTCGTTACACAATTTTTCCCCAACTTTTTATTTCATTATACTGTTTCTCCCTTCGCGTTTTTCCCCGCTGTTTTTTTCAACAAACGCAAAGTTTCTCGATTGATTAGGTATTTTACCATTCAAAAATTGTTACGTGTTACATACCTCACATTCTGTATCAGCTATGAAAGTCTTCAGCGATACTTTGTTGAAGAACACCGCACTCACTGACAATATCTCGGTAGGAGTGTAGAATCTTTCTACCAAGTCTCCGTCTGCGGTATGATATTCGCATTTTACTACACCCTGTGCAATCAAAGGAATTATCATCATTATCAACAGCCAGTTCAAGTTGACATTATCATGTGCAAGACTAAATGATCACGCTGTATGGATATTGTTATTTGGCTATCGCAGTAGAAAGCTTGTAATCGTAATATACTATGGCAAAACTAGCTGTTGCAGGTGACTTTATTCGTGTGGAATTTTAGAATAGAATATTTTTATTTCAGACATTTGTCCTTAACCCTTAGAGTGTTAAAAAACCCGTTCGGGTCTCAAATGTAGTTCAAATACTTAACTTTATGTAGTCTAGATAGAATTCTTTTTTCTAAAACCAAAATATGACATTCTAATGATTAATATTGTTAGTAATACACAAGAACCTTAAAACTATGTTAGTACATACAGTAATTTAAAACAACATTTTCATTTACATAAAATAAAATCTAAATAATCAAAAATAAAAATAAAATCAAATTAATTAAATTAAATCAAAATAAAAATCAAAACGAACATAATTTTACCCGTTATAGGCGGAATTTAATTACAAAAACTTTTTTAAAGTTCGTTTGAGGAACCTTTAAGCAAAACTTCAAATTTTAACTCCGAATTAGGGTTGTGGGTTTAATAATGAGTCGGTCAGTGGGATATCCTTTTAGTTAAATGGATAAACTCGTATTTTTAAAGTATCAGATGCAATGGTACTTACGTTAACAACCCAAGTCACATTCTTACATTGAACGCCAAAAACGTACAATGTGGAAAGTTTTGGGAGTATCATGAACTTCGCTGCTTGAGCCAGTTCTCTCACAAGTGATGACTCAGCATTCAGAAACACTTTCGAATTGCTGATTAACCTCTCAGCGATGGCGCCATGAAACCTATAATATATATCGTGCGGCTCGCCCTTCAATAAGTTCGGATGCATAACATCCATCCCTTGATAATATTTCCAGTGGCATGTCAAATATCTATCCATGCGCTTTAGTAGATCAGGATGTATTTTATGAAAAATAAAGTGACTCTTAGTGCTTGCCACGAACAAATGGTAGTTAGTCATGACTTGCTCTTTCAAATAAACACATGCTATGAAACAACATCTTATACACATTTCAAGGCTTAGGCTCACAAACGTTATAACAGCTTTCAGTACCAAATCAAAACGAGTTTTTGCTCGGTCATTAAAAAATATGTTCCCAATAATCCAAGCTCCTACTATGGATAAAACACTCTTTTTATCCTGATTGCATCCAGCTTTGGAATGTGAACAAATACGTTTTCCAAAAAAATATTCCATACTCATATCTGGTAAAAGTTCGTTCAGAGTGTAAATAAAGTAACTGGAAATATACACAAAACAAAACTCCATCAGTATGATTAGCACTACTACATTGGCGATGGGCTGCAGTCTCAGATGCCATTCGCTGGTGAATTTGTTATAAAAGATTATGTATACTTTAATCAGTCGATTATATTGGCATGGTCTGTGAAGATGTGTTACTCCCATAAGATTAACACAGTTCTCAATCCAGGCAGTGGAGAGTATGTCCAACAGGAAAAGCACAGTCTTGCACCTGGCTAATATTACTGACCTAAAACTGGGTACCTTATTCTCTTTTCTCTCTAGAGACGTCATCAATGAAACCAACACATCTAACATAAAGATTAGATCCACGCAGAACTTAAAAAAGTTGAACCACACTGGAATTGTCTTCCTTGTCAAGTTTGGCGGGTAAAGTATAAGTACTAAGTAGACTGTGCACAACACGACGCGATGCCATATAACACTGAAGGTTGAGTCTGGGAATAGAACCCATGGAAATGTTACTTTGGCGAACATGGTATTTCTTCGTAGCTGGACTTCGTCACACAAAACTAATTGTCCGATATATTTGGAACAGTGGTATTTTTCCGAGTCAGCGGGAAGCTCGCATTTAGTTTCTTGTTTTTTAGATTTCTTACATCGTGTCAACACGTCAGATATTTCCCACCAGCGCTTTTTTATCCATGCAATTCCTTCGTCCACAGATCTATCCTTACCTCTAATACTCTCTTTGCATTGGTATAACTGTTGAGCGTGCTTGAGTCTCTCCTTCACCAGAGTTACAATGGTTTTACGGTCCTCAGGAAATTTGTACAAAGACCTTAATAAATGTGACCGGCGAATTATAAATACTTCACAGTAAGTGAGGCAACGCAGCATCACCTTTCTGCCCATCGGTGGTAATAAGAAACTGACATCCCCAAAAAGAGAGCCGCCCGTCAGTGACAATATTGGAGATGTGCTGTCGTCCGCGCAAATAAATTGCACTATGCCAGACTTTATGTAATACAAATGGGTGTAACAATGAGATCCGGTGAAGAACCTTTCGCCAGGCAACTTATAATCCAATTTAATATATTCACTGAGCCATTTCTTGTATTGTGGAGACGTATCCCTAAGAGTAGGGCTATGGTAGAACACGCTCCATGCCAAGTCTTGTTTGATTTCCATTCTTAAGTATCGAGGTAAATCATGGACAAACGATGGTAAATAGGTAATACCTCTGCGTTTCTCCCAAATCAGCGTGTAAAATGCATTTACGCCGATGTATGCAATGCGCGATGGGTTCCTGCGTTCAGTTTCCTCTATTATTCTGGTGACTCGTGAGTGAAATGAGGCGATACGTCGTAGGCGCAACACAGACTCGGCAAACATTTTCGGTGCAAATATGAATGTCCTCCATACATAGCCAAAGAATATACAACATAAGAATATTATAAATTCACTATACGTATATGGCTTTATTGGTTCAATGAGATCGGCAAAGAAGGCGATAGTTGAAAATACTGCTCCCAGAAAGTATGCTTGTGATGGCCCTTCATACACTTCTGGAAACTGAAATTTTAAATTTTCAATCATTGTTTTGGGTAAATGCTAACCGGAAAATAATAGACGAATAGGAATACACGAAGGTCTTAAGAATTTAGTTAAAGAGACAGTGAGCAATCAAGTCTGTAATGATACTGTAACTGTTTTCATAAATAAACAAATAAAATTAAAAAATATATATATATATATATATCTATACCATCCGCTTGACGAGTTCCGGAATTAAGACCGCTTGGGGCAATTTCACGCCACATTTCAGACAAACGGACAATGTATTATATCCATGAGGCGTTCTAGATTGATGATCACTTTAGAATTTGATAGTAAATAGTTATTTATCTAGTTATAGTTACCCTTTTTCGGAGCGGTGTGCGCCAGTCATGCAAACCTTTAGTGCAGTTTCCACAGAGGCCATCATAAGTAAGCATCAGTATCAACGACGACATGAAGTTCATAACCAGCACTACGATTATCGTGAAGCCAAAAAAGAATTTCAAATACGAATGTGTGCTTAGCAATAAGAAGTACTGAACCACTCTATAGATTCTGAAATGGAAAATATGCCAGAACTTGTATTAGGTACCTACTCACTGATTTGAGGATAAAAATAATAATGACAGATTGAGATGACGGAGGACCAGGTGATGACTCCCATAGAGTAATGATTACCTATATCCAAGAAGGAACGCCAACAAGCTGATAATAAGATATAGCTCTTTGGAGTCCTTATAAAGTGCTGATTTTGATACATGTCAACTTATACAGAAATCACAGAAGTAGGTAGAGAAATTACTCACAGAAAGAATTCATTATAAGCCAGAATATTAGGCCAAATATGAACATCAGGACAAGCTTCATCCGCCGCCATCTTAAACAACGGTACTAATGCAAATATGTCCATTATTAAGGATATGGCTGGTTTGGGTAGGTGCTCCCGTTTCATGGCTTCATCAGTCACTTGCCTAAAAAAAATACTATCATTACTTATCTCCTCCTCCTTATTAAGTCCTCAATATGTACCACCACAACAAATAATTTCGTCCTGTACAGGTCAAGACAAACTAATCAATGGCATTGATAGTTTTAAATTCGTAAAAAGAGCAAAAGCTATTTAGTTGCATTAGTCGCGAAATGTCCCTTTCGAAAAAAATACCCGTCTCCGAAATCATAACCTGGGGGGCCAATCGCGTACATCTGAACGATGGCAAACCTTTACAAACGCAAGCCAAACCCCTGCCCCACAGCTTTGCGTTTGTAAAGGTTTGCCAAACGTGTACATGCAACATAACGTTTTTAGTTATGATTTGGATTTGGTAATATTGTTCAAAATAGCGCGATTGGCCCCCTGTTTGCGAAAGTTTTGGTTGGATAGGAGGATGAGGGGGAGAGGGGGTCATGAGTATTGAGGGGAAGGGAGGGGGAGAAACAGGCGATGATAGAGAGGAAGATAGGGAAGGTAGAGCTGATAATCCGTGAATTAAGGTCGTTTTAAGAACGGAACATTTCTCAACTGATCCGTTTAGTTTAATTTGAATAAAGACTTGATATTCTTTACCTGTGCACAACATGGAGAAACGTGTCTATAATATACACCGGATCGACTATATAAAGGTACACGAATTTAACGGGCTCCATAAAATCAGGTAACGTCGAATTTGGGCAAGTTGTAAATGGATGCACGGCTCCCACGGGGCCCTGTACAATGCGAAACTAATAAATACATAAAGAATATGAAATGTAATTAAATAAGACTTTCTTTTCTTTATATCGAAAGGTCTGAAGTTTGATCTCCGGCTGGGCCATGTACCAATGTTTATTTTTCTCGAAACTAAGTACATCTACTGACTGCTCTCAAACGGTGAAGGAAAACATCGTGATGGGAACCCGCATACACCGAAGAAGAAATTCTTAGGCAAATGTAAAGCCCACCAACCCGCACTGGGCTACCGTGGCGAATTATTAGCCCTAATGCCCTCGTTGAGAGGGTAGGCCTGAGCCCCAGCAGTGGGGACTTAATAGGCTGTTGATTTGAAATCATACCAGTGCAACTTTTAAAATTGTGCAACACAAAATAATTAACTCGAAAACACGATTGAATGGGAGGAAGATAATGTTAATCCATTTTATAGTAGCGTAGGCGTCTCCTTCATCGTCTACTAGTCTCCCCGTACTTAACTTGCTTGCCATATTCATCTCTAAAACATAAATGCGAACTACTAAGAAAAATAGGAAACAATAATTCTCTCACGTTCTTTCAGTTTGACATCAATTTGACATAAATAAATATCATTATACTTTACTCAATTGATGTCGGTTCACTAATTTTTTAAATGTTTCAGTGGCCAGTGCTCAGAACAAAAATAATTAAAGTTTTTGTAATATTTCTATGAGTAGACTCTTGCTTGACAGCCGGGGATCGAACTTCGGACCTTTCTAATGATAGGCCGCGTCTTATCCCCGACGCCACTGACGCTCTCGTGTGCGTTAATGCCCCCTAATTCCAGGATTTTCGTATCAGAAAGCGCTAAACGCGTCTCCCCTCCGAGACGAGCTTTGCCCAGAAGGCGGCCCAGTATGTCTGATTTAAAATATTTCTTACAATGAAAACTTCGCACTTTGTTACTACTTTCTATTTACAATGTAAACTGCATCGAACCGTCATCACAGGCATCGTAAATCGTAGCATTTTCCAGATACTTTACGATTTTACTTACTTTTAGATTTAAAATTGAAAGGTAGCAGGCTAGCAGGGGGAATAAAACATTTTATTGGTTCCGATTGTTATTCTAAGATACTTTTAAGTAATAAAACTTTTATACATAAGTTAATGTTTAGAATAAAGTTGAAAATATTAGTGGGTATGTATCTTAGAGTATACATAGGCTATAGGTATACATAGTAGTAACGTATACGAGATACCTATAGGCTACATAGGGAGATTCTTTAAAATCGAGTAAAGACAATGCAGCTAATAAATAAAAACGAAATGGCTTAAAATCAGCATCTACGTCAATCAAAATCTATGTCAATGGAATCCGGAAATAATAACCAGAGGTCGGCGGGGGTGTGCTGTTTTCAGTTTTTGCATAACATGGACATACCTTATCATTCAATGATAAATGCCCCATGTGCAATTATAATAAACTAAAGAAATGATTTTATTTAGGCTGCCTTTCTGCTAGCTTTACGTCGCCATCAAAACAAATGAATTTTATTAGAACCTACGGAATGTGATTAATGATATTCAACTCAAGGCGAAACTCATTAAAAATTGAAAATATAGAAAAAAATATAGTTAATTATTACAATAGCACAGAAAATTTACAAAAAAAATATTTCAGTTATGTCTTCTTTTAATATTTCTTTAAGGATCCATATTATCCATATTATTATCTACAAGACACAACTACATGACATGACGTAAAAACAGCACACCCCCGCCGACCTCTGATAATAACGATTCATAATGAATTGAAAATTATTTAATTCATTAATTCATTCATTAAGTACCTTTTTGCCATGAGTACTGAATCGTTGACGTATGAGTTCACAATCAGTTCAGTTGAATGCGTACCTCAAAGCAAATCGCTTTATAAACCGGCGGTCAAGTTCATACATAACAGTGAATCATTCACAACGACACATCAAAAACGTTAAACCATTTACGTCAGCGACAAAAAGTCGTGGACATTGTCCACGCAACAATAAGGTTTCGAGCGTAAATCGACGGGTAGACGTAAAACAAATTGAACGCAATTTATCGAGATTTTTTTCGACGCCATAGAAATTCGCCCAATCAGTTGTAGGTCCCATTATGTCTATGTGTAATGGGAATCATAATAGGGTTGTCTAACATCGATGAAATGAATTCTATTTTCATGAACTATGCCTTCGAAGAATTTTGTCCTGAAACTTAACAATGTACCGCAGTCGATTATGTCAAACATCGGTCGGTACCTATTTGAGTACATAAACATTCCTTCGTGGGCGGAATGTGACTCTATCTCAATTGCATGCAACCAAATTTTTACTCACTTTTATTCTCTGCGTCTCCCTAATAAGACTGTAGTTAAATAGGTAACATACGTAAAAATTTGTAGTGTGCTTGCGTAGAATTTAGGTGAAAATTTTATAATTTATAATAGGTGTGGAGTAGCGGCGAGTCACTACGACTATTTATTATGTGTCAGTATGCCACAATTGGTTTATAAGTAGTCATTATTACATTGTAACATTGATCTCACTCCATCCCAACCAACCTGTAACCGTATTTTCAAAAACAAGTAGTCCTAAGTTTTGACTACTCGACAGCCCTACAATCGCGTGTGAACGTATTACTTCAGTGAATGGATGCACTTGGCGGAAATAGCGCGATCTCTCACGGCTGATTGGTTGTGAGTTATGGAAGGTTTACGAAATATACTCGCTTAGAAAACGTTTACGGCGAATTATATTGTTGAAGCAGCGGAGATGCGTGTGCAGAGTCAATAAATAAAATTATAAGAAATACCCAAGGGATCTATAAAAACTTTTATTTACTCGTACATGCCTATAATACGTTATTAAGCAGGTGTCTATTGCATGATAGTCTGCCCCTATCTGTTAAGATGAACTGGGAATTTTTACTATCTTTGTAATAGGGTCGTATCAGAAGACGCAGTAGGCAGGCCTCCCACAAGGTGGACCGACGATCTGGTGAAGGTCGCGGGACCCAGCTGGATAAGGTTAGGGCAAGACCGGTCGTCGTGGAGATCCCTGGGGGAGGCCTTTGTCCAGCAGTGGACGTCTACAGGCTGATATGATGTATGATGATATGATGAAAAGGTTTCAACATATTTTCGCATACGTTGTCTATTGACCTGCTCCAACAGAATATTGCTTTACCCGGGTGTGCCTACGTCTTGTCATTTTTTTTACCAAAATCTAAAAGTTTATAACCGAAATAGTTCTAGCTAACAATTTTATAGTGAGTTTTCTAAATAGCGATGAATTTTGAAATTACGTATCAACATTATACCTTCATCCACGCTCAACGTTAAATTAGTGTACATTTTGGTACCTACAATATTTAAAACTCATTAAATCTTGTTTAGGATTTATAATAATAATAATAATAAAAATGTTTATTTCCAATAACAACAGCACATTACAATGTTTGCAAGGACTTCGTACTAAGTTTAAACTTATATTACGGTAGTCCACATCCGGGTTACGACTATTTCTATCAATTTCACAATAGCAAGTAAGATAACACAGTAAAGTCAAGATAAGTTTTATTTTCAAACATTATTTACAATGTTTAAAGATCTTAATAATATCTAGCTCGCTGGACTAGAAACGTGGACATGACACAGAAATTTTGTTAATTGTTGTTCTTGTTGAAAAATATATCAAAATTATCTATGACCATTTGGTTCTTTATGTTGTCAAAATTGTTTTTTTTTTGATCTGTCATGGTGGTTGTACGAACGTGTGCTCTTGTAAAACCGTGTGCTTTTATTATAGAAAATAAAACTAGTGTGCAGAATTACATCAAATAACTTTTATTTTCAAGTGGTTATGGGCCCAGTACCATACGTTTAAGTGATTTTCAAAATTAACTTTGGACTGAAAATAAAACACGTGTTGCACAATGGCGGCGAGCTACGTTGTAAATGTCCCAAAGCTCAAGAGACGAGAAAACTATGGCGATTGGGCGTTCGCGGCTGAGAACTTCCTGGTGCTTGAGGGTATGCAGAATTGCATTAAGGAAATCAAGGATCCAGCGAAACAATGTGAGCCGGCGGACGACGCCAAGGCAAAGGCGAAGCTGATTATGACAATAGACCCGTATTTATATGTCCACATAAAGACAGTTAGTTCCACAAGAGAACTATGGGAAAAATTAAAATCTCTGTTCGATGATTCCGGGTTCACAAGACGAATAAGTTTGCTAAGAAACCTTATTTCCATACGTCTAGAAAACAGCGAGTCCATGACCTCATATGTAACTAAAATCATAGATACAAGTCAAAAACTCATTGGAACGGGTTTCGCAATCAACGATGAGTGGATTGGATCATTACTTTTGGCCGGATTGCCAGAAAAATTTTCACCCATGATAATGGCGATTGAGCATTCAGGCATTGCCATTACTGCAGACTCGATCAAAACCAAATTGGTCGATATGGAAATGGCGGACGGAAACACAGCTGATGGTGCGTTCGCGACGAAGAAACATAGAAACTTTCACAATGGTAATGTTGGTAACACGAGTGCCGGAAACAATTCGTCCAGAAACGTCAACAAGAATGTGAAGTGCTATAGATGCAAGAAAAGCGGTCATTACCGTAATCAATGCCCTAAATAGTTCTAGCTAACAATTTTATAGTGAGTTTTCTAAATAGCGATGAATTTTGAAATTACGTATCAACATTATACCTTCATCCACGCTCAACGTTAAATTAGTGTACATTTTGGTACCTACAATATTTAAAACTCATTAAATCTTGTTTAGGATTTATAATAATAATAATAATAAAAATGTTTATTTCCAATAACAACAGCACATTACAATGTTTGCAAGGACTTCGTACTAAGTTTAAACTTATATTACGGTAGTCCACATCCGGGTTACGACTATTTCTATCAATTTCACAATAGCAAGTAAGATAACACAGTAAAGTCAAGATAAGTTTTATTTTCAAACATTATTTACAATGTTTAAAGATCTTAATAATATCTAGCTCGCTGGACTAGAAACGTGGACATGACACAGAAATTTTGTTAATTGTTGTTCTTGTTGAAAAATATATCAAAATTATCTATGACCATTTGGTTCTTTATGTTGTCAAAATTGTTTTTTTTTTGATCTGTCATGGTGGTTGTACGAACGTGTGCTCTTGTAAAACCGTGTGCTTTTATTATAGAAAATAAAACTAGTGTGCAGAATTACATCAAATAACTTTTATTTTCAAGTGGTTATGGGCCCAGTACCATACGTTTAAGTGATTTTCAAAATTAACTTTGGACTGAAAATAAAACACGTGTTGCACAATGGCGGCGAGCTACGTTGTAAATGTCCCAAAGCTCAAGGGACGAGAAAACTATGGCGATTGGGCGTTCGCGGCTGAGAACTTCCTGGTGCTTGAGGGTATGCAGAATTGCATTAAGGAAATCAAGGATCCAGCGAAACAATGTGAGCCGGCGGACGACGCCAAGGCAAAGGCGAAGCTGATTATGACAATAGACCCGTATTTATATGTCCACATAAAGACAGTTAGTTCCACAAGAGAACTATGGGAAAAATTAAAATCTCTGTTCGATGATTCCGGGTTCACAAGACGAATAAGTTTGCTAAGAAACCTTATTTCCATACGTCTAGAAAACAGCGAGTCCATGACCTCATATGTAACTAAAATCATAGATACAAGTCAAAAACTCATTGGAACGGGTTTCGCAATCAACGATGAGTGGATTGGATCATTACTTTTGGCCGGATTGCCAGAAAAATTTTCACCCATGATAATGGCGATTGAGCATTCAGGCATTGCCATTACTGCAGACTCGATCAAAACCAAATTGGTCGATATGGAAATGGCGGACGGAAACACAGCTGATGGTGCGTTCGCGACGAAGAAACATAGAAACTTTCACAATGGTAATGTTGGTAACACGAGTGCCGGAAACAATTCGTCCAGAAACGTCAACAAGAATGTGAAGTGCTATAGATGCAAGAAAAGCGGTCATTACCGTAATCAATGCCCGCTAGAGCATTCAGCGAGTAACAAAAACAGAACGTCAAACGCATTCAGTGCAGTTTTTCTGAACGGAAACTTCAACAAGAACGAATGGTATGTGGATTCGGGAGCAAGTATTCACATGACAGCGAATGAAAGTTGGGTTATGAATCGGTCTTATGACAGTTCCCACGAGATTATTGTGGCGAACAAAGATAAAATAAAAGTGTTATGTACCGGTAATGCACAGATAACGACACTTGTTGGTAAACAAAAATACGACATTCCGATATCCGAAGTTTCTTGTGTGCCGAGTTTAACAACAAACTTAATATCCGTGAGCCAGTTGATTAAACATGGAAACCCATGTGTCTTTTAGCGCAAATGACTGCCGCATTTACAACAAAACAAATGATTTGGTGGCCGTATGTCATTTAGTTGATGGTGTTTACAAGTTAGTCACAGATAATCGTGATTATTCAATGGTGGCCTGTGCAAATTGTGAAGATTATGTTCAAAAAAAATCTGTGAGCACTGATGACTGTGTGTTGGCTGCTTCAGCGACCAGTGATGTGTGGCATCGCAGATTGGGACATCTCAATAGTAACGACATGAATAAGATGAACAATGGCGTTGTGAAAGGTATGTCATACACCGAGAAAAACATGAGCAAGTCTAACTGTATAGTTTGTTGTGAAGGCAAACAGTCCAGGTTACCTTTTTCACATGTTGGTTCTCGAAGCAATGAACTGCTCCAGATTATACATGGTGATGTGTGTGGTCCCATGGAAAATATCTCCATTGGTGGATCTAGATACTTTCTTATCCTGATAGATGACCACAGCAAAATGTCTTTTGTTTATTTTTTGAAAGCTAAAAATCAAGTATTTAAATACTTCAAAGAATTTAAAAGCATGGTGGAGAACCAAACTAATAAAAGGATAAAAACCTTTAGAACCGATCAAGGTGGCGAGTTCTGTAGCAATGAATTTGAAGATTATTTAAAGAAAGAAGGAATTGTTCATCAGAAAACAAATCCGTACACTCCTCAACAGAACGGAGTAAGTGAACGTTTTAATAGAACGATAGTAGAAAAAGCCAGATGCTTATTGATTGATGCTGGCTTGAATAAAAGTTTCTGGGCAGAGGCTGTTAACACAGCTAGCTATTTACGAAATAGATCAATTGCGTCCGGATTAAATGAGAAGACACCATTTGAAATATGGACAGGCAACAAGCCCGACCTAAGCCACTTAAGAGTTTTTGGAAGCACTGTAATGGTGCATGTCCCTAAAGAAAAACGTTTGAAATGGGACAAGAAGGCTGTAAAACACATTTTGGTTGGTTACTCAGAAGAAGTGAAGGGATATAGAGTGTATAACCCGTCTACCAAGAGTGTGACCACAAGTAGAGATGTTATTGTCATGGAGAGCCTTAAGAGTGATGTAAACATCACGGTGTTGGAAAAGAATATTGAAGAAGACAGACAAAGTCAATATTCAGTGGGGGCCATTGAGAATCAAACAGTAAAAGAAGAACCAGAACTGATTTTGTCAGAGAACTTGAATGAAGAAAAAATTCAAGAAGAATTTAATTCATTGTCAAGCGGTGATTTCGAAGAGTGCGTAGAATCACAAGAAATACCAGAAGATAATACAGAAAAACAGAGTGCTGAGAATGAGGAAATTCCAGTGCAGTCAAGGCCAACACGGGTGAGACGTAAGCCTGAAAGGTATCAAGATTATGGAAATCTATGTGTGAATGATTCTATACCGAATGATGACCCTATTACAATGAAGGAGGCAATGAATGGACCAGAAAAAGAAAATTGGATCCAAGCTATGGAAGAAGAGCTGGATTCATTTGATGAGAATCAAGCCTGGGAGTTCGTTGACCCTCCACAGGACAGTACGGTAGTAAAGTGTAAGTGGGTGCTAAAAAAAAAGTTTGATAGTGAAAATAAAGTGCGCTACAGAGCGAGATTAGTGGCAAAAGGCTTTAGCCAAGTGCAAGGTGTTGACTATGATGAGACATTCTCTCCAGTAGTGCGCCATTCAACCCTGAGACTGTTATTTGCTTTAGCAGTTAAGCTAGGCTTAGATGTACAACATTTAGATGTTACCACAGCTTTTCTGAACGGGTTTCTTGAGGAAGATGTTTACATGACAAAACCAGAAGGGTTTCAGTTCCCTGATCATGAAAACAAAGTATTAAAATTAAAAAGGGCTGTTTATGGTCTTAAACAATCCTCAAGGGCCTGGTACAAAAGAGTTGATGATTGCTTAAAGTCTCTAGGCTATAATAAATCTAAACTAGAGCCTTGTGTATTCATGAAATGTAACAAAAATCTCATGACCATCATAGCAGTGTATGTCGATGATTTTTTTATTTTTTCAAATAGTGGTCACGACACAGATGTACTCAAAAAGGAACTTATGTCAAATTTTAAAACAAAGGACTTAGGTCAAGTAAAACAATGTCTGGGTATGAGAGTAAATATTAATGAAAAGGCAGGCATTATTACTTTAGATCAGGAACAGTACATAGAAAAATTATTAAACAAATTTAATATGTCAAATTGTAAAACGGTAGATACTCCAATGGAAAGTAACTTAGTGATTGAGAAGGGTACCTCCTCTGACACTCAGTATCCATACCAGCAGCTTATTGGGAGCTTGATGTACTTAGCAGTATTAACTAGACCTGATATTGCCTTTCCAGTTAGCTTCTTGAGCCAATTTAATAATTGTTACAATGAGATTCACTGGTCTTATGCTAAAAGGATTTTAAAGTATTTAAAAAAAACTAAAAATTATTGTTTAAAATATTTTAAAGAGGGAGCAGAACTTGAAGGTTTTGTAGATGCCGATTGGGCAAGTAACTCAGTGGATAGAAGATCCTACACAGGATTCTGTTTTACCTTGTCGGGCTCTGCTATCTCTTGGGAAAGTAGGAAACAACCAACTGTGGCTCTGTCTAGCAGTGAAGCTGAATACATGGCTATCTCTGAGGCATCAAAAGAAGCCATATATTTCAGAAATTTGTTATCAGAAATAACTGTCAATTTAAGAATTGTAACCATATACAATGACAGTCAGAGTGCCCAAAAATTGACTGAAAATCCAGTCTTTCATAAAAGGTCCAAACATATAAATGTTAGGCATCATTTTTGTAGGGAGGCTGTAATTAACAAGATTATTGAAATCATTTATATGCCAACAACGGATATGCCTGCAGATATGTTGACAAAGGGCTTATGTGCCAACAAGCATCATTACTTCTTAAAGAAATTGGGGATTACTTGTTTGTAGTTAAGTTATGGGAAATTTTGATATAGTGGGGGTGTTGAAAAATATATCAAAATTATCTATGACCATTTGGTTCTTTATATTATCAAAATTGTTTTTTTTTTGATCTGTCATGGTGGTTGTACGAACGTGTGCTCTTGTAAAACCGTGTGCTTTTATTATAGAAAATAAAACTAGTGTGCAGAATTACATCAAATAACTTTTATTTTCAAGTGTTCTTCCTTACGTCATCTGTCCAACAGATCAAGGTGTCAACTGTAATGGAAAACAGAGCTATGTCAGTCCGAAAAACGATACACAAAAAATTATTTATGAACCTGTTTATATTGAGATCTACTTGCATTTACATACGTTTATGTATATCTGTATGGAGATAGACGTGTTCGTATCTTGTACCAGATCGCGTTCCAATCAATACAGAGCCTAAGTTGGTAAATTGGTGCAAACCACTGTTCTCAGAGCAAACACTAAGTAATGAAACGAGACCGCAGCCGGTCCCTGGGAAATGTACCGACTGTCCCCAACTTTAATTGAACCATGAAAGTATATCAAAGGACCTTTGTGAATTTACTTAGAAAGTTTCAAATGAAAAGATCTTACTTGCTTCTGATTTAGATTGAGTTCAAAAATAGTAGCTGTTTTGTAAGTTACTTTATGTATTTGTAAGTTACTGCTGGACATAGGACTCTTCCAAGGCACGCCACCCGATCTTAGTTTCCCCGCATCCAGTCACGCAAGCCGGCAGATCATCGCTTCACCTATAGCCGGGGGGCGTCCCAGGCTACCCTTGCCTAATCGTGATCTCCACTCGAGAACTCGTCTACCCCAGGGGTTATCGGTTCTCCGGTCGGGTTCTCAGACCAGCCCACTGCCACCTCAACTTATACCTACTTTTTGAGCTATGTTGAAGGCTTTGGTCCTCTGGCGGATCACCTCGTATCTGAGAAACTCCTTCAAACTCCAATATTGCAATGCAAGCATATTGCTATTTGACGGCAGAAATTGGTATAAGTGATGATAACCAGATGGACCATGCACTAGAGATAAAAGTACCTACCAGTGGGTAAAGATATAGTAGGTAAGACATAGTAATAGAATAACAGAGCAGATTAACAAAAGTTTTGCCAGATGGACCAACGACCTGAAGAAGGTAGCCTATAGTGGATATAGATATAGAAAAGAATAGAAAAGTTTGAAATTTCGATCACACATCAATTGACAATCAATTAACTCAATAGTCGTATCAATTTATGATTATGACTGGTTTAAAGGAGAAATAGAAATAACCACAGAATAGGAATTCAGAAAGGTCAAACGATCAAAATTATTTTGGATAAAATGTATCTGAATTTAAATGGATCCGTGAAAGACTTTTAATTAAAACTAAACTGACATATAATATATCATTTTAAAGGCAATATACGAACGGACACAGAGTATCCGTATGATTGCGACCTATTTCCCTAAATCTGGTACTATCGTTGTAGCCTGAAGCATATTTACAATGTTCACCCGTGTTACGGTCAACGTCGTATTCCGCTCGAGTTTCGTTAACAACCATGCATTCGACAGCGTACGGCCATTTGGGCGCGGCGCGGGCGCTCACTAAAGAGATATGTTAAAAAAAACATACATACAGCCGAACATAGTACCTCCTCCTTTTTTGAAAGTCGGTAAAAAAGAGATATATGTATAAAGAGGTATAGCTCCATGTTATTTCCCTACAAATTACACATATTTGATTCTCGTACCTACTCAGGAAATAGGTATAGAGAAACTCACACATGTTTAAAAATTGTAAAAATAATTGTATAAACTGAATACTACGCGAGTACCTAAAGTAACACAAAAAATAGAACATCTACTTTGTCGTCCGGTATCCGTGTCATGGTCATGTAATTATAAGCCTTTGAGAGCCCGCGAGAGCACCAATAGCTGGTATGTCGTGTCAGTACGACTCGGAAGCCGTCGAAGCTAGGCTGCCACTATTGCAATCATCACCTTAAATCAACCCTTTAACGTCCACTGCTGGACATAAACCTTCCCCAGTGAATATTACCACACTCGGTCCTCCGCTCCACGCCTTCAGCCACTTCCGGCCACCTTCTAGTAGTCGGTTGATTACTGCATATACATTCGTTTAAGTAAGCTAGAGCCTTGGCGATTCTTGGCGTAGCGATGCACGAAGCCAGTTGCAACGATATTTTTTCAAAGATCTAGCTGGTTGAAAAAAGGTTATAGTTAAATTCAACGGCAGTAACGTGAATGGACAGCCAAAACGCAATTAAACCGAACTAGCCGAGTTGTGACCACTGTCCCTTGCGGTCGCATCCCTTCGCACCGCACGGATAATCAGTGTTACCTTACTGTCCAACTAGTTTCGGTAATGAAATGACGATTGTCGGGGTGGGATACTTTTCAAATTGCAGTAGTAAAATTAAATTGTATCAATCGAGAACTGGATGACGGTGGTGTAACAGAAAATAATTAGAAAGATATGTATTTACTTAAAGTATTTCCTCAGAAATATGATCAAAGAAATTGCGCTTTATCCAGTTGTAAAACTGAAACCATAACGACACATAAGGTTACTCTACCTACATACTACATACACATATTACATTTTGCTAAATTTTCACCGTATAATAATCTGCTAGAGTCCGCTGTCCTGTCTGACTGTCAGACACATGAATTTAAAAAAAAAGCTACTCCCATATGGATGAGTAACAAAATCATTTTAGGGGGTGCCAAAATCGTGCCAAATGTATATCGAAATTGATACTCACTCACACATTCTCATTTTCAAACTCCATATAAAATTGTATGAGCAACTTCCTCCCCCTATTCCGCTTCATTTGTCCGCACCCCCCCTGATTTTGACACAGAATTTTTCATCGTTTCCCATACTAAATTTGCAAGATGCGATCTCCACAGGGAGCGCGCGCGACCATAGAGGTTCGAATCTCCTTGGTCAGACATCACAACACCCAGCCCAAAAGAGAAATAAAAACCACAATAGGTAATAATTTTGTATTTAACCAAGCCAAGGTATTCGCCGGACAATCGAAAACTTGTGGACAATACGAAAGAGTCCGTGTCTTGTAAATATTTATAAATACAACAATTATGCATAGATATGTGTGGGCTCGGCGGAATGGGAGACAGCGGTCTCCGAGGACCTGATTTACGATTGAATATAATGTATTCGAAGACCGTATATTTATTTTCTCGCTGGCTTATTCTAATGTAACGTATAAGCTTTAGAAGGCGATGGGAAAGGAATAAAATGTAGCAGATATTTTCATGTATTTATCTATGAACATCATCTATGAACACTTGTTGAAGAAACATCGAAAGTAACTTATCGGAAATCAAAATATTCAAATAGGAAATCAGTTTGACGGATTTAATTATTTATCTACCTAAGGAAAGTACTAAATCGTGTACAGTATGAATACGTTTTTCGTTAAGTACTTGTTTTAAATTCATATGTGTACGAAACAATCATAATCGCGTTAGCTCGGGGTACTTATTTCATAACTACTGTAAAACTGAATCACAGACAAATGTATTATTCCATTTTATTGTAGTAAAAATTATACCAAAAGGCTATGCTTTCCCTTGGGAGCTCTGGACCGCAGTAACAGCTTACAATTTCCTTGAAAAATGCATCTCTGGAACATTCCTACCTTGCGACGGATTTTCCTGCATATCAAAGAGATTTTTCGCTTTTCTGCAAAGCAAATTGTCTTGGCGGAACAGAGAAAATATTAGAAAATAAAATATAAATCTGTCTCTAAGAAACGCAAGAAACTGAGTAATTGAGTAGCTAATGGGTGATGCGATGTGAACTTTGTACAATTTTAAACAAATTCGACTGTGGCGTAATCGTCATTAATATGTTAGCAGTCACGATTCACGCTTTATTTCTAAAGTGTTTGAGTATGAGTTTGACTAAATTTAATTTTTGCTAATTTCTTTTTAATTTTAAAATTATGCCAGCAGATAAAATTAACAAGTACCTAATTTCACGGAAGATGTAATTTCCAGTCTTCCCAAGGTCTACATTAATTAACACATTACAGGGGTTTTAAGATATAAAATATCACTATACTATGGTAGGTACCTACTATCCTTTTCTTCCTCTAATATTAACTTTTAATAGCCGACCATTATAAGCGAATTAATACCCGTTTTGCATGGTAAGGGCCTAATCAAGGGGAAATCATAATTTTCGTCAAGATGAACTTTCTGGGATCGTAAATGAAATTTTCTTCAGACTTAATCGTTAATTAAACTGTCTGGAAATTATGCTGGGAATAGTTTTGTTGATTGCGCCGGGCCAGATGCTAGATGAATGTTAATTACCTCCAGTTCAACGAGAAAATGTAGGGCTTAATTAATATTTAATCGTCGACTATTCATAGCAGTATTTAATAAGGTGCAACTGTTAAATAAAACTGCTGACGTTGCCTATTTTTACATTTTATTCTATTTTGTCAAATGCAGGTCGGCATACATAATCTCTGCTTACTTGCAAGGAAGTTTCAATGTCAAGATGTCTGATAATCTCGCAGATAAGTTTTATAGTAGAACTCATAATAAATAGGCACTAGAAATGAAATCATGCCGTAACTTATTCAGAGAAACGGTCACTATTTTATCGCCATACGTGAATTTTATAAAAAGTTCTTGATAAACAACAATCCTAGTGAAGAAAGTGCCTAATATAATTTCAGCTTGTAGAATAGTTTCCGCAACATGCTACAACTTATTTATTTTTTAGATGCCTAAGTACTTTCACTTACCTATTTAACTGTTTTTTTTAAACTATCTGGTGGCACAGAATAAGTAATAGTTACTTGCTGGTGGCATTACGCTATCTATGCAGCGACAGAGAATTATAATAGTTTCATTTTTAATTTTGTAATAAACACAATAGGTAATATTTAGTATAATGACTCTTTTTGTTGTTTATATTCATTTGACTGTAACATTGTTATTATTTTTATTTGATAAGTGTCTCTTGGGCTGATGGATACTGCCAATGCCCTAATAAATAAATTTAAAAAAGAAGATGGTCACCGTGGTGAATATTATTTCCAACTAGATTATTTTAACTAAAATACTAGGAATCTTCTTGGAATTCACTGCAATATTCTTATCCACTGTGATTGCTGAAGAATCTCGTTCGTTCGGGATAAACCTGCACCTGGAGGATATATGTAGCATAACTTTATTACCTCTCAGACCCAATGGTCGTAAACCGTGTATGAATTTGAGGTGAATCCCAAAGCGTCTTTTTACGAGGCAATGATCAGGAGTAGGCAACAATTTTGCAGGGATTGTTCTTCAAGTTAGCTAGTATATGGTATCATAAATCGGAACTATTTTAATCTGTGAATTGATTCCCTGTGTTAAATTTATAACTCGTTGTTTCCTGTTGTATTAAAATTACTCGTATTGCGACTGGTATTGAAAAGGGGAACGCATAAAAATTTAAAACTTCTCAAAAATATTGTTCCCTAGCGATTCAATTTCTATATATATATATATATATATATATATATATATAAAATATATATAGTATAATATGTATATAAAATATATATATAAAAAGTTGTTCAGTACGTATCTATCAGATACTGAGTGACGATGTATGTTCTTTGTTGGCTTTCTTCTTCTTAGTCTGTGATTTAATTCTTGATCAGTTTAAAAGTGCATCGCACATCATGCTTTATCAATGCATTGAATATACCTTTATGTGTTACGTTTGTCATAATAATCTATCTTAACACATATTTCAAACAGTTTCAAAACAAACATTTCTCTTGGATATCGTTAGTATAACAAGCGAAATCCGATTGGCAACTGCGACTTTCTGGGACGCCGTTCTATTTGGTTTACCTACAAGACTAAGAAAATAAGACATGACATTCATACCACCTATGTGCACCTATACCTACTAAAATTCCCAATTAAACTGCTATGAAACTTGACTGTCTTTGTAAAACTGTTTTTTAATGAAGAAACGTCTGTCCCATCATTACCTAGAAGCATATTCACATCAACTGAGAGGTATTATAAATTCCATTCCACACATTAGGTCAGTTGAAAAAATATGTTATACAGCATTTATAAAGTAGATTATGATATCCTATCCTACTAATATTATAAACGCGAAAGTTTAGATATATGTTTGTTACTCTTTCACGCAAAAACTACTGTACCTACAGATTTTGATGAATGTTTACAATATTGTAGATTATACATCAGAATAACACAAAGGCTATTATAGATACCTAGGGAAAAGCTGTTCCCACGGGAAAAAAATTTCTACGCGGGCGAAGCCGTGGGAACCAATTAGTCTAGTCTAAAACTAAAATTTTAGATTTTCATGGAAGAAACTGAGTGATGGTGCATGCTAATGAGTGCAGTGCACATTCGCTTGGCGTGAGTCCAAGGTTCGATATAGGCGCAGTTTATGAAGGCGAGTCCTCCAATAACAACGCTGCCCGGCTTAAATTCCCAGGAAAGCACAGCCAAGCGATTGCCGGAAAAATTCCCTCAAGATTGTGGAGCTAATGTCGTTGAATGCGTGCCAAGAAACTTATGGTTCCACGATTGTTTGGAACGTGTTTAAAATGGTCATATTTATTTGGAAGAGTTGTAAAATGCCTACCTAATGTTTAGTAAATAAATTACAAGCATTTTACTAGCAGATATTAAAAAAAACTCGCTGGCAGGTTCAAATTATTGTAATTTGTGAATTTTAAAACATTTCATATTGCCAAAATTTCATAATTCAAATATACTTAACTTTAAAATTAACACGAACTTAGATGCTCCAAGGATACAAATGAACGGAAACTAACATGGCATATTATAAGAAATAATGACACACACAAGTAATTTAAAATATTAAAACTTAAAATTATAACATATAAAAAAGGCAGCATTGGTGCAATGCAACTTTCCCTCTAGTAAATACTGTTTACACAGATTGAGCGCCATATTCCTTGCAGAGCTTGGCGACGTGGTGGGCGGCGACGGCGGCGCGGCGCGGGAGTGTCGCTACGTCATCGCCGGACGCCACGCGGACGTTGAACGCTTGCAGCCTGCATGTGCCCGGCATCATCCTGCCTATCACCCTGCACACAATAACGGGTACTGGTAACTGGCTTGATAGTCTGGTTTATAAGCCACTTTTACTACCGCTTATAGCCCGATCCGTTCTGCCGATACGAACCGATGATGCGTTCTCTGTAACTGCAACCAATGGCCCGAGTATGCCTCCGCGTGCGGTATATCGCAATACGTTCAAGTGATCGCACGCCGATCGTGCGTTCTGTCTCCGGTGGCAGAGATCGCGTGATCGGCGATGCGTGCGTTCCAAACGCAATCTTGAAGTAGAATGAATGGTTTTTAATGTATCTCAGAACGGATCGCAACCAGTGTAAACCGATTCAACGATCCATTCGAAGACGCGTTCTAGGATCGTATCGATCGGCGGCACGGTTCGATAAGGGAAGGCTTTAAAGTGGCAGGTAAACGGACAGACAGCTCGCTTGATGGTAATATGCAACCCAAAGGCCCACTGACTCTCCTACCCTTGTAACCGGAACAGAACATTGCTTTATGGTGGGAGAAATAGAAAAGGGAGGTGACCATCCGACAGACCCTGCAGTAGACTACGACAGAATCCCCCCACCTCCCATGGCTAACAAGGTCTTCATAATTATTTATTTAGTATTTATTTTATCGTTTGACTTCAAGCTCTGGTTTATTAAACCAAATAAATATATTTAAATATGTATTATCAATTACGCAGTGTAGGCAGGCCTTCCCACAAAGTGGACCGACGATCTGGTGAAGGTCGCGGGACCCAGCTGGATGAGATTGGCGCGGGACCGGTCGTCGTGGAGATCCTTGGGGGAGGCCTTTGTCCAGCAGTGGACGTCTACAGGCTGATATGATGATGATGATTATCAATTATTCGTAGGCTGTTATTGTGTATTTACCTGACGGTGCAGGGCAGCTTAAACTCTGGCAGCAAGAAGTCTATCTCGTAATAAACGACCTGCATCGCCGGCCCGCTGTCGTCTCTGATCACTAGACTCTTGGCGCACGACTCGCCGGCTCTTACGTTCACACATTTGGCTGAAAATTTATGGTTTATAACAACACACAATGCAGAATTGTTTGGGAATTTCACAACAGAAATCTGTACGTAAATAACATAATATTAATTCATTTATTGGAGTGCGTTTCGTGATATTTGGTAAGAAAACAGTTTAACAAGACAATAAAATAAAAAATACAAAAACATTGTAAAGAAACCGCCCCGGGTCTGACTTGGTCCAAAGTTCTGAAGACGCTAGGGGCATTGCCGCGCTGCATACCTACCGACAACCTTTGGACCAGGAAAGCTCCGGAACGGGGGTCCCCTCCTCTCTCTTTGAGTCTCCGACCAATGCCTCTGACGAACGCCTTGGCCTAAAATAACTAAATTCATTTCATTAAAATAAATAATTTCACACTCTGTGAACCGATTAATGTAGAAAAACAATAAAAACCAACACAAGAAACCTACATCCGTAACAAATACTTCTTAAAATGATGGAACAATTCAAAAATGCACCATCGTGTACGAATGAGGGTGGGAAAAGTGAAAAAAAAAACACAAAACGCCGACTTTAAGGCCGGCGACATACAGTCGGAATCCCGTTTCGAAAAACCGATTCGGAATTACTTTAATTGCAAATTACATTAGATAATACTAAAATACGAATAATTATTTCTAAATGGCGACAATGAACTCACCGACTATCTCGTAGAGGACCAGCAGGCCGATGTCCTGCAGCGACTTGTGCCATTTCAGCACTTTCTCCACGGGCCCGGAAAATACCCTCGGGCCGCCTTTATGCAACGCCTGAATGGACACACCGTATTAATTAGTACGTACAGCATGTATAGAGAAGAAACAGAAACTTATATAAAAATACATTTACCAAAAAATAGTACTTTATTCACTGAGAGGAGAAAGTGACAAATTACTTCCGAGTGTGCATTTGCGGCCTGAATCAAAGACGAGGGCCGTAAACCAAACGAGAAGGTAAAATTATGTACTTTCCCCCGAGTGATATATAGTGTTTTAAATACCACACCTAGAAGAAAAACATACACCAATAATAAAATTTCGTCACTAGCTTGTATAGTACTTTACTCAAATAATGCGCGGAAATTCCAACAATATTAAAACTTTATCAAGTTTTATTTAAATTTCGAACTTTCTGAACTAAACGATCACGAGCTAAGGTTATAAATTTTAAAAAAAGGTAAATTATATTCAGCTAGATCTCGTAGAGCCCTTTCATTTTGAGTGCCATGAACGTTCGTCAACGTTCAATGCCTCTGTCACAGAGTAAGTAATAGTCTTCCTCTGTGGCCGGCTGTGCATTAAATAACACGTTAGTAATGGACTTACGTCCATTTCCTGGCCCGCAAACCCACATTAGAAAACATAGTGAGTCATTTGAGTCAGAAATGAGTTTTAAATACTTAAAATGTTATTTATTAATGCTGTAAAATTATTTCTACGTAGAGTATGTATATATACATTCAGAGTATAATAATTTTTTTCTTAAAAATTCAAAATTTATTTTTTAAAACAAAAGAGTAAAAACTTAAAACTGCTTATGACTAACATATTTACAACACCCGTACATAAACATCTTTTTCCCAATATTCCAGAGATGTTGTTTACTTAACACCCTGTTAATGCTTCGCTTGGGATACCAGCAATAGTAATTAAGGCGAATGAAACATATTATGAGAAAAACATGGTATATCCTATTGAAGAAATACTCTTGGAATACTCTATAGGAGTAAATACTAAGTAAATTATGTATTAATTCAATAATACTCGTAAGTTTGGTTACACTAAAACCTTTTCCTATAAAATAAATCCCACCTTTTTTAAAACAGATAAAATTAAGCAGAAAATAGGCATATCTTTCTCACTAGCTGCTCATAATTCGCAGCCACAACAGAAAGCCTAAGGTAAATACTAAAAACTTTCAGTTTATTGACAGCCGTAAGTTTTATTTTATTTTGCTCACGACAAAGCGGCGGATATTGCAACAGTCCAGTCAGTCGCTTTGTGCACTTACACAGAATAATGCCTTATTTACTTCTACAAAATCACTTCTAGACAAGGGAAGCAAGTGGGCAGTTACTTTTATTACTTTTCCGTTGCATCACTATCGAGTGCGACGATTATTATAACCTTTTTCAAAAGTAAGTGGAATATGACACCACTGCTGCGGTAAAAAGAATATAGGAGACAAAGTATTTTTGGAATGTTTTATTATTAATTCACATTATCTTATGGTTTACCTTTTGCACGCCTAGCTTTACTAAAACAACGGGTAAAATGACGTTATTAAATCTAAATATATGAAACTAGATTTAAGCACAGATTATAGAAATAGCAAACTGAAAGGCTGAGCATTTTTGTATATCACCGAAGTACATTTTAGACTTTCGCGCTTTGTATTCATAATTATATAATTATTTACGGGTCTTACACACGAAGCATAAAAGTAAATAAAGTAAATAATAAAGCATAGTCGGGCAAGGTAAATAAAACTTATTCGTGTGTAAGACCCGTAAATAATTATATAATTATCACCGAAGTAATTAAGTAACTATGCACTCAATTCATTTTCGTGTACCGATACGCTTCCGGATACCTATATTTTTAAAAACTATAATCTACGACCTAGCAATAACATTAAAAGGAATTGACGCAAAACAAAACCGAACGCATGGCTTTCGAAATCGAAAACTCTTGTTTATTAACATTGTTTACGACTCCCAAACAATGAAATATTTGTGCCGGAATGTCGAGTGGAGTGTTTTGTTTTGTTGTCCTGTAGGTGAATATTAGCCGCAAACGTAGACGATAAATTTTATTAATATCCCGCCCTTTGGGGCGCCCTGCTGTTTTTTTAGTAGCACCTTTTGTCGTTACAGGCATGACAAATCGCCGAAATTGCACAGAATAAGTAAACTTTTTACTGCACAACAGAATTTTGTGGGTTGGTAACACTTTTTTCGTTGGGTCTTATAAATATTTTGTTGGTGGAGGTCTGGAGGTAGAATTTCGAAAAATATTTTTTTATGGTTTGTCAACAGAATAGTTCCTCATAAGAATTTGTCTGTTTGTCTGTAGGGATGTTTAATTGTAATCACTAATCCAAATTGTTAGGAAATAGTGTAGTAATTTAAGTACCTATTACAATACCATGTTTTTATGCGTAACAAGCATTACTTAGAAACTCTATGATGTGATACATTTTTAATTAGATCTCGGTAAGTTAAGATATTATGGTGGTTACCGCTACCATGCAAGGAAGTAGGTAGGCAATAAGTTACACATTTGCTACGCGCGCTACACCTTGTAGATTGGAGCTACGAAGCATCGTAGCCACTCGTAGCATCGGTATGTAGAGACTGTATACTCATTATTAATTGACTTACCTTGAGTTTGTCAGCTCTACTCTGAGTAGAATTCTGAAATTCATGCTTCGGTAACTCCACAGTCGCTACAGGCATCAGAGGGGGCGCTGAAAATAATAGGTATAGTTTTTCACCATAATGTGTGAAACGAACAGACAGTCAACCTTACGGTAAGCGGTATCCACAAGTCACTTTTAGTTGACAATTTAAAGGACCTCGCGCCTATTGTTAGGAAAAAGTGGTTTCAGTTAAATCTGACCAAATTTTGATATGATAAAGATTATGGTCTGATAAAAAATACAAGTACCTACTACAGGAACAGCGTTATCATAATTAAAATACCTATATGTTAATTATATTTTGCAAATGAATTTAAATCGCCACTAATTTACATTAATTTCTACATATCTTACATATTTTCATTATTTCTTTGCTTGGGATATATTGAAGTAGGTACTCTACATTAACAAAATCGATCGAAATTCAGAAAAGGACTGGAAAAATGTTCACACCCATTCATTCATTCTACAAGTTTATAATGTTTTATGATTACAAAACATACATAATTAAACTGTTTTAAAGAATTTCAATTAAAACTCTGAAAAAGTAATAGTGCCCACTTAAGTATAAAAAGGTGTTACTCTAGAATTGTCGGCTTCAACTGAGACTTATCACAAAGTTGGACTCAAGTTCGCTTCAAAATTCAACGTAATGAGCTTGTTAGAGCAAGGTAAGCAGATTAACTTACTGGACGAGGTCAACGCTTTATAACAATGTAGATTTTTCTTAGCACTTTTTGAGCTATTTTTGTTTTTAACTCGTAAATAGTATAGGACTTGATTGTACCTACTAGCTATACCTAATAATTTCGGAACATTGAAAGAGACATTTTAACAAAAAGTAATTCTAAAAAGCCGTGAATATTGTAATAAAATAAAATAATTTATTTATTTACAATATTTTTTCCTGTTTTAATACATTATTTTTTCCTGTTTTGACAACTATCCCGTCGTTAATTGTCAGGTTGTTCTACACCTTACAACTAATAACTGTTCTCAAGTAATTGGAAGTCAAACAGACCAAACAAAAAACTGCGCTATATAAAAGACTAGTTGTTTCCCACGGGAACAGCTTTTCCCAAGGTATCTATTATAGCCTACATGTTAATCTAACGTATTACTCTATATGACTGTAAAATTTCATCAAAATCTGTTACATAGTTTTTGCGTGAAAGAGAACATCCTCACAAACATCCAATCTAACCATTCAAGGAAAATTGAATTAATATATTTACCCTTTGTTGTTCTGAGCTTTGCTTGCTGGTGTTGCTGGGTTTTGTCTTTGGACTTCTCATGCGCAAAAGAAATTATTTCATGAAGGTTTTCTTGTAGCGGAGGCGGTGCTAAAATCATAAACATTTAACAATTACGAATCTTTATAACCTTTCTAAATTCAAGACTTTCTATGTACGTATCAGACAGAATGCAAGAACTGTTATATTATTTTAGAGAGTTTTGGAGTTGTTAATGTGGTTTATTACCATTAAAGCATCGAGTATTCGGCGTTAAAGCCAGGGCTATATACAGGTATACCATTTACATATTTATTTTAAATAACTAATTAGAAAAACGCCAACACGGAAAAAATAATATTCAAAGGGAGAAGTTGTAGTTATCTATAGACATAGTGTTACAGCTAGCGGGAGCGTAGCGAGCTTTATCCGTGTTCTGTGTGTTACACAGATGTTTTTATCCAAACGGGAAGCATATATAGATAATTTTCGCCCTTTAAAACTTATTTAGCCTAAGTTTCACAGTTTTTGAGGTAGGTAATTACAGTCAATGGTTGGACAATGATAATGTAAAAACCGTTAAAATTAAAAGACCGATAATTGCTATGCATAACCAGAACAAAACTGGATCTCGCTAAATATAGGTCATGCTGTCGGCCTCACTGACGTAGCTTTCGATCCGGTGAACGCAAATAAAACACGCCGTTCACCGTTTCGATCATTCTCCTATTTCCGATGCTATCCAAGACCCTAAGATCGATTCGCTCCTGTTTTTCTTTCTGATTGTTTTTATACTAACGTCATCTAAACCACTGTATCTTATAATTATTATAATTTATGTTAAAATTATGTTTATGTTTGAGACGAGTTATAGGTAGGTAAAATAAACAGAAATGATTCCAACCCACACGTCATTTTCTAAGCAAGTTAACAAGCTATCTGACTGCTATTAAACTAGATGTCAGAAGTGGGTTGGTACCATCATGGTTGGTACACTAAGTACGTATTCTTTACGTCTTATAAGTTGGATCATTTCTGCACAACTCGATTTAATAGGTACCTACCCATCACATTAAATTATTCCCCCGGCGAGCGTGGTGTGAAGAGAATGATGAGACCGAGCGAAGCGAGAGGTGTGTCAGGATCACAATACTTGGCGCTCCTTTCTTTCTGCCCACCCCGCCAGGGATATAGCGTGAAGATATGTAAATATATAGATACGTATTGTAAATTATTCCCACAAACCTTCAATGACCTTTTTCGGTGCATATGTTACGGTTTTATTCCGATCGGCGCCAACGAAGTTTCGTTTTTGGTAGTCGTCGAATGCAGAGCTATTGGCCAGATTGTATCTTTGTTCCCTATGATGGTGTTGCAGCTGGCTTTGTTGACCTGACGATGATTACAGGACCCAGTTGAAAAGTAGAATAGTTGTATAGGAAATCTCCAAAATTGTAACAATTTTTTTTCACAAAATCCACAGCACTTAAAAAACAATGTTATTGCAGGATAAATTTATTTCTTACTGCCAAAAACGGATTTGCAATAATGTTTATTTAACTTTCATTCAGTACACATAATTATCATGGACAGTCTGTATGTTTGAGTGTTTACATAAGATTATAAATATTATAATCTATGTTTTGTGACATTAAAAATACGTTAAATAAATATGTTATTGTGGATTTGAGCCCACTTACACCCACCCCTTTGCATTTTACGGTTTACCGCTGCAGCGGTTTCGATTTTACCCGACTGTGGCGAAGCCCAAAAGGAGGGTTATGTGTTTAATTTCTTTTTAAGTATCTTTGGAAGGAGACGACGATGAAGTCAAGGCTTTAAAAATACCTAGGTATACCTTTTTAGTAATAAGTGGTACCTACTCACCAGCAATAAATGCTGCGTTGTTATCGACATACGTGGACAAGTACCTGGGGTCGATACCAGACACACCTTGACCTTGACCTGGGACGAGCTGAAAAAAAAAACCTTTGAAAACAACCGTTCATTATGTTTAAACCTTAGAGTATAAATACTAATGCTAGCTAGCTTAGACTTTAAGTGTATAGAGTTAGGATCTCTTTGGTGGGCGGCCGGGCCCCCTAGTAATCGACTATCGTCACCGTAACGGCTCGAACACACTAGAAACTTTTGTGTCGGCACAATTGCGACACATGTTCACACCAAAGGAACTAGTCGCGATCACGTTGCGATACATTGTCGCGACACTTGTGATTTACACATGTTTCATGCGGCACAAACAAAAGCGGCTTGTGACTTTTGTGCCGCACGCAAAACAAATGCTAATACAAAAGTTCCCGGTTCGCACGGGCAAAGCGATAACCTAGGTAGGTACCTATTTAATTGTAATTGTTTGAAAATTTTTTTTGCGTAAGATAATCATGTAAACGGGCGTTAGTAGAGTCAAATAAGATCTTGATACTTGTGGCGCCATCTATGATGTTAACTCTAACATCTTGTAATTGAAACTTGACGTTAAAGAAAAACCCCTACCGCTACCTATTTCTTCTGTGTCTCTACAACAAAGTTTTTGTCCGCCTGTATGTCTGTCTATCCGACGGGATAATCCTAAGCTAAGTACCGAATCGTTTGAGATGAAATTTGCGTGAGATGAAAATTATCTTTTCTCTGATAAGTAACTACACGTAACTACCTAATTTATTCCAAGAAAAGTAAAAATAAAATTAAATAATTATGGGAATAAATTAACAATGTAAACGCTATTTCATTCGTTCAACCTTGTTGTCTATACGAGTATCCTGAACTAATAAGATTTACTACGCCAGTTAAAGGAAAGAAAATGACAGGACAAACTCACAAAATATAAACACCCAGAACTAACTTGTAAAAATTGTCTGTAGGTACCCATAGAAATCGAACCCCCAACCGCTCTCGCACTCGAGTCTAACGGCCAAGCCACCGAGGCGGTCTAATTCTACCGTCATCAGGGGGCCAATCGCGTTACCTACCAAATCCAAACCATAACTAAAAACGTTATCAAACTCCAAATAAATTTGCATTTCGCAACCTCCTCTCCCTACACCGCTTCCTTTGTCCGGACCCCCTCCCCCCCCCCGTAAGTGGCACCATTGGTTCCCATACTAAATATGCAAGATGCAGTCTCCATAGGGAGCGCGCGCGCCACCAAAGAGATTCGAACCTTCCTGGTAATATCGTTCAGAATTAGCGCGATTATCTCCCTGTTCATCCTGCAATATAATTTTCGTTGTAACACAAAGAATCAAACTCACATTAGTAGGCGCGAATTGCGGACCGTTTACATGTGTCACCCCCATATATCCTGAGCTGCTGACGCGGTGCGAGGGGAAATCAGCTCCGTAGCCAGCGTAGAACGCCATGTTCTCGGGAGGGCTGGGGAAAACGAAAATATTTAAGGATGTGCATTTCCGTTTGTCCATGTCTTATAAAAACAAATGCTATTTGCGTCTCGACAACATAAGAATTCAAGGTACTCTAGCAGCAAAAAGACGTTTGTATTACCATGAAAACTTTGCGATTTGTGGCAGCCTTTATTAGGGTACCACTAAGACTTTTCTTTTACACTTGTATAAATGTATTAGCAAGTAAGAGCATTTCTTTCACCACTTCCTGATATTGTTACAGATAGTAATCTTAGAGATAAACTAATCAATCCAAAAAAAAGTAATGCGGTGATTGTTACTTACATCATATTATTATTTCCTGTATTCGGCGAAAATGCTATCATTTGATTTCCCTGTGGATACTCTGAAATCGAAAAATTATGACTAAAATAATGCATTTATTTTGTACAGAATGAATTACGTAACTGCCCATTTTACTTACCCCCTCCAACTCTTGGTTCTCTCAAAACATATCTGTCCATTATAAATGAAATTACTTTCTATTCCGTTCTTGTACAAACAAGAAATGAAATAAACAAAATCAATTAATGCGCGTCACACCTACCCCGACTCCGCATAAAGTTGAATCAGTTTTCAATTTGCCGCCAATTTGCCTACACTTCTTCTTCTTTCTTTTTTTTGTTGATTTGTCCTCTATTGAGGACGGGCAAGGGAGCTTCGTCCATATAGCCCTGTCTTATTTAAAGTATTATTTCTTATATTTATTTAAACCGGCGGTGTAACAGTCGTGCCCTGTTTTTGTGGAGGTCGTGCTGTAACCGCCGGTTTTTAAAGAAAAACAAACAAAATATGACTTGGCGGTATGGTCTATGACTTTTGCCTGTCCAACATTGGACGAATTCAATGTGCAAAAGAAAGAAGAAGGGCTTTTTGGCGGGATTTTGTCGGAGACGGTTGTGTTTTTATTTAATTTTCCTAAAAAATGTATATTGTAGGTTTTCGTGTATATCTGTGATAGTTTTATATGCAACACGTGCCTAATAAAGTGTATATTTCGCGGGATTGTTAAATAAAAACGTTTAAACGACTCTACCGGATTGTTCCAAAATGTCCCTTATTCTTCATTAAGCCTACTATCGGTTTAATGCGGACATGAACCTGCAGTATGGATCACCGAATGGCACTAGTTGTGCCCTCGTGGAGGCCGTGCTGCAGTTTTATTGAAAATCGCCGACTAACTCTAATTGTGCTCTGTTTTTGTGGAGGCCGCCGGCCGGCCGTGCTGTAACCGCCGCGCCGCCGGTTTACATAAATATAAAAAATAATCTATAAATAAGACAGGGCTGTATGGACGAAACTTCCCTTGCCCGTCCTCAATAGAGGACAAATCAATGAAAAAAAAACTATCAATCCGTCAATGTCAATCAGTCAAGTCAATCACAAATTCGTAACTGTGTTGTGTTATTGTCTGTCAGTCATTGTTGTAGCTTTTTGAGTATCTAATAAAATTAATTTAGGTACATTACAATTTACAATACAACAAATTAGAAAAAAAATCGTCTATTCTATCTTTGATAAAACCAATAATGGAGCTCCAAGATACTTACTACAATAAATCAGAATATGTTGAAACCGTAAGTTTTTATTTGACAACCAATATTTCTTTCACCAACCAACTAAGCTTCACCAACAAATCTAATTATTTTCCAGGCATCTGGAAACAAAGTTAGTAGACAGACGGTACTATGTGGATCGCAGAACATAGTTTTACATGGTAAAGTTATTGTACAAAGCGATGCAATCATCAGAGGAGATCTAGCAAATGTAAAAACTGGCCGGTTTTGTATCATTAGCAAAGGTTCCGTAATACGGCCTCCCTTCAAGAAATTCAGTAAAGGGTAAGTGGTAAATGACTACGCTACGATACAGATTAGGTTGCTTGAAGTACCTGACCCAAAGCACATTTCCCAACTGGGTTTACCCAGAAGGATCAATCGATAGCGATTCTAAAGTCTAGCCAGAGGTAAAATTGGGAAAGCCAAGCATATGTTCAGCCATCAATATTGACAGCTGATGAAAAGTTGAAGATATGTATGTAGTGGCAAAACATTTCACACTGTCTGTCTAGATGCAGGTCCGGATTTCTGCCTAGGCCCACAAGGCCTCGGCCTAGGCCTAGAGGCCCAGCCATTTTAGGATGCCCAGTTGTAAATTTCAATAAGAATTAACCCTATCAAAAATTTTCTGTATTATAGTTTCTACTACAATATTATAATTTTGGCAGGCTGTCAAAATTTCTGAGTTGGTATCTATGTAACATCCCCAACTGTCAAATGCCTTGGGGCCCTGGGTCACTAAGTCTGGGCCAGCACAGATGATATATCTTCCAAAACAGTAATTACCAACTCGCTTAGTATTTCCAATAGTTGTAACTGTCAAATCACATACACCAACAAAATAGTTATTTTTTCTTATGTATTTCAGTGTTGCATTCTTCCCTCTTCAAATGGGAGATCATGTATTTGTTGGTGAAAACACGGTTGTGAATGCAGCGGTAGTTGGCTCTTATGTTTACATAGGAAAGAATGTTGTTATTGTAAGTATATTTTTTACAATTTATGACCAAACAACACAAATGTTCTGGTACACTGGTACTGAAACATAATAATATTATTTCAAGACTCAGAATCTAAACTTGTGAGATCTGTTTTGGTTATTGGAAATGCAAAGATTCACACCAGCTATCATGGCCATGCTTCTTTTACACCGGATCGACGCGACGGGCAGCGCAGCGCTCCCAAGCGGCTGAAAATTGGAATGACTTGAGTAGTTGCAGTAATTTCTCCACCCTTTGAAGACAAATTAGATGAATCAGCATAAAGAAAATTGTTGCAAAAAATTTTGAGTAGTATGACACTATTACAAATGCAAGAATTTTCTTATCTTGATTCATCTGCTGTCTATAATGTCTTTGAAACCATTTTAAATATCACCAGCTAAAACCACCTAAAAAATCTAAATAAAGATTATTACTATAACATAAACTGTGTAGTCCAAAAGTCCTAAATCCAGGGACTGTCTAGATGTGTTTAAAAAAAATTATTTTTTACAGGGCAGAAGATGTGTGCTCAAAGACTGCTGCATGATTGAAGATAACTCAGTGCTACCAGCGGAGACTGTAGTACCTTCGTTCGCGCGATATTCCGGCAGTCCTGCGCGTCTCGTAACAACACTACCTGAAGCCATGTCTGATTTAATGACAGAATTCACCAAGAGCTACTACCAGCATTTCTTACCTACTACTACTGTTAATTAGACTAGGTATACTACTGTTAATTAGTTTATAATTGTATTTAAGTTTAATAATTAAGTTATTTATGTACTGCTAAAATCCATTAAAATTCTGCATTATATATTCAATAATTCACGGATGATCTATTTATTTTACCAAGTTACCTACTTGTTTCAATTCCTTTGTGTGTCGCAGGCACACACACACAGAAGCTTAAAGGTCGAAGACCACTTGTTGACTGATTGCCGCCTTTTTAAAAAAATTATCTAGGCCGTCGAATAAACGACGACGTAACATAGTTGTGGTCAGATATCCAGATGGGTCGCTCTGCTCGGTTTGCCTTTGATGAGCTCACTTCGCCCCATAGAGTTAGTATGCTTCGCCCCATCCTGTTAATCCAGACTTAATTGACTAAGACTAAAAGACCACAAGACTAGGCTGTATAATCTCAGCAACCATTGCCTTATTATTTTAAAAAAGGGTTTACCATCGAGGTGTTTAGTGATGTGCATCAATTTTATCGAAATGGTTTATTTATTTTGTTTTGTTTCCACTGAGGTGCGGTCGACCGTACATTGAGTGTGTTTGGATAAACCAGATTTCAGTAAGTAATAAATTTTAGTTGCTTATTTTGGCAATAGATGGCGGGAGTAGTATTGATCTCCACTTTCTGTCATTGTACTCATTGTCAAAAGAAAAAAATATAGTATACATAGTCTACATAGTAGGTATTTGAAACTTTTAACAATGTTATGTCATGAACTGATTTCAGTAAGTACGTCTTCAAACGTCTATCGCTTTTTTGCATCAAGCATAATTCAAACTCGATGTTTGACAAACTTTTTAATTTAGTGTTCACGATCAGTCCGGTTTGATTGACCCAATTAAAAATACGGGTATATTATCGATAGGTCTACTCTAAAATAATTAAACATTGAATACAACACTACACTGGCTGGTTGGTTTCGTGATTGGTGTTTGTGTCGCCCGCCCGCCAATGGTCGCCAATGGCCACCACAGCAAGCTTCTGAAGAAATATTAGTAAAAATCAAAAGCAATACAATTAGAAAAGAAAGAAGTAAACTCCAAAATAAAGCAAGCTACGTCCGTGATGTTTTATAGTTAATGTCTTTGTTGTTTCGAAGTATTTTGTGAGGAGATTTCGGTGTCGGTGATTGATTTTTTGTAACTGCAGTATCTTGAAACATGGAGTATAATTTTAATGATCAGCAGTTGACTGGTAAGAGCAATATTTGTGCAGATTACACTTGTATATACTATGAAAGTGGGAGTTTTGTGCAATTCCATCTAAGCTATCACCCCAGCCACTCTGGTTCTATTTATTTACCTAATTTGTCTCAAATAGAAGACTTAGCTTTACGTACAAAACCCGACATTGAGTTGAAGATTCTTATTTTATCGTATGGAGTGAATGATCTAAAAAAAGATCGAAATTCACCGATTATTGCAACCACTTACGTTTCTGATTAATTAATTCATTAACTGACATTCAGTCATTTATGGGCTGAATCTACTAGAAGTGAAAAAAAACTTGGATATAAAATTGCCTCTGGTGTTTATTTTATTTCACTGTATTACCTACCTACTTTGTAAAATTATTTTGAAGTACTTACATAAAGATTTTAATAATAATAATATTATATAATAAATTATATATAATATTATTATTTGTGTTAGGGCAATACACAAATGAATTTTCGCCGCAATACTTAGCGCCAAACCATGAAGCGGAGTACGAGGCTCGGAACAGTGTGCTTGTTGATGGAGGGAACAGATTCGGTGTGTCGGCTGCTGTGTTTGATAAGTACGAAGAGCTCATATGGATGGGGAACCAAGGAGTAAGTGAACACTTTCTATTAAGAAACTGTTCCAATTAGTTCTGTTTTCTGCATTCATTCATACACAAGTACTGAATTTTAGTTTCATGAAATATCTCTGAAAATAGTTACTATCTTATATTTACCTACTTTCCCATCATGCCAGCCAGCCAATGTTACAAAATTTGTATATAGTTCCTGATAAATTCGTCTAGTACTTTTCGAGTTGTCTGCCGGTCAGACAGACTGACAATTTGCATTGATTGATTCTTTTTATGAATAAGTCAACTGGTAGAACCATCAGTAGATCTGGTTGAAATAATATACATGTTTTATAGCTTTCTTGTCTAGTTCAATTTTTATATCTCTCAAATAATTTTAAAATTATAAGCTTAAAAAAACTATCAGGTTTATCATACCACAGGTTTTTTTTTGAGTGAAATCAAAATGAGGATACCTGCATGAATATGCCAAAGAAAAAATTCTAAGTAAAAGGCCACCACCCTTCACCTACGCATGGTTAATTTCAGGAGTGCAAATAACTTGAGAAATAAATGTATTGCAATGTGCTTTACCACTAATAATATTTGTTTTTTTTTTTTGATTAATTTCCATAAACAGTATAGTTTACTAATTTTTGCCTTCACAGGGCCATGTGACGTCGTACTATGGACCTGGAATGCAAAAGTACACATCATTTCAAATTCACGCCACAGAGGGAGTGAGAGACATAGTCACGGCGGAATCAGGGATCTATGCTTTGACTAAAACAATGCTCCGTCACCAAATACGTAGAGGAATTCCTAAGTTTACATATAGGTAAAATGATTCGTTTTGATTGGTATATTTATAATATTACAGGAGACGGAGATACAAGTCGGTTAAATAAATTGCTTCAATTTCAATTGCAAATCCTTTATTACTGAGACAGGTTCCAAATTTATAATAAAATAAAACTTATGCTACACTTTTAGGGTTCATGATTTCTCGAGCTTTTCAATTTCTCGGGTCTCAAGAATTCTCGAGGCTAATTTCTCGGGTCTTCTCGGGTTGCCGAGAAATTTACATTTACGTACGTTTTCTCATATTATTTAGTTCCAATAACGTCAACAAATTCAGTGGTTTTCCTCTCAAATAAAAGTATCAAATTAATTATAAAACTTTTATTGATTATATTCAAAAACATTAATCTTATGAATAAGCTAATTAACTTTTTTTAATATACAGAAATAATATTATTCAGACACATGATTAGGTCAGTGTGGACAAAAGGGGGCGCAGTGAAAAAAACTTTCACTTTCAAACCAAATTTCACTTTTTTGGAATCCGACGCTGCCCTCGCGTTGTTAGCGTCAGAGTGGACCAAACAGCACCATTTTTGGCTGGTTATTTAGAACTTATAAACAAAAGTAGCTTCTATGAAACTAAAGGTCAAGCGCTGCTTTGGCCTGCGCCGCCACGCAACACAACAAACGGCGATTTAATTTCTATATAGGTACGGTCGACCGCACGTCAGTGGAAACAGAACCAGCATAAACTGGCCTCTCAAAGTATTGAAACTCCCTAGTAGGCTAGGCCAGCTCAAGGTCAAAGTGTTACCACTGACGTGCGGTCGACTGTACATGATTTCTCGAGTTCTTGACTTTTCTCGAGCTTGATTTCCCCGGAACAAAGCCCAACGATTTCCACGGAATGAACCCTATACACTTTACACATCGGTCTCTTGAGTCAGTGTGTCTTTTGACATATAGGCCTCCTCCAGCTGTTTCCATAGTTCTCTTTCTTTGGCCAGGCGCGTCCATAGTCCATCTTTTACGTTGGCGTCCTCTTTTTCTTTTCTAAATTGCTTGGTTAATTTCAGATCACCACACATGACTGACATGCAGTGTTTATTCCAAGTCGGCACTTCGAAACTGTTGATGGGTGGACATCAAAACAAACTACTAGATTTGGACCTGAACAAAATGAAAGAAACCGTCATAGTAAGACCACGATTTATTCATTAACTCATGAATCCAGTCTCGCTATACGGGTGTGACGGATCCCTGAAAACATTAACACTTTTGAATTCCTTTACTTATACTCCTCGTAAATAGTATCCAGATATTATTTTAAATGTGGATGTTTGTTGCTTAATCACGCCATAACGGCTGAACGGATTTTGATGAAACTCGGTGCGCTGACAGCTTGTCACATGAAATAATTATTATACCATATACAGAAATTTTCTAAGCAACATGGTTGCATCCAAATGGAATAATCTGCCAGAATCTGTTGAATCTGCCACTTCTGTAAACATGTTCAAGAACAGACTAGTCAATTTTCTCAAATCTAAAAAGACGCAATAAATTAATATAAATTATGAAAGCAAGTCGACTGCTGATATGGAAGCATCAGCTTTAGCTGCCTTTCCATTAAAAATAAAATAAATAAATAAATGTTGCAGCCGATCCCAGAAGCCGGTTGCGCGGTGCTCCGTAGCGGGGGCGGGTCGCTGGTCGCGTGCGGCAGCGCCAGCGGGACGGTCGCGCTGCGGGACCTCCGGAGCCCTACGGAGGCGGAGCACACGTTCAGGGCTCACACGGCTTGCCTCTCGGACTTGGACATGCAGGGAGATCTGCTGATTACATGCGGGTTTACTGAGTCGTAAGCTTTTATTTTTATTTTACCGCCCGCCTGAGAGTACTGTAGCCAGCGAAAAAACGAATACCACAAAAAGTAATGGACGGAATCTTATCATTGTTTTTTTACACTAAAAGTCTAAATATAAAATTTTGCATTTCCAACTTTAATAAAAATGACGAACTCTCATGCAGTCACTGATTGAACCAAAGGGGGTTTCACCCATTCTGGGGTTGATTTTTGAAAAACTCTTTCTTAATAGACGTCATATGAGGTATCTCTGTGCAAAATTTCAAATCTTTAGGCGCAGCGGTTTGTACTCTGCGTTGATCACTCAGTTTCTTCATTCTTTTTTAAAATAATATTGATTTTTTTCATTTCCAACCACAATGGAATCTGGTTAATGAGATTAATCCCGATTCCAGGCCCGGTGCCGAGGCCGTGGCGGAGCCCTACGTGGTGGTGTGGGACGTGCGCTACCTGCGCGGCAACAAGCCCTCCGCCGACGGCGCGTGGTCGCTCCCCACGGCGTCCCACCCGCTGCTCCTGCACTTCCTGCCCGTGTTCTCCGGCCGGGCGGTGACGCTGTCCGGGGACGGGCACGTGGCGCTGTTGCACGTCAACTCCTCAGATGCTGACGAGCAGTCGGTGTTCCAGGTATGTTTGTTGTCTGCTTCAATCAAGCCCCCACATGTCCCCACTTCTGGGGCTCAGAGGTCTACTCTCTCAAAGTGGGCGTTTAGGACTATAGTCCACCAAGCGCCTAAGAATTTCTTCTTCGGCGTATGCAGGTTTCCTCACGATGTTTTCCTTCACCGTTTGAAAGCGGTCAGTAAATGTACTTAAGTTTCGAGAAAAAACCCATTGGTACATAGCCCAGCCGGGGATCGAACTTCGGACCTTTATATATGATAGGCCGCGTCTTATCCCCGACGCCACTGACATTGTCTGCTTGCCTGGTACTAAGTGCGAGTAGCAACAGATATAAGCTTGGATACCAGGGAAGGCTGGGTTTTTAAAACATTCCATCAAAAATTTGCATTTTATGAGTGGTTGAATGAAGAGTTCCTGCCTTTTGCCCACAACGCTGTTGTTTCGTCAAAACTAGGCAAATCATCCAACTCTAAAAGAAATCTCAAAAAAGATTAATCACTAATTGAAGAAACTGTGAATCATCCATCAATAGTAATTTTCATAGAATTGTAGACATAGGTCAAAAGTACTTTAAGTGGTAGTGGGCTATACACATCTGTCGGAGAACCGATAAACGCTGCGGTGGACGAATTCTCGAGTGGATACCACGATTGGGCAAGGGTAGTGTGGGACGCCCCCCCGGGTAGATGGAGCGACGATCTGCTTAAGGCGGCTGGCAGTGAATGGATGTCGAGAACAATAGAACTTCTTAGCGCTAACACCTATTTTAGGAAGCGGTGGTAGAAAAAAAATGCGTGTATAAATGTACTTATAACTATGCAATCAAATGTTTTGACTTTGAACTGCAGATCGGGTCCTGTGGCGCGCCTTTGTCCTGCAGTACACTCGTGCGGGCTGATGATGATGACTATGATGATATCTTGCAGGTGGACACGAACAGTTCGACGTGCACAGCGATGGACGTCTCCGCCACGAGTCAGGCGCTGCTGTTCGGAGACCAGGCGGGCCATCTCCATCTGTTCGCGGCGCGGCACAACCAAGACCCGGTCTTCAATAATTTCTCTAAGCAAGTGCACATTTTTGTTTATTTTGCCAGAGTCGCGATACTTGGCGCTCCGCTCTTTCAGCCTACCCCATTAGGGACATAGCGTGAAGATTATCTGTGTATATCATCATCATCATATCAGCCTTTAGACGTCCACTGCTGGACAAAACCTCATCCAGCTGGGTCTGGGAAGAAATTGGATTCAAGAAACTGATTCACAGTGCGGTACCAATTTTATATAATATGGTAGTGAAGCCTGGGTTTGCCAGAATACGACTGGATGTAAGATGAATGCTGTAGAATTGAGATTTCTACATAGAGTATGTGGCCTTGGCCGACCGAATACGCAACGAAGAGATACGCAGGATCAATTGAGCTGAAAGGGGTTCGACGAAGGGGTGCATACTTAGTAGACGTAATTTTTTTTTTCAAAATGGCGGCGCACGATAAATTTTATATATAATTAATATCTATATATCGATTGAAAACATTTATAAAACAAAAAAATACTAAGGTCGCTATGTCACGTTACAGAGTTATTTGAATGAAAATATCGATGCATGATAACTTCAATAACCATGAAAATATTACTCATTAAATGTTTGTACGCATTCCTTCCAGGCCGACGGAGTTTGCGGACCAGGTGACCGGCTTACCGAGCGGCAGTTTCCGTGACTCCAAGTTCAAAGTCTCATCGGTGCCACTAAACCCGCTGAGCTCGGGCTCCAGGTGGTTCAACGAACTGCCTCCTGAGTTCTTCAAGAAAGTTTTTAGGTAAACTGTGTTACGTCAAAGGTAACAAAGCGTGACAGCTCAGAGATTTAATTCACTTGTAATTTCGTAATATTGAATATTTCAATTTGGTGTAATGTTTCAATTATATAATCTCAAATATTTAGTAACTACAAGGTGAGTCTTTTCATTTGAATTTCAACGCCATGTTCAACATTTGTGTCTTGAGCCAGATATTAAGCGACGTAATAACCAAATACCATTGGTACTTTTAATGAAAAGATTCATATTCACTTATTCTCATTAAATTGCAAATAAAATACGTACAATTAAATAGCTTAATAGAAAAGTAGCATGCATTCATTAATGTTGTATACGTAAAAATGATATTCATTCCAAAATTATAGTAGATTACTTACTAATAATAATAAATATTAATATTATTAATTACTTATTGTAGATTCAACGTCTATTTAATGGAACATGTATTTAAATAAATAACTGTCTAAAACAGTGTTTAAATAAAATAAAATCATATGTAGTACCAGTACATGTTTTTAATTTGAGACTATACTTTAAAATGAAGTTCTACCAAGCGCCTTCCACCTAATAAAAAAACAGTATCATACTTTTTTTTTACATTTGCACTATCATTAGCAAACACACACTTCTCGAATTTCCCCCCTAAATGTAAGAGACAGAAATGTTTATCGCTGTTTTTATGCAGTTAATAGGTACACTTTTTGCTATCATTATGTGCATAAAATATAGAAAAATTAATGTCGCTCAATAGCTATGCACCACTAATTTCAATGATAACTTCATCTATTGTATATTTTGTTGGTAGACATGATTTGTTTGGACAAGTTTGAAGTAAAAACAATTTTGAGGAAATAAAACTTAAATGATGAAACATGAGGGTTGTATGCTTCGTTGATGCGGAACTAATAGAGGTCACTGGCTCCTATTTTTGAGGGTCTGAAACTACTTAAATTAGATTGAAAAAATTTCGCCGCTGTAGTTAGTAGGTACTCGTAATTGAAAAAAAAGTTTTTCCTCCAATTTCATAACATCTCATCGTTGTCGGGAAATTCTTCATAATAAGATTCAAATTACTGCTCAATCGGTCCAATAGTTTCCGGTGTATGCATCTGACGGACAGACAAACAAAAAAGCTTTGCCATTGTGACTGATTCAACTAAGATTACACCAAATTGAAATACCATAGACTACACGAAATCGCGAGCTGCTGGGTTTTGTTCTAACGAAAAGGTTTGAATATGAGAATACGTTTTTTATGCGTATCGTATTGTATTGGCTCGGTACACAATTTCAGGAAACCTAAACCGATAGATCCTGAGGTGCTGAAATCGATGAAAATGCAGGGTCCGATTGGATACGCCCCCAACCCTGGGACGTGTAGGAGAAATCAGGTATAATACTAATAGTAGGTGTGAATGCCTATACAGAATGTTGGTGGTACGGTACCTATGAATAAGTTTGGCCAAGGGTGACCAAATTTTTTTGTTTAAATGGTGGCGGTCATTTTAGGTCTATGTTAACCTATATATAATTACTAATTGTTGCCCGCGGCTTTGCCTGCGTTAAGTAAGTTCTCCGCGCAGCCTAAAACCTTACCGAAGAAACAAGCTATCCAATAATGAGAACCCCATTTGAAAATGAGATTATGCTCACTGTTTTTTCACAGCAAAAGCTGCCTGTTCGAACTACTGAGGTGAAAAATCATCTCTATTCGAAAGTGCTAGTAGGTCTTAGGATACTTTAACAGCGGACAGTAATTGAATTAGTAACATGAATAATGTTTCTTAGTGTTCAGCGACCAAAGAGATCGAATGAAAATATTGTGAACAACTTGCTGGCCGGTTAGCTGTGCGCCGCCGGCAAGGAGATTCGAACCTCTTTTGTCGCGCGCTCCCTGTGGATATCGCATCTTGCAAATTTAATATGGGAAGCGATGAAAAATTCTGTGTCAAAATCAGGGGGGGTGCGGACAAATGAAGCGGATTAGCGGGAGGAAGTTGCTCATACAAATTTATATGGAGTTTGAAAATGAGAATGTGTGAGTGAGTATCAATTTCTATATACGTTTGGTACGATTTTGGCACCCCCTAAAATGATTTTGTTACTCATCCATATGGGAGTAGCTTTTTTTTAAATTCATGGCCGCCGGCTACATAAAAAAAAACAAATGAAAAACGCGCGAACTCTACACAAGACATAGAAAAAGAATGAACTATAGAACCGTAATCAGCGTATATCATGAAATAGCAATAGTCTTTTACCCCAATAATTTGAGAAGACGCTTCTTATATGGCGGGGTCAAACTGAACAAACACTATCTATTTCAGTCGGGTCGGGGGAAAAAAATTCACATACGTAGATAGAGATAGAAGATTTTATACCTGTCTTGCTTACTCTTACCACTTTTGTAATAAGTGTGTCCCTCTCTGATTATTATTGTTATTTTAGCAGCTGTTCTATGGGATCCTTGTTCAATGACACAAGACTACCACAACATTAGTCTGTCAAACATTTCAGCATTGGACAAATGTTTGTTTCAAATACAAATATGTTTTAGTTGTTACTTTACTATTTAATAGTACTTTGTCCAATGTCTTATTAACATTTAATACCATTTTCCAAAAATAATTATTTATGATTTGTATCTAAAAGCGCGTCTTATTTATTTTTCACAGGAACAATGAAAAATCACTCGGCCGGAAAAAATATTTTTACCTCTGATTTCACTCCGCTCTGGACTCAAAATAGCACTCTAGCCGTAATAATATTATATTATTTTGCTCCCTTGTACAATCTACTGTCTATTTAATTTCAGAATCCTTACGCAGAAGATAATTTAGAGGATTTGCACACCGCCAAACTTAATGGGAATCAATTTACCTCTCAACCGGTTCCAGGGCATTACCAAAAGGTACAGTATTTTTTTAATATATATTCTTTCAAAACATACAGTAGTTGCTAATGTTGGCAATTTTGCAATGGATGGACGACGTCAAAGTCGGTCAACAGAATGTTTTTTAAAACAGTTTTATGGCCTTGCTTCACAGGGTTTTGCCAAAATTATTACTATGATCTATGTCAAATGACAATTGATAATACAGTCATTCCTACCTGTCAGTATCTGTTTAGATTTTTTTAACTTCTAGAACTTCTTGCCATCTTCTCAATATTAATCACTAATTACACCACACATCTTGGGCGTACATCCGCCAAGGTCATGTTAGAAGGTCATGCAAAACTGTCGTGAAAAGGCTTGCTATACAGCAATAATAATTACCATTTGCTTGCACGACGTGCAGGATGTGTGCTGGACCTAGCAAGGCATAGACAAGCTCTAACGTTTTTAAAAAGTAGGTTTTGGCTTGGTTGGACTAGACTTTTAAGCCATATCTCAATTAAAATATCAAGTAATATGGCTTAAAAGTCTTGTAACCAAGCCAAAACCTACTTTTTAAAGCTTGTCTTTGCCTTGCTGGATGCCTTGCTAGGTGCCGCGCTAGATGGTGTAAATGCTACGTCTAACATGACCTTCAGCGGGCGTACGCCCAAGATGTGTGGTGAAAATGGCGCTTTACCTTTACACAATTAGATTAGATTCGGAAATAGTATTTAATGCACTATGCATCGAATTGGTTTCAATCAAGTTAGTTCTTAATAGTTAAATTTATTTTGGATTTTTTTGAGAGAAAAATCTATACTAATAATAAAGAGGTAAAAACTGGTGGATAATTTGCACGCTTATCTTATTTATTATATTGCGACGTACCAAATGATAAGCGGTCCCTAAACGATCATGCGGCATGACATGCGTTACGTTTACGTGAATTATCATGCTGCATGATGGACCCTCGTGCTTGCCATCAATGACTTAGTACAGTGATGCAACGCCAGCACGGAGTTTGCATGTCATTCGCGTCAATCACTACAACTAGACGGTCATGCATGAGTGACAGCACGTAATGCATGTCATGCAGCATGATCGTGTAGGGACCATCATAGCGGGGTGTAAAATGCACCTAACGCCATCCATTGACAAACTTTAAAACTAAGAAACTGGCATGATTAGAATGGGTTAAAAATTTTTGAGTAACATATAAATAGTAATACTGTATAACGCGGATGAAGTCGCGGGGCATCGGCTATTTGTTATTCAAATTAATAAATTGTTGTATGATGGAATAAGAATTATTACTATTTTTGTTTTAATTATTGTTTTACAGATTGACTTGCGTTACAACAAACACGCGCCGAACGACGTGGACCTAGAGAGCCTGAACAAAACCGGCTTCCCAGGGCTCGAGGCCACATTGCCGAACTCTTATTGCAACTCCATGCTTCAGGTAATACAGGAAATCTGCTAGATGTATCCGAAAGAGAACACAAGCATAATAGGTATACTTTATATTGACGCATGAACTCATCTATGTATCAATGCTTAAATATTCGTTTTATTATACGAGTGAACCAGAGTGCGGAAACTCAGAACGACCGCTCTGAAACGCACGTTCACCCAGCACACAGAGATACGCGCGTCGGAAGCTATCGGGCAAGTTCTACTTCCCCGGGATTTTCTCTGTGTGGTAGTGTAGATGAATACTGCTTATGTGCGCGTGCGTTTCAGAGAGTTTCTGCACTCTCGTTCACTCTGTTTTTACTAACTTTCAAAAGTTTTTAACGAAGACTGTAAAAGAAAATGTTTATAGTTGAATTCTCCTTGGAAGTTGTGAGGAGTTTACAGTGGACCGCACGTCAGTGGAAACAAAACCTGTATAAACTGCTCATTCGTAGTATTGAAACTCCAGGCCAGCTATAGGTCAGTGTTGCACTGACGTGCGGTCGACTGTACAAACCAATATAGAAGCAGCGATATGTGACTTGAATGGACGGGCCATACATACGCGCTATATCTTGAAGAGTATGAAAAAGTTCAGTCATTCTCGGATTGGTCTCATTCAGTTTCGGAACATATTCGAAGATTTGATAATATTATCCAGAATTATCCCTTCGTCTGTATTTTTATATATGAAATCAACAAAAAAAAGTTAATGTGTTTCTTTCCACAAGTTTCCACGCGTAAACGTAACATTATTAAATACTTTTTGATGACTTATTTTAAAAATCCTGTCAAAAAAACTGGTGTTTGGGACATCGATGGGCTTATGGTTTCATAATTATTACCGACACATTTATAATGGTCGGGTAATGTATATCGCGATTGTTTTCCTCGTTCTTTTTGCTCGTCGTTACACTAGGCCGGTCCATTAATGTTGTACAGTCAACAAAAGAGATAGGTAAGCAGGCACAGTACAGCGCTACTATAGAGCTCTGTAATGTGCCTGCTTACCTATCTCTAATTGTTGACTGTACTTATATGTCGATGCATGAAACATAAAACTAAGTGAAGAGACGCTATTTATATGGTAGATTTTATTTAGTTCTTCGTCTTTTATTACGTCAAAGAGCTCAACTTACGTACGACGTATAGTACCCGGCAAATTTCTTGAATATTGATTCACGCAGTCGGAGAAAGTTCGCGCATGTAGTCGACTGATCTGCAATAGCACGCTCGATTGGGTCTTATCTACCAATAGCGTGCTAGATACGATCTTATATACCAATAGCGCGCTTTTTTCGGTCTGATCTACTAATAGCGCGCTCGATTCGATCGCGCCCCGCGCCCCGCCGCCAAAGAGACCTTTAAATCGGTTTTGCGCAGTCAAGAAGTTGGCCGGCTACTATAACTATACTTTTGTAGATCGGCAAAGTATTTATTTTGAGCCCACGTTTTCCCTTGTGTAAAAGATGACGAACCACCAGCCCCCTTGTCTTTTGTTTTATAGTTATTTGGATTCAATCCCATTTTATTTCAGGTTTTGTATTACACACCGCTTGTTAAATCAACTCTCTTGGCGCACACGTGTGCCAAAGAGTTCTGTCTCAGCTGTGAACTAGGTGTGTAACATTATTGACTTTACATTTTATAAAGATAACTCGCTGCTTGAATATTGGTTTGTATTAACTCCTAGAAGCCTCCAAGGAGAATTCAACTATAAATGTAAATGTTTAAAGTTGAATTCGCCTTGGAGGTTTCGAGGTGTTAGTACGAACCAATATTCAAGCAACGAACAAGCCTCTCATGCTAGCACAGCTAGGACTGCGGGTGATTTCATACGAAGCTATTTTTGCAACAACATGTATTTTCAACGACGTCTCGAGTCCTAAGCAAATAGTCGAGCATTGAAAAGAATTGAAGTTCCGTGTACTAAGATTCCACTTTAAGCTCGCTTTTTTATTAAGTTTATTGATCCCGAAGTGAAACTTTACCAAGTAGTTTGGTTGTTGGCGTATGTGAGATACGATCTGTAGTAAAAATCGAGTCCTACATTCATCTTCGTGTGGAACCACCCTTAGGGCTATCCCCTGCTTCGCTGCACGTAGTACAAGCTTAAGACTGGTTTCACAGCTATACGGGGGACCCGGACGTGTCTCGCGTACGGAACAATCCGGGTCGCTGTAAAACGATGTTCTAGCGCCTCACGTGTGTCTCGTCTCTGGTAGCATGTACGGGCTGTACGTATGGCTGTGAAACCAGCCTAAGATTTACTAACTTATACTGATGCTACCCAAATCACTACAGCCATTTTGTAAGTGTATGGTCGGCACGGTAAGTGGTTCGTCAACACTAAATTCAAATCGGGCGTGCTCTTCAGATGACACATCGAGTATAGTGATTCATTGCTATGAAGAATCACTGATATAGTCCAAAGGACCCTCCGTCTACAACCGAATACCCGATAACATCATAAGTTCACCTTCGACACACTCCTTTAAAGTCAACTTAAAGAAGTTGCTAATCGAGAGGACATTTTATACATTCGATAAATTTATTTAACATAAATACTAAATTTTATTATTATTTTATAATTGTCACGCGGAGTTTCATTGTATTTTACCAATTCAACATTTATTTTTAATAATCTGCATTATTTTATTATTATTATTATTTCTTATGATTTCGATTTTTTTTCAATTATTATTATGTAAATGACCTGTAATCAATTGATTATAAATAAATATGTCTATGTCTATAAAGTGTTGTCTCTACACTATGAGGAGATCCGACGGAGAACTAAGGTTGCCGACATAGCCGAAAGGATTAGCAAACTGAAGTGGCAATGGGCGGGTCACATCTGTCGCAGAACCGACGGCCGTTGGGGCAGACGGGTTCTGGAGTGGAGACCGCGGACCGGGGGACGCCCCTCCGCCAGGTGGACCGACAACCTGAAGAAGGTGGCCGGAAGCGGCTGGATGCGGAGAGCGGAGGACCGGGTGTGGTGGCGTCCGTTGGGGAAGCCCGATGTCCGGCAGTGGGCGCTAAAAGGCTGAGATGATGCAGCCAGCGCCTGCAAACGACAATAGTTCTTCAGGTTATGAGCCACTTCTCGCGTCGCCTGTACCGCTATCACCCAATTATTATTTTTCATTTTTTCCACCGAGTTCATCATTTGTGTTGAATTTAATTTTTTTTTAATAAGCCTACTACTTTTTTTAATAATACTTACCTGATAATCGACCGCCATCTACCATTATATCTTTAAATCGTCGCTCCAATTACGAAGGGGCGGTATCTGTACCATAAAGTACTACCTAATTGAAATAAACCAAGATACTTTTTTTTAAATCGCTCTACTGTAAAGTCGTAAAAATCTAGACACGCCCTTTCGTGATTAGGTAACGATTTTCCGCCGGTTACAGCAAAACTATTATTAATCATAATTTCAAAGACATCTAAACATAGAATCGGTGTGAGGGTCAGTCTGACAGAAAACTGCTCGAGCAATTTTATGCTGCTAATGTAAAATCGACTTTACATAATTAACGATTTTTATATCTTAACGATATTTCCAATTTAAAACCATTAATTGCTTGATCAGTTTTCCGACAGGTCTGCGCTTACACTAGGGGTCAATTCAGACTAAGCGGAAAACGCTCGAGCACATTTATGCCGCTCAAAAAAAACCATCTGTATTCCACTGGTATTCTTGCTTATAACGGAAAACGCAGCGTTTTTCTGTTTTAAGTTAGTGGAATACACTTGTTTTTGCTTTATTGGCATAAAAGTGCTCGAGCATTTTCCGTCTAGTATGAATCGACCGTGAAACGACAACCCGGAATATCAATCATAGACTAATTTATGTTGCAGGTTTCCTTTTCCGTATGCTGGATACTTCCGGCGGCGCGCCGTGCCAGGCGGGAAACTTTCTGAGGGCCTTCCGGACGGTGCCGGAAGCGGCGGCGCTGGGGCTCATCCTGCCGGACCGCGGCCTCGACCCCAGGGTGGATCTCATTGCGCTCATTCAGGTATATTTTTGATGTAAATCGTCTTCAACTCCGGGCCACAGACCACCCAACCGACTGACTGCGCATTTCGGGCGCATGAGAAGGCGGCAGGGTTCACCGAACATAAGGCCATCTCCGCTTTGGTATATTGCCGCCATCAAGCCATAATTGTTTTAGTGTGAGTTTGACTTTGCCTAAGGTAAGGAACAAAGTCCCCTTGTAATACAAATAACTATTGCGGGAGGTCTTACCTTAGGCGAAATCAAACTTACACTAATACAAATATTGCTTGACGTCGGTAATATACCTAGGCTTAATGTTACGATGGCTTAATGTTCGGTGAACGCTTTCGCCGTTAATGTGCAGTCAATTGGTTGGGTGGTCTGTGCTCCGGACCTTTGCTTATTTTGTTTTAAAAAGTTGTCTGGTTTGTTCATAAAATGGTCAATGATGTGGCAGATACAACAGATTCTGACAGATTGTTAGATCTGGATACAACCCGGTTGCTCAAAAAAATTCTTTGAGGGTTCATAGCTGTGCATTGGATCTTTGTATTCTCTTATTGTGCCCTCTGAGTCGTTCAATAAAGTGTCCTTTAAATTAGATGAGTTGACAGATTAATACGGATAAAAGATAATGTAAAAATTATATCAAAACAACAATATTTAAAAAATATTAATCAAAATCTTGTTCCCCTAATTGTTTTGAGTGGTATACTTACTGTTCTATTTGACCACAGAGTTGGAACCGCTTCATCCTGCACCAAATCCACTACGAGATACTGGAAACGCGTAAGAAGGAGCTGGCGGTGTTGAACGGTTCCCCAAAGACGCGGGTGAACAACGCGGTTAAACTGGGGAGTGTGGCGACGCCGCAGGTGAACGGGCAGTACCCTGAGGAGTTCCAGTATACGGAGCTGGAATTCCTCGGGCCGTCTACGGAGCTAGATGCCCCGGAGGGAACGGAGGGGAAGGAGGGATGGCAGAGTCAGATGGCAAACCTGGAAGGTTTGTAGTTTCTCTTCTTAAATGGATTGGTTATTTGTTTCCATTCGTTTCACGTGTTTTCCTACCTCGATACTGGCTGAAACACCGACTTTCTTATGATTAAAAAATCTTGCTGTAGAACGAAATGTGCCTTGTAATATCTCAAAGTGGCCACACATGTGTACACCGAAGTGATACGCGAGAAAAATAGTCGAGAACCGCTAGTCAACAACTTGGCTGTAATGGATCTGTACCTTTTTTGCCTTTGCCTAATTGCATTTCATAAAAATAATGATTGATGAGTAACAATGTTATCAGGTAACACGTATGTTTTCCGAAGTGTGCGCGTATATGTATTTTAGTTTTAAATAATCAAAGGGGCTATCTGTTAATATAGCATACACAAATTTTGGGGTCAGACCAATGAGTTTTATTAGAGGGTCAGACGGTCTTTATTCAAAGAAAAATATGGTACTGCCGTATAAAAAATACTGAGCTAAATATTATGACAACAGTGAACTAGATAGATCTTTTAATTACACATGTCATTGTTATTGTAAAAGGGATCGTCATAACATTAATATCAAAACAAAATTTATGTACAGATGTTAGTATATGAACAGGTGTTAGCGACGTTCAGAGCCGCGATCACCTCGAGCTGTCGAGCACCCACCAGGCGGACCGGGAGGAGTCGGACATCTCGCAGCTTTTCGCGATCGGCAGGCACCAGCTGAACCGGTGTCTCAAATGCAATAAAGAGGTTTGTACCTGTACTAATTCTTCATCATCAACAGCCTATTAATATGTCCCCACTGCCGGGGCTCAGGCCTACCCTCTCAACGAGGGCGTTCGGGCTATAGTCCGCCACGCTAGCCCAGTGCGGGTTGGTGGACTTCACATGCGCCTAAGAATTTCTTCTTCGGCGTATGCAGGTTTCCTAACGATGTTTTCTTTCACCGTTTGAGAGCAGTCAGTAAATGTACTTAAATTTCGAGAAAAAACCCATTGGTAATGGTCCAGCCGGGGATCCATCTTCGGACCTTTCGATGTACTTACACAATGTTTATTGTTCACGGAATAAAATGATTTGATTTGACTTTGTAAATTTTTACAGACCTAGAAGGTTTAGGTTCTGGTAACCTAGACCTTAAAATACTTCTAAAATACAAAAACTTATTATTAATGTCCGTAGGAGGAACGCGAGTCTGTAGTGCTGGCGTGCGCTCTGCAGTACCCCGCCGGAGCGCCGCGGGAGGGGGGCGAGCCGCGGGGGGGCTTCGTGGAGCTGATCCGCGCGTCGCTGGCCGCGCGCCGCAGCACGCCCGCGTGGTGCGAGCACTGCGCACGGTTCACGCCCACCACGCAGCGCGGCCGGATCATCAGGTACAGTATAGGCAAACAACTATAGTTTAATTATTTTAAACTAGCTGTTGCCCGCGTGGAATTAGTTCTTTCCCGCAGTTCAAAGTAGCCTATATGGTATTTAAGTATATAAGCTATTGCTGTACCAAGTTTCATCAAAATCCGTTCAGCCGTTACAGCGTGAAAGAGTTACAACCATCCTCACAAAGTCACAAACATCCTTACAAACTTTCGCCTCAATAAAATTAGTAGGATAAGGATATTTATTATACGCCAGCAGAGAGAGATAGTGACGCAAATAGGTGGCGCGCGAGCGAGACGAAGTATCGACGAAGCTCGTATTATTTCGGTGATATCTCTAACAAAAAATTCGCATACGTAGATAGAGATAGAAGATATTATATCTGTCTAGCTTCCTCGTACCACTTTTGTAATATGTGTGTCCCTCTCTGATTATTATTATTATTTTAGCGTCTGTTCTATGGGATACCTTTTCTTAGATGCGGAATGAAGTGCGGGAGCGGGTATCTTTCTTTTTCTACCTGCCTAGTCTGTCAGGGACATAGCGTGAAGATGTGTATGTATGACATAGATAACATCTTCGTGTTTAATAACTTACGTATTTAAATTTACTATTTCTATCAGATTACCACCAATCCTGGCGATTAACTGCGGCGGCGTGACGGCCCACGAGAAGGCTTATTGGGCAAAAGGAATGCAGAAAGACATGGTAATATTTGTTACAAAAATTAGTGTTGCAACGAATTCTAATATTCACCGAATATCGTCACGAATGTTAATTATAATAAGTCGATGTAAAAAAAAGTACTCCAGATTATGGTAAGACGGTAGTAAGAAGTAGAGGGAAGACGCGATCTGTCATATCGAGAGGTCGACGTTCAATCCCCGGTGGTGCCATGTACCAATAGGTATTTCTCAAAACAAGTACATTTATCGACTGCTCTCAAACGGTGAAGGAAAACATCTCGAGGAAACCTGCATACGCCGAAGAAGGCGCATGCGAAGTCCACCAACCCGACTGGGCTATCGTGGTGGGCTATTATAATAGCCTTAACGCCCTCGTTGAGAGGGTAGGCCTATGCCATAACAGTGGTGACATATACATATAAGCTGTTGATATGATTTGATTTTTTAAAAATAGTAAGTAAAGTTGAGATACAACTCGCCGAATAGTTTAAATATTCGAGTAGTATTTGTTGCAGTACTATTAATAATAGTTTGAAAACTACCAACATGGGGAAGATGAACAAGCGGAATTGTTTCAGCCTGATGTCACGAAGCGGGCCGCCAGCGGGAAACCGTGTCGATACGGCTTACATTGCGCCCGTCAAGGGTGCAGGTTCAAACATCCAGATAGGTAAGATCGCACTTTGTATGTAGCCTGGTCTGACAGTGGATATATTGTAGGCTGGTGATGAATCCTTTTAGTACTAATCCTGTCGGACAGACAGCTTCGATGTAAGAGAATCTTTATTTTTCGATGTTATTACGGTATTATTTTTCATTTCACAGGCCAAATTCAACTCAAGCGAGTACATCGAGAAGTCCTACTCACGAGTCACACTGTGTCTTGCCGCTGCAACTTGTTATAAGACTGCAGTCCGATGGGGACGTTATGATCAATGATAAGGTAAGGCTAATAAAGTCCGGACGCGGAGCAGGAAGAATTTCGTACAACGACCCTCATCACTTGTCCTTGTCACTCGCGATTAAATTTATTGCCGTCGCGCTCACACAGGTGTAATGCACTGCACCTGTGAGCGGACAGCAATATGTTTATTCGCGGGTGATGAGAGTCGTACGAAATTCTTCCTGCTCCGCGTCCAGACTTTAGTTTAACTACTCCCCTGAGAGCGTCAGAGGCCTCTGGGATAAGACGCGACCTATCATATCGAAAGGTCCGAGATTCGATCCCCGGTTGGGCCATGTACCAATGGGTTTTTTCTCAAAACTTAAGTACATTTACTGACTGCTCTTAAACGGTGAAGGAAAACATCGTGAGGAAACCTGTATACGCCGAAGAAGAAATTCTTAGGCGCATGTGAAGTCCACCAACCCGCACTGGGCTAGCCCGCACGCCCTCGTTGAGAGGGTAGGCCTGAGCCCCAGCAGTGGGGAGATTAATAGGCTGTTGATGATGATGATGATGACTCCCTCACTGCAAACGCTAAATACTACATTAAAACGGCTTTACAATGACGTGACATGAATGTGGTAACACAATAAATCGTATTTTTCTACCACTACTTAAAAATTAAAGAAAAGACGAGAAAAGAAAAAAACATCATTCAGGTTTCGTATATTTTTGGTAAAAATAATCTAAGTACATATCGCCAACTAGCCCTGGTTGTGAACTGCCGTGCTGTATCCGCCGGTTTAATAAGTACCTAAAAAATATGACTATTTTAAACAGGATATGGCTTAAAGGTCTAGTAACCAGGCCAACCCCTCCTTAAAAACATCCCTCGTATTCCAGGCGGACCAATCCCCGGCCGAGTCGCCGAACCGAGCGGACGGCAAGCTGAAGAAGAAGCACGTGACCACGCAGTCGGAGGAGGAGTACTCGCTGTCCGCCGCCGTGGTGTGCGTGGAGGACAGCCCCAGGAACTTGGTGGCCTACGTGCACGCGGCCGGCAAGGAGATGGAGCCGCACTGGTATCTGTTCAACGATCTCAGGTGAGTGCGGCTATCATATACTATACTACAGCAAGCCAAGCACGTGACCACGCAGTCGGAGGAGTAGTAAAGGAGAAATTAAAATCCCGTTTATTAGCTGGATTCGAAATGAAGAGAGAAAATTTGCACTAAAGTATAATATATACCTTCAATTCCGATATTGAAGTATCGTATAATCGGTCCGATATACCTATATTTAGAGACACCGGTATACATGACCTACGTAGTAGTCTCTGGTAATTTGCGAAACAAAATCTGGTCACATGCGTATCTGGTAATTTGCGAAACAAAATCTGGTCATACGCGTATCTGGTCATCTGCGTTTCTGGTAAGAAAGGAAGGTATATTTTGACCATTAGACTCAATATTTTTGGTGTTTCATCCTTCTCCGACCGTACACGTCGTAATAAAGCTCTGCCTCTTATTGCAGCATCATCCCCGTGAGCGCGGAGGAAGTGGTCCAATTCGGCGCGTGGTGGAAATCCCCGTGCGTGCTGTTCTACACGAGCGGCGCGCGGCGCGCGGCGGCGGCGGCGGGCGGGGACGCGCCGCGGTCATAGCCACCGCTCGTGTATGGGCTCTGTGCCGCCAGGTCGGTAGTCCACAGATATCGTTATCACAGCCAATGATATTCTAACTAAAGATGACATACCTCTATACTGCGCGACGTTGAGAATATTGTTCATACTTACCTCTATAACAATGAACGAACGTTAGCTAATAGGGAATTTCCGATACAGAAAGGGATAGCAATCCCTAATCCTATATAAATTACGACAAATTTTAGGGCCTCAATTTCGGCGCGGTAGTGCGACATCTGTAGTAAGAATATCTTTGATTCAGCGGTGTGTGAATGAATCATGCAAGCCCTTCGATGTTATATTGGTTGTCGAAATGCCAATGCAACGGGGCCAAGTACCTTTCCCTCGACATAAATAATTGTATTTGTGTTGGGGAACCTCTATATCAATTTTCGGTCACCAGCATACCTGATGTTATACTGTTAAGTCTAAATTGGTATGAACTGCGTCTACTGGACATTAATTTTCATATAATCGCAAACTAACAGAAACCGCTATCTAATCAGAGGTGAAATTACTTAGTTTCGGTTTTCATCCAAACATGCGAAAAAACTGAAAATCCAACATTTATTTTTCCCGGAAAGGAACAACATTATTTTCTTCAACATTGTTCAACGCTAGCTGTGACATTATTAAAAAAAAATTAAATGAATTTGTAGACCAAAGTAGCCGAGTAATATTAAATTTGATTATCTTATTATCAATCATTGCAAGTAATTTTATTGAGATCTTGACTAGATTTCTTTGTTTACAGCGCCATGGGCCCATACGTCATGAACGAAATGTACTATCAGATACCAATGGACGGACAGTTCTACGTGTGACAAATTCCGTTAACTTATTATAAGCTCAAGTAAAGTTCCATAGTTTAAATAAGGCACAAAGTCGAGTGAACAAAATGCATATTTAATATTTATGTATGTGATGTTAGGTAAGTGAGATTTTAAAGATGTGTCTACGTTTTTATCAAGAGAAATATATATTTCTACCAATTACACAATATAAACCCAGTTGTTGAAAGGTTCTTTAAATATTAAGGTAGTGTGACGTATCACATATGATCGCGTCACTGTTGCATTGCATAGTGAACTACTGGCGTTATGCTGCTTGCACTGCACACGATGCGCAGTCTTTTAGTAACCCTTTCGTTTGAACGCTTAGTAAAGCACAATGCTTAGTACTTGCGAAAGCTACTCAATGAAAAAAGAAACTCCTTACTGCGTAAGGAGGACAGTGCATACCTACAAAAAAAGCGTGTCTAACTAAACAATAGGAAAACATAAAATGGCCGACAATTGGCCTGGCACTACACTGTTTTATTGAACACTTTGACATGTTTCTTATTGACCAATAAGAAACATGTCAAAGTGTTCAATAATATTGCAATTATAGCAATTAAAGTCCAGTAAATCTCACGGTTCCCACTAAATTACATGAAAACACAGCATTTCACTGTAAACAGCATCAAACACAATATGGCGAATCGGCACGCTCAACAAATTAAAATATGTATCTATATGTTCAATAGGGCATCTCCTTTAGTTTTAGTTTCTTTAATCATTGAAGCCACTGCGCACCGTGTGCAAGCAGCATCAGGGTGACATTATTTTTAGAGACGTCTTTAAATAATATATCCTTTCAACAAGTGAGGCGTTTCTAGTGAATGACAGTGACGTTGATAAAGAAAGACTGAAAATGAATCATACTGTTATTGAAGAGAATCTATGAATGCAGCTCACTTTCCGAGCATTTAGAAAATAATATGATTTAATGTTATATTCAACCTAACCTGAGCGGCGAAATAGTTATTTGAGCAACTAGTATTTGAAATAGTATTTGAAAGGTAGGACGCAAAAAAAAGTGTTTATGCTGGTTTTTTTTCAAAAATGTTTTTCAATCTCTAAATGTTCCTCATGCCGTGATCTCTCATTTAATGTATATCTTCCTAAGATATGGTAATAATTAAAACATATTTAGAAAATAAAACTCTTGATGTAGCGTGTACCTATCTCTCTATATTATCTGATCGACGGTCGTATAAGAATTTAGAGATTGAAAAAATATTTTTAAAGGGAACTCACAAAGCGTGTTTAACTAGCAAATTAGCAATTATAGTAACCTAAGCGGTTATTTCCGTTTACTATTCATTTGATGCTCAAGTAATTATTAAGTTGACTATATATTTTTTAATGTTCATCTTTTTAATCCTTTGAAAACTATAACAAACGTTTATTGGGTTATTGTTTGTTATTTGAACGATGATATATAAACTTGCTGTCAATAGAAGTTTCCAATATAAACAAATGTCTATGGACAATCGTTAACCACAAATAGTGCATATTAAAACATGTTTAAATACAATCGTTGAACATGTTTAAAAATGTTAGAAAAAATTGTAATGGACCCATCTTCGATTAGGTATGTGATTGTGAAATGTCAAGAACAATATCAGATTATCTTGGTGGCAAAAATGGTTAGGGCAAATCATGAATCAAAATAGCCCGATATATAGCCCGAACGCCCTCGTTGAGAGGGTAGGCCTGAGCCCCAGCAGTGGGGACATTAATAGGCTGTTGATGATGATGATGATGAATCAAAAAATTTAGACACTCCCATATGGAAGAGTAATAAAAGCATTCTATGGGTGTCAAAATCGTGTCAAACTAATCAGAAAATTATGACTCACTCACACATTCTCATTTTCAAACTCTATATAAATTTGTATTAGCAACCTCCTCCCGCTATTCCGCTTCCTTTGTCCGCACCCCCCCCGGTAAATGGCACCATAGGTTCCGATACTAAATATGCAAAATGCGATCTCCACATGGAGCGCGCGCGCGACCAAAGAGATTTGAAACTTCTTGGGGCAAATAATACAGACAGCGTAAATAGGAACACATCTACCTACTTTTTGTAAACCTCTAAGAGAACGAGTCGTCAATCAGTGACGATGACCAAGTACTTTGTTTACTTAATTGGAAACTTCTAATGCCTCGTACACACCGAGATTGTTTGTGTCGGCACAAAACACAAAACCGAAGGAAATAATTGCAAACCAAGTACTTTGTTTACTTAATTGAAAACTTCTAATGCCTCGTACACACCGAGAATGTGCCGGCACAAAACACAAAAGCAAAGGAAATAGTTGCAACAAAAAAAAACCAACGCTAGTTGTGTGCCGACACATAATGACAGCTACTTACAGGTACATTTCAACCCTTTATAAGGCCCCAGTTATACAGATATGCTACATGAAAGTTAAATACTGTTCGGGCATTGTATATTTTCTAATATGAGGGTAATCTGCAATATTCCGCGACGGAGCGCAGGCCACCGCCGCGCTCACAGACATCGGTAGACGCCATTGCGGACGGATGCAAAATTAACGGCGGACACGGTTTTTACTTCAAATATCAAGTTTTTTGACTTTTCTATTTTGTGTATGTGTATATGGTGTGTGTACGGCTGGCCAGCATAAATAAACTAATTTAACAAGTGTTACGGACTGAACCCAAGATCACACGCGGCGGATGACCCCTGCTGCAAACTCAAGGTGAGTGGATTCCTTTATATTGGGGAATTGCAATGCCTGACGTTGGTACCCGCTGAAGAACTAGGACCGGGCTCGTTTACCTGACTATCGAAGATTCCCAAACATAAAATTGGTCCTTCGAGCCGGATTAGTTTTTGAGGTTCCGGTACCTACAGTCAAAATGGCTTCAAAATCATTAACAAATAAATTTAGAATCGCTTGTGATTGGTTCACAAACACACTGGAAATGATTAATAGTAAAAATCATACCAGTGGTGTTATTTCGTCACGGTTACGGAAGCTAGAAGAGAAATACTCCTTATTATCAGAAACATACGAGGCAGTTTTGAACGTTACTGTTGATGACGAGGAATCCGAAAAGTATGACTTAGCTTACAAGGTAGCTGAGGAAACGTACAATCAGCTGGATGCGGTATCGGCGGCTTATCCGAATCTAGACAGTACACATATACCTACGGCCAGTTCACAGGTGGCTCGGTTGCCACGAATAAATTTGACGGCATTTGACGGCGATGTTTTTTCATGGACTAGTTTCATCAGTCTATATACATCTTTGGTTTTAACTAGGTCTGATATTTCTAAAACGGAGAAATTTGATTATTTATTTTCGCATGTTGATAAAGAACCACGGTCATTAATCAAACACTTGCCGATGGTTGATGAATCGCTAGATACGGGGCTAGAAATATTAAAGGGTAGATATGAAAATAAACGCATGTTAGCTGACTGCCATATCTCACGGATTTTACATTTACCGGTGTTAAACAAGTCGGTCGGTCTTAGGTCGAAAATACTTAATCCGTTACTGGAATCAACACGGGCTCTAAAGAATTTAGGCTTTCCTACGGATCATTGGAGCTACATTCTATTGCATATAAGCTTAACGAAGCTACCTATCGATATTAAAACTCGCTTTGAACAAAAACACGGCGGAAACAACGTTTCGGTTCCGACATTTAATGAGTTCACAGATTTTCTACAAAACGAGTGTCGTTTGATCGACACTGCCTCGGCGGAACCGGTTATTGGTACATATGCGGATCGTGTGCGGCGTTCCGATAGGAATGCGCATGTCGTAGAAAATAAAAACTATAATCAAAAAGGACACGGGTCCGGGAAACAGTGCTTGTATTGCCAATTGTCGAATCATACAATTACAGAGTGTTTTAAGTTCGGCAAATTGTCTAATAACGGTCGCAAGGAGTGGGTAAAAGATAAATTGTTGTGTTACAAATGTTTCGGTAACCATACAGCAGCTTCGTGCAGTAGGAACGTGCCATGCGAGAAATGTGATAACAGCGGGCATCACAGGTTGCTATGTACGCCATACATTGCGCGGTCCGGCTCGCCTGCGGATAACAAGCAAGAAACACGGCACGCCAACGTCGCGTCGGCACGCGATAATCACGCGCGCTCGCCAGCGCGGCCGCGTCGTGGTAGCGGCACATACCAGCGCGAGCGCGAACAGCGGTACGAACCACGCCATAGGCGCAGCGATAGTGGCATTACTGCCGATCGACGGGCTCGGGGTTCGATGCCAGGCTTGCGTAATTATACGGCGGCGGCGCGAGATAATGACAGGCGCTCTTCGAGTCCTGAGACTCATCGGAAAAACTATTCGGAATAGCAATTACAGTCATGTAATGTCGCTTCGGTACCTAAGTTAGCGGATAATGTTATATTGCCTACGGTTATTATTGAGGCTAAAACGGTGCGCAATGAATTTATACGGGCGCGAGCTATGTTAGATCTCGGTTCTCAGGTCTCAATAATAAAAAGTGATTTTGTTTCAAGTTTGGGATTAAAGCGACATTACTGTAACATAAGTTTAACGGGTGTGGGCGGTGCCGGGGTGCAGGTCGGCGGCGGCGGCGGCGGCGGCGGCGGCGGCGGGCAGCACGTCGCCACGGTACAGTTTAGATCAAAACAATCGGATGAATTGTTATCGGTAACGGCGGTTATTTTAAAGAAACCCACTACGTATTTAACGTATAGGTTGGGTATTTCTCACGGCAATTTAAAATTTTCAGATAATGATCCCTGTGGCGGGTCTAAAATAGACATTATTTTCGGATGTGATATTTTAGGAAAAATTTTGAACGGTGATAAAGTTAGCTTAGGTTCGGGCGGACCCTACGCTTTGGGTACTATTTTTGATTTTGCGGTTTTCGGTCCTTTGCAGTCGGAAATTGACAACTCGGAGTCAAAAAGTAATTCAGTAAATTTTACGGGAATTACACTTTTAGAAGCGGTAGAAAAATTATGGCGTTGTGAGGAACCACCTCACGTTAAAATAAAAAATCCTTTGGATGTTGAATGTGAACATTTATTTGTGACGACCACGTCTCGTGGCTCTGACGGAAAGTTTATTGTACGGCTACCACTGTTGCCTGATCACCAGCGGCTGGGTGACTCTCGGCAGACGGCTTTGAAACAGTTTTTAGCCATGGAACGGAGGATGGCTCGGCAACCTGAATTTCGGGAAAAATATGTGGAGTTTATGACGGAATATTTACAACTCGGTCACATGGCGGTTTCGAATTTTAATTCTAATCAAGAACATTATTTTCTTGCGCATCACGGTGTCTTCAAAAAATCGGGAGACGTAAATAAAATACGTGTGGTATTTAACGGTAGTGTACCGACAAGTAGCGGAGTATCCCTCAATGACTGCTTATATTCAGGTGAGCCTTTACAGAGCGACATAACGGATATTATTTTGAACTTTCGGTGGCCGCGCATCGTTTTCACGACGGATGTGAGAATGATGTTCCGCCAGACCTGGATTCATGCGGAGGATCGCAGGTATCAGCTCATCTTCTGGAGATCTTCTCCATCGGAACCGTTACTCGTTTACGAATTAACGACTAACACTTACGGATTGAAATCGAGTCCCTTCGTAGCCATTCGTTGTTTACATCAATTAGCTTATGATGAGATCGAAAGATCGCGGTCCACTCGGTGCGGCGGCGGCGGCCAGAGCGGCGCGCGCTCGGCGAGCCACGGCGAGGAGCGCGGGCCCCGAGCGGCTCGGCTTCTTTTGAAAAATAGTTACGTTGACGATTTGAACGGCGGCGCTGATACTCTCGGCGAGGCGCGCGAGCTGCGGGATGAGCTCGTGACGGTCATGGGCACGGCGGGCTACGAGCTGCGGAAGTGGTCCAGCAACGTGCCGGCCTTGTTAGACGGCTTACCTGATGATCACCTGGAGACACCACGCTTGTTTGAGGGGTCATCAGACGCAACTGGATTTATTAAAGTCCTAGGAATCCAATGGGATCCGACTTCGGATAGTTTCAGTTATCACGTTAACTTACCTTCGGAAACTAAAGTTACTCGGCGTAATATTTTATCTTTGGTAGCTCGGTTGTATGATCCACTCGGATGGATCTGTCCGGTTGTTTTTAAAATCAAGGTGCTGCTTCAGTCCCTGCTGAGCAGCTGCGGTGACTCACGGAAGGTGGACTGGGACGCACCTGCATCGGATGACGTAGTTAGACAATGGCGGGAAATCATATCGGATTTACCTAATCTACAACGGGTTTTCATTCCTCGATGTTTAAAACCGAACGAAAATGCTTCGTATACACTGCACGGCTTTTGCGACGGTTCGTCGCTCGGTTTCTCGGCGGTAGTCTTCCTTCGGGCGGAACAGGCGGACGGCAGCGTTCTCGTGCGGCTACTCATCGCCAAATCCAGGGTAGCCCCACTGAAGAACAGACTGACCATTCCCAAAACGGAATTGAGTGGCGCAGCGCTTTTGACCACGCTTCTCAATCATGTTGTCTCCTCGATGGAAGACAACATTGCATTTGATGAAGTGGTGGCCTGGTGCGACAGCACTATCGTGCTCACATGGCTGCGCACACCGGCACATAAGTTACAGGTTTTTGAGGGAAATCGGGTTTCTCAAATTAATTCATCAAAAACTCCAATTCACTGGAGACATGTTCCCGGCGAAATGAATTGTGCGGACGTCGCGTCGCGCGGTGCGACCGCGTCGGATCTATTGCAGCACGGATTGTGGTGGGAGCCGGAGTGGCTGCGGCGGCCGCCGGACCACTGGCCCAGGGACTGTTCGGAGTTCCCTGCGGAGCTTTTACCAGGATTGAAAGCTAAGGCCAAGGTAGCTAATGTTAGCTCTATAGACGCGGATTTTGATTTATTCGAACGTTACAGTTCATTCGAAAAATTAGTAAACGTCACGGCTTACTTATTACGGTTTGCAAATAATTGCAAAAATAAGCTTTCACGGACTTACGGAAACATCTCGGTTTCGGAACGCAGAAATGCAATTTATTATTTAATTCGGCTTGTACAAAATACATATTTCGGTGAAGAGATTTCGGCATTGAGGTCTGGCAGAACCATAAAGAGTTCATTACGACGACTAAATCTGTTTATCGATAAAGATAATATTCTTCGTGTCGGTGGTCGGATCGGAGCGTCTGATCTATCGTATGACGCACGACATCAGATTTTATTACCTGGCAAAGGTCGGTTTACTGAGTTATTGGTAACTCATTATCACAAAGTTCACTGTCATGTCGGTGCGAACACGCTCTCGGCGATATTGTCACGGTGCTATTGGATCATTTCGGCTCGGCGTGTCACGCGACACATCACATTCCGATGCATACAGTGCTACCGTTCTCGGGCGCGACCTACGCAGCCTTACATGGCGGATCTGCCGTCTGATCGGGTCAGAGGCGTGCGTCCTTTCATCGGCGTCGGTACGGACTTTGCCGGTCCGTTTTACATAAAGTCAAGCTCATTGCGGAATGCTAAAATTTTAAAATGTTATTTACGCATCTTTGTTTGCTTATCGACAAAAGCCGTCCACTTGGAAGTGGTCGCGGACCTCTCGGTAGAAGCATTTGTTGCGGCTTTAACGAGATTCGTTTCACGGCGCGGACTACCTTCTATGGTTAGATCGGACTGCGGTACTAATTACACGGGAACGGACAGATATCTGAAGGAGTTGTATGTCTTCCTTAGGGATAACCATTCGGATTTAGAACGGAAATTAGCTAAAGAAAACGTTACGTGGCTTTTTAACGCCCCTGCGAGTCCTAATCACGGCGGACTCTTCGAAGCGGCAGTAAAGTCGGCGAAGACTCACGCTCGGCGCGTTCTCGGTGAGACTCGGCTTACTTTCGAGGAGCTCACGACGTTTTTTACTAAAGTTGAGGCTGTGATGAACTCCCGGCCGCTGTGTCCGCTCAGCACGGACCCCGCGGACCTCGAGGTGTTGACCCCGGGTCACTTCCTAATCGGACAGCCGCTGGTAGCGCTCCCAGAATATCCTTATTCAGATGTCAAAACGTATCGTTTATCTCGTTATCAACAAATTCAAAAGATGTCTCAACATTTTTGGTCGAGATGGAGAACTGAATATCTCCATACTTTGCAACAGCGGTTTAAATGGACTTCGGTAACGGAACCCCCTAAGCTAGATGATCTAGTTTTAATAAAAGAAGATAATATGTCTCCACTACAGTGGAAACGCGGGCGACTGATTAAGTTATTGCCCGGTAAAGACGGGATAGTTCGAGTCGCGGAAGTTAAGACTCAGAATGGTGTCCTAATGAGACCCATTTCTAAGTTATGTCGATTGCCTTTAGTTAGTTAGTAACCAAGCCGGGTCTTGGTTAGGCGGCGGGATGTTCGGGCATTGTATATTTTCTAATATGAGGGTAATCTGCAATATTCCGCGACGGAGCGCAGGCCACCGCCGCGCTCACAGACATCGGTAGACGCCATTGCGGACGGATGCAAAATTAACGGCGGACACGGTTTTTACTTCAAATATCAAGTTTTTTGACTTTTCTATTTTGTGTATGTGTATATGGTGTGTGTACGGCTGGCCAGCATAAATAAACTAATTTAACAAGTGTTACGGACTGAACCCAAGATCACACGCGGCGGATGACCCCTGCTGCAAACTCAAGGTGAGTGGATTCCTTTATATTGGGGAATTGCAATGCCTGACGTTGGTACCCGCTGAAGAACTAGGACCGGGCTCGTTTACCTGACTATCGAAGATTCCCAAACAAATACACTACCATGTTTGTAATGCACTGGGGAACAAATCTATACGGCAAAAAAATCATTAAGAAAAAAACGTGTGGTATATATGCACTCAGCCTGTTGTGCACTTGAGTTTTCAGATGATCTGTTTCCAATACACCTATTCATTGACATTGAATGAATGAGGAAAGAAAGCCTGATATATTCGCTATATAATACCATTATAGTTAAATAAAAAAGAGGATGTTCTTCTCCGTAAATGTTTATTAACTAAGTGGTATCCAAATCGCCTCTGCCTTATAAAGGGTTAATATGTCTCTTGCAATGTTTTACTTTTCAAGAGAGGCTGTTGTTTCATATTGAAACAAGTCATTTCATTACCACAGAACTGTTACAGAGGAACATTAAACATCTGCTATTTATTTACATTTTGACATTGTGATGTATTATTCTGAAATCATTGGATTGCTGATCATTTTAAGACTGTTTAAATTGCATTGCATCGTCATCAGTATTTATGATTCTTATTTTATTGTGAATTTACATTTTATTTGATTATTTTTACATGGTGGCTGGTTACTAAAATAAAAATAAAAAGTGAAGTTTTAAATCTTAGTTTTATTTCTAGATAAAGCACTTAATTTTACGAAATAAAACAATTAATTTAAGTATACAAAACAGAACCTAAAATCGTAACTTAATTTTTCTTAATACAGAACATAACTGTGCCATTCCAAGAGGCAACAAAAAGTAAGACGTTTAAAACACCTCAAAAATTTCATCTTATTTTCAACGAAAACTTCGCAAAAACACTATTGTGACATAGTTAAAATGGGTAAATAGGTAGTAGTTGAAAATCCTTCCATCCGTGGAGTGGAGATCCTTGGGGGAGGCCTTTGTCCAGCAGTGGACGTCTACAGGCTGATATGATGAAGTAGTAGTTAGATCAGATAAAAAAAAATCTGCACTTAAATCTACCTGAGAAGCATGAAACATGAAGCATGAAGTGCCCGTGGTGTATACCTACTGATTTAGTAGGTATACACCACGGGCACTTACAGTTTCATGCTTCTCAGGTACAGAAATTAGTTTTGCCTATATACTAATTGACCCAGATAAAAATAATTTAAATCCTAATTATATAATTATTTACGGGTCTTACACACGAATAAGTTTTTTTTTTTTTTTAAAAAAAAATAATTATATAATTATGAATACAAAGCGCGAAAGTCTAAAATTTAAATCCTGTCAAATTTTAAGGAGATGTGTCTACAGAATTCTTGCCTAGGTTAGTTAATATAGTCATAGCCTACAACATTAAAATTTGTAACCACACATAGTCGTAGTAATTAGTAAGTAGTCGATTTAAAGGTTTAAAGGCACCGCAAGTGGCAATATGCGTCATCTTGGCAGAGCCACGGCCTCTGATTTGAAATCTGACTATGCAGAAGAAATGTACCAAATACGTACCTTTAAGTAGGTACTCGAAAACTAATATTAGTACATACCTCAGCCGTTTAAAAGTTATAGGGGTCTATTTGGTGGCTCTGCCAAGATGACATCACGTTGGCAGAGCCACGCTATATCTCGAAAACAACAAAGATATCAAAATTCTGTAAGTGCAGAAGAAATTGTTAAATGAGCCTTAACTAAAAATGTTACTTCCGTTTCTTAGACAGGTTGGTATTCAACTTCATGTGCGATTTATAATCTTTTTTCTTCGAATATTCTCGCAAGGTTTTTAGTTCTTCCTTGTGATGCTCATCTGCCGTTCTAGTATTGTTGTATCTACTGATAGTCACTTTCTTCATGTCCTCGTAAACAGTGGGATAACACGCTATGGTGCTGTCAAAGTCGTCCTTTTCAAGCCGAAACAGCTCGCAGTTAGTGACGGCGACCGCTGACGTGCTCCTGAACCGCCGGTCCAGCACGATGGCTGTTTCTCCGAAGAAATCACCGTCTTCTAAATGGCACACTTCTAGGCCGGACTCGGAGTATATAGCCACAGTTCCTTTGTCTATGAAGTATATGCAGTTGCCTGCAAAAATTTAAACAAAATGAGCTAGGCCGTACATGGTACAGCAGCAGTAACCGAAGAAATGAAATGTCTGTCATTTCACGTCAAAAAGGTAAGAAAATCGTACGCGCTCCCTCACCAATGGTATTGATCTTGAAAATGATGTCTCCCGCGATGAAGATGTCTATCTCGAGCCTGAAACCGATCTGCAGGAGCAGCGGGCGCGGCAGTTGCTTGAGGAAGTCCACGTGGTTGACGAGCTCGCGCCGCGTGTGTATGATGATGTCCTCTTTGAGCTGGCCCGGCACGCACGCGATCATGCGATTCTCCTGCGATTGAACCAATACGTCATCAGCGTGTCCTTAATCGACTTCTGGCACTGCTTTACTATTTAAGAAGGCAACGAGGTTGGAGTGGAGAAAAGGGGGCGCTGAGGAATTTTTTTTTGAAAATATTTCAGCGAAGCACCCTGAAGGTTAGGTTTGTTAGGTTACTGATGACCCTTGGAGCGAGAGAAGCGAGCGACAGTAGCTGGAAGGAGGTATTAAGGAAGAGCGATGTGTGTCATAGGGTAATATTCATTGCGCCCCCTTTTGTCCACATTGACCTCGTGGGTTCAAATCCCACTGAGGACATTTCGTCTACAATAAAACTCTGGTTACCCCCCAGGCTTAGAAAACCTATCCTTACATTACATCTATACTAATAAAAGAGGTAAAAACTAGTGGATAATTTGCACGCTAACTTAACAGCGGGTGTAAAATACACCTAACGCCATCTATTGACAAAACTAAGAACTATTAAAACTAAGAAACTGTCGCGGGGCATCGGCTAGTACACAATATAAAACAAAGTCGCTTCCCGCATCTGTCTGTAACCTTAGATCTTTTAAACTACGCAACGGATTTTGATGCGGTTTTCACTATAATTCAGATAATTTCTTCTGGATGGTTTATAGGTAGGTACTTATCGTATATAGTAAAGTAAAAAGTTTACATTACAAACTCGAGACGCGTGGTTGAGATAGTAAGGGCACTGCCTGCCTACCACAAAAAAGTTTGACTGGAAGCGTATAGCGTAGAACTGAACTATCTTCTCCTTCAGTCTCGGCGGAAGCTTCCTGTGGTCCATCCAGTTGTACACTTGCTTGGCCATCATGGTGTACTTGGCTTGAGCTGACTCCGAGCCGAACAGGGCGATCGTGTATTTCAAGCTACAGTGTAGCACCATGAACTGCAATTGTGGTGATTATATCTGTGAGTTACTTTTCTGCAGCATTATTTTTATATACCTAGTTTGTAATTAGTCTGTAAGTACATGGTAAGTAGGTACCCCAAAAAGCAAATAAATCCTACTAATATAAAGGCGAAAGTTTGTAAGGATAGATAATAGCTTAAGATATTGTTAGATTAGCATACAGTGTCTGCAATCCGCGACGGAGCTAGGATTTACCGGTAAACCCAAGTGATGGTGGTGAAAGTCTCGAATGTACTTTATTCGTCGCCGGTAGGTTAGGTTTACTGTGACTAGTAAACTCGAAATTTGTAAGGATGTTTTGGATGTTTGTTACTCTTTCACGCAAAAACTACGGAACAAATTTTGCTGAAACTTAACAGTAGGTAATATAGATTACAAGTACTTACATAAGAGTAACACATAGGTACATAACTCGGGAAAAGCAGTTTCCGCGGAAAATCTTTTCTATATACACGGACGAAGTCCCGGGAATCAGCTAGTCTTAATCTTCGGTTCGGGCTTTAACAGTACATAACAGATACAAAGCCAAAGTATTTGTATCAGAGCTGACAACTCGCTTACACATCGTCCGCTGGTTCTAGACCCTGAGGTTCTAACCTTGCAATTATGGACAGAAATTTCTCAAGTGACTAAACAACTACCGAGAGTTTGTTTTTTATTCCACCCCCAAAGAGTTGAAATTTCACTTGGACGAAGTCAGCAGCAACAGCTAATAAATTATAAATGGTACCTTAGCTATAGTCCAAGCCGTAATGAACAAATGCTCATAGCATCTATCTTGTTCCATGACACTTACATTCACGCTAGATCGTAACATAATAACTGCAAAATAAATAAAAAAGAAAAAAAATATAAGGTTCTCGAGTGGCGACCACGTATCGGAAGACGCAGTGTAGGCAGCCTAGGCCTCCCACGAGGTGGACCGACGATCTGTTGAAGGTCGCGGGACCCAGCTGGATGAGGTTAGCGCAGGACCGGTCGTCGTGGAGATCATTGGGGGAGGCCTTTGTCCAGCAGGTCTACAGGATGATATGATGATGATGATGATGATGAAATATAAAACAAATACTTACTCAATAGTAAGTTTTTAGATCCTGACATTCATAATGCGTCCTGCCAGTCATGACCTACGGCGCAGAAATTTGGACACTGAGGGTGGGCCTGATTAATAAGTTTAAGGTCGCTCAGCGAGCTGCGGAGACGGCTATGCTCGGGGTTTGTTTGAAGGATATGATCCGTAACGAGGAGATCCAACGGAGAACTAAGGAGAACGATATAGACGAAAGGATTAACAAGCTCAAGTGGCAATAACCAGGTCACATCTGTCGCAGAGTCGAAGGCCGTTTTGGCAGACGAGTTGATGGAATGGAGACCGCGGACCGGTACGCTGAAGCTCCCGAACGGTGAAGGAAAACATCGTGAGGAAACATGCATACGCCGAAGAAGGAATTCTTAGGCTCATTTGAAGTCCACCAACCTACCGGCAGTGGGCTAGCTTGGTGGAGTTTATGGCCCTAACGCCCTCGTTGAGAGGGCAGGCAGTGGCGTTATTGTTAGGTTGTTGATTTGCTTAGTTATTTTGCTATATCGTATCTTGACTTATTTTCTTACCAGCTCTATCCAAACTGTACAAGAAGCGAACGGTCGTCGAAGTTGAGTTCCATATCTTTTTCAAACTCATCCAAGTACAAGACCGCTTTGGCCTCGCGCCCATGTAGGAGGCCTCCATCATGTAGTTCATCGCGTATTGCATGAATATATTCCAACTCAGGTAAGTTATTACATAAACTACACTTTCTATGCCTGTTTTTGTAATTATCTGACGAAAAAATATTCGGTTCATTTTTTCTAAATAATACAATTACAGATCTCATTAGATCTGGTTTTAATAGAACTTACCCCAACTTTATGCGCCATTATATTGTGGAGATATCTCACAAGCGTTGGTACTCTTAATACTTTTACTAATAATAATAACATATAAACAACCACGTTGTCATGTTCGTTGTAAAAGATCAATCCTATCGTTGATGCCAAGTCAACAATCAGCCAGGTCCTGATGTATTTGTAGAGGATCTTGCCGGATTCCATGACGACGTGTTGCGAAGGGTGGCCTTCCACGTAACCGGTGAATAAGTTGAGAAATATGTTCACCACATATATTGCGTCTACCATTGTTAATGGTATCCTATAGATATCCTGGAAATGAGAATTATATGTTGATGTCCTCTTCATTTCAACGGTACCTATTACCCACCACTTGACTCATCGAGTCTTTTCTAAAGCGTTTTTTTAAGTCGCTTTCTTGTCTGTTTGTGTACTCGGTACAAATTTTGCAATCGATTTTAAACAAACTTTTCAATGAGATAGAGACTTCTAACTCAGACATGGATGAGAATGTAATATCTCGCAGAAAGCAGAAAATAATTTTATACCTATCTATATACAAATATTATGTTTTTAATAATTAGTAATTTAGCTATGAAATACTTGTACAAAAAGCCTAGGTAGGTCACAGCACATGAACATAGGTAATTTCTTACCCTATAGGGGGTAACGCTAATTAAAAGTCTCATTTTAAATAATAAATATCTTGTTAAGGGTCATACCTGTTCCTTAGGCCTGTATTCGCATAGGTACACAGCAATCACACCATTGCAGATTACCAAGCTGAAGACAGTGAGCATCTCTAACCTGTACCTCAACTTGCTAAACGGGTGTATGGAAAAGGGATAGAAGTGGTATTGGTGGTACTTATCCGCAGTCAGAGCTGCGAACGATCTGAAAGGAAAAGGAAGGAAAAGAAAAATGGAAAAATAACCGCTACGCCGTCGATCAGTTGGTAGGTTACAAGAATGATGTCATTAACATCATCATAAAATAGCTGATTTGAGCCAAGTTGTTTTACAATGTGCATTAGTAATAGTATGGACCTTACTTGTACATATACCGCGCTCTTTTATCCCCATTTTCAAGCGCTACTAGATCTAAAATAAACTTTCTAACTTTTGAGCACTTGATGACGTATTCAGTCAGCTCATTGCGGGGGATCTTGCATGGATGGTCTTCGAAGTACTCGTGCGACAAATCGTTAGTTCTCTTCTTTTTCTTGGACATAGTTTATAAAAAAAAAGAATTTATATTTGTGATTAGTGATTACGATGATGTTTTGTAAAAATATGGAAAGAACCCTTCACAAATTGGTAGATAGCAGAGTAGTGAAGATAAATACTTTTTGAGAAATGTTTTAAGGTTGTCAAATTCAATGAAGATTTGGACGAAATAGTTTTTGTTTAAAATACTTTTCAATAGATGATATTAGAGCATTTAACTCATAGATTTAGAATGTAAGCGAAAACTTTTAAGTCAATGATTTAGCTAGATGAGACATAACACGATATAGGTACCACATCCAGCAAGAACAGTGCACGATCGGGTCAATCAACATACTTGAATTCATATGTATTATTCGCTCCTGTAATAGATACCTACCAGATGTATAATCAATCATGCTAACTACATAGGAGTGACACGCCTGTGACCTATAATAATAAGACCTCAAGCAGCCGACTCTTTAGCTATAATGGCCAATTTAGGAAACAAGTCCTTCAGATTCAGAAAAGAGACAGTGGGCGGACCCTTTATGTTTTCCTTTATTCTGTGAAAGTAGAAGCTATTTCTACAGCGACTGGAAACGCGAAAATACTATGGTTCTGAGATTGCTAACTGTTGGCTGAGCTGATACCCGGAATAATGAAAAGTTGATTGCTCGCGAGACCACATTATTTTTTACGATCTTGAAGCGCGGTTTAAATAACGTCGTCCACTTTTTACATAGCATTTACCTAATGCCCCACAATCATCTGCCTATTTGCTTCTCAATATAAATTTTAATAATTTCTCGTAATAAAACTCCATAAACTTTATAAAATAATATTTAATAAGTACATATAAGTAAGTATAAAATAAGTTAGTTACATAATATTAATGAAGTCGTAATCAGCCGTCTTTCACCAGTTTCCACTGCAGTATTGTCTTGTTTCTTCTCCATACATTTACGCAATGTTTAGAACAAAAAGTGGCGCTTAGGACAACATCTTCTGTGTTGTCGATTAAAATTATTTTTCTGAAATTAAAAAGGCATATTTTTATTTACATAGGTGGACGGATAATAAATTAGAAACAGGGCAAGATTTTCATACAATCGAGGTCTGTTTGAAGCCATGGGTCTCCGTGAAGGATGATCGGGGCGTGATCTGATGACGGTCATCGAGAGAGTAGATGGAGGACTTTTAGATCGTTATAGATATCCAACTGATCAGATGAGCCGTTTGGAAGCAGCATCGTCATGATTCCTTGACTTAAAAATTCGTTTTTTAAGTCAAGGAATCATTTCATACATTTTTATGTCATTTTGCGTGTTTTTTTCTTCATAACGATGCTGCTTCCAGACGGCTCATCTGATCAGTTGGATATCTATAACGATCAAAAAGTCCTCAATCTACTCTCTCGATGACCGTCATCATATCATGCACCGATCTAGTCTTCACGGAGAACCATAGCTTCAAAGTGACCTCGATTGTATGAAAATCTTGCCCTGTTTCTAATTATCCATCCACCTATGTACTTAGTTCTTAGGTCCGAAGCCGAAGGTTTTGACCAATTTTACGTACAGTGAGCTGCGGAAAGACTTTCACAGCTTTATTTATTACAGTGTTTTTCTTACCAAGAATTTTGGCTAAGTGCCTAACTAATGTACTTCAAATACTCTCAACTAAGTACTATTACTAATTGACTACAAGCTACGCTACATGCTCGAAACAATCTACATTTAAATAATTTTACTTACCCAACACAAAAATCATAAAACACGTAGTCGAATATAGGTTTTTTGCAATCGATATTATCACATCTCGATATAGGTCCATTGCTTAGACCTTCTCTTAAGAATCTTGGTAAAAATGCAAAATATTCATTTACTATGTCAGCTGCAACAAAGTGGTCTTTGTTTCTAGTTTTTCTAGTAAGATTATTATAATCAAAATCATCTTTTCCTAAACCATTTGGCGCTACATTGTTACCATTCAAATCTACTATTTCATTCGCATTCCCATTATCAATATTGAATTCTCCGAAATGTTCTTCAAGATTTTCGATATTATTGTTATTTTTAAAATCAACTTGTCTATTTTTAGTTGAGTAAATACTAAAACTTTCTGTAGATAATCTTTTGGCAGCATCAGAAATGATTTTGTAAAGAAGTCTTCTGCAGTGTTCAAAAAGGCTCGGCGGGGAACCACAAATGTCTGTTTCTAGTATATTACTGTATTGTGGCGGACAATGGAGTTCAAAACGTCTGCCGTTTGAGTTTATTTTTATCTTTAAATGGCATCGAGTGTTGTTTGAAATATTGTGTTGATATTTTGTAATGCTTAAGCACCTGTAAAACGGAAAATATTTTTATAACATATTTGCTCGTAAAGGGTCACTTATTTTACTAATTTCAATATCGTTTTGTATCTCATTACGCACTTGTGCGGTAATGTAAAGTAAAACGCACAGTTTATCAAGATGCTCCGTCTAAAAACGAACGATTAGCAACAGTACATTACTGCCGCGGCCCGCAACAGAGGCATTGATGGATGAGCGTGTGAATGTGAGTCCATCAATGCCTGGTTGAAGCCAAGGCTTGTATAGTGCTTTTCTCAAATAATGCGCGGAAATCCATAAAAATATCAAGTTTTATTAAAATTGTGAACCGTCTGAACTGAACGATCACGACTTAGGGTTGTCACAATACTTTGGGACATATCTCCGGAACGGCTAGTGCTAGAACCATGTTCATGTACTCAAATGAAAGGTCTCGACGAGATCTATCTGAATATAATATAAAAAAAAACACCCTGTATATTCATATAAAATTGTATATACAGGGTGTTTTTATTTTATATTATATTCAACTAGATCTCGTCGAGACCTTTCATTTGAGTACAAACACGAGGGGTCTAGCACTAGCCGTTCCGGAGATATGGCCAAATGAAAAAAAAAACACTCTTTTGGCCATATCTCCGGAACGGCTGGTGCTAGACCCTTGTTCATGGTACACAAATGAAAGGGCTCGACGAGATCTATCTGAATATAATATAAAAAGAACACCCTGTATATATAATTTTTTATTAAACAATTTCCGCGCATTATTTGAGAAAAGTGCTAGACAAGCCTGCAATCAATGTAATTTCATGCGCTTTTTCTTTTCGCTGTATTGTTTTTATTTGAAAATGTCGTCTAGTAGTGATTATAACTGCTTTAATAAGTAATTAAACATTTATTAGTTTTCCGAGTTTTATTTATTTCCTCGCAAATATGTTATAAAACGTCGTATGACATACGTGCGCTTTGAAAATTACAGCCTCTGCTTTCTTAAGGCCCTCGCCTACGGCTCGGGCTAGCAATATCGCCTTGGCTGTAATTTTCAACTTACCGCACTTATATCATAATGTACTATTATCGATTAAGTACATCCTATAAGCATGATTCTTTAAAATAATTGAGTATCTGATGCATACAGCATAGCGAGCAGGAATTAATTCCGGAAAAAAGTTTCCGCGAGCCTAATAATGACAAAATTAATATCTGGTCCAAGGAGGTAACTCAGTACTTAGGACGAAACGTTATCAATTATCATGCCCAACCTTATGCCCATATTAAGTAAGTAGTTAAAAACTGTACTTTAATTTTTCATCTTTAAACTCTTGAAGGAAACTGAGAGCAAAAACTTACATACGACTCTAATAAGGGTATCTACTACTCCCTTAGACGGGGGCGCAGGCGCCACCAAAAAGTTCGTAGCTTCATCATTACACTTACCCAATGTTCAGGCTTCTGGTTTGCTGATCTCGGAACATGTGATACCACAGCGCATAAGGTATTGCCTTCAGGCTCATGTTTCTCCAAAATCTGAATTCGCAGTGATGGTAGTTGTAAACCGGTCTTTGAGGCAGCCATTGCAGGTTGTTGTCTGTATCAAAAAGAAAAAAGTTACAAGAATGATCAATTTTCTCTACTTTTGGACCCCGGTTGGAGCTAAAAATTGAACACTGCAATTCGCAGATCAAAAACCATGCCATTAGTTTACGATACTTATTTACTACTAGCTTATGCCCCGCGACTTCGTTCGCATTAAAAAGTATCGTACCTATATGTTATTAACTTGCTCGCGGCATGTAAATTTGATTTGTAATTTTTTGTTTCCATACTTACCTTAATATCCCTTTTAACCCTTTTAGGGTTGGAATTTTAAAAATCCAAGTACACCAGTTTTTAATTCAGACCACTTGCTTTCAAACAAAAAAAAAACCGGTTCAAATCGACCCGTTTCAGCGTGATGCGAGCACAAAAAGACAAACAGACGACATGAGATTTTTGAAAAGTGTTTTGGGGCCAGATAAGCTTAAATAACGTATTCCAAAAGTTTTTTTAAATCCCTTCAATGTACAGATTTACTCCCGTTTACGATTTTATAAGTAGTAGTATAGATATAGATATAATATGTCGACAATCGGCTTGATCGAAAAACGGCCCTACAGACATTTTGAGATAATTTGTTTTAGATGATCAATTTCACCTAAATCCCGAGTAGGACCTAAGCTTAAATAAAACTCAGAATATGACTACAAGTCGTCGAAACAATACAATTATTAAAATAATATTAGATAGTAATAATTACAATAAATTCATAGTCTTCAACTTCTTAACTTCCAAAAAAATAAAACTGACTGAATAAAAATTTTGAGTTTGAACAATGAGATTTACAAGTGCCGTCGCATAATAAACCGTGGTTCAGTATTAGCTTCCCCGCCCTATTTGCCAGTTAACGGTCGTAAACCGAAGGAAGACACCGTATGTTTAGTGGAAGCGGAGTTAAACAGCAGTTTGACGTCCCCGATAACAAACTGGTCGTTATAAATCAAGATTTACGCTTCCTCATTGATTGGGTGACCTATTTTAGCTTGTGCTTGTTACACAATGAGAGTGCTTACATTATTTATTTATCGTATGGCATTCATTTTATAGCACTGGACTAGCGTGGTGGACCCATGCGCCCTTGTTGCGAGGGTAGACCTGTGCCCAGCAGTGGGGACATATTGTTGATGATGATGATGTATTTTATGAGCCGTAAGGTCCAGAAGCAAAGGCACTGTTACACTCGACACGATAGGCCTCCGATGCCATTGATATTGACACGAAGCTACTCAAAATGGGCCGGTGGAGGCCGTACGTTGACCTAAGAGTATTAGTGCTTGACTACTATTGGTCCTACGTATTAAGTCTAGCTCTCAAATAACTATAATTATTTGTCTTCTAGTGGTCATCCTCAGTTGAACGAGGCCACCCTTTTAACACGGTAAGTGTTATTATGTTGCCCACATAGAGTTAGCTACCTTTACAGAACATTATGGTTGGCCATCACAGAAGTCTATCATATGATCATGTCAAGTTTGCACAGTCTAAAATTAATCTTAATGTAACATGTCAAAGTCCATTTTAAGTTATGCAATGTGAATTAAATAAACCATCAATTACCACAAACCGATAGATAGCGCAGCGATCTTAACTCCGCCATCCTTAACGGCAGTTCCCTGAGCTCATTCTCATCCAATATCAGGAACTTCAACCCCCCCACTTCCCCGATCTCTTCCGGGATGTGACGCAATCGATTCCCGCTGACATCTAAACACTTGAGACATCGCAACTTTGATATCTCCCTCGGCAACTCTGTAATGTCATTGCCACTCAAGTATAAACTCTCTAGGTGATCTAATTTGACAATGTCGCTCGGTATGCGGGTTATTAGGTTCTCCTTTAAGTAAATGTCGGTAATTTCGGATTCTTCTCCAGTTAGTCGCTGAATGGGGAAATCGGTGAAACCCCGGTAGTTCCAGTGGAGAACGGTTGATGGTAAGATTTCTTTATCCATTGCGGAGATCGTTAGATTTTGTGCTAGTTGCTAGTTTTATTCTTCACAAGAACGAAAGTCACTTCTAGTAACTTTATTAAAAGAAATCATCCATCACTATTGCAAACACTGCAAAACACACAAATTATAAACACTGGTAAACTTTTTCAATTACAAAATTTGTGATTTACATAATCATCTTTATTCTGGTATTTTTTTGCATTGCCCGCAGGATTTAAATTAATGTTTTTTGCCGTACTGATAACAAAACCAAATGTCTAACACAACAGATTAAAAAGCGTGCTTTAAAATGTCAAATGAAAAGACGAGCTTTCCTGATTCCCGCGTCAACAAGACTGCATCCCGAACGCGCCAGCATAGTGTGAATTATTTTTAAAACTATAGCAAGGTCTTAGCTTCACAATAATTTCCATTTAAATTAGATTGATGATGTATGATGCTTGAACTATTAAAAATAATAAGTGCACTCTATTTTAAGTAGAAAACATTTAATGGGTACCTTTTACCTACACACCTTATATTTTTAGAATATATTAGGTACGAAAAGTACTTATAAATATGTAGTGTCAATTCAAATTTTATAAGAATTGGTAATCCCTATAACGTGAATGAATCTTTTAATAGAAATTGTAGTTTTCTTATTTTCAACCAAGTATGTTATTATAAATCTAAAACTAATCTACAAATAAATAAATAAACTAAACCTAAACCTAAAAAAAAACTTTCCTAAAGGTAGAAGATCTCCTCCAACTCCGCCGAATTTCCAATGGTGCCTAAAATGCTCGCGGCGTTACCCCTCTGAATCTCCACACTGATGCGGCGAACGAAGAAAGCCCTGGCTCGTGAGTCACCCGATTTTTCTTTTAGACTATGCCCGATAATTTTCGCGAAGGCGATAGCCTCGGGTAGTATGTTATTCATAATTTATTGCATAAAATGTTTCTTACACAGTTTTGTGAAACAGAATTATGCAACATTCAGCTGTTTCATTCTTATGTTGAATGTGACATAGTATTTACAAAACCAAAGCACTCTAAAGTAATTTTGTACTCTATTTCTGAGTCAGTATACAGGTAACCAATATGGCAGTTAATTATGTAATTTTTATGACAATAAATTGATTTAAGAAAAATTAAGTAATATAATTATTAAGTCGACCAAAACCCATATTATAAATTTGGATCTTACTTTGGAGTTAATTTAAGACAACACATGTTAATCAAAAATGCTCTATAGTGTATTCAATACTCTATTTTTCGAACGATGTTGCCTCGATGATACTTAGATATCTCTACCTTAGTCCGTTCCTATACTCAGTGTAAAAACCAGAATACCTAGTTAGGTTATTAACCTGACCTGAACCATAAACACTAACTTTCCCAGGAATATTGCCATTCGTCGAATACTTACTGTGTCCAGAAATTCATGTGAAGTAAAAATATGCTTTTTCTCGGCACGGACCGATATTTTCAAGTGCGTTATTCCTCAGTGTTGTGTCAGACTTTGGCACCGGTCCAGATGGGCCACGTCGGTGGAGGCGGGTCGAGGACACCTGCGGCTTGTCGTGCCATTTCACATTCATAAACAATAATACACGACACGGCTGTTCAGATTAAAAGTCTGAGTTGAAAATGCGGAATGTCCAATCGATGGTACGGTCGGCCTCAGCAATTATTATTATTTCATTTATTTCAGATTAACAATCCATAGTTTGTTAGTAGGTAATAGACAAATAAATAATGTTAGTACCTATAAGTAGTAAATACTTTATTATATAGTATTGTGATAAGATCATTCTTCATTTAACGTTAAATATTTTGGCTCTGGACCCTACTTAACAAAACAAGGTTCTGGTCCGCCCTATAATGGGCAGTGGCCCGTAGGTACTATGGTGATATGATAAGGTCTAGTTGTGTGTTGTAATTGTGTACGTCAAATAAATTCTATTCTATTCTAAGGATAATGCAATGCAATGCAATGCAATGCCGTCACTATTACCATTCAGTTATATTGGTACAGTCGATCAAAAAAATGATCTACCACTCTTAGACGTCTCATTGCGCGATACGCGAGAATTATTCCTATATATACGCGATCTGTTTGATGGTGTCGAACAATTGATATTTTATTAATATAGGTGTTAGTTTGATTTGGTAAATGAAACAAAAGTAAGATGTTTCTTAAAATTTATTGATTGGAAATAGATTTTATTTGCACTTAGCCAAACATTTACGTATGTGTAAGTATAGAAAAGGTAAAGAAGTGGGTACAAAATATATCTAATAGGGTGGTGCCGCTAGAGATCCCTTATACTTAAAATTTTTATATATTTTACATATCAGACTCATTGCTTTAGTAAGTATATTTAGAATCAGACTTTCAAGTAGGTGAGATACATAGTTTAAAATAAAGCGTTTTGTTTGTAAAATTGCGTCTTTATAAAGCTTCGCTCTTCGATCAGTGACTTCATTTAAAATTTTCTAATTATGGTTTAAAACTCAGCACCTGAGTTCAGTTTGCCTTGTCTGTAGACGCAACTTTATAAAAGAGGTAAAAGATGTCGTTTAAAAAGACTATTTCTAGCAAATGTCTTAATACTAGATATATTCTTATACTCTACCTACACACATCTAATCAAATTTTTCATATAATCTTGATCAAACGAAAATAAAGATATCACACTTCATTCACATTTCTCGCTCACTCGCAATTCACTTTGGTGACCATCAGCTGAATATTGATATCAATCAAGCATTTATTCAACAAATTACGATACGATTATGATTTCACTTCATCCAGTCTTTCATTAATCTCCACTCAGCAGTACCTAAACACATAAAAAGGACAGAAATATTAAAATAACATACTGGATTTCTAAAATAATTATACCTTAGATTACATCCGGTTACAAGGAATATTGTCAAAAACAGGAGGTAGTACAGCCTACATCACTATTTATTTTATAATTAAGAATTTTTCCAAAATACATCATCCCAATAAACCGAAATATTCTCAACTAAAACCTTCAAATTGACAAAACACATCGAAATCTTTTACATACAAACCTTTATCTATTTTCTTTTAATTTAAATAGGTATAATTTAAAAAGTGGGCCTTTATGGAAACGTTGCAATGCTCTGGTATTTATTTGCTCTGGTATCTAGTATTTTAACAGAATAATCTGCAACTAACAAACTGCAAACTTCATTTCACTGTATTTTACCGTTCCTTCTGTATTTTTCTGTCATGTACTTGGTCATGTCTAATCAGTGTGGCTGTGATCAAAACGGCAAGAGACTTAGTCAGATGGACTTGGAGACATTCGCCGCTTTTAAATTACAAGTATTCAACCATCCGTACCATCACAATTACAAATACATCAAGCGTAGACTATTATGGGAAGAAAGTTAATTCCCCTAAGCCCTTTTAGACACGCGAGTCGTGTTCTAGCACACCGACTAAAAAATCGCTTCATTATCAAAAATGTATGAAAACGTAGCCCGAATTAGGCGTATCCCAGACAAACGCGGCCTGCGATGGCGGGCTACCGCCAGCCGCAGCTTCAATATGAAAACGCAGGCCGCGCGTGTCTGAAGTCTCACATACATTGCGTATGGAATACAACAGGCCGCCACCGCCACCGCAGGCCGCATGTCTGTGATACGCTTTATACTAGTTGCATTCCGCCTCCGCATAAACGCAGTCTTTGAGAATTTGGGGCAAATGAAAAGGGTGTAAGAATGAATTCGCCAATTTTATCAATATCCTAAAATCTACGTATGATCCTAACACGGCGTCCTCTTCCATCGCCCTCGTCGTCACTATCTACAGAGGGCTGTCGGTGCCTCAACATCAGGGCTTGCACTTCAGGGTTCAGAGGCAGGGCTGGGAAAGAAGAGCGACGCACCATGGGCAGTGGGCGACCTCCTGGGGAGAGAGACTGGTGTTAACATGTGGATAGATAGGGCGTGGCATTATCAAGACTATGTTAGTTCAGGGAAAGAATTTCCGAAGGATAACGCAGGGGCTGCAGTAAACGTGCATATTTGACGTTTATAAGTCGTGGATGAAAATTGTTCATAGGTAATAAAATAAAACAGTCTGTTACAATACGATTTCCTGTCTTGTTGACAGTACTTTTTATAGGTAGTATCATAGTAATAGTACTTACCTACAACATTTAGTATTAAGTACATACATACACATCTTCACGCTATGTCCCTGGCGGGGTAGGCAGAAAGAACGGAGCGCCAATGACTTTATATCAATCTACAGCCTATTAATATGTCCCCACTGCTGGGGCTCAGACCTACCCTATCAACGAGGGCCTTCGAGCTATAGTTCATCACGCTTGCCCAGTGCTGGTTGGTGGACTTCTCATGCGCCTAAGATTTTTTCCTTACGATGTTTTCCTTCACCGTTTGGAAGTTTCCAGAAAAAACACATTCATACATGGCCCAGCCGTGGATCGAACTTCGGACCTTTCGATTTCGGACCACGTCTTATTCCCGAAGTCACTGACGCTTTGGAGTTACGATTATTTATAATATAATTTTTGATAAAAAACAACATTTAGAGGTAGGTATACGGATTTCAGAAGCATGTTTCGCGTATTTACCACATCTATTTCAAATATTGTAGGCAACAATAATGAGTCCGTATGCCTTTGATTAATCATCTGGAAGGTAATCATTATGATCAATCGACTGTGAACCCAAATGACAAGCGACAGTGGCAAATATGAAAAATACAACAGTCGATATAGGTAGCTAAGGTGATATTATAATAATACATGATAATACAATGATACCAAATATCTATCTATACGCCGGTTGAAAATGCATAAAAGAATTTTAAGAAAAGTTTTAGGTTATATTTTGACTAATAACTATGCACGTAACCAATGAATTTCATGAATGAAAATGACTTTTTAATAATTATACAATATCAAAACGACTAATAGTAGATCGTAGTCTACGAGGGAAAATATTCTATACTTACTTCGTGCAAGGCGTTATTTTTATTAATTGAATTATACTTATTTCAGCAAAAGTAAGTTATGAATTTATGATAATAAGTTAAACTTAGTTAATCAATAACGAACACATGCATATTGTTACTGTTTTGAATAATTAAGCTTTATAATATGGTTCCTTAACGATACTTTACTTAGGTAGGTACTAGAATTTAGGGACGATTATCTTACGAGAATAATTTATGTTTAAAAAACGTGTTACTAGTCTAAGTAAAATCATAATAGTTACCTAAATGTGCTCTACTTTAATGTGTTATTAACATTTCTAATATGCAACGTGGAAGTATGTACTTGAAGCGGCTTTAAATTCTAAAACAAAAGAGTGCTATACTTTCTAACTACACAACAGATTGAAACATTAATTACCTGAAAAACGTTTTCAGTCGTCAGACAGACCTTGTTTTGAAACAGAGAATTGGAAACAATGATAGGACAGACAGATAACATTATTGAAAATTGGAAAGTCGTAAACATTTATCATTCAAATGAAATTTCAAAACATATAGAATCAATTTGAAAGTGAAAGGACTGGCACAAAGCTTATTTTAGAGTTTGCTAATACCTACCACACTCAGAGTCCCAAACGTTTATACGAACATATTGGCAACAATATTCAACAAACAAACTTCAACCTCTGAACTATTAAAGGAGCTACATTTAATATTAATGCTTTTGCAATAGGTATATGTAGCGGCAAATTTTTGTAGCCTACTTAAAATAAATATTTAAGTATTCATACACTATTAAGCAGATATATTTTTACCCTTTTTATTATAGTTATTAACTCCGTGAAAATAACATTTTTTACGATTTCGGTAATCCTTCTGACTGACTTCATTTTGACATTGGCGACAATGAGTGTAGCAATATTACATATAATTTTGAAGAACATTAATAAACGTAAATGGAACATATTACAGTTTAAACATACCAAAGAGTTTCGCAACAGATTGCCTCTTCACCAGTTTCGGTTCGTTAGAAGCCGTATCGCCGATCGATGCCGGCGCTGAGCCTTCCATCAGAGTTTTCCTGTCACTCAAATAAGAATTAGTTGAGTCGCCTCTAGTTATATTTTTACTTTGACGGCGACTCTTCTTATCTTCATCGGAATTGTTAGAAGATTCTGCGATCTGGAACAACTGGAACCCAAACCTGCTAGTTTCTCTGCGAAGAGTCTTTTTATTTGCAAACTCTGCAAGCGATTGTCTTCTTTCTCCGTCTGGATTCAGCTTCCTTCTAGCTCTCTCTTCCTCCTTTACTTTGATTACATCCAATACAGCATTTATTGCCAATACAACAAGAAACACAGTAATTCCTATTACTGTGATAGCATTGTTCCCTGTTTCCATACTCGTATCTTCTTGTTTAGTTATAGGTTCCTTCCACTTGACGGTTGGTTTTTCTGTAAATACCTCTAAAATGCTACAAGCATTTTTGAAATATAATGGAATGAATTTTGCTTTTACTTCACGTTTTATTTTTTGAGTATCGTTGTGTTGAATAGCTGCAGCTTGTAATTGAAGCTCTGGCTGAACTGTGACTTGATTTTCAATATCATCTTTACTAACACTTTCTTTCATGAACCACATATGAACACTGTACAGGCAGTAAATGACCACGGAGAGTATGAAAAGCAAGATCTTACGTTCGTCCATGTTTACATCGCAAAAGCACTGGTTTGTTTTGACAGGGAACCGGGCGTGCGTGTATTTCTATTCGCGTACCGAACGATTGGCTTCACAATCCTCAAAGCTTGCATTTGATTTACGGATTTTTTAGTTTTTTGTTGGTTATTTTAGTAGTATATTTAAGAATTATCCGCAGCGATGGACTGTTTTGTGTCGGGTTTTGTTTCATGTGAGGTAACTGTTCCCCTTTGCGCATGTGCGGGGTTTCAGTTGGCTGGGTCGTCAGGGCCAGTCTTGCTTGTAGAGGCTACCGTACAGTCAAACCTCCTCGCAAAGTGAAGCCTATTTCATTCGTGTAAGGTGCAGTGTAGCGTTTATGTTATTTTACCCACACAATGACAAATCGAACTTTTGACAGTTGCTGTGAAAATAATCGGTATCGTTTTTTCTGTTTAGGTAGGAGTGGAAATGGTATAAAATTATTTAATATCTGTGTCTGGCGTGCTTGGTTGTATCTTTCCGTTATCATATTCAATTTAGTGCATAGATATGGCTTGCATTTATTCAATTATGAATATGGACTCAATCTGTTTATGGATCAATACTTAATTAGTGTGATATAGCCGTACTTGTGCAGCGTTAACTTAATTAGAAACATATTCCGTAGCAGTACATTTAATAATTGTATATAACGTGATTCTGTAGGTATTGATTTTGAAAGTAATCCCTTTAAAAACTAGTAGTTCCGTGAGAACAGTAGACCTCGCCAGCCCTTATAAACCAAACCTAAAAGAAACCAACAAAAGTCAACTTTGGAAACAGAAAAAGTACCTACTAAAGTGACAAAAATTAGCACTTTAAAGCTTAATATTTCGCAAACGGATCCCTGAATCGAAAAATGTTTATCACACACCCGCGATATTTTTGAAAGACCCATCCAACGATACCCCACACCATGGATATCACGCGGAAAAAAATAATTTTCCATTTTACGTATGCTGTTCTATGAACATAATTTATTTTTTCAACTTTCTTAAGTCGATCCACTATTACTCAAAAACTAATAGAACCTACTTAGCCGTAATAGTTTTCCTTGTAACTACGGTATATATGCTACTGCCATGAATTTTTTCACATTTCCAGAAGCAACCGTTTAGCTGGCAGGGGGGGGGGGACACGTGACTCTAACAAAAATTACCGCTTTAAAGCTTAATATTTCGCCAACGGATCCCTAAATCGAAAAAATGGTATTCACACACCAGCAATATTTTTGAAAGACCTATCCAACGATATCCCACACTATGGGATTCACAAGAAAAAAAAAGTTCACTCCCACTTTGCGAGTATGGTAGGTACTCTAAAAAAAATGTTTTTCAAAATTTTATTCTACTCATTTTGTAGGTTTAATTAATTTACACATATGCCAAATTTTCGTCAAAATCGGTTGAAAAATGCGACCTGTAGAGAATTACAGACAGACAGACAGACAGACAGACAGCCGGACAAGAGCATTTTTGGCCAGTCTCGAAACGTAGACGCTTCGCTCGCTCGGTCAATAAGAGTTGCTACTGTGATTGGCCGGGCAACGTTGGTTAAAAAACACATAGTGGTTAAAATTATCAAGTTTGGTTACATGAAACACGACTTTAATGTTTTACATATTAAGATAATGACCTGTTTCATATTATGTGCTGAGAAAATCAAAACTTTGTGCCCACATTTAAAAAATCACCCACCTGAGTCGGGAGTCGAACCTGACAAAATGTGAAAAAAAAACACCATGTTACCTACCAATCAAAAGTCTTAATTTAAAGGAAGATCATGCTGCTGTCATCGATATTTAGGGTAATCCAGGGACATCCGTTTGGTTTACCCTGGATATTATCGTAGGTATCACTAAAACCTACCCAACTAAACAAGTCCCATCATGGCATGGCTATCATTTTAATCAAGTAGCTTGGATTATACATTATTTGATGAAACCGGCACTACGTTTATCTAATCTTACGTCGGCACATTCACACACTCCACACTTTGCTGCTTATTTCGGTAGTTAGGTAATGTTGGTATTATGAATCCATCTCACTCCCATAAATAAATCTAACATAATACATACTCACTTTTAGTAGAAACCTAATAAATCGATGCTTTCTTTTAAATTTAGAAGCACTCTGAGAGATGGCGCTAAACTTTTATTAGAATGACGCGCTGATCGACACACTGTATCGTGAATGTAACTGAAATCTATTTCAGTTACATTCACGATACAGTGTGTCCATCAGTCATTAATAGTAGATTGTTGTCGAGCCGGAAAGGAAACAATGCACGGATGACCTGAATATATTAGTAACATAATTATATAATTATATACGGGTCTTACACATGAACAAGTTATATTTACCTTTGTCCGACGTTTCGACCAGGTTACACTGGCCGTGGTCACGAGCTGACTGGAGAGGCGAGCTGTCATTGTTGATCGCTGTGAGTAGTTTCTGAAACTACCCTCTGCTCGTGACCACGGCCAGTGTAACCTGGTCGAAAGTAAATAAAACTTGTTCGTGTGTAAGACCCGTATATAATTATATAATTATGAATACAAAGCGCGAAAGTTTTTAATGTACTATTAGTAACATTATTAATTAATTAGCAGTTGTTTATTATATAACAGATAATTTTATTAATTTATAATATTTTAAACTTAATTAACTTAATAAACGACCCTGCGCAAAAGCTAGGATATCTATTCTAAAGGGGATCCCAGACACACGCGGCCTGCGGTGGCGGCCTGTTGTATTCCATATACAATGTATGTGACGTACGCGCGGCCGTAATTAGCTGCGGCCTGCGGTGGCGTGTCTGGGATAAAGTTCCAATTGTCCCTTCAGATTGTTATAGATATTAAGGTACACAAAGGTATTACAAAGCCTACAATCCTTTTTATACTATAGAGTTTAATTTTTTTCGAGATTTATTCTACATCTTAGCCACAATCTTATATAATAATTCACTTGGCCATTTTGGTTTTAATCTTTTTATTCTAACTGGAATAAACCTGCGGTGTAATGAAATTTCCTTTATGTATTTCAATTCTCTCCCATATATTTGCTAGAAATTAAACTGCACACGATGTCGAGACCATTTGTGGCCGCTGCTGAATTTACGTGCTCTGTTTTCGAAGACCATCAGCTGTACCTATTGGCTTTGTAAACAACACATTTTTCGTATAAAAATACAAATTGAAGACATTTATGTACATACATTATGTGTGAGAAAGCGCTTTCTACACAAACTAAACATTAACTGAAAAGCAAGATAAACATTTTTATTCAGTATTATGTCATTTCAAAATCATGTGTTGGTGCAATATTTAAAGATGGATAATAATAATGAAAATTATGTCAAAAATCCACAATTTCTTTGATATAAAATGGGATTTTTTGAAAGAATATCCTTTATGCTATTCCAGCGAATGCACAGTACGCAATAATCTTCCTGTAGGATTGTTTCAATATTTTTGAATATTTCCCAATTGCATTCCAGTTAAGGCTGTTACCATCCAGCAAGATTTCCATTTCGCGCTTCGTCGCATTCGGCCGCGCATTTAAATATGCAAAGGGCTTATTCTGTAACATATTTCCTGCAATATAGAGAATTAAAACGACGAGGAAACTTCATCAAGCTGGATTTTATTGAAATTGACGGGGCTTTATATATTTTGGGTTTGGGACCTGGGAGTCGACAAGTCATTCCCTCGTAAGGCCCATGATGCTTTAATAGGATTAAAGTTCAGTAGCATTTTTTTTGACATAATTCAGTATCGTCACCTACGACACAGTACCTATTTCTATGATGAAATGTACTATTAACTATGGGTCCTTTAAAAACACTTGAGTCGTCACATAAAAATTAACAATAAATCACGGAATAAATAGACCTGGGCCTTACGAGGATACTGTAAAAAATCCCATGACAGATTCTCGTTTAACGAACGCTTATTGTTGACGACTTCTGAGATAAGTAATTCATATCATTCATATCTATCACAAGTATTTTTTTAAAAATCAAAAATTTAAAAAAAAAATAAAACATCAAAGGACTTTACACATAGAGTTAAGATCTCTTTGGTGCGTGCTCGCGGCCCCTTAAAGAGGCGTAAAAGAAGTGTCAAAATCGTGTCAAATTTATGACAATGCTGTGACTCACTCACACATTCTCATTTTCAAACTCCATATAAATTGTATTAGCGACCTCCTCCCGCTACTCCGCTTCCTTTGTCCGCACCCCTCCCCCCTGAAAGTGACACCATTGGTTCCCATGCTAAATATGCAAGATGCAGTCTCCATAGGGAGTGCGCGCGCCACCAAAGAGATTCGAACCTTCCTGACTTTACTACTGACCATTGATGACGTGTGCGTGGAGCTCCCCTCCCCCACTACCCCGCTAATACTGAAAGAAAATTCTGTAGCGTCTCCCTTCGTCGGGTCGAGCCGTACCAGCCTTATCTTGGAGTTCTAGTGAGAGAATGGATATTAGGTTTCGGTCATCCTTATTGATTAGGTAGGCAGGGATACTTCATTTCAGAAAAAGGATACTACCAGGTATAGAACAGAATACCTCCTGAATATCGCAAAGCTTGCACCTGTCGCGCTCTAGTAGTATAACGAAATACGGAATCCCGATATTAAATGCAAAGATAATTATAGTTCTAGAAATTTTTATCTCGTAGGTAACAGATGCGGTTTTAAGCATCCTAGTTGGAAAATAATTCCACCTGAAGAGTTGAGCAAATGTGCATGTTCAGATTTTTATATGAGCCTGATGACATCCACTACATACCCTTATCTCTTTTTCATTTAAATTTTAGAGCTAGAAATATAACGTATAGTTAACGTATACATTTAAAACTAGTAGTTCCGTGAGAACAGTAGACCTCGCCAGCCCTTATAAACCAAACCTAAAGGAAACGAACAGAAGTCAATTTTGCAGTTGGAGACCGGCGAGTTGGAGACAGATTAAGTACTAATGTGACAAAAATTAGCACTTTAAAGCTTAATATTTCGCAAACGGATCCCTGAATCGAAAAATGTTTTTACACATCCGCGATATTTTTGAAAGATCTATCCAACGATACTCCACACCATGGAATTCACGCGAAAAAAAATTATTTCCCATTTTTCGTATGCAGTTTTATGAACACAATTAAAATTTTCGACTTTCTTAAGTTAATTGACTATTACTCAAAAACTAATTGAACCTACTTAGCCGTCATAGTTTTCCTTTTAACTACGTTATATATGCTACTGCCGTGAATTTTTTCACATTTCCAGAAGCAACCGTTTAGCTGGCAGGGTGGGGGGGACACGTGACTCTAACAAAAATTACCGCTTTAAAGCTTAATATTTCGCCAACGGATCCCTAAATCGAAAAAATGGTTGTCACACACCAGCAATATTTTTGAAAGACCTATCCAACGATATCCCACACTATGGGATTCACAAGAAAAAAAAAGTTCACTCCCACTTTGCGAGTATGGTAGGTACTGTAAAAAAAATATTTTTCAAAATTTTATTCTACTCATTTTGTCGGCTTAATTAATTTATACCTATGCTAAATTTTTGTCAAAATCGATTGAAAAATGCGACCTGTAGAGAATTACAGACGGACAGAAAGACAGAAAGACAGAAAGACTGACAGACGGACAATAGCATTTTTGGCCAATCTCGAAACTGAGACGCTTCGCTCGCTCGGTCAATTAAAACAGTAACGCTGAAAATTCAATCCTAAGAAAAATGTCTTCAGGACAAAATTCATCAGTTTTAGCAAACGCTGAAATTTTTGACAAAAGCAATTATTGAAAACATAGGATCGCATTGTACTACATAATGAAAATGAAAATTCGTTTATTCAAAATTGGAATTCAATATTCTCATCTTAACGTCAATCTGTCTAAAACTAAAACTACTCTGTTTGTGAGTGTATATGTAAACTAAACAGTTTCTCGTTTGAATTACAATACTAAAATAAACTAAAGCAACCCTTTGTTAGACAATCTATAAAATTGAATATTAAGTACTACAGGAAAGGGATATTTATTCGAAGTAAAATACAACCTGTGACATTCAAATACTAAGCTAATAAAATAATCCTAACAATGATAAAATTTAGTACTACATAGTATTGTCTTCAAGACCAAAGGTGTGTGCAAAATTTGAGCATGATCGGATATCGGAATGGTCGAAAAACTGATCGCAAGATTCATCCCGGACAGACAAACAAGAAACCAATTTAAGATAAAAGCTGTAAAAAGTCTTATCGCAATCAAGTGTTACCGCGTATGAATTGGGCCAGCGCACCATCTATATCAATATTATAATAACACGCAGTCTCATTGATTCATTGAATAGGTAATTTGGAGGGATGAAACGAGGAGGGCAGGGGAAGTTTTTCCAAAGCGTTTTGAACGCAGGCCTAATGAACCTGAATGGCTTTGTGCTGAGATATGCCTTTGGTTGATTTACAATATCAGCTTAATTTCCCTTGTAATAATGTAACGTGTTTTTTTATATATCATTGGTAATTTTAGAGACCTTACTCTGGTCATACTACACTTAGGACGGCGTGACGTTTCCTTGCATTTACCAAACCTTCGGTTAAAAAAACATAAATAAAGTACCTACTCATTTCGAGCATAATAATTCAGCAAGGTCGAAAGGATTAGCAAGCTGAAACAGTGGGTGGGCCACATTGTAATCTTTAACTACCTGTCTATAGAGCATCGATAAACTATTTCAACCGTATCGCTCTCGACGGAAATTGGTCTGAATAGCCAATCACAAAGTTCAGGTACTATGACGGGGTTTTTCCTTCCTCATTTGAATTTGAACGGGCTTAATGAGAGGCAATTGGGTGATATCTCTCTCATTTTCACCTTTTATTAATATAATTTGGGATGGCAACTCCACAAGTAGACATTGTTACCTTTATAGTTTATACTATAAAATTCTTGTCTAAAATGACTTATTTTTTCTAATTTGAACCGTTTAAACACATGGTTAAGTTAACCCTGACTTAATCTCCGTGCAAGGCTGTCACGTAGACTGGCATGAGGTTGAATTTACAATATCTCGGCTCATGACTATAGGGCTGCCATTTGTGAATTCGGTGACAACATATTTGAGTTTCTAGAACTTGTAATCAAAATTCTCAGTCACTGCCCGGATCACGAAGTACTCACTTTTTCTCCATTCTTTATTAGGATCGACAGCAGTAGACAACTCAATGGTCAACTAGCCGAATGAAAGAAAGAAAATCACGAAATGAAACAAATGATAGCGCCATCGACCCTCGAATCTGCGACAGAAGATGTGGCTACCCACTGAAACTTCAACTTGCTATTTCATTCGAGTATGACTGTGAATTTAGTTCTTCGTCGGGACTCTTGGTTAAGAATCTTGTCTTTTAAACTTCGAGAATAGCCCTCTAAATAGCTCTCTGAGCGACGAACGCTTCATAAATAATTTTAAAACTCCTGATATTGTTTGGAGAAGCAACCCTGTGTGGTACTGAGTTAATTGCGGGATTGGGACTAATCTGGCTTTATTGCGACTTTCTAGAATTATACAACGTTCTCAGAGGCACAGATAGGCGAGATTGAGACGTTGAATTTTTGATGATACCCGGGATATTCTAATTTTAGGCACGAAATCTGTGAATTTGATAAATACATTTCCTTTTGGATCATCACATACAACAGTCGGTTAACATTCCACTGTGCAAAGGGCAAAGGTACCCCCGAAACGAAGCGGTGCAGTCGATCGCCAAACCATGTTGGCCCATTGGTCGTATTATGTAATGCGCCTAGGAATTTATTCTTAGCAAGTTTTGTTCCGCTGTTTTTGTTCACCGACATTGCAAAGTTTACTGTTTGGCATTGGCATTGCCACGTTGCATTGCTCATGCTGAGCACACGTGAATCATCATCATATCAGCTGTTTGACGTTCACTGCTGAACATAGGCCTTCCCCAATGAACGCCATCACACCCGGTTCTCCGACCTCCGCATCCAGCCGCTTCCAGCCACCTTTAGGGTGTCGGTCCACCTGGCGGATGGGCGTCCCTCGCTGGGCGTACCAACTGGGTCAAATTTAATTGGGACTGAATCGAGACTATGGTGAGCTACTCGTCTCTCTATCCATATTATTTATATTTCTCTAAAATGCGTGTTACCACGACAAAGAGGAACAAGTCATTAAACCAATTAGAGGCCAAGCCTTGCAGCTCAGTTCTATTCGTAACTTAATGATGTACGACAATATAAAAAGCTTTTAGCTTTTACAAGCTTTTGTGTGGAAAGTGGAAACTTTTGTGTAGGTAACGGGGTTAAATTATGTTTACGACCAGGAGGACGTTATTACCATTTTATTACTAATTTAATAAGGCATACAAATGATTTACACCATAGATTTGGTCCGAGTTTCTTTATGTGTTTATCGTCGTTTCCTAAAGGAAAAATGTCTAGTTTTCGTGGTATCCCTTTTTGCGTCCTCCGGAGGTTTTTCTCTTGATTCGTGGGCTCTTCAACAATTAGGATTCTTGGTACCATTGTGGGCGTTTTGACAGGTGGTTACTCCATGCAGCCAAGCTCAGTCATGAAACCCGCCAGTTTCTTTACGTCCCAGCATACCTTTGAGGGGTTGTAAAAATTCTAATTTGAATAGATATACCTACTAAAATATTATTTATGTATTATTATTTTTGCCTGGCCTGCACTGGATAAACTCGTAATATTACTATACTGCTTCCGGTCCAAACGTCCCCATGATGTCGGCGGCATTCCCTCGTTGAATGGCGAGTGAGAGGAAGTACCTCGTGCGCGGGTCGCAGCCTTGCTCCCTCAGCCGCCGCCCCACCGAGCGGACGAAGCTCTTTGCTTCAGAGCCCCGACGGCAATCGGAACGAAGTCGTATGCCGGTTCCAGGTCTGCATATTCTACGTCCTTCAGCCCAGCCGCTGTTTCAGCAGCTGAACCTGCAGTGCGTTGGGTGGTTTTCAGATGACATGTCAGGTATGTGCTAACGCACGTGGCATCCCATAAGAGACTCCGACCTTTTTGCCATGAATTATTATTACATTGATTGATATACTTTATGTATAATTATGTACAGCAGCATTGCAATTTATGTTGCGTTCGAAATCTGAAGGGACCTTGTGGTGTGGCGGAAAGAGTTATCTATCTACAGGGCTACAAACTACGTGAAATCTAATCATAGATCCAAGGACTAGCCTCCTATAATATAATTTTTGTAGTGAGCCAATCGTGTCATCGTTTGAATCAACTTTAATTAGGTATCTCGGAAACCAAATGCTGCGACGATTTGTAACAATCTGTCGGTTTTAAAGGAACCCTAAAAGTCTTGTTAGACCAGTTACAGACAAGGGTTTTTAATAATTCGAAATGAGGTCGTTACGAGTATGAAATATGTGGTTAATATATCGTACTAATACTGCGACTTCATGAATTATTCGCTTTAATAAGCTTCCCTCCCGTTATAAGAGTGTTCATAAATAGTCCTCTGAGAGCGTATATGTTTTGTTTTCTTCATAAATATGGAAAAAATACCTGTATGTTTAATATAACTTTAATATACCAGGCGGGGTAGTCAAGATTAGAGCTAAGAGGTATGTGTGATAAATAAATGAGTTATTAATAAAATTAAAACCTGTAAATTGTAGGTACTTACCTATTTTTAATCTTATATAAGTAATTTTATAGTTCACTTTACTTTATGGATTCCATAAGCGCCATCTGCATTTTGATATTAGACGTAGATAGGTAGGTATCTGGTTACATTCAACATAAAATTATGAAAGTGAATGGATTGCGTCGAGGTGACCCGGTAGACTCGCCGATCGTCATTCAAATGACTATGACGGCGCATGCACAACAATAAACATAGACATCTTGTATTTAAAAGGCATACCTACTGCATAACAGTCAGCATGCATTTAAGGCAGACTGCTTCATAGTCAACATGCATTTAAGGCATACTGCTTAACAGTCAGCATGCATTTAAGGCAGACTGCTTCATAGTCAACATGCATTTAAGGCATACTGCTTAACAGTCAGCATGCATTTAAGGCAGATTGCTTCTTATTCAACATACATTTAAGGTATCTCGATCATAATCAGAGGCAAGTGTTCAAACAGTTCATTCACCATTCGCCACATTCTTTTCGGTGGCTGTACTTTAGCACATACTCACTATTTTGGTGTACTTATTAAGTTTTATTAGTTCATTTAGTATTTTAGTTCAGTTATGCGTGTTGCGAGGCTAAACGAAAAACTGGACATTCGACCAATGCCTCGATAACACGATTTACATTTAATGTCAGGTGGAGGTGATAGGAACACAAACGTGAAATATAAACGACCAGACCAGAGTACACTGGACGTAGAGTTAAACTTTATAGATGTCCAGTCTACTTAACTCTGGTCTGGTTGTTTCTCTTTCACCGGCGTTCCTACTTACCCCACCATTTCTACAAAAAGGTGATTTAACTCCTAGACTCTTTCTGTGTGGTCTTCAAATGAGAGTCGCTTTTCGCGGTGTTAACCTTCTCGTCAAAAACCAGTGAATGGATTGGAATTGGGTTCTTATTGTTGGATTTTCGGCAAGGTTTTAGGCTGCACGGGGAACGTATTCAACAATTGCGAAGCCGCGGACAACAGTCAAGTTTCTCCAACGGGAAACGTATGGGGAAACATATAAAATTCTAGAAAGATCTATGATGGATCTGATCTGGCCAATGGATCTAGATCGAACAATTTGACCTTCAATCGTCACAAACATCCGAGTTGTTATCGTCTAAATTGATATACATAAGTCGATTTGAATACATTTAGCAACATTAAAACCTACCTATCCTTTATTCTAGGTATAATTAATGAATAAGGAGATGTCTTACCTATACGATATTTATGTTTCTGCATACATTTTAACCTGTATTTTAAGTTATGTCCAAGCACTTTTAAACAATATTGGTCGTATTTATTGTAATTTTTCACTTGGACCTCATTGCGCAGTTCAAAATTGAGCTCTCAATTGAAAATAGAGCACCCCGCTTGGATCCTTGGACGTATACTATCTAATTTGTGGCTTGGATAAGCTGAACGCCAGGGCGGATGAAAGAGGTTCACGTTTTGTTTAACAGGACTTCTATAATTCTTCTCCGGAAATTATTTGTATCTATGATTTATGAGTTAGAATTCATGGAATCTGCATGGATTCGATATTCATTTCCTCTACGAAACGTTGGTTTGCCAGGAAAAAAACTGTTTTAGCGATAAGACTAATGTAAGCAACTGTATTTCGTATCTGTGTTTTTTATTGTGCAGTAAAGAGTACCTAATGAATAATTACTAATTTTTTGTAAAAATTTTCATAGATGAATCATAAGGTCAATTGTAAAAATACTGTTTAATTGTTTAAAATTGATAAGTGCAAACATGAACCTAATTAAGTACCTAGGTACCTATTTATGTAGTGATCAATAAAATAAAATAAACTTATTGAAAGTTCCAATATTTTACCTACCAACGTGTCAACATGACTTATCTTTGATAACTGGACTAGACGGGACAGGTTCGTAGTATTTACAAGAATAATGTCATCTCAATTATTGTATCAGTTTCCTATATAAAGGCGGCAACTATAAATCTATATCAGACTGTTAACAAGCTGCCAAACTTCTGACAAAATGGTAAGTTCACCCTCGGGGGAAGTGAATCTATAATATCCACAGACATGGTATATCTATGTCTATGATCATATCTAACACCGCTATTGCGTTTATGGCATACTCATCATCATCATCATTGTCCTTCCCTTTTCCCGTTATTTGCGGTCGGGGCACCTCACATTTCTGCGCCAAGTCTTTCTATCTTGGGTTCTTAGTTCTGGCAATTGGGCTTTATAAGGCATACAGAGAACAAATAAATAACACAAATACACTTGTCAAATTCGGAATTAGAATTCCCCGTACCATGGGAATTAGGGCAGTGGGCACATCACTCGTAGAACTGACGGCCGTTGGGGAAGAAAGGTTCTCGAGTGGCGACCACGTATCGGAAGGCGCAGCGTAGGCAGGCCTCCCATAAGGTGGACCGACGATCTGGTGAAGGGCGCGGGACCCAGCTGGATGAGGTTAGCGGAGGACCGGTCGTCGTGGAGATCCCTGGGGGAGGCCTTTGTTCATCAATGTACGTCTAACAGGCTGATATGATGATGGGAATTAGGAAAGGACTGGACACTTCACAAATTGGACCAACTACAACCCAGCTCCAAGTTATCTGTCTGCAGTGGGAATAATTTCTGGCTCAGTTGCTAAGCCAGTAATTAAAGACCAGTATAATACCAAATATCTTTACAGCATTACCTACTCGCTCTGGCCCTCGTGGCGTGCGCCAGCGCCGACGTCTCGCACCTGCCGTCCCCTGAGGCCGAGGTCCCGATCATCAGGTCTTCCTATGACGTCTCCCCTGACGGCGGCTTCCAGTACGCCTACGAGACCGGCAACGGCATCGTTGCCGAGGCCCACGGTGTTCTTAAGACCGCCGATGCTGTAAGTCATAAACATAAACTTTATTTAGGTACGTAAATAGTAACATTGATATCAAAACCCTGACTCACACACTAGTTATGCTGTATTTCAGGAGTCAGTGTCTTCATAAAGTTGCGAAAAGGTTATTTACAAAATATAGATTACGTAAGGTAGATATAGGTACTCGTAATTCAACGACAATTTCTAATTTCTATTTCTATTTAATTTCTGGATTCTTTTCGGTGGGATAATCTAAATTAATTGCAGGATTTCATCATCAGCCTATTAACATGTCCCCACTGCTGGGGCTCAGGCCTACCCTCTCAACGAGGGCGTTCGGGCTATAGTCCACCACGCTAGCCCAGTGCGGGTTGGTGGACTTCACATGCGCCTAAGAATTACTTCTTTGGCGTATGCAGGTTTCCTCACGATGTTTTCCTTCACCGTTTAAGAGCAGTCAGTAAATGTACTTAAGTTTCGAGAAAAAACTCATTGGTACATGTCCCAGCCGGGGATCGAACCTCGGACCTTTCGATATGATAGGCCGCGTCTTATCCCCTGGGCCACTGACGCTCTCTATTATTGTAGGATTTAATTGCAGTTAATCCAATAACGAATCTACATATTTGGTTAATACGCATTTGGTCAAATTTATCAGATAATGCGGTTTCTTAAGGCACATATAGATGAGAATTTCAAGTTTTTAGACCCAGTGGTTAGAGCAATGCAATTCAATCAGTCAGTCATTGTATCTATAGAATGACGAGTTGTATTTTTATTAGTGAGCGTTGACCTATAGCTATAAATGAAATGATATCATTAGAACCAAATTGCTTGGCAAATTATTTCGTTCACGTCTTTACCGACTTTATCTACCGGCAGAGTAACAGAAATATTTGATTATCGACCTGAATTCAACAAAACATTACAAATTGACCCTGACTTTAACAAGGTGAAGGGTTTAACCGTTGGATTTATCGATCAACGATTCTAAATTGTAGAATCAACTGCGGAAAAACATGAACATGATCGATTGAAAATATTAATCCATCAATATTTTAATTAGTATATTTACAAAGTTACAAATTGACAGTATATTTACAAAGATGCGGCGAAAACGGCCATATCTTTTGACTGCGATGACTTGGAAGTCTGATTTTTACACGACTCTAAGGGACTGCAGACCTGAGTATTTGATATTAATTTCAACTTGATACCTCCACGCGTTCCTGAGAAAAGTGGTCTTGACAGACGGACAGACGGACAACGGAGTGATCCTATAAGGGTTCCTTTTTTCTCTTTTGGGGTAGGTACGGAACCCTGAAAATTGACATAAAAAATTTAAAAATATATTTGAAAAAGTTTTAACAAAAAATAGCATCAATTTTTATGGCCAGCTATTTCAGATTTGGGACAAAACTATATGAAACCTAAAGCAAAAATCAAAAGCAAAAATTTCGAAATACATACGTTTGCATCAAATGAGCACACACTGGATACATTTATTTACGTAAATTATTTATCCACCACCCTTCCTATTACTTATATGTTAACGCTAAGAAGAAGAAGTCCTTTTCATTGGAACGCAATGTTTTCAGGAACATCCCGCCCTGGAAGTGACGGGCAACGTGAAATTCACTTCCCCCGAGGGTGAACCGATAGAATTGTCTTACATCGCAAACGAGGATGGATACCAGCCCCAGGTAAAAACCTTAAATCAAAAAATCGCGATGTTTTCCTTCACGGTTCGAAGTGAGTCAGTAAATGTACCTAATTTTCGAGATAAACCCATTGGTACAGTGGAGTTCAATAATAGGTATATTTACATTTTCGTTCCCATTCGCTCTTAACATGACATTAACGATCTCGACTTAACATGTAAGTACATGATCGTGCGGCGATCGAATTCGTACCTCTCGACATGACAGGCCGCGTCTTCCCCACTACGCCACCGTCGCTCTTAGATAAAAACTAACTTAGGTCCCTCTGACTAAACTTTAGAGTGTTCGATTTCTTTCTTCGATTTCGATTTTCTAGAATTGTCTCTTCCGTTTCTTTACGCATGTGCTGCAGTAAGTGAGGAGCGAGCGCTAGGCTAAGTGAGGTCACTACACGTATATTGACGTCCAACTGTGTTCTAGGGAAGCCACCTGCCCGTCGCTCCGTCGGTGCCCGAGTACATCACGCGCAGTCTCGAATACATAGCGGCGCATCCGCCGCCGGCGGAGAACTCAGCACCTAACCGCAGAATTAGGACGCCTATTAATAACACTGATATATCTGTATTATTGGGTCGATAATTTCCTGTCGGATATTTTTGAAAGAAATGCATAACCACCCGAACGACAGAGTTGAGCAAAAGTAATCACGATTCACGATCAATGAGCACAGTCCTAAATACTTTCTCACTTTTCATCGATTGTGTATACATTTGACACCGAATTTAGAATTGTGAATATAAAAAAATTAAGTAGCTTCGGGAAAGGAAAGTAATTAGCAAAGTAGTCGTGATTGCCCAACTCTGCCGAACGGTCTAACTAAAACTTTGAAATCATTTTGTTCGTAAAAGATAAATAAAATAATTTAGTAAAGTCTCTTTATATTTATTTTAAACACATACCTACTTATATTATATTTCTTAAACTTTAATTTAAATATTCCTTACAGTTGTTGGTCTTTGAGCTTTCGCGCTTCAATCATTTAAAATACTAGTTTAAGACTACATCGTCCACGTTAATAAATATTGTAATTAAGCATTCCACGGGAAACTTCTTTAACGAGGGCGAAGCCGCGGACAACAACTAAGTAATATAGACAGGTAATGGGTAACATCTAATTTGACCTTCAATCTTCACAATCATCCGAGGTGATATCCTCTAAATTGATATACTTAAGTCAATTTGAATACATTTAGCAAAATTAATATCCTTTATTTTTAGTATTGAGACCAAAGTGCACAAGTTAAATCAATAAGTAGATGTCTTACTTAAACGACATTTATGTTTCTGCCTACATTTTAACAATTACTTTACGTCCATGTGTCAAAACGATAAAATATTTAATGGTCATTTTCATAAAATAAAACTTGAACCTCATTGCGCAGTTCAAAATTCCAGCTTTTCTAATGCTTTATTTTTTTAGAAAAGATTTAGAAAAGCTTTAGCATTAGAAAAGCTGGGACGCCAGGGCGAATGAAAGAGGTTCGTGTTTTATTTATCAAAACTTCTATACCTAATTCTTTTTTATTTTTAACTTTTCTGAAAATTATATATTATAGCATGGGTTAGAATTCAAGGAATCTGGATAAATTCTGTATAAATTGTAATTTCAAAAGCGTAACAGTTACCTACATACCTAGATATAGCGTACAGTTATTTTTTAACTATTCATTTCCTCTACGAAAAGTTGGTTTGCCAGGAAAAAAATCGCTTTTAGTGGTAATATTAATGTGAGCTATGTACTGAATTATAGTGTCTGTGTTTTTATTGTGCAATAAAGAGTAATGAATTTTTATAGAATTGACCACAGTTAAATCGCAAGGTCAATTGTAATTTAACTGTGGTCAAACTTTGTAATTGTAAAAAAATACTTAACGCACAAACATAAAGAAAAGTTCCAATATTTTACCTACCAACGTGTCTCTATAACATGTCTTATCTTTGATAACTGGACTAGACGGAACAGGTTCGTAATACATATTTAAAAGAAAAATATTATCTTATTATTATGCAGTATCATATTTTCCTATATAAAGGCGTCCACTAAAAATCTATGATTAGACTGTTGAGAACCGGACAAACTTCTGACAAAATGGTAAGTATTTACCTACCTTTTTATACAAAGATTTAATATCTAAAACCGCCCTTAACCAGGAACTCAGGGCGCTGTCTGTTATGTGTAACATGTTGGCTCGTAGGTTACATGTTACACCTTACACATTACGCTGTACAAAGCAAGTATGGACCAACTACACTCAGCGGGCATACAGCGCCCTGCGCGTCCATTACAACAATGCGCTCAGGGTACGGCTGGAACTGCCGCGGTTTGGCAACGCGTCGGCAATGTTCGCGGGTGCGTAAACAGCGCCCTGCGCGTCCATTACAACAGTGCGCTCAGGGTACGGCTGGGACTGCCGCGGTTTGGCAGCGCATCGACAATGTTCGCGGAGGCGCATACAGCGCCCTGCGCGTCCATTACAACAATGCGCTCAGGGTACGGCTGGGACTGCCACGGTTTGGCAGCGCGTCGACAATGTTCGCGGAACGCACATACATGATTTATATGGTATATCAGAAAGCGGAGAGCCTTCCTATTGAGCCGCTTCCGTAGCAGCACTAACAGTATTCTGAGCGTGTTGGCCGAGCATGCCAGCTCGGCACAATAATACAGTGTTTCTTAAACTGGGACAGTATGGGCAAGACCGAAGCCATGGGAAATACAGGTAAACTGTCTAGGTATTTTTTGTGTAAATAATTTTGACATAGTAAATTTTTGGGTCCGTGTAAGCAGGCCTCCCACAAGGTGGACCGACGATCTGGTGAAGGTCGCGGGACCCAGCTGGATGAGGTTAGCGCAGGACCGGTCGTCGTGGAGATCCTTCGGGGAGGTCTTTGTCCAGCAGTGGACGTCTACCAGGCTGATTATGATGATGATTATGAAATTTTTTGGTCATGCGTGTGTTGTCCATAAAAATGAGTCATTTTGATCAAAAAATTTTTTAATGCGGGTCGACTCAGTTTCGTGTAAACAAGCATCATTTCATTATATCGGAAGAAAAAATCTGAGCAGCAGAAGTTAGTTAAATTATAAAAATGTATCTTATAAAACCGGCCCAGTGCATAGTACCTATATAGTCAATCATGCATGCCACCTGAACTTGAACAAACTGTATATAAAATAAGATGCCACTGTAATTTGGAATTGAATTTATCATTATTATTAATTACTAGCTTATGCCCCGCGTTTGCATTAAAAAGTACCCTATGGTACTTACTAACTGTTGCCAGCGGTATATTGTTTTACAAGCCTTACATTATCTGTGTCCGACTTGTTTCGACCATCTCCGGAGGCCTTCACCAGAGAAATTCAAACGTCGCCAAGGAGCGCGCTAGTATGAGTAATTCCCGTCAGCAATTCCGCGAAATCTAGTATTAAAATAAAAGGATATATCAATAATAGCCTTCCTCATTAATGATGGCTTACCTACCTGTGAATAAGTCCAATTTCCTGATGCATAAAGAAACTAAAATATAAATAAATTTACACTTTAATAATCTTTACTTTGAAGGTGTCTTGTTACGCTAAATAATTAATACGCCACACAATTAATTATTGAGATTTTGCCATCGATGTAATACCGCAACAATTTAATCTAGATATTATTATTAATATTCTCTAGTTAAGGTATATGTTTTGAACATAAGATTTTGTACATTTTGAAGATTCTTGAACGTTCTAAATTACCAATAATTTACCTCAGTACACCCCAACACTATTAAAATAGCTAATTAATTATATTAAGTAAGATTTAATATTGTTGCCGTAAATTATTTAATGTTTTTCCTTTTACGTTGTTCATATTTGAGATTCCTCGTATTCCACGAGACACATGAGGACAAATATAATACACTAGCAGTTTCCACGGCTTCGTCTGGGTTTTATAAGTTATTTCTGAGTTTTTTTCATTTTGCTCGGCTCCTAAGGGTCGCCTTCTCAAGAATTGGGATAACAAATGCAAAAATAATACATAAAAACTTGTCAAAATCGAAACTAGAATTCTCCCTACCATGGGAATTAGGTAAGGACTGGACAGTCACAAATTGGACCAACTTCAACCCATTTCCAAGTCGTCTGTCCGCAGTGGGATTAAATCTTCTGGATCTCAAGTGAATCACTAAGCCAGTAATATAAGGCCAGTACCAACTATTTTTACAGCATTACCTACTCGCTCTGGCCCTCGTGGCGTGCGCCAGCGCCGACGTCTCGCACCTGTCGTCCCCTGAGGCCGAGGTCCCGATCATCAGGTCTTCTTACGACGTCTCCCCTGACGGCGGCTTCCAGTACGCCTACGAGACCGGCAACGGCATCGTTGCCGAGGCCCACGGTGTTCTTAAGACTGCCGATGCTGTAAGTCATAAACATAAACTTTATTTCATCATCATCATCCACAGCCTATTAATCTCCCCACTGCTGGGGCTCAGGCCTACCCTCTCAACGAGGGTGTTCGGGCTATAGTCCACCACGCTAGCCCAGTGCGGGTTGGTAGACTTCACATGCGCCTAAGAATTTCTTCTTCGGCGTATGCAGGTTTCCTCACGATGTTTTCCTTCACCGTTTTTAACTTTATTTACCTAAACTTAAATTACATTAATTATTTTAAATTTAAGTTTATTTTCCGTGAGATTAATGATAGATCAATATGCGTTTGGTAAAATACAATTGTCAATACGCATTTGGTCTCAGAGAATTTGGTACCTACACATAAGAAGAAGAACTTGTGTAGTAAGTATTAAGCACAGCGTTAGAATTCTCTTAGTGCGTTCTGTCTACACGTTAGCTAGTGAAATCTCTTTTGATGTCGTAATACTTTCATTAGTAAATTTTTAGAAATCGTTTACCTACTTATTTTTAAACATTTGTTGAAGATAATATTCGGCTCATTAGATTTCTTAGAAAATAAAATGTTGACGCAAGAATTTCGAATTTTTGCTTTCTCGACCATAAGTAGGTACTAAGGGTGGAGGAAGTATTGTAATCACGAAAAAAAAAGAGTTTTTAAAGGGTAGGTGTTGCTTGCCTACCCTACGTTATTTTCATTAGGCACCAGTGAGAATGTCAAGTTTCTAGACCCAGTGGTTTGAGCTATGCAATTCATTCAGTCAGTAATTGTATTTAATCAGTCATTGTAGTCATCATATTTTAGACAGCTAATGAATGAATAAGAAGCAGTGATGTCCTTTTTATTGGAACACAATGTTTTCAGGAACATCCCGCCCTGGAAGTGACGGGCAACGTGAAATACTCTTCCCCCGAGGGTGAACCGATAGAATTGTCATACATCGCGAACGAGGACGGATACCAGCCCCAGGTAAAAACTTCAAATAAAAAATCGTAATTTTTTTTATATTGAGGGTTAAATTTTTTGTATTAGTTTAGGGTAATTTGTAATTTTTATATTTATTAGAGCGTCAGTGGCCTCGGGGATAAGACGCGACCTATCATATCGAAAGGTCCGAGGTTGGATCCCCGGTTGGGCCGTGTACCAATGGGTTTTTTCTCGAAACTTAAGTACATGTACTGACTGCTCTCAAACGGTGAAGTAAAACATCGTGAGGAAACCTGCATACGCCGAAGAAGAAATTCTTAGGCGCATGTGAAGTCCACCAACCCGCACTGGGCTAGCGTGGTGGACTATAGCCCGCACGCCCTCGTTGAGAAGGTAGGCCTGAGCCCCAGCAGTGGGGAGATTAATAGGCTGTTGATTGATGATGATATTTATTAATGAATAATAACACACTCTAAGAGGGCGCATGGGCTTATATAGTCCACCACGCTAGCCCTGTGCGCGTTTGTGGTCTTTGCAAGCGCCTAAGGATTTCTTATTCATTTAATAACAACAATTTGAGAACTATTTTGATCAAAGTTATGTTTATTTAATTTTATTCTCCTGTGCTCTTTAGAAGCTTTGTTATTGTTTCGTTTCTATATTATACTCATGTGCCGCAGCGTCTGGCTAAGTGAGGTCACTACACGTATATTGACGTCCAACTGTGTTCTAGGGAAGCCACCTGCCCGTCGCTCCGTCGGTGCCCGAGTACATCACGCGCAGTCTCGAATACATAGCGGCGCATCCGCCGCCGGCGGAGAACTCAGCACCTAACCGCAGAATTAGGACGCTTGGAAATGGAACTATAGGTGTGTTAGTCGGTAAATAATTTACTATCGGATATTTTGAAAAATGCATTAAACACCCGAACGACAGAGTTGGGCAAAATTAATCGCGATTAATGAGATCTTTCCTAATTATTAGCTCACTTTCCATCGTATGTGTATGTGACACCGAATTAAAAATTTGGTATTTAAACAAAGTACATAAAAAAGAAAGTAATCGGGATGTAATTAGCAAAGTAATCGTGATTACCAACTCTGCTGAACGGTATAATTAAAACGTTGAAATCATTTATGTATTAATACTTGTTTGTTTAAGTAAAATAAAGTATTTTAGTAAACTTTTCTTTTTATTTAATTTAGGAACCTACCATTTTATAAACTTGAATTTTTAATGAAATATTCCTTACTGTATAGGTCTTTCAGATTTCAGTCTTTAAGACTACTCCGCCTGCGATTGAAATATTAGTATGTAATTATGTAATAATTAGTTATTTGTGCCACAAGAGAGCAAAGTTGATTAGTGCTGCGATTGCTATTTTTAATCTCGAGCAATCGAAGGATTCTAGAATTGATACACGAGTCTAGCGAAGGATTCAAGGCACGAGATGCAAATATCTTTGGTTTTTACCTCAGCTATGCACGAGAACATAATATTTAGAGGTAAAAAATAACATGAACTAAATAATAAAGTTTAGGGTAATCATGAACAACGATGTCCGAACAAAATACGATTTTTCTCACTGTTTTTTGCAGCAAAGGCTTAATTATTAAGAATAATTACAAGTTTGGCGTTGGCGATTTCATTTTCATTTTCTCCGGTAAAATTTCAGTTTCTGGAGGTTAAAACCGCGAGCAGAATAGCGGAGCAGCACGATAAGTTGAGAAAATGAGCATTTGATTGTGACATTAAACTTAACATTTAAATGTGTACAAACTTACAAAAAATGAAGATAAATCATTTGAACGCGGATATTAATTTGATGCACGTTCAAAATGCCATCGGATCGCGTTCACCTTGTTAAATATCAAAAAAATCATGAAGATACAAACGTATTTGTTGCAAAATAATGCAAATGGTCTACTAAGAAGTGTATTAGAACGATGCGCTTCGGGTATAAAACTCCGGCGAGCTTGTATGATAATCACAGTTACCTATCGCCGTTTAACATTGACACACTCAATATGGTGAGTGAAGATATAGAATTATTGACAATAGTTTCATCATCCACATGGTATTTAAAGTTGAAAGTATATCTTGTGATGGCAGCGCTCTTCGGTCAGTGGCCGGCGACCAATCACTTTTGTCAATCAGAATAATTTAAAAGTTACTAAACTATTGCAGAGCATTATACGTATTACCTATGTATTATACTTAAACATATTATAGTGTTCTTGATGAGTTATAGGTACCTCTACGCTATACGATTTTGTCTATAGTAATTAATAATTACCTATCTAAGCCTGAAAATTGTCGTTTAGTATCAAAGGAAAGGCGGCAATTGACTTTGAACTTTCTTCTCATTTACCCAAGAGAAATCATTTTTGGTTTTAGCTTGAAAGTTGTCAAGCTTGATATTTGCGAATGCTTGAAATGTTGGAATTATATTATAATAGAGTTTTGACATTCCATAAGTATGAGTTTTTGGCGAAAAAAAACTTTGTTATTCGTTTCGTTTATTGTTATAGTTATTTAGTGCTATTTTATAGCAAGTAAAAAAATTAAGTATAAGCACCAAGCACATAATGTTAAGTACTTGCCTACGTATAAATTATTTATGTATGTTTGAGTACTTACCTATGGTTAATAATGGTATATCATCACACCGTAGCATGCGCCTGGTTGAAATGAAATTGTTTTTATGTTTATTTATTAATTCGTTCATATTTCAAACAGAAATCCTTCTTCGCCGTACTTGTCCTGGTGGCCGTCGCAGCCGCCGACGTGTCCCACCTTCGCCACTCCTCGGCAGGCTCTGAAGCCGACGCTTTAATCCTGAAACAGGAGTCTAATGTAGGAGTACCGGTTGATTACAGCTTCCAATATGAAACCAGCAACGGTATCAGTGCTCAGGAGAATGGCCAGCTGAGGAACGCCGGACGGGTAAGTGACTTTCTTTGAAACTGTACTTTTAACAAAATTATTCGTGCCTTCAAACCGAAGAGTAGCTGTCATACAACAAAAAGTGATTGTTTTTCACAAAACCGACTAACGATTTTGATGAAACTTTGCACATCGTAGTTGCTTATGTTTGTCTATGACATAGTAATACCCATTGGTCTGGGAAAAATCTAGTTTGTATGGTTTCCCTACAACTGAAATTGAAACTTGCGATTTACTCACAAATGGTTGGAGCTATTGAATTGTCATGTTTTACAAATAAGTAGGTATTATAAATGGTCCTATAACATGACTTCATCAGTATTACTATTATAATGTAATAACAAAAAATATATATACAAAATTGTATGAAATTTTTTTTGTAAGGAAAATGACGATGCTGCATCAGTTTACTTTTTCTTTAGTAAGTAAGTAAAGTAAGTTAAGTGCGGTGCCGCGTAAAGTTAATTTTTTTATGTTACAACCGCAAAACTGCGAGGGAGGCCTTAGCGCTAAGTAGGAAGAATTCACGCACACTAGTGAGAACTCACCGGACACTACGGCCTTTACAAAAACACATGTTCAACCTCAGCTCCGGGTCAATAAAGTGTGCAGACTCTGCCAAGAAGCGGAGGAAACACAATTGCACCTTCTGCTATACTCTTAAACTATATTATTCTTTCTCTTATACTATTTTAATACACAAATTATACGGCTGCGGCGTGACATTCCAGTTCCTAAATCGATTATTTCATTTAAATAATATGGAAATGTTTACAAAAATAATGTAAATTAGTGCAGCTGTCGAAATTGTAAGCATTTACTGGTTTGTAAGCTATATGTGTAATAATAATCGATTCTCATCCAAAACGCGTTTTTTCTATTTTATAGAAATAGAAATCATCTTATTGACTTTACTTCCATTGAATTAAGACATAAAGGGGCTTATCTTTGTATGAAGTAACGTATTACTTACTCTGTGGTAACGTAGTCAATCTTGCGGTCGCCGCTCGTACAGTCGACCGCACGTCAGTGGAAATACTTTGACCTTGAGCTGGCCTAGCCTATTAGAAAGCTTGAATACTAGGAGAGACCAGTTTATACTGGTTTCGTTTCCACTGACGTGCGGTCAACCTCACTACAAGGGCAACATTGAAAGGAAACACTATTTTACATTGTATCATAAGAGAATCAAGGTTAGAACCAAAATGACATTTAACTGGCTGATATGATGCGGTCAATGGTCAAAATATGCAAATAAATTACAATATTGGACCATGATATTTCGTTTAAGGTCGATTTATTTCGTAATAGTGGAAATGTAAATTGATTCATCTAGAATAATAGGTACCCATTACTTATTATTACTAATAACGACCTTGTAATTTACCAATAAAGAGAAGTTTCACTAACGATCTATTTGGATGATGTAGGAAGAGATTGAAAGCGACATTAATTCAATTAATCAAGAATTGTGTTGTGACAATTTAATTGGAATTATATTTGAAATTTAATATAATACCTACTTATTTTACTGGCCTGTTGGCTTAATTGGTAGTGACACTGCCTACTACGCCAGAGGTCTTGGGTTCAATCGCACCCGGGGCCAACAATCATTCTCATTTTTCGTTGCATCTTCAGGAAGACGAGTCCATTGCAGTCCAGGGCATTCACCAGTACACCGCTCCCGATGGCACCCCAATCCAGCTCAGTTACACTGCCGACGAGAACGGATACCAGCCACAGGTACCTACATCACTTATCCCATCCCAGTATACATCAGGGAGTTTTCGAAGCGTACCTGCAGTTAAAGTGCCTTAAATACTGAAGATAGCAAATTCTTATGACAGGAAACGTTATTTTATTTTCAAAAATAAGTAGAACCATTTAAATATTTTTATGAAACCCCCGTCGTCTGAGGCGCGAATCGAAAAAAAACACACCTGTATTTTTCTGATATCAATTGATAAGATGAATCAAAAGAATCAATTCCTTATATGTAACATAGTATCTTAAACTAAAAGAAGACCATGAAATTCAACAAATTAGGACCAAAACTAAAAATTACACCTAATATTTTTTGTTTGTTTCAGGGCGCCCATCTCCCCACGCCCCCTCCTACTCAGGCCATCCCCGACTACATCCTCAGATCTCTTGAGTACATCAGAACCCACCCCCCCACGGACCAACCACCCCAGCGGAGGTTCTAAGTTACAACATAGCTCATCAATAAAATAATTTAATCAAAATCTTGTAAAAAATCATTGTTAATGTTATTTCTAGTCGGAACTAACTCGAGTATTAAAAGAATTAATTAAAAATAAAATGATATTTTTTTACTAATGGTGTATTAAGTATTTTAGGTATTAGGTTTGGTATTAACTGCACGTCAGGTCTGAGTCACCATGAGTATGGTATTGAATGAAACTCCTTAATTAGGCTAGGACAGCTCTCAGAGTCAAAGTGGTTCCACTGACGTGTTGCCGACTGTACCTATTTCTGCCTCCAAATAATGTCAAGCAAGCATTGCTGTATCCGGTTTGAAGAGTAAGTTCCCAGTGTAATTATAGGCATTTCAACTCCTTAGGGTCGCAATGCATTTAATAATAATAAAATAGTTTGGACAAATTTACACACGGCTGTTTCGTCCCAAACTAAGCCGAAGCTTGTAAACGGGTACTCAACAACTGATAAACATACATAAATACTTTTAAATAAATACTTAAATACATACAAACACCCAGTATCCGAAAACCAACAGTTATGCTCATCACACAAATGTTGGCCCCGGGTGGGAATCGAACCCACGACAATTGGCGCACTAGGCAGGGTCACTACCACTGCGCCAACAGGCCAGTCGCTCATTTATCTCGCATAAAATTGACTTTTGCCGAATTTCGCCGTAACGTAGGTTAATATGAGACTCTTTACTTCAATTTACTTATTTAAAAATTAGTGATATTAAATTCACTGGAAAGTGTTTCGGTCACGCGATGTCGCCATCAGTGGAATGTAAACAGGAATCGTCAAAATACAGCTATTTTCGTCAGTCGTAACTCTGTGGAGGACTCAAATTAGTTAATTTAGCCTGTAATTGGCTTTTAGCCTCTGGTAGTTATTCATGTTTTTTTCTTTGTTTGTTACACATAATACAAACTAACAGAAAAGAGCCAAGTACAGTCGGGTTTTTCTCGAAACTTAATCATTTACTAACTGCTCTCAAACAGCGAAGAAAAACATGGTTAGGAAACCTGCCTACGACGAAGAAGGAATTCTAATGCGCGCATGTGAAGTCTCAAACCCGCACTGGGCTAGGTTGGTGGACTATTAGCCCTTACGCAGTTGTTGAGAGGGTAGGTCTTAGCCCCAACAGTGGGGACATGGTAATAGGCTGTTTATCATCAGCATCATATACGCTCTTTAACGACTACTGCTGGTCATAGGCCTTTCCCACTGAATCCAGCTGCTTCCGGTCGGTCCACCTGGCGGAGGGGCGTCCCACGCTGCGCGTACCCACCCGCGGTCTCCACTATAGAACTCTGTCCCGTCTAGGCAGTTGATTTGATTTCATTATCAATAACACCAAACAGTGTAATTCAATCAACATATTTGCACCATCGGAATATCATACAAGGCATAACAAACGCTCTGTGCGAATAAACTGAACCAACATCAGCTGCACAAAATCATACAATTACGATACATAAGCATAAATTAAGTGAATACACACTCATAACGGCTCCATTGAAACCCAAACAAAGGCTTCGAGCACGTTATTTGCAGACGCCAGGATATGCGGGGCGAGCGGGCGACGGGGTTAGCGGGGTGGCGGGTGTGCAAATATTGTTTGCCAACCGACTGGCGTCATTACCAATGAGTGATGTAATTAATTTCGGAATTGTGGTTCAAGAAGACGCTTAATTATGGAACGAGTTAATTAATAGTTTTCGTAACAGATATGAAATATGAATACACAGAGATAGACTCATTTTCACCTACCTATAGGTACTCACATAATCAACAGTCTATTAACATGTCCCCACTGCTGGGGCTCAGACTTACCCTTTCAACGATGGCGTTAGGGCTATAGTCCACCACGCTAGCCCAGTGCGGGTTGGTGGACTTCACATGCGCCTAAGATTTTTTCGGCGTATGCAGGTTTCCTCACGATGTTTTCCTTCACCGTTTGAGAGCAGTCAGTAAATGTACTTAAGTTTCGAGAAAAAACCCATTGGTACGTGGCCCTGCCGGGGATCGAAATTCGGACCTTTCGATATGATAGGCCGCTTCTTATCCCCGACGCCACTGATGCTCATAATAATTATTACCTAATATATATTTTAAAATTCTCCCTTATAACATAAAAAAAATAAAGCCATAGCCATAAAGTTTAATAGCATCTAGGATTTAGCTTTCGGACCCGAACTCTCCAGAATGGACGAAACTTTGAAGGAATGTAGAGCTGGTGATTTTGACACAACCACAGTCATATTTTATATTTGCCAAAGGTGTCCGAGATGATATTTTATCCGAAACAGATAGACATCCAAATTTTCATGGAGATCGGTTGAACATAATAGAGCCGTGAATAGAAAGCGTAACAAAGACACTCAAGAATATAATGTATATGTAAGAATTAGGATTAGTATTTAGGATTATGTAAGAATTATAGGATTAGGATTAGCTTTAGGAGAAGTATCTACAAACGTAGTAAGTAGTTGTCTACGACATTTGAGAAAATGTCAAGTTTCTAGACTCAGCACTTCGCGAGTTCTGCATGATAAGTCAGGGAATCCTTTTATGCTGGAGATAGTTATTTGATTGCGCTACTTACACTGCAATAGTTAAACGTCCATTCCGTCCCCGCGGCAGCACCGCAAAGCGTGTCGTGTTATTTCATTAAGTGCATTGTTAAATCCCTCTCAAAGCCGCTGGACTTATCGAATTTGCGCTTGTGCCAAAACAGAATTTGAATTCATCGGGCGTGCAATGCATCGGTTGCCATTGCATTACAGTATTTTAATTAAACCTTTTGCTATTACCATATGTAAATTAATGATTGCAATTGACCGCGGACGATGTATACAAATGGATATTAAGTATTCAATGTCGATCGTCTACTCGAGAATAGATTAAGATTATAGGATCTTCCTGGTTAAGTACAGTCAGATTATAAAATATGTATTCACATAAGTTAACAAAAATATTAAGATCAGAGGATCTCACTGTACAATTCTCTCAAGTACAGCCAGAGGCTAAAATATGTATCCACATAAGTTAACAAAAATATGTACGAGTATTCTTCACCAGTTTCATTAATTATGTACACATTTCAGAACCTTACCTATATGTCAATGTGACAAGATACTAATTATAGTTCTGAACAAGAGTACATTTCGTCTGCTATTTCCATAACTTTACAGTATGAATCATAAATATCCCTTAAGATTAATAAAATGGACTTAAAAGTTTAACATGTTTAACTGACGATACTTTTGTTAAGACTTACATATTTTTGTCTTTAACTGTACCATCCTGTTCATTTACATAGACAGCATTTTTCTAGATGATTTTCTATCTTGTTGGAGCCCTATCTAATGTGTTTGTCGTAATAATGTTTGGACAAATGCTTGGACAAATTTACACACGGCTGTTTAGTCCCAAACTAAGCCGAAGCTTGTGTGTGGAATGGGTACTCAACAAAAACATACCTGAATACTTTTAAATATATACAAACACCCAGAATCCGAAAAGCAACAGATATGTTCATCACACAAATGTTGGTCCCAGGCGGGAATCGAACCTACGACATCTGGCGCAGTAGGCAGGTTCAGTACCAACTATGCCAACAGGCCAATCAATGAAAGCATTAACCTCTTTCTATAGGTATTCAATACTTAGGGAAAATAGTGATGACGTCTATGTATGTATATAGATAATAGTTCGTAAGCAGGATTATGAAATTCATATAAAACGTTTACGTGGCAAAGCATCACGAACGATCAAAGAGGCCAATTTTGTTTTATTACATAAACTTTCCCCATACATCGCCTACGCTGGGAAATGTATGTATGTAAATGAAAATTTATTGGCGCTCGCTGAATCCATTTCCTCTATTTACAAATACGTAGGTATTCGTCTCAGGGATGCGTGTTAAGACGTATAGCTTGTCGGTTTTCATAAAATATTGTATGAGAAATTGAGTGAGTAAATAGTTGTACCTAGTACTAGACTTGGAAGTTTGATTTTTTTACAGCTCCAAGGTATTGCAGACCTGAGTATTGGATATTAATTTTAAATTGATACGTTCACGCGTTCCTGAGAAAAAGGGTCTTCACAGACAGACAGTGAGGTATGGAACCCTAAAAATCTGTTTCTAACAATGTTTTCAAAATCTACATACAAGAAACATGTATTGCTACTAACCTCAGCACCTTTACTCAGTGGTGGGGTAATGGAATGCATACACTGATAAATTGTAATTTGTACTTGAAAGGAAACTAGATGTTATGTGAATCTGGAATTGATTCCGTGCTTAAAGGCAGACAGCGTTGTGATCTGAGGTGGGAAAACGTAGGATTTTAGTTTTAGGTTTTGTTAAATTTGTTAATTTTGATGAAACACTAACTTGCCTAATTTTTAATTAAGCATACGTTAATGTTAATTGGCTTTTTGGCGTAATAAAATAGATAGAATTATTATATGAGGTATCATTTGCTGCTACAGAGTAGATAACGACGTACCTAAGTTACTTAGAGTTGGTTAACTCAGTACTTAAAATTTAACTTAGTTTTAACTTTAAGTAAGTTACTCGGTGCCCTACTCGACAATCAAGTATAGACAGAAACTGAAATACCTTGTTCTGTACTCATTTCCACATCGCGTGACTAAAAATATCAGCCTGAAAATCGATACGTAAGCGCTTCTAACGCTTATCTGTACTCGACAAACTTTTTTATGCGGTCCGTGAAAGAGAAACTATGATAATACCATTAACATTTTTATGATTTTCGTACTTGGTGGTGTCTTTCGCAAATGCAAAGATAAATTTGTAAGATTTATATCAAAATCAAATCAACAAGCCAATACGTCCCAATGTTGGACATAGACCATATAAATTATAGTCCTTAGTATTATAGTCCACCACGCTGTTCCAGTGCAAGTTGGTGGACATCACATCACCTTGGAATTTCTAATTTAGCGTATGCAGGTTTCCTCACGATGTTTTTCTTTACGTAGTAAGTATGATTAGAAAACCGTAAACGGTTTCGAAAAGTCATTTGTGCCTGGGATTGAACGCTCGACCCCATGAACGTGTGGTCTCGACTATTTAAGACATGTTTAGGCGTAACGTTTTAGTACGGCGTAGATAAAAATGAAGGATACTTACACAAATATAAATACTTCTCTACAACATTATTATTTATCTGCCTTTTTTTTTAATTCAATACTTATTTTATTTAATAAACTCTACATATTAATTCTGCCTTTTGATTGAAATATACATTTTTAATTTGAAGCCGGTGAATACGAACTTGAATAAGTAGGTAAGTACCTACCTACAATTATTTGAACAACATTTCAAAAATATATCTAGTTTATAAAATACGCTTAGTAGTTAAATAAAATATTAAAAACTTATCGAACTAAAAAAGTTAAAATATATATTATTTTGTATTTTTTTATTAAATAAAACGACTAGACGATAAAACGAATTATACACGAGTACAGCCTAACTTTTTAACCCTTTAAAATATGAATTCAAAATAACAGAAGCCGGTTGTATACAAGTTAATTTGGTTGAATAAGTGTTTAGGTCTGAGGCATAAAGGAGGTGAATTTTTGTGCAATGTAACATACATTTGTTGTGAAATGATTTTTAGTTTCTTCTTTATGGGGGACTTATGTTACGTGATAAAATAAATGGGGGAAACATATAGAATACCTTTAACGCGGACGTAGTCGCGGGGCGTCCGCTGGTTAGTATTGTTGAAATACATAACCGTAACTTAATATTACTTAAATCTATGTTAACTTACACGACGTCGCCGTTGATGGAAAAAGTTACAAATAGTGCTTATATAACTTATGCAAATTGTTACATGTTAAATGTGTATCCGACCTAAATACTCTAGGTTACCTGTACGTTTTAAACACACTTTAAAGTCACGCGAGCACGGGCCGGGTTGATAGCGTATGTTTAGTGTTCTTATACACCCCATTTCTGTGAAAATAAATACCAGAAATGTATTTAGAGTCTAGCCACACTGAAATAGTTTGATGAGAATAAGCGGGATGAGACGCGATGTTATGAAAACTGCGCTTACCTAAAAACCGTATTAAGAAATTAACTTTTTAATACTGTAAGTGGCCGAGAAGCGGCGACAAAAAAGTTTGCGATCTATTCTTATGAAAGTTTGATATGTATAAAAATATTCGATATAGTATCACCGAAGAAAGTGATTGATTGCCAAAAGTAAATTTAAGTTACGAAATAAATAAAATATTGCTGCCAAATATTGTTAGGGACATAGCGTGAAGATTATGTAATGTAATTATGTGGATACCAATGGAGTTTCTACTTTCTTCTTCTCGATACTAAAGTACATTTACTCACGACTCTCAAAGGATGAAGGAAAACATCTTGAGAAAACCTGTATACCCCGAAGAAGGCAGATCTGAGCTCCAGCGGTGGGGACATGTTAATAGGCTGTTGATTATGTGAGTATAGGTTATGTGAGTACCTATTGGACATTTTATTTTGCAGAAAATGAGTCTATCTCTCTGATTTGATGTATGTATATTTGGTTATTTGGTAGAGGTGAAAATCCGCTAGGCGACTCCCCTCCGCCACAATACCGTTTCTTTATCTACCTGTAACCTCTTTGAAAGGTCCGATGTTGCACAGGTCTCCTTTGAGAAGCCCACTGGATGGTTGTCATGCGCGATGCCGCCGCCCCTCTGCGCATGCGTCCTCACCATGGCGTCGAACAAATGACAGTGTTGACAATGTCCGCGACGGGACTTTTCTCTTTTCAATTATTTTCCGTAAAAAACTGTTAATACACGAATAACCTTTGAATTTCTTAATTATTACGTTCGGAATTTCTCCTTCTGTGTTTCTGAGTTGGAGATTAAAAACGACACTTTTCCGGAAGTTTATATAATAATTTATTGTGCGTGAGTTTAGGTTATAATGGTTAGGCTGTGTTTATGTTTGTTCTATTTGTAAATATTGTTACAATTTTACTTGGGGAGTGTATTTTGTGGACTAGTTTTATGTGACTTTGTAATTGTGAATAGTGAATGAGGAATTCCAGTACTTGGTGAAAGAATTTGAGGTAAGTGCTTCTGTTTACCTATTGATGATAATTTCTTTTAATTTGTAGTACCTGCGTAAGAAGTAAGTAAGAACCTATTTCCCTTCGGACCGTTTCGTAGCCAAACTTCGGAGCCTGCTTTCAAACGGGAAATAAAAATCCCGTTTAGTAGCCGGATACGAAATGAGACTTCTTTTGACAATTTCGGAGCTTACTTTCTGAGCCAGGAAACGGAACATTAAATAAGTACATAAATTATTAGATTAGATACAATAAAACATTTATTGAAAATTATGTACAATTTATTTGTGGCCCTAAACCGCCGAAATGCACGTAATTATTATATACAAGACAAACCAGTATACAATCCATGTTTGATCTGAAATATTCTACAAAAAGTACAGCCTAAATACATGAACGGTATACCGTTACCGTTCATGTATTTAAGCTGTATACTTCTTACACTACTGCGGTAGTGTAAGTAATACGGGTTGATCGAGGCGTAGCAAGTATAATGCGCTACAGTATTGCTACGCTCGCTACGCTTATACCTTCTCATGAAAATGGCCGTTATACGGCAATCAACTAAGTAGTCAGATTTTTGTAGATTATCTATCTATAAACTATTATAAAATTGTAACGGGAGTATTTCCATACATAGAAGGGATTAAAAAAACTAATAAAAACCAGATTATTTAGGCTTAACTGACCCCAAAACAGTTGTGACTTCGGAGTGACTATGACTGACAGAATTTAAAACTCATATTAAAAAACAACTTTGTAAGAAAGCTTTATAAAAAATAGTCGATTAATTGAATGACAAAGAAGCCTGGTATTATTGCACAACTTGACAATTGTATAATAAATGTGAGATACTGTATATTTTTATATGACAACATTTTGCAGAAGAGGCTTTTCAAAATGTTGCCATATAAAAATATGTAGTATCCCACATTAAATACAAACTTGATTTTAAAAGATGTGTTGCGCCGCGTCTTCTACTCAGCGCTAAATTATAGGAAGTGGTGGTTGACCAAAAATGTACGTCGTGATATACCCATTGTGTAGATACTTATGACTCATAAATTATGAGTCATAAATCATAATGAAATAACATATGGTTCATATTCGGGCTGCGCAAGTATGATCATGTCTCTCAATACCGTTCGCAACTTAAATGGCTCACAACCCGACAGCGAAGGAACTCTCGCATTCTGTGTTTCCTATTTTCGATTCTCAACGAACCTCTCACTCCATCCTATCTCAAAAACAATTTCCACTATCTGTGTTCGGCCCACGACGACAGAGTTCTTCGCTCTTCCCATAATCTTCGACTTGGTATACCAAGTCACCGCACTGATTTCTTCTCTTACTCTTTCACGGTACACGCGGCGCGCTTGTGGAATGAACTCCCGGAACAAATCCGAAAAGCTAAAAGTCGTTTCCAGTTCAAAAAACTGGTGCGTGAGCATCTGTTGGGGTCCACATAGTGTCTCTGACGGACATAAATGGAGTCATCTTTCACATTTATTTTGTTCTAAATTGTTATTGTATTTGTAGTCTGATTTATATTTATTATTTTAATAGTTTATGTAGGTATATCTATGTATTTAATATATTTATGTACATATTATGTAACAAAAGTATTTTTTATTATTATTTTTTTAAAAATAATTTGTACCAATCTATCATTTAATTACTGTTTATATTATCATATTGTTTTAAATAAATATTGTTTTAAATTTTTGCGCCTACCACTAATTTATCTGCATGGCCCAAAGGTCAGCTGGTAGAGAATGCCATTGGCATTAAGTTCGCCTTTTGTACAAACTAGTGCAATAAAGTTTTAAATAAATAAATAAATAAATAAATTTTGAATTTGCCTTGGCGTGGTGCTATTTACTTCTAGCACCGGATGATAAACAATACACCGGCTTGTATTAATTTGTGCTAAACATTTCATGAGGATTAGTAATATACATGTATGGCCCTTTGAAATTATCCTATCATCAAGACATACCTATTGCGCCTTTGAGCTGCATTGATATCAAACCCATCAATAGACGTATTCTGATACGTACTTTAGCTCTAATTAAGTACCTACATACGTATTAGTACAATCAGCCAAAGTGGTGTATCTACCTAAGGTGACATAAATTCGTTTGCGCTTCATAAAATATTAACGTCTATTTTCACTGTCAAAAAAATACTATGTTGTCATCATCATCAGCCCGCACTAGTCCACTGCTGGACATAGACATCCTCCAAGGCGCGCCACTAAACTCGATCTTCGGTTCTCTTGCATGCAGTCACTGCCAGCCGCCTCACGCAGATCGTAGCTCCATCTAGCCGGGGCCAGTCGTTTTCTCCACTTGAGATCTCGTCTATCCCAGAGACTATAGATTGTCCGACAATTTGATCAGTCCACTGCCACTTCAGCGTACCTACTAACTTTTTGAGCTATGTCGAAGGCCTAGATTATCTGGCGGATCATCTCATTTCGTACCCTATATCTCTCAGAGAAAATCCGATACTAAGCTCTCGTTATTGCTGTTGTATTAGAGAGCGTCAGTGGCGTCGGGGATAAGACGCGGCCTATCATATCGAAAGGTCCGAATTACGATCCCCGGCTGGGCCATGTACCAATGGATTTTTTCTCGAAACTTAAGTACATTTACTGACTGCTCTCAAACGGTGAAGGAGAACAGCGCGAGGAAACCCGCAAACGCCGAAGAAAACATTCTTAGGCGCATGTGAAGTCCACTAACCCCCAATGGGTTAGCGTAGTGAACTATAGCCCTAATGCCCCCGTTAAAAGGGTAGGCCTGAGCCCCAGCAGTGGGGACATGTAGGCTGTTGATTTGACTGCTGTCGTATTTGACAACTGAAAACTTTTCACAACTGATACCCCACTTTCTAGGTTGACTATACGTGTACTGTACCACATACAGAGCACGTACCGTTTAGTTTACCTGCCACAAACGAGTACCGATATTTGCACTAATTAGTTTGGTTCATTGCGTCACTATCGGTATTCAGCCAGCAGCATTCGCTAATTTCAAACAATTGTGAATGCGAAACAGTTCGCGGATAGATAAACATGTAGGTACCTAGTGCTTATGTTTCTAGACCACAAAACATTAATTTGTTGACTATCACCGATTGCCTCGATAACATTCGATTGATAAGGCGTAAAATAAGGCGACGCGAAGGACTGGGTCAGGGTCACCATATTGTCCAAGTTTAAATTGACTCCCCCGAGTGTTCCAATACTTTGACGAGTCCTGCGCGAAGAATTTAGTTTTAGCAATAAAATGGTAATCGAGCATGAATATATTAGTGTCTTAGTGTCTTTATATTATTATTTACTAACTGTCGCCCGTAGCTTCGCTTGCATGGGATAAGTACCTATAACCATCCGGAAGAAATTGTCTGTATGATAGTGAAAACCACATCAAAATCCGTTGCGTAGTTTAAAAGATCTAAGCGTACAGAGCGACTTTGTTGTAAACTGTGTAAATAATTTATAAGTAAAAATGTAAGCGCCTACGCATATTGAAAAGCAAAATCGTTTGCTAACATATATATAATTATGTAAACGGCACTAGCAAAAACCATACCGCGTCCTTCCTCGTCCACCCACCGCTTTGGGGCACTTTTTTGGTCGTCGGCCGTCGTAGGAAACGATGCGGTTTCTGGTACGCGGTGTCCATTCTAAAATTCGACTGCCTCGGTTCAGGACAGACATCGGTTGTGTGCATAAACTCAGTAATATACTACCGTATACACGAACGAGTTCACTGGCGTGTGACCGATTTTTGATTTGTCGAAGTGACAACAAAAAATACCAATTACATAAAATATACTACGCGAGCCCCATTGTGGCCCAACCCGTCGTTCAAAACAGGTTAAAAAGACACTGTGTTCGAATTCTCTTTCTTTCATGAGACTGCCATAATTTGTTTTTTTCACTCGCACACATTGGATGTCTATTTTTATCATGAATCAAAAAAATTAGCCACTCCCATATGGATGAGTAATAAAAGCATCCTATGCAAGAAGTTTCAAATCACTTTGGTCGCGCGCTCGCTCCCTGTGGAGATCGCATCTCGCATATTTAGTATCGGAACCTATCGTGCCAATTACCGGGGGGGTTCCGGACAAAGGAAGCGGAGTAGCGGGAGGAGGTTGCTAGTACAAATTTATATGGAGTTTGAAAATGAGAATGTGTGAGTGAGTCATAATTTTGTGATTAGTGCGACACAATTTTGACACCCATAGAATGCTTTTATTACTCATCCATATGGGAGTGGCAAAATTTTTTGATTCATGATCCTATGGGTGTCAATTTTCAAACTCCATATAAATTTGTATTAGCATTAGCAATCTCCTCCCGCTACTCCGCTTCTTTTGTCCGCACCCCCCGGTAATTTTCACCATAGGTTCCGATACTAAATATGCGACATGCGATCTCCACATGGAGCGCGCGCGCGACCAAAGAGATTTGAAACTTCTTGACTTTTATAGTGTATCCTAAGTTCAAGTAGGTAGCTTGCAAGTTTACTTGGCTGATTCAGTTACTATTGATACTTAAGCGTCTAATGATTTTCAGCCCACTCAAAACCTCATTTTTTGCGAAGAATTTGAAGAATAAAATAAACGCTGTTAACGAGAAACGTCAGTACCGGGTGTTGTCAAAATGTTGGGATGTTAAGAAATAAAGGAGCACCGGGCCATTAACGTCTCTTAGAGACAGTGTCAACTCTTCAGGTTAAAATTCCCTGCAAATTATCAGGCATCTCATTTTAATTAGCAGTCTCCAGCCAAATTCTATAGCGGCAAGAAACCGCTTACAAAATGCTTACCGAAAATATTTTCAGCCAATGTTTATGAACGTCTTGTTTTCACATAACATTTTGCTTCTTGCAAAGACGAGCAATAAATAATGCTGGGCGAGCGAGGGCTTCTCAAAGAGGTTTTTGCATGCAGGTCGGGCGTTCTCCCACGTCCGCTGTTTCGGCCGACATTAATTACGAATTATGAATTCTGCTCACAGCGCTATGGGCATAAAACCCTGCAAAATCCTATACGAGCTTAGGGCGGCGGCAATAGGCGTAAAAAGTTGGCAAAAACATCGCTCTAGCGTAACATAATGGATCACGGAATTATTGTTATATTCATGTTTCCACCTATCTCAGCAGGGGTTCGGCACGTGAATGCCTCCCGATCCGCCCCAGGGCTTTTCTGTTTTTGTACTAAAACTCTCATTTTTAGGGTCGTCAGGGAATTGGGAACGAATAGATACGGCACACGTTACTGTAGAACTAGATTCGTTCAACGTATCGACATTTTACTGCCGCACTTCCATTAGGCTTATGCTTTTGCAAGGAATGCTCGAATCATAATGGCGATGACTGAAAAGCAGCGCATTGCTGAAGCATCGACGCATCTCAACATGTAAAAAATCAACAGCCTATTATCCTCACTGCTGGGGCTCAGTCCTACCCTCTCAACGAGGGCGTTCGGGCTATAGTCCACCACGTTAGCCCAGTGCGAGTTGTTGGACTTCACATGCGCCTAAGAATTTCTTCTTCGGCGTATGCAGGTTTTTTCACGATGTTTTCCTTCACCGTTTGAGAGCAGACAGTAAATGTACTTAAGTACATTGGCTGCCCCGGATTTTCTTTTTCCGCTTGGCCGCTACTATTCAAACGTAGTCTGCTGTTTTTCCTTAATTGTCTAAAATTAGGTGCAATTTGCGTTCCAAATTCGGCACGTTGCGGAACAGGTTCCACTTAGTCGCACGTCATCGTCATGTCTTACAGACAGTGCACTCCCGACTAGTCCAGCTAATGTTATTTCCGTGTACATTCTATTTGAATGGAAGGCAGAGCAGCATTATTTATAGCACATATGGAAATGCCGAGTGTGAAATGGCATCGTAATGTTTGATCGTTTCGGAGATAAAACCGTATGTTATATGCGACTGGTCCTTACCCGCGGCAACGCTTGTATGTCTTAAAATATTAAGGGCTTCAGCGCACGGCCAACTTTACTTTCGTAGGTTACCAAAACTGTTTGAAGCTAATAACGTCAGGCCGATTCTAATACACGGCCACTTTCTCTCCTCCAAGGGGCGACGTCATAACGTTTTCTACCGTTGCGAAACTTTTGTCATTTTTCGCGGGGAGATCTACGCACACACCTATACGCTGTGGCTACGAAACACACGCGTAATTAATCGAACATTATTATCTTACTACTATACATTAACTATAATCGGCGACAACTACCACGTAAAGGCAGAGTGACACTCAAAAATATAGGTGGCCCCATGGAAAAGGGTGACCTACCCTAGCCGACTAAACAGTTAAGTTGTACGGGGTGCTCGCTGAGCCGAATTATTTGTTCAGGTATCTAGTCGCTGGGATTATCGTCCGTGTGCTGGGACCATTAGTCACACATAAGTATCGACACGATAATCTTGTTTGTATGCATTCGCAGTTAATTTACAGTGTCTTGTCTTTCGTTCAGTATGTAGGTATGGGGTACCCATTCTTTAGGAGGCTGTCAGCACTGGGAATACCTTCTAGTCTGTTTTTCTTCTTATATACACGACATAGCATGTAATTATATTTATTCATCTTTGTTAATATATTAGAAATGATGATTTTCCAATGAACAGGTATTTTAAATTAAATTTTTGAAAAGTCATTTTAGTAAGTAAAACGTATCTAAAGAAACCTGATACATTTTATGTTATTAGAAAATTAATGCAAGCTACAAGCGTAATACATATATTGACTGGGGTACTGCAGGGACTTAACTAATGCCACTTGTACCCCGGGGGGTACTTCTGCAGGGGTACAAATGATCCTGGTTCTCACGAATTACCAACTTAGCCGGCCAACAAGCATAAACAAAGACAACGCGGTAGTTAACGCGAAATTTCGCGGAGAAAATTAAATTTTGGTTAAAATTCCGACGGCACACTGCCCGGCCGGGCGGTAGTGTAAACAGAGCAAATGGATAAAGTTGCTAAGAGCGCTAATGCAATCATAGCCTCGAGTCCGCAACTCGCCGCGAATTTGAGTGGCCGCCTCGGTTAAAATAACAGTTGATGCGTTTTTCATCTGGAAGCAAGCAGACGTGTAGTGACTTTACTTCTGACCAGAAGATGAGTGAAATTGCTTACAGAATTTTGGAGCTATTGGAGCAAATCTGGAAATTTCAATTAAATCACACCTTAGACCTTTGCAGAGGACATAGTTGTGAAGGCAGAGTCGATGCAGGATCTCGCGGAAATGCTGAGCAGCCTTAGCTGTTCTTCAAGACGAGTAGATCTTAGAATGAACGTAGACAAGACAAGTTTAAGGTCGCTCAGCGAGCTATGGGTAGGGCTATGCTTGGACCTTGAACCAAGGTTACCGACATAGCCGATTGGATTAAGAAACTGAAGCGGCAGTGGGGAGCTCACCCAAGAGTGCTAACAGCCTCCTGAACACCATCAGAAATCTGCAATAAAGTTCTATACCTTTCAAGTGCTGGTGTTCTATATATGGCACGGTAGAAAGAAAATAATTAAGTGATGGTGTGCTATATATAGCCCAGTGACGTCACGCGCATGTTCTTTATTTTTTTTTGATATGAGTGATTTTTCAAAAACCGCAACTGACAGCCACACTTTAGGTACCTATTCTTTTTTTTGGCAGCAGCACTACATTGGTTAATTAATTATTAATGCAACCATAGCCTCGAGTTCGCAACTCTCCGCTAATTGACCGAGCGAGCGAAGCGAGCGAAGCGTCTACGTTTCGAGACTGGCCAAAAATGCTCTTGTCCGGCTGTCTGTCTGTCTGTCTGTAATTCTCTACAGGTCGCATTTTTCAACCGATTTTGACGAAAATTTGGCATATGTATAAATTAATTAAACCTACAAAATGAGTAGAATAAAATTTTGAAAAACATTTTTTTTAGAGTACCTACCATACTCGCAAAGTGGGAGTGAACTTTTTTTTTCTTGTGAATCCCATAGTGTGGGATATCGTTGGATAGGTCTTTCAAAAATATTGCTGGTGTGTGAATACCATTTTTTCGATTTAGGGATCCGTTGGCGAAATATTAAGCTTTAAAGCGGTAATTTTTGTTAGAGTCACGTGTCCCCCCCCCCCCTGCCAGCTAAACGGTTGCTTCTGGAAATGTGAAAAAATTCATGGCAGTAGCATATATAACGTAGTTACAAGGAAAACTATTACGGCTAAGTAGGTTCTATTAGTTTTTGAGTAATAGTGGATCGACTTAAGAAAGTTGAAAAAATAAATTATGTTCATAGAACTGCATACGTAAAATGGAAAATTATTTTTTTCCGCGTGATATCCATGGTGTGGGGTATCGTTGGATGGGTCTTTCAAAAATATCGCGGGTGTGTGATAAACATTTTTCGATTCAGGGATCCGTTTGCGAAATATTAAGCTTTAAAGTGCAAATTTTTGTCACTTTAGTAGGTACTTTTTCTGTTTCCAAAGTTGACTTTTGTTGGTTTCTTTTAGGTTTGGTTTATAAGGGCTGGCGAGGTCTACTGTTCTCACGGAACTACTAGTAATAAGTATTGAAAAAAAATCGTCCCCTTTTTAACAAACTTAATATAACTTTAGATTTTCAATTTTGTGTTAATTTGGCAAGTTTTTGGGTAACAGTAACCACTTACCTAACATAAAACAGGCCATTTGTGCATGTGCAGCTTAAAATTATTATTATTATTATTTGAGGTGGGGCTCTTTCAAGTCTTATCTAGCCTTGTATCACTGCGACCATTGCTGATCTATTGTGATCGCCGCCTTTACTATAGTTCAGTGTTAAGCTTTGCATCCGTTAGGAACTTCAGCACGCTTTTGGCACTAATAAGTTTTACTTCATCGGGTTGAAGTATATAGTTGCCCAGATGGACGCTTCTTTTACGCATCAGTGGGCCACATTCACACAGGAGGTGCAATGGTGTTTCCTCTGCCTCTTGGCAGAATCTGCACACTGTAGTGTCTCGGAGATTGAGGTTGAACATGTGTTTGTTCAGGCCGCAATGTCCGGTGAGTGCTACGCTCTCACTAGTGTGCGTAAATTCTTCCTGCTTAGCGCTAAGGCAGCTTAGAAAACTTAAAAATATTTTATTATAACACGTCATAATCTCGATTTAAATCAAATTTAACTTTAAACCTGAGGTGACATTAAGCCAGTTTAGTAAACGTGAAACATTTGCCGATAAGGAAAATTCGCGACCATAATATCAACCCCTATCTCCTTTGTCCCTGTAAATCGATACGAATCGCATTACCAGGATGCCACCATTACCAGGGGAGTGAGTGGAAAATCCCGGTAAGCACTTTGACGTCACAATATTGAAAATAAAAAAGGAACAAGAAAACTGGATCGCTCAGCTCCTTAAGACACTAATGAGAAGTAATGTAGCGAAGGCCTTCTCGAAATAGATTTTTTTCTCACGTGTAGGTTGAAGCGAGCAAGGTGAGCTTTCTAAAAAATCTTGATGCTTAATGCTGATGGTAATTAAGAAACCTAATTTTATACTGACGCTTAGAAACTTAACGTACAGTGTTTACCACGAGTTCGTCATCAGAAGATCATCAGACTGTCAATGTCCTGTCACCAAACATCCTCAGCATTCCCCTTCCAGCCTTTTCGGCTTCCCGTTCAATGCTGATAAATTCCAGATTTCGATGTTAATTTACAGAAAAATAGTTGAATCGGAATATTTAACCCGGTAGCTCAAAAACATCGATGAAAAACCATCCCGTTATCAGGAAACCTCGATTGACTATGATTTAATTTGTAGGTTATTTATAGGTCGACGTAGTCACGGCAACCGATTCTGACCTATATGAATACAAATTAAAATTATATTCGTTGAAAAGGGCGATTAAAAATTTAAATTTCGCCAGCGTGTGGCGTCCAGCGGCGAATGCTAAAAATATTCAACGAATGACAGTCGATGACGGTTTAAAACCGGGGATTAAATTTTTTTTATAAATGAAATGGGTTTTAATAATTTGCTAGACTCTCCGAGTATGATAGTTGATATATTTACCTAAGCCCATTACCTTACCTTTTTATATTTACATTACCCAAAGGTAAAGTTTCAGGAAAAAATCGCAAGAGGTTGAGACTTTTCTTCTGTAATTAGGTAAAGTATGATTATAACTTTAAATTTATTTATTTTATTTAAATGGAAAGGCAGCTAAAGCTGATGCTTCCATATCAGCAGTCGACTTGCTTTCATAATTTATATTAATTTATTGCGTCTTTTTAGATTTGAGAAAGTTGTCTAGTCTGTTCTTGAACATGTTTACGGAAGTGGCAGATACAACAGATTCTGGCAGATTATTCCATTTGGATGCAACCCTGTTGCTTAGAAAATTTCTGTAGGGGTTCAGCTGTGCATTGGCTCTTTGTATTCTCAAGTTGTGCCCTCTCAGTCTCTCTATCGGGTTAGGGTTAAATATGTTCCTTATGACAGATGAGTTGTAATGGTTGCTCAGAATCTTGAAGGTCTCAATTAGATCACCTCTATCTCTACGTTCTTTAAGTGTGGTAAGGTTCAAGCGCGACAATCTAGCATCATATTCGAGTCTTTTGAGTGCATGCGGTAGTTTTGTAGCTCGCCTCTGCACATTCTCTAGGAGGGTGATATCTTTCTCGAAGTAGGGGCTCCAGATGCGTGACTTTAACGTGTAATTTCTTGATCTTGACATATAAATAGGAACTTTACAAATTCTCGTTTTAATCCACCATTATTGCACATTCTTGCATCTGTATCATTTTAATTAAGTATCATTAACTTAACTACTTCATGGACTTTCCATTATAGAACAGAGCAAATGGACCTAGTTTCTTTTCTCTATGTATAACTACTGGACTATAATTATATACGAAGAATATTATTCTTCCTATTCCTTCTTCATTGTTGTTAATATAGTTAGGATACATAACCGAGAATATAAAAGTAACGAGTACAAAATAGAAGTTTAGATTAAAATTAAAGTGTAGGGCGCGGAACCCAGCTGGATGAGGTTTTCGCGGGACCGGTCGTCGTGGAGATCCTTGGAGGAGGCCTGTGTCCAGCAGTGGACGTCTACAGGCTGATATTAGATAATCGTCAGTATCATCATCAGATGGTGAAAAATTTACCAGGGAATGATGATGATAAACGGTGTAGAAGCTAGACCAGTTATACATGCCTACATAATGTAGTAGTAAAAATAAACAATTTGTTTGAAAATTGTGACGACCGGGTGCGGTTTCATAGCACGGAAACATTTATTGAATTACCGGGAAATTTAAATATCGCCTCCATGCATTTTCGGGCCCGGATGTTTATTCAGTGGATGTCAATTAGTGCGTGGGATCCTGTAACCGTTACGGGCTCCACTCGGTACTGCTACCTGCGTACTTTAAAACTAAAGGGATGAAAGTGTTACATAAACTGAAGGATAAAGTTGGGTCGAGTATTTGGGAAGCAGTTGGGGTGTGAAGGGATATAATTGGGCTACAAATGCAAGCCTCACCAGCATGCGGTGCACATTGTTAGCAAAAAGACCGGGCTATCTGGCGATCAAGAAATGGAACTATACTTTTCAGACTCGCTACTGAATACCACACGTCACAGTTAGACACTTTCGCATTTGTACACTACACTGATGTTTGTAAATAAAAAGATTATTGTACGTAAGTAATAAGAAAATCTGTTTTTATAATAGTAGCGCCATAGTAGACGGAATAGCCCTTTTCCGTCTACTGTGGTAGCAATGACCGCCCGCACCTATGATCGCGTTCATTTATGGAGTTGTAGCCCGATTTTGGACCTCATTTCGGTGCCGCGTGGCTACCCCAAATGTAGCCTATGTACGGAAAGTACCCCCTATGTAGTGAAAGTATTTTGGAGATCGCTCCGGTAGTTTCAGAGATTTTTACTAACGATCAACAATAAACGTTCTATTTTTATAATATTAGCGTAGTGTAAAATGATTGTTTACCTTTACCTTTATGTTCATGTAGGTAAATAATAATGTTCTGATAGTGACTGCTTTTTCAAACAACAAGCCTAGACAGCTAGATGTACATTACTCTTTGTTCGAGAGACTGCCCGCGTATATTCTGTAGCTTGAACACTGTCACTGTACGTTTCGAATAGTGAATTCCCATTTTAATTCCGCCTCCCGCTACCAGTGGGATTGGCCACGAAAATGGCACTGTTTGCATTATTGATAGCAATTTAATTTTAAATCGAATCTGCGACGCCGAAGTGGACAGTGCAATCGGAAATATCAGATTTATTGAACAACTTCCTCGAATTGATTATCTCGGCAACAAAATTATTGTCGTATTTAGAAGACACATCATGATCATCCGGCCGCTTCTATCTAGGTATACTATCCAGGTGTTTCTCAACTCTGTCTCCATCCAACGCTGCATCTCTACTCTCTATGGAACCCGTCTCTCCTACCACTAACTTATCTAATACTGGCTGCTGACAAACTATTTTTGGTGCTTACTTGACTTCCGCCATTTTCTCGCACATATCTGGTGGAAAGCACCATAATGTTTCACCAGAGATGTGCAAGGAAAATGTGCGAAGCGAGGATGTCTAAAGAAGCTGTGAGCTTTTCCAACAGAGATGTGCGGTGCGAGGATCCATAGCGGGCTCTTTTTAGATAAGCGAGCGGGGTGATGTGCGCCACATATTTTTCGCAACACATCTATAGGTACTAAAAACCTCGCTCCGACCTTTTCCACCAGAGCTGCGCTGAGCAAGACTAGGAAAATGAAGTGATACTATTGGTGAATATCTTCTCTACTCCTTGCTCACCGCTCCGCTACCTAGCACATCTCTGGTGGAAAAGCAGCCTTAAAGCGGCACTTAATTCAGCTGTCAGATGCACGTAGAGTTGTAAGTACGTTGCTCTATTAGGATTCCTTTAAAACAGATACCCTGTGAACATGCTAACGCCGAAATATGTTTACCTAAGCTGATTGCTCACAACGATAGGTATGCTATTGGTATAAGTAGGCATTCAAAATCAATTCCCGCTATTTCACTAATGAAAGCCGATGTGATTTCCATCGCCCAATTAAAGCGTGATCGATCTGAAATTCTGGTAATGGAATTACCAATATTACAGCTTTCAGCTAATTTGTTTCATCTACCGTTTAGTTAGAGCTTATCTTTATGTACTTTATGGTTTCTATTGTCTGTGAGACGAAGTCAAGGTTGATAGTAAGTGATTTGTAGATCAATGCATATAACATCAAATAACATAATATTTACTTCCTTATTAATTTCATTTTTCCGTTTTGACTTGAGTTAACACTTTTTTTATTAGGATTTAAATTAATCTTATGACATTTTGTGATCTTCGTGTGGTTTTTTTTTTGGTAGTTACATACAAGGTGTTGGTTAAGCCTGCGTTAATAATTCAAGAACAGCATGCTCTATGAGATCGCCGACAGAGTCATGTCTCACAGACGATATTTGCTTTGTCGATTAGCTTGCTGTTTAGATTGCCTGTGTTAGCCATTTACATATGGACGAGACTAATAACAACATTGGAAATACATTATGGAATGGTAATGTGAACATGAATGTAAGCCAACGATGCATTAGTTGGCGTATTAAACGTAGGTTCACAGAGGCTCCCGATATACAGGTGTCTATATTTACCAGTGTAATATCTAAATGAATATTTATCGTTGTTACAGTGAAGAACTAGTGTTTGAGTGATCAAGTTAAACAAACTTAACTGGTGTAACATTCGTCAGTATAATTATCTTTCACTGCTATACATCATAAGCCTTCCTCAACGGTTATCTATTCTCATCCAGACACATTCTGCTACCGTTTTGTGGTGGTCGCTCTTCATAATTGACCTACATTAGATATAACTTGCCCATTGACAAAATCGATTTCCTAATTCAGTCTGTTATGTATGCCTACCTTAGTTCATCGCATCGCCGGATATTAACACAGAGACTAGCTAAGTGATTTTAGACTAGTGGATTAGACTGGTCTGCAGTGAGTGTATGAACTGCTGCGGCCGCTCCGTAGTCAAGAGAACTATTAACTGTTAGGTACCGTCAGGTACGTTGTTCTTTTTGCTTTACTTTTTACGAAGTATACAAAGAAAGGTTTACCTAATTAGTAAGAGAAAATATCAAAGAAAAATAAACTTGTTCTCGACTTCTTAGTTAAAACGATCTTGACAAAGCATACCCTTCTAAACACTGATTTTTGATAGTGCAACTAAGTAAGTACTTGACGGATTTCATTAAACGTTCCACGCAAAAAATACGTCACCGCATCACCTCTTCTCTTCTGTTTTTCTTGAAGGACAAAGAATACCAGATTCGACCAATCCTAATCCCACAGCGAAAGTTTGGATGTTTACCTATTCACAACCTCGCTATATTTCAAAAGATTTTGATGAAACTTGGTACAGTGATAGCTTTTACCCTGGAATAAAATATAGGATACCTTAAAACGCAGAGAAAGTCACCGGGACCGCTAGTATTATGATATGTGTATGTCTATAGTTAACATGCCTCAAAAGTTTCCTCTATAGAATTAGCCTCGTTTGTAAAAGAAATCAAATTTTATTTACACACCGAAAGGGAAGTTCATTGTCGGAAGCCCTTTCCAACTCACAATAAATTTCGGTCTCGCGTTTCTGTAACGAACTTTTCGTTTGGTTTATTTCCCGGAAATTTCTTATTACATCCTTACGAATTGTTGAAACACACTGTAAGTTTTTCTATAAATTTATTTAAATAGTATTTTGTTTCTTCGCCCTATCGAAGGTTGTCGATCTTTTAATTTACTTAGCACGTAGATTTACTGGCCTCTTAAAGTTAAAGTTGATAGAAAAAACCTTTCTGAAGTTTAAGTCTACACATTCAGCTCGACTAAGTTCTGCAGTCTCACTTTCTTGCTGGGTTATCTCAAGTCGATTTGAAATAGTGCATGCTCAGGGAAAATCGCGAATATTTGGAATTAAATTTATTTGCGTGCAGGTTAAGATCTGTGCAGTACTTACCTCTACTTACTTACTTGTCGCGATAACAAATTGGTAAAACGGTTCGAAATGGCCAGGTTGCAAGTTTAAGGTGTATCACAGAAACAAGCGGTCTGCGGTGGCGGTCTACCGCTGGCCGCAGCATTAATATGCAAACTCGGGCCACGCGTGTCTGAAGTCACACATACATTGCATAGGGAAGACAGCAGACCGCCACCGCCACCGCAGGCCGCGTGTGTCTGTGATATGCTTAATCCTCCTGGCGACTGACATTTGTTATTTAGCATCACATCGCATTTAAACATTAATAACTTTGCCATGATATATAGTTTACAAATATATCGCCACAAATATAATATATACACACAAACACACACACACACACACACACACATAATATATATCTAATAGTACCTACCTTAAAATCTTTTAATAACTAGCTGCACAAATTTTTATTTTTAGCTTATATGCTAAATGTGAAATCTCTGTTTTTTATTTTGTAAGTTTTATAAGTTGTTTTAAATTGGGGAAACCTATAATTGGCTTTTGTTTAATAATATTTTTAAAGTAAATCTGTATTATTATAAGCTGTTGGTTTCCTAAATAAATAAAAATAAAAAATAAAAATGATGTTTGTCTTAGATACATCCTGTAAGTAGGTACCTATTTTTTGCCCTTTTATATTCTTTAATCTTCATTGTGTTGACTACTGCGATCATTAATACTGTGTAGTATTGATGATCGCATGTTGACTACTTCAACGGTCTTCTTCTTCGGAGTTGAAATAAAAAAGTTATCGTAAACTAGCATTCAATGAAGATTTAAGATTGGCAAGATTTTATGGAGGATTAATTTTAATCCATCCAAGTTCCATCACGAAAAGTAAGGCCGACATTTCTTAAGGAAACTCGAAGTCACACTTAATTAGTACTTATCTTCGTCTTAATAAAATGAAACGGCCCCAAGTCGCGACACCACTCGACTTTTTCTTCCGGATTTAAAGATAATATTCACAAAGTTGTGAAAACACAAATCTGTTCTCAGCGAAATCAGATAAAAAAACTGTTGCCAAGCTTAATGAATGAGGCGGCGGCTACTTCCCTTAATATAATGGAATCTTTTTAGACACTTTAAGACAGCACTTTGGCTTAATGAAGTGCCATAATTCATTTTGACGCACCTACTAGCGGGTAGAGGCAGTGCTTTGCCTGCCGCCGACGACGGTAATTAGATCCATGGGATATTAAGTTAATGTTATCGAATTGAGAGCAATTGCAGTGGTTGCGAATATGCTATTTGTAAATAGAGTACTTTTCAGGATACCAGACACAACTGGTCAGCGGTCACTAGACATGCATGTAGGTAGGCACTTACTTAACAATATGTTCAAAATAATGCTGTTTCGCCGTAAACTGAGGTCACGGCTAGTAATTGCTATCGTTCGAAGTTACCTACTAATGGTAATTTATTTATTATTCTACGATATAGGCTATCACTGTATCAAGTTTCATTAAAATCCGTTCAGCCGCAGCGTGGTTAAGAATAAAACTCCAAAATTACAAACATGGAAGGTTTTACATTTATGTAGTAGGGAATGAAATATATACTAGTAGTTCCGTGAGAACTGTAGACCTCGCCAGCCCTTATAAACCAAACCTAAAAGAAACCAACAAAAGTCAACTTTGGAAACAGAAAAAGTACCTACTAAAGTGACAAAAATTAGCACTTTAAAGCTTAATATTTCGCAAACGGATCCCTGAATCGAAAAATGTTTATCACACACCCGCGATATTTTTGAAAGACCCATCCAACGATACCCCACACCATGGATATCACGCGGAAAAAAATAATTTTCCATTTTACGTATGCAGTTCTATGAACATAATTTATTTTTTCAACTTTCTTAAGTCGATCCACTATTACTCAAAAACTAATAGAACCTACTTAGCCGTAATAGTTTTCCTTGTAACTACGTTATATATGCTACTGCCATGAATTTTTTCACATTTCCAGAAGCAACCGTTTAGCTGGCAGGGGGGGGGGACACGTGACTCTAACAAAAATTACCGCTTTAAAGCTTTATATATCGCCAACGGATCCCTAAATCGAAAAAATGGTATTCACACACCAGCAATATTTTTGAAAGACCTATCCAACGATATCCCACACTATGGGATTCACAAGAAAAAAAAAGTTCACTCCCACTTTGCGAGTATGGTAGGTACTCTAAAAAAAATGTTTTTCAAAATTTTATTCTACTCATTTTGTAGGTTTAATTAATTTATACATATGCCAAATTTTCGTCAAAATCGGTTGAAAAATGCGACCTGTAGAGAATTACAGACAGACAGACAGACAGACAGACAGACAGACAGACAGACAGACAGACAGCCGGACAAGAGCATTTTTGGCCAGTCTCGAAACGTAGACGCTTCGCTCGCTTCGCTCGCTCGGTCAATAATAAATAATGACCGCCTCGTTGGCTTAGTGACTTGGTGGTTGGACTCTTGTTTCAGGTGTTGGGGGTTCGTTCCTCAATGGGGACAGACAACTTTGTACAAGTTGGTTATATACATACATACCTACATAGTATAGCATTGTTCAGGACAATGATCAGCTACGAACAGCCATACTTACTAAAGTGAATTTAAGTATTTTTGATAAAAATTTCTCAAGCGCTCTTTGAATATTTTGCTTTCTTTCTACGTCAGGCGCTTATAAAAAAAGATAAGCTTGCCAATAAGTTTTTACGATTAAAGGTAGGCATATTAGAGAAGTACTAAGCATTGCTAAATACTTTAGTATTTTTATTATCCGATGTAAATAATTCAGAAAAACTAAAATTGAAGCAATAATCAATAGCTATGCTGACTTTTTCATATTATTACCCTACAAGCTCCAATAAGCATTTATTGCCATCGGTGAAGGCTTACAAACACTTAATTTTCATTAAAAAAGGATATTTGGGTTCTATCTGCCTAAAAAAACGCAAACCTATGCCCTTGTAGCAGGGGGTCATAAAATACTTACCTTAACGACCTCTCAGATAAGGGTGCTGTGATAACAGCCCCAGCGCGCATAAAAAGCGTATTTAAATTTTCGATCGTCATTAAACTTCGCTCTTTATATAGCGAACGGTGGTTATTCGGATGGTAAAATTTCATCGGACGCTCGCTCGATAATGATTTTAGTATGGTGCGTTTCGGCTAGAGCGTTACTACCTGTGTATGTTATTGAATCCCACTGCTGGGCAAAGATACGCTATGTTTCTAGTATTTTTCTCAGTTTTCCTTTTATTTATATTTGATCTTTACATATAACCCCTAACCGCTTACGACGTAAATGAGGTAAAGAGCTGACGTTTTTAAGTATGCTCGAGATAATTTTAAAAACTCTTGAATCGTATAATGTAAATGATGATTTGGATGATTTGAAGTAACAGCTGACTCGTCGTGATTTTCGTATTACATAATATTAATAGGTATAATGAATTTACATAATATTATTTATTTAAAATATTATTTTCTAGTGCCAATATACTATAGGAATTAGACAAGGATAAGGGTATCTGGGACCTTATCAGCTAGCGGTGAAAGAAGCCCTAAATCTAAAATGTAAGAGATATAAATTCAATACTTCATTCATGTAGTTCTACTCCACTCACGGTTCAATCTAAACTTCAAATTCGAGCCCGACGAAGTTAAAAGCTCCGATCGTGCGTCTGTCACAGCGGATTGTGTATCATTCGATTAACTCGGCGACATGTCGGGTGGTGCGGGGTGACATTTCGAGTACCGTTCGGTTTACGATACGTCCCTCATTCTTTATTGACAATCGGTAAATCTGCCCCTGTATTTGTCATTGCTTTACTGAAGTATGCATAGGTCAGAGTTGAAATTTTGTATTGAGTTAAACTGGAAGTTTCTACAATACAAGTTCCAAGTCTCTGTTTATCTTTACGTCAGTTAACAACATTTGAATAAATATTGGGTACCAATGTAGAATGAAAGTTAAATATGGTCTTGGGGGTGGGTTCTGTTTTCAATTGTGTGATGCCTTGAATTATTAATTTCTTAAATAGTTACGGCAGGTAGGTACCCAAAAATATGTTCGTCGTACACTATATTTTCATAATTTAGGCCCAAGCAAGAAAAAACGATTTACTGTAATAATGTCCAATCTGAAAAATGTCCAATCTGAAAAACGTCCAATCTGAAAAACGTCCAAACTGAAAAATGTCCAATGTGAAAAACTACCAATCTGAAAAATGTCCAATCTGAAAAACGTCCAACCTGAAAAATGTCCATCCTGAAAAATGTCCAACCTGAAAAATTTCCAATCTAAAAAATAAATAAATAGCGGTTTTTAAGGTTCTGTAGTGTAAAATGTTCCAGATTTGACATTTTTCAGATTGGACATTTTTCAGGTTGGACATTTTTCAGATTGGACATTATTATCGTAAATCGAAAAAACTATTTATTCTCATCAACATATAAGTGAGTGTCGAGTTTATACCGAACAGACAGACATGCGGATAATTTTTCGGATTTTTTCCCTTCAGCTTTATTTTACATTTGATGGAGTGTGACAGGTACAGGGATTTAATGATAGTCTACGACTTAAGCTGAATCGACTCGATGTTGGTTTGGCTCAATCAATTTTGTCCAAGCCTGCATCTGTGGCGGCACGATCTATATATGATATTTTTGAGTCGCCACGTCAGTAAATCTCGGTTAGGGCACGATGGGACTGACATGTGGTGAACCAAAGTCCTAAAATGAAATAAAGATAAAAAAAAGATTTTACATTTGAACGTGTTGACTTGTAACTATTAATAAATCTCTATTGGGCTCCCTAAACGATCATGCGGCATGACATGCATTACGTGCTGTCACTCAAGCATGATCGTCTAGCTGTAGTGATTGACGTGCATGACATGCAAACTACGTGCTGACTGTTGCTTCACTGTATTGATTGATAGCAAGCATGATGGTCCATCATGCAGCATGACATTCACGTAAACGTTGCATGTCATGCAAGCATGATCGTTTAGAGACACTTTATGGTGTTGTCTCGATTTGCTTCGTTGTCATACCAGTTGGGTCCAGGATATGATTGCGTTTTTTTTATTTGTCGGTTTATCTGACAAGCGGTCTTCCCATACCTCTCATGTTTATTTGTTAACCACATTGGTTCTTTGTGGACAGGATGCATGGCTGAGTCATTGATTTAAATCATTAAATCCTTATCATTAGCTGTTTATGGGATTGTAGAATCTGTGTCTATTTGACTTGACTTTGATTTTACTGAGATCTTTATTTATCAAGTCAATCGTGAATTCGTGACTTGCGGAATTTGTTCGTGTTTATATTTCAAAATTCACAGAAGGGTTTGAAATTTAGTTGCAGTGGATCTGTGCTCGGCAGAAGTTGGTCAAGCTCCGCCGGCCATTGAACGGCTATTCATGCAGGAAACTTTGAGACTGGCACGTTGCAGACCTAAGCTCCTACTCCAGGTCGATCGGAGCACACCACTGATATTAGTTAGGTATTGCAAATGTTTCAATTTTGTGTGTTGCTTGCTGTTGAACTCAAACACGTGTAGCACGTTAGCGGAGTGTTTATACAATGAGGAACGTTATTTATCTACTTGCAATTGGAAATGGACTCCATGTTTGTTGTAGTTTCAGTTTACACTGAAAACACCCTTTATCCAAAAATATGTATGAAATGTGTTAGGCTGTTAAAAAAAGCAGAAGATGTTAAATGAAAAGTTATGCTTTCCATCCACGGATTTTGTTTCTCACGCTTTCATGGCTCGATCATTCAACCAATCTCCAGGAGATAAATTAATAAAAAGAATACTGATTTTAGGAATACTTCTTCGGTGTTAATGTATAATTAATTATGATGTACATTATTGTATCTGTTTTTTTCTTTTTTGGCTGTAATTTTTAAATGCGCAATAAAGTGTATTGGATTGATTTAATATTCGGTTTTAGTATAAATAACCTCAAGTTTGGTACGGAATAAACGTGGTTTAAAGGTAAAACTGTCTTAATAAAGCAATAGTTTAGACGTCTACAGGGACCGTCCTCATTAGAAACGTTTTGCAAGCACGAGACCATAGTTTTCGCCTAGTACTTCGGAAGTTGGAATCTAATGAAGTTATGTAATCCCCTGGGTGCAAGAGCGAATTTACGCGGTCCACACAACACTCGAGTTTGTAGAACTTGTAATAAATGGAGTCGTAAACATTAGGTGTGTTTCTATTTTGAATACTCGAGCATGTGTGTTGTCCGAATATCAGATTATTCTGGCGACGTAAAGTTTATGTCAAACTATTGTGTTTGTTCATTTTCAAATTTTGAGTTTGGGAGTCGGCATGCTAATTCTGTTTGGTACGGTTTGTTGGCTGTTGGAGCTTTTAGTTTATTAGGTTTTATGATATTTTGATGCAAAGAAAGAAAAAAATTCTATGGTGTGTAGCCTATTAAAGTTCGCAGATGCGAAAGTGGAGCCACGGGTGCAGCTCAAAATCCTATTCATATATCTAATCCCAGCACTATTCCTAACGGATGCAAAGCTCAACACTGAACTATAATAAAAGCGGCGATCACAATAGATCAGCAATGGTCGCAGTGATACAAAGCTAGATAAGCCTTGAAAGAGCGCCACCTCAAATAATAATAATAATAATGCCTAAATTTATACTCTCACGAGTTTGTGGACAAAATCTCTCGAGTAAGTTAGCCCTTTGTACTTCAGTTTCTTGTATTGTCTAAGTTTTGTCAGTTTATGTATACCTATTTGCAATAAATAATTAAATAGATAAAATAAACTATGAAATATGCTATAAAATGTATTCCATTAATTTTCACCTAAATCAATCGACCCGAAGATATTTTTTACATAACACGCCAAAATTCAAATGTATGTTTGGAAGTGTAGGTACATACAAAGAATACTAGGCAGCCGCCATTGTAGGGAGTTGGACTAAAGGACAGAATTATGAATACATTGCGCCCCCAATCCCAGGCAGCCTTTAGAAAGTGTTCCATTTACGTTGCCAGGATTGTGATTTGTGGGTACCTCTACGCCCATGTACCTATACGCTTTTTAGTTTTGTTTGGGTTCAAAGGTAGACCATCGATTTGAGTTTAAATGGTGAGTATGACTATTTGTCTGAGAATTAGGGTAACATTAGAAATAAATACATTGTGTTACTATTTAATATGTAGGTACATTAGTTATATACTTACCACCCAAAAATAATGGCATGTTAATTAAAGTACATAAATATAGAAAATATGCAATACACAAATAATGGGATTGGTAAATTAGAACCAGATGTCATAGAAAATCAAATTGCTATCATATCATTCAAATTATAATTAATCATAGGAATAAGTAATTGCTTAAATTATTTACGAACGTAATTAATGTTAAGTTTATCGTTATCAACTGCTGTTTTTATTGAGCGTAAGTAATTCAATACACTATCCATTTCAAAGCCTGTCTTGACTAGGTTTAGGAAATATTATAGTCATATAACTACTTATGTGACTAGGCACTTATTTTTGCATGTCAGTGAGCCTACCACTTATTAATGCTTCTTAAGAAGCATCAATAAGTGGTAGGCTCACTAATACTATAAATTGAATTAAATCGTTAATTAGAGTGTGAAACAAACTAGTTATGTTCATTGGATTGGAGAAATTTTTCGAAATAAATTGTAGAAAATGTCCAGAAAACTTACAAAAACATAATATAAGTATGCCATTTTAAATATAAGGAACATGCACGGGAACATGTCACGGAAAGTGATGAGGGTTAAACGACTTTTACGGTAAAAGGAGATACATGTGTTACAGATAATATAAAAATCGTCATGAAATACATTCAATCAAATAGGTATTCGATGTTAGATCTCCCTTGCGGCGTTGTTCGTTCGTAAAATTCTCCATGTAATGTAATGAAAAGTACAGTAAAAATAAACAACTCTCTCCTTCTGTGAATTATTCGTACATAGTCATTGTGACTGCAAGTTAGTCATGTGAGATAGCATAGCAGCATATGTTATATAAGGTATATAATATGGACCCCTAGTGACTGAAATAAAGATAATAATAAAATAATAACAGTCTCTAGCCCGCGATATAGGATCGTAAGCAATTTTGACTATCTCCATGCTTCAATCTAAGGAATTATACTTCTGAAGGATAGGTAATCAGTGATAAAAATAACTGTTAATTCATATCAGGTTTGTATCCAGTCGAAAGCCGTTGTTGTTTTCCGTTTGCTATGGAGTTTCAGTCTTTTAAATTTTTTTTTGTCTATTTTAAAACATTATTATTAACAATATGTATTGTAGAGGTCATAGAATGTTGGAAACGCAAATAAAAGCAAAAATTTATTTCGTCACACTGACATTCCCGAAATAAATAAATAAAATCTTAACACGAACTTTAGAATTTAATTTGTCTTGCGACAGGTTCCCCGCCGGTGGCGACGACGTTCGCAGTCAACTTATCTCTTTTTTGCAATCAAACTTCTACCTTGGCTTCCTGTCTGACTGCGTGAAATAATGTATATTGTTTTTACAATCATATTAGTTGCTTCTTTTCCTTACATAATTTAATATTTACGCAAATTAACGATGATGCATAGTTATTATGACAAAAAAAAAAACAAAAAAAAAAAATACTACCTATATATATTTTGGTGTTGCTCAATCTCGATGTTTTATAGAAAATAACAAAATGGAGTGACTTAACTCATTTGTCAGACCAACGTAAAAATATAAGACAAATTTTGTTAGAACTATGTTAAAGGTGTTTTAAATAATCGTTCTCTCACCTCCAATTTCAGCAGTCTTTCCTTCATAAGATTCCTTTAAATGATTTGTTCAAAGGTTCTAAGGTTCAATTTGTTCCCCAATGGAGGTGCGCCCCAATGTCTGTAGGTGGCAATGAGACAATTTGGCTGTTGATTTAAAGGGTTTCTATCGATAACCGGAAGGGCGCAATACGGTAGCGACGACTGCAGGCGTAGAATAGGTAAACTCAGAGAGACCAACACAACCTTTGTTTAATTGTTGTCGAAATTTTAGTAGAAAAGTAAAGTTACTCTGAAATGAATGAATAAAGCGTTTACATACCTACCTACATTACATTAGGTAGTAACCCTAAAAATTAGTTTCTCTTCCAATATCGTATTTTATTATGTATGAGCCTATATATTCTGTCCCACTACTGGGCATAGGCCTCCCCCCACTTGTTCCACTTCCGCCGGTTTTGTGTCATTTTATCCAGCTATTGGGTTTAAGAAACAATAGTAACATTGACAATAGTAATAGTAAGATCAAGACGATATTGAACAGTTGTCGAGAGATGAAGTGAACTTTATTTCACAGGACCGACTAATTAATTCAAAATTCACTCCCTCCTGCGTATTGGCTCGTTTAAATTTAATTACTACTTTAAACAGAACAAAATCCATAAATTGACGAAGTGGGACCTGAAAACTTTACGGATACAGCCGTAAAATTTCATAACCAACTCGAATAATGCGATTGCGCTGTGAATAATTTATCTATATTATTCATTACTCTTGAACCCTTTCGCGTGCCGAATAAGCGCCTCCTTCTTCTAAAACTTTTATTGTTTACACCGTTCTCTTTGGGAGCTCAGCGCAATTGTTTCTTTTGTTCTACTCTCTCTTGCAGAATTATAATCATTCTGTTTCCTTCTAACGTGTGATTGCTTACTCGGTTGCTTCCTTCCTGTCTTTTATTGGATTGATTTCGTACTGTTATTTTTCGTAGCTCTAAAACTGGTACGGTTTATGTTTCAATTTCAGGCAGAGGTTGCCTGTAACAATATTATTCTCGTGTACCTCATTAAACTTCGTAGAAATTTGCTTTTCTACGAAACTTTCACCATAAAGTGCATACCCCAATGACTAAATGTTTCCTAGTTTTAAATCTGTGGACGATACCTAGTTAGTAAAGTTCGACCATTAAAAATACCTGTCAAGCTCTTCTTTATATCAGGTGGGCGTATTATACGAAAATCGACCAATTTCAAGGTGCTTTACCTCAGCCATAAAACAAGAAGGAAAATTGAATATTCAAAAGTTTAAGAACATAAAACGAACGAGAGCTGATAGCAAATTCATTCGGATCGCTTATCGGCTTACTTAACCGGCAACCTGGCTGTTGTGGGGTTCCGTAGAGATTATAGTTTTTATTGCTCACTCACACACTCTTCTATATTGCTCTTAAAATAAAATGTATTATAATAAATAGATGGATAGTGAGCCGTTATTGTATCATCATCAACCACTGCTAGAGATAGGCCTCTCCCAAGGCGCGCCAATGTACCCGATCTTGGGTTCTCCGCATCCAGTTACTGCCAGCCGCCTTACGCAGATCGTCGCTCCATTTAGCCGGGGGCACAGAATAGATAATAGTAGCCGGGGGGCGTCACACATAAAATAATTGTGTTAAATTTGAATATTAGCTACAAAGATTCTAAAAAGTTCAAGTGTTCAACTTATCATTTAGAGTATATACTAGCTCATAAATAGTCATGCTTGTACTTATTGCTTGACATGCTTCTGTTTTATTGGTAGAGACATAATTAGTGTGTTCACGATTGAGATGCTCTAAATGTCCGTGTGTGTATCTCTACAGTGTCTCTACCAAGTTTGTTCCATAGCTATTCCCGCGATAATTGTACTTCGTGTTGAAATGTGTAATCGGTTTAGGTGGAATGAGCTGTCATTCTTTCTTTGTATTTGTCACTTCGTCTCGCAGCCGCATTGTAAATTTATGTCAATTATATTATGTTTATGATGATGAGTGAAATACATTTATGTAATGAAATTTAACTGACAATGGGCCAGCGTTTAATTCGGTTTGAATATATTATAACGGCGGCAAGGAATAAACAACCTGCTACGTTTCATATGCTCCGGTAATACTATTCTGCCTTCCAAGCACATGGTTATGGGTTCAATTATCTGCGTTATTGCGTATGAAGTATATTGAGTGATTTGTCACCATTGATGTCGTCGGGTGACAAAACTCTGTAAGTAGGAAGAGGTAAAACTCATCAAGTAAATTTTGAGAGAAATGAAATTTAACTAAGGATAATAAATCCAAGTGTCATTTCACAAAACGTCAAAAAAATATTAGTGAGTTTTTCTCAATTGTTTTTGAACCCTTATTTAGTTTCACTTGTCGCCCAACGGTATTAGCACAAATGTAAACAAAAAAACTGTATTAACAATTAAACTGTACATGAAACACTGCTATTCTGGCTCCAGAATAGAATTTCCCGTGTGTCAGGAAACAAAATACGATGTTGTTTTTACAATAAATGATGTTATTGTAGAAGGAATGGTGGGTCTAATGGAACCCTCATTGGAAAATTTGTGCAGGTTTCTAATTAGGGCTTTGGCAGTGAGTTCTTTTGCAATTTAACTTTAGATAAGTGTTCTCACGGAACTCCTAAAATTATATTTTACGACTCGAACTTGGCATATTTTTATTTGCCACTCGGTGCAAATGGTGAAGAATTACTTTTTCTCAAGCAGCAAGTTTCCAAGTAAAGTTGTTATTATTCATGTTATCGCGATCGTTCCATCATTTTGCACTTATTTCTATTTTATAATATCATTTTTGTGGCCGTTTCATTAATATTCTTTATACTTGAACAGAGCCTAAGGCTTCTTGCTTCGATTATAAATTGTTTTAGACTTACCATAAGTACCTACAGTACCTACCTACTTAGATTTTGTCACTGTCATTATCAGTCTGAGTACGTGCACAGTAAGACATGGGCTTTTGCAAATGCACGCCATCCAGCTTCCGGATACCTTATTTAAAACCTTGGCTACCTTATAATCATTTTCGTGTGGTACGGCGATCGTCAATACTAGGTAGTAAAATGACAGGATCCCCCTTTAAGTGTGGACACCCGATCGGGCCTCCATCACACTGTGGGGTTTTCGTGGACCTCTTTTGCACTCAAATATTATTTAGGTTTTACTGAAATGCAAGAGTTTATTTTAGGAAGAAGTTATAGACAGATAAATGCTCCATCTCTGTTTTTTTTTCATTTTAATTATCTGAACGATTCGGCTTTATTAGCAAGAGGCGTAACACTCTAGGGGACAAACATATAAGAAAAGTAGGCCCTTCCAGAACTCGCCTCACCGACCGAGTCGAGCGAGATGAGCCTCTCATAAATTACCATTGCGTATAGCTTCCGGTTACCACAGCGTGAACGAAAGGTCTTCAGGGGCTGTAAACATCTTATAGCATATCGTTAGGTTTTTGCGGCAGTAAAATAATAATGAAACTATCATCTACACAGATAAACATAGGCCCAAGCAAAGGGCTATACATTACTTACCGGACAGCCTGTACATTAATTGGACATTAATGCCAGAGAAATAAATCATTATTTTATAATTACTCTTGCTCGCGGAAAGGCCTATGTTTCATGTTTAATGTTTAGCTTAGACTTCCGATAGCCTCGAAATGCATCCACTGTACCTATTAGTCAAAGGTATAGACGTATCCAACATCAAACAATATTTCTTGATGTAACAGTAGGTCAAGGCACATCGTATTTGTTAGACAAAACTATTGAATATTCACTTAATATGTGACATCATATTTATAAACAAAACAGTTTGGTGAGATTCATCTCTCGTAACCGTTTGTTAAACAAATATGTATTGTAAGATAAGTCGTGTCTATTTTCCTGCTTGGGAAATTCATGGTTTACGGTTGAAATAATCTCTTGAAGGTTTGTCAACATTTGCATGTAACAATATCTAACAATAACAAGTTGATAGATAATTTATTAGAATAACATGAGTAACCTATTGTTGCGAGTATATAAATTATGAAGACAGACAAACCTGTACAGCTACGGATTTAATTTGTTTTTAAATGAATATAGATCAATGTTATTTTACCTTTAAAGACTAATAAATCCTCCTGGTTCGATTAATCGAACCATATGCTGTGCACATGAAGTAGCAAACTCTTCACAATTCGACTATTGTATCGAACCAAAAGGACATAAAAATCCTCGTGCGTGTTTCGACGGATGCACCTGAAGTAGCAAACTTTTCACAGTTGAATCGAACGATAAGGACCTTACAATCCTCTTGCTTCGATTGATCGAACTACGTGGTAGAGTAAGTTATTTCCCGCTTATGGAACAAAAATTTGCCGGGTTAAAAAAAGCCTTAGCTGTTCACCTGGAGCAATCAGTGTTTCTTTTAAAACGGGTCTGTAGATCCAAAGGAATTTTTTTCTCCCCTCTTTTTTACAATCTGTCACTTTTTTTGGATATTCAGTAAAATTTGTGGCATATTATATTGTGTCTTGCTAGGCATACACCCATTAGCGCATCCTAATTGGCTAACTGGAGTAAGGTCTGGGTTGGATCACTAGAGTAGCATTGTATTGGGGAATGGCACAGAACACGGAAAAATCTCGCTACGCTCCCGCTCGCTACTGGTTTTATATTTCTATGGTGAAAGGCTAAAGGAAATAAAACAAACTATCTGAATTATGTTCAAATATGGTGCAAACTGCAAATGGAACTTATTGACAGAAGTTTCATCACTTGCCAAACACAATAAAAGCCACTCAAACAAACGTGACTCATATTATTATGTCATAAAACTAAGCAAGCGAGTAGTATGTAAATTCCCACTGCCACACACCTGAGGAAATTTTACCCATAATACCTATGCAATAAAGAATTCAAGATTTTGGATTTCAGTAGGTATGTTTGTGACTTTTGCTTTCAACATTCTAACATTTGTTCCAACACATTGGCGTTGTTAGAGGAACGGGACCTCAACACGTCGTAAAACATGTTTACGAAAATCTTTTGTGCGACATTTTTTTTTATCAGGCTTTTTTTAAAACGCCACTATGAATGTCGCAATGTCGCCTATGTCTGACCAGCTGAATAACGCAACGGGGATTGAGGTGCGCGGGAGTCTGTCGCCCAGAACTCTCCCTCCAGCCGCATGCCCCTCTCGCCGATAACGTCACAGTATAGACATAGGCGCATTGCTAAGATAATTATTAGTATGAAATTGTACTTTATTTACTTTAAGTCCTTAAAGTGTCAAATTTCATTCACCATATTGTGTCATTGATGACATAACTAGTAGTTCCGTGAGAACAGTAGACCTCGCCAGCCCTTATAAACCAAACCTAAAAGAAACCAACAAAAGTCAACTTTGGAAACAGAAAAAGTACCTACTAAAGTGACAAAAATTAGCACTTTAAAGCTTAATATTTCGCAAACGGATCCCTGAATCGAAAAATGTTTATCACACACCCGCGATATTTTTGAAAGACCCATCCAACGATACCCCACACCATGGATATCACGCGGAAAAAAATTATTTTCCATTTTACGTATGCAGTTCTATGAACATAATTTATTTTTTCAACTTTCTTAAGTCGATCCACTATTACTCAAAAACTAATAGAACCTACTTAGCCGTAATAGTTTTCCTTGTAACTACGTTATATTTGCTACTGCCATGAATTTTTTCACATTTCCAGAAGCAACCGTTTAGCTGGCAGGGGGGGGGGACACGTGATTCTAACAAAAATTACCGCTTTAAAGCTTAATATTTCGCCAACGGATCCCTAAATCGAAAAAATGGTATTCACACACCAGCAATATTTTTGAAAGACCTATCCAACGATATCCCACACTATGGGATTCACAAGAAAAAAAAAGTTCACTCCCACTTTGCGAGTATGGTAGGTACTCTAAAAAAAATGTTTTTCAAAATTTTATTCTACTCATTTTGTAGGTTTAATTAATTTATACATATGCCAAATTTTCGTCAAAATCGGTTGAAAAATGCGACCTGTAGAGAATTACAGACAGACAGACAGACAGACAGACAGACAGACAGACAGACAGACAGACAGACAGCCGGACAAGAGCATTTTTGGCCAGTCTCGAAACGTAGACGGTTCGCTCGCTTGGCTCGCTCGGTCAATTAGTATACCTAACTTCATATAAAAAAAACTCGGTCACTGACCTAACGTAACGTTTACGGAACGGTTGTAAATAAGAGATGGTAATGAACTCCTCGCCGGTTCTGACCTGAAGATAACGTATCTACAGTATGCAATCGGAAATGTTACACTGCCACAGCAACAGACCTACAAATACGGCACGATGCAATGCAATGCAAGTATATAATTTTAAAATAAACTGTTTTCTTCTTGATACATTTTATTCAACTAATAGGTATCCTCTAAATCTTGTTTACCTACTAAGTTAAGTAAAAATTTGTATATTAGAGATGGTAATAATAATGATCGGGTGCCCCTAGGCTGACCGGATGAAAACCGATAATAAAAATATCAAGTATGTTTTATTGTCTGTGTATTTTACCAGTGAATGTGTACGAAATCCCCCAATAAACGGATTGGGACACCCTTGGTGGACAGGGGTTTGGCACAAAAATCCTAAATATATAATAATAATTATTTATTTATTTGTTTCTTAAATGGGTCGAAGTGTCGCCAGTGATTCCTTGGGTCCCTACGAAGATAATGTAAAAGTAAGACATTCGTGATGTAAAGTTAAGATCAGTATGGGTAAAGTGTAGCTAGGGCGTAAGTGTAATTTTCGGGATTTGGGAAGTTGGGAATCCAACCTTAAATAATTTAATTTATGAGTTCAAAACAAACTTTGAGAAAAGTAGGTATGTCACACTTACCATTTCATTTACTCCGTAAAAGTTTATGCATTTTTTTCACCAACATAGATGGAATAGAGTAAATACGACACATTGATGTGCTAGTTACAAATAAAACGCAATAGTCAGATGGACCGGCGGTTCCCGATAAGGGAAGTGCTCACTTGATAACGGGCTTGCACACGCCGGCGTGCCCGTAATTGCACTGTTGTGCGCCCTGAATTGGAAATGGAAGTCTTTATTTTGTAACAGGTCATGTCGTTGAGTAGACTTTATTTTATGTTGATCAAAATAAACTATTTAATCATAAAATCAGAGGGCATAAGCGGCAATAGAACTTCTTGGGGTAGTAGCTCTAGTGATTTCGCTTAACGACATATTAAAACAATTGCACTTACCTACATTATGTCCCTGAACATTAAGGTATAACGATCTTATCTATATCTATACCTACCTTATCTTATTATAGATATATATAATAGGATTGTTGCCTGGTATTTTCTTATCGAGATAAATACCTCCCGTTATTCCAATAATAATTTATGTAAATTGTACCCATAGAAATGCTTTGGGTACAATTGCCTAGAATGACTAGAATCATCACGATATCTAGTGTATTATATCACGATAGTTTATTCAAATTCAAAAATTGTAACATCAAAGATATACATTAGATTTATTTATATAGGTTTATTTCATTTATCTATTGCAATATATTTTTACAATAAATTTTAATAATGAAGAAAAATATAAAATACATAGTTGTCGTTTAGACCTGGGTGGGTATGTAATTGGGAAACCAAGTTGTATTGGTATTTGTAATTTATTAATAGTCCTTATCAAAGATTCTTATATTTAGCAACTTATTCCAATAAATCCAGTCATAGATAACAGTTATCACGTCAATTAGAAATTATCATTGTTACCGTATCTATAATAATGGTTTAGGATCGTCCATCGCTTGATGTATGGCACCAAATGCTTTTCCCCGGCTTCGGCCAGTTTTATCAAACGTGTTGAACGGAAGCCGGGTGCGATGCGCGCATCTCGTGCCGCATCCCGTTTCACTCCGTCCTCCGCCAATCGCCTCCGACCTCCGGCCAAACGGACCTCCATACCTCCGTCCTCCCTCAGTCGTACTTTGCGTGTGTCGACGCACGGACGTACGCTCCGATCGCGTCATTATCACTCGCGAGCTTTCGAATTTTTACCTGTGGATTGTCAGTGGCATGTGCTATTAAAAATTTGACAACATTGTGGTTTTAATCTGGATTAACCTTGACCAACGCAGCACTGAAGGAAAAATCCAGCATATAATCAAGGTCGGTGTGTTACTTATATGTCTCGCGAATAGTAATGCGATTCGATGGATGCAATCGGAATGTCACTTGCCCAGTAGGTGCTTATGAACTTGGTATTAAAAGGATTGTTTCTGTTGCCAAGAATACGTAAGTTCTTGTTACGATCAGTTCGTTGACTCTTGGAACCTGGTCAGTTTTTTAATTGTTTTTTGTTGTTCGACCAGTGCGTAGCGTGGGAGGTGATTCCGCGCGCGGTCAATCTTTCTCCGGTAAAATAGCTGCAGTAAATAAAAAAGTTCAAGTTATTGTTAATAGATTTCAATGGGAACTTTCCCGGTGTGAACTTTTTAATTGCTTTAGATAATTTCGCTCATCATTGGAAGTATTTTGTACCATACCATGTACCATAATAGTTAGTATTATTATTGTTTACGTTTTTCCTTGTCACACCAAACTAATTGTAATTTAGCATTGAATTTCCTTTACATTACTTATTTAAAATTAAATTGAGGAATACACTTTGAAAGATATTATGTATTTACGATTAAGTTCTTACTACCTGTTTGCTTCCAGATTAATTTTACTTTTATTTCTGCTAATAATCGCATGCTTTTCTTTCAAAATATTTCCGGTTCGTACCTACTTGAATAACTTACAAACGAGTACCTACAACATACTTAAGCAATAACGGTTAAGATATGGCTTCTCTTATATTCTTACAAATCTCATAATATTTAAAATATAACCACCATGCTTATCACTTAATATGCCGACGAACACAATAGAAGGTTTCGGAGGTTACCTCTCGTCAAGGCGTCTAACGCTATTTGCACACAATGATTAGGCGGTTAGAAGAATTTGTCCATAGTTAGTTGAAGATGAGTCTTACTTACCTACCTATCAACAGATCGTTGACGCCGCGCAGCTGGTATATACTTTAGGCAAGATATATAAAAATAGCTTCTGCTTCAAGCAAGAGTTGACTACTGAAGCGATCAGTACGCACCATGCGTACGGATTTGTCCACTTTTCTAACTCGCCCACTTTCTATGGTTAGATTGATTTCTATATTTTTCGGAAAAAAAACTCCCCAAAATTGAGGTTATGTTAAATCTGGTTTACAACAACTTATTTTACTCATCAGAAATCAACCTCGTTCTAGCCGAGATGAAACGTTTGAAGTTATAATTTCGGGCTTAAAAATACTTCATGAAGTCACATTTTAGACTTTGAGTGACTTTGGAATCCTAAATCTACATAAATCCCTCCTGGCGGACACTTTGTTAAAAATTATATCACGATAAAGTCGAGATTTGATCTTTAACTAACCTAAAAACCTTTCAACTCTGGTCTCAGACTAAATGTCAGTCATTGCTCGAAGTTGGTAGAAAATTGTTTGCCAAAGTTACGAAGGCTGGGAAATGGATAAAGGAATAGTTTCATTAAGTCGGTAAGTCCGACGCAGCCTTGAAGACTTAGAAGCTAATTAGAAAGGTTAGTCCAGTGACGCGCAGATTTCTGTCAATGAGTTTCCTCCAAAGACCGGAAGCCGTTAAATTGCGGACGTATATTGAAGCTAGTTATCACAGATTTATAACCGGTGAGTCGTTAAATGTTTACAAACAAAAAGCTGCGTTTATATTTTGTTACCGGGCCAAAAACTTGCGAATTAATTTTGAACAAGTCTAGTAAGTAATACTCAGTGCTGAACATCAAACACATTTTGGTCTTATCTTTGTTTTTGATTTGCACCAGCGTCGACTGTTGGGCAAAGGCCTCCTCCCTTTCATTATAAAGTCAACATTTTCAATCAACGGGACAATTTTGTGGCATTTGGTCTCTTTAAGTGTCATTTTGTGATGTCCTTGTCTATTTCCTTTATCAGAGTATATTGGGAAGCTATTTTCATCATCAGTCTATCTAGATTTTGTTGCATAAAGCGATGATTCTTTCTTAATAATTTATTTTTATCTAATCAACGTCAACTTTCGTTCTTTTCTCTTTTCGATTACCGTTATCTGCTTCTAAAACGATTTAACTAAATATAAATGCTTAAATTTAAATAATCTTGTTTGTCTTGAGAATTTCGTATTAGTCGGCTCTAAGCAACATTTCTGCTCGTGGCAATCTCTCAAAAACAATGTACCACGGCTTAAATTCAGAGCCCTTTGTTTAAGAGGCAATCAAAATTATGCACGTCTTCCATATTTCTGGAACATCAACTCTGCCAGTAACGAGTCTCGCAGCGTTGTCGCTCCCCTATTCAACACCAACTGCTGCGGTAATTTTGGCATCTACGAGATCCGTAGTTTAAACAATCGTAATAAATTCCTGTTGGAGTTTGCGGTCTTTAATTATACAACGATCAAGAGCACGCCGTCTCAGGTGCTTACACGTATTCGCAACGACGGCTTTCGTCAAGCCAAAATTACGCGAAACTGATTCTAATTATGTAAGTGACGTAACTTGCCAAGTATAAGTACGAGTAATTATTCCTCCACTTCCGTTCCACCAAGCGTAATGACCGCCGTGGGAACATCTGAGAAATTGATGTGCATTAACTTTTTTTTACAGATTGTTGTTTCTCTGTGTCTATGGTAAGATGAGTTAATTTCCGTTTTATGGACAGTCGTGTCCAGTTTGATAACAATTACATCGTGGGTTTCTGTTTTCAAAATGGTGTTGTTATCTTGAAAATTTGTTGCGTTGTATATTTACTCTGTGTCTAAAGTTTAACGAGCAATTTTTAAAAAGTCAACTGAATTCTGACCCATTTTTGCATTATGTTTATTCGAAACGTGCCTAATCAAATTAGATTAATAACTACAGTGAAAAGAAATATGTTTTTTAATAGATGGAAACCTTTACAGACCTATAATTAACGTGAAATTCTTCAACATTTATTTGGAAAAAAAAGGCGTCCAATTTTGTCGTTCAAGTATTACATAAACACACCAAACGTATTATTACGTGTTGTAGCGTTTTACGTATTCGATGTAGTTAGCTGAATATTACCGTGGAAGCTAATTATCAGAACACAATACAATATGTGTGAAATATCGATAACATTATAAATTCTGTCACGTTACTGGTGGCTGCGTTGGGCGGTTAGTAGAAAACATAATTTCATATAGTTTTAAATAATGATAATGGTATTTCCTGCAACTCGCAATGTAGGTACTTTGATGATAATGTTATAATTTTCATTTTTTGATAACAAATATTTTAGCATTTGCCGTCATTAGTTTAATATAGTTTTTACCATTTGTGGCAATGATAGTAGGTAGTAATAATTGTGTTTACGTAATAATATACAATATACACTGTATACCTATACGAAATAACATACATTTACTGACTGCTCTCATACGGTGAAGGAAAACATCGTAAGGAAACCTGCATACGCTGAAGAAGAAATTCTTAGGCGCATGTGAAGTCCACCAACCCACACTGGACTAGCGTGGTGGACTATAGCCCGAACACCCTCGTTGAGAGGGTAGGCCTGAGCCCCAGCAGTGGGGACATATTAATAGGCTGTTGATGATGATACATACACTGCCGACGCCTGTAAAAGTTGGATATAGGTACTTCAACATTTTGATACAAACGTCAAATCTTTAAAACCTTGGTTCTCCGCCAGGGATTGATTGAGGTGTGGTCTGATGATGGCCATCTAGAGAGAGAATGGAGGAGGTCCAGATCGCTATTACACACCCAATTAAAAAACTTAATCGTGGAACTACAGGAAAAGTGTCAAATTTTAAAGTTTGAAAATCCTTTTACGCTCTTAAAAATTAAAATTATTAAATTAAATTTAATTAAATTATTTAAAATTAAAATTCTGAAATAGTTACGTAAAATACTTTAATGATACGGAATGCGTTAGGAACACAATTCCGGTCGATATCAAGATAATACCTACGTACACTATCGGCCAAATTAATTAGTTATCAAAACTCAAGATAAAAATAGTATTTAGTACCTACTCGTATTACGTACTTTTTTATTTAGCGTATTACAGGTGAAAATTACCATGAAAATTGTACGTAAAAATTTTAAGTGTGTGCAGTCTACAATTTCATTCCAATTTTATCGATTCTCACTGAAATAAAAGCAGCGCTTTGCTGAGACATCGACCTTTTAAGATTACTTATATAGATTAGATAAAATGCATAGGTAGGATATCTACGTCGTTTTACATAACAAAACGTTTTAAGTGTAAAAAATTGTAATGATTAGTAACTTATTAATGTACTAGCCTTTTCCCGCTTCGCCCGCGTATATAGAAAAGTTTTTCCCGTGTACTTCCCCGGGATTATCTCTATGTGCTAGTATAGGTGAACACTGCGCATGAGTGTGTGCGTTTCAGACCCGTTGTTCTGAGTTTCCACACTCTCGTTCACTCTGGAGTGGGTCATGATTCAGTTGGATCGGCTATACCCACAATGTGTTTTTGGTCACAGGACAAGATTTTCATACAATCGAGGTCACTTTGAAGCCATGGTTCTCCGTGAAGGATTGATCGGGCCATGATCTGATGACGGTCATCGAGAGAGTAGATGGAGGACTTTTAGATGGCTGTAGACATCCAACAGATCAGATAAGCTGTTTGGAAGCAGCATCGTCATGAAGAAAAAAACCCGCAAAATGGCATCAAAATGTATGAAAATCTAAAAGTTAAGGAATCATGACGATGCTGCTGCCCCTATCGATCCTTCACGGAGACTCATGGCTTCAAAGTGACCTCGATTGTATGAAAATCTTGCCCTGTTTCTAATTATCCGTCCACCTATGTATATACTACTTTGAACGTTTTAAATAACCAACCTTAAGAATAAAATGTTTGGATTTTGAGTTTTTAAAAGTAATTCCGTAAAATAAAAGACCAATTACAAAGACGAGACGCCAAAACGTATATTTCTATATTCGTGCTTAACAGAAGACTATAAATAGTGTAGGGTAAACGGTGTAATTTGTGGTCCCACCATTGTCGCTGCGCGGATGTAATCGCAACGAGAACGAACGCTTCCGATATAGATTAACGTAGCGTAGGGTGTTGCAACAGGGAAATTACCCTCATGTGTTTCGCGAGTTTCTCTACGTTTCGAAATTGACATGAGATAGTAGTGGTACAGTGTTGCCATATTTGGGCAGTGTAAAAAACTATCATTTGTTGCGGGTATGTTACGAAAGATTTTGCTACAAAGTGTTCGTTTTCAAAGCTATACAAAACTTTTTTGAAGTAATGTTTTGTCTATTGACAAAGAAAACAGTTCCTAGTCAAGAGTTTTAATTATCATTGTGTTACACTATTTCTACGAATTAACACAAAATAAAGATAGGATCAATTACTATACATATATATTATAGAAGTAAGGTAGTAAATGACACCACATTTTAGTGTGTGATTTTTAGATTTCGAAATTGAATGAAAAATACAAGCAACAATTCGAGTGACTTAGATTGTGTTTAGGATTATGAGAAGGCAATTAAAAAGATATGAGAATATTATTGTTATAAATTATTTTGTTATAATTTTTTTAATTACGCAAATGAGTTGGTTTTGTGGGTACAATGATTTGCTTAGATGTTAAATTGAAATGAAAAAAAATTCATGCCCATATTTTCCAAGTTTCAGAAAAGCAATTTTTCTTAGCACTTGCAGAGTAGGTAGGTATTTATTGCACCTAATACCTATTGGACTTCAAATACATTTTGTATCTACTGGTTTATCTTATTTGTTTTAGAGGGCGGATTGTACTAGAAGCCATAAAGTAAACAAACATAAGTAGGTACCCACTCAATAGTTAACCACAAATTGTGTAGGACCGTCAGAGCCCATAGTACAGTCGACCGCACGTCAGTCGATACACTTTGACCTCGAGCTGGCCTAGCCTATTAGGGAGTTTCAATACTTGAGAGACCAGTTTATACTGGTTTTGTTTCCACTGACGTGCGGTCAACCGTACGACGAACATTCTGATAAGCTGGAAATGCATAGAAACGTTTTAAATTCCAAACAAATTCTTATCGCAGTGTATTAACAACCCTAGAAGATAGTATGGAATGCAAGTTATAAGGATTCCATCATCATAAAAATAGTCGCTTTTAAAAACAAGACGTAAAGTGCCATTATAAATCTTTGTGGCCACTTTTTCACTTTAACATTTTATACAAGTGAGCAGCGAACTTTATTAAAGTTCGCTGCAAGTGAGCCACAAATTGGTTCATTCTGAGTGAATTCTAAACGAATAAGTCCCAAATAAACCAAATTGGCCCAGTTAGTAGTGACCCTGCCCACTGAGCTCGGAGTTCCGGGTTTGAATCCCGCGGCAGGAGCAAGCTTTTATCTGACCGATAAATACCTTGTTCTCGGGTGTTGGATGTTTGTGATTGTGTTTGTATGTGTCCACGCCTCCCGCGAAACAGGGAGAAGGGAATCCTACCTAATGTGGGGTATGACTGTGTCGCGTTTATTATTTATTATAATTATTAATTGGAATAAATACAATTCGTTGTTGGTGGTAGTGACAGTGGTAAATGGTGATTTAATCACGAAAATCGACCATGTAATTGATTAAAAATAATTGTTTTCATCATTTAACTCATTATCATCATTAACATGCCTATCGCCGATCACAGCTATACAAAGGCCTTCCCGAATATCGGGGAGTTTTGCCTTAAATGGCCACGCTGGGCAGACGTGTTGGCCTTGCACCGGTGGCGCTGCTGCCTATCACCGGTCTTTGTTTATTATTATGGGCCAGTTAGATTAAGTGGTTATACCGCCACTGTTCGGTCTGTTAGCTAGCAGGGGTGAGGTTAGCATTTAAGGAAATTGGTGTTGTTGCGCACTGTGATCTGAAATAAAACAGAATTAAAAGTAACACTACTAGGTGTAGTATGTTACAAAATGTGAAATAATGGTAATTATCGTAAATTCCACACCGGGACAAAAGTATATCGCTTGTGGTCCAGTTAGTAGCCCACCGTGTAATCATTAAACACTAATTAATGATCGATATCAAAGAAAAGGCGTGTGAACGAGGGCTAATGAGTGCAGAATGTGTGTGGCAATGTGTGCCAGTAATTGAAGGTTTGATCAGAGAACTATAATTTTAAGCAGGCTTTGTGTTCTTTCAAAGTTTCATTCCATTGTCTATTTTTCATTACCATATCTCACGGTACAATATTCACAATGCATGAAATATATACAAAAATGTGTACGTTTTACGGTAACAATCATAATTTGAATTACTTTGCACAGAGAGATAGACACACTTTACGAGTGTCTTTGACGCCACGGGGCGTATCGATCCCAAAGAATCTGACCACGTGTTAAAGTCCATTCAACTCCATTATTTCTCCAGCCAAGAATTCATGCATTCATTACAAACCATAGATTGTAATCGATGCATTAGTCGTCTGGCAAGAAATGAGCAGTTTGCCAAGAAAAGCGCGCGAACAGGTTTCGTTGGCCGCTACCACGGCCTTCGATTCGAGTTGGTGCTCGCCTACGACAGGTGATTGCCCCTCATAATCGAGCGCATAATGTACGCATTTGTTGCTTGAATATTATCGGTGATGTATCGTGGTAGGGGGACATGCGTAGTCATGATGTGGACTGCGGTGTCACCGGAGGCCATTCCTCGGTCAAGTGTACCTGTCTAACCACATAAAGGCGGTTGGCGTTCGCACTAACGATCTTGCCCGCCGGCAGGCGATGGTCATACCGAATCGCTGCATCCGAGGTGTTTTTAACGGTCTCTGATAACCGTGAGAAAACGACTCGATAACAGAAACTGTTCGTGATATGGTTTATATAGCTCGGTGTTATCGTAATCTGATTACAGATGATATAAGAAATGGATAATTGAACTAGTTTTCGATTCAAACTATGTTAGTACGATAAAACATTGTTTTTTAGTTCGGGTCATGTTTTAGTAGATGTTACAATTTGTTGTGTGTACAATATGATTATAAAATCGTCAAACTATTTAACTCAATTGAAACGAAATGTAGTATGAGATTTAATATAAGATTACATTATTATAGACTACTTTTTTAGTTACTTTATTTGTGGACTAAATGCCCGAAATAAATAAAGCATAGATATTCGAAAATTGCAACATGCATTATTACTCTAATTGAGTTTAACCAAAATGCCTTGTCTGAAAACAGATCATTGAAATTCAGTAAAGAGTTAGTAGACGAGGGATGAAGAACAGTAACTGGACGAATAAATTCATGTTGACGACAAAGAAATAAACCAAAAGCTATTTAATACGTCATCTTTTGAAACTTCACTTTCTAAAAATACACTTCCGCTAAAACTAAATGCCACATAATGACATGAGAATTTCGCAAATGATAGCTAAGATGTTGAATAAAACTATTAAGTATTTTGTAGTTGAATTATATAATTTGTACATCTCATTAAAACTAAGATTATTAATTTACCTAATGATATTCAAATTCAATAATATTCTTAATTATGACTAGGCCTGGACAAAGCGAACCGAGATTGGCTCCGGTTCTAGCTGGAGACGTTTGAAACTGTGAATAATAATAACAATAATATAAAAAGGGAAAAAAGAGAAAAAAATACATAAAAGAAAGAAGATCATGCTGCAAAGATATTCTTGCAAGTTCTAATACAAATTCTATTTCGAAATAATAATTGTTTTCATGGCGTCTACGACCGCTGTTATCGCACAAGCAATGTGTTTGCGGCAAGAATAACATTCCTTATCAAACTGCTTACATTTACTCGTATGCACTTATTGATTTCGATTATGGCACTCTCGTATACTGCCGATGCAATGATTTGGTGCCAAGCGCGTAAAACAACCGCGAATGGCGTTTCCTACAGCTTTACCAATGTAATTCCGTTTGAGAACAAACATAGTAATGCGACAACCAATTTCCTTTTTAGCGCTTTCACAGATTGTCTACGATAAAAATATTGTAAGAAATTACAATATATGTATTTTGATTTATTATTCAATGCTTTACAGAATTGGATAGTTAGGTTTAATGAGTTACGTTGGATTTTATTTTCTGCTGTGTGTAATATCAGAAACTTGGCTTAATTTTTAACACAGTGCTATCAGAGATCCAACTTAGCCCAAACTACTTGTTATTTATAGCTAATTTAGATGCGCCAATGGGCGTATGCCTAGCAAGACACATCATTTGCCACTATTTTACTGAATGTCCAAATAAAAACTGATAGGTTATAAAAAAAATTGAATTTTTTTTGACTTGGTAGACGTTACAGCGCTAAAATCAGATGGTATTGAATTTGAAGCATGCCTACTTAACACATCATTGTATTCACATAACTATATAGGTACATTATCACATTGGAAACGGTGGTAGATAAAAAATTTACGTTGAATAAATGTACCCAGTGTACTTACATGCAATAAAATATTTTTGAATTTGAATTTGAACATTCATATTTCATGCCAGTAGAAATACAAACGCTTACCTATGTAACCTCAAATTAACTATAGGACAGCTGATAAATATTGAAGCATACTGTACTGACATGACAATAATATTTTAAACAATTGTGTTTGTATAAGTAGAGAATTAAATCTATTGAAATGAGAAAGGACTCCATGTTTTAATAATACTCAGACGTTTATAATAGGTAATTCAAAATATCAGTTATACAATACAATGGTAAATATAGATCATAAAGATGAATTGTTGAATATTTTGAAACCGCAAACTCTGTACATGCAGACATTTTCATTATACAGAATCCAAAAGACAGTCTAGTTAGACGGACAATGAACAAAGTCAACGGTAGTGTGGGAAGCTGAAATGGTCACGGTTAATGAAGTGCAAGTTTTGCAAACAGTAGGTATACTACATGATAACAAGAGCAGGCCAGTGATTGACAGTTGAGACCATTCATTGTACCGAGCTCCTCAAAAATGACTAGGTACCTACTGTCACATTATGTTCAACTGCGAAAAAACTAACAAACCTCGTGTGGTCCAGACCGCGTTTTGTCGAAATATATATTGTACAGTAAATCATAATTGAAAATGATTAATCAAATTGAAAATAAATTTGACGGAATGCGACTTAGATTGATTGTGATTTGGACAAAATAAAATTTGAACAAAATGCGACTTGGATATTGTGCTATTAAACCGGTGTACTATCGAGTCAAAAGAGACTGGATATTTGATAGTCACTGATCATTCAGATTTTTTAAACTTTCGGGGTTGCAATGTCGGGGTTTGCATATTGAAAACCTTTCCTAAATCGATTATCGCTACGTGGATGGTTATACATACCGTTATTGTTCCTTTCACTACTAAACTTATACCTTTACAAGTAATAAATTTATTTTTATTTTTTATTTTCAGGTAAGCATGATACACAGACAATGCCAATTTTTTCATTTTTGGAGTCGGACACAATTTTTTAGGTAAGTCGGTAGAGTAAGCTTCAAAAACTTACAAAGTGACAATAATATTATGCATGCTTTCTATTTACTGCATTGCTGAAATGAGAGCGATGCAAGACCAACGACAATGAAAACAGCCCATTAATAAAGGATAGATTGAAATGAATGATTTTTAGTAATATTTGTTTAATAGATGGCTTATTCACTTAAATTTATTTTGCATTATTAAATAATAATAAAATTCTTTATTTCAGGCAAAAATAGGCTCATACAAAATAAAATACACAATGACAAAGAATAAAACACATTAAAAATTAAAAATACATTATGACGGTAAAAAAACACAGGATAAAGCTACCTATCTATTTCTTGTTTAGACTCCTGTGCACTTTTTACCAGTGCCTGTGAAACACGTTCTGGTAAAGATTGTGATTCACGGCACTGATCAATTCTAACGAATAGAGCTGCGAACTCTGTCTCGAAAAGTCGCAACTCTACCACGGAGCACGGCGAAAAAATCCGGGACCCTGGCGTCGGCAAACATGCCCGATGCGCTGCAAAACCTGGGCAGTTTCACTAAAATTCGGAAAGCATCATTATACTGGACTCTAAGGATGTTGTAGGATGTAAAAACACATGCAGTAGGCTTTAAACAATGTCGTTTTAACATCCCTAGAGCACCGAGCAAATCTGCGTGCGAGCATATTACACCGTATAGCCAGGGCCCTTCGTTCACGCTCGATATCCAGGTCATCACATAGACTATCTGTCAAAATGTGACCCAGATACTTAAACTGCTCTATAATGTTATTTCCTCACGGGTTTATCCGCCGGGAATGATAAAAACTCGTAATTGAATTAGCTGATGCAGGCAGTTGAAGTCTAACATTAAACATCGAGCATTTTAAAATAACTATGCACTCGTTTAACAACCGTCTCGAATTTCTACTTTCTACACTTCCTTTAATTGCTCAGTTTATTTTCATCTAATGTTCGCTTTCATTATTTGGTATGACGAGTCTTGTGTTTCGCTTAATTAAATGCGGTCTCATTAGGCGATATCCATTTAGACGGTTAATTGCGCCTCGGCTACTGTACAGCGCCGCACTAAAATTTTACAAATAATTCAGCCAACAAATGTCAACGTTCAAAATGTCGCCCCAGAGCTTCGGACTTAGGAAGTTTGGCTTAGTGCCCCACACCCACCGAACAGATTTCTCTTTCGACGAAGCCGAAATTTTGCTTGCAGTATGGTATATTTCGGCCTAAAGCTAAACCTAATTTTCATTATGATTTGATATTCTAAGTGAATATTGGTAACGCGAACTCGTCTTCTACAGATAAACCTATCTAGGTTTCCGCTAGAGGACTGTATGTACAATTCATGTATTACCTAATAAGTAATGATCAATAAAAATAAAAAATAAAATTACTACCTACATAATGGACTATTTGCATGACAGACGAAAGAAATGAAATGCTCTGGAATTATTTTATTATATAACAAAAATTATAACTTTTTGTCTAAAATTAAATAACCATTGTTTTTCAAATCGTAGGTATCATTATAAAAGTCAATTTGTTACCTTTTAATTATTCATTGTAGAATTATGATTTCCAAACGTATTCTGTCGTTCATCCGTGCAACATTTTGAGGTACCTACCTAATTGGAGAAATTTTAAAAATTCGCCCAAAAGACAAAATTAGCAAAACTGAAATCGAAACTTTGATCGGACTCTAGTTTCGGTGCTTCTGGGACCAATTACTGAGAATGTTACGACCCGACCACTGGCCCCTGCCCTGAAATATTGACCCTAAAACCCATTAGTGTCCCATTCCACCCGTCGATAAGCCATCTTTGAGCGCTTAAGGATATGGCGAACGACTAAGGGGAAACGGTCGGGCAAATTGTGAATTTAAGAACAGTGTTAGTAGTAGGTTTTGGAATTCATTTGCCTCAGAAATAAAAAAAACTCGTAGTACCTATAGACGCATTTTATAGAACAACGTTTCGTTTTATTTCCGAGCGCTGCAAAAGTTGTAATTTTGTCCTAGAATTTAGTTTATTCATTTTCAAAACCGATTATAAATAAAGCCAGAAATGTACTTTCGATCAAGATCTAAGCTCACCGACCGACGTCATATAAGAACCAAAGTAGAAGTTATTTTTGAAGTAGCAGAGGTTTCCCCCCGAGAATAGTCCCCGGAAGAGAGAGGAGTCCCTGAAGAACCGGGGATTATAATGGCACTTAGTAATAAATACACTAAATAAATGAAACAGTAGGAACAGTAGCTAATCAAATCAAGCTGACGCTAAAGATAGAAAACTACTATTACCAAAATGTGTTAGTAATTAACCATACGTGGTCGAAAACGAGCGCGTAAAAATTTAAAGCATAAAAAATCTAAGTAATAAACCTTATTCAATTAAATTATTTTGATTACAAAACAACACGTAATTGTTAAATCATTCGTCTAAATTTACTTGTCTTGTTTATTGTGAAATTGGCTACAAATCTTGCTTTTCTGCCGTGGCCAGCTATGATTGTCTGCAAAATTAAGCAATCATCCAAACTTTCGTCTGTCGTCGCGATACTTTCAAATTTTATTCTGTGATTGGTTGAAACGTTAAAGTGTAAAGGTCACAATTACCACTAGTAATCAACTTTACTTTCGGATGTAGCAGCGGTTATTATTCATTGTTTTGACTTGTCTCGCCATCTTCATTGTTCCCTTACGTGTTGTCAAAGATCGTGTTTGGAAATAATGACTCACTTGTATTGATTGCGAAACACATCTCTTGTGCCGACCCGTCCTCCTTAATCAATTTCCTGGTAGTCGCAATTCGTATTATTGAATCGTTTCAATCAGTGTTATGGTTATAGCACTTCATTATTCAATAGTTTCATATTCTAACCTTCTTGATATAGCGTTGTTCCGTAATAACGATTATTACATTTCTTTCTTTAGTGTATGATTGAAATTCACATAGCGATATTTCATACAGTTTTCGTGATTGCATTGGTATTAAAATAGTGCCTTGAATACTGTCAGGTCTGTATTTTATTTAATCTCTTATTATTATTTTATAATTTTTATTTTCTGATAACCTAAGAAGAAAAACTATCACACAAGGTAATATATAAAGTTTCAGAACCATATATAGTTAATCTCATTATTAAAATTTGTAACATTGATAAATACACTGTAGTTACACAAAACGCATTAGCTCTCTAAGTTTACGCCCTTTGACCTTATTTAATCTAAGCAGACACACTATAAATTTTACTGTTAACACATAAATTTATTATTTATTTTCCTCTTCATTCGAGTCTAATGCCTTGTCATTTGCTTTAATTCACCTGTCGATTGTCATTGATGGCACCTCATTTGTTACTCTATTCACGTCTTCGTGCTTATCTACTATATGACAGCAAGCCTTCAAGTGGTCGGTCATTCTTCTTAGACACAATGTATTATGTGCTCTTACTTCTTATTGTGATCGACCGTCGTCAACAATTGATAAATGGACACCCAACTCTCGCTTCCCTCCTTTGATTGTACCTCGATGAGATTTACTTTCTTTGTTAGCATCGAGTGTCAATTCAGCTGATAATGGTGTTTGCTGGTCCCTCTCTCAGTGGAAACCGAGGAGCTTTCCTTGTTTGCGTACTAAAATGCGAAAGTATTGTACTTTTTTCAAATAAAACAAAATTTCAAGTCCTTGTTTAATTTTTCAGAGCAATAATAGCTTTTGAAATTGTATTCAGCCTTGTTGATGACTGCGTTGTATTTCGTTATCTAATGTAATGCCAAGATAATATTAGAACAAAGATAATTAAAATCACAAAGGACATCCATCCATACTCACCCAGAGGAGAGCGATAAAAAACAAATTGAGGAGGAAAACTGATTGATATAATCTAAACGGCAAAGAAGAGCTTGGAGTGATTCAGTCTAAGACTACTTACTTTGTTTCTAAGTATACTAGCCTTTAAAACCTCCTAACGTAAAATAGCCCAATTGTTTGGTACGCGAATGTGTGTACAATACAGGTACAGTCTAAGCGGAATAACAAAAAGAATCGTGCGCACCGTTACGTATGGCCCGCGCATAATGTGTAGAATCTTTCCAGGTTTGACCGAGGCACGGCCGGACGGTTAGTGCGCCTGCCCATTTGTATTGTATTGTTTTGTTCTTACCACGTATGTGCACGTGAGGTCGCAAAGCACGAGCGACGGCGATATTTATACTACTGACCTTACACTCGTTTAACCATAGAAAAAGCTCGCTACGCTCTTATATTTCTGTGCGTTTAACCTTGTATCAAACTCTTACTTCTTTCTTATAATATGCCTGTGCTTAAAGTTTTTATCATTTTCTGTACCTACTCTGAAGTTCTATTCTATATAATAACACCACAATTCCACTTCTGGACCAGGGCTCTCCTAAAATAATGGGAGCTTAAGGAGTTGATCAGGGAATAACAACGCTGGAAAGGCGCTTGTTGGTAATTAATCGAAGTATAGGGAGTTCAATGCACACCAATTTAATAATATATTGTTATTCACTGAAGTAATCATAGTTTCTTGTCACTGGTACCACGTTCTAAAAACTAAATGTATTACATTCCTGACTTTGTATAACTACTATATTATTATCTGATACGGAAAATGTAGGAGCATCAGAGAATGTAGTGTTAGTAGTTGCTGTAGAAGATATTTCATTCTTTTGGCTCCCTTATTTTTAGATTTCTGAATCAAAATGGTAAAAAGGAACCCTTATTGGGCTTCGTATGTCTGGCTGTCCTTAAAATGCCATTGTAACTGATCAAATCATTCAAATACTCCAATATCCCAACCCTCAGATAAGTCCCTTTCCTTTTCTCCGAAACAATGGAAACTAAAACAATGACAAAAGGTTTCAAAAGGTTTACGTGCTGAAAGTTTAGCAAACCGTTAGTCCTAGGTCTCACTGATTAATAAGCGATTGATGGCTTTTACTAAATAACTTTATGTATACGGTTCCTTCTAAGGCACTGGGCCTTCGGTGCGCGAGTTAGTTTTTTTCCTTTTTTATTCTATTTATAGTTTCACTATATACTCTATCTAGAAGTCCAATATTTTTTCTCCTATTATATGAACCATTTGTCATGATTTTATCATCGTGTAAAGAGAGTGTGGAGTTGCTGACATGAGTGATATAAATAATATTACTTACATTAAATGTTACATTATGTAGATTGTTTTCTAAATTATAAAATACCTGACAAGTGCGAGTAGGACTCGCGCCCTGAGGGTTCCGTACAAACTTAATTAAAGAAATAATTCGAAAATCGTTACTATAATAACAACTTTATTGACGAGCTCCCATAATTTTCATAACCTCAGACTTGGCTGTATCGACTAAGATTCCTTTGACTTTCCCGTAAGTAATAAATAAAGTGAACGAAAATAAATTTGACAAGTCCTCTCTGTCAAATGCTAAATCACGTGTTTATGTTATTGGTCAAATGTTATTCATTTTATTTTATGTGATTTTGTTTCCAGACTTTTGAAACAGACCAGAAATTTGCGGTTTTCGGATTTTTCCTTTACTTGTGCTATAAGACCTTGCTTCTTGCCAAATTTCAAGATTCTAGGTGAAAGGGAAGTACCCCATAGGTTTTGGTTACCAAGATACTAAAAAATGCGGCGAAATCGGCAATATCTTTTAACTGCGATGACTTAGAAGATATTTTCACGACACTAAGGGACTGCAGACCTGAGTATTTGATATTAATTTCAATTTGATACCTCCACGCGTTCCTGCGAAAAGTGGTCTTGACAGACGGACAGACAGACGGACAACTGAGTGATCCTATAAAGGTTCCTTTTTTCCTCTTTTGAGGTTCGGAACCCTAAAAATCATAACGTCTCTGTCTTTTAGCAAAAGTCACACGATAAGCAAGATAATTACATCTATTTATATCTCTAAGTACTTTACTTTTTCGTTGTAGGTACTGTTAGTCAACTGTCAAGTCAACCGGAATGCGTATTTCTTTGTATAAAGCAAAAAGTGTACCTGCTTGTGCGAGTATATCTGTAATATCTTCAGCAATTATGGTATAACTAAACTAGTATCGTTTATTTTACTTTTGATTTAAACATTTAGATACAACTTAAAACCGTTACTCCATTAAATATGGAGTCGTAACGTAATATTCACTGAACCTTTAAACCACTTTTAGAATAAAAACAGCAAGTATTATGATACGACCAGATGTTGCTCTAACCACAGCTACTGTAAATATACAAGTATAGGCAGTTTATTTTCTATTTACGAACATAGCTTAGTTCAATTACATTTTAAAGAAAGATACAGTGAGAATTGATCCGTCTACTGTAGTAAAATGATGAAAAGCAAAATTTCTTAGTGGTTGATTTAATATGTCATTTTTGGTGTCTCAAATGACTCAAGAGGTCTCAAAGACAACTTTGTAGACCTAGCAGTCTGAGCTAAACTTAATGGATTAATTAGTCCTTGTGTTTTTTCATCAATTTATTCCTGTCAATATAGATGTAAGAGCTCGGGACTATTAACTTATAACTTATAACATAATAGGTAAGTACTTGATCTATATTTACCCTAGGCCGTTTCTATCTACAATTTGACCTATAAATGAACTCATGAATATCACATCAGTTTTCTCATTTACCTTCTGTCTGTTGGTTTATGAATTGACTAGGGATTTAATACGAATAGCATATTATTTGACGTTAATGTACCTACCCGTATATATATATTTTAATAAACAGATTTATTGGTGCGGAATATTAAATATGATCAGTATTCAAATACTCCTTAATAATTTTCAGAATTTGTTTAAAATATTACAAGGAAAAAATATTAACCTTATAGCATCATCCCTGAAATCATATAATTGTGAGCGGAATGGAAGATACTGCTTACACGTGCGCTCTTCCACACTCGACCAAGCGATAAGACAAAATATCGGAAATAACAACACTTATGTTTTATTGAATGTTGTTTTTTACGGATTACTAGTTATTCACCGTATGTAACGGTTTTTCTCCCGTTTGTTCGAGAACTTACATGAGCAAAAAGATTAAAGTTTTATTATTATGTATAGTTTTTAATGTCTTTTAAATTACCCCAATCCAAAATCTTGCAAAGGGGCAAGGTAAACTAAATAATTAAAATAATAATTACAATAAATAATAAATAAAAAACTAATTTTGAGTTTTTCGTAAAATTTTATTAACTTTTTAAAGTAAATTAAACACTGATAATTCACTGTCTTTAAAAAATTCAATACCACATCTTGATGTATCGTACTCCAATTGTACGCCTAAGGCTTTTTTAACAAGGTTAGTGGCATTGACCGCGCTACCAGTGTAGTGTTTGCCGAACCCATTAATAAAGATTTTCCATTCATCGCATAGAACTACTACTGCAACCGGTTTACTCATAAAATGATTAGGCTAGTAACTAGTAGCACTAAGGAGAGAATAAACTAGTTACAGTAATTTTATACATTCTGTTGTTAAACACGACAAGATAAAGATACATAATAATATTATGTTAAAAGATGAACTTAAATTATACCAAAGAATATATTACTAAAGCATCACAATCTCTTAAACATAATTTCTAACGGTTTTCTATTCCTTCTATTTAATATGCAAGTACTACTGTCATAATAACTTCTAAATGTTCGGAAAGTAATTATGTCAGTATCAACCTTATGTCAAATGGCTGTAAAGCAAATTTTACGTTGTGTGTTTAAATACGGGCGGTCCCAGAACACAGCCCCGAGGCACGCCGGAACCAGCACAGACGTTCTTAACCTTATGAATGTCAAATTAGGGCCATTTCTTTTTTTTTTCTGTACATTGACCGATGTTTTCGTTCTAAACAACTGTTTTACAAAAGCAACAAGTGGAAAATAAAATGATGCCTACATACAAAAGTAATTTGATAAAAAGACTTGATTTAAGCTGTTTCGCCTTTATTAAAAAATATTCTAATACTGATTATTTAATGGGTATAATAACTAACTTTCCGGCCTAACGTCCGATGGCTTTTATAAAATACTTACCTCGAGGTTTTTATTTTTTTGATTTTTTTACTTTTGACTTGACACTATAAATTAAGTTGCTTAAATTATTTTTATTTTACTTCATATCCTTCGGTATGTGATATGTTATTCAACTAAGTTGTCTAACATTCCCTTTAAATTCCAATGTCAGCTGATGAATTTGTATTTTTTTTTCGACCGAACGTTGACCGTATTAGGAAACCTGTTAAATATATACACAACCGTTACCGCGCCGCATGCCGCCAACGGTCTCTAATAGTGGCATCTCTGTAATACAAGCTTTATTGGATTAGAGTAGCACCATTGTATGACGCGAGTGATTCCGTGTTCTGCAAAAATACTACCTTTTGCATGAACAAAAAGGAGAAGAAACTACTAGCTTTGATTTGTAAGCTTCCATATTATTATTTTATATGTATAAACTCCTCGTGGAATTTAAGAACCTTCTATTCTTCTGCCATGATCGTCGATAGCTTTGAACCAAGTCGTTGATAGCTTGTCATGACACACCAATGTCTTTTCTAGGATTGTACATTTGTCTTTTCTGTGATTGATTCATATTCAGTCAGAAATTTGTTTCGCAAAAGATTAAGTTATGGCTAATATTTAGAGTGAAAAAGAGATTAATAAAATAGTAATCACTTAGAAACGAGTTTAAGGTATAATTTTTTTTAACCTTGAACATACATGTTTTTTGATAAGGGGAAAGTAAATTAAGTTTGTTTAATTAACATTCACCATTCCCCTAGTAACATTCTACATTTGAAATTTTTTTGCTGCCGTTTTGTATAACCCTTTGTAATTGCATTATTTAGTGAAGTAGGAACTCTCACACGTTCGCTTATCTAATTGTTCTCCCATCCCGCGCACCGTCACCATTCCGTCATATTCATACCTTTGTTAGATAATCTTGAGCTGAAAGTGGGGCCGTTTTTGTTTCATTAGTTACCTAATTGCCAGTCTGATGTTTATCTGTGTCTCTCTGTCTGTACGCAGTTATGAAGAGTGTTCTTTTTCTTGCATAACATCATCACTGTTGGCCAAAGTTCTCATCCAAAGATATCCCATAATCGGTCCAGGCGCTGTTCGCACCCAGTTAGTTCCCGCGACTTTGACCAGATCGTCCATCTTGTGGGAGGCCTGCCTAATGCCTAACACTATTGTCTTCCGGTGTGTGGTACTTGCCACATACTTTCAACAATTATTAGTTTTTGTTACCTACTTTAGTTAATTTATTCTAGTTGGTTTTTATTGCAAGTGTATAGGTTAGGTACACGTACAAATATCAAGAATATTGAACATTAATATATTCATAATTATTATTTATATTAATTCATTACTGTATGTAATTTTTTATAACCGTGACTGTTCTGTGCATAACCGAATGTACTAATCACCAATCGCTAATCAGAGTTTTAAAAATAATATTTGAACTTTATAATCAACTAATCTACCTTCATTATTATCTGAATTAATTACCCAATGAAGGAGTAAATATATTATTGGACACTGAGTATCGATTGCGTCACATTCCATTTGATCATTAGGATACATTTCAACTACTCAAAGTCAATGATTAAGTACTATGCCTATTAATTTTGCTTTAGAATAGAAAATATTTTATTTGACAAACTAGAATGCAATACCATAATTTATTATTTCGAAGGTATATTATACTGATTTGAGGCAACTATTGTAGTAAGTCATTTCCATTGTATTTGAGTCGTTTTCAGATTTTCGTGACAAAATACCTAAATGTTTAAATTGCGCAAAGCAATAAATTCATGAAAATTGCGCAGATTTACTTTTACAACATCCAATTGAGTATTTGCAATGCACTGAGCTGTCGGTCAGGATGTTATCATTAGGTGAATTTATGATGATGAATTCATTGTGTGTGCATTATTATTACATACGACCTTTTGTTCAGCAAAATTGTATGTGGCGTGGCTGCGTTGCGTAATATTATTGTTACCACATGTGCTCTTTGCTTCCTTTCAGTTTCAATTTGATAACAGTTATCAATAATTATATAATTATTTACGGGTCTTACACACGAAATAGTTTTATTTACCTTGCCCGACCTTACCTTCTATCTTCTACCTATACCTTTAAGTCACGAGACTTATCGTCGAATAATCCCGCGGATACCGTGAGTGTTGTGTGCCGGGACTTTCCAATAATACAAGATCAGCAGAGGGTAGTTTCAGAAACTACTCACAGCGATTAACAATGACAGCTCGCCTCTCCAGTCAGCTCGTGACCACGGCCAGTGTAACCTGGTCGAAACGTCGGGCAAGGTAAATAAAACTATTTCGTGTGTAAGACCCGTAAATAATTATATAATTATGAATACAAAGCGCGAAAGTCTAAAATGTACTAATTATCAATAATATTTTTTTTAAAGATCAGAATAATTCTTAACCCCCAACGTAGGACGCCCGTGATTACATTTTAGAAAAATAAGAAACCAGTAATTAGTTAGTAACGACCCTGTCATAATATGAACTGAGGACCCAAAAAATATTTTGTTACGGAATTTTTATATTGATTTCAATCTCTACACTTGTGAATTTGATATAGCATTAAGATAATCTCGTAGGCTTGTGCAATTCGAAGGAATATCCATCATTTTCTTTTATAACAAAATTAGAATCCTCTATTTACATAATCTTAGTCGGAATTCTGATTACAATCAGGTACGTGAAACTTATTAACTGATAGGAACAAACAGAGATATTCGTTAATAGGATTATCGGTACTGTTTGTTTATCTGATTTATGTATATAATACTTTATTTTGGCAACATTAACAGTGCAACCTAAATGAATTCAAATTTTTGTTACACATAAAGCAGGTTATTTTGAGAAAGTCAGAACTTTGAAACAGCTTAGAACGCCATCAGAGGTGACATTTTAAAGTTTTTATTAAACATTCTTACTGGACAAATTACAAATGTCTACGAGGTGATTTCTAGAGTGAACAATTCCTAGACCAGTTGATACAGTGTCGTTTTCAAGTTATTAAGATTTTTTTTATATTATAATAATGATTTACTGTAATATGAAACAAGAAAAAATCCGATCCCACACCATATACCTCTCCTATTAGTGAAAGTGATATAAAGCGTAGGAATTTGAAAGGTACTCCATTTTAGATTTTTGATCAAAGTCAATCTAATCATCGATCTTTCGTGTCAATCGAATTGTCTTTAATGCTTAATATTATATAAGTAAGTATAGTTTATGATTATTCAAGTGCATAAATTCATATCGTCACTCAAGCACTTTAACAGTGGAGCCCTTTAGGTGACAAGGCATAATTTTTATTATTATGATAAAATAATGACTTTAAAGGTGAGAAGATATAAAAAAAAAATGATAAACTTGTTTAAAAATGATAAAGAGATAATTTTTTTTGTGATGATAATAAATAATTTAAAAACACTTAAAATAACGTTTTTCGATATACCCATGAGAAGTAAAAAAATCAAAAGGCAAACCTCTGAACTGTAGTTATCGACACAGTGATCAATCCGCGAACCTGTATCGTTTCATCTGCATACTTGATCTCTGCTCTCTGTTCCGTGTTCTCGGATATTCCGCGGCACGACCGGCCCAGCTGATTCACGCTTTCGTACCGTAACTTTACACATTTTACTGTCGACGACAAAAATGTGTTCTGTCTTTAATTATTATAATTTACTGTAAATTGATTGTTTCAATCCCGTGAAAGTAGCTTTTCAATATAACTGAAACATAATTATTATATGCTCTTAGGGCTTCCTCGGGCGAATGATCATAATTTAAAAAAATCCCACTACTGTAATATTTGTGAAAGTTTGTATGGTTGTTCCTCCATCACGCTATAACGGCTGAACAGGTTATGATGAAACTTGGTAGATCAATAAAATAGATTATATCTTGGAATATCATTTACGATACTTTTAACGCGGACGAAATCGCACGGCGTCAGGTAGTTCATAGTATTTTACATAGTTTATCTCCGAATTCTGTTGACTCTGCATAAGTGTTGCTATGCTGTCGATGACTTTAAGATTTTTATTAATTAACATTTAATTAACAATTCATTGACATTTAGGTATTGTAAGACTTATTTAATTTGACATTTGTATTTTATTATTATTTTTATTTAATTTTATACTTTGACAAATTCGTGTACAATGTCAGTAAAGTTGTTATTGGTTATCCAACTGATTATGTTAATCAACTGAAGCCTTTCGTGCGTACATGTACTTTCCATGACATTAAGCCGGGGACACATCACGCGGAGGCTCGGCGACTCGCTGAGCGAAAGCACCGCTGCCGTCGCCACTTTCACCACGACCCGCGACCTATGACTGAAGAGGGGTTCCAGTTCCGGGCGTGTACTTGTAAAGTCCACTTTGTGCACTACGCCTTGGACTACAGAAATAAATCTAGATAGAACGGACATAATCATTGTTTATTTGCATTTCGGGCGCGCAAGCTTTTTTGGATAAACCACGTCTTCGCCACGCCTGTTTCACGAGTTTTTTAGTTCGTTAAAATTTTGGATAGCCACACGTTATTCATGCGTTCACTCTGTTACGTATTAACTGTAAGCTATTACCCATAGTAATTATTGTAAGTAAATTAACAATTTATTTATTGCCTTGGACGCTGTCAAAGTTTGCTGTAAACAGGTTACAGTATTATTTGGTTTGAGATATTAATACATATCAGCTTGGGTATTAACTCTGATAATTTTAGACCAGATACTTGTTGCTTTTTCGTTCTAGGGTGATTTGAGAGAAGATTTTGAGTGCCTGTCTGATAGTAGTATGCAGTTGTACCATTTTGGGATTTTGTTTACTCCTTTGAAATCTCCTTGAAAATAGTAGCCATATCGGTCTAGACAGACTTTAAAATTACAATAGGTGTAATTGTTAACAAACACGATAAGTAACAGTAAAACGACAAAATATACTTCAATTTTTACATAATCTTGCTACTTGAACCCATGAAAAAAGTCAATTCCCTAATAAAGAAACATGGTGTTGGCGTTACGGCTATAGTTCGCCTTCGAAGCGCTAACCAAGCATAATATTAGGGTAAACGCACCGCGCGCTGACACAGCACAAACTGGCCATTGTTGTGCGTCGACGAAAACCGGCAAGCGTCAATTTCTGACGCGTGCCCCACACTTGACCCAAATAGACTTGACGATAATTTTATACTTCCTAGTTCCATTGAACCGGCACTATAAATTTTACGACCGAAGTAAACTACAAGTACGCCTTAAAGGCTTTAAAGCTCTAGGGAGAGTTAGGGCGTACGTCCCGCAAACCGTTTGTCTACGATTCATGCATTGTATAGTTTTTTCAGTCTTCGTCTCATGCATTTTAAATGTAAGGTTTAGCACACCGCTACACCATTTCACCTTTCACACTTTTCATTTTTTCCACTGAACCTCCACCACCAGGTATATACAGGGTGCTTTTTATATTATATTTATATTAAACTAGATCTCGTCGAGACCTTTCATTTGAGTACAAATACGATGGGTCTAACATAAGCCGTTCCGGAGATAATGGGCAAATGAAAAAAAATCACACTTTTGACCATATTTCCGGAACGGCTGGTGCTAGACCCATGTTCATGGTACTCAAATGAAAGGATTCGATGAGATATATCTGAATATAGTAATAAAAAATCAGCCTGTATATTTAGTGTTTTATTATTTTTACTTAAATTTAATTAAGCAGACTAAACTAAACTACCACAGGACCAAACTTTTTGCATTATTTTATTCAAATTATAAAGCATTTTGACAACTCTAGGTCGTATTAGGTCCAGTGGAAATACCTCCTAATGTGGTAAATATTACCACATAGGAGGTATTTATACATCGTTCCATCCATCTACGTGGTCGTTAACCGGCTTACAGTATCCCACGATTACACAAAACTGTTTCGATGGCGAAAATCGTAAACATTTGCGTCGAGTGAAATGGAAAATTGAATCTCTGTTCATCAAAATTAAATGAACAACAATTGTAGCAATTTATAAAGTTCTGCCTGTATTTATTTATACGAAACAAAATTCCATTTCAATTCCATACATTTTTTTGCCGTTTTTTTCATGGTAGATATTCCATCAAACGAATGGTGTCATATTTTGAAGAATATTTTTTGTAAGGTTTCGCCTTACGCGTACTTAATTGTATGTCATCAATCTTACTAAAGTATGTGCTAAAATGCTAACAGATTAGTATGTAAATGTAACAATAAATTAAACATGACTGCATGTTAATTCTAGTACCTACAGATAACTACGGTAATAATAATAAATAGGGAATTATGAAAATCTGAGTAATATATAATGACAAGGTGTAAATTTGTTTGTTCAGATATTTGTGACACACGCCATAACAGCAAGTGATTTTGATAAAACGTATCATCATCTTATCAGCCTGTAGACGTCCACTGCTGGATAAAACGTATACTGCTTCTTTATTATTTTAACGGATAGAATCATCATCATCATATCAGCCTGTAGACGTCCACTGCTGGACAAAGGCCTCCCCCAAGGATCTCCACGACGACCGGTCCTGCGCTAACCTCATCCAGCTGGGTCCCGCGACCTTCACCAGATCGTCGGTCCACCTTGTGAGAGGCCTGCCTACACTGCGTCTTCCGATACGTGGTCGCCACTCGAGAACCTTTCTGCCCCAACGGCCGTCAGATAGGACGGATAGAATACTACATATTATTTACTCCGGAAAATATAAGTTTCGACGGGAAATTTTAACATACGAGTATTTGCTATGAAAAAGTTATGCTGCTACGCAACAGTATAAACTGTAAAATGTAAAATCAACTTTACTGCCAATAAATGTTTCTATTAAACAAAACTTGGTTAGTGTATGTAGGTAAGTATGAGCTTTCAATATGGATTTACTGACTAAAAGAATAATAAAACTTTAAATTATAACCGTAATGGAAACATTCGCAGTGTATTTTTACCCAAAAAAATTATCTACCTAAGTCTAATAAAGTTTTATAGAGAAACCGAAAAGTGTACTATTGAGTCTAGTTACATTTACCTCTACCATGAACGCAAAATGACTTAAATAAATGCAAAAAGTGTTGAGGCCAATTTGTTTGGATTATATGCGAGCTATGTGAGAGATAATAATATTATATTTTAAGCAGAGGTTGTTTTATAAAACTTTATTTTTTGTTCAGGTCATTCTGCGTTTAGGTCATTATGCATTTTGTCTTCCGGTACCTTTAGTCTTCCGTGGTTTCAAAGACCTTTTAATTCTAGTGTGTGACATCACCTCATTGCGTGGCTAAGAACTACAATGAGACGAGAAATGAAAAATAAAAACTATGACGCATCCGTCTTTATCAGATTAAAATGAATTCACTGACTTAAAATTATGTCTGTTCTGAATACCGATTACGACATTTTGACAATCCACGTTTACACAGCGATAGCGTTAATGAGTGACAAACATTTAAATACACTTTATTATTAAAATGCCAAATTTGTCAGTCTGTACACTGCACCACATCACTAACAAGTTAGTAGATCACTACACAAATTTTTAAGTTTCCAAACAGCTTCCTATCTCGAGATAGGTAGATGTTGCAAATGAACTATCAATGTAGGATAAAAGGAAGTCAAGTGAAAAGTCGACGTTACTTAAATTATCTGACGTGAATTAAATGATGCTATCATTTGCGTAAGTGATAATTTATTAAATACGTTTGATATTTATTGATACTTATACAAATCTATAAGTAAGTAGATATTCCTTCCCAAAGGCATTAATTAAGTTTGCGTTGTTGTTTTTGTTAGATAACAAATATTTACATTTTAATAACGGAAGAGTGGTGCACTAAACAAATAGCACAAATGAAAATAGTCGTGATGGCCCGAGAGTATTGCTGCCTGTCTATTGTGCCGCTGTAATTTGATTGCAGCGAGCTACCGCGTTATGTAGCTCTTAGAATGGAATAGAACCTCATATGGCTATGGTGCCTATGTTAACGCGGATAACGTCTAAATAAGGGAAACTGCGAATTCTAAAAGTGAGATTATAGCTCCAAAAGAATGTAATCCTTTTAAATTAAAAATCATCCAAACTCTCTGAACTAGGTGTTAGGCTTCGAGCCATAGATTTGACAAGGTTCAAAAGACCTAGGCTTTATCTTCTTGCTATTTTAGAAATGTGGATAACAAAAGTTCCAAAATAAAATAAAGATTTAAAAAAAAAACTCTTGCTGTTCTCCGAAGCACGCTAACAGCTGTACTAAACCCATTTATTCTTGTGCGATGAATGGGGAATGCCGTGAGTACCTCCGCTTAAATTCGCAGATAATAATTTAAATGCCTAATTTGTAAAAACAACTGTGAATTTCATTATAGCCCATATAATTTATTTTCGTGATTACAATAGTCTGTATGTTTTACAGTGACGATATAGTCCCTTTGCAGCTTTTAGATCACATCACAGCCGTGTCTAATCATTCCTGCCTCTGAGTCTAGCGACTACCAAAGGTCGTGGTAGCCACACGGTCGGTTATTCAATACTTCCCTTCATCATAACCAGCATTGTACTCGTATCTATAGCTAGGTTTTCTCTTTGCAGCGTTATAGGTACTTCTACCATCATAAATACGATGATTTTAGCACTTCCTGCTGTAGTTTGTCAGTACCAAAAGGTTTTGTATATACCTACTGTTGTTACAGTAAAGTCTACGTATATTAACATATTATCAGTATATTACTATCATTAAACTCTTGATAAAATCACTGTGTCTGATATTGATGATTCATGCAATCAGATCAGAAAATTTTATAGGTATCATCAAAAACTATAATATTACAAAATCACAAAGAATTATGCCGATAATGATCATACATTCAAGGTACACTGTGAATCCAAATCCATTTTAATATTTCTTGTGAATTGTACTGCAATAATTACAGTATTAGTATTTGAAGTACCTACACAAGCTTATGCATTTTTATAGATACTGACTTCGTGAGATTATAATGTATTGAGCTCTTTTAAGCATTAAGTAGATATATGTATGTCTACGTAGTACGTATTGAAGTATGTCTATTCGTAAACGCCCTTATGCTGCTCTCGGTTTGACCGTTTAATCGCTGGTCATCTTCGATTTCATCACATTCTTCCATTATAATTTTGTTTTTTTCTTATAAGTTATCTTGATGGACATTGATTGACTCACTGACAGCAACTAAACTCATAGCCTTTAAGTTTTATCCATACACATGATTTTAAAAACTTTTTATTATGTTGTAAGGTGCAGCGATGTTCTATTTCTGTCTGTTAGCAGTGTTAACAATCTCTTTGTTATTAATAGGTTGATCATCTAAGTATTTTCTACTATTGAATACTATAAGCTTTATTACTGTTATTAAAATTTAGTGCAATAAACAACACTTATACGCTTCATATCATTATCAAATCAACTACTACTTTATTGTGTTTAACTTAAATAATTATATTCATACAAATCATTATTGCAAGTTATTCTAACACGTGAGTCACGCCTTCTGTCATGAATTATCTTTAAGTTTGTAAAATTAAATGCCAAGATTAGCGAGTCGTGCAATCATTTCATCTGATCAGCGAGGTCGACTCGTTACGTTTTCGGTATACCATCTTGATTGTTTAACATATTTGTTTTATTCTAAGTTGCAACATGTTATACTAAGCCAATCTAAAAAATACTTATTATTATTGCCAAAAGAAATTCTAATTAAGAAAATATCGTAGCAGCTTGGTAAAGCTGCTTGATATTTTTCTTACACTAATTTTAGTATTCCCGAATGATTCAAGGAAATAACTTGTTCTAATAAACGCCGCCCCAGTTTGCAAAATTCACATTGTTCCCATTCTGTTCATAAATTAATTTCTCTCATTTCCATACCTACGGGGAACTCGAAACCTAATTAACTTTCAATCTGAGGTATTAAAATCGAGTTTAGTCGTTTGTCTGTGTGGTGAATTGGAGATATTTTATTTGCTATGATTTGGGGCCAAAATTGGAGGTAGTCAGGCAAGTAATTACAATACAAAATAACACGGAAAATTAGAACCCTCTTCCCCTGTCTGGGAGATATTTTATTGTTTCCTGTTTTGACTCGTTATTGAGTTTACGGGTTGATAAATGAATCATCCACGATTTGATTGATTTGAAGGCGGTTGTTTGTTATTCGCCTCTTTATTTACACTCGATGAATTTCAATCGTACCAGTATGTTAGGCTGAATAATGAAACTGAATATTCGCATTATTTGTTTCTTTTATTGTATTATTTTCAATTACTATTACTAGGTTAACGGCCCTCAGTCTTAAATATAAATAACTGATATAGAAATAAAATTGTTAACTTTAGAAATTTCTTCTTTCTCCTCAGAATCTTCTCGTTCTCTGCAGGATGGTTCTTGTTCAATGCACGCAGTTTTGCGTGATCTTGTGTTTTTCCTCCAATTTCTCCTCGCTATTTGCGTGAAGTGTGATGTCTGATGTGCCTCCATGTAACTGCCTGTTTATCAAATTTGCTTGGCTTCCACCAGCATTTTGCGATTACATCTAACATTTTGAAATAAGCTTCATTAAATACTGTTTATTCAAGAATAACTTCAATGTATGTCGGTAATAAACGTACATTAGATTTACGCCTGCGATGTCTACATATGAAATTTAATTAGCGGCAGGTGCTAATGTTCCAACCAGTTTAAACCCAGTTTATAGTACTGTAACTTTGCGATTGGCATATAAAGTAGTTTGGTGTAAGTACGTTTGGGATTAATCAAAATTAGGTATATTTTATTATTTACAGGCTGATTGAATGAATACCTATAACTATATCAACATACATAATAATATATATTTATTATCACACTATGTCCCTTACTGGGTAGGCAGTAAAAAATAATATTAATATACTATGTTATAAAGAATACATAGATATTTTTTTGCAAGCGCAAGAGACTAATTTCCACTTCATTATCATTTTTATTGTTAATGAACACGCATTCCATGCGCACAAATTTACTATATTACTCACACGGTGACATATCCCGTTATCTATATCCCTAATAGTTACTAGACCACCCATAGTAAATGATGTATCTTCTCGAGTGTGAATAGATTAATCAAAGCCAATTAGGCTTACAGATTTGACCTAGTTAATAGATTGGATTGTATTGTTGCTCTAGACCTCTTTATCAATTCACTAACACAGCACAGCATCTGCTGTGTTTCGCAACCGAGAGTTTCAGATTTGCTCAATTTAGATGTGGTGTTTAATTGATATAATAATATAACACGGTATACGCGAGTGGCTTAATCTGTCATAGTTCTCTCGTCTCTGCCTCTTCGTCTACAAGAGGCGGAGTCTAAGTTACATCGCTGTGTTGACAACACTGTCAGTTAAAATGGTACTAATATTATTAATGCTGACGGTGATTGTGAATTAAGATAAACCCTCAATGCAAACACAAATATGTCTAAAGAAGAACTACTGTTTAAAGAAAGTGAAAAGCACGAAATTTCACAGCGATATTGCATCTTAAGTTAATTGCAGTCGCTCCCCGCAGTACCTATATACTCAGGTTTCTTGTGGTTAGGAATTTCTTAAATTTTGCAATTTAGTTTTATGACCAGAATTGGTTATGATTACAGTACTTACGGGTTTAGAATTTTAACACTGTGGCTTACAAAAAACGAATTGGAACTTTATAACATAGTTCACCCAATGATTCAGTTTTTGGGTTGGTGCCTTGGTGCGTACACACAGGTTATAAACACAGCCGAACTTTAGTAGGCTTCAGGGACAATAGATCGTTTTTTTCTATCAAAAAACATTTTCGGCAAAAAGTACTGAAGTATTAAGTTTGTCTCGCTTAAAAATATTTACTTATCGTTCTTATGATAAAGGTACCTACCTCAGCAACTTTCAGTTACAGTCAAAGTGAAAATTATTTCATATTAGATATACAGATAAACTGATACGATAAACTAAAGTTAAATTAAAACTTAATTAAATATGGTATTAACTTTGTTATGTATGTCAGGATAAGTAATTGCTCTGGAAATATATTTTCTGCTAGGACAGACTGTTGTGCAAGAAAATATTGATAGATGAAGATGTGGCTATTGATTTTGAGATACTAAATGACCTGCACTTATTTCAAAGTGAGAGGGTTTATGCAACTACGAGTACTTGTGTAATAGCATTACCTGATCGCACGTGAACAGCCGAAGATGTTTGCTTACACATTTTAGCACCTATATGTCGTGACTTTCTAAATAAATATATACCTACTCTGCTCTTTGTGCAGTTCAATGGCAATGCACACGATAGACTATCGGAAAAAAACTTTTCATGCCACATCACAGACAGCTGTTTTAAATTTATAGTTTTAAGTATAAAAAAATCCTTTAAAAAATAAAGAAAATAACTCAATTTTATAGAATCTTAAATTGAGCGTGCTTTGAAAAAAATATTATTAGGCAATCATGGTATTCGATGAGACATAAACATATTTCATTCATATTTTGTGATACACATCATTAGATTCAATGAAAACAATGTCAACATTATTAATTAAAATCAAATAAACATAAAGTTAATAACAATCAAATAAACACAAAAATCAAATTAAATTAGTACTACGAGTATATTCAAAATGCAATTTTATATATGCTGATATATGGATGAAGAGTTCGGATACACCAGTGATTGACGCAATTGCTTCTAAGTTAGAGCAAGGTCCTATTCAATCTGGTGATAGTTGCAAACCTGCTCACGAGGATTTTTAAATTCATAAGTAGGTCGTCAAAAGAACTCAAACAAGTCGTGAATCACAAATCAACCTACTCAAAGAATGTCTGTGACCCGGATGTGAATGTATCTGAAAGGTAGGCTGCATTTCAATGCAAAGAGATAATATTATAACACAATGCTTTAGGTAAAGGCGTCTAGCCGACTAATAAAATATATCTTATAATCTTCATTGCTCTCACAAGTTAGACCAATTAGCGACTTCGGATATTTTAAAAATCTAATGCGTAATTGTAATAATTTTTTTGAATTGCATGAAATTCATTATCTTTATCTTAAACATATTATTTTAGGGTTACCTTTGTTACCATTTTTAATGTTTTCGATTCTTAGTATTCTAATTATGCAAAAAATTCGCGTGTATGCGTGTTTGCGTATAATTATGTGCGTGTGTAAGTGTGTGTATCTGTCCGTCACCGAGTCTAGCACATAAACCCGTGAAATAATTTGCATGAATTAATATAGTAAAATAGTAATTTCGTAATTATCTCCAGGATTTTTTCCTTTTTTTCTAACTTTGAAATTAAGTATACATAGCGTGTAAATATATCATCTTCTTGCATCATATTGTAAGCACTCTTATATTTTGTCTTGTAGGGACTTAATGAACAATGGTTGTTTACGCCTTTATCATGAGCTCGTTTCCTTGGGATAATAATGCATTTATTCTTTGTACAGTTTTAATGAAATATGAGCATGCCATCCGGTCAGCCTGCGTCTAGCCCGTGGTTTATGGGATTAGAGGTTGTCAGTGGCGTTCTCTCGGAAACCCCTACTTAAGTGAAGTGAACGGGATTTGAAATTACCATGAAATCTCTAAATCTCGGCTGAATCTGCAAAACTTGAGTCATTAAGATGCATCGCGTCGTGTTGTATATCTTTGACTATGGCGTGAAACAGTTGTGTGATTCTTTATTTGCTATTGTTTTGTTAGAACTCCCAAATTTGGAAACCCCGTTATTTGACCTGTCATAAACAAGCTTTGGAATTAAGTAACGTCTTTTAGTTTCATTGTATAGTAGTTGGTTACCATACAATGAATATAAAAGACACCTTATTTCAACTTTCCTTATTTGGCCCTTCAAAAAGTAAATAATTGATATCCAAGTTCTCTAATTTTTCATTGTCATGATTAAGTAATGGGTACTGGTTTTAATATAACCATTTTAACTATAATACTACACGTGGACACTTCAAAGCTATAAATAGTAAAAGGCATTAGCATAGTCACCGCACATCCGCGACGTGACCTCTTAAAAGAGGGAGACGGATGGAGGGGGAAAGGTCAGCCGGTTTCCTCACCGCTTCGACGGTACGCGATCTTCGCCAATAATGCAACGGCCTTTTGATGGCTTATCAAATTGTTGTAATGCATCATGTGACAGGCTCATTTGGTGGTTAAAGACGCATTTTTCAATGAAGATTTTATCATTTCAAAATACTGTGGATCAGACGAGTTAATCCCGCGTGTCTTGCGTAATAAATATTTTGACCACTGGAGATACCTTACTTTTTAAACTGACCATAAGTTTGATATTAAACATAAAATCGTGTTAAAAACTTTTACACAATTTATTTTGTTTTATTAGGGTTTGCATGAGCAATGAGAGGAACCTTACAAAGAGCTTTCCAAAATTTAACAATGTTAGAAACTATTTGTAGCGTTATCTTTAAAGACTAACGTAGCGTGAAAGGTGCTCTTGCAGGAATTAACGTTCCGGTTTACAGCTAGTCTTAACTCTGACTGTTCGTGAGTTTGTGCAAACAAGTGTCAGTTACAGCTTAATAAAAACAAACTTCTCCGTAAGAAGAAATGTCTCTTAAAATATTTTAAGCTGTATATTCATATTCATATCTTTATTGGTAATTTCTTAGTTACATGTCAAAAAGAAGAAAAAAAAATGTCAATAATCAATATCAAATACATGAATCATTACAGTCAATAAAGTCAAACAATACTAAAAAATAAAATAAAAATGTCAAGATACAACATGTCAAACAAAACTGAAATAAAAATGTCAAAAATAATATAATAATAATAAAAAAATTACATTAAATATTTAAAAATTATTTACCTATATTAGGTAATAAAAAGTCGTTTACACTATAAAACGTCTCGATCAGCCATCGCTTCAGTTTATCTTTAAAACTGTTTATGGAGGTTGCGGTCGTGACGTGCTCTGGCAGTCGATTGTAGACCCGCGGGCCCATGACGCGGGTGAGCTTGGCCGACTTGGCCAGCGTGTGCGGCACCGAGGCCAACTTGTCCGCGCCGCGGGTGCTGATGCTGTGGTAGTCCCGGGGTCTCTCGAACGAGCCGAGGTTCTCGCGTACGTACACCGCCACCTGCATGATCACCAGCGAGGGGAGTGTCAATATACCCAACGACTTAAAGTAGGGCCTCGCGGATGTGTCCCATCGTACTCCGACTATCGCTCGCACGGCTCGTTTTTGCATGCGGAAGGCGCGCTCCCAGTCGGCGGCGCGCCCCCACAGCTCGGCGCCGTACTGCAGCAGCGAGTGTACCGTGGCGAAGTAGCACGAGCGCGCCGCCTCCCGGGGCACCACCCGCGCCAGCCGGCGCAGCGCGAAGCACGCGCCCCCCAGTCTCCCGCAGAGCTTAGTGACGTGCGCCTCCACGTGAGGCCCCTGTCAAGGTCGAACCCCAGGAACGTGGTGACGCTCACCTGCTCTAGTCTCACGTTATTAATACACACGGACAGCTGTCTCTGCGCCCTACCCGCGAGATCGAAGTGCAGGAAGTGGGTTTTTTTGAGGTTCAGGGCGAGGCCGTTCCGTTCGAACCACCTGGAGAGTTCCGTCGCAGTATCATTCAACATGCTCTGCAGCTGCTCTACCGTGGGGGCGCACACTGCGGCCGCAACATCGTCCGCGTACATGAGCACCTGGGCGCTGGGGATGGCGTGTGGCAGGTCGTTGAGCAGAAGCGAGAACATGATGTTCGACACTGACGACCCTTGCGGCACTCCCATTCCCGTGGTTAGTGGATCAGACTTTACCTCGCCCCCACCTCCTACAACTATCTGCGTTCGGTGGCGCAAGAGGTCGGTGAACAGCGCGTGTGCGGGGCCACTGATGCCGTAGTGGTGGAGCTTGGCTGCGATCACGTCATGGTCGGCCACATCGAACGCTTTCGACAGGTCGCAGCACAAGACAGCCACGTGCAGTTTGTCCTCCCGCGCGTCCATCACGCGCCGCAGCACCTCGCGGGCCAGGGAGGTGGTGGATCGCCCCGAGCGGTACGCGTACTGCGAGTCCGACAGCGCGTCAGTTTCAGAGAGAAACGCCGTCAACCGGGAGCTGAGACCATTCTCAAGCACTTTTGCGACTGCGGGTATTATTGATACGGGTACCCGTCTATGTCTTCCTTCTTCCCTTTACCTTTGAATAGAGGAGAGATTTTACTAATTTTAAGTGGATTTGGAAAGACCCCTTCCGTAATATAATAATTAAATAAACCAGCGAGTATTGGTGACAGTGGTGATGCGCCTATATTTAGTACATCCATTGACAGATCGTAGGCGTCTTTAGTGGGTTTGTGTGGTATTCGCGAGGTGATGATGCGATACACTATAATATAAGTTTACGTCTGTTTTTTTGTCAAATAGACCATTAGATTTGGGTATACATTGGGTACATACCTATAGGTAGAGTACTCACTTTATTATGTCTAACTCAAGTCTATAAGTTTAATGTTTTCTGTGATACAAATTTTAATTAAATTTCTTGTAGGTGCTGATTAATTATTTGACGCACGTATTTTACACGCCTTAGAGTGTCTCCAATTTTTGTCAATTAATATCATTTATTTTATAGTGTGTCACACATGAGAAGGTAGGTTTTAGTGAAACAAGTAGTTTTATGTAGGACCTACCTGAATTCCATAGTGTGCACAAAAAAGCAATATTTCGTTTGTTTTTATGTTCAAGTCGGTTTTTCAATATTCCCGTCATAAGATTTGAAATTTCAATATAACAAAGACCACATAATAGGGCGCCATCAAGTGCCCACCTTGCGGTTGTTGACGGCTGTGCCGGTTCATCGAGGTCAGGGGTCGCTAGTGTCGGCGTTCTTAGACTTGGTTTACACGAGTCCAGCTGCGCCGGGTCAACTTTATTAAGTATCATAATATCTTCATATCGACCTCCTTCTGGGTGTATGTTGTTTTTTGAAATTCCTTTGACATGTGTGTGCTTTCGCACCATAAATAGCCCTGCATACAATAAAATTTAGAATTTAAATAATTGTTTTGGTCTTACTTATAATAACATCATAGCACAATATTAGACTACATTTATCAAATCTAATTCTGTTTACAAGAATAGGTAAAAAAATATTATTAAAACTAGACTTCTGTTAAACTCCACGATATTCAAAACGTTGCGAATTTTATTATCGAAGCTCCGGGCAACAGCAACCGCTATTCAGTTGCAGGGTAAATACATAGAAGGTGGAATCATAGCGGCTGCAGACCAAAATTTAAAATTATAATTCCGAAGCAACGCTATCTAGCCAAATGTCACGATTTACACCACGACGCAATCTTGAAATGTACAATTTACTTTTTGCGCCGTCATTCTTGTTGGTTGAGAGTTTGTGGATACTTCAATGTGGTAAAGGTAAATTTTGCTTCATTTATATAAATAATTCACTAAAGAACTTGACTGGGCTTTTGGTGGTCATTTATATACATTCATTGATGACGATAAAAGTGTAATACTTAGACACTTACTAAAAGGAATAACAAAGGTTAAATACAAAGGTAAAATTAGTAGTAGACCAGAGACAACGCATGAAAATATTTAAAAGCTTCGAATTATGTACTTACACAAAAGCACATAAATCTTAAATATTGCAAGCCGTTGAGAAATCTTGAGAAAAAGCTCTTTCATATCCAATAAATCCATCATTGACTGCTTTTGCCTCAGGGGCCGCTAAGCGCTTTGTGATTTACAGCTCTCTATAAAACTATGTCAATGGCTTCATTGTGGATTTACTAAAGATTTTATTCCACTTGGAACACTAACCAAGGATTCTACTTGTGTAAAGTGAGCAATGTTTATTTCTGTTAGTCTGGATGTGAGCTTTTCTATCTCCTAAAAGACTTGTCTTAAACATACTATAGTAACAAACGCTCGTCCGACTTTTGCAGCAAAGAAAGAAATTGCATCAAGATACAGGAACTCCGTTTGATTGTCCCTCGTGAAATAAAAGTATACGGGGTAAGTCCCGCTGTTTCAGAAGTTCAACAAGCCAACGTTATGAAACTCCTAACGTTGCAGCATGGAACGGAATTAAATTAATAACCGGGAAAAGTTCCTTATTTTTAGAGTTTGAAAATTATTTTCTAGAGATGAGGTTTTCTTTGCGGAAAATCCCCGCTGAAAATTCGGCCCTAGACTGATTGCACATCTCCCGGGCTTTTCAATTTAGAATTGATCGTGAAGAGAATGAGGGGAAAGAAGATTGATATTTCGGATTTTCCCCCCGAACGGCCCCATCCGGAGGCCGCACAAGTGAGGGATCGCTACAGTCTGTCCCCAGCTAATGATATCCGAAGCTTATCGGCTCGCTTGTCGCGCGTCATTTTTACGGATTCGACGGGATTTATGTAAATTTGTTTTGTCAGCGATTCTCCTTGTTACGAGTCGCGGCGAATCTGTTGCGATATCGCCCAATACGAGTATTGATATTCGCGTCGGTTTTTCGAGTGCTTTGCTTTGTGATAGATTTTTCCGCTGAAATGTGAAAACATTCGCCATCCTCGTTTGTTGTTTTATTGAATTGATGAATTCGGTTTCATAACATACCTACTGATTTACTGGATTAGAAACATGTATGTAACGATACTATATCTAATTTAACAATACGACTGTCGTAACCAAAACTGTGGCAAATTCTGAACACCGACTTAACTCGAAAGCGTTATTAATATTCATTAGATTAAGAACAACGTGTGTTACTGCATGCGTGTCTACATAACTTAAATGTTTTGTAGTCATCGTACAATCTCCAGTTCCTCTCCTAGCCTTATAATTTGGGTGATCTATTCTCGAACGTGCACCTCGATTTAACAATGGACCATCTCCGGGTATTCAATGAGCGTGCATGCGATTGGTTCTAATAGGGTTAGAGGAGAATAGGGTATTATGGAATGTCGCGACTCGATTACTCTACCTACGTCCATACCACACCTTGTATTATGTTACCAATCAAACTGTATAGGATGAGTAATTCTACAAGTATATTTTGCTAGTAACCATCATTAAACATAATAATATAGGTATTAAGTGAGTTGAATAGATGATTTATTGTTTATGAAACTTAATGATATCTCTGTAGAAAAAAAACTTTTATTTGATAAAATTGTGTCTTAAATTATATTTCTATATTACTAAATATTTTTAATACCAGAGTATCTAGTACTGAAATGATTAATTTAATACGAACCCGAAGTTCTTGATGCAGAAAAATGTTCATCATCATCATTAATTAGGTAATTATCATTATCTTTCGCATATGGACGAAATCATCGTTTGTACTGCGTTACGTAGGTTTATCTGATACGAAGAATTATGTAAAATTAACAATGTATATGCGGGTAAGTTTATCAAAAGCCTCATTTAAGAGCAAGATGCTCAAGAAGGAACATGACAGGATCGGTCAAAGCACTCATACCTTGGTTAGCTATACAACAGATCACCTGTGGGACTTAGTCGTGCTCTTAGGAGTTCAGCATCTATGGTGATTGATGCGCTCGTCGTCGAGTCGCAACAGTAATCCGATCCGGTGTTTGCGCTCAATGGACCTGTTGTCGTGTGAAATTGCGTTTGACACGATTAATTGTATTGTAATTTGCCTTGTCTGAAACGTCGTACTAAATTGAAATCTTCATCTGTGTGTTTTCCTATTAACATTATGTAGATTGATTGATGCTTGTAAGTTCAAATTTTACTCGCTTGATTTTGGTCAGTACAAATTCCCTGAATCCTTTTCATCTTTCATTTTATTACCCTCAGGTCCGTAGTTGTATCTAAGTTTAGTATCACGTATATTTTATTAATAGGTGTGTATTGATTGGTCAAAGTGGGGAGAGACTATTTTAGGCAAACTTTAAAGCTTAAGAACACTGGCTCGTATTTCAGAAAGTTTAATACGTATATCTTCCATGAGACTGCAGCATTATAGTGTCACTAAGAGCATGTGGTATCAGAGAATGTTATCTTTAGAAAAATCGTATGTTTTAAAGGCTTAAGTCTGTGTTAAGACATGAGATAAGGCACGTTCAAATGCATTTACATGTCACTACTTTCATAGTATTGCAATTTAATGCTGCTTATGCAATCGTACTATCATTTTAATTAAATTATTATTTAGTCTGTTAATATGTAAAGTTTGTCGGTGAATGTTATAAATCTCCATTAGTGGTCTATTAAGTGACGAACGCCGCCCATTAACTATCGATCTGGTTGTTTACACTTATGATACCTTCTAATTTAGCGTAGTGTTATTTTAGGCATAGGCAAGTAGGTCAAGGTGTAGCTGAAATTATATGACTCTAATTTAGTATCCTGGCCGCTACTTAATGTTCTTTTATTCCCAACATAATACAAATGTGAAAACTCAAACTTCCATCTAACATCTTTGTTTTTGCCATTTTCCCTTTACCAAACGTCTTATCTATCATTGGAAGTTGGTTATTTTCTTATACCTACTTTTTAACCAATAATTATTTTCATTGAAGATCATCAAGTTTTCACTTAATTTTATTTATTTTGGTAGCTCTAGTCATTCAGTTAGTGACTAATAGAAAAAACTTGCAGGGAGCACGCATTGTTCAAGGTTCCCGTGGGGATACACTATTTTCCAAGGCTATTTTCGTAAGCTAAATAGGCACATTTTTGTGTTAAACTAACACACGAATAGACAAGGTTATTTCTTTTCAGTTCAGCTATAATGAGAAAATGCCTTACTCTTACGCTACTGTCAAAAATTTAAATATTTTGACTGAAGCACGATTATTTTTTCACAAATAGACTCGGCACAATGGTTCCGATTGTAATTCAACCGGCGCATTATCGCGGCTAGTGGGCGTGAAGAGATAAAACGTGTCCCGTGCACGGTTTGTTAAACAAATCGTTTTTTTCTCTCCTGTTTTTAAGCGTAATGGTTTTCTGATTCCGATCTGCTATTGTTGTTCGGACAGAGAACGAGTGTTGCTAAGATTAATCAATTGTTTCCTTTTTTGCATCATTTCATGGATGAGGGAGGAGAAACATCTCTCTCTTATTTGATATTCCGTTTCGGATTGCCTTTAAGTAGTGTTTTTAATATGATTTCAATTTCTATTTCTTTATTCCCTAACCATTTGCATTGTTCTTGAATGCCTTATTGCAACGTTAATGTTCATCTACACTTAAATAACATTTGTTTTTAATAAAATAAATTCATTACCTCTCTTACTTGCATCTTTAATACTTGCTTCTTTAACTCTTTATTGCACGCACAATTGACAAAACACAAACGGTAGTGACAGCAGTTTGCATAAATACATTCATATAGGTGGTCTTATCGCTAAAAGTGAAATCTGCCCAACAACCTTTGGGTATGAATGAACAATTATAATTGTAAAATAAATTGTTAGTAATATTTCTCATAACAGTTTAATTTTATTGTGTGAATATTCTCATTTAACTATATGTATTTTCTTTTGCAGGTAAATCAACAACTGTTACTAAAACATATAAGGTAAATCTGATCGTAAAAATTCACATGCAGTCAATATCTAAAGGTAAGGTAGTTTTATCTCCCATTCAAAGTTTGCCTATCTATACTTATTCATTTGACCTTTGACATAGAAGCTTCAAAGCTTTTGAAATTACGAGGTAACTTGGAACGCTTCCAAAATGAAGTCAAGCAGAAACTCTTGTGCTGAGTAGTACAATATCTGTCGAACTGAAGCATTTAAAAACTCTCAAAGATTTCTTCTAAATTGATTAATAACTCACTTCCATTGTCTTACATCTTTGAGTCGTTTTTGATTGAATTCCAACAATCGTGGGTGTAAAGCGAATTCTATAGAAAGGTGAAATGTACAAGTTGGGGTTCCCGTTTTGTTAATTGGAGCTCTGTGAATTAGGTGAAAAATAATTGACAACAAGAAAGTAGCGTTGCTTACAGAATATGCTGTTTCGGTTCTATTAAATTTAATAGAAACTCAAGGAAATGTACGGTAGACCGCACGTCAGTATAAACCAGTATAAACTGGTCTCTCGTAGTATTGAAACTCCCTAATAGGCTAGGCCAGCTCAAGGTCTAAGTGTTTCCACTGACGTGCGGTCGACTGTACGTGTCCGGTACGCCTACCAGGAGTTGACAACGTCAATATTCGCTAACGCTTCGCTAGCGTGTACGTAAAAAACTATCTATATCTCTCTGTCTGTCGTAATTATTCGGAAAGAGATAGCGCTATTAAGTATGTCTTTAAGTATTTATTTAAAATTATTTATGTATGTTTATCAGTTGTTGAGTACCCAATTTACAAGCTTCGGCTTAGTTTTGACTAAACAGCCGTGTGTAAATTTGTCCAAAAACATTATTTATTTATTTTAAAAAAATGGGAGGCGTATAACAGGAGCTCTATTTTTGAATCGCTCTCCTCGCTTCGAGCGGTCGATTCTACTGATTTTTGTATCGGATGTCGAAGGAAAATTAAAGTAGAAACGACCGCTCGAAGCGAGGAGAGCGATTCAAAAATATGCCTAGTGGTCCGTTTTGATTCATTCTAATATAACAATGTTGTACAGTTCTGAAAAATAATTGACACGTATTTTTGTATGGCATATCCAATCTAGTATGATGAAATGACTAAACCCTCAAAACTTATTGAGAGATTTGTTGAAGCGATACCTATTTCTTGCCTTTATGATATGTTTGAAAATACAAAAATAACAGACCCATGTTTAGTTCTAGTAATCTTTCTTTGTAAGTTATTTCAGTTTTTTTCCAAACCAGAATATAATTGTAAGTTGCATGTTATAAGTGCCTGACTGTTTATTTATAGTGTGGGCTGAGCGTTGAATCAATTGAGGTGACGGATGTGTTGAAGCGATGACGCTCCAGAAGCATATTGTAGCAAAACATTGTTAATGCGATGATATTCGGGTCATAATATGACATCTTATAAATATGGGTTGTCTAATCCCGAACTAAAGTTTTTTCCTGTATTATGGGAAGTAGAAAATGATATGGGCTAAAATTAACAACAAGCACCTAACAACACCCAAAAACAATAACAATATTTTTGTAAATTTTTTTTTAGTTAAGTGATCAAAACGTTTGCTGATGTGGGATAATGATATTTTCGATATAGCAAAATTTTACTATTTATCGATTTACTGTAGTAATGTACAATCAGAAAAATGTCCAACGATCATAACTGAAAAATGTCCAAACTGAATAATGTCCAATGTGAAAAATATTATGTCCAAACTGATCATACATTTTCGCGCGTATTGCGCTAGTTGTCATCCTATACTAAGCATGAGCTTTATTATATGAAGTAGAAGAGTTTGTTTTTTGTTTGAACGCGCGTGCTATTCTCTGGAACTACCAGTCGGATTTGAATTTTTTTTTGCTTTTGATAGCCCTATTCTTGAGGAAGCTTATACGCTAAGATCACGCTACGACCTTTGAGAAGAAAAGTCAGAAATAAAAATAACTTATAATACGCGGGCGAAGCCGCAGGAAACAGCTAGTCTGTTATATAAATAAAACATAAATAATAAACTTGTTTTGTTAACGAAAATGCAAATCTACAGTTCAATGACGTGAGTTATAAACAGGTTATTCTTGTCTTTAATATTGCGGTATATTAAAGGTTTTATGAGCCTTGAAATAATAGCTATAATAATTATACAGCAATTCTAAAGAGTGCTAGGAAATTTCAAAGCTAGTTTGCTGGAGTATCTTCTCACTGACTATTACTTACTAATTATTAGAAACCTAAACATTTCGCACAGCTCTGAAACATAGTTATATTGTTGAAAGACTTTCTAGTGACTAAGTCAAAGGCTATGAACATGAATAGTTTAGAAAATACTTTTTACGAAAATTGCATTACACTTTGAAATCATCCGACAATAGGTTTCACAAGTCACGGAAGATATTTTTTGACTCAAACTGGAATAATTAGACATTAAACTTACAAAACAACACAAATTGGAGCCTCGATGGTTTTTTTTATTTATAATTTATTTTTAAGTTTAGATTTATATTAAGTTATTTTTGAAAGTTATATATAGGGTTCCAAATATCCGAATAATATACGTATAATAAATTATGTAACACATGGAAAAAAATAAAATTATTATTTTTCGCAAGCTTTGTACGGACTTATATATTATATTTATACGTTCCAAGTTGGTTAACTTTAATTTTTACAGTACTTTCCTTGGTTGGTTTTATCCACTCTGTATATAATCGTATTTCCATTTTTTGCGCAAGCACCTTGTCACTTTTCTAAAATATTTCAGAAGGTCCGCTCTCTTCACGGTAAAACGTCAAGGAGAAAGACACAATTTTATTCATGTTTACAAAGGGAAACATACCAACAGGGCTTAGGAAGCAATTTCACTGTGGCCGCCCCTGTCGTGACTCGGTTGAATGAAATTGGCGTAGGGCATTCGGTCACCATAGTCACCTACTGGCCTTTTGAGGTCGCTAGCAAGGTTGGGGATGCCATTGGTCCAACGTGTTTACAGTTAAATTGCTCGTCACGGAATGTATTTTATTAACCGACTTCTTATTGAGGACCTTTGAAATAGCTCTAGTTAATTTGATGCTTTGTGTACGTACTACATTTTGAAGGATTTCATAATAAGTGTACCTAGTTACATGCATCAGTTTCTCACAATCTTTACAGCAATTGATATAGAAACTTAATTTTAAAGAAGTGTTGCAGAAGATTGTAACGCAGCTTCTTCTGAGCGCTAACACCTATGAAGCAGTGGTAGTATGCAACGAAATATGTTGACTGTGACTTTGATTTGACCTCATTGTCTTAAGTTCCATTGTTTTTTGAAAAGTTTTTATCTGTTTGCTAATTTAATAGTTATTTTGGTCAGAAAATTTTCCACGTTAAGCTTATCATTGATTTTGGTTTATGATCATTCGTCAGTGTTTCTGCTACCATCAAAGTGTTCATAGAATCCCAGGGTATCTCTGAAATCTCGTAGCAGATTGTTTTAGTGTATCTCTTCCTTTATCACAGTGGCGTTATGTAGGTAACTATGTTCTAGCCGGTGACCCTTGGGCGGTGCTACGGCGGAGTAAATACTTGGGTTTCGCACAATTACCACTACGTGCCACACTGGTCCCACATGTTATGTTATGTAGTTACGTTCGTACGCCGCCGCACGCGATATTAATGTTTTTCTTTCCTCGGATTTGTGTCGAATTAGTTACTTGTCGGATGTGCAACTTACACTGGCAAAGTTCTACTGTGCTCAATATAATTGTGTATTTAGTGATGTCATTTTAAATAATTTCATATGTATTTTTAAACATATTAACCTCAATTTTCTTTCCTCAATGATTATGTTTCACATTAGCAATGTAAAAAGTAGTTATAACCGTCACAAAGTCACAAACGAATACACGTGTTAAGTAATTATGATATCGCATTCCGCCACAATAAAAGTTGCCGTGTCCGAAAAAGTTTGTGTCACTACTAACAATAAGCTTGGATATTTACAAGTGTTGCTTTGCTTGTTTCGACAAATTTGTTTTTTTTCAGTACAGTATAAAGTTTGGCAACTTCACTCATCAAACTATGCAACTATGCTAATTCATTCAAATTATTTCATATTTTTATGATTCCTGATTATAATCATCATTATTATCTTCTAATGAATTTTTATATTTAAATCGTTTAAATGACTTTCGACATCCGACCTTAAGGTTTTATGTCATGGACTTAATGGTTTTCAACACAGTTTCATCATTTATGTTATATGACGTTTTTTATATAATACACCATAACTACGTATAATCAATCAGCCTGAATCTTCTCATTTGCATTAACAAAAATAAATTAACTGCAATTGAATCTATGTTGTACCAGCTTGATGCGTTTAATGCAAAGTCTATTTTCACGGATTTTGAGCAGTACCTTCCCTGAGGGCGTTTGGCAACCGACCAATACATAGCTCCAGATCGCATATGGCATCGGTAATGCCTTTTGGTAAGGAATACACCATTTGCTATTATCGATATTGGGGGAAATTGGCAACCGAGGTTGTGCATTTAATGTCTATATGCCTCCATTAATTGCCAATTGTATTGGAAGTTGGTTGCGGTTGCAATTATTTCTGTTTGTGGGATGATTTAACCACATAACGCCTATTTAGTCTGTAGGTCTATGGTTTTGGTTATCAGTTATTGTATGTATTTGGTATCTGTTATTTCTATGTTAGAAGATATTTACAATTATTTTATAGTAAGTAACTGCCTTTTTATACAGATTCGGACGGTAGTGTCCCTTTCGCAAAGTCTCCCACATGCTCAAAAGGGCCTGTTCGCAAAACGTTTGGTTCTCAAAATGTCCTGTTCTCAAAACGAATTGTTGATTAGCCTTTCTTTGATTATCAGTTCTCCTACCTTAATTCTCTATCTACCTCACTACCTCCGCCTCTCTCTACCCCCTTCCCACTCCCGTCCCCTCTATACCTCATTCCCCTCATGCTCCCAATTTGCGAATGGGACATTTCTTGAACAGGTTATGATTTCGGAGGCGGAACATTTTGCAAAAGGGACTTACCGTCCGAATAGTCGTTCACGCAACGAAATAGACAACGGGCAAACAGCACTGCAGATATTTGTAGCAAAGTTTCATTTTAGTACAGATTTTAATATTCATCGCGTAATAGAGATACCTACGGGTACAGTGTTTGTGAATGTGAGCGTACTTGTGACGACGATAGGTCTAAATTGAAAAAAAAAACAATTTTGAAAAATTATTTATTTCAGTAACATGATTTTTAAATTTTTTTGACAGGTTCTGGAACCTTCCTTTGAGCAAATAATTGCTCGTGTGGGGAGGGTCCGCTCTCGTATATCTATTACAGGTCTAGTTTAGAGTATTTACCTACCTGGCATGTAAATTATGGTATTGATTGATAATACTTAAACCTCACTAATGCATTAAATCACATGCTAAGCCGGAACATGCATATGCGTCTGAATTATATACGAGTTCATAAGTAATTGCATAGTAAAGTAGAACATGTCAGGGAGACATGGTCCGTAGCATGTTCTAGCTAAAGAGTTATTAGACGAAACTAGTATGTCCAGTTACTCCTATAATAATACTAACCATACTTATTTAACTCTACGCACTTTCATACCAATAAAGCTATAGTAAAACTTGCTATGTTTCTTAAAATTGACGCCGATGATTAGTAATCTTACGTATTTTAGTTGTTAATACAACGCACCTCCGTAGCCAAGATGGTAGTGACCCTGCCTACTGTGCTCGGAGTACCGGGTTCGAATCCCGGCCGGGGCAAGCTTTTATCTGATCGATAAATGCTTGTTCTTGGGTCTTGGATGTTTGTGATTGTGTTTGTATGGGTCCATGCCACCCGCGACACAGGGAGGAGGGAATCCTACCTAATACGGGGGTATGAGTGTGTCGCGTTTATTTATTTTATTTATTTATACAACAGTAACCGGTTACCTATCTATATATTTTTCTGGCTTACCTATTGTTTATTAATAATTATGTTTACCTACATATTTAGATTTTGTTTATTATGTTCGAGATAAACGTTAGGTATAGAGGAATAATATTGAATTGAAGCTAATACAATCTTGTCTTTTATGTACCTTTGGGAAATTAGTATATTGCGTAAGATCCGAGAGAGCATAATTGTGTGCTTATTTACTTGGTATTGTAAGATTAGATTTTTTTGTTATGCTGAGAGACGATCCGTTATCATCAGTAATTTACTGATGATTTTCAATATCGTCATTTGTTATCATCATCACTTCAAGCAAAGATCTCACGTTCGGCGCGATATTTACACGGATCTCCTTCATTTGATTTATGGCGTTCGGAAATGAATCCTCCCATTCGCGCAAAATTCGAAAGTAATTACGTTACGCCATAAGATAGATGAAAGAACAACAGCCAGCACAGATAATTAACAATGCTTCACGCGAGTGCGCTCCCACGCCTCAATATTTATAATGATTGTTAAGTAACTGCATTCTAGTTGCTCACACTGGCGTTCTAAGGCTAGTGCACACTTTTGTACATGTTTTCCGTAAGGTGGACGTTCGGGGAAATGGACCTAACTGACCTATAGACATTCAAGGAATTGGGTGGACGTTCAAGGCCGGAAATGTTCCCTTCTTATCCTCGCCTACTCTAGTTTTTTTCCTCAAAAACTAACTTTATAGCGTTACCTAGTTTATTTTGTCTGTTCGCAAAACACTACTGTAATTGCCCGGCAATGGTAGGAAAATAATGGAAATTTCAGGAAAAGTTTATTTTTCCTTCCAAAATATTAAAAGAAAACATTAAAGGAAATTGGTTTTGTTTGTATAATCTATGTTTAAATTTTAATTCTAGGGAATCCTAATTTTCAAATGTATTTAATTTATTCAGTTAAAGTTCACTTTGTTTGGCTAAGTATTGCGGCATTCCATTGATGATCCTTAACCAAATTGCTGAACATTTCCCGGTGATTTCATTGAAATTACTCGTAAATAAAACGACGTCGGCTCTGCGAATTTTAGCTGTCATTATTGGCATGACAGTGCTGTTGTGAATAGTTATGATGATGATGGTATGGGTCGTTTCCCAAATTGTACCCGAATGAATCTGCGCAAAACAATCGTAGCCCCGCAAATCGCAGAACTTTGGAGGGTTAAGCATAAACTTCAACTGCGAAAAAAATTTGTTTGTATTGTTTTTGGTTTTACTTCACGCATTTTGACACTTAATATGAACCGTGAACCTTACGCGGCCGCGGGTAGCAATCGCAGTAGAAGACAGCGTAAAAAATGTGCAAAGGTATAGTCGACCGCACGTCAGTGGAAACACTTTGTCCTTGACCTGGCCTAGCCTATTAGGCCTTCTCAATACTATGAGAGACCAGTTTATACTGGTTATGTTTTCACTGACGTGCGGTCGACCGTACATATAGTCGACTGCACGTCAGAGGAAACACTTTGACCTTGAGCTGGCCTAGTCTATTAGGGAGGTTCATTACTATGATAGACTTGAAAGTTTTGTTTCCACTGACCAGCAAGTGACCGTACTTCATCAGCCATCATCATGCCATTTTAGTTTTAATCATTTCATGTACCCACTGAGTGTGTGTGTAACACTCTTTACAATTAATTTACTGGAAGCCGATGACGCATAATTAATTATTACACAAGTGCGCGCAATGTGCAAATTGTTGCGCTTTTTACCTGACCCTAAAATGCGGTTCAGTGATTATAACCTTATTTTAGTAACAAAACTATTGCACTGGGTTTTTGTAGCGTATCGTCTTTTTGAACGATCTTTACACGAGGCTAGAAACGTTGATGGTAGGCGCCGTCGTCGCCTCTATGGAGAATGTGAATACGGTTGCTAGGCGCCAGACCGGGCCCTGTGGGACCCACTGAACATGCTATGGAAGATTTACTGTAATAAAATCCAATCTGAAAAATGTCCAACGACCATGCTCGAACTGAAAAATGTCCAATCTGAAAAACGTCCAATCTGAAAAACGTCCAATCTGAAAAATCTATCTGAAAAACGACCAATCTGAAAAATGTCTAATCTGAAAAACGTCCAACCTGAAAAATGTCCAATCTGAAAAATAAAAAATAGCGGTTTTTAAGGTTCTGTAGTGTAAAATGTTCCAGATTGGACATTTTTCAGCTTGGACATTTTTCAGGTTGGACATTTTTCAGGTAGGACATTTTTCAGGTTGTACGTTTTTCAGAATGGACATTATTCAGTTTGGACATTTTTCAACGGTAGGACATTTTTCAGATTGGACATTATTATCGTAAATCCTATGGAATGACATAAGTATCGTGTTATTTTCATAGCAGATTAATTGCCATGTATATAGCTTAAAAATAAAAATAATAATGAGATACTCTTCCAAAATTCGCACCGCCAAATTTACGAATTAAAGAATACAAAATAAACATGTACATATTGTCTACTTCTAGCAGTTTCGGTTTTATCTAGATAGGTACTAAATAATCTTCCGCTTTACCTTCCGTTATCCAAGTGTAACGCTGGAAATTTTTGGTATCAATTACTCTGAAATAAAGAATTGTAATTATATTATTATGCAAACAATTTATTTTTGTATGTCGAACTACTTGAATCATTTTTATTGTGTACTAGCGGTCCGTCCCGGCTTCGCACCGGTGGACATATATATATATATATAAATATAGCCTATGTCACTCAGGGTGAATGTAGCTTTCCAATGGTGAAAGAATTTTTGAAATCGGCACAGTAGTTTTTGAGTTTATTCATTACAAACATACAAAAATACAAATCTTACCTCTTTATAATATTGGTATGATATGATGGTACAGAAAAGTACAAAGAGTTGTATCCACTTCAATGTTACACCATGTGACAAACATCGATAGTGACATTGTTATGTTCATTTTCCATTACACTATAAATATCTAATTCAATAGAAATATTAAAACTACTTACTTCATTTGGCATTTAATAAAACCATAGATAAACCGTAATGTCCCTAGGTATAGAGAAATGTGATTTTTACTTTTTTTTTTTGCAAAACTCCTTGCTTCTTTGCTGTTCTTAATTTAAAAGTATTAAGCGATTTATATGCGAACGTGACAATGTCACGATCGATGTATGTCACATGGTGTGGTTAGTTATTATGGCATTCGAAAGGATACATTATTTTGTAACATTGAAGTGGATACATCTCTTTGTACTCGACTGTACATCAAATACTGTTACGTAATTATAATTTGGAAGCAAAGTCGGAGGCAAAAGTTAGCGACTTAGGCATTTTGTGATCTTTGAATGGAAATGCCATGCGTAATAATAGTATTATTGTCCAAGAATTCAGTGGGTCAAGGCGCTCGGACGCCGTTGCTTAGCCGAGACTAAATACCTTAATAATGTGGAGAGTCCATCAACATAATGTATGTACCCATAGGTAAGTATTTGGTATACTTACACGTAATGATGACCTCGTTGAGAGTATGTATACCTTGCTATTTTTATTTATCTACTCCTGTACTGAAGTTTCCATAACAGTAAATCATAAACCGTTGTTGAAAAGATATTATACGTCATGGTTCCATCGAACTGGGGGCCAATCGCGCTAATTCTGAACGAGAATACCAAACCGTAACCAAAAACGTTATGCTGCATCCACATGTTTGACAAACCTTTACAAACGTATACGTTTGTTAAACATGTAGATGCAGCATAACGTTTTTGGTTATGATTTGGATTTGATATATCGTTTAGAATTGGCGTACTTGGCCCCCTGCGTGCTTTAAAGACTTTCTGTTCTGAAAAGTTAACTTTTCCTTCTTTCTTTGAAGGTTGTTGAAACTAATTGTAGAAACTTAAGTTATTGTCTTAACAGCCTAAATTATAATCAACAAGCAAGGTCACGTTTTATATAATTTTAATATACCTATTACAGTACTTACATAATTTTCTATATTAATATTTTATATTGTAATTATACACCACGTCTTAATGTCATGTTATTGGAGCTTAGAAAAAAATTAGCCTTAAAAAATGTTGCAGTTAAACAAAAATCCATCTTTATTTCTCGAAGGCCGTGCACATCTTTTAGAAGGTTGCCTTCACTTTTAATGTCAGTTGCCTCATAGTTCGCCATAAGTAGCTTTATAGCTAGTGACTATATTATTTAGTCGGCTTGGGTATGACATTTGACCCCATGAAGGCTAGGTGAGCCCACTTCTAACTGAACTATATCATCTTCTTCTTTGTCCACTGGTAAACGTATGCCCTTGTATTTCTTTTTTTTTTGCAATAACACATGGTTGTAATAAATACATTGTCTGCTCTATCTACTTTGTGGCTGTTTACCAACTTATTTGCTTACCAAAAAGATTGTTTAAAACAAATTGCTTTAAGGGATAAGACCACCTTTGCATACATTTTTTCTACTTGCATCTAACACCATTTTACCCGGTTGCGCAAGCAAAGAAGAGTACAGCTAAAATTATTTTTTTATACGTTGTAAAAGAAATATTAACTTCCCATACAATTCATTATGGTAGAGGCTTAGGAACAGTTATTTTTGACAGACTCCCAAAAATATTTGATACTAAACTTTCTATTATGGCATTTCGCGTATTTGTCGATAAGCGTCTTGGTAAACTTTAAAAATTGCTAGCATGACAATGACGTGGTTGAAAACACAAGTCTATTTTATTGAAAAACTTTAGGCATAAACTAATAACCGTCATGACGGTTCATCATAGTTTAGGTGCAAGTTTGAAGCAACAGAGTGAATTCTGACATGTTTAATGTGGGTTTGACCTCAAATACAGAACTTGGAAGTTTCGAAACTCATAAGTGTCAGAGGCGATATTATGGTTCGTCTTGAGTTCTGTTCCGATGTTTCATAGTGGTTTGCAGTCTTTAAAGGTACCTTGACGTATAATTATATTTTTTAAATTTAGCAGTTTAGGACCAAAATTCGATAGGACCACTTCTTGAATTGTCCAGTTCTTGAAATTGACACTTCTTGAAATGCCTTCGTACCGGAATTACCTAAAAACGAAACGAATATTTGATACAAGCTTACCTTTACCTATTTGATACAGTACTTACTTGTACCTTACACGTTTTGTTCGGAAGATCCTTGGTTGCGGAACTGAGTTAGCAAAAAAATGGATTAGTGTTTCCAGGTCACCAATGGTCCGGTGGTGATGCGGAGAGGTTTGCAGCAGCGTAACTAAATTGTCCCGTACGTCCGGATATGCGCCAGCAGCTCCGGGTTCACTTAAGTCGGGCCGATGTGCTGGCATCTTGGGTTGGGATGCCATGTGTATTGAGATGTTCATTTTAGAGTATTTTGGCTCCGATAGGATCAACAATTCCATTACTATTACTAGGGGGGCAAATATAAGTAGTTGACTAAAAATAACTATAGTATACTGTTGCGTTTTTAGAATGAGAGACGTCTGTGGCTTTAGAGAGTAAAGGTAGCATTCGGATCTGAGCAGTCGCTGCCCGGCAGCCGCGGCCGAGCAGCGACGGCCGTGGCCGCGTCGTAATTTTTCCCGCGCAGCCGCGCGGCCGTACTGCTACCGACGCGGTTCGGCCGCGCTGCCACGGCCGCGCTGCCACGGCCGCGCGGCACAGCCGCCTGCATCGGACGATTCTGCATACAAATCCATATAGAGCGGTACGACGCGGCCACGGCCGTCGCTGCTCGGCCGCGGCTGCCGGGCAGCGACTGCTGGAATCCGAATGGTACCTTAAGAAGTAGTCTCTAAAACGACAGACGTCACTCATATCCAAAAACGTAACAGTAACGAGCTATTTTCAGTCAACTGCATTTGCCCCCTAGCTATTATAACCCCGGGTGACCTTACTACAAAAAAACATTGTTTGAGATAATATACCAATATAACTAGCTCTGTCTTTAGAAATAAAAACTGTACTGCTTTCTTATCTAATATAAAAAGGAACCAGTGTCAACTGTAAAAAATGCTTCAGCAAAACCATCAAAGTAGTTTACGAATGTCGCAAGAATCTTGTCGGATTGCAAACCGTCGGCCGGTCGTAAAGCGGGTGTCATCTCGTCACTCGTCTATAAACGTGGCCTATGAATACCGATGCCGCACCGTTACCTGCTTAGCATAATAGGTATTTATGTTGCTTATTCGTTTGGTTGCGGCCGTTTTTGTGCTTAGGAACCGGCCAAATGTCCAACAAAAGTGTTTTAGGGAACGTTTCTTTATATTATTGTATATATAAATAGGTATGGTTGTAGTTTCAACATGTGTCTGTCAACGCCAGAGTTGGCCCTTGAGTTGGTCATCGCATAGTATTCGAATCTTTTCGTCCTGATCATTAGCCCGACACCATATGAATGGTTTTATACCGCCACTGGCCAACTATTTGTAATTATGTTTATAATAAAAAAGGTATGTAGGCACCACCCTAAGGTTTGTTTCCACGTCATAAAACAATAAGATCTATTTTCACTTTAACAACAATTAGCTATGTTATCCTGTTAATATTCCTATACATTTTAGCATGAATAAAAAAATTTAGCCACTCCCATATGGATGAGTAATAAAAGTATTCTATGGGTGGTTGTATTAGGGCTTCCTTCGTCCGCACCCCCCCCCGGTAAATGGCATCATAGGTTCCGATACTAAGGGCTTATTTCACCACTTCCTGATATTGTTACAGATAGTAATCTTTGTGATAAACTAATCTATCAGATAAATCTGTGTGATAGACTATATAAAATATATAAGATATTAGGCAATCAGATACCTATGAAACTAAAAAAATAGGCTATCTGTCAGTTAACCTGCAGATAGGGTATCTGGTACTTTATCAGCAAGTGGTGAAAGAAGCCCTAAATATGCAAGATGCGATCTCCATAGGGAGCGCGCGCGCCACCAAAGAGATTTGAAACTTCTTGCCTTTTAGTAAGTAAAACATTCCAACATAAATTAAAAACCAAGCTTAACTAAACTAAGCGTATACAAGATTCTGGCAACACCAATTGGGATAGGAAATAATATGCTTAGTTTAGAACTACTTTAGCTCAAACATTGCACTATATCTCAACTCTGTGGATATGTTTTCGACCTCTACTATTTGTTTTGAAAACTGGCTGAAATAATAAGCTCCGTAACAGCAAAAAATTCATATACCATGTTGATGGTATTCATATTGCATTCTTAGTGGATTGTTTAGACAGCGATTTTAATAATATTGTTCTTTTCTGTTTCAGGTACGAATCGTCTGCTTTACACTAAAACAGCTTATCTTGCATGAGGTAAATTTCGAAAATATGTTTCAGAGATAGAATTTCTTTTATCATTTAGTTTAAAAATTCAGACGAGAGCGAGATTTCGGGGCATGCTCATATTCCAAGGGATATATCAAGATGGGGATGAAATTCTTAACTATTTACGTCTGAAGAAACGTTTACGTCATTCGTCGTGCGTATAATAAATCATCCTGCTCCGGGCGTACTTTTCAAACCTTTCCTATTTGTATTTTCCAAATTTGTAAAAACTAATTTTCTAAAATGAACTTGTGAATCCTGTCAAGACCATACCTAGGGGCACCTATTCAATTCTTATTTACGGTGAAAGGTAGATCTCTAGAGTTTTTTCGTGATATCACAATAATTCGTGCTTCATCATCAACGTGGCGATGACGTTCGTTTCTTCCCCAAAGAGCGCCACCACAGCCGATCCTCAGCCCTCTAAATACTTGTTTACACATTTAGGCTCGCAAATGGTAGCTGGTTAACAGTGAGTTTAGAGTGAGCGAGAGCGAAGGTATAATATTGGGTCCCCAAACAAATCTCAGTAGGTACGAGTATGTAATATTCAGCACAAAACTTCTTGTGTGAACATAAAGTAGGGGTAAGGGAGACAGAGTAATAAGTCTAGTGGTTTATTGTTGCTGAATTTGGTCTGTGTAGCGTAGTTTACCCCATTTAACATAACCACGAGCCGTATAAGTGCAAAATGTTTGAGGAAACTAGTATTTTGTCAAGAATTTATATATTATTACCCTACATAAAGAATCACTGAGGAACTTCGTTCGTGATTTTGATAGTGTTATTATGATTAAAGTGAACTTAAAGTTTTGCACTACCTCTCGTAATCTTTTGGACTGGAGGCCTGAAAGCCCTGCCACAGTATTTTAAATAGATTTGAGAAAACATTTTTTTATTTAATTACGCCGCCGCTTCCGAAGAAAGTTCGATCGATATGTACTACAAAGTTTGTAGTACAAACAAACAGATGCTCACCTAGTAAGTAGTCAAAAATATCGACTACTACTATATCCGTTGGTCCACTTTACTTGTAGGATCGTAGTGATCAACAAATCCTTGAAAAACGTTGCGCGAGAACAATATACCTATCTTAGAAGTAAACCAAAATACAGAATAAATTACTATTTAGAGGCCAAACCCGTCCGATTTGAAGGCCAAACTCAACTAAATTTTTTGACAAAATGAAATTGATTTAAGCCTGGAACATCCAATTCCTCGAAGTTAGGTCAATTTCCCCGAACGTCCTGGGCGTCCATTTCCCCGATTGTGCACTTAATTTATAAATTCGACTTTCTACTTAATAATATAAAAAATATCAATATAAAGTTCCATGAAGTTAAATACATAACAGTCGCCGCAGAATATGGCTGTAAAATTGTATAAAATTGGTGTGAGTGACACTCTTGAAAGAAAAACACAATTCGTATCGTATGCGTCCTTTACTGAATGGTAATAAAGTCCAAATTGATATGGCATCGGCATCTAATCTCGGGCGCGACTGTATCAGCCTGCAAGCAATATACGCCCTATGACGATGGCCAGGTAGCCATGCATTATATTAACATGGTTACGTCAAAACGGAAACCCTATTAGCTAGTTTAGATACATTCAAAGAAGGCACGGACCACGCTTTCTTTTTCGTCAGCTGTATCGTTTTACTTATGTGAAACGTGAATGATTAAATGTATGAAATATGTGTTTTTGTTCATATTTTTCAATTGAACCGATGATTTCAAAAACCACTGACGTAAAGGTTTCAGTAGTTTTTAGTGTGATTGTAGCACACATTCAGACTAAAAACTGCCTTTGTGACCTCATTACTTGTACTGCAACGGCAAGGTATTTTGGGGGTCAATAGCAAAATCAATTAAGTCATTGATTAAAAGGGCAGACACTTACTAAAAATCCGAACAACTGCTTACTAAATAACAAAAGTTGTGTGTCTGGCAACAACAACAACAAATTTTGAAAATTTCTGGGATAAAAGTTTTTTTGCAAGTTTTTGAGGAACTTTAAAAAATCACGGAGCCCGCCGCACATTGTGTATGACGTATTCATACACTTTTCTGAGTTTTTATTTAAATATAGCATGTCGAGCGGCAAAATGAGACGCCAAAATAAGGATACACCTATCTCCTTTGAACATCAAAGCCATAAACATAATATGTGCCTACGTCTTTTCATTTTGTTTCTGTAACACAATACGTAAACGACATTGCCTCTCAACGAAATGAGAATTCGTGAAATGCTCCTCCCTTAGCAAAAAAGAAGATACTCGTAGCTTGCGCTTCTTAAACCTACCTTTATCCGTGCGATGAAAATGCGCGTTCTACCTATTTTTAGTTTAACCCCTTTTAGCGAGAATAGTTGAGATTGTTACCTTGCCTCCCTCCCCACTTTTAGCCACAGGGGATCAAAGAAGTTCCTTTTATAGGATTGATTTGGGGTACAAAGAAAACACGTTTCACATCGGCTTAGAATTTCATTATGTTGCAGGAACTTTCTGAGCAAGGACCACCGGGGCCTGGGTTCCATAAATAGTTTGTCTATACAATCGCCGAAGAGACGCCTAGCCCCATAAAATGCATGAATCGATCCGAAAACAACTATTTCACATTCTATAGTGTGAGGCAACAAGAATATAGACCAACCAATTCATAAATACATGACATTTAGGCAAGGATCATAATCTCGTACAAAGCTGTATGACTAATTAGTAGAAAGTATAGCCAAACCTCAAACGTCGGGGCAAACTGTTAAGCTATTGAGCACAAAATAATTGTCTGGACTTTTAGAAAAGTGGTTTATACATCTATGATTGTGTTTTTGTAAATTTTTATATAAAAATATAGGTATATAGTTATTTAGTAGTTTAAATATCGATCATTTAACTTTTAAACAGAATAATCTACGTTTTCTAGCATCAATCAATGTCCTTTACTCAAACGATGTCTGGAAGGAATCGCATATAGCGATAAGACGGCCTAAATTATACGTCAAAAAAATTAAATTTTTATTTTTTCGTAACTATTTGTGAGCAATAAAGTCATATTGTATTGTTTGATTTTTTTAATTACGAGAAACGATCTCTTGAAACAAGTATCATCGCGATAGCAAGGATAAACAAGAGGAAAGGGGAATAAGTCTTGTCCGCTCATTAAATTTGTCTGGACACCATACAAAATCAATTCAATCTAAATAAAAATGGAAGAACCTGTTACTTGGCAACAAAATATGCCCATTGTTATCGTAGAGAAATAAAAACATACTTACATTATTTCTGTTATATTTCATTGTTTATATTTCATATTTCAGTTCTGCTCCACTCATTTTACCGATTGTACCGTGAATATTAAGAAAATTCAACCTTTGTGCTTTATAATAAAGTTTCTGAGGTTGTCGAGTTACTTTTAAATGGGTTGGTTTTCATGTCAGTAATCGTAAAAGTTGCTACTGTTTTGTGTTGCCAAGTAAATCGTTTGGTAATCTTGTTTCCGAGTAGGTTCATAACAGGCTTTTGAGGTTTGTTCATGTAGGTCTTCAGTTTGTTTGTTCTTGTTCGGAATATTGAAGTTTTCCTCTTATTTTCTTTTGAATCGGTTCTAAAATAACAATCAGTTGCGAAAATGGGTTATTTACATCATTTACCTATGCAATGCAATGAATGATATAACCAATGTATTAATGTAATACGTAGTTCGTTTAAGTCATTATACGTATATTTGATTAATAATCGTAAACGAATAGACGCTAATTAATAACCCTAGCGAATTAAGAATTGATGATAAAGTGTTAGTAAGATCATATTTCGACAATGATAAATTATATTTGTTGTCAAAAGATATTTCGCATCTCAAACAGTATAATGAAGTTTCGCAAAGACGGCTGGCATAGTCAGTAATTTGATGAAATGACACAAATTATGAAATTACGCGTCGCTCGAAGCACTAGACATTTCAGCTTACTCGCATTATAAAAACAGGTTTTAACACGAAAGAGTAACAATAACATTGCATTGGCAGAGCTTCTTATGGACAGTTTTTGCAGTTCATTTTTAAATTCTCTTACGAGACAGGATCCTGTCTTAATAGTTTTATTGTCTACAAAAAAGTAAATCACAATTTTATGTCATACATCATTCAATAAACACTTACAACTTCAAAATATAATTTTGCTACGCTATGTTGCTGCCAAGCTAATCAAGCCCTTCTAATTAGAAACAGCATATTCTTCTTATCGATATTTGCTAGCGAATAAAATATCAGTCCAGTATCCAGCAGAAATCTCTCTTTTTTCTTTCGTTCATTTGTGCTTTTCTGGCATAAAGCGTACAAACCCCTGTTTTCACTAAAATTTGAATAAAAATACTTACAAGTATTTGTTACTTTTTCGTTATATCGTAGGAACAGTTTCATTTCGAAACTACCCTAAAGCTCACCCTCAGTTTGTCTCTCGAAGCTCCATACAATGTAATGTAGTAGCAGCACATATTGTTTCCTGCAAAGCTGGCAGTCAAAAAGAGGTATACAAACTAATTTTAAACAAAGTTTTCGAATTTTCACCGTAAAGTCAGAGTCCGGGCATTGTCAGCGGGAGGTCCCGACTCTTGTAGATATTCTGAGCGTACGCGAAACTTTGATACATGGCCAGGCTATAAAACGCAGCATTTGCTCCCCGCATGTATTGTACACTCACGGGCAGTGAGCGCACAGTATACTGAGATATACTGACAGGTAAAAACGCATAAAAAATAAACATAAAACAGCACTTAAAATCCAAATTGTAGGAATATTCTATCACATTCACAAGTCAAACTACATTAAATTAAAATTAAACATTACCATTTACCATTCTCAGACCGGTGCACGGCCAAACAGTGTCTTGTGTATTGTGGTGGAAGTTTGAAGTTTTATGAAAAGCTAACATTATTGATTGATACCTAAGAAAAGATGTTAAGTTAAGCCCGTCGTTCAAAAGCGATGCGACTGCTATAATTTGACAAAAATCAACCAATCAAAATCACATCATATCACAATTCGTGTGTCGCATGCATGATTTTGATTGGTTAATTGGTTTTGATGCATGGTTTTGTTGCATCGCGGACTAACTACACAGCTCACGTACACAAAATAATTTATTTAAATTAAATAATTTTGATTGAAAATATGATTTTTAAATATAAGTACTCTGTAGTTAGTCTTTGAATATCTACCGATAATTACTACACCGCTTCGGAACAGTACCTTTAATCTGGCCACCAGACTAGGAAATCTTAGTACCTATTCTTTTATTAAGAGTAAATGCCTATGAAAATTTGGTTCTGTTTTAGTTAGGATATTTAATAAAAAAACAAAATAATAAACTCTCAGAAAATATTTTGGAATAATTTCAGACTTTCAAGAAGAAAGAAGAAAGTTATAAAAAAATTCCAAGAGACATTATTTTAATAGTTTTACAAATTTAATATTTTATGGAGAAGGTATTAAAATAAAGGAAAACTTGCCGAACACACTAAAGCCAACGGCGACTTTAAGAAATGTATGTTACACTCTTTAATCATAATTAATCTACTCTTTTTAGATTTATCGGTAGCGAAAATATAATATTAAAGTTATCGGCGGTTGCAACTAATCGTGGCCTCAACTGTACATGAAAAACCATACGATATTGCGCATCGATGTCACACCGAGCCAGCAAATTTTATTTTCACTATGAACGGAAGCCCCCGCCGCGTTTTCCCTACGTGCGTTGTCGACTGCACTCATTTTTTAAAGGCAACACCTTGGATACAATATGGCTGAATTGTCGATCCTGGTCAGACAAAACATCGCGGCTCCGGCCGGGTTTGTAACCGAGTTTTGTAACCAGCTACAAACGAAGTTTTTTTTTTAACCAGGTTACGAAACAAGAATAATATAATCGTCTGCCCTTAAATATTTTTTAAGTGTTTCGAAACATGACGTTGGTAATGTTTGATCAGTAATGTACATAAACTGTTATTTAAATAACAGTACTTTGTTTAACCTTTACCGTGACGTGCTTACGTGTGAACAATCTATTACTTATTATCAGAAACAAACCAATTGATTGATGCCCCATTATTATTTATGAGGCCCGCCTTATTTCTAACTACATCAATCATGCAAGGTATTCTCTGTTGAACTAGTCCCTTCACGTCCACCTTCATCAAAATCTTTGAGGCGACAGACTTAGACGCCGCGCCGCCTTAAGATGGGTATCATGGCCACGTTTATAAAGGCCACCTAGAAACGACAGAAGTCTTGAAATAAATGTATGAGTTTTAGTTAAAAATCAAAAATATATCTGTGTTGTTAATGTAAAGATCTTCGTATTTAAACCACTCATCTAATCCCAAACAAGGATTTCCTGGATATTTTATCAACATCGACATTTTTCCTCTAATACCAGCTTTTAAAAAGCAAGTGATGGTAGTATTATGTATTCTGTGGTGATGGGCAGTGTTAACGCCATCTATTTTGTTTTACAATTATTGTAATCATATTTATTTTAACTCCATCTATCCGCTCCATTCATTAACCCTTCCTTTCATACGCACGCCTATATGATTGGTTTATTGCAACACGTCATGCTTACGACGTAATTGAAGAGTGGGGTGGAAGACCAACGACATTCTGCTGTGAAATAGCTTCGGTGACGTGCTCCGATTTGAGCCCTACGCGAGACTCCCGCGCACCACGTGAAAGCACGTGTCTTCATATTAATCTTCCCGCAATATATGGTGGAAAGTGACAAGTGTCCTAATTAAAACAAACTATATATGACTTGGGTGTATGTGCTGTATGTGCTCTCCTGGCTTCATCACAAGGAACCCGCCTGCTGCTCGTGAGTTACCATTGGAGACCAGGTAGGCGTGCTCATCTCCCTTCATCCCGCATTCGCATATACCAGCAACCAGCCCCTTATAATTTAAATACAGTCCACTAATGCAGGAATACTTTCACCTTTCACCTACCTTCTTATTTTTATAGTCTTGTCGTAGATAATTCACCAACCGCGTTTTTAATTAATAGTCGGATAAACCAGGTTCTATACCTAACATTTTGGTCCTAGTCGAGCTCGGATTCTTACCAGTTTGGTCTATAGATCTTATAGTTTCGATTATTACCTTAATATTTTCTCCGCCTTATAGGTTGCCTAGAAGGTCATTTATATAATTTAATTACTTATTTAACCGCACCCGCAGGCCTTTTAGTACATCCTATAAATATTAATTATTTTACTATATGAAATTAAAGTACTTGTAAGCAAGTTACATTCCCGCTTAAGTATAGGTCATACATTATTTTCATATAAAGTGTACCTATTTTTATATTATTATTATCGCTTATAATTTATTTTATAACGTTTCCATACGTATATTTATAACGCGATAATAAATACGCATTTAATAAGTTAGGTAAATATTTTATAAACTACCTACATTTTATATTCACTCGCCCACTCGGAGCGAGTATTACCGCATTGCATTACATTGCTTTAATTATCATTTCTCGTCATATCTTGGGAGAAGTATGCCTCCTCCAAATAATAGTGATGGAGAAACTCCTTTGTCAGAAATTGAAATAAAATTATGTATGCGATTAGCGAAACGAGATGCTTTGTTTGCGCGAATGCAAAGTATTTATGAGCTCGCTAAAACCGCTCACAATTCAAAAATTGAAAAGGAATATTTTTTAAGTTCCGTTGAACTAGTTGATGTACTTCGGTCGGAATTCCATACGATTTTAGATGAATGTAATATGCTGTTGCTCACGAGCGATCCGAACGCCAAACCTGATTACCAATCTATATCAGCATTCGATGATCTGTTTAGTTTTGTTAAACGAATCGTTGCACAGTTGACGCCCGCGCCGTCTAAACAGTCTGATGACGGGCAGCAGCGAGTTAATTCCACGCCGCCGCCGCCGCCGCCGGCGCAACGGTCTAAGCCGTCACTGCCACCTATCGAATTAATGTATTTTGATGGTGACATTCGAAATTGGCCTTTATTCTATGCGTCATTCAAATCAACCGTTCATGACGATCCAGGGCTGCTAGATTCAGAGAAGTTATACTATTTAATAGGCAAACTTTCTCATAAAGCGCAAAGTGTGTTTGCTGGTATAACACCGTGCGGTGAAAACTATAACCTCATACTACAGTCGTTGATTGATAGGTATCAGGACATTCGTACACTCGCAGCTACTTATTTAGACCAAATTATCGGTCTTAAGCTGACGGGTACAGCTTCGTCATCCAATTTTGAATTGTTTATGGATAAATTTGTTACCGCGGCTAACGCCTTAAAAAACCTCAAGATTCAGGATTTGTCAGATTACATACTTTTGTATATGGCCTTAAAAAAGCTAGATCCCGATACAATACGCGCGTTCGAAATGGATTCGCGTGATCAAAAAATCCCTTCATTTAAAGGTCTTGTCGATTTTATTAAGGGTCAGTGCAAGATTTATCAAAACACAAAGCCGCAAAGTAATAATGATAACCGTTCTCAGAGTTCTAACGCTAAATCTCGTAAGTCAATTAGTAAAATGCCTAACCCGCAAGCGTATATAGCTATTTCCGATAATCACAAATGTTTATGTGACAATATTGTTCACGATCATTTCTTTAAATGTCCCAAGTTCGCGACGTTAACTCCTAAGGAAAGGTTTAAGGTTATTAAGGATAGAGGAGCGTGTGTCAATTGTCTGAGCGGGAAACACCGAACAAATAATTGCAAGTCTAATGTTAGATGCGGTTGTTCTGGTAATGGTAAACATCACAAAATGTTGTGTTTCGAAACAAATACGGATCGAAACAATGTAACCGATTCTTCTGCTCAGCCGGGTAATGTTCACCCGCCAAACGCTCACGCGCCCGCTCCGCTCGTCACTCAGTCGACTGCGCCTACTGATAACAAACCGCCGGTACCACGCGCCGACTCGAGCGCGGAGGTACGTTTGTGTTCGACGTCCATTACTGTTCCGCAATCGTTAGTGTCGTGTGACTCACGCGCTCCCAACCGTCAATGTACACCGTCCACTACAGTATTGCTCGCTACTGCGCAGGTTGTTTTGTTTGACTCAAATGGAACCGCTATACTATGTAGGTGTTTAATCGACATGGGTTCTCAATCGAACTTTATTACGAACGACCTATGCAAACGCTTAGGTTTGAAGGGACGTAATACGCACTTGACGGTGAAGGGAATAGGTGGCTCTGAGAAACCCATTAAGGGTTCTGTAAATTTAAATATTTATTCGCGCTTTAACTCAAACATAAGCTACGATTTGTCAGCGCTTATTGTAGACCGCATCACGGACGACTTGCCGACCGTCGCGGTGGACACGGCCGCCTTGCCGTACCTACACTCGCTCCCGCTCGCTGACAATGATTATGCAACGCCCGGGCCGATTCAAATGTTGATAGGTGCCGCGTTGTTTCCGCATTTATTGTTACCGGGAACAGTTTCATATAATAATGCGATTGAAACCACCCTTGGTTTTATTATCGTCGGTTCTCTTCCCGCGTTACTTAACCGCAGTAATCAGTATACAACATCATGTTGTGCTGTTGTTCACGATCCTATGGACGCACTTCTTCAGCGCTTCTGGCAGCTTGAGGAATTTTCCGCACCGCTTGATTCTCGTAGTCGAGACGACATCGAGTGTGAAGAACACTTTCGCGCGACCACTGTTCGTGACGACACTGGTCGGTATACAGTCGCATTACCTTTCCGCGGTGACCCTTATAACTTAGGCGATTCTTACGCCGCCGCGCATAGGCGTTTTTTATGCCTAGAAAGGAAATTAGAGGCGTCTCTCAAAATGCGAACTGCCTATGATGACGTCATTCGTGACTACATAGATAAAGATTATCTATCGCCTGTCGCCGGCACCGGTGATGGTGGAGTTGTTCGTCCCGCGTATTATATACCACACCACGGGGTGGTTAGGGAGGACAAAACTACCACTAAACTGAGAGTCGTGTTGGACGGCAGCAGCGGTAGTCCATCTCTCAATGATTTGCTTCATGCAGGCCCCAACTTACAAGGCAATTTATTTGCTATTATTTTAAAGTTTCGCCTGTTTGCTGTCGCTCTCTCCGCTGATTGCCGTCAGATGTTCTTACAATTGGGTATGAATATTAATGACCGCTGTTTTCAACGAATCTTATATAGATTCAATCCGCAAGAACCCGTGACTATATACGAATTCAACCGAGTTTGCTTCGGTTTGAAGTCAAGCCCATTTCACGCTCTCCGCGTCGTTCAGCAGTTGTTGGAAGATGAAGGCCACCACTACGAGTTCGTGGCCGCCGCCTGCTCGTCCCTATATATGGATGACATCAACTTCTCTGTAATGACTGACGCGCAAGCCATTGCTGCAAGCAAAGAGCTTATAGCATTTTTCAAAAGCGGTCAGTTTGATTTAGTGAAATGGGCCAGCAACTCCGCAAATGTTCTAAAGAACATTCCCGCATCGCATCGAGCCTCGCCTGACGTCGAGTTTGACAAGTCAGTGCCTCACAAGATCCTCGGCTTGCGCTGGGATAAGGCCGATGACTGTTTCCGCTTTGAAGTCGCCGCCCCTGACGATACCTGCACTAAGCGGACGATACTGTCCACTGTCGCCCGACTGTGGGATATTATGGGTTTTGTGGCTCCCACCGTGTTATTCGCCAAGCTTCTAATTAAAGAACTTTGGCTGATGAAATGCGACTGGGATGACACACCGCCGCACCATATCGTCGCTGCTTGGAAGCAATTTTGCTCTGAGCTCCTGAGGCTCAATGAGCTTCGCATTCCTCGTCACGTGGGCATAGTCGAGGGCTCTGTCGTCAACCTGGTGGGCTTCGCTGACAGCAGCGAGCGAGCATATGGCGGGGTGGTTTATGTGCAGGTATGTAACAGTACAGGTACCTTTGTGCACCTTGTGTGTGCGAAATCAAAGGTTTCGCCAACTAAACCTGTGTCCATCCCGCGGCTCGAGCTCTGTGCAGCCTTACTTCTGTCAAAACTACTGCGTGTGGTTTATGACAGTTTAGAACCGCATTATAAAATAAATGAAATGTTCGCATTTACGGATTCGAAAGTGGTTCTGTGTTGGATCCATTCGTCCCCGCACCGCTGGCAAACGTTCGTTGCCAATCGAGTTGTGAAACTCACTGAAAACATACCTGCTCAATGTTTTCATCACGTGGCAGGTATTGAGAACCCCGCTGACTGTTTATCGCGCGGACTGACGCCCGATAAACTGATCGACCACCCGTTGTGGTCCCACGGACCCGCGTGGACCTCTCGCCACCCCTCAGAATGGCCTATGACGCAGTTCGACGAACACTCGGTCGACGAAGTCCCCGAGCAAAAGTCGCTCGCGCATCCTGTGACTGTCGATAGTACAGAGTCCTTACTCTATCAGCTCGCGCTGCGCATGTCGTCGTATACAAAGTTGCTGCGCGCCACTGTGTACGTTTACCGCTTTTTCGGAATGCTGCCGCGTAACAGTTCGGTAACTCGCTCGGACTTAGAGTTCGCAGAAATCAAGCTGCTACGCGTTTTACAAAATGTTCACTTTTCAAGTGACATTGCCAGCTTACAAGATAATAAATCTTGCAGCCCCGCGCTCATGAAGCTCAAGCCATTCCTTGACGAGAACGGACTTATACGCGTGGGAGGTCGCTTGACAAACTCCGCTGAAGACTACGGCTATAAACACCCTGTTGTTTTGCCGCGTCACGACCATATAGTCGATCTATTGGTTGATTGTTATCATAACAAATATTTACACGCTGGTCCAGAGCTGCTGATGTCTTTGTTAAGGCAGCACTACTGGATCCTTGCAGCGCGACGAATCATTCGTCACCGCATTCATAAATGCAATACATGCTTTAGGGCGAAGCCACGTCCTAACTTTCCGATCATGGCTGATCTTCCGAGTCAGCGCGTGAACCAGGCTGTAAAGGCGTTCACCCACACTGGGGTGGACTACGCCGGGCCACTGCAGTGCGCTCCCGTCCGTGGCCGCGGTGTTCGGAGCCGTAAGGTGTGGCTGTGTATATTCACATGCCTGACCACCCGCGCCACGCATATTGAAATGGCTACTGACTTAAGTACCGTCAGTTTCCTAAATGCTTTAAAGCGCTTTCTCTCCCGCCGCGGCCCTGTACAATGTATGTATTCAGATCATGGGACAAATTTTATGGGTGCTCGTTCGTATCTGCGAGACCTCTATACCTTCCTGGACCAGTACAAGCCACATCTCGAAGTGGAGCTCTCTGAAAGTCGCATAGACTGGAAGAACGTTCCACCAGCATCGCCACATTTCGCTGGATGTATGGAGAGCATGGTGAAAGTGGTTAAAACCCACTTGTTTAAGGTCATAGGCCAGCAGATACTTTCCTTCGAGGAGCTCAACACTGTGTTAGCACAGATAGAGTCTCTGATGAACTCCCGTCCCCTAACCGCGTTGAGTTGCGATCCCAGTGAGCCGACCGCACTCACCCCCTCGCATTTTTTACACACCGCTCCGCTTTCCTCGGTGCCCGCGTCTGAGGTAGAGTCCGTACCTATCAATCAGAGACACTTACTGCTGGACAAGTTAGTGCAATCGTTCTGGCAGCGCTGGCGGGTCGAGTATTTACATCAACTTCAGTCGAGGGCGAAGTGGAATACTCCTGCTGTTCCTATTCGAGTAGGGACCGTGGTGGTTATTGTTACTGATAATCTACCACCTTTTTCGTGGCCTTTAGGTGTCGTGGAAAAGGTGCATCCATCTAAGGATGGGACTACACGTGTAGTCACTGTTAAAACCTCTAAGGGTAGTTACGTGCGGCCTTCGGTTCGCCTGTGCCCTCTGCCCAGTCAGTAAAATTACCGATAGTTTTAAACTGTTAAACTTAGGTTAAGTATTCGCTATAATTTAGTTATTTTAGTTTATTATAATTTCATTTTTATCGCTTCGTAGGTGGTATTTTCCCTCACATGTTTAACTTATGTGCTTAATTTATACTAAATTTATGTACTCTTATTTTCTTTAAAGGCAACCCTTTAAGCCCGGGGGAAATGTTAACGCCATCTATTTTGTTTTACAATTATTGTAATCATATTTATTTTAACTCCATCTATCCGCTCCATTCATTAACCCTTCCTTTCATACGCACGCCTATATGATTGGTTTATTGCAACACGTCATGCTTACGACGTAATTGAAGAGTGGGGTGGAAGACCAACGACATTCTGCTGTGAAATAGCTTCGGTGACGTGCTCCGATTTGAGCCCTACGCGAGACTCCCGCGCACCACGTGAAAGCACGTGTCTTCATATTAATCTTCCCGCAATATATGGTGGAAAGTGACAAGTGTCCTAATTAAAACAAACTATATATGACTTGGGTGTATGTGCTGTATGTGCTCTCCTGGCTTCATCACAAGGAACCCGCCTGCTGCTCGTGAGTTACCATTGGAGACCAGGTAGGCGTGCTCATCTCCCTTCATCCCGCATTCGCATATACCAGCAACCAGCCCCTTATAATTTAAATACAGTCCACTAATGCAGGAATACTTTCACCTTTCACCTACCTTCTTATTTTTATAGTCTTGTCGTAGATAATTCACCAACCGCGTTTTTAATTAATAGTCGGATAAACCAGGTTCTATACCTAACAGGCAGGGTTAGGTCGGATTAAGTAGGCACACATACACACGCTAAAACGCACACACGCACGCAGATACATTCTGCATTATTTATATAATTGATTTCCCCCTTCTTCCCCAATTATCAAATAAGTAAATACATGTAAAATCTTGAAATTGGCATCTAAAATTATTAAGCTAAATTTTAATAAGTACAAATTGCTATAAGTAAAATAAAGAAAATATCGGCCTAGGTACCAAATTGTCCAAATCTCATCTTGTTGTATATCTATCAGTTAAAAAAAATTAAAGTTAAGTTTTTTTAAATACTACCTAGGCAAAACTATCTAGTCGATTTCGTCGAACTTGCTTATCTCTTAATTACATACTAAATCCTTGGTTAATCATTTCCGTTCAATCAAATGTTTAATCGGCTTGATGCCCTTTTCAGCTCCTCACGACCCTTTGATTAGATGTCGACCCAAAGACGGGGGTGGGACGCAACGTCACTCAATTGACTTATCTAAACCAAATTTGAGGTGGGTGGGTGCCGTTCGTCGTAGCCCACGTTTTGAATACCAGATTCCGCGTTGACGGAGATTGCTGGATGTTGCCCAATTTTGTTGTTGTGATTGAATCGACGATATAGGTTAAATCTATTTGTGTTGTCTCTATGTTTTGGTATAATAATTACGTTTTTAGCGATCCGTCAAAATGGATACCCTTATAGCGAATTATAGTTATCGGATAACTAGAATTCGAACTGGGCCGATTGAGCTGAAACTTGGAAGTTAGTTATTATTTAGTGATATCGTTATATTTTCCTCTACTGACAATCTTGGTAAGTTATCTTAATAAGTTCTCTCTTTTGTGTATAATATTTATTTTCTAAATGAAGTAAACCTTAAACTGTTTCACTTTTAAATTAAAATTATTACCTTCTGGTTCTCTAGAGTATGAATATGCGACAGACGACATTACCAGTTTGCGGCTTGCGAAATCTTTGTCAAAGCTGAAATGAATTTTCTTAAACTACCTCCTTTTCGCAACTCTTGTTAGTGGTTAGACACTTAAATTGCAAGAAAATGTCTACTCACAACGTAATTGCCAGGAGTCGCCTATAATAATGGCATTTAGTCTTCTATTACGGACGTTTCTTCTTCCTTTTTTATGGCTTTAGTCAAGCTTTATAGGCAATGAGTTTATTTACCCACTTTACAGTAATATTTTGCAAGTTCTGAGTAGATATATTAGTTGGTACCTACTTATAGCTTGGACGGAAGGTTGTTATATTTTTATTTTCACAAACAACGCTGGCTCACAATTATATTCCGTCACGGAAATTGTTAGGAGTTCACGCGATGTGTGGAATATTTATAAAATGTATTTGATATTTTCGCTTGTGGAAAGTGTCGTTTAAATGTATTTCATCCTTACTATGTATGATATTATTTAGAGTTAGTTTCATTTGCTGCTTTCTATTGAAATAGGTTTTATTGTTTGTATTTTAAAACACGTCAAATCTGAAAAATGTCCAGTCTGAAAAAAAACCAATCTGAAAAACGTCCAATCTGAAAAAACTTACTTTAGGGTGCCGGAAACCTCACAAGGTACTCGTTTAAATAAACTACAGTTTTGCCGACGAATGAATCGCCAATGAACGTTTCTATCCGAGAAAGTTTTGCCGACGATACTTTTTTTTATAAAACCAACCTAATTAATTTTTTTTATGATAGGAATATTACTTTACTCCGTTTGTTAGCTTCGATGCTCCTTGAAATCGTTTGACAAATATTAAATTGTTCTTTCACCGGCACGATTTTGTACCTGCTGGCGGGTTGTAAAATTTATTTAATTTGTCATTTATTTTACTGCTGACTGCGGTTACTGTGGTTTGTACGTTGCAGTAATCCATTATACTGCAAACTTTTTACTTCGTACGCTTCATGTATTTATTTTCTTTGTTCTTAAAATCAATTCACATAAGTTCGTTATTAAAACAGTATCTCGTCTGAAAACTTCTTTAGTAGCTTTTAAATCAACTTAAGTCTCCAGCAATGTCTCCAAGACTGAGTAGTTACTTATTTAAATTCGACGAACCAAAGCTCTTTTTAAAACTAAGTAATACGAAATAAGAGTACCCAGTAAAAAGATCAAGACATAAAAAGCGGCTGCCGTATTTACACAGAGGCCGATGATTGACGTTTTACAATAAATGATGTCGGACACCTAATTGATCATCATAATCATCATTATCAGCCGTCTACTGCTGGACAAAGGCCTCCCCCAGGGATGTTCACGACGACCGGATACCTAATTATTTTTATTAATCTCGTGATGGTTTAGGGAAATGAATGAAGACGAGCGTCAGTGGCGTCGGGGATAAGACGCGGCCTATTCGAGAGTTCGAAGTTCGCTCCCCGGCTGGGCCATGTACCAATGGGTTTTCCTCGAAACTTATGTACATTTACTGGCTGCTCTCAAACTGCGAAGGAAAACATCGTGAGGAAACCTGCCGAGTAAGAAATTCTTAGACGCATGTGAAGTCCACAAACCCGCCATGGGCTAGCGTGGTGGAATATAGCCCGTACGCCCTCGTTGGTAGGCCTGAGCCCCAGTAATGGGGACATGTTAATATAGGCTGTTGATTTGTTTCTGAACGAAGATAAGAATTTTAGACGTAATCAAATACTCGCAATAATGCTTTTCAGGACGTTACAATTTGTAAAGAAATTACTTGGAAAATCTCACAGGCTATACCAATCAAGCGAAAGACCGGAGTAAAGACGTAAACTTCCACGGGACAGTGGCGGTTGGACGTGCCACGCTTCTGTAATCGCCATTCACACCGTCGAAGCTCTCGGACCATTAACCATGAAAGGAGCGATCGCATGGAAGAGATTAACTTCTACTGCGGCGTTCAGACGACAGCCTTAAGTTCGCTCGCGACTCGAGCTGGCGATGGATCTTGCATAGCCTTTGGTTTTAGTGAAAAATTGCTGTACATTTTACTAAATTCTGTCTACACTTTACTTAGTGAGTTTTTAAAGTAAGGATTTCTTATAATCGGTAACATAAAATTAGTTTAAATTTAAAAATAAAATTGACTCAAAAGCATCATCTTAAAATTCCGCTAAATCTTTAAAAAATATGTAGTGTACCTACAGTGAGTATGCTTCATCTGACAAATTACCGTAATCTAAAATGGACCAATTAATATTGGTCCCTTGTCGTCATGACTCTAGCTGCTATGGTCTAAACAAAATTCCTGGTTATCAACATCAGCACACTATGTGGTAAACACGAATAAAAAATATTTACCGCGAAGAAAATAAGCCGCCAATAAATTACTTCAAGAGTCTCACACCATTAAGTACCAAAAAGGTGACTGCGTGGAAAAGATTAACTCGGGCCCTCTTCGAAAATATGAGATTTGGAGTTCTTTGTACGAATGAAATATAACGGAATAAATACAATTCTTTGTCTCTTAGAACGATTTAAGGAAGTTCATACGGTAATGATTTAGAATTGTAACGTGATCCGATTTCGAGAAGGCTCGTATTAGATTCGCGAGAATGAGTGTTAAAATTCGGATGTACCAGCGAATGTTCCTAGACCAAAGGACGAGATGTCATACTAGGTACAAACTTTTAGAAAGATGAGGAAACCTACAAGAAATTCTGAGACATATAATGGATTTAATGCAATAATGTCCAATCTGAAAAAGTCCAACGGCCATGCTCGAACTGGAAAATGTCCAAACTGAATAATATCTAATCTGATGTGATGTCCGCCAACCAACAAAAACAAGAACAGTGAACTATCTGGTATGCTTTCGGTATGAGGGTAGGCATAACGTATTTATTATGGGCGGCTGATAATATTGATTTTATTTTGTGACACCTTTATACCTAGATAGAAGCTAAACAAGAAATTCTTAAAATTAAAATGTTAGCGACAAAAAATACAATAGACTTTCTGTCGCAGATAGAAAATATAGTCTTTGCCGTACTGTGTAGGTAAATAGTAGTGGAAGAGACCGAGTGGCCCATATGTTAGGTTCCTTCACGACAGTCGGAAATTGGTTGGAAAACCACAATGAATAAGATATTACACGGTTGTTACGTACGTTATACATTGCGAAAGCCTTTGTCATACAACTATGAATGTTTGACGTAACTATACACGATATAAATGGATGGAACTGTATTGGTTAGAATGGTTAAGAAAGTAACGGATAAGTTGAGTGAGAAAATAAGTTAGAGAGATATAAACTGAGAACGCGGAACGGTCGAATTATAATATTATTAATGGCATTTGACAAATTCTAAAAATGTTTATATTTTTTAGTTTAAGTACTTATATAGCCGTCTCATTAGAACACAAATTGGTGCCTCCTATAATATTATGCTTGATTGTAATTTTCAAAATCTTCATTTATGAAATAAGAAGCTCACCAATAAATAGATCTCCGCTTATTAAAATAATGATGATATTTTATCTAGTTACACAAACAGAAGAGCGCATTTAAAAACTCAAATTTTGGTCACACATTACTTATAATAAAACTAAAATATAATTCTAGTTATTGCGTAAGAGTAGGGTAAAATAAAACAGTAGTTTCTACTACTGCTACTTCCGTTACCGTGTCTTTCATTTGCCAGCACCTAACTTTTTGTAGTCTCTAAGTACTTCTGGATTTTTACAAGACTCCGTTACTTTTCTCCACGTGATAATTCAAGATGTCAAGTCCATATCTCTCTCGCCAACTAGCACCGTTTTTAGAACTGAAAGTTACTGTAATGGTGCGCTAACGTACATTATGGTTATGTCGCTACACTGGGCTGGCCGGAGAATCTGTGACGGTTTTAAATTTTTTTTTTGTTCTATTTTAGATTAAGTTCAAAAGACTTGCAATTGCTTGAAATAGTTATGTTTTATTCACTGGCCCAATTAAAATAACTTTTGAATCTGAAAAGTTATTGGATCGCATGGAAATGCATCGAAATATCTCAAAATCCTTTAAAAAATCACATCGTGGGAAGAATCCCTTTTCTTCCAAAGATAATGGTTTAGATACAGTATCTATACTAATAACAAAGAGGTAAAAACTGGTAAATAATTTGCACACCTATCTTATATTTCTTGCTAAAAACTAAATAATAGCGGGTGTAAAATACACCTAGCGCCATCTATTGACAAACTTTAAAACTAAGAAACTGGCATGATTAGAACGGGTTAAAAAATTGAATAACATATAAATAGTATACTTTATAACGCGGATGAAGTCGCGGGGCATCGCCTAGTCGTTCATAAGTATTTGGCACCATTTATTTCTGTATTCAATTGTAAGTTAAATTAAATCAAAGCAAACTGTCCCTGTTTTGGTCTGAAATTAAATATTGTTCAAAAAGTACATGCCTAAATACATTAAGAATAGTAGTGTAGTCCTGAACAGTTATAAAAGTAAACAATACAATACATTTCATTGCACAATTAAAATTAATAACAGGTACCTACAAATTGCAGATATTAAAATTTATGCGGTCATATCAATGACATCCTTTGCTTGAATTAATAAATTAATTGAATATTTCAAAAATATTGGATATATACCACGTACCTGGAGACGCAGCGGAGGCAGGCCTCCCTCCCACAAGGCGCGCCGACGATCTGGTGGTCGCGGGACCCGGCTGGATGAGATTAACACGGGACCGGTCGTCATGGTGAAATTTGGGGGAGGACTTTGTCCAGCAGTGGACGTCTTTCGGCTAAAAAATAAACTTTGTTTTTGTAAAAATTTCATAGTAAGCTTTATACGTTGCCATGAAACCACAATAAGCTCAACCGGAAGTACGTTTCCACTAGTACCTACATCCTCGGCGGGAAGCTTCCGCGAGTTTAGCTGTTGGCCCCTTATTTATGATCTCCTCAAGTACCAGGTGTGTGTCTCGGGTGAAACCTGTTTCCGACGTCCCGCCCACGGGCCGCATACGTTGCAATATTTTCTCATTTGGGGTTTTCCTGATCAGGTTTTGTTTACTTGCACACGTACCCCTGTTTTATTGTCAGCGAATTTTTTATGCATATTATTGTATCTAATTTCTCTATAAATTGTAAAACGACTGATGGTGTTTCCTTATTTTTTTCAAACGACTTTCAAAAAAAGGCGAAGGTACTCAATTTAACCGTGGTTTTTTGTGTGTGTTTTCGCGATATCTTCGCCGATTGATAACCGATTATAATGACTCTTTTAATATTGAACAGGATATAATTCGAGGTTAGTCCCATTTCAGTTTGAAGAAAATAATTACGAAATTAAAGGTGGAAAATTTAAATAAATTTGACGATCAATGGCACAAAATGGCAAACTGAAGTGGCAGTGGGCAGGTCACATCTGTCGCAGAACCGAACGGTCGTTGGGACAGACGAGTTCTGGAGTGGAGACCGCGGACCGGTAGAAGGTGGCCGGAAGCGGCTGGATGCGGCGGGCAGAGGACCGGGTGTGGTGGCGTTCATTACGGAAGACCTATGTCCAGCTGTGGACGCTTAAGGGCCGATATGATGAGACGATCAATAAGTCGTTGGTGTATTTTTTAACGAATTTATCTATGGTTGGTAATTCAAAGTATGTGGCCCTTGACATTTGTTAAACGACTAAAATTGTTTCTTATTTTCCAACGATCTTTCACTTCGTCCCTTTATCACAGAGGACTATTATTAGTTGCCTATAATTGCGGTTCCAATCAAAAAAGCCTTATTGACTCATTTAACTTTGAGCAAGGGTGTATCCAGGATTTTATTCAGACACCTTCCCCCTTCCCCCTGTCCGTACCTGGCTACCTACACCCTTGACTTTGAGCTGAATCCCTTTGATTAGATTAATTAGTTTTAGTACTGGTGTGTAGAAATTGTCCAGGGAAATAAAGTTTTGCGAAGCGAAAGGAATATTGACTGTAACTAAAACAGGGTGACTTATTAAATTATGGTAATTGTAAGACAAAGTAATATGAACTAACGAAGTTGATTCACTGGGGAGATAGTTTTATCCAATGAGAGCAGTTTCAAAAGTTTTGGAGGGCTTGGTGGAGTGTTCTCTTACCTCTGTAATTTGAGATATTGTGGCTATCCCAGTACCTATATTTGTATTAAAATTAAGTTTCTGTCAATCGGAAATATTATTTTTAGAACTATAATTAAATAAATTAATTATAAGTAGGTAAGTATTGCACGCTATGCTTGGGATACCTTTAAAGTCGCAGTAAAAAATTACAGCAGCACTTTTTAATGCAATATGGAAAGTACGGTAGCGTGATGAATTACCTAAGTGTACCTAACTTAATGGTGATAAAGTCCTAATTGCAATGAACTTAAGTTTTCAACACCTATCGCATCTATATTAGATTTATTAAGAGTTGACTGACTGCGCCAATATTAATGGTAGCATTAGGGTCACATGCTCCGTTGGTTCGGACATGTTCAGCGAATGAGCGATGAACGAATGACGGCACAAACATATCGAGCGAATGTGAGTGGTAGTAGGAGCCGAAGACAAGCTCGACTGACATAATCAGATGGAGCGGGTGCTCACAGATGGACACGTGAAGGGCACTCGCGTCCCGCGGCGAGCGTGTGTGAAGAGGATGATGAGACTGTGCGAAGCGAAAGAGGTGTGTCAGGATCGCGATACTTGGCGCTCCGTTCTTTCTGACTATCGGTCAGTCAGCTAGCGTGTAATAATAAATATGTATGTATGTATGTGTGTATGTATCTATGTATGTATGCATATATGTATGTATGTATGAAACTATTTATTAAGGTCACACACAATCTAAGTCGAAAAACAATGTTATCATCATTATTTTCATTTTAATCAGTTGCAGAATGTGCAGTACGTTAAGTGAACGGTAATGTAGAAACACAGCGGGTGTGCGGTAGTTTTTGCCCACTTTCATTAGAGGACGTTATTGGCTCTGTGCCGTTTTGTGGCCTCGCGTAATAGTCTGAGGGAATTGTCCAAGTTTTCTCCACTAACTTATTACACGTAAATAATATTGCTGGGTTTGTTTTACCAACGGATATTATTTGTCGTTTTGCCGTCCAAATACATGTCGCTTTTCATGCCGCGGACTGCCATAGGAGCAAAATTAAGATTGTAGATTTTTGGTGATGTTATAATTCTATTGTAGATGTATATCCACATTATTTATCTTGATTGCGATATGTTTTGTCCTCACATAAATAGTATATAAAATAAACAGACATATTTATAAAAAGTTATGATTTTTGTACTCTAACGACTGTGTTAACCTCCAATTTATTTTTTAATTTTCCACCCTTAGAGGTAAAATATTTTTTTCCAAATGAAATGGGACCCTCCGCGAAATAAATCCTATTCAATAAAAAAAAACAAATCGGTTCACAATCAGCGAAGTTATCACGTAACTTACGCACAAAAAAATTCAGTCGAATTGAGTACCTCCTTGGGCTATGCTCGGAGTTTCTTTGAAGGACATGATTCGTAATGCGGAGATCCGATGGAGAACTAAGGTTACCGACATAGACGAACTGATTAGAAAACTGAAGTGGCAATGGGCAGGTCACATCTGTGAACCGACGGCCGTTGGGGCAGACGAGTTCTGGAGTGGAGACCGCGGACCGGTGCGCGCAGCGTGGGACGCCCTCCGCCAGGTGGACCGACGACCTAATGAAGGTGGCCGTAAGCGGTTGGATGCTGAAAGCGGAGGACCGGGTGTGGTGGCGTTCGTTTGGGAAGGCTATGTCCAGCAGTGGACGCTAAAAGCTGAAATGATGATGATGAGAACCTCCTTCTTTTTGAAGTTGGTTGAATACTGGCAACATTTTGGTTTATAGAAATACCTACTGCCTATTACACCGTAAGTATTGTTTGTGGAAGTCCCAAATAAATATTTCATGTATTCACGTTTCAACTTCACGGGATTCTCCGTGTGCTTCAAAGTTATACCCTCCATATTTCGGCATCCGAAAGTCGTTTCGCGTTCCTTTTTTTTCGAGTTTCGTAATCGCTAAGCCAACAATGAAATATATCCGAAACTGTGTTTGTCGTCGAGTGGGACATGTTCCCATATGATTTATGAGCTTGCACGAGATATTTTATTTCTTTTTATGTTGTTGTCACACTTCCCTAACCGCTGTGCCCTGAAAGGTTTCCTCGTCCCTTTTTTTGAATCATTTAACACGTAAATACCTATAGTAACATTTATGTTAATCAATTTGTTGATTCTGAAGATTTATTAATTATCTATACGAGTTTATTCGTATTTCATTTTAATATGTGAATGCTTGCAGTTAGCCTTTTAAAACTCTCTTGTTTATATTACAAAAGATTTGCTTAAATTATTAAGATAGGTAAGTTATTTATAATCGTCTGTAGTTATAGAAATTAAGTGAACAAAAGTAGTTCGCAATCACTTAATTGGAAAGAAACAATACCTAGGTAACACCTAAGACCTAACAGTTCAAAATAATAGGTAAATACAAGATAAATTATATTATTCCCTGAATGAAGAAAATGATCAAAGCACGATCAAAACGCAATAAGAGCGGTCAAGACGATGTATTAGATATCATGATATCAATAAGTACCTTGAACAATTGACGATCAATCTAGATTCCTCTCACTTAGTTACTCGAAGAAGAGGGAGATGAAATTACCTGGCCTCACAGACCACCCAATCAATTGACTGCGCATTGACGGCGAAAGTGTTCACAGAACATAAGGACATCTTCGCTTTGGTATATTACCGACGTCAAACCATACTTATTTTAGTCACAGTTTTAGTGTGAGTTTGAATATGACTAAGGTAAGAAGAATCCCGCAAGTTATTTGTGTTACAAGGGGACTTTGTTCCTTATACCTTAGGCAAAAAAAAATCAAACTTACAGTAAAACTATTATAGCTCGATGCCGGTAATATACCAAAGCGGAGATGGCCTTGTGTTCGGTGAACGCTGTCGCCTTCTCATGCGCTGTCAATGCGCAGTCAATTGGTTAGGTGGTCTATGCCTGGCCTGTGAACTTGCGCTTTGATAGGTTCGCACGGTGGACCGATGAGGTCGTGGCTCGGGCTTTTGTTTTATTTACAAATATGGAAAAGAATCTACATTGTTTTACAGATAAACTATTGCAGGTAACGACTGCCCGATTGTGGGAAGCAGTTTGAAATGTACCTGATAATATTACCTATATAAATATTACCAGTACGCTCCGTGAGCACTTATTAAATCGGTTATATTCGTTTAAATTCAAATAATTCAAATTCTAATAATAATTTAATTCAGACTTTGTCCATAGATAATATTAGTAACGTACAAAAAGACCTATAACTATGTTAGTAAGCAAAACAAAAGCAACACAAAAGAAACAAGACATCAAAATCTTAATTATTTCCTATATGAGACCCATGATGAGATGAATGAGATCCCATAATAGGGTTATCAATTTTATCACTAACAACGCACAGGAGACGGTTGGAGCTGCCCCTCACGCGTCGCATCAGGGACGCGGTTCTTTTGCACATAATCGCGAAAGAGTTTAAATAGAAAAGATCGCGGCTAATGTCAATCTTTTTGAAATCAGTAACAATTAACCTCTCGAGAAGTGCAGTTGTGTTCATCGCTTTGGAAGTATATAGAGCAGACAATACCCGGCAATTATTTTATTGAGGTTAATTGCTATTAAAATGGGGACACGTTTGAAAAAGGGGCTTCCTAATAAATGGTCAATCAAAATAAATTATACACAATGTTTTTAAAGACTTTTTATATGATGCCAAAAAATTAAAACAAAGAGACAATAAAATATATTTTATCAAAGTACCTACAAGATGCGAGCTGTTCAAGCGACATTAGTTTCTAAGGCCACTTTTACATTCCTGGGACCTCACGGCCTCGCTAAGAGGACATAAAAATTTAAAATAAAACATAAAAAAATCTTAAAATAATTGTATTTTTTGACGTTGACTTCTCTTGGGGACTAAAAATTAAAAATACTTAAAACAAAACGTAAAACATTAAATAAAAAATAAAAAATCCTTAAACAATAACAAATTTAACAAATATGTAGCTCAGCATAACAATAATAGTAGAAATCAATAAGAATGTTCAGTTACATTGCTTTATTTTCGGACTGTCTATTAAATATTGTATCAAAAATAGCCTCTGTTATTTATAGCCTCTGATTTTAAGTTAATTATTTATTCAAATTAACGTCCCCCATTACTGAAATAACGTCTATTATGGATCACCAATGACATTTTAATTGAAACTTATTGTAGGTGCACTGACCGAGGAAGACGACTAAATGATAATTTAATCTATGGTGTCAGGGGAGGTCGTTTAAAGTTACGATATAGTCCATTGGGCTGGGTGTAGGGTGACCGAAAACGCCACAGTATAATGGGCTAGTAGGGCATTAAACTGCAGTAACCATATCAGTATATTTTCATTTGGAAGTCTTCCTAGTAGACCATATTGCGAGTTTTAAGGTAAGTGTAGGATTTGTAATGTTGCCATTTGCAGATAGGTTTATGCTAAGGTTAATGTTGGACCTCGTTCTCATTCTGATGGTTAATTCACGATAAGGTCATTTACTCAAAAGATATATTACATTTACGCACAATGGGGGATGATTACATTACCATATTTGCAATAATTTAATGGGAAACTTAATATAAAGATACACTAATTACTTACTAATTTATTATTAATTTCATTGAACGCCCCTCCACCAGGTGGACCGACGACCTAAAGAAGGTGGCATGCAGAGGCTGGATGCGGAGAGCGGAGGACCGGGTGTGGTGGCGTTCGTTGGTGAAGGCCTATGTCCAGCAGTGCACGCTAAAAGGCTGAAATGATGATAATTATTTTGCTTCTTCCCAGTTTATATAACACATTGGAAGCGGTGGTAGATAAAAATGACGTTGTATAAATGTACCCAGTGTACTTACATGCAATAAAATAGTTTTGACTTTGACTTTGGCAAATTATCAAGTACATTGATCCATCCTGTAGCAAGAAGTAGAATTAGTCATACAAATCTTTAAATCGGTCGAGTTGCTTTAATTTTATATCTTGGATCGATACTCTACTACCTCGAGCAACTATGTACCTATGCAGAATCCTGTGGTCCTTCGGGTAGGATAAAAAAAGTGAGGTGGTAGTTATAAACCGTTCACTTAGCGATGCCTTCTTAACTCCCACGCCCTTAGGCCTGTAACTTGGACCGTCCAACGCAGCCCTTTCAAACTGGGACCGGAAGAGTTAGGCACTTTGTTATTTATGTAAGTCAAGACAATATTGCTCGCGACTTACAAAGCCCTACAAAGTTCAAGGGTGATCCGAATTGCGGAGGGCCGGTTGAACGGGCCGGGAGATATGTCTGCGGAACCAATTCTCACAGAATGGGCTGACAAGGTTGACTGCGGAGCGAATCTAGGGCGAATGGTGGATGGATAGATAAATTCTTATGGTTAACTAACAGTTACCCGTGACTTTGTCCGCATGGAACTAAAAATGTTTGTTATTCAATGAGAGAATGGGTTACACTACTATATTGAAATTACTCTACGACAACTCAATTGCGAGATACGTGGTTTATACTGACATCTCCTGCTTATTTTCAATGTATAAGTAAACGTAAATAAATACATTTGCCTTGTGATGAACTTTATTTAACTAATTCAACAGTAAGTTTAAGTACCTACTTACCTACCTAAGTAATTAATTAATATTACTTAACATAATACTTATATCTAATTGTTGACATTTTCAGTTTTATCTTGTTTTTATTTACTAAATTCCAAATGAATATCAGTGGTTGTATAAAAATGTAAAATACGATAAATAATATGTTGTATAAAAATATGTATACCAGGCAGGATTTCCCGTTTTGATGATGTTCTAATAATTGATTGTACATTGCAGATAACGGCCTTACATTTTTAGGCGTCTGTCAAAACGGAAAGATATTATTTTGTATGTCCGACGAATAAATCGAAAACTACTGGACGGATTGAACTAAAACATCGAACATACATTGTAAAACTAGTCCGCAATAATGGGAAAATTATGGAAACTTCAGGAAAAAAATATGTTTTCCAAAATATTTCAAGAAAACTAAAGTTGACGAAGCGCTTGTAATTATTGCTTATAAGACGTACGCTTTATACTAATTACTAAATACCATTTATAGCGACTATTCTACTACATGGCAAAATGAATATGACTGATCCAACCTTTCACCTTTTGGCAAGTTAAAAACCTTCAACTCGCGTGGAGAAGGTTCCGTACGCACAAATATTGAGAAATTTCCTATCTTTACCGACTTATTTTGTTATTTCTTCCATCACAACTGGTCATGCCATGAAATACTAATAACACCTCATAGACAAAAACGTTGTTACACACACAGTTGCGATGGTGGCGATTTTTTTCCTTGTTGGCAACTTGATGCGTAAAAAGAATACATTTTCTTCTATTGCGACTGGTTGCCATAAAAGACTAAAAAATTATAGTAGATAACTGATTGTGAAACACAGTTGCAATGGCAGCCGAAAGGAGATCTTCGTGTAAAACCATTAGAAAGTAAACGCACAGTAATTGCACATTTCTATGTGCAATATTCCAAAATGTCGCACGGTTAAGACAAACGCTCCCTGCAGATTCAATATGTTCCAGGTTTCAATTCGGGATCAGGTACACGGCATGTGGGGGTACACATAAATCGTGGATCCGGATCGAAATCGAATTTTTAATAGAACACTATCGGTTTGTCCAATAAATCTCTTCGGATACTCACAGACCAAGATCGAAGGTACCAATCGGTCGAAATAGGTATGTACCTATAGACAGGAAAATCGAATTCCATGTTTACAGTGGAGTTTGATATTCGGTTTAGTCACTTCAAAAATAAAACTCTATCTTTACGCGAAGAAATCAGCGTTTAAAATTTGAATTTTCTTTCATGTTGTAACAGTTTGATTCGTAAATGTGAGTTTGGAGACGTTTAAAAAATACGGGTTAGTTATATTTTCGTATTTTCAAGTATCTTGCATCTTACATACTTCAACATTATCTTCACGCCATATACCTGACGGGGTATCAAACAAATCTCTCAAAAAAACAAGTAGAGGTTTTACTTAGTCAGTTTTTAACACTTTGAAGGTTGATTCGTTTTACTAGAGTAACTATTATTTCCTCTGTGGTACTAGATTGCATACAAATAATACGTGTCAATATTTTTCAGTACCTACTCTACATATGCTGAGTGGAATTTAAAAATTGCCAGCCAAATATAGAGTAGGTATAGCAGAACCGAAATTGTTTTGTTCCGGATTTGCCCTTCTGTAATAATTATTATGTGGTATTGGTAATTTACTGACTGCTCTCAAACGGTGAAGGAAAACATCCTGAGGAAACCTGCAAACGCCGAAGAAGAAATTCTTAGGCGCATGTAAAGTCCACCAAGAGAGGGTAGGCCTGAGCCCTAACAGGGGGGACATATTAATATAGCTGTTGATTTGAAGCAAACGATAGTAGATCACATTACCCAATATTATGAAAGTACAAGCTACAGTAGTGTGCTTTAAAAGATTTGTGTCACAAGCTCTCGCACTGCCACATGTGGCGTTGACTGGAAATGCTCCAGGACACCAAGCAATCTGTTCGGTGCACGATAAACCGTATAAATTATGTACAAACGTGGCTGAGGAAGCGGATGTGGAATATCGGGACTCATTGCATGTTCACTTTATGTGTGGCTGGAATCTGATATGTTTTCGACGAGTTTCACGCGGGTATTTGTAGAAATGCATGAAGACAAGAAGAAATTCGCGAGTTCTAATGGATATAACTAGTATGATCGAACGAACGAATGACATGGATAGAATGTAAAGGTACCAGAAGCATTATCCAATCCTACTGAAACGATTAGTTTTTCAGTTATAATAATAATAATTTATTAATGAAATGAAAAATACAGTACAATTGTTACAATTGAATACAATATTTAGATAGCATAATTAATAGACCCTGACTCCCAAAACTAGGTCAGCCTGTAACTTGGGGGTCAGTGTTCTTCCGTTTATCAATATATGGCATGTACAAAAGATTAGAGTGTACTGTTGACAGGTAATGAGAGTATAAATAAACGTGTGTGTGTGTGTGTGAATGTGCATGTGTGTGTGTGTGTGTGTGTGTAGTTTGCTTGTAGAGAGAGCATATTCTTTTTTAGGTTATGTAAGTTAAAATATCTTCCGTTTCTTCGTAGTTAAGTTTATGTAACCAGTTTTGAATCTTAGTTTTAGCTTCCGACTTAGCTAGTTTATTAATGTTAAGTTCTCTGTTAATTTTATTGTACATCATTGCACTTAGTACGTAATAATGTCGACTTGCAAAGGTCGTTCTATGTTTCACAGTTACTTTCTTGTAAACATTTTAAAAGCTAGCTATGCAATTTAAAACTCAAACCTTAAGTATTTCTTCTTTACATTGTCTATACAGGACGGGACTGAGCAACCCACTATCCCGAAAGAGTTGTAATAAGATTACTTAGATGAGCAATCGTCTTTTATTGGTTAGAATTTTAAAAATTCGCAACATTGATATGCTGCTATCCGTCGACTGTGTTTGTTTGCTTGTTTGTTACTGCAACTTTAATTTAAATCGGTTATAGGACTTACAGGTCATAGGATACCGGGTAACCCTGCAACTTACAGGGTACAGAGCAATTTGTTAACTCATAGATTTTGATGCCAATATTAGATGTTCGTATCACGAGTAGAGACCCGAGCCTTGTCGTGTCAAAGCAAAAAGCTCGCGTCCCGCAGCCTCGTCGTGATTTATCGATAGATAGAGTAGATTTATTGCCTCTTACTTACTTAATTTCCCGATAAACACGTACTAAGATAGAGGAAAATTAGAGGAAAGTTTCTTGTGTTCACCTCCATTAGTTGCTAAAGAAATGTTCTGTGAAATATTATAGACAAATTGCTGGGCGCTAATAGTGTTAATAGGTTTTTGTATCACAGATTAAATGGAAGTAGGTCAATAGTTTCGCTACCATTTAATATGCAAGCTTTGTTTGATGTATACTTTTTACCTACTTGCCTTTCCGAAATGCACGTCATCGCCACCACAAGGGTTATCTGCTTTTTTAAGCTAGAATAGTAAGTAGATACTAGTAATAGAAATGTAACAAGCTTTTTTACCTGTTAATAGTTTATGTCCGTAATAACCTTGACCTCAAATAACAAAAATGGCCGTGATGGCCACCAAAATCTCGTTCGCAACTTATCTTTATCGGTGTATGGGCAACCGGGTGTAAGCAGGTGTAAGTATCCTAAATAATTATAAATTTTTATCCCGTCTACAGTATTGCTATGGGATGTCGTTACACAGCGCTGTTTTCAATCTAGAACTCGTTTGCTTCTTGCTACTTCGGATTTTTCAGTCTGGAAAAATCTCTGGAAAAATTTTAGTAGCTTCAGTAATTTTTATCAAAGCGATACGCTGTGTGAATACTGGCATAAAAGAAAATGAACAGAATAAATATGAAGTCCTATAAAGAGCCTACATTCTTCATTGGAAGACTTTTTTCTCCATTTTCATAAAGAGTATATTTCACTCTGTAAGAGATTTCAGCGGGGCGGTTCATATCCGACGGGACGGGAATGGCAATAAATCACGGCACGACGACGCAGAGTAAGCGCTTCTTTCTTTTGACCGGACTCTGCGATTTTTGACTAAAAACTTGTAATAGTCACCCGCGTTTAGTATTTTTACATTTTTGCAATATTTTATGACAACCTTAGACTGCCTGTGATTTAATAGCAAGCCCATCATCGCGAAATGTTTCAGTTTATGACACCTGTCATGATGGTGATACAATTTGGTTAGGTACTGTGCAGTGCAACTGAGAAGAAAGTCTAAATTTTTTCATAATCCCCATTTTTGTTTATTTTCAATGAGAATTTCTCGGTCATGTTTTTAGTTTTAATTATACCAAATGTGTGTAAGAAAATTTGCATCGTAATGAGTAAGTATACCTATCATCACATACGAACGGCAAATGAAGCCAGCAGGCAAGGTCTATTGCAAAAGACCAACACGCGTAGGTACGTATGGGTGAACTTCATATCACAATTCACCCATACATTCCCCTGACGACTTTACTCATTTAACGAAATTACAAACTGTTGTAATTTTAAAAGGTACCTACCTATCTAATTTTCTCTTATTAATAAACAGACAACACGTTTCATGCACAAGTGTGTACTCCGAACGAACTGGAGCGGAAATGAACATTTTTCCACTTTTGTTTTCTATTTCATTTTTAAAAAGCAGCGCTCAGTACGTGCCTTTCATACCGACCTAAATATTATGGGCCACAGTCATTACGCCAAGCCGAGGAAGGAAAAATTCTGGGGAAATTGATGCAGTGAATGGTATTGCCGAATATCAAATCAACCTTATCAATATCATTTGAGGGTTTTATTTAGATACCTGTTACTTTTCTGGGATCGTGACTGAATTTGATTTTGGTAATGTTGTCAATCTAACCTTACAGTCAAAATGCTGTCTGTTACGACCTGAAGAATTACTAAACTGTTTTTTTCTCATGGAACATTAGTACCTTAGACTAAAAAGTTGTTCAAGTGAAACAAAAGATCCACAAAAGATTCTACTTTCTACCGTTCTAATTTTGATTAAAATTTCTCTCTTGACACCTATAAAGATGGTTTATGAGACAAAGTTTTCTTGTATACACAGGACCTTGCTTAGTTATAAATTAAACCTTATAAAGATAGCAATATTTACACTCAAGCAGACCTTGAAACTGCGAACCACCTATCAGAAGTCACTCGCTCTACCAATGATCGCGTCAATGCTGGGTATGTTTCTGATCATCGTTATATCAGCCCTTCAATGTCCACTACTGAACATAGGCCTTCCACGATGAACGCCACCACACCCGTTCCTCCGCCCTCCGCATTCAGCCACCTTCTTTAGGTCATCCTAATCCTATCATCCCAATCCACCTCATGTTGCAAATGCCACTTATTTATTTATCGTTTTATTCTAAAACCCCTAAGGTACTTTGGTAATTTCGTCGTCCCAACTCTCTAAGTGCCATCATAATTTTGCGCATCTCTAGCAAATTAAGACACACGTTTCTCTATCGATCTATGTAAGCGTCGACATTAAATTAACATCGCCGCTTCGTCGCGTCTCCCTTCACGCCCCGCCTGCGAGAGGCGAAAACGTAATGAGAACGTGATATTATGAAATGTATTCAAAAATTACTCGTGCGCCTAATAATACTCTATAATTTTTGTACAATTTTTTTTTGAGTTTTTATGCTTCATAAAAAAACTAATAACAACTAACCAAAAGGAACAAATGTTACTTATTGATATTATGGTCGTACAAAACCAAGTACTTGGTACTACCTACCTCATACTTGTTTTGGTCAGTCCAGCAAGGAAGGAACTGCTTGATTGCATGTCATTTACATTCTCTCGTTAATACATTTACTATTAGTTCTCCTGCGGATCTCCTCATTACGGATCATATCCTTAGAAACTCCGGGCATAGCATTTTTCTCCTTGTTCTAAGTATTTCTATTTTTACGTTGTATTACATCTTTTTTGCATACAAAATTAAGGTCTTAAATTAAATTATTTTTCATAAGTAATCAACAATGTGCACGCATCTGTACGCATTCCGTTACTAGTACTAAGAAACACTGTGGCTATATCCTGTCTGATGTCATGAGTTGAGTTTTTGTTCGAAATGAGAAATCTAACGTTAAATAATGTTACTCATCGATGATTGTACGTTGGTTAGGCTTTGGATACACATATTTATCATATGAATAGTTGAATAATATATTAATGTGAGTGCTTATGTCCATTTTACTATAAATACTGCTGCAACAAGCTACTCGTGAGCTACGTTCAATGGCATCTGCTCACAAAAAGGTAATCTCTTTTATAATGAACAAACGGAAGTCGTCCAGCGATGCAGTCAGAGATCGTGACTCGGCATCGGCAGGTTGTAGCTGGTGTAAAGGCGTGTTCAACTCTACAGTCCCCTGGTCCACACACCTTCGATTTAAAAAAAACAAGCAATAGATTGGTTACTAGCCTCTAGCGCATGGACATAAATTAGGTCAATTTGTCCTAAATGACTCGCTTCGTCTTGCTCGCGCGCCTCTTGTTTGCGGCATTCTATCTCTCTCTGTTGGTATCCATAAGGATAATAAATCGGATCCATTTCTTGAGTACATTATACGTAATGTAAGAACTTCAACTCAAAATACAGAGCGAACCAGAAGGCAAACACTCTATATGTACCTATATGTGTGTGCATTAAATAGGTATTAATAGGCCCGATTCTGAAGGCACACATTAAAAATTTGACAGCACTAAAATTTGCTTCATCCTTATCTTTTTATTACTGTGTGACAGTGATAGAATATATTTTTGTGCTGTCAAATTTTAACCTTATGCCTCCAGAATCGCGCCTATTTTATCTTATTCGTGGTCCAGAAACGTGTAAAAGGTGTAAGTTTGTTTGTAGGGATGGTAGGAAGTAAACAAGTGGATTTAGAGGGAGATTATCGTTGCGGGCCGCAAGTTAGCCATGGATGTCTTAGTAGATGTAGACGATGGTTGATGACGTCATTATATACAATTATCATACCGACATTCAGGGTTAACAAAGTGTTAGCCTTAAGGCTTTAAAATGCATCAACATTACAGACATCAATACCAACATTATATATGCGAAAGTAACTGTGTCTGTCTGTTTGTTACCTTTTCACGCCTTACAAGTTACAAGTTTATTACGAAAAAGTTACAAAATCTTCTAACTTGACTGCCTTTGCAACTTTACTTTAGTAGATCTTTCAAGTCTTGGAACTTGAACTTCGGATACAGTTTAAAAGCCTTGCTAATTGTTTATTACTTAGGAATCTATTTTTATGAGAGCCGTCAAATGATAAAGAACTATGGCCAATTTTATGATAGCATAAAAGCAAATTACCTCTATCTTATGATTACAACGCGAAATTAAATCTTTTCGACTGTGTGTGGTCTATCGCGGTACTAATGGAACTAATTAACGTCGTAAACATGGTCTTACTACAGATTATAGTACTACAACTTCTGTAGTAATACCACCTTTTAGAAGTGGACCCCCGAATGTGCAGGTCGCGGGTTCGAATTTTTTATTTATGGAATAGGTTAAGAGGTCTTCGCATGTTAGAAGCGTTTTATATTGTGCCTAGAGCAAAGTCCTATTGGACCTAGAAATGTTATTCGGGAAATATTGACAGAGGCAAAAAAGTTATTATTTAAAAAAAGTTATAATAAATCTGTAACTGAACTTACCTTGAGATTGCCAAAATGGTGACATTATTTTCCTAAGAAACGAGCTATGAAATTTGCTATTTATCTTTCTCTTATAACAAATTCAATAGCTGATATTCTTCGTTTTCATTAAATGGGACTCAACTTATAAATTTCAGTCTTATACTTAAACGCCCACTTAAAAGTAATGAATATTCAAAAGAAATTAAGTATTTACCCTCGCTTCGTAAATGTTCCCGAGAAAAAGATTCAAACCAACATTTTTGGTAATAATTAATTCGGGTGAGGTGTTTTTCTGAAACATCACATTGGCCGATTTTGCCGGTCAACAAAAAATATGAAAAACCTCCCAGGTGGATAAAAAAGTTAATGCTAAACGCTGCCAAGATAAATCCAAGTTATTCCGCTGAAAACGGAAAGTTTTAATTGATGAACCTTAAGGAGGATTTAGGGAGTTGAAATGGGGAGGAAGTTGATACGGAGGGAGGGAGGTTGTTACCTCGTACTGGTTACGACTGTTTAACTTTTCTAGGTGTAAACTATAGTCGTCTAAATGTTTAGTGAAGTTTAAAGTTAATAATCAAAAGAAACATTGAAAATACTTCGATCGACCTCTTCTCACAGATGATTTTACACGTTCAATACAATTTGATTTTAATTAAAAATGAAATTGAAAACTATTAATATTTTGAGTTCTGCACTAAAACTTGAACTATTAGCGTCATCGTTTTGATTGGAATTATTGAACAAAATATTATATCCCTCAGAGTGTTAAAACGGGTTTTGCGACCCAAAAATCAAGATCAAATACTAGACTTATGTGAAGTCTAGATAGAGTTCGTTTTTCAAAAACCAAAATCTGACAGCCACATTCTAATGAATATAAAAGGATTTCAATATGTAGATAAAAAAAACTAACTACCCAACCATGAATTTTGCTAAAGTTTTATCGATCAGTACCTATCCAAAACACTTACTTAATAAAAAACACTACCCAACTATGAATTTTGCTAAAGTTTTATCGATCAGTATCCAAAGTGTTATAGACTGTACCAGTTACATTACAGGTATGGGTAGATGTGAGTCGCGGAAAACTTTTAACTTTTCCGAGTTTTAGCGACGACCGACGTGTCTTCGCCAGAAGTTGCCCTGGATTCCGTCATAGTTCTAACTACCCATCAATTAAAAAGTTAGCGAACGTATGGTTTATCCAAAAGGTTGAATCTGCTCCTGTAGCTACCTGCTTCATGGTTTATCTCAAAATGTTTCTAATTTTATGTTGAATATTGATTGATATTATATGCCAACATAGGAAGGTTTTGTTTCTGCATAATTTGCTTATTGAAAATCGGATTTGCAATTAATTACTCCAACACACCCAACATCCGTAAACATATTTCAGCCCTAAACCGTTATTAATCCAATGTTAAGTCAATTAGCCGCCGAGTCCCTTATTAAGGGCGGATATAGAAGGATATAAGTGCTCCAGGGCGCGTTGGGTCGGAAACTAAAATCGCGGCACGGTTAGCGCCCCGTGGTCTAATGGGCCCGGCGTAACGAGGGGCCTCGAGTGCCCTCCAGATCCGACCGATCTGCGAACGAACGAGTTGTGTGTGTCAAGGGTCTTATGAGATCGTTCTTTGGATGTTGTACGATTTTTCGGCGGCTGCCGTCTGACGCACGGGAAAGGATAATGTAGGTACCTTTCGATATGCTACAGCTTTAAGATCCGCGAGCTTGTTCGCGGTTATAAAAGTTTCTTTCAAGAACTCACTTAATTTTCATTCATCATTGTGTTACTACTTTCCGACAAAAAAATTATCCGCACATGTATAAAATACATGCAGTTCCAAAACTATAGACAGGGGTGGTGTAACAAACGTCTTAATAATAATAATATTTAATCGTCTATTAGATAATAAAATTTGGGCTAATAACTATAAGTATAAGTTTATTTTCTTTCCATATACGTAAATATAGTTACTCTTTCTTTGTTTAGCAATCCGGTCTCTTTTAGGTTTATCGTTCGTTTCTTTGCAAATCTAATTTAGTTCTCTTCTGAACTGTATTTTCCTGTTTCCTTATATACATTGTCCTGAGTCGTCCGAGATAGGTATACAAATAGTAATCGTTTTCTCCAGACCTCCTTTTAACCATATTACCTGATTAACTTAATCACGTGAATCCGAGACTTACTAATGTAGTGTTTTTCTTTTGTTGACAGAATCCGAGTGGCGGCGATTTAAATAAAAGGTAAGCTCACTTTGTTAAAATAAGATCTCGGGTGAAATCCATCAACACTCAAATGGCAGAGAAAAACGAAACGGGCGCAAATACCATTAAACATTTCCAATAAAGGGAGAGCGATGTCATTTTCTTTTTCGCCATTAATTCAGCTATTGTGAGTGACGGTGTCCGATCGGCCACGAATTCAATCAATTGACCCAAACGATGTCGAGTTTGATTTGAAAAGTGAGGGTCAGAAAACCGGGACTCTGAAGTCATTACGTCGGACATTATTACGATGGTATTGTGTCTAATGGCGACCCTAGCGATGGGCATCGCAGATAAATGTAATGGAACTATCCAATAACGTAGCTAAAGTTTACAATTACGATATATCATTTATGGTAAGCAAGTGGGCATCCTGCCTATAAAACATGAATAACAACATTATAAGGTTAGGATGGTAGACAATGATTGTAACAAAGAATAAAGGCAATATTATTATTATTAAATCATTATTATTATTATACATAATTATAAGTTTATAATAAAATAAGGTACAAAAACTTTGAAGGATACGCGCGTTACGTTACTTATTATTTACTTTACACAAAAAATATCACAAGTCCTACGGCTTTGTCGCAAGGTCAGCGGCCTCAGGATGTCAGTGCTTATTCTATTGCTATACCAAGTGATGTTATTACTTTTAAATTTAGAATCATGCATGATTCGAAGCGTATAAGTGACAGCTTTATCATTTCCTATAGTGATTCAATTGATGAGATTTTAATAGTATTAGCTGTTACAGTTTAATTAAATGTTACGAGACAAATAGTCTTACGAACGGTTTTCATTAAAGATGTCTCGTAGATCCAGTCGAACAGAAATGTATAGTTCCAGTTGGATTTTTGACTATCTTGCGAGGTTTAAACATGGCGATATAAAAATCCATCTGATAGGTCGCCAATACTCACTGCGGGTTGAAGTACTTAAAATATGACTTGAAACTAACCTCATTATGGGGGTAGGTCGTAGGTAGTTAATTAAAATGGGGAATTACTCTCTAGAGAATGTGCTAGCAATTACGGTAGAGGAGTCAGCAAACACGTAGATAGAAAAATCGTTAATAAACACTGTAACTGCATTGAAGTAAGTGGATGAGAGTCCTACAGGATGAATTGAACTAATAACCAAGTCACAACACGTTACAAAATCAGTGCAGTAGAGCAATCTGGCCACAAACGGTCTCAGAACCGTTGCAGCAACTACTAACTAGTCGCGGTCTCTCACAACACGATTAACTAGAATACTGCTCTGATAGCGGTGCTTCCGACGTGTGAAACTTTACCACTACATTCTGAGCCATCAAAACTGCTGAAGTGAGTGAAAGATCAGAAGATTTCCAAGATGTAAGAGATCTATTTAGGTTGGTGGGTTTAATTTGTTGAAGCGTTAGGTTGGACCGCAACGGCCTTGATGCAATTTTATAGATTGTAATGTTACTTATTATTCTTACTCTTGTGGTGGTAATTCAAAATCATTGATCAGTCTGACTGAACAGGTAATTCAAATCCTCATCATCTAATTCTAATCTTCAATCGATGTAGTCGTAATGATATTGTTTTATTTTAGTGGTATCAGTGGTTTGGTTGTTTCCTTTGAAAGTTAAAAAAATAATATTTTTGTTTTTAATATTTATTTCCTGAAACATTTTGCCCAATTGAGCACGTCCAGATACAGTTCGAAATTTGCACTCGCAAAGCCAGTGATTATTCGATTCCTATTGCAAACGTTTTTGACTTAGACACATTCAGTGCCTTCAAGCATGAAACAAATCGGGAACACAGTATTTGTTTGTATCGATCGATCCTAAAATTGAACCCAAGTCATTTGCGTGTAATGACACTCACCTAAATTTATATTTCATTTTTCAGTTAAGTAATAGGTCATTGGCGCCCTCGTAATGCACCATTATACAAATGCGTTGCCCATTGATTGCCGCAGTCATTAATTTATGGCGATTTTTATTCGTAAAGTGCCCATAACCTTTGATAATTTGTGCCATTCTGCGCTGTAACGGCCCAAATATTGTTCCCTCGCGTGCGATTCCGACGCTCGTTGATGCGATACAAACATACAAATATGGTAGTGTTGTCCTTTCTAGAATAGTATTTATACAGCGCCTTAATGTTATGGTAACTGGGTCCTTTCAATTCATCTTCGCGCAAAGCTTTTGTTATTAGTGAATATGTTACTCGAGTCGTATTGATCTTCTTCTATTGATTAGATCTTTTGTAAATGTTTTTATTTTATTTCTTCATCATCATCAGGGTTGCTCAAAAATTTTAAAAATGTCATTGTATATATAGTGTCTTCATGTTTCAATACTATTGAGGAATATAGAAATAGAACACTGTTTCCACTTAAATGATTGTTTTAATTAAGCGAATAACTATTAAAGTAACACAATACATGTCATGTCAGAAAGACAGATATGTATTATCTGATTGTAAAAGTTGCCTATTAAAGTATATATTGTGCGGGATAGCTAAATAAAAGCGTGTAAACGACTCTACCAGATCATTCCAAAATGTCCCTACTTAAATCTTCATTAAACATACTATCAGTTTAATGCGGACGTGAACTGCAGTGTGGATCACCGAGTTGCACTATTTGTGCTTTCGTGGAGGCCGTGCTGCGGTTTTATTGAAAATCGCCGACTATTAATAGTCGTGCCCTGTTTTTTTGGAGGCCGTGCTGTAACCGCCCGGTTTTTGAAGAAAAACAAACAAAATAAGACTTGGCTGTATGGTCTATGACTTTTGCCTGTCCATCATTGGACGAATTCAACAAAAAACTGATTGTAAAGTGAATGCTATTTTCTTCTTTTCTCCACTACACCATTTGTCTGACATTGACAATCATTTGAATTTAAACAAAAATCTAACTTTAGTAAGTAAGTAATATATATAATATATATATATATATATATTTACTGGGCTATACTGTAGCTTAAGATATTTATTATTGACAAACAGGGTAGTACATTCTCTACTAGGTATACGCTAATTACAGTAGAGCCAAAAAACTTAGATACAAGCGGTCAGGCTTCACGGAATCTTTTTTCTGGTGTAAGTATCTGACAGGCAAAGGCTGAATGAGGTAACATCCGCAATCAGCCTCGTGTGCCGTAGACGAGCCATGACCTTGGCTGGAGATGAAGTGGCGGGTGCGTGAAGCACGACCGCCTCACATCACGCGCGCGATAGTTCGAACGGAATAATTTTCAGTAAGAGGATTTTAATGGAAATCATAGTGCTTGTTAACCGACGACCTCGTTGTGTCACTCCCATCCACCTGTAGTGGGTTATGTAAGCTTAAATTGACGTACTTATGGCTCTTATTAATTTTAATGATCGTCAAGCGGTCTACTTAATTGCAGATAGGCGTTCTCATTTCGAAAATATTCATTAAAATTTCCATAGTAGGTGTAAATTCTCATTTTTAATTGCATTTTAGTCTTGTCATAAGTCGTAGAGCAACATGGGGACGTAGACGTCATATCATTTTTTACGATGCAATATAATTGCGAAACATCCTTTAATTTTTTATCTTCCACGCACATTTGGGAATTCAACATTTTAGGCCGGAAGGCGCATGCACACTTGTTGACCGAGCGAGCGAAGCGAGCGAAGCGTCTACGTTTCGAGACTGGCCAAAAATGCTCTTGTCCGGCTGTCTGTCTGTCTGTCTGTCTGTCTGTAATTCTCTACAGGTCGCATTTTTCAACCGATTTTGACGAAAATTTGGCATATGTATAAATTAATTAAACCTACAAAATGAGTAGAATAAAATTTTGAAAAACATTTTTTTTAGAGTACCTACCATACTCGCAAAGTGGGAGTGAACTTTTTTTTTCTTGTGAATCCCATAGTGTGGGATATCGTTGGATAGGTCTTTCAAAAATATTGCTGGTGTGTGAATACCATTTTTTCGATTTAGGGATCCGTTGGCGAAATATTAAGCTTTAAAGCGGTAATTTTTGTTAGAGTCACGTGTCCCCCCCCCCCCTGCCAGCTAAACGGTTGCTTCTGGAAATGTGAAAAAATTCATGGCAGTAGCATATATAACGTAGTTACAAGGAAAACTATTACGGCTAAGTAGGTTCTATTAGTTTTTGAGTAATAGTGGATCGACTTAAGAAAGTTGAAAAAATAAATTATGTTCATAGAACTGCACACGTAAAATGGAAAATTATTTTTTTCCGCGTGATATCCATGGTGTGGGGTATCGTTGGATGGGTCTTTCAAAAATATCGCGGGTGTGTGATAAACATTTTTCGATTCAGGGATCCGTTTGCGAAATATTAAGCTTTAAAGTGCTAATTTTTGTCACTTTAGTAGGTACTTTTTCTGTTTCCAAAGTTGACTTTTGTTGGTTTCTTTTAGGTTTGGTTTATAAGGGCTGGCGAGGTCTACTGTTCTCACGGAACTACTAGTTTATTAAATCGAACAACACTTTTTCATAGTTTCTCTTACACATCGATACATTTCTATATAGCGCATGACCCGGTGGTGGTATATGTAACTTTGAAGGGGAACACCTGAGCATGCTTAACGCCTACACTTTTGCATAAATAAGTAAAATTATATTATGAAGTCATCTTTCGAATCCATCTTTCCAAAAAGATAAAAAGGTGCAGAAAGTTGCGTGTTTTATTTTGTGTACCACACCATGCACAGTGATCATGGGTATCCAAATTTCAATTTCCAAAATGGTCGCACGTCCCCAAATAAAACAGGAAAAGGTACGTTCAAACCGTGAATAGAATTTACGATGGCAGCTCAAGAATTTATACGAAGCGTTTAATATTTCACACTACACCAAGAGAACTCGTCTCTCCAAGCCTCGGGGGATGTACCTATATTTATATACCACTGTGGTTAGTAAGTGTTATGGTTTTTTGATGGCACTATTAAAGTGGAGGAGATAAGTTAATTTCCTGGTATGATGTAGGCATAGTTAAATTCTTCGTCTATTTCTACAAAAGGATACCCTAGTGTAGGTGTATTTTTAATGTTACATGTAAGAATATTATAAATAATATTATGGCACAGGGAAAACCTAAATTCATTCCCGATCCAGACTGTAGTTCGACAAATTCGCTCGCAGCAGTACTTGTCGCGTTATCTCGGTTAATAAGAGGAAGAACTGCAATGGCCAGGAGACTTATTTTTGAAACGCTCGCCTCGCTTCGAGCAATCGTTTCTACTAATTTTGTATGGATTTTGTATCGGATGTCGATGGAAAATTGTAGAATCTATCGCTCGAAGAGAGGCGAGCGATTCAAAAATATGGCCCCGGGTCGCGGACGAATTTGTTTGCGCAACAACACCAGCGAATTCTCATTGAATTTGTATCAAAGTTAATTAGGTATATTAGTCGTATGTAGGTACTTACATTATGTTCACACAATGAATTTAGAGTTAAGAAGTTACGTTGGACACAGATGAAAATTTTGGGACATTTACGGACCTTTGGGGAGCTTAAACACGTTTAACCCCCGAGATTTAATTTAACTTTACCTCATTTTAGATTTCCGACACTTCTCACGGGGCCATTCCAAATTTTCGGGCCTCTGGGTAAGTAACAGGAAACACTGGCCTATCGCTATATTGCATTTTAAGGTAGCTTTACATAATTGTAACTATTCTATCTGTCCAAGTTTCATTATTAAATGATCCGTTTTATAAAATTTACACATAATGTACCTATGATACGTAATCTGTGTTTACGTTTGTATATTTAACACCTTACCGGTTGAACCGAATTTCATGCATGTTATTCACTTCGACGATATCTTGTACCATAGATTATACGGGGAAATGTATAGGTATTTACCAAGAAGTTTTAAATCTCTTTGGTCGCGCGCGCGCTCCCTGTGGAGATCGCATCTCGCATATTTAGTATCGGAACCTATGATGCCATTTATCGGGGGGGTGCGGACTAAAGAAGCGGAGTAGCGGGAGGAGGTTGCTAATATGAATGTGTGAGTGAGTTATAATTTTGTGATTAGTTTGACACGATTTTGACACCCATAGAATGCTTTTATTACTCATCCATATAGGAGTGGCAAAATTTTTTGATTCATGGTATTTAGGTAATTAGGTAATACTATTTTATTTGCCACGGGGAAATAAAATTTATAGCATTTAGCAGTGCAAGGCAGAAGTTAGGTGGTGTCTAAATACGATTGTATACTATGTAGGCATAGGTGAGGTACAGTTTTAGCTGTCAAAGTAAAGAGGGTCGCCAGGATGTTTGAAATTGTTAATTTTGTTACCACATTCAAATTTGGGTACAAGATTTGTAATATCGTTCAATTGCTATATAAATGATTCGGCAGTTACCCAACGGTATTTATTTCCTACTAGCTGACCCGACAGACTTCGTTCTGTCAAAAGCAAGTAACTACAATTCCAATTTTTCACCCCCGTTTTCTTCCCCCCCCTCTCCCTTTTCTTAAAAATGTGAAAATATAAAACCCGTCACTATTTATATAAGATAGCTGTAGCCCGTGGCTTCGTCCGCGTTCTTCCGTCTTCGTTCAGCCGTTCTTGAGTTATAAGTGTTCACCCCGTCCCACCCTCCCCCTCACCCTTAAAATGTAAAATCCAAAAACCCGTCATTATTTATTTATGATACATTTTCATTTTCAAGTTAATGCCTTTAAAGAAACCTGTACTCCCGTGCAAATTTTAACCCCCCCCCATCTCCACTCCCCCCACCCCTCACTCCCGCCCCCAATACAAAATCCCGTCATTATATGTTTATATCCGGGAATAAGTATGGGTTATTTTTTTATACAAATTTTTTTTATCACTATACAAAGTTTCATCAAAATTAAGTTTTTTCCCAGCGGGAATATCCAAAAATCTATCATCATTTTTTTATGATATCGTGAGAATGAGTGGACGTCGTAGGGCCACAAAGGGGAATCAAGGTTACTTACGGATTGTTGGGATTTTCTCGACGTACGGGCCCGTTGATTTCTTCTATAGGTGGCCTAACCAGTGTAACCCGTGGCTAGGACAAATTCACATAATGGTTTTTCACAGCACAAAATCGTGTCGTGTTCGCTCGCGGTTCGGAGTGCACTGCGGCGTCGAGGCCGCGCTCGCCGGAGTACGGGAAAAGTGGGTAGTTGGAGATTAGCATGGAATTGTAGGTAGTGGGCAACCACTCATTGTCACAATACAATTCCAATTTTCAAGTTACTTAAAAGAAAGCCTTTAAAGAAACCGATACTCCCGAGAAATTTTTCACCCCATCCATTCCCCAAAGGACAGGTACAGTTTGACTTGTCTACAACTTGGGTCGAGTAGTTGACGCCACGGTGAAAGAGATGGCGCCACTTTGTACTTGAATTGAAGCTATGACAAATAAACTGAGTTTCCCATGTTATCGAATAGTTGACGTCACGGCGAAAGAGATGGCGCCACTTTGTACTTGAAATGAATTGAGTTTTCCGTGGGAACAGTTTACCGCGGTAAAAAGTAGCCTATATGTTATTCCGGGCTATAAGCTATCCCTGTACCAAGTTTCATCAAAATTCGTGCAGCCGTTCTCGAGTTATAAGTGTTGTAACAAACACGACTTTCTTTTATATATATTTTAAGATAGATAGTTGGGCGTAGATTTAAAATTTTGATTACTTATCGATGCTAAAATAAAATTACGTAGGTAACGTTTTTTGAAATTTATTTTGCGCCTGCCACGTATTGTGTGTATGACCAAAAACTCAACTGGCAGAGAATGCCATACTACCATTATATTCGCCTTCTGTACTGTTATTTTGTGCAATAAAGTTTTAAATACAACAACTTTTAGTAATGCAGTTCGGTACAAAATGACCTATGTCTGACCAAGTGACTGGATTCTTTATTTTTACTACTTTGTTCTCTTAACTTATCTTTGAAGTTTCATCATAGAATATCTGTCAAACGGATTTGGATTTCGAACCGTAATATTAAATGTAGTGCGAGAGTCCGAGACGAGTACGAGAGTGCGATGCACGTAAGTTCGAAAAAACAAAGTTCTACAGGACAAGACATTATTATAGATAGGTATGTACCTGCCAATGTACTATAAATAGTAATTCTGATGTAAATTTAAAAAAAATCAAGTTAGGTAGGTTAGGAACATTTTTTCCGAAATTTCGAGAGTGCGGGACACGCTAGAGCACAAACCTGACCCTGGCGTTTTAAACCCAGAGTCAGAACCAGCTAACGAGCAAGTTAATGGGACTGAGTTTAGCGATAACAATTTTCGGGCGCATACAGCGTTATGGTATGTGACATCAGTCAGAGTAGCTCAATTAAGGCTCAGCTCAGCGTCAGAGCGGCAATTCGGTACCGGTGCGGTAAAGTTGTGGTCTCATTAAACGGTGGATCCCCTCTCGTCATTGCGGACAGGGGATTTTCCAACATGGCCGACACGGCTGATGGTAGTGACGTCACGGGTCTGTAGTGCATTTAATTTTGTGGTGGCAGTGTCAAATGTAAATTATTTGTTTCAGATATCTATGTAGAGATTAGATAGATTATTATTAAGATTATGCGGTTTGCGTCAGTGGCCGAGAGCGTCAGTGGCCGAGAGCGTCAGTGGCCGAGAGCGTCAGTGGCCTCAGGGATAAGACGCGACCTATGATATCGAAAGGTCCGAGGTTCGATCCCCGGTTGGGCCATGTACCAATGGGTTTTTTCTCGAAACTTAAGTCCATGTACTGACCGCTCTCAAACGGTGAAGGAAAACATCGTGAGGAAACCTGCATACGCCGAAGAAGAAATTCTTAGGCGCATATGAAGTCCACCAACCCGCACTGGGCTAGCGTGGTGGACTATAGCCCGCACGCCCTCGTTGAGAGGGTAGGCCTGAGCCCCAGCAGTGGGGAGATTAATAGGCTGTTGATGATGATGCGGTTTTTCTTACCTTTTTAATGAAATAAAATAAAATGTTATAGGCACACCTAGGTACATCTAAAACTGCAAATGAGTTGTGTATTATCAAAGGCGGCAATCTGACTTCCAACTGTCATTGAACTTTCAACTTTCTTCTGATAACACCAAGACCAGGAACTGTTAGACATCAGCATTTTAGTTATCAGGCATCCTGTAGCTTATTTAACGAAAGACTGCAAATAAAAAGAGTTCGCTGGTCTGTACACTGACCGAGCTTCAATGTTAAAAAATTAAAATTTCTAGCTTGAAAGAAATCACATTGAAATTCCTTATCAATCAACCAAAGATGCTATAAAGATGTTGAAAAATGGCTAATAAAAGTTATTTATTTTTTACTCTCAGGTGCCTCATTAATTTCCTTTTCAACTCCATTTTGTATTCAGTTAACTTCTTAGCAAGCAAGAAGCCATTAATTGGTTTTTCGGTTGAACCGGATGCTTCCCGAAGTTTAGCTGCCAAAGGATCGCGGTCTTGTTATTATGTCAATATTTTCAAGCCCAATTTAAAAGCGGGATGCCAGCGTTAAGGCTTTTGGTATCGAAATTAAAAATCGCTAAAATGAAGAGACGGCAAGGGTTCTTTCATCGGCTAGGCACCATATCAATATCAGAAATTAATACAAGTGGTTTCGATATCTGTAGTTTTTGGAGCTACATACACAACGCTATCAGCCAGAGGTCGGATATTTCATGATAAAATTGAATGTTGCAAGAATTTCCTGTTAATCGATTAACATAGATATCAATTTAAAACAATATGAAGCTCGTAATATCAAGTGAATGAACACTACAGATGATTATTTGAAACTTTTAAAGACTGCTTTGATCCATCAATCAAACTGTGTCAGAAAAATATTTTGATATTTTTATTAAACTCCGAAAAGTATCTAACTACATGGAATTGTGGTAACGAAAGTACGAATGTAAACATAACAATCGAGTAATAATATTGCCTATGAAAGTCAATAATCGTGGAATTACTTATCCCTTAGAGTGTTAATCGACCCATTTGGGTGTCCTGTCAAATGTCCACTGAGTGTTAAAGAACCCAAATGGGCGTCGGCGACACGCGGGCACATTAGTACGGAAATAAGCGACGATATTAAACTTTACTCGCTTTGATTTGCTGCAAATGGGTCAGAATAAAATACTTTCGTTGCCAAAACAGTAAAAATGCGGTTGTTAGTGAAAAAAAGGTGAGAAAACTATCTTTGATACGACACCCGTTTCGGCGCGGCTGTCTCTCCCTAAATTGTCACCAAATCGTGGTTCAAACAGTTTATTTTAGACTTATCACAAGGAATCCTGCTGAAATATAAGTAACAATCAATTTAATTATATAAGATTGTAATTACGTTTGCATTTTGAGTAAAAAACAGTGGTTGAAGTGATGGCATGGCATGATCGTGGCATTTTCCTACGACATTTTTCTTAGATTTTCTGGCATAAAGTTTGATCTATCCACATGTATTTATGATGCTACTCATAGTAAATTTAGTCACATTTCTATTAATACTATGCTTTACTCATATTTTTACCTGTAATGTACGATATTTCAACAAACTAACGGTAACGGGTCATGACACACTTGCGGACTGACAGTTGGCAATCGTACACAAGTAATAATGTGGATACGCCTTCTACCTGTGCCTTCTACAGTAGGGAATTATTTTTTTCAAACCATACAGGTCGAATTGCTAACCTCCTTCTTTTTATATTACAACTAGCTTTTGCCCGCGGCTTCGCCCGCGTAAAAAAGGTTTTCCCGCAAGTTTTCCCGCGGTAAAAATACATTTCGTAGTAGACATCACAGAGGAACCTTTCTGCAAAATTTCAAGTCTCTAGGCTCAGCGGTTTAGGCTGTGCGCGTTTCTTCCCCTATTTTACATACTTAGGGGTGGAATTTTCAAAATTCGCGAAACACATCATTATTGTTTTTAAACTAAAAGATTAAATATAAAATTTCACGTTCCTAGGCTCAGCGGTTTGGGCTGTGCGCGTTTCATCACTAAAGCGTAACACACACTGCGCGGCGGCGTTGCGAAAGCGTTGCGGTTTTTTTCTGTAATGTTCGAAATAGTATGAAGCCCTTTACATCAAAGCGGCGGCGGCGCGGCGCGTTATTCATACAAACCTTCGCCGCCGCAACGCTTTCGCAGCGCCGCCGCCCAGTGTGTGTTACGCTTTATTTTACACACATAGGAGTAGAATTTTCAAAATTGCCGAAACACGTCATTATTGTTTTTTAACTGAAAGCCTAAATATTAAATCCGGTCGCCCACGGAGGTTTCCGTTCCGTCAGCCACACTAATATGCTATCACTGTACCAAGTTTCATCAAAATTAAATGTTTTTCCCGCGGGAAAAGTTTACCGCGGTAAAAAGTTGCATAAATATTATCCCAGGATATAAACTATCACTGTTAGGTTAGGTTTGGTTAGGTTAGGTTAGCCAAGTTTCATCAAAATTTAATAATTTTTCCCGCGGGAAAAGTGTACTGCGGTGAAAAGTAGCCTATATGTTATCCCAAGATATAAGCTATCACTGTGCCAAGTTTCATCAAAATTAAATATTTTTCCCGCGGGAAACTATCACTGATGGTTAGGTTAGGTTTGGTAAGGTTAGGTTAGGTTAGACAAGTTTCATCAAAATTAAATATTTTTCCCGCGGGAATAGTTTACCGCGGTGATAAGTCACCTTTATGTTATCCCGGGATATAAGCTATCACTGTGTCAAGTTTCATCAAAATTAAATATTTTTCCCGCGGGAAAAGTTTACCGCGGTAAAAAGTTGCCCATATGTCATCCCAAGATATAAGCTGTCACTGTACCAAGTTTCATCCGAATCCGTTCAGCCGTTATCGAGTTTCCCGCGGGAACAATTTACCGCGGTAAAAAGTAGCCTACATGTTATTCCAGGATATAAGCTATAAATGTACCGAGTTTCATCAAAATCCGTCGATCCGTTCTTGAGTTATAAATTATATATGAGAATCTTTGCACCCCTATTTCACCCACTTAGGGGATGATTTGAAAAATCCTTTCTTAGTGGAAGTCAGTGCTATATGAGGTACCTCTGTGCCAAATTTCAAGTCTCTAGGTTCAGCGGTTTGGGCTGTGCGTTGATCAGTCAGTGAGTGAGTGAGTCAGTTTCGCCTTTTATATATGAGATTTAGCTTTTTTTTAACTTGCCCTGTTAGTATGTATGTGTGGGTCAAATCTTGCAAGTGAATTTTGACCCACTTCCTGATGTTTAATTGAGCTGAAATATTACATACGTATGTAAGTCGGATGACAATGCAATATAATGGTGTCACTGAGCTGATATGATGATGGAAGCGGAAGGTGGCCACGGGAACTCTGTAATAAAATCATGCAAACCCATCGAGTTTGGGCTCGTTTGATTTGTCTTGACAGGTACTCTGATCGTAGATGGTTACCAGGGTCTGATGATGGAGCCGGAAGGTGGCATTTTAATTGGTATGGCCCAGCCGGATATCGAACTTCGGACCTTTCGATATGATGGGCCGCGTCTTATCCCCGACGCCACTGACGCTCTACAAAACTAAAAAGTTGAAAAAGGAACTCTGTTGTAAAACATTGTACATAATAACTTTTTTTTTACTTTCTCGACCGTAGTACCAGAGGTACGTACTACGGGCAGAGGAAGTATTGTAATCGCGAAGAAAAAGATTTTCCAATTTACGCATAAATGTGTTCTGTATCGATAACATTTAACTAGGTATCGGAAAACCAAGTAGCTCAATCCCGTCCGTCCGCGTACGTCAGTCGTCAGGCTTGGCTTTGTTGGCTAACCTTTGGTCCGATTGGGACCAAATTTGGAGAGTGTTTAAATTTATATTATCAAAGGATTATCAACAGTTATCTCCAGTCAATTACAGAGCGATGTAAAATTTAATTAACATAAAGTTAAGTAATAATTGTAAAAAGCATATTTTTACTTCGCCCGCGTAAAAAAGGTTTTCCCGCAAGTTTTCCCGCGGTAAAAATACATTTCGTAGTAGACATCACAGAGGAACCTTTCTGCAAAATTTCAAGTCTCTAGGCTCAGCGGTTTAGGCTGTGCGCGTTTCTTCCCCTATTTTACATACTTAGGGGTGGAATTTTCAAAATTCGCGAAACACATCATTATTGTTTTTAAAATAAAAGAGTAAATTTATAATTTCACGTTCCTAGGCTCAGCGGTTTAGGCTGTGCGTTTCATCCCCTATTTTTCATACTTAGGGGTGGAATTTTCAAAATTCGCGAAACACATCATTATTGTTTTTAAACTAAAAGCCTAAATATAAATTTTCACGATTCTAGCTTCAGCGGTTTAGGCTGTGCGCGTTTCATCCCTTATTTTCGGCGATGGAGAATACTCTTATTTTACATACTTAGGGGTGGAATTTTCAAATTCGCTGAAACACGTGTTCATTGGTTTTTAACGAATAGCCTAAATACAATGTTTCAGGTTTCCAACTTTAAAAATGAAGGACTTTCATACAATCTTTGCACCCCTATTACACCCACTTAGGGGATGATTTTTGAAAAATCCTTTCTTAGTGGACGTCAGTGCTATATGAGGTACCTCTGTGCCAAATTTCAAGTCTCTAGGTTCAGCGGTTTGGGCTGTGCGTTGATCAGTCAGTCAGTCAGTGAGTGAGTCAGTTTCGCCTTTTATATATGAGATGACTTTATTGACCGAGCGAGCGAAGCGAGCGAAGCGTCTACGTTTCGAGACTGGCCAAAAATGCTCTTGTCCGGCTGTCTGTCTGTCTGTCTGTCTGTCTGTCTGTAATTCTCTACAGGTCGCATTTTTCAACCGATTTTGACTAAAATTTGGCATATGTATAAATTAATTAAACCTACAAAATGAGTAGAATAAAATTTTGAAAAACATTTTTTTTAGAGTACCTACCATACTCGCAAAGTGGGAGTGAACTTTTTTTTTCTTGTGAATCCCATAGTGTGAGATATCGTTGGATAGGTCTTTCAAAAATATTGCTGGTGTGTGAATACCATTTTTTCGATTTAGGGATCCGTTGGCGAAATATTAAGCTTTAAAGCGGTAATTTTTGTTAGAGTCACGTGTCCCCCCCTGCCAGCTAAACGGTTGCTTCTGGAAATGTGAAAAAATTCATGGCAGTAGCATATATAACGTAGTTACAAGGAAAACTATTACGGCTAAGTAGGTTCTATTAGTTTTTGAGTAATAGTGGATCGACTTAAGAAAGTTGAAAAAATAAATTATGTTCATAGAACTGCATACGTAAAATGGAAAATTATTTTTTTCCGCGTGATATCCATGGTGTGGGGTATCGTTGGATGGGTCTTTCAAAAATATCGCGGGTGTGTGATAAACATTTTTCGATTCAGGGATCCGTTTGCGAAATATTAAGCTTTAAAGTGCTAATTTTTGTCACTTTAGTAGGTACTTTTTCTGTTTCCAAAGTTGACTTTTGTTGGTTTCTTTTAGGTTTGGTTTATAAGGGCTGGCGAGGTCTACTGTTCTCACGGAACTACTAGTTATAATTTACTTTTAACTATTTCTTTAAATTAACATAGATTTGGGCAAAATACCATTTCTTCAATGATGGAAATGAAAAATAATGGCTAAATGAAGCGCCAAAACAATCTTCATTTGTTTTTCCGACTTGTAGAGTTTTGTTTATACTTCCGTATTGCAGAGATTTGTATTAACACAAATGTTTTCTTTAGCTAATTCATGTTTTTATTTTTACTTTCCTATTATTCATAATGAAAAGCACAGTGTAAGAACTTATAACGTTATAATTATCGTAATTTACAAAGGCCTGCGGTGCACTTGCCAATGTTCAGTTAGACAGATTATATCCAATTTGTATTTTTCCAAATATAATTATAACCCTTAGAGTGTTAATCGACCCATTTGGGTGTCCTGTCAAATGTCCACTGAGTGTTAAAGAACCCAAATGGGCGTCGGCGACACGCGGGCACATTAGTACGGAAATAAGCGACGATATTAAACTTTACTCGCTTTGATTTGCTGCAAATGGGTCAGAATAAAATACTTTCGTTGCCAAAACAGTAAAAATGCGGTTGTTAGTGAAAAAAAGGTGAGAAAACTATCTTTGATACGACACCCGTTTCGGCGCGGCTGTCTCTCCATAAATTGTCACCAAATCGTGGTTCAAACAGTTTATTTTAGACTTATCACAAGGAATCCTGCTGAAATATAAGTAACAATCAATTTAATTATATAAGATTGTAATTACGTTTGCATTTTGAGTAAAAAACAGTGGTTGAAGTGATGGCATGGCATGATCGTGGCATTTTCCTACGACATTTTTCTTAGATTTTCTGGCATAAAGTTTGATCTATCCACATGTATTTATGATGCTACTCATAGTAAATTTAGTCACATTTCTATTAATACTATGCTTTACTCATATTTTTACCTGTAATGTACGATATTTCAACAAACTAACGGTAACGGGTCATGACACACTTGCGGACTGACAGTTGGCAATCGTACACAAGTAATAATGTGGATACGCCTTCTACCTGTGCCTTCTACAGTAGGGAATTATTTTTTTCAAACCATACAGGTCGAATTGCTAACCTCCTTCTTTTTATATTACAACTAGCTTTTGCCCGCGGCTTCGCCCGCGTAAAAAAGGTTTTCCCGCAAGTTTTCCCGCGGTAAAAATACATTTCGTAGTAGACATCACAGAGGAACCTTTCTGCAAAATTTCAAGTCTCTAGGCTCAGCGGTTTAGGCTGTGCGCGTTTCTTCCCCTATTTTACATACTTAGGGGTGGAATTTTCAAAATTCGCGAAACACATCATTATTGTTTTTAAACTAAAAGATTAAATATAAAATTTCACGTTCCTAGGCTCAGCGGTTTGGGCTGTGCGCGTTTCATCACTAAAGCGTAACACACACTGCGCGGCGGCGTTGCGAAAGCGTTGCGGTTTTTTTCTGTAATGTTCGAAATAGTATGAAGCCCTTTACATCAAAGCGGCGGCGGCGCGGCGCGTTATTCATACAAACCTTCGCCGCCGCAACGCTTTCGCAGCGCCGCCGCCCAGTGTGTGTTACGCTTTATTTTACACACATAGGAGTAGAATTTTCAAAATTGCCGAAACACGTCATTATTGTTTTTTAACTGAAAGCCTAAATATTAAATCCGGTCGCCCACGGAGGTTTCCGTTCCGTCAGCCACACTAATATGCTATCACTGTACCAAGTTTCATCAAAATTAAATGTTTTTCCCGCGGGAAAAGTTTACCGCGGTAAAAAGTTGCATAAATATTATCCCAGGATATAAACTATCACTGTTAGGTTAGGTTTGGTTAGGTTAGGTTAGCCAAGTTTCATCAAAATTTAATAATTTTTCCCGCGGGAAAAGTGTACTGCGGTGAAAAGTAGCCTATATGTTATCCCAAGATATAAGCTATCACTGTGCCAAGTTTCATCAAAATTAAATATTTTTCCCGCGGGAAACTATCACTGATGGTTAGGTTAGGTTTGGTAAGGTTAGGTTAGGTTAGCCAAGTTTCATCAAAATTAAATATTTTTCCCGCGGGAATAGTTTACCGCGGTAAAAAGTTACCTATATGTTATCCCAGGATATAAACTATCACTGTTAGGTTAGGTTAGGTTAGGTTTGGTTAGGTTAGGTTTGGTTAGGTTAGGTTTGGTTAGGTTAGGTTTGGTTTGTAAAGTTTCATCAAAATTTAATAATTTTTCCCGCGGGAAAACTATCACTGATGGTTAGGTTAGGTTTGGTAAGGTTAGGTTAGGTTAGCCAAGTTTCATCAAAATTAAATATTTTTCCCGCGGGAATAGTTTACCGCGGTGAAAAGTCACCTATATGTTATCCCGGGATATAAGCTATCACTGTGTCAAGTTTCATCAAAATTAAATATTTTTCCCGCGGGAAAAGTTTACCGCGGTAAAAAGTTGCCCATATGTCATCCCAAGATATAAGCTGTCACTGTACCAAGTTTCATCCGAATCCGTTCAGCCGTTATCGAGTTTCCCGCGGGAACAATTTACCGCGGTAAAAAGTAGCCTACATGTTATTCCAGGATATAAGCTATAAATGTACCGAGTTTCATCAAAATCCGTCGATCCGTTCTTGAGTTATAAATTATATATGAGAATCTTTGCACCCCTATTTCACCCACTTAGGGGATGATTTGAAAAATCCTTTCTTAGTGGAAGTCAGTGCTATATGAGGTACCTCTGTGCCAAATTTCAAGTCTCTAGGTTCAGCGGTTTGGGCTGTGCGTTGATCAGTTAGTGAGTGAGTGAGTCAGTTTCGCCTTTTATATATGAGATTAAGCTTTTTTTTAACTTGCCCTGTTAGTATGTATGTGTGGGTCAAATCTTGCAAGTGAATTTTGACCCACTTCCTGATGTTTAATTGAGCTGAAATATTACATACGTATGTAAGTCGGATGACAATGCAATATAATGGTGTCACTGAGCTGATATGATGATGGAAGCGGAAGGTGGCCACGGGAACTCTGTAATAAAATCATGCAAACCCATCGAGTTTGGGCTCGTTTGATTTGTCTTGACAGGTACTCTGATCGTAGATGGTTACCAGGGTCTGATGATGGAGCCGGAAGGTGGCATTTTAATTGGTATGGCCCAGCCGGATATCGAACTTCGGACCTTTCGATATGATGGGCCGCGTCTTATCCCCGACGCCACTGACGCTCTACAAAACTAAAAAGTTGAAAAAGTTTGTAAAACATTGTACATAATAACTTTTTTTTTACTTTCTCGACCGTAGTACCAGAGGTACGTACTACGGGCAGAGGAAGTATTGTAATCGCGAAGAAAAAGATTTTCCAATTTACGCATAAATGTGTTCTGTATCGATAACATTTAACTAGGTATCGGAAAACCAAGTAGCTCAATCCCGTCCGTCCGCGTACGTCAGTCGTCAGGCTTGGCTTTGTTGGCTAACCTTTGGTCCGATTGGGACCAAATTTGGAGAGTGTTTAAATTTATATTATCAAAGGATTATCAACAGTTATCTCCAGTCAATTACAGAGCGATGTAAAATTTAATTAACATAAAGTTAAGTAATAATTGTAAAAAGCATATTTTTACACTAACTTTTGCCCGCGGCTTCGCCCGCGTAAAAAAGGTTTTCCCGCAAGTTTTCCCGCGGTAAAAATACATTTCGTAGTAGACATCACAGAGGAACCTTTCTGCAAAATTTCAAGTCTCTAGGCTCAGCGGTTTAGGCTGTGCGCGTTTCTTCCCCTATTTTACATACTTAGGGGTGGAATTTTCAAAATTCGCGAAACACATCATTATTGTTTTTAAAATAAAAGAGTAAATTTATAATTTCACGTTCCTAGGCTCAGCGGTTTGGGCAGTGCGTTTCATCCCCTATTTTTCATACTTAGGGGTGGAATTTTCAAAATTCGCGAAACACATCATTATTGTTTTTAAACTAAAAGCCTAAATATAAATTTTCACGATTCTAGCTTCAGCGGTTTAGGCTGTGCGCGTTTCATCCCTTATTTTCGGCGATGGAGAATACTCTTATTTTACATACTTAGGGGTGGAATTTTCAAATTCGCTGAAACACGTGTTCATTGGTTTTTAACGAATAGCCTAAATACAATGTTTCAGGTTTCCAACTTTAAAAATGAAGGACTTTCATACAATCTTTGCACCCCTATTACACCCACTTAGGGGATGATTTTTGAAAAATCCTTTCTTAGTGGACGTCAGTGCTATATGAGGTACCTCTGTGCCAAATTTCAAGTCTCTAGGTTCAGCGGTTTGGGCTGTGCGTTGATCAGTCAGTCAGTCAGTGAGTGAGTCAGTTTCGCCTTTTATATATGAGATGACTTTATTGACCGAGCGAGCGAAGCGAGCGAAGCGTCTACGTTTCGAGACTGGCCAAAAATGCTCTTGTCCGGCTGTCTGTCTGTCTGTCTGTCTGTCTGTAATTCTCTACAGGTCGCATTTTTCAACCGATTTTGACTAAAATTTGGCATATGTATAAATTAATTAAACCTACAAAATGAGTAGAATAAAATTTTGAAAAACTTTTTTTTTAGAGTACCTACCATACTCGCAAAGTGGGAGTGAACTTTTTTTTTCTTGTGAATCCCATAGTGTGAGATATCGTTGGATAGGTCTTTCAAAAATAGATTCTATTAGTTTTTGAGTAATAGTGGATCGACTTAAGAAAGTTGAAAAAATAAATTATGTTCATAGAACTGCATACGTAAAATGGAAAATTATTTTTTTCCGCGTGATATCCATGGTGTGGGGTATCGTTGGATGGGTCTTTCAAAAATATCGCGGGTGTGTGATAAACATTTTTCGATTCAGGGATCCGTTTGCGAAATATTAAGCTTTAAAGTGCTAATTTTTGTCACTTTAGTAGGTACTTTTTCTGTTTCCAAAGTTGACTTTTGTTGGTTTCTTTTAGGTTTGGTTTATAAGGGCTGGCGAGGTCTACTGTTCTCACGGAACTACTAGTTATAATTTACTTTTAACTATTTCTTTAAATTAACATAGATTTGGGCAAAATACCATTTCTTCAATGATGGAAATGAAAAATAATGGCTAAATGAAGCGCCCAAACAATCTTCATTTGTTTTTCCGACTTGTAGAGTTTTGTTTATACTTCCGTATTGCAGAGATTTGTATTAACACAAATGTTTTCTTTAGCTAATTCATGTTTTTATTTTTACTTTCCTATTATTCATAATGAAAAGCACAGTGTAAGAACTTATAACGTTATAATTATCGTAATTTACAAAGGCCTGCGGTGTACTTGCCAATGTTCAGTTAGACAGATTATATCCAATTTGTATTTTTCCAAATATAATTATAACTCTAATACTTTGCTGTCAGAAAAGCCCCGAATGTTTTGATGTAATAATTGAATAAAATTGTGCTTTCCTTTTGTCATAACTGAGCTAGATAATCCCTTCCTCTGGTTTAACACTGATAAACCATCATTAGCGGATTTTTTTATTGTCATGGTATCTAACCTAAAAAATGTATAAGCTTATTTGTATTACTACTAACATTCGTCATAAAATGTTGTAAATTATATGCTACTAAAGTAGCTAATTGTCTTTTAAATATCATTAGGTGCGTCCAGACCGGGCGAGCCGTCGCGGCCGCGGCCCGCCTCGCGCGGCAGCGCGGTCGGTGTGGACGTGACAGGCGCATGCCTCGCCCGCATGCTCGGCCGCGGCATGCGCCTGTCACGTCCACACCGACCGCGCTGGGATTATCGAAGCGAAGGGATTATCTAGCTCAGTTATGACAAAAGGATCTGCATCCAGTCACTATCATCATAATCAACAGCCTATTAAATGTCCCCACTGCTGGGGCTCAGGCCTACCCTCTCGACGAGGGTGTTCGGGCTATAGTCCACCACGCTAGCCCAGTGCGGGTTGGTGGACTTCACATGCGCCTAAGAATTCCTTCTTCGGCGTATGCAGGTACCGTAATACTAGGGCCATGTTGATTAAAAGTTAGTATCAATCAATCATACACTTTCCCTAAATACTTAATTGTCAGAAAAATTGCTAGGCCAAAAAAATGTCATAATTTTATGTCAGTTCGCACAGAATAAACCATCTCGTTTCTCTGTCGTGGTTAATTTGCTATTTACACACCGCACGCACACCAGTGTATGCGTTGATTAAGTCATTATTAAAATTATCCAAAAAAATGACGAACCAATCAGTGCATTTTTTCATTCGTCAAAATATATTTTTTCGAGAACCGCTTGTGAAAAAATGACTAATGACCAGCGTTTTTTAAGAATTGGTCTGAATTTGCACAGTGAATATGTAATTAGCACAGATTGTTCTCTCTTATTTGAGTTTGTTTTGGTAACGAGGTAATTACTTGACAGTGCCCCCGGCTAGGGTAATTTTAACTGAATTTAATAAAGGTAAATAAAGGAAAGAAAAGAAAAAATAAAGGAATTTAATAAAGGTACTTATTTCATACAAAAGACATCAACGCGTCACTTTTCTTTTTCGCGGCGGCTCGGGCGGTGGGGACACGCCTAACTACTACGGGAGTCCTCAGCTGTGAGGTCAATAGTCACAGTATTATTTTTATTTACATTATTATTTAATTATTGTTTACTACCTACCTAATTCATCTTGTGTACATACCAGTAGTACTTTGTCATCAATAACTTAAATTGTGTAATTTTTTATTACATGTACATTTTGTATTTTTGTCAAAATACACTAATTCATCTTGTGTACCAGTAGTAGGTATTGTGGCATCAATCGCTTAAATTGTGTCCAAACAAAAACATGACATAAGTCATATCCATATTATTCTTCGTTTTTTTTTGGTTGAAACCACTAAATTGTTTACTATTCTAAGACCATTGTTCTCGAAATATTTCTATGAAACGAAACTTTGTTTTGTACTTAAACTATAGCCTTGTTACCACACTTTTTGAATTATAAATTGTGTTCAAAATAAATAACAAGTTTTATTGTTATTTACATTTTAGTAAAATCAGATATTTGTATGAACGTAATTAGACCACTTTTTGTTTACCTGCAAATTATAAACTATTACATCTACACTTGTGATGCTTTTATTGTACTTAGATAATGTCCTCAAGTTATTGTTTATACAAGATTGAACCCGCTACGTTGTTTTATCAATTAGTATAGGCATGAAATACGACACCCACTTGAGGTCGAATCCGAGCGCATGACTCATTCCGCTCAAAATTTGAAACATGTGTTACTAAAAAAAAATTTACTGGGGTATGGTGTTTTATTGTTTCCTCATATTTCTAATAGGATGTAGTGTAGAATAAAACACTAAGGTAGTCTGAAATTTCTTTAAATTTTAATAAAATTGCGTTTAACTTGATATTTATTAGTACTGTAAAAGTTTTGTCATAATTTCCAACTACTAGCAGACAAATAGTACAGGGAAAAAATGAAACTACGTACATTATTAATCTGGCTATGTCTATTACCTAAAGTATACCTTTGCATTTCAGTAAAATCTGAGAAAAAAATATTTTAGTGGGAAAGCGCAAAAAAAAACCCCTGTGTGTGGTAGGCACCCATTTGGGTTCCACATTCTACAAAGTTTTGGCATTTTGACAGCCACACTCTAAAGGATAACTCTAATACTTTGCTGTCAGAAAAGCCCCGAATGTTTTGATGTAATAATTGAATAAAATTGTGCTTTCCTTTTGTCATAACTGAGCTAGATAATCCCTTCCTCTGGTTTAACACTGATAAACCATCATTAGCGGATTTTTTTATTGTCATGGTATCTAACCTAAAAAATGTATAAGCTTATTTGTATTACTACTAACATTCGTCATAAAATGTTGTAAATTATATGCTACTAAAGTAGCTAATTGTCTTTTAAATATCATTAGGTGCGTCCAGACCGGGCGAGCCGTCGCGGCCGCGGCCCGCCTCGCGCGGCAGCGCGGTCGGTGTGGACGTGACAGGCGCATGCCTCGCCCGCATGCTCGGCCGCGGCATGCGCCTGTCACGTCCACACCGACCGCGCTGGGATTATCGAAGCGAAGGGATTATCTAGCTCAGTTATGACAAAAGGATCTGCATCCAGTCACTATCATCATAATCAACAGCCTATTAAATGTCCCCACTGCTGGGGCTCAGGCCTACCCTCTCGACGAGGGTGTTCGGGCTATAGTCCACCACGCTAGCCCAGTGCGGGTTGGTGGACTTCACATGCGCCTAAGAATTCCTTCTTCGGCGTATGCAGGTACCGTAATACTAGGGCCATGTTGATTAAAAGTTAGTATCAATCAATCATACACTTTCCCTAAATACTTAATTGTCAGAAAAATTGCTAGGCCAAAAAAATGTCATAATTTTATGTCAGTTCGCACAGAATAAACCATCTCGTTTCTCTGTCGTGGTTAATTTGCTATTTACACACCGCACGCACACCAGTGTATGCGTTGATTAAGTCATTATTAAAATTATCCAAAAAAATGACGAACCAATCAGTGCATTTTTTCATTCGTCAAAATATATTTTTTCGAGAACCGCTTGTGAAAAAATGACTAATGACCAGCGTTTTTTAAGAATTGGTCTGAATTTGCACAGTGAATATGTAATTAGCACAGATTGTTCTCTCTTATTTGAGTTTGTTTTGGTAACGAGGTAATTACTTGACAGTGCCCCCGGCTAGGGTAATTTTAACTGAATTTAATAAAGGTAAATAAAGGAAAGAAAAGAAAAAATAAAGGAATTTAATAAAGGTACTTATTTCATACAAAAGACATCAACGCGTCACTTTTCTTTTTCGCGGCGGCTCGGGCGGTGGGGACACGCCTAACTACTACGGGAGTCCTCAGCTGTGAGGTCAATAGTCACAGTATTATTTTTATTTACATTATTATTTAATTATTGTTTACTACCTACCTAATTCATCTTGTGTACATACCAGTAGTACTTTGTCATCAATAACTTAAATTGTGTAATTTTTTATTACATGTACATTTTGTATTTTTGTCAAAATACACTAATTCATCTTGTGTACCAGTAGTAGGTATTGTGGCATCAATCGCTTAAATTGTGTCCAAACAAAAACATGACATAAGTCATATCCATATTATTCTTCGTTTTTTTTTGGTTGAAACCACTAAATTGTTTACTATTCTAAGACCATTGTTCTCGAAATATTTCTATGAAACGAAACTTTGTTTTGTACTTAAACTATAGCCTTGTTACCACACTTTTTGAATTATAAATTGTGTTCAAAATAAATAACAAGTTTTATTGTTATTTACATTTTAGTAAAATCAGATATTTGTATGAACGTAATTAGACCACTTTTTGTTTACCTGCAAATTATAAACTATTACATCTACACTTGTGATGCTTTTATTGTACTTAGATAATGTCCTCAAGTTATTGTTTATACAAGATTGAACCCGCTACGTTGTTTTATCAATTAGTATAGGCATGAAATACGACACCCACTTGAGGTCGAATCCGAGCGCATGACTCATTCCGCTCAAAATTTGAAACATGTGTTACTAAAAAAAAAATTACTGGGGTATGGTGTTTTATTGTTTCCTCATATTTCTAATAGGATGTAGTGTAGAATAAAACACTAAGGTAGTCTGAAATTTCTTTAAATTTTAATAAAATTGCGTTTAACTTGATATTTATTAGTACTGTAAAAGTTTTGTCATAATTTCCAACTACTAGCAGACAAATAGTACAGGGAAAAAATGAAACTACGTACATTATTAATCTGGCTATGTCTATTACCTAAAGTATACCTTTGCATTTCAGTAAAATCTGAGAAAAAAATATTTTAGTGGGAAAGCGCAAAAAAAAACCCCTGTGTGTGGTAGGCACCCATTTGGGTTCCACATTCTACAAAGTTTTGGCATTTTGACAGCCACACTCTAAAGGTTAATGACGTTCAATTCAATAGTCCAGAGCCTCGTTAAAAAAATTAAAGGTAACGGATCGCGTCGCCGAACCTGCCGCTAGGCCGTCTCTTCCGATAACCCCAGATTCTCACCGGTCGCTTTGAGCAGTGGGCGACTCTCAGCTGGGCCAGCCAATGATTACTAGGTACTGTGGTTAGGAGATGGAACAAAGAACAGACGAATCTTTCCACTTTATCTATGTTACTCTATACCCAAATTGGCATGCCTAATGATTTAAATACGAAACCGGTCGCAGAGTGGTAATAGTTTTCCATTTCTTTTCTTACGTAACCACTACATAATGTACCTCGTCTACAATCAACAATATTATTGTTACCTAATTGGTAACATCGTCAACTTTCATCAATATATCTCTAATTTATTTCTTGCGATCAAAGAAACACTGTCCTTTTTGCTTTAGGCTAAATACTAATTTTCCTTAACTTCCTCCCTCCTCGATACTGATAATATTGGCTATTTATTTATATTGGTCTCTGATTGCGGTAACGCCTACTAAGTGTAAGGGCTTCTTTCACCACTTCCTGATATTGTTACAGATAGTAATCTTAGAGATAAACTAATCTATCAGATAAATCTGTGTGATAGACTATATAAAATATATAAGATATAGGCAATCAGATACCTGTGAAACCAAAAAAACAGGCTATCTGTCAGATAACCTGCAGATAGGGTATCTGGGACTTTATCAGCAAGCGGTGTAAGAGGCCCTAAGTGTACTAAAAATATATAACAGAAAATTGTATCTTTACTTTGATTAAAATAATTGGTATTTAGAATGTTACTGTAGAAAATAATAAATCTTACGTGCTTCTACTAATAAACATGAAATCGATCTTCTATCAATCAGTGATAGCCGTTAAGTAGATGTATAAACTTGCTATGTGATGTTATTTATCTTGCTTCTCTGTCGTCTACTAAGGACCACAGCTCTCTACCAGCTGTTACTTAGCTCCATTCATTAATTATTATATTTCTAGAGCTCAAATGAACCAGTGTAGCGAGGAGTGCTTTTGACTTCCTACATCCTAACACCTTAAATTTGGTCATCTGAGTCTAGTTCTACAAGGCATACAGCGCTTAGTATCAGCACGCTTAATTAGGAGAGATTGGTATTTGAAGTGAGTGCCACCCATAGGTCTTACATGAGCATAATAATTATTATAACTGATTCATCATCAACAGCCTATTAACATGTCCCCATTGCTGGGGCTCAGGCCTACCCTATCAATGAGGGTGTTCGGGCTATAGTTCTCCACGCTAGCCCCGTGCGGGTTGGTGGACTTCACATGCGCCTAAGAATTTCTTCTTCGGCGTATGCAGGTTTCCTCACGATGTTTTCCTTCACCGTTTGAGAGCAGTCAGTAAATGTACTTAAGTTTCGAGAAAAAACCCATTGGTACATGGTCCAGCCGGGGATCGAACTCCGGACCTTTCGATATGATCGGCCGCGTCTTATCCCCGACGCCACTGACGCTCTTATAAATAATATAACTGATTAATTAAATAAAAATGTCAAGTGCAGGGCTAAGAATGGTTAGAATTAGGAATATCTTTCCTGTATACTTTTTATACTACTTTATGTATTTGGCCCGAGAAAAGGTTTAATTAAAAATACCAAAACAAAATAGGTAGGACGACGGCAGTTTCATTCATTTCATCCCTTTTTCGTCCAATGTAGGTTTATGTTAAAGATTTTTTAAGTTGCAAGATTTCGACCGATCTCGACTGGAAATACAAGTATTGATGACTTTATAAGTCCAAGGACGGTCGTTGGCAAGTTGATGCAGTTCTGTGTACTGGTACTAATTATTTAATTTATATTAACTTACTTAGGTATGTCTGTTAATTAAAGCGTGTAGACTACTACTAATATTATAAACGCGATGTTTGTAAGATGTTTTTATGATTTGAGAGTCTGAAAGTACTCTTTCACGCATGAAACAGATTTTGATGAAACTGTACCGTAAGTAATATAATATTAATCTTAATGACACAAAGGCTATAGATATCTCGGAAAAAGCAGATATCTCGGAAAAAACTGCTAGTAGGCATAATAGGGCTCATGTGGGATTTGCTGACTTTAAAGTTACAATGAGCAAAGAATAATAAGTATACTTAACTATGGGTAAGAACATAGTTACATAGGTTCTTACATACAATTAGTGAGAATTCAATTCCATGTTTTCCGCAAAAAAATAAAACTATTTCACTTACATACGTTTACGCTGTGTGTAAGTATTATATTATATACCTAGCGTGCGAGCGTGTACTTGGACATCTTGATCTTTTTGCGTTAACATCTATTTAAAAAGAGGATAACAAAATCACCTAAATAATCGCTGTTGTCCTATGGAACGCTGCCCGCGTCCAAAAAAAGCTGTCCAAAATAAAATTGCGAATTATTAAATAACAGCCAATCGAATGAGCGTTTGTTTCTCGTGCACTCTGCCGGTATGACGTCGCAAAATGAAAAGGAAAGAAAGTAATTTAAGTCATGTCACCCCCAGTCACCCGCGCTGCCCTCATCGCGAATATATTAAACACGTAGTGGTCGAGACGTGACTACGGTTTGCCCACCCACAACTTAATTGCCGGTGTTTAAAAAAATCAAGCCTAATTTGGAAAACTAAAAATGGAAATAGTGTTGGAGAGTTTTTAAATGAAGAGCCTTTGTGAAATATGATTACGTTAGGTGATACGAAATATTTACTTTATTTTTATTATACTATTAGCTAAGAATCAATTGCCTTATTTTTAATTCTTTTTCTTATCATTCAAATATTATAAACTAGCTGTTTCCCGCGGGTACAGCTTTTCCCGGGGTATCATTCTGTCATGCTTAGATATGTGTCATTTTCATGTATAATAATCTATATTACTAAAGTTTAATCAAAATCTGTTCCGTAGTTTTTGCGTGAAAGGGTTACAAACATCCAAACATCTAGTTAGTACAGGATTAAAATGTACCTTGAAACTTCCAGGTGTTGTAGGTACAGCAATGAACCCTTACCGATAAATTTCAACGGGTCCAGCTGTAGTTCCCAAGAAATTGTTTGTACTTCTATTAGACAAGATTCTCTTGGCCGGTTAATTAGACGCTTAGTAGACAAAATGTCTGTTTGAAATGACTTAAGTAATTTTCCCATGCTCTGTTCTGTTGGTATTGTTTTCAATTATCAATTGTGTTTTGAATTGATTATTTTTTTGCTTGGTTGACTTCACAATAGTGAGTGTTGACAGATATCGCACTTAGTGATTGAGCAGACACGTGTAATATTTACAATCGTTGTCTAGCTAGACTGTTTACTTTTTAACGAAAAAAAAAACAAGGTCTTGTCTCTGTCTTCTGTGACTTGCATTTCGGTTGTTGTGTTAAAAATAAACCTAATCATAATCGATGATAATGATGAAAAGTCTAGTGGAATCTTCTGGAGATTTAATTATTTACTTAAAATATTAGAAAAAATACAATTATTTGTGCACCTATAATGCACCTAGTAATATAATGCACCTAGGAAGCGGTGGTATATAAAAATTTACATTGTATAAAATGTACCCAGAGTACTAATAAGCAATAAACTATTTTAACTTGACGTCTTTCTTAGTATAATAACGACATTGTAGTAAGGTCCGGAGTTCGATCCCCAGCTGGGCCATGTACCAATGGGTTTTTTCTCGAAACTTAAGTACATTTACTGACTGCTCTCAAACGGTGAAGGAAAACGTGAGGAAACCTGCATACGCCGAAGAAGAAATTCTTACGCGCATGTGAAGTCCACCAACCCGCACTGGGCTAGCGTGGTGGACTATAGCCCGAACGCCCTCGTTAAGAGGGTAGGCCTGAGCCCCAGCAGTGGGGACATTAATAGGCTGTTGATGAGTATATGTCGAACTAAAACAATGTGCGTGTTGTGATAACATTTTATTTTCTCAATGAAATTTACATAATATAACTTTCTACGCGTGTTTCGTCAATATTGAGCAGTTTCATCAAACAACCAGGTGCCTACCAACTTCGGAAAAACTTAATACAAATTTTCTTCATGAGTTTTTTTATTTCAACTCAAACGGTCAAGTAGTTTTTGAGTAATCCGGCGGACAGAATATTAACCCTAACCCCTTTAAGAGAACTCTCTTACTCTTTTACTTAGTCTTAATATAGTACAATTATAAAGTACAAACTATAATTGTTAGATTTTATTTTAAGCATCAGTGGAATTTGTCAAATATGCAAATTGATATAGTTACTTAATAATATTTTCTTTGCGTGTTAACCAAACATGGAAATTCCTAGAGAAAAATGTTTGAATTTCTCATTTGAATCGCAAATTAATTGCCATTTGATTAGTTAAAACGTTGAGGATTGAAAGATTCTTACGCCAAAGGTATTTGTGTGACGGAAATAACTATAGAAATAGTGGTTTCTCAACTATCGAACATGTAGGTAATAAAGCTCATATTGTTTAGAAATAACTATGTTCATGACTTCACTAGGTAGGTACGATCACTTACTTTTCTTCTTCAATTAAAGCTTCTTCAAATTCGTAGTCCACTAGTCCATGATGATAATTATCACCAACTACCAATTAAGTATCTACCGTTGCTGTTTTATTATAATTCTAATTATGACCGTACATTACATCCTTTTCGCAATAGAAGCTAGCGGAAAACAAAACAGAAAAGCAAAAACTAAATGCGGAGTCGGGTCTAGTAATAAAAGTATGCATAGCTCGCAAATGTCATTAGTGGTAATCTTATAGGGGGTGTGGTAAAGAGGGGAAGGTCTTTGACCGGTGTTGCCTTGTGCATTTCCAGGCTACATACAGGTTTTAAGTAAGATGAGGAAGATGCTTTAAAAATATTGTAGAACTATAGACCTAGTGTATAAAATTGATCGAGTAGCTGGGACAAAACTTGTTTGAGAGGTTTGAGAACATTGTTTAGACTTGTCGGCTCTACAATGGTAGACAAAGCCTTTAGATATTAATAATTACATATAAAACAAAAACAGTTTGAGGTTACACTGGATTTATCGGGTTCCTTCTATACACAAAGGACTTCTCAAAGGACATATTAGATTTCTCCCTAAGTCCACATAAATGTTCAATATCTGTATAGTTACCTTGATCTTGTGAGTATAATATTAATGAAAGTAAGTCAGTTAATATAATAACAATTGTTAAAGGTAACATCTTAATGAAAAATCTCATTGTTTAATATTGCTCCGTATTAACTCGCTCTTCGCGACTCTCAAACTTGATTGAGCCGTTAAAAATTCATAAAAGCGACCCACGGAACACTTTTATATGACAAAAAGCTCTCTCAGAAGGGTCTCTGTTTAATCGCGCGTCAAATTGACCCATAGAATCTCATAAAATAAAAATAGGAAAAGGTGAACAGATAAATTGGTAGGTATCCTTCATTGAAACTAATATTCGAGTTTGGTAAAATATAAGTTTTACAATCTTTTTCGTTTTACAAAGCGTTTCCTGTTTTTCAGCCCAATTTTTCTAAAAGTGTACACTATATAATATTAAGTAATTAATTGTTTTGATGGAATTATTAATGATACGTAACTTAGTTCAGGTTTTAGATTTACTCTGCAATCAATTAAGTTTGTGTCCGTAGTAGTAAGCATAGTAGTATAATATAGAATTTAAAGAAAGTCCTCCTGACTTTCGCAACATAATATAAAAAGCGAACAATAATTTAAGAAAGTGTTTTAACTTTCTTAGTCTTATCAAGTTAGGGCTGCATCACTGCTTAAATGATATGCAAACTTCGCATCAAAAACACACTTTTATTCTCCGTGTTTTATGAAATATCATAACTTTTCTTCACAGTCAGTTACTTTCGGCTTTCCCAGTGGCCAGATGGCTTCATCAGATTGATAGAAGGAAAATGAATCCGCCCTTGCGGCGATTCCTAAATTAGCTCGTTTTATCTTCGTTTCTTAGAAAAATTCTGTCGATTTTTTCGCAACCGACATCAATTTTTAATCATTGGCTCTGTTGGGATCAAGTAAATTGGGTAATTATATTATCCGTTTTTTTTTACGTTGAGGGATGGGTATATTATTAATTAATTTGTCATAAATATTAAGGCCCGCATTGCCATTAATTTATATTGCTTTACTGTATAGGAGATTTTGTAAGTGATCACATAAATCAACAGGTAATTTTAGTAGCCTTACCAAATAAGTAAAGCTAGTAAAATTAGTAAATAAATCATTTATTCGAGTCACATACAAAGTAGGTACTTTATTTTAAATTATTTGCTTTTTGTACAGATGTTTCCCAAATATATATTTATTTAGTCTGTTTTTAAATTTTAATATTGTGTTGTATTTGCTATAGTGTGTATATTTGCTATAGTGTGTATATTTAAATCTTAAGTCGTATCATGCAGTCAATTTCCCTATTTTATTGATGTAGTATCTATACCTATCTACATATCTAGCTAGCTACTCGTATAGTGTGATATTCATTGCTTCCTCCGGACCAATATTTCACAGTAATACTTTAGAAATTATCCTAACGATAAACAGTTATTTATTGCTAGGCCTAATTTTTCCAGAGTCATGTTAATAGCTAATCAATTATTATAATTTAAAACGCAGAAGTAAAGATTATTTCTCTTACTACATGATTGTTTGCAATTTAAATCAAATAGCCTATTGCAGAATGCAAAGCTATGAATGAATAATGACGTAATTACATTCCCGGTTGAATGAGAATGAAGTAATGATGCAAATTGCAGAGTGGCGCCATCTCGCGATTGTTGAGTGGATTCCAGTCGTGCCACTGAACTGGAGGTGGCTGAGGTCATGGTCGCTGCGCGCACGCACTTTTGTGTACATTTAGCACGACAGATAGACTCTAAATTAATTTAATCATGTGACAACACAAGAGCTATTAAAAAAACGATAGATAAGATATAGATGGAAGATCATCATCATATTATCAGTCTTTTAACGGCCACTGCTGGACATAGACCTTCCCCAATGAACGCCACAACTCCCGGTCCTCCACCCTCCGCATCCAAAAGAAACTAAACGATAACGATAGAAGATAAACGATAGAAAGAAGACGATATTTTTTCATCTAATAGTCAAGGGTCTATAGGTAAATGTTTTGGGTAAACATCACACAAACGCGACTTCATCTAATTAATAAAAAGACAGTCCGCGATTTTAGTTGTTGCTATGGAAGCTAAAGTGACTTTTCTCTTATCAACTTGATTACTATACAGTATTATGTATATGTATCAAGTGCGGATTATTTTGGTACTCATCTTTTATTCCGAACTGAAGGAGGTTTTTGATTCGGGTATTGAAATATCCAACCAACGCTTACTAATGTTGCAAATCTATTACCGATTGGCTCAAACGTCTAATCCTTTGGGAGTGTTTACTCAAATTTATAGCACCAAACGTCTTAGATAGCAGGATATTCGCCATTTCCATTGCTATTTACGTAAAATTTGAAACCGTGGAGATTTTATCAAATTTATTGCTCCTATCTCGGCTTGGGGGCGTACTGTTTTCGATTGATAAGCCAGGCTGTTGTTTACTAATAAACTTAAGATTAAATTTGATTCAATGTTTTTAATTGTTTCAGATTTTGAAGAACGTTAATTACCTGTTTACGGAAGGTTTCGACAAGGAAGGTATGTATTTATTATACTATGTATTTATGACACATTTTAATAGTCCATGTTTGTTTTGTAACAATAATTTGCAGTGTCAATAATGTGCAATGAACTTGATCTTTGCTTATTTTGTATTTTTAAATACATTTAAACTAGAATTGCTAATGTCCGGTTTTTATTACATTTATTCAATGCAACTAACCTTACTTTAAAAAGAGGCTATAGGATCAAATAATAAGAAATAACTACCTAGTACCTATTCTCAGATGAAGTAAGTTAAATTAAAAACAAACTCACTCTCTCTCTGTTCCTGTAACATGTACTTAGGTAACTATACGTATAGCCCATACAAGCCCCACAGTGTTCGCGAGTGAAAAATGCCACTGGCTTCCAGCCCCGATAATGTACGAAGCAGAACAATCCATCAGGGGTCCGCCGCCGGAAACGCCTCCCACTTCCCCTCAGAGAAGGGCTCTACACCCCCTCTGAATATCGTTGAAGAGAAAATACATGAGTTTCGTGAAACATGTGGGTTTGTTCATGCAACGTCACACCAAACTACTCCCTGTAGGCTCTTAGCATCTGAAATATAAATGCACAAGCATTAAGTATTAGGAGGGTTGCGTACGAGGTCAAAGTTTATGGAACAGACTAGCTATTCTGACGGGCTTATCCTGCTGCTATTTAAATTTCCCGCAAGAGCTTAGTGCAGATAATCGTACTTATAGTAAACTATAGTAAAATGTAACCTTCTCTTCAGGTCATACTACCCAACCCAAGTATCCACATACATTACAAATCATTTTCACTATCTTTTACAGGTGTGGTTGAATAACACTTTTCATTCTAACATTACCTAGTAAATTTACATTACACTTACATTCAATTTACAAATACAAATTTACAACTCCAATTCAGACTATCTTTCCAGTATTTATATCTAGAGATGTTTTTTGGATTCCAAAAATTGCAGATTGCAAAAGTCGTTGTTTCCCATTGGACCTACGTTTAATTGTTGTAAGAAATTAACGAAATTCCAATATCATACGTCAAAAACAATAATTAGTTAACTTATAATGACACATTGCTTCACAATTGTCCTCATAAATATACAAAATTATGATATAATATTTAAAGATGATATTGTGTTAACTATTGTACAACTTCCTAAATAATATATTTTAACAATTTTTTCACAGCTCACTGTGTGGTTGACATGGATCAGAAAAAGTCTTGCTCCAGGAAGATATAGAAATGAATCAAAGGACTAGAAAAAAAGTTATGAAAATTTGGCACTAATCGGCGAGCTTATGGTCGCATATCATACATGACCGCATCGTAGGAGTCATGTGAAATCAAATCAAATAACGATTAACTGTAACTGTCATATCAAAGAAAGCATATCTCGAAATCATCACGAGAGGACAAATACATATCTCATGTTTTATGCTAGTCACCTTTTTGTGATCATAGATAGTGTAAACCTTATTGCTCAAATTCCTTAAAAAGTATTTCAAATTTTAGTTCTCATAGAGATTTATCTAAAAAAGACTAATAACATCTTTGCTAACACCAACTCCAACAATGTATTGAAAGCCAAATTGTATGAAAAAGAAAGAATTTGGCTAGAAGACTTTTGATACAGCAGCAGTAATGAAATATTATACTATGTTCTTCCGGAGACGAACGTGGATATTGAAGGCTGTACTCATACTAACAGCTCTTTGGTTTATGGTTGCGCTGCTGACTACTAATGGGGGTACACGGAATGCTATCGGCGGCGCACAACCGTTGGAATACGACGACACGGAGCTGAAACCAGTTAAAGCGGTCAAAGGTACATCTACAAAACGGAAGAGCGAGTCTTATGGCAATAATTTGTCTGATGGTAAGTTTTGAACATGTTATTTTTGCATGAGCTTTATTGGTGAAGGGGTTTAATGTTACATTGTACTTAGAAATTTTCGCACATGCCAAAATGAATAGTCAATGTTAATGAATCAGAAAATACACATAAATGGTACTATATTTTGTTGACATTGTAATGAAAGTTAAATTAAATTATTACAATTTAAAAACAAAATAAATGAAACAAGTAAATTAATGTTATAGTTGTCGATGACGTTATTTTAATAAAAGAATTAATTCGAAACTAATTTAGATCCTCTCGCAATCAGTTTCTCCGAAATGCCTGGATTTTGTGCAAGTACGATTGTCTTCTAGCTAATTTATGCAATAGAAATGCTAATGAAGGATGTCTTTGGAGACTAATAAACTCACTAAACTGAACTCTCCGAGTCTGTTCTTGAATGTTACGATTTACTTACGATTTTGACAATAATGTTCCTTTAACAAATGATAACGTGTCACTGTAATTCACTTAGATCGGTCAGCTAAATAAGGGAACAACTCAAAAAATACTATTATAAGTTATGTAATTAAATTTATATAGATATAATATTTTTACCTATATAATTATGTTAATGTTGAAAAAGTGTTTACCGAGTTATCCTATATTAAACTGACCCATCGTCTTAGTCTTTCTTGCATGGTACATCTTTCTCTTATGTTCCTTCCGTTGCTTCGTTAATGTTAACCTTATGCATGATTATTACTTATTTTTATACACAACAGGGGGCCGAACTCAAATCAATTGGCTTGGTCGGCTTGTGGGTGAAGAAGGTAATTTTAATTGCTTATTTTGTTGCCGTACATTCATTATTATTATTTTTATATTTGGTGAATCAGTGAAATATCATACGTTTTAATTATTGTGATTGTTGCGATTCATGTTTATCATATTCAGGATGGATTGTAAACATTTTATCTTTATTATCAGAACTCCAAGATCGTTTTCAGATCTAATCCATATTGTGTGGATGCATTGTACGATTAGTTGCCTGGAAGAATAAAGTGTTGTTGCATCGTATAACTACGATGCATTCCTAATAATATTCATAAAACAAGTACCTAAAGAAATTATGATCTTTACTTAGTAGCATCCATTTTGCAGGATTGGGTGTGATAGCTGCTCCTGGTTCGAACAACGCCCCCGGCGAACTAGGAAAACCGGTTGTTTTGCCGAAAAATATTAGCGAAGATGCAAAGAAGGCTGTATCTGAAGGATGGCAGAAGAATGCGTTCAATCAGTATATCAGTGACCTCATATCAATAAGAAGGAAGCTGCCTGATCCGCGGGATGAGTGGTAAGGAAGTAAATGAAGAGCAGTTAGAGACCTCAATTCAAAGGCTGCAGGCATTCCTGGGCGACAGTGGGGCGGCACCATCACGGTTTGCTGCCTGAATGCCACTTCATTCGGAAAAATGTAGAGGACATTTTAATCTCATTGTATGTCCGAGGATATTATAATAACTAAACATACGAATATTATAGATTTCCTATGAAATCTCGTAGAAGTAAATGACAATTTTATACAAGCACTTAAATCACCCAGGTGAATTAAGTGCTCCGACCCAATTGTTTTACCTTGACTTTTTAATTCTTTACACTGCGTATGTATTTTTAGGTGCAAACAACCGGGACGTTATTTAGACGATCTTCCTTCGACATCCGTAGTTATATGTTTCCACAACGAAGCGTGGTCGGTACTACTCCGGACTGTGCACTCTGTGATAGACAGATCGCCACCTCATTTGTTAAAGGAAATCGTTCTTGTAGATGACTTCTCAGACATGCGTGAGTATTAACATCCTTAATGCTTGTTTTTGCTCAGGAGAAATTTTCAGTACGAAGCCAATTAAAAACTAATATTACTTTTCAAACTATTAACTTTATAGTTTCAAATAAAAACGACACTAAAGTAGCAAGTTATTTTTACAGCGCATCTCCTGCAGCAATTAGATGACTACATGTCATCCTTGCCTAAGGTTAGAATAGTAAGAGCTCCTCGCCGTGAAGGATTAATCAGAGCAAGACTTCTAGGAGCTAGATACACTACGGCTCCTGTTCTAACATATCTTGATAGTCATTGCGAATGCACGGAAGGTAACATTACTAAAATGTATTATTATAAACCTTGAAAATACCATGTTACTGAACTCAATGTTTTTTACAGGTTGGTTGGAACCATTATTAGATAGAATTGCTAAAAACAAAACGACGGTGGTTTGTCCAGTCATTGATGTCATTGATGATAATACTCTCGAGTATCACTACAGAGACTCGACTTCAGTCAATGTCGGTGGATTCGATTGGAATCTCCAGTTCAATTGGCACCCAGTACCATCAAGAGAGCGAATGAGACACGAAAACACAGCAGAACCAGTCTGGTCTCCCACTATGGCTGGGGGTCTGTTTGCAATTGATAAAGAATTCTTCGAAAGACTAGGAACTTACGACAGTGGATTTGATATTTGGGGTGGAGAGAATTTAGAACTCTCATTCAAGACTTGGATGTGTGGTGGCACCCTAGAAATAGTTCCATGCTCACACGTCGGTCATATATTTAGAAAACGGTCACCATACAAATGGCGAACTGGTGTAAATGTTTTAAAGAAAAATTCAGTTCGATTGGCTGAGGTAATTTTTTTTATAGTTTCAAATTTTTTTGTGATATTTATTCCCAAAGCAGGTTCTAATTATAATGGCTTTAGGTTTGGCTGGATGACTACGCAAAGTACTACTACCAACGTGTGGGTAACGACAAAGGAGATTACGGTGATATCAGCAGTAGAAAATCTCTGAGGGAAAAACTGGGCTGTAAATCCTTTGAATGGTATTTGAAGAATATTTACCCAGAACTCTTTATTCCTGGTGAATCTGTTGCTCACGGAGAGGTTCGTATTATTATTATTATTTTGTATTTAATTTACACTTTAGGAACAAAAATTAAACAATTCAACAAAATTATATTTTTAAACAGTTTATTTTACTAATCTCAATGATTCTTTGTTGTAATTTTCCAATATTTTTATTTAAAAGAAAGATTCATTTTGTGAAGTTATTGTCATAGGTCAAATGAATTTCTTCTGTGTGTGTTCTTCAAAATTATTACTTGTACAGATCCGTAACGTGGCCTTCCAAAGGTTATGTTTGGACTCCCCTACGCGCAAGTCCGACCACCATAAGGCTGTTGGACTATACCCGTGTCATCGTCAGGGAGGAAATCAGGTCTTCTGTCGTTTGCAATTCGACCTATTGCGGCAGTACCATTTTGTAGGAGTTTTCTTTCCAATATTTTATGTTCCATTTTGTCACATTCGCACTATTTAATTTCTGTGCACAGTGAAATAGCACGTTTTGAGCACTTCTTAGCATGGAATCACTTTTTTGTTTTTACAACAAACTATTACTAGGTCCGAAATGAAGCGTTTGGTCGTCGTTACTGCCTTGACGGAGTAACAGTTGAAGATGAAGAGGAATCTGTGACAGTATTTATCCACAAATGCCACCAAGAAGGTGGCAATCAGGTATCACGCATACAGTGACAGCCGTGTGGTGTGTGCCTTCGAGTTGTTTTGGTTTTCAGGGGTTTTCAGAATGAAGCAATCTATTTTTCAGAAACGAGTCTATTAGTTCTATCATTTTTTTTCTCATTTCCATTATCACGACAATTGATAACATTATCACTTGAAATAAATATTATGTTTTCGTAATCAGGTGTAATTAAAAAATGATACTTTAAAAAGTAGTTTCAAGTTATGATGTTACCCAGCACGCTTGCTTTTGGCACGTCTTTTTAACTTATGGATGGCATTAGATCGCGAACCGCTGGTCCGACTTGTGCCTCGACTCTGCTGCGGGTCCGGAAGAAATGAAGAAACCGATCGGCGTTTGGCCTTGCCACGGAGAGTATGGAAATCAGGTTTGTCCAAAGGTCGCCAACGTTCTTCTCATCTGCTTTTGCTTACTCAGGTAGTCGGTTATTGGTGATCTTCATATTTTTGGTGAGTTATGCATTTAGTTTGTCTAGTTAATATTGTTTTGTAAATTAACATTGTAGTACTTTCTCATTTGTAAATAATCATAGTATTTACATTAAATACAAGCTTTGCATAATCGCAAGTTAAACAAATTGTCTTACTAATGCAATAGAATGATTAGAAGTTCCAGAAAGAGAATTTTCTTATAATGAATAAAGATTAACAAAAATATCATGGTAACATGCTCTACAATAAACACAAAACATAATCATTATTCAACAAAAAAAATAAAAGTAAGATACCTACTTATACTCTGCTGGTACATCTATTTTATTCATTCACGAAATAATTATTTACTATTATATAAAAATTAAATGATGTTTGTTTGTTTTCTGGACTAAAAATCATCATAATTATGTAGTTAATAGATTACTCTTGCAATTTTGGTACTGCCGCTAGGTGTATTAGTATGTAAGTTTATTGTACCTTAAATCTTCTACATCTTTTAAGACTAATGCATTTTTAATTATGTTTATCGCAGTTATTCCTTATTTTTATCAGTTTCCTTTGATGTTTTTTCCTATAATATCTGAAGTACGGTTTTGGGTATAAAATATCTGTAAAAATTCTTTAGTTTGTATTAATACCTTATTGTGTACCTTTTGATTTAATATTGGCTTTTTACATTGCTGATAATTGAGACTGTTATTCACAGACCAGTAATAATTTTCATTGGCACCGTTTTTAGATATTCCTTGTTTAATTATACATTATATTTTCGAAACGTGTGTGTGTTCCATTTGAAATCATTCTAGATCAGTACTATGAATATCAGTTCTCGTAATTAGTAACGTAAACATAGCTGAACCATATTTTAATTTGTTTCTACCTGTTTCCAGTACTGGATGTACTCGAAGACCGGTGAGATCCGCCGCGATGAGACCTGTCTTGACTACTCTGGCGGTGACGTCGTCCTCTACCCGTGCCATGGTGCCAAGGGCAACCAGCTGTGGATGTATGATCAAAATGTGAGTTGTCTTTTACGAATACATTCATCTTCTCTAGCGAATGAAGAAAACTATAATCGTTCAGATGCATACTACCAGAAACGCAAAATACGCAATTTACCAGAATTTCATTACACGAATTATTTGGAGCCTCTTTTCACCTCTAAATATCGTAATAACTATTTAACATAAACACATGAAATTTGGTTTATTTTCCCCTTAGACCAACTAAAACCCCACATTTCATAAATACAGCTCAAATAGATTTAATGGGCTCCAATCCAAATAGTTCGTGTAATAAAATTCTGGTAAATCGCGTATAAGGTAATTTGCGTTTCTGGTAGTATGCGTCTGAACGACTTTAATTAATAAATTTTTTTTATAAAAGTCGCTTTTTAAAATCGAGGTTTAGCGACCACATTAAGAATTAACACATTTTAATTTCTTCAGCCTAATTTTTAATTACACAGGTTGTTAGAAAGTTTTGCTTAATATACAGGTATAGATTCATTTACCTTCAATAATTAACTGGGCGATTCTGATCAATGCATACGTTACTCAAAATAAAAATAGTACCCTTAACTTTGAAGTTTATAAATTGGATGAATTTTGATAATTTATTGTCAATGTTTTGAGCGCACACGAATATACTAAAAAAAATATAATTCTAGCCTAGTCCTCTGTAAATAATGGAAGCAATAAAAATATTTATTATTATTTCACAGACGAAACTCCTGAAGCATGGCTCCAGTGAGAAGTGTATGGCGATATCAAAAAATAAAGACAAGATCACGATGGAGACCTGCAAAGAGGAGGAAGGGCGACAGATGTGGAATATGGAGAACTTCAACCCAGACAGATTGACGTCGGAGTTGCAGGCCTAGTAGCCGGAGAGCTACGACGAAGTGCTGTTCATATAAAACAGCATAGAGACTACTTTAAAATTGGACAAGTTCCAGTGTGACTGTGGCTTAGTGTTAATCAAATACATCACTTGTTGTCGAACGCAATGTGTGCTTCTTACTCTAAGCGGTGAAGTATTACTCAATAATACGGATGACAATGACATTCGAATGATATTTTCTGTAACTTGAATAGGTATGGCCGTTGGTATATTACTTGTAAATAGTAGCTGTCGTGTATATAAAAAAGGTAAATTATTCAGCGCAACAATGGAAAAGGATAGTAGGACTTTTAAAATAATTATCATTTTACGCCGCCAATCGGAATGTTTCATAGATTTTGATGACACTAGTGGTGTATCATGCTATTTAACTTATTTTTAAATTGTTTTGAGCAATTAAAAACCAAACATTGGTTTTGACGTTAGAAAATCTGCTATTATGCATTGTGTACCTACCTAGACAACAACAAGAAATAGATGAGCGATGAGCCATAGAAAGTGAGAATGTTTGGAAACAAACAATGAATTTCTAGTTTTAATTCTCGTGTTCAAATCAATGTTTAAAAATACTTAGATTGAATGTTGTAACGTAAACAAAATCATTCACTCGATGACCCCATATTATGTCACTTGGTTTGGCCTAAATATAATATGGACTGATTTTATATTCAAAATGACCATTTTGATTGATTAGTTTGAGTGTAGCGTCTGTAGTTTTTTAAATAATTTACGATGATATTAATACAATGTAACAGTCGTTTACTTTGTCGTTTACTTTAATAATAGTGATGCGTTACAATATTGGAAAGTATTTTGTAGAAAAAGTATGTAATACGTTCCGGTCGCTACTTCTGAAAGTTCCATTAATGAGCAAAATCTGTTGGAATTATGATGCATCACTAAATTTAGTTTTAGTATCTACTTTAGTCAATTCTGCTCATCATAGCATTGGATGAAACTTTAGCGTCTATTATAGTGATTTTGTTTAGGAAAGAATTTTTGTTGCTGTTAAAACGAATTTGAAAGTTTTTGTGTTACGAATTATATTTTTAATAGTATTTATTAAGTATTAATGTTAGCTAGGTAGATTTTAGTTAAAACTATCAATCTGTACATATCTAAATTACACAATATTAAACCTACTTTTCATGGAATATTGCTAAAAGTAAACGTATTTATTATTTTTTAACATTTATTCAAAATACTATTGTGATTTATTTAAAATAATAATATATATAACAGTCATTTTGACTTGTATAATATGTGTTAGAAAATTAAATTAGGCTAGTGAACATTAATGTAATGAAATTAAATAAATATTAGAATTGAAAATTATATATAAATTCTGTTACTTAGGCTTATGAATCGAGAAGAAACTGTAAGGCGTAGTTTTAGAAAACTGTCCTGATTGAGGAAAATTTTATAAAGTGACTGAATATTTTATAGAGTATCTTATCATTATTACCTACTGAAGCTAAAAAGTTGTTGGTGGGTGCCCCGCCCCCATGGAGAAAGTATGAATACGGTTGCTAGACACCAGACCGGGCCCTGTGGGACCCATTCGACACACTATGGTATAACATTGTGTTATTTCAATAACTTCAATGAGAATAACAAACTGAATAAGGTCTGGTTGGGTAAAGGAACACCGGAGAAAGAGGAACGACCAGACCAGAGTAGACTGGGTCTATAGAGTTTAACTCTATAGTTTGGTCGGTCTGGTCTTTGTCCTTATAAGCCACAGACCACCCAACCAATTAACTGCGCATTAACGGCGAAAGCGTTCACCGAACTTGAACATCGCCCTGGTATATTATCGACGTCAAGCCATCCTTTTTTTTTTTGTGAGTTTGATTTTGCCTAAGGTAAGAGCTCCCGCAATAGTTGTTTTTGTTACAAGGGTTTCTTACCATATACCAAAATAAAACTCACACTAAAACAATTATGGCTTGATGGCCGGTAATATATCAAAGTAGAGATGGCCTTAAGTTCGGTGAACGCTGTCGCCTTTTCATGCGCAGTAAATTGGTTGGGTGGTCTGTGCTTTAAGCCCACCCGACCTCTTACAATATAAAATTGTCCCCCATTTGGCACTTATCAGATAACTATACAAAATAAGCGTGATACTACTCTATATGACCGGTGGGATACGCCATTAGCAAATTTTTACCTTAATGATTACCTATAGCGGATAATCGTATTAATTGAACTAATTTGTACAATAAGGTTCTATATTATTTATCTACTGTTCAGTTTAATTGTATGTCACAATTGTCATCTTTCCAACTCTTCTCCGCGACTGTTTGATAGGAGAATACCTGCCATAATAATCACAGGCCGTGCCGTAAATATTTATGTATTTGGAATGGTCATTGCTAAGTAACATACTTAAGTGATAGTATAAATTGCAATGAACTTAGCCTTTAACGTAGAGTGACTTTAAATTATTATAATTTCTTTTGTCGCACGGTGATATAAAAAGGTTTATATTTAGTTTGTTTAGATACTTGTGGATGTAGCTTTTAGATTGTTACACATCAAACTTCAAAGGTTACAGACGGAGTGTGTAGGTAATAATCCCTTATTGCCTTTTTCAAATCAACATCAGGTCAGGTAATAGTATATTTCATACCGAGTACAAAATGACGCTTTTTTACCCGAGGGAGCTAGTATTTTGTCAACTACGAGGCCGCGAGATAATTTTGCTGTCTAAAGTGTCTGGACAAACTTAACTCAAAAGGAACCTAACCGAGTACGAAATGAAATTTCATACAACATTTCGTCACAAACTGAGAGTGATTTCGCACCAGGGTCCAGAATGTTCGATTTTAGAAACTGATTTCGAGTATGAAATTTATCTTTTTACTCAAGATAGTAGAAAAAGAATCTTATTGTGCGTTAAATATGATGGTCGGTCAGATTAATCAGAATCTCATTTTGTTCAAACCATTTAGGATACCTACCTTTTACATTCCTTAATGTGATCCCAATTTAAGTTTATTTAAATAACGTAGGAAACAAAAAAAAACTGCCGAAGTTGCGGCAGTGCTGTGCATGCAGTTAATAAATAGTTGTATTATATTAACGTTTTTGAATAATTTATTATACCCAATCCTTTGTTAGATCATTTTCACGGACGCATTTTTCCGAATCGTGTCTTCCGCGATCGATGAATTTCTTAAAGCCACCTGACAAAAATGCGCTCCTGAAAAAAAACCTAATCTATCTCCTACAGTTATATTATACTTTTTGTGCCAGTATCAAAAATTTTAAGAAAATATATTTCTTTTATAATGTAGATATTGTAATATTATAACATCATTAAAATAAAAAAAACTGCCAAGTAGTCTTCCTAGGGCCACGATGTTGTTTTACATTATCTAATATAATTAATTATATATTTTTTTTTGCGATGCATTCCTTACAACTACTTAGACTGAATAAGGTTTTTAGGTTAAATTTATTGCACCGAAGTACCTACTGTCGGAATTTTTACGATCGATTGAACTAATATTTCTCCCAAAAAAAATTTGAACTCAACAATCTGTTAAAAGTGCAATGAAAACTTTTAAATTTGTGACTTGCGCTTTTGTTACGGATCACCAAGTCGAATTCAAAGTTTATTTGCTCTTTTTAATAACGACAAAATTTCATACGTTTCGACCTTTTTTGATTCAATTTCGATTATAAAGAGTAATTGACCCTTTGACAGTATTGTGACAAATCACAATCAATACTGTCACAGGGTTAATTATCTAATAATAATAATTAACTAATGATAATGGAGTTTAGCAAACATTACTAATCATGTTTGCTAAACTCCAAAATAAAGTAGGTAGTACTATATTTAGTACATGGGTGGCACATGAGGGACTAGTGGAACAGGCCTACACAACGACCCACCTTCCTGAAAATGTCAGATTGTGTTTCCTTGGTACTAATATTTTCCCAAAGGAACTGATGTACTATGTAAGGAACGATATTTAACCGTTTTCAAGTTACAGCTCGTCAAAGTTCAAAATATTTAATGTATTTCAACCCTAACCCCTGATCGGGGTTTGTGAATTGAAATTGGATTGAAGTGAGTTTTTTGAATGGCATTGCGTCCTGCCCCCTTTTTTTTTTCATTATCCGCATTTTTGTGATACTCACTGAAATCATACGCAGAAGAGTGCAATTAACTTGTGACAAAAATTTTAAAAGTAATAAACATTACCTATTCTTGTAAATAGAAGTTTAATTGGCGTTACGTATTGTTTATAAACTTAATATACCTAATGATTGTAATGATATGTTGATCGGAAACTGTATATTGAATAGGTAGTATGTAATTTGTGTCGAGATAGAAAGTTATAAATGTGCCTTATATCTTTACATATTAATTAATTGTATTTGAATGTTGAAAATTCTGTATATAATGCGATGTCTCTAATTGTATAATATATATTATAATAGTGTAATGTTTAGATGGCGATAAATAGTAGGTATTTGTAAAATAAAGCATTATGTTGGATTTGTATTTTATTTTGTTTTATTTACTGAGATTTGAGCCTCCTATATTCTTACTGATGATGATAGATATAATGAATGGCTAATATCGTCAGTGTTAATGCCATAAAATTGCTATTTGATGGAATAATATGCCATTCAATTCAAGACGGTATATAAAATCTAAGGTATATAAATCAACAATGCTATTCAAATCTATTTATGTACCTTAGATTCGTTACCGTCTTTCTTTGAATGGCTTTGTTCACTCAGCCAATTTTTAACATACGACATGCAATACGACCAATCACATTAACACACACTAACTGCGACGATGCAATGGTCCTGTGCCTTCCGCCACATTGGTACAATTTCCGTATTTGTACAAATGCATTGGAAGTCCAGATTCGTACAATTTTTAATAAATGAGTTTCCTCATTTGTACAAATTATAAATTTTTCGCTAATTAATCCTACTACCGGTAGGTAGTGGATTGAACCAAATTGAAAGAGTTTATTTTCGTCTTGTCTCAGTAGTTTGAGTATATCACTGGCCAATAAAAGTATATGACCACCAGGAATCGGCGAAGTAAATTGAAAAAATCTAAGACGTAATAGTAAAATCTGAATCTATTTTTTATTTTCTATTATTATTTTCTTTTTCCGTCTGGCTTCTAAGTTATTAAAGTTAGGTACCCAAATTAAAAATTAATTCGAAACAATTATTAATTGCGAATCTATGTAAATTCATTTTATTTCTCACTAGCTGTTGCCCGCGACTTCGTCCGCGTGGATTTTGGAGGTAGGTACCTATCTCTGCTATGTACAGACATACATCGTCTAGTTATAATTTTCCAATGGTAGAATGGATCATTCTAAGTACCTTCACCATAATTTAAGGTATACCATACCTTCAGGAACAAACTATGAACACCGTATCCAATTTGGTGAAGACAGATAAAAATAAAATGTTGTTTTCACTTCTATTGCTCATAAGACTTCTCATATCAATTTTTATTATACGTGTGTATTTTTTAACTAATACAGTATGGGCAAAACCAAAACCATAGGAGATACAGGGAAACTGTCTTAGGAACCTTTAGGTATTTTTTCGTGATAACAATTTTGACATAGTAATCGGAGCAGCTGGAGTTCGGGTGGCATGCATGAATAAGTAGTAAGTTCCTAAGTACTTTGCACAGTCTGTTTTATAAGAAAACATTTTATTAAATTTGACTAACTTCTGCTGCTTGGATTTTTTCTTCCGATACAATAAAATGATTCTAACATGAAACTAAGTCGATACGCATTTTTTAAAAATAATAAAAATTATTTTTCACTGGCGTTCTATGAGAAAACATTTTATTGAATTTGACTAACTTCTGCTGCTCAGATTTTTTTCTTCCGATATAATGAAGTGATCCCTACATGAAACTGAGTCGAACCGCATTAAAAAAAATATGTGCAAATTGTCTCATTTTTATGGACAACACACGCTTGACCAAAAAATTTCTATGTCATAAGACACTTTCCCTGCATCTCCTATGGTTTCGGACTTGCCTATACTGTCCCAGTTAAAAAAAACACTGATATCTCCTGTCTATGACATCGTCTTGTTACGTTAAATGATTTATTTGTAAATGACGATAACTTTTTTCGCTGTCATCCGATTTCAATGAAACAAAGCCTATAAGTTGCGCCAGGCTGTGCTTAATCTACCTGTAAAAACCGCAAGAAAATCCGTTCAGTAGTTTCGGAGATTAGCGATTACAGACAGACAGAAAGACAGAAAGACAAAAAAATTTAAAAATGCTTTTTTGTGTTCTGTTACTCTTTTTTTATCGTCCACACTCATTTTTTTACAAATTTATTCAAAGTACAGACACACGGTTTCTACAGATTTATTATAAGTATAGATTAGTCTTGAAAACAATGTATGCCTACAATGGAAAGGACTACAATTCAGACCATTTTCGTCTTTTGTCGTCTGTAAGGATGTACCTACACTTATCTTAAGTAAAGGAAGCACTGAAGTGGAAAATAACACAGCCTTAGCAGGAACTTTTACTTGTTTTAATTTAAAATTAAAACAAACGTTCATTTTAAAGTTCCAGCCTTAAAGCCGGATATAAAAGATCTTTCAAGCCATAAAACTTTAAACTCTGTAGTCGGGGAATTTCGCGGTAGATTAAAGAATAATTAAACACTACGATCTATAAGTATACTGAGTTTTATGTAGCAGTTCTCTGAAAAATTTTAATTTGATTTCTCTTTCCGTTTGTTGTTTAAATGTCTTTGCTCTCTCGTTTATTCACTATTATTGAACTGTTTATTGTAAAATAAACTGTACAAAATAACGGTGGTGTACATTTAAAAAATTAGGAAGAAAATAATAATAATAAAAATAGAAAAAAATTCAGCGATAAAGAAGTAGCTAGCTTATTATCAACAATGCTTAGAATTATGTTACAAGTGACTTCAAACTGTCTGTGAGCAATTGCTACGGCGTAGCATACTACCATTGATCACGTAGCAACAATGGTTAGAATTAAATGTTCCAAGTGATTTTAACCTTCAAACTGCCTCAACTGTTTCATGTCATACGGCATCCTACTGTGGGGTCAAGCGGCAGATATAGAGATGCAAAATAAAGATGGTTATCTTTATTTTGCAAAAGAGAGCTATTAGGGCGATCTATAATCTACGTTGTAGAGAATCATTAAGAGAAAAGTTTAAAGAAATTAATATATGACCGTTGCCACTCAATACATTTTTGAGAATATTTTGTATGTCCAAAAATATATCTCTCTTTTTGAGGCACTGTGACATAAACACAGCTTATGTTACAAGAAACAAAAACAAACTTGTACCACCACAGTTAAGGCATAATAAGGTCAGTAAATCATTCACGGGGCAATGTATACGCTTCTACAACAAACTACCAGAAGAAATCTTAAATATGAATGACAGAAAATTTAAGACCTACATTAAACAACAACTTTGTAAGAAAAGCTTATTATAGGACAGTCGATTATCTAAATGACAAAGATGCCTGGTGTTAATGTTACTTCAGCTTCACACAACCTTTACAAAATAATGTTATGTACAAACTTGATTTTAAAAGATGTGTTGCGGAAGTTTATTGCGCCGCTTCTTCTTCCCAGCGCTAACACCTTGGAGGCGGTGGTAGATAAAAAAATTGACGTTGTATAAATGTACCCAGTGTACTTACATGCAATAAAATACTTTTGAATTTGAATTTGCCTGTGAAAAAATTGCTACGGCGTAGCACACGTAGGCCAGTGTAGCTAATCGCTGACCGTACTATCAGTCTATATGAGCACAAACAAGGCGAGATTTATAAACTGACGGGAAACTTTTATCGAGAATAAAATGCCTTGACCGCCATCTACAGAAAAAGCGTTGTCTGAGGCCTAAGCGCACTTACTGTACTGCGTCGGCAAATATCGGCGTTTTCACTATCGCTGCCTTGTATGAGTTTGTATTAATGAATAAATGTGTTTGTTTTATATGAATAAATTGAAAGTGAATTGAAATTGTATGCAGTGTCGCGCTACACCAGCGCAGAGTAAGTCCCCATTCGCACGGGCGTAATTCTAACGTTCAATTTTTTACGCCTAAATAGAACATCCGAACATTTGAATTTGAACATTTAGGTAATACAATTAAAGCTATCCACATAAGTCTAAAAACTAAAGAGTAGTAATAAGATTAATACTAACAGAGCTCAATACAATTACGTCTTACAAAATAAATTTAATATTTATTTTAAACTGAGGCAAAAAATCGCTTGTTCCCATCAATTCAGTCAGTCACTGCCATCAGGAAAAAGTCAACTGTCTTCGATGAGCTGGATTGACAATTCAACACCATTGGACGTTGTTTGTAGCGGACAAGGTGGACCTCCGATCTGGTGAAGGTCGCGGGATCCGGCTGGATGAGGTTAGCGCAGGACCGGTCGTCGTGGAGATCCTTGGGGGAGGTCTTTGTCCAGCAGTGGACGTCTACAGGCTGATATGATGTAGCGGACAGCTAGATAAGATAACAATAATGTCAATTAATGACTTTCTAAACTTTATTCCATTTCGTCACCCCTTTACATTACATTACTTACTCTGTGACATTACGTGATGTTTCATTCCGACGAATCCAATGATAAATTGTGACGACACACAGTCCCCAGTAACTAAACAAACAAAAGACATTTAATATGGAAACATGTGTCCGTCGTTTGGTGTGACAAAAGTTTTTAATGTCACGCATCATGTTATACTCGTATACAGTCGGCAGTCGGCACGGTAAGTGGTTTGTTAAAAATAAATACAAAATTATGGTAATTTAAGCTATTATAATCTATCAGCGCCAGTCTATCTGTCGCAGTTATACGGTGAAACGTCGTTTAGCAAGAATTTTAAAGCTTAGCTACAAGAACGTTTTTTTTATTACTCCTGCCCTAACAGAATTAAATGAATTAAAAAACAATCCATTTACTTTTAGTATAATGAAAACTATTCTCAACGGTATGTCTGTCATTTTTAATATCGCGTGTGTGTAAAATGTGACTTCGTTGTCATTGAAATGACTGAAGCAATTCGTTGATTAGATCTTTTTGTTCTCCAAAGTTATGTTTCTGGCTAGTATGATTATACCACAGAATAATATTATTTTAATAGATTATAATAAAATATGTTAAAATCGGTTTGTTTAACTACAGCATAAAATGTGTTTACAATAAAAAAAGTTTGCAAATAAACGGCAAATAAATTTATATTTAATACCTCCTAATTTCGTAGTCGCTTTGATGTCACCTTGGTTATTAATCTTTCGTCTGTATATCGGGGGAGTTCCTGCAATTTCCTACTTCCACTCCCTTGCAATAATCAGAGCAGTCCAAGTCTGGAAACTTTTCAATCGTTCGCTGTGATTCCACTTTATTCAGGCGACCGTGCCGCGAATGGAAATGTCTCGCGATTTAATATCATTCGCTTTGATAGCTCCATTTCTAGATATTTAACGTTTTTATAGTATCTTCTAGGTATCTACTTATAATCATTTATGTTTTATTTCGTTTGTATTTTTAGAAAAACTATGATTCTCCATTTTGCGACTTTTGCATGGGGATGTTAGGATTTTAGATTTAAATAATACTACATTATAATCCACAGATTATTCTATTGCAATGGGTAATTCTATATACGTAATGTTTCTATTTCGAGCAGAGTAGTGATGACGTAAAGAATTTCCCTCGATCCGGTCCGAACAGCCGGAGCAGGAATTTTTAGATTAAATCTAACACGGAGGAATGGCTCGGCCGACGCCTCTACTCTGCTATAATGATGTTATAAAGAAAATTGTATAGTCGGGTCATGATGAATCATCATGATGTACAATCAGTGATGAAAAGTTTCTGTAATTTGCAAATTATGTGTTTGTCTGTACGGTGCCAGGTACAGTACCTAAGCTTATTAGATGGGAGTGTTTTACATTAAATAATCAGTAAAAAATTGCAGTCGAAATAGAATACAAATATAAATAGTTTATTTGGTTTCATTATATATGCGAGTACTTACAAACTATAGGAATGAGCAAGAACAGAGAACATTTATACAAAGATTAAGATGATTATTAATTAAAAACAAATACCTATACTTATATAGGATAATCATACGACAAGCGACACGGATTGAATGCATAACATGCCAAGAAAACTTGTCGAACTCGTAATTTCGCCTCGATTCGAAAACTTTCGGGGTTTTACGAGTATTTTGGTGGTGTTCCAATAGTCATTGAATACAGAAACTTTTTCATTTACGCTCTTGGACGCCGCCTGAATAATATATGAACGGATGCCGTGGCCTGGAAGCCTTCGAGAATCCTTCTGGCTTTAAGGATTTTTTAAGATTTCCAACTGAATTAATGACGTCTTACTGTACGGGGTGCTTACGGGGCTTTAGGTACCTAGTTTGAAATAAAAATAGATTGATGTATGGTTTCAGACACCGTAAAGTTGGCTTTAACAGTTTTGACTTCATCAAACTCTATTTACCTTACTTTCAAAGAGAAATACCTACCTACTACTTATATATAGGTAGGTACTCAAACATTATTTATTATACATTAATACTACTATTTGTCTCTTTATAAGATTTAAACTTTTGCCTAGTAGGATATATTTAAATAATAATTAACAAAATTATCTATAAATTAAGAAACCGAAATATAGTCATTAGAACCTGTAACAAAATGGCAAATAGTAAAAATATCTATTTATGCAGCTACATTACATATACAATAATTATTAAAGCGTTGAAAAGAAGCAAGTAGAACTTCAAGAGATATTTAAAATTTAATTCCAGAACTGGAGCATATACCTACAGCTTTTAGCAGTACTAGTACTTTGATTTTAAACACGCTGGTGTACTGAAACCTGAGCTAAGAAGAGCTTAATAGTTATTTGTTATGCAAGGGTGCAAAGTTGGTTATTATTGTGCGAGTACTAGTATTGAAACCTAAGCAAGCGAAGGATTCAAAGGTACGAGACGCAAAATAACTTTGCTGCCGAGCGCAACACACAATGTTTCACCTCACTACAGTGAGGAAAATACTAGGTGAATTGAATCCTTTCGGCGGTTTAGAACTACAAATAATAATAACCACAATTTTATTAGAATTGACCACTTCTTTAAATGTCCACCTTCTACAAATTAGAAGAAAAGTTTTAAAAAGTTTTTTTCCAGGTGCAGTTTCCTACGCAGATTTCGAATGCGAAAGTATACCCTTCCGAGCTTGTGAGGTCAAAATAAAATGTAAAGCTGAAAGCCTCACATCGTTAACTGCTTTAGATGTACTCCATGAATTTGTCAATATAAATGAAGCCATAAGTATTTTCCCATAGGAAGTGTACGTTTGAGTCGACTTCTTCTATGAATAACACATGAGCTGCGTGCCTTTCTTTGACCGACTTGAAATACAGTGAATTTAGAAGTAAGAAGGAAGAAATACATGGAATGTTGATTTGAATTTCGGTGGAAATAAATGGTCCCTCAATAAAGCTATAAAAAGATTATGGGAATAAGTAGGTGAATTCTTTGATGATTCCAAAAATAAAGTAATAGATTCGTACTAAAATGAATAAAGTTGAACATGATTTTAAGTTTGAGTAACGTATTGATATTGCCTATTTTTGCAGCATGGTTTTCTGTGCTTATTACACTAACATGTATTGCTTGTGCTCATTCTATGTCGCAGTTATATTTTCATAATCATTGTCTTTGGTTGGGTGCTTCTCTCTATCCACCTACCTACGGTATTATAACCATTTACAAACTAGTTAGCAAACTAGGTAGTAAGGTTTCGTATTGAGCGTATCCCAGACACACGCGGCCTGCGGTGGCGGTCTACCGCAGGCCGCAGCCTCAATATGCAAATTATGGCCGCGCGTGTTTGAAGTCTCACATACATTGCTTAAGGAATACAATAAGCCGTCTAACGGCGACTCTAGAGAAGTATTCTCAAAAAAAGTCCTAACAAGGACCTCTGAAAAGAAAACTCAAGCACTAAGATTCAAATCGAATCTCAGGCAGTAGGTATTTAGTCCATATATAGGTTAATTCTTTTTATTACAGGCTAGTTTGGCTTCAGTGAGACTCAGAACTTGAGCAAAAATTCGACTCATAGTAAAAAGACTTAAGCGCACGATATAGGTACTCGAGCGTAGAGAAGAATCGAACTCTAATAAAAATCGAGGCTTGATAATTAAAATCGAGTCTCGTAAATGCTCGAGTTGCGTAAATAGATAGTAGTCTTAAAAAATTTGACTCGAAGTCGCGAGTCTTTTGCAACACTAACTGCAACACTATACCACACATGTATCATTAGCATCCCACAGGCATAGACAAAGGAATTCAAAAAGGCAGCAGCGAGCGAGACGGTGTAAAAAATTCATTTCCCCCGGGGGGTCAGCCGGCACCTGGGCCGATATTAAAGGACGGAGCGAAGGGATGCCACGTAACTCTCTGAATATCCAAACAGTCGATTTTTGTCTTTCATCCCCTACCTGCCGTAATAGATGACGTAATTTTTTCCCACCTGAATTACTGTAACCTAAGACCCTATAAGGAGAGTGTGAATTTTACATGTTTTTGAAAAGACAAATTGTGATAGTCGAGTCCGCGTGTTATAATAATATGGTTGTTATTTCTGGTAGAAACGGCTAGTTTCGTTACTTTCCTAAGCTCGCTCCGCTCACCACTAAAGAAATCTTATTGGTCAATCCACGATCTCCGCCGATTTGGGACGCCGGACCTAAATAAGTATAGGTATCGTGAAACATCAATAAAATTCACAGGAGTCATTAAAATTTTACAAACTTTGGTAAAATAAGTATACATGCGGTAAACGAACGACTGAAATAAAGCATTAATTGATACAGTGTGTTATACATTACCATTAAAATTCATAATCATTGCCAATGTATTATAAGAATTTTACAACGATTTTTTGATGTTAGTTTGTAGTTTAATAGTTGTTTACTACCAGTGTATCCCTCATAGTTTGTTAAGGTATTTAATTTTGTATTGACTTTTCTCCTTCACCTAACACTATTCAGTTTCATGAATAATGTAAGAAAATGTAGATCCGTACCATTTGAATGTAAACCGTAAATTGGACAGTACGACACAGCCTGCAGGCTCCTGAGAGACATTAGACTATAATTTATGAAGGCACAAATAGTTGGATAAGCAGATTCCAGCTAATCAATTTTGTGAGCAAGGTTTACGGCCTCAGGGACTAGAATTTATGTTTCGACAACTTGTTGTTGGACAAGGCCCTAAGTTTTATGATGGTACGTGTTTTCAACTCGGTAAGAAATAATACCGAACTAGCGGACGCCCCGCGACTTCACGCGCATTAAAAAGTATAGTAATACCTGTAATATATTCCCCCCTAAAATTAGAAGATCAAAAAAATCTAAAATCAGAAATATTTTATTGCATGTAAGTACACTGTGTACATTTATACAACGTCAATTTTTTATCTACCACCGCTTCCAAGGTGTTAGCACTGTTACTGTAATACTTTATACTACAATATAAACCTTTATTCCAAATTTCAGCTTCTTAGACTTAATAGTTTTGAGTGTGCGTTGATTGATCAGTTAGTCAGGAAAAACAATCTTATCTCTATTATCTAATATTAATCTATTAATCTTATCTTCTATATTTTCTTAACCTACTCTGCACTGGTCTGGATTAAATCTGAAAAAAAGCGATAATACAATAATCTTCACGCTATGTCTCTCACAAAGGGAGAAACAATAATTCTTACGTCTTTTTTAAAGAAAAAGTGAATGCAATGTAAAAATAGGTATGCATTACAGAAAATGCATACTTTGATGAACTTAGATCTGGAGATCGTTTCTGCTATTTCAGCACTGCTTAGCAGTTTGCCAGCTCAACTTACCCGCAATTTTTATTCACAAAAGCCCCGCTGAGGTTTCGGTATCGCACAGCTACCAATACTGTGGAGTACCTATGTTCCTTTGAGCTGAAAAAAGAGCACTTTCTTACAGATGTATTTATTTTAGAATAAATAAATATACATTTAAAACTAGCTAACACAATCCCTTTGTTAACTAGTTTGCATTCGTCTAAAATTTTGTCATCTATAATAGTAGAATGACTTTTTGAACTTATGTAGGTAGTACTTACTTTATGTACGTAACGTACGTAAATTTATGCAAAACTAAGTTTTTAAGTTTTTTACGCTCAGTGAAATGTAGGTTGTGTCAGTGCCAGTGAAAGGTAGGAAATGTCCTTCTTACCTACATTTCACTGAGCTTAAAAAACTTAAAAAATTACTGCAGTACATCATTAGTAAGTAGTCTGTTTTTGAAAAAAAAAAGGCTATTGTTTTATGAAAAATAAACGTAAGAAAGGCAACTCACCGAAAAGTATTTATATTTACTTACACAGGGGAAGAGAAAACCTTTTTCTAAAAATATCGTGTAACAGTATGACTACGAGGACATGTATATCCCTCGTAGTCATACTGATATGACAAATTACCCTCCGGCCGTTTTGGCAACCAAGTTTCGCAACCAGTTGTTGAAAAGTAAGAAATAATCTTGTTACGCAACTAGTTGCCCAAAAAGAAATTCTATTCCTGATCCACAACTACCGTAGATGACAGTGGAGTTTCGCAACCAGTTGTCGGAAAGAAATTAAATGTCTTTGTTTACAACTGGTTACCAAATAATATCTGTATGCTTTATGAACCGGCTCACAAAATTTCACGGAAATCGGTCGAGAATAGCGTAAAACTTGTCAAAAGTATTGTGTTTTGTTAGATTAGAAGTATGCTTACTGTTTTAAACGAAATAAATGATTGTTGTCAAATAAAAAATAGCTTTTATTGTATGTTGTCATCACCGTGATTTTATTCTTGCAAATTCTTATTCAAATAATGATTTTATTCTTGAATGCCCTACACTGTATGTAAGTACTTTTATATGTACATTTGTTTTTGAAGCCTTGGAAACTAGCCACATTTTCTTTAAGTGTCTGAGCTCTATTCTTCGTTGGCAACTGGATGTCAAACAGGAATAGAATTTCTTTTTAGGCAACTAGTTGCCTAACACGATGATATATTATTTTTTGACAACTGGTTACGAAACTTGGTTGCCAAAACGGCCGGAGGGACAAATTAGTAGAGTAGTAGTAGTATTAGTATGTAGTAGTATGACCACGAGGAAACGGCGGAAAAAACGCCAACTTCATAGGTAAGGAAGGACCCAATATAAATAATATCTTCGCTATCCGGCACAAATTGGCTGTTTGAAATATGAAATAAATGGTTGGTTTCTCGCGTAGCTCCACGTTGTCTCCGTTTCACCTTAGTTTGCAACTTGGCCGTTACTTTCTCAAAGTTATGTGTAGAACCCGAACGTTGCTGCAACTCTCGTCTCGTCACAACTTTATATCTTTAACTAGTTGAACATTGGATACTGAATACATACAAAATTCTCTCTTGTGCTAAACTTTTTGAAAGAAACTTAAAAGCTACTGGTCAAGCTAATAAAAGCGTGTTAAAAACGGTAAAGTTTTCAGCACTCTTTTATTAAGTGACCTTTTATTGTGTTACTTTGCATGTTGTATAAAATCTTATTTAATTACGTTATATCAGTCTTAGTTTATAAATACGTATTTGTATAAAGGCTTGTATTCTACTAACGGATGTTTATAATAATTTTCTGCATGCGAAAAGTTTGGACATGGGCGCATTGGTAAACGCCTACCTATGTCCAACAGTAAACGCTGACAGGCTGTGATTAGAAACTGAATTATTCTATCTACTTAAATGCAACAAAGTCAACTTGTTCTTCTAAAGTGATTCACTCAACATCCAACTTTACTTCATTCCTTCTATAAAATGTCAACGAGAGGCTGACATACCGTAGCGTGTCTAAGGACGATGTATCACAAACAAGGGATGAGAAATAACACCCCCTTTTCTGGGGAAAAATACACGGGAGACACCTGTTATTCTCGTACATGAGTCACACAGCTTCTGAGTTCGGAGAACTTATGCAACAATACTTAAGCTACCAACGTTATTTAAGTAAATGAATGTCGATAACTAAATGTCCAGTCCCAATGTACACTAACAACAGTACCTACGCAGCCAATAGGTTCGCTTCTTCGATGTAATGCTACAGGTGCTGTTTTATTACTCATATAGTCCCTAATGGCATTAGACAGTGTCCCACCAGGCTCGATTGTAATGATCAACTTAGCTCACTTGTCAAGTATCTTAATGTATTATTATTACACAAATTTTATTACGAGATAAATATTTAATTTAACTTAGAAATGTCTCGAGGTATACTAATGTATGAATGGTTCAGTTTACTGGTCTACTTGACCGTGTGTCACGAGTATTCTCTCAGCAGTCACCCGTCAGATGTGAGATTTAATATTGTAACGGAATAGAAACGCGTATGTAACGTGTTTTTAATGGGACGAAAGAAAAACAGGATTTGTGCCTGAACCTTTGATCTGAGGCACAAAGGTGTACTTACCCGTCTTATTTTTGAGAATATTAAATGTGATAGCTATGTCTATACTAAGAGTTATAATAGAAAAAGTTTCCTTAGTTTGTACATAGATGGTTGTAGATTCTTGATGTATTTTAATGTTACACATTTTTCACTAGTGTCTACTACATAAATAAAGGAAACATTAATAATTAAAGTGTCTTTATTTCTGCATTTCCATTGATTTATTAAGTGTAACAAATACAAATAATCTTTTTTACTCCACAATTGTCTTATAGTTTGTGGAGTCTGGTGCCTGAGACTAGACTTTATAGACTTCGTGCAGGGTTGAAAAAGATTAGCTCTGTTGGCATCTTAACAGGGTATTAGCTAATTGCAAGCATTCTGTTGGGTCTTTTCATAATCATATTTGTTCTACGCAGTAAAAATCAAAAATACTTAATTGCATGTACTAAGTACACTGGGTACGTTTATATACACGTCAATCTTTATCTACCACCGCTTCCAATGTGTTAGCGCTGGGAAGAAGAAACGGCGCAACAAACACAACTTTTCAAAAACATATGTATTTAATTAGGATACTACCTTGGAAGCGGTGGTATATAAAAATTGACGTTGTATAAATGTACCAAGTGCACTCACATGCAATAAAATATTTTGACTGACGTAATTATGTTTTTTATTGCATACCAAATACAACCGTCCGCATAGGTCTGACTGCTGAGCTGAAAAGTCCAAGGACTCAAACCCTTTGTTCTGGTTTAGTGATTTCACAAATGCCTTACCCGAAACGAGCCTAACTCGTGTTTCCGTGCCCCAAATTTCTCAAGTCATAAAACACGGGCACAAAAGCGACGCTACTGAAAGATGTATCACCCATCTTATCATCGAGCCGGGGAGGTTTAAACGTGGTCCCGTAAACTGTTCTAGTTAAGGATGGGACTTGTTCAAACTTGGTTAGAAAATATTTGGGCGACCAAGTAGGTAAGACCCTCATTTATTTACGTAACAAGAATTTGACGAAACTGAAATTGAGTTTATGTAAACTTTGACAAGTCTGATTGGTACCGAAACAAAATTAAATTAAAGATTATTTTAAGCGTCCGATAGGCAGGTATCTCACATATAATCGGAAAACATAAGGTCAGGTGGGTGAAATGTCACCGGGAATATTAAATAGAAGACCAGATCTAACTAACTATATAGAGTTAAACTCTATAGACATCCGAGAAAGAGGTAACTTTTTCTCCGGTGTCCCTCTTAGGGTTGGACCACATCTGTCAGCATGGAATCGCACTTTTTATATCGCTATCCTTTTCTGTCATTTGCTAGAGCGAGAAACATAGCGAGTGTGCCACAGAACACGGAAAAAGCTCGCTAGTGCTATAGCGCGCGGCAGCACTGGCGATGCGCCCGGCGGAACGGAAAAGGGGCAATCGCCGCCGGGGGCGATGGAGTGCTGACGCGTGCTACCGCGCGCTATAGCACGCCTGCTATGTTTATTGCTCTTGAAAAATTTGACATTCTGTCAGCACGGAAACGCAACAGCATCGATTGCACGCGATAGCATGCTATAACACGGCAGCACTGATGGCAAAAGTGCGATTCCGTGCTAACAGATATGGTCCAACCTTTATCCCACCTGACCTTACTTACCTACACGTTACATCTCGATAAACCGGAACGCTTATTTATGCCTTCTGGGGACATGAAAAAACTGATAAATGTCGGACAAATAAACAAGTCCAAAGGGTTTATTGAGAAGAGCCGAGCTATGAAGATCAAGTTCTCACTTTAACTGGTAACCATGATTTCACCAACCCACCAACAATTAAAACTGGAAAAAGAGGAAAAGCAAACATCATAAGAGTTAATCCGGGTCACACATATGTCATGGCGGAATGTGTCCAAAGTAATGTCTAAATATAAACAACCCTAGACGTAAACTCTGCAACGCAACGATATCTGAAAGCATTGTTTCCCAGAGTGGCTCGTACTGGCACGATAAGGCTCGGTAAGCCTTAGGGAATGCGATAAGATTCGTCAATGCTTCACGGGTCCTCGCAAAAAACACCAAGCGAGTTTGCGGTTAATATTTTCTGGTGAGGAGACAAGGGAATACTAAGCGAAAAAACGACAGCTGTAAGAAAAATTGTGTTGCTTCTGTTTTTAATAACATAAATATTTAATAACAGATTTTATCTCGTGACACCATGAATGAGTGTTTGAGTTGTCAGGAGATTTGCTTCTACCAGGACCCAAATAATGTACAAGTAAAACTATATACTCTCCATGGACAACTCCAATAACAATCTTTACAAGTATAAAAAACATAACCCAATTCCAAAACCAAATAGGTACCATTTATTTTATACTATGTTGCCCGCGGCTTCACCCGCGTCGAGTAAGTTTCCTGCTAATTCTAAAATATTGCCGAAGAACCAAGCTATCCAACATGAAAACCTTATTCAAATCAATTCAGTATTTAACATACTTTTTGGAAAGAAATGGTATGCTGAAAATAAATTCCCATTATGAATGTTTACATAACTAGGTATAGACACATTTATATAAAGAAATCCTTTTGAGAAATTAAATTAAAAAAATATATATATATATATACGGGTCGAATTGAGAACCTCCTTTTTTTTTCGTCGGTTGAAAATAAGAGTAAAAATGCAGAAGCAACTAGGTAACTTAAGTATTTAGTAATGATTTGAATCTTCTCTCTAAAACATGGATAATAAGGTACACCTAGTTTCTGCCGTAATCAAGACACTTTCGACTTACACAATACAGCGAGTTAGTGGACTCCAGAGCAGCTAGCCTCGGGTGCTGGAACTTTTCCTCTGCTCTCATTTGTACTTTTTCGTTTTGTTGACAGTAAAAAGTTCCCAGTGTTGATCCCGCAATCCCACTCAGAGAGCAGCTGTAGGGGAAATTCCCGTCAACATGTTGGAAGGTAATTTTATTTATAGCTGTAAATGACGCCAGTTTAAATGTATTTTGTATGAGAAACAAAAAGGATGGTTGAAATTTGGGAACATGAAACATTTTTGTTCTTTTCACCCTTAGTATTGTCAATATTATTTACATACCTACATCATTAGTTTCTATGATGGTTCCAATTTGATTATATTAATGAAAAATCATAATGGTAAGGTTCATAACACGGTAATAGCGAAACCATAAGTACTTATGGCTTCTAAGTATTTTTAATAATCACATTGTCATAATGTTGGTAGGTACCTACTAGAGTTGTGTACGAAAAATAGTAAAGTGAGGTAAAGGTGGCCCGTCTAAAAACATTTGAAACAAAAATCTTGCAAGGTTTTTATAACAAACCCTGAGACTAAACAACAGTCTAACATTGTCGTACCTTTAGAATAGGAAGAAAGCTTGTTATAACAAAGTTGTTCGTAGAAATGCAAAGGATTTGTAAAGTAGAACGCGAAACAGGATTTCAAAGAGACATGCATGTCAGCCGTCAAGAGTCACGGGTGAATGTAATGCACCCGGGAAATAAACACGTCACTGCAACTTAGATACGGGAAAGGTCCAGATACGTTAGTGAGGGGATGGGAGTGGATGAGACAGATATCGAATTGCAAATACATCCTACTAATATTATAAAGGCGAAAGTTTGTGAGGATGGATTATTGGATGTTTGTTACTCTTAACGCAAAAACTAAGGATCAGGTTTTGATGAAACTTTACAGTAATGTTGACTAACGTCAGAATAAAACAGACTATCCCATAGATATTGTGTAAATTCGCCAATAAATCCAAATTTAATGCGGGTGAAACCATATTTATGGATAATGATTTCATGTAAACTTACGAACCAAATAGTTAGAACAGGTTGCGACAGATGGCGCTGAATACAGAAAATACATAGATTAAACTTCATTAAACTACAAAATGGCGCTGATTCACAATGTCACCTTTGTATCCTACTAATAGGCTATAGATACCTCGGGAAAATCTGTTTCCATGGGAAAAACTTTTCTACGCGGGCTAAGCCGCGGGAAAAAACTAGTATTACATAAAGTTTCAACGTCTACGTCTTCAAACATTTCAATGCCTATTGAATGTAGATATTCCTCGTTATAAGCCAAGCTTGACGTTAAATCCGATATTTTTATACCTTGTCATTTTTCATTTTAGACCAAGTCGCCTAACTACTTTGCTACTACTTTGCTACTTTGCTACATTTGTTCCAGATACCTACCGTTAGCAAATAAAAGTTAAAGAAAAGATAATGCTACGGAATATTCGTATCGCATAAAAAGGAAACAACAAAACGTGTCACAGAAGTTACCCAACACCGACTTTCTTCCACTAGACGGATCCTATTCACTGAAAAACGAACGGCGCACTGAGCCGTAAGCTGATATGTGCGGATGGCGGCCTATATAGTCACTCCCGTTTTATAGTATACTCGTGTATATGTTTCGTAGTTTTGTTATGATTTATGTTTCCATTGTAAAGCAGTATGGTGTTTTTTCTCGACACTTAAGTACATTTTACTGACTGCTCTCAAACGGTGAAGAAAAAATATCGTGAGGAAACCTGCATACGCCGAAGAAGAATTTCTTAGGCGCATGTGAATCCACCAACCACTGGGCTAGCGTGGTGGACTATAGCCCGAACGCCCTCGTTGAGAGAGTAGGCCTGAGCCCCAGCAGTGGGGATATGTTAATAGGCTGTTGATGATGGTATTTGTAACATCTACGGTTAAAGATTTGCGATAGATATTGCCTGAATAACAAAACTGAAAATGTCTGAAATACGAAAATTGTCTTTTTATGACAAATATTTTTTTATTAAAAAAAGTTTCGTTTTAACTAAATATATAACATTACAATTACAATCACTACATTACATTACCTATACAATCTGACAATTCTTAGAGTTTTATGAGAGGCTTAGATATAATGATGTTACAACCTTAAATACACTTGTTTCAAGTTTCAACAACAAAGAGTCTATCTATAGAGTTTGCATTAGAATTCTACAGACAGTATTTGTTTTGGAGAATTTAATTTTTAATCGCTCCAAATTCAAATTACAAATTTTTGTCTACAAAATAATCCGATACAAATTTTTTGCGTAGGTTTTTAAAAACGTAGGTTTATGGTAAGTTCCATTTTCAAAAGAACTTACGACGACAAGGTTATCAAGGTTTAGGTTTTCAATATTTTCGAAAAAAGCAGCAGGCGAAGATATTGCACGCCGCAAAGTATTCTTCTAATAAGAGTCAATTATTTCACATGCCTTTCAATCTTCAAACACAAAGTTGAAGCTAATGAAGAGGTTTTAAAACCTCACAATGTTCATACTCTGAAATTAATAAGGTTAGGTAGGTACGTACTTCAATATTATCTCAGCATAACAAATAATTTCCGCATTCTATGTATTTCATTTTAATGTTTTTGTAATTTACGACCGTTAGCTGTATAATTGTAATTTTTTAAAATAAATCATAATAAGTCCAGATAAATTGTTCATTACTTGGGCAAAGCTTTAAAATATAAACGCCACAGCAATCAATGCGCAATTAAAATGGAATCGATCTGGTTTCAGGAAATCCATAAATAAACTACGGTAGTAAATAACACAGCGATCCGGAGTAACTGCGATAAAGAATTCTCCACGCGAAGTTCTATCAGAAATTATTTATAAATGCCAATATTACTACAGGATTTCTGAACGAAAGACACGGAAACTTCACGCAGCGTGAAGTGTGAGTTCCAGGAGTTCGGAACAAGTCAGAAAGTCTGAAGTTCGCGCGAGCTCGCAGTCAGTCACAGATTGTTTCTTCACGAACTTGGGGCGTTCCCAAACTATATCGACGTGTTCCAATTCGAAATTTAAAACTTTTGAATGCCTCGTAAAAGTTTAAACTTTGTATACTTTCTATCTGGAGCAACCAACTTAGAAAGTGTTAATTAAATTTGGAAGTAGGTACGTCAAAATAGTAACTTACTTACAGTTAGTAAATATCGTTATAATTATGTCTGTCCGCAGAAAAATTAACGACACGTGATCATTTGAAATGTCAAAAATAATTATGTCTTCCTGCTCCGGAATCGATCGAGCAGTTAATTGCCTTGATTTAAAAAATTCGTGGTATGTTTTATCTTTCGTTTCGTACTATTGCCAAAGACTAAATTATTTGACTATTTAATGCGTTAGTACATTTTAGACTTTCACGCTTTGTATTCATCAGTCAGCTCGTGACCACGGTCAGTGTAGCCTGGTCGAAACGTCGGGCAAAGGTAAATAAAAATATTCGCATGTAAGACCTGTGTCTAAGTATAATAATATTTATTGTTTAAACAAAACAAATACGTATGTACGAATGTGTACTGCTTGTAGTAAGAATAGGTAACATGCAAAAGGGGAAACATTGTTATAATTATTTTTTTTGACAATAGAATAGCTCTATAATTCATGTTAATAATTATCTTATACAAGTAATTTATATTGTAAATAAAATAAAATAATTGTTATAATTATAAGGCCCAGATATAGTACTTAACTATAAATAGTAAGTAAATATGTAGTACAGCTGATATAAAACCAATTATGTAAGACTGTGTACTGCATATAGTAAGACTAGGTAACATGCCAAAGGGGAAACATTGTTATAGAGCCTAGATAGAGTAATGTATAAAAATACCAAACAACAATATTTCCTCCTTTGCTTTGCAAGCGAGTAACTAAAGCAGGGTGTTATTCACTTATTTTTATTTCGTCTCTATCCATCCTTTGAAACCGTTTGCAAAAGAGAGAAATCAATCTAGTCTACCTCACTGAATGCTGTACAAAAACGAATGAGAGTTTTATTGTGATCTGGGATCTGCGGGCTTGTAAAGCTAAATTTACAATGCAGCTCTTGGCAGCGTTTTATTATATCGCGATTTCTCAGCCAGCAGCCAGTTAATGGACCTTGAGCATACCAATCACAACAGGCGTGTAAAGCTGCATTCAGAGTACCTACCATGCCATGACAATCTTATGGCCGAGATTTTTCACATACATACTTCGCGATAAGATGCATTTAATTTTAACAAACTGTCAGCTATCTTGGCGAAATCAACTGCATAATTATCTCTATTATAAAGCTTTTTTCAGGTAAAGTATTATATATGCTGTGCTTTATTTGCGGAGCGTTTTTTGCATTGTGTTTGTAAATCCAGCTTTACAAGCTTGCTTTTTATAGCGATAATTTATATAGATATAGTTCGTGATTGGACGATTTAAGATCAAATCCGACCAGAACAGCCATCTTCCCGATTTAAAAACATACGTAATAAAAGCGCGTGCATTGTACTGCATTGTAATAATCTAGGTCAATAATATGATACAAGCTTTTCATTACAATCCGCCATTAGAAAGAATTAAAACTTTTTTTTTGTTATTCATTTAGGTCATAGCGATCGACCTGCTATATTAATGGACTATGATTTTCCATAACTACCTCTTTAAAAAAACGACAGTACAAAAAAACTCGACAGATGGGACTGAATGTATCATCAAATGGCAAAAACCTGTAAAGTTTTCGAGTCTCGATTGACCGTCATTTGAAATCAATGCAAAGCCATCTATTGCCAACATTAGCATCTAAAGTTAAGTGCTCCAGAAAAATCGATCATTCCTGCAATAACATCAATGTTGTTTATGAATGCAGCTTTATACGCTGTTAGTTTGACGTCCGTTCTGCGGGCGATCTGTTAGAGATCCTGATTCAGTAAATGGCTCTATCGGATTTGTATTGAAAAAGGTTTTTACTTAAGGTTTACTATACTGACATTAATGTATTCACTTCTTTGGTCTAATATAGTTTCAAACTTTTAATTAAATGATTTTACTTAATCGCAATTTATTTTAAATGTTTACAGAGTGCCTACAATATTTTGTACAAACTCGTATTACATTATAATGGTAATAGCAAGTCACGCTAACGCGTTTCATACGACGTTTTTCAACACACTTCAATGCGACCAAAAGAATATTCATTTATGTAGGTAGTACAAATTATTTTCCATGGATTTTGATGGCAACAGGCTATCATTTTCATTTTGTGCCTTAGTATTTCTGGAAGCGTCGAATAACATAATTATGCTATACATTTAAAGGTATGCCAAATTAAGACACCATTTTAGTAGGTCTGCTTCATATTTCATCTAAGGTATTTTGACAGAATTAGACGAAAAAGTAATTACAAAGAAAATATGTGATGGTCTTTGACAAATATGGGCGCAGCACTGCATCGTTTCGGCAGGAAATTAAAATTGCATGCGGCGACCTTTTTGCAAAAAGAAAAAATCAATTTCATCTGAATCCTATATAGTCGGGCATTGAATTTAGTCGGTAGATATTGCTACGGACATTTCCAAATGAAAAATACCTTTAGGCATACTTTTAAATGCCTGAACGGACCATCGTTTATTAAATAACTGGCTTATGTCTGCAGTTCCATCTACATTAACTTAAAGTAGTGCTTTAGGTAGTTAATCCATTTTTCTCCGAATTGTTTACCATTATCGCTACTAATAATTCCATTTTATTCTTATAATGCAATATTTAAGTTAACTATTAACTTAGTTCATATATAATGCCAGATCTTACCTCACTGACCAGTTTCTTTATCTTTTTGTTTCTATCATCCCACCATCCCATCAATAACTCTAAGTCCTACCATGTTACCTTTGACATTATTCTTAGAGCTCTTTCGGTCCTGTTGTCTAAGTACTTACTTACTGAACTAATACAATGTTGAATTCTACCAAATCCGTTCAAAGGTACACCGAATATCCATATAGGTATCTACCTATGCGAGGATTACGCGGTTTTCTTATGGGATTAGTCGACCTTTGAAAATTCATTATGTATTTCTACCTCTATTTTATCCCGCGTTTAGTGGTAGGCGGTAGGTATAAGAATTGTTTTAGGGAACATGTTATTTCATGATATATATTTGTTATTTTCATGTAGTTAAAGTTTGTAGATTTCATTAGCAGTATTTTAAGCTACAAGGCTTAAAATATTATAATAGTACGAGTAATTCTAAGGTTTACAAACAGCAAAACAGTTGAACACAGAATAGGTACACACAGGTAGGTACTACGTAGAATCCAAAAACTTGTACATTTAAACATATAAACGTTTCTCGACGACGGTGATAGATAAGCTAAGCGGCTAAGCGAGTCGTCGATAAAATGTCATCATCATTATCAACGTCGTTCCTTTACATATTCCTGAAGGTCATGACCTCCTAAAAAATTTCTCAATCATAACCTTAATCGGATCTCAACCTGTCTTATGAGTGTCTTAGAGGAGACCTCATCTTTGAGGCGTTTGGAGACCCAGGACACGTGGGGTTCCGGTGCCCACCGCCTATTTCCAAAAGACTGGTGGAGAACACGCGGGTCCCCGGCTGGCGTCTACTAAGCGCATAAGCCTCGCAGAAGAACACACGGGACCTCGACAGACCTCTACCTCTGGCGGCATTGCCTCGCAATCTAGCGAGGCAATTTCACCAGCCTCCTGGGCACTCTGTTGGCGGAGACAGAGGAGGAGATGGGCAAGTTTTTTATTTGTTATAAAATATTATATTATTTGTTTATAAAATATATATATAATTTATATATTTGAATTTAAATATATTATTATTATTTGTCTTCTACAGATAAATCTATTTTACGTTTTCGCTATAGAATACTGCTATGTGCAAATTATGTATAACCTATTATTTAATGATCAATAATAATAATAAAATTCGTTATGCAGGTATATTTTATAATTTTAATTTGTATATTATTATAAAGTTGAGAATTAGCACCTGTCTTGTCTCAAGGTTGAACAACAAATCCAGCTAAGTTTACACAATGTGATCTTCAGTGTAGGTAGAATAATTATACAAAGTGCTACAAAAGGACAACAATGAAAATTTCAGATCAAAATATTTATTTACTAGCAACCAAACCAAAGCAAATAAAAGTTTACAGGTTATCCTATGGTAGTCTACCAGTTCTTCGAAAGGAACAACATCCGTGGGGATAGGTGGAGTGTTTCTACAGACATCTACATAGTGTAGAGATATCCATTGCTTCAATTCCTCGGCGTACTATAGCGCGCGTTGAAACAATAACGAGGGAAATCTCAGAGCCGTTTCAGTTCAGTTGTTTGTTTACACTATACGACTTGCGAGAGCTTGAAAGCAAATATACCTACGATTTAATTAAACCAGCAGAAAATTAAAGCAGAGTTGGGGCTGAAAGGTTCTCGAGTGGCGACCACGTATCGGAAGACGCAGTGTAGGCAGGCCTCCCATAAGGTGGACCGACGATCTGGTGAAGGTCGCTGGACCCAGCTGGATGAGGTTAGCGCAGGACCGGTCGTCGTGGAGATCCTTGGGGGAGGTTTTGTCCAGCAGTGGACGTCTACAGGCTGATATGATGATGAATTAAACCATTCTCGAAATACCCACCATTCGTTCTTCTCGCACTGTTTAAGGTATTTACAATACCAATAATGGATAGTTGAAGAAACTACTCGGAACTCCTCTGCTGTCAGCATTCGTGACCACAGCCAGTGTAAGGTAGAAATCAAGGCAATTAAGTATATTTGCGCTAATAATAATTCGGTTTCCGTCGGCTAGATTATCACCATAGATAAATCCGATCAGTCAAATTCAAAGTCAATTCCCAAAATGTCCAATTCCCAGATTGACCAATTCCCAAATCTATATCGCGAACAAACAGTGGCGTTCGGAACTCTCAAGACAATTACTATTTTTTCCCTAGTGATAAAATTCCACGCAAACGACCGGCTATAGCTTGTTTTGTACAAAATTCTTTATTTTACTCGTATTGAATAGCACATAAGTGTAAACAGCACCAAAGTCATCAAAACCTGAGTGGCTCTCAGCTCAGTAGGTAGTCGATACTTGCACTAAAGTACGTACATACTTGAAGGCACTACGTACGGCAGTAAACACTTTCCCACATACACTATTGTTCACTTCCGAGCGTACATTATGGACGCTGCATTTCAGAAAGAAACAAAGCCGTCTGGAGTTCTGTCCTGAGTTTAAGTCTGGAACTTGGCATTCTTTCAGAAGGCCGTATGGCCCATTAATATGAACAACTTGTGCTACTTAAACTTTTGCCTCCTGGCTTCAATAAATATTAAATGAATGGCCCGGCCTTGTACGCCATTGCCACGCCATTGAAAACAAAACCAATGTAAACAGGTCTCTCATAGTATTAAAACTACCTGTACTGTACACACTTTACGGATAAGGATAATGAAGCAAAATAATCGCGATCTACATTACCCCACCAATATTATTGTTATTAAGGTCAACTTTGGGCAAATTCGACGATATGAAGATATTCAGTGAAGAGACTTCACCACAAGAGATTTTTCCACGAATGGTAAACGCGAAATACCTTTTTCAAACGATTTTTCTATACAAGTACCAGGATTTTTGACTATTTGTCTCATCACCTACCCATTTCATTTTGCATTTGCCCCACGGATGCATTTACCTAAGTTGACATGTTTATTTTGTTACCTGTTAAGCTCTTATCTTCTATACTTATAATAAATCTGTAGAAACCGTGTGTCTGTACTTTGAATAAATTTATAAAAAAATGAGTGTGGACGATAAAAAAAGAGTAACTTAACAAAAAAAAGCGTTTTTAAATTTTTTTGTCTTTCTGTCTTTCTGTCTGTCTGTCTTTCTGTCTTTCTGTCTGTCTGTAATCGCTAATCTCCGAAACTACTGAACGGATTTTCTTGCGGTTTCACAGGTAGATTAAGCACAGCCTGGCGCAACTTCTAGGCTTTGTTTCATTGAAATCGGATGACAGCGAAAAAAGTTATCGTCATTTACAGATAAATCATTTAACGTAACAAGACGATGTCATAGACATAGGAGATATCAGTGTTTTTTTTAACTGGGACAGTATAGGCAAGTCCAAAACCATAGGAGATGCAGGGAAAGTGTCTTATGACATAGAAATTTTTTGGTCAAGCGTGTGTTGTCCATAAAAATGAGACAATTTGCACATATTTTTTTTAATGCGGTTCGACTCAGTTTCATGTAGGGATCACTTCATTATATCGGAAGAAAAAAATCTGAGCAGCAGAAGTTAGTCAAATTCAATAAAATGTTTTCTCATAGAACGCCAGTCAAAAATAATTTTTATTATTTTTAAAAAATGCGTATCGACTTAGTTTCATGTTAGAATCATTTTATTGTATCGGAAGAAAAAAATCCAAGCAGCAGAAGTTAGTCAAATTTAATAAAATGTTTTCTTATAAAACAGACTGTGCAATGTACTTAGGAACTTACTACTTATTCATGCATGCCACCCGAACTCCAGCTGCTCCGATTACTATGTCAAAATTGTTATCACGAAAAAATACCTAAAGGTTCCTAAGACAGTTTCCCTGTATCTCCTATGGTTTTGGTTTTGCCCATACTGTATTAGTTAAAAAATACACACGTATAATAAAAATTGATATGAGAAGTCTTATGAGCAATAGAAGTGAAAACAACAATTTTTTAAATTTTTATCTGTCTTCACCAAATTGGATACGGTGTTCATAGTTTGTTCCTGAAGGTATGGTATACCTTAAATTATGGTGAAGGTACTTAGAATGATCCATTTTACCATTGGAAAATTAGACGATGTATGTCTGTACATAGCAGAGATAGGTACCTACTTCCAAAATCCACGCGGACGAAGTCGCGGGCAACAGCTAGTACTTAATAAATGCAAAATTCTCGATAGTATTCAATATTTTCGCGCGTATGACCGGTCCATTGATTTTATACTCATAAAGGCAGCAAGCATCTAATTTAACTTCTTGGCTGAGTGATCAATTTTAAAAAATCGTGTTTAGTATATGAGAAAATCTCAGTAATTATCTATCTGCTATTTTGAAGGAAGTTCTAGATTTCTAATCTGCAGGAAAAAACGGCAACGCATGCAGATGCAATAGTAAGTCAATGGTTCCAGAGAATTCCGATAATGACACTATACCCATAGCCATATGAGGATCTAACTTAGGCTTAGTATGAATTAGTCTCCTATGGCTAACGTGTCCGTAAGCTAGCCAGATTACAAAGACCTCTCTGTCTTGTAAATGTTCCCCGAAGTCATCCGATTTTCTAAGCTGAAGGGAGGGTAGGGAGAGCTAGTTACAATAGTCGATGTGGCTTTATATAACCTCGGACATAGGCCTATTTGCATGTTAAAGAGCTTACCTACTGTCTGTTTTCACAAGAACATTTGGGTGTTGCAAATATTTACTTTGACGACTAGTGAAAATGTGTTTTTTGCACAAAAAAAAGTGGGTAGGTACCTATTTAACTATTAGTAGCGATCAATTAGATTATGTAAATATATTTATATTTGAAAATCCGGAAATAAGAAAATTCCAACAATCATGCAAGAAACGTTAAAATCTTTTAATGTGTTTAAAATATTTTCGTGGACGTAATAGAATATTGTAAAAAAATTCTAATTCCTATATTATATTCTCTTTCAATGAGCAACAAAAGAATGACGACATCAAATTGTCATTTAGATAAAAAAAACATTTAAGTATTATTTACTTTATTGAACGAAATCCAAAAAAAAATAGCAAAATGGACTCGCAAGCTTATTCAAACGACTTCCGTCCTTATTTTATTGTAGTGAAAAAAGAAGAAGAAAAGGGAGACAGGTACGCCAAGATGAACATGGAAATAAAACATAGAGCAATACGTGAGCCGCACAATCCATTCACAAAGAAGACTACCTTTACTCAAACATATCCGACTAGGCTGATTCCAGCTGCCCCAAGGAAAGCCTGCTGTTTTTATTGCTCTAACTGAACTACTCTGGACCACTGCAAAACTTTGAAGATTTTGTTTAAACAATCCGTGCCAATACAAAATGAGACCTTTATCTTACATGCCGTTTTATTAAAACATGTAAGATGTTTAGCCACTTGCTATGATAGAAGGAAATCTACAAGGGTACCAATATTATGAGTAGAGTGAGTGAGTACTTACACGGGGGCTCACAAAGAATGTACCATAACACACGTGAAATTGTATGACAGTCTGCTACAATTTCCCGGTGTGATATGGTATATTCTTTGTGAGCCCCACCACCTCAAATAAATACTACATAGTTTCCTCAATTTTGGAGAGTTAGGGTTTCAAGTCTGAAAGCTTCCCTTGTGGGTACAGAACCATATTCGTTTGTAATAAATTAACAGCGGCGGGATTTTAGAATTCCGAAAATATAGAGTGTTCAAACAAAACAAAACCAAAGCAAAGTCGGAACATGCGACTACGATGCTGCAATTTGTCATCCGCCATAACGACAGCTGCTGTCCTTTGTTCCACCATTCGCTGTTCCAAGTTGTCCTAAATGTTTACTGGACTATCGTCGCTTGCTTCCATTTAAATTGGAATCTCTACGATCGACCTCATCATCATATTGTGCTGGTCTGAACTGGAATTATGTTACTGGTATTTTGTTTATATTTAGGTCTGTAACAACAAGTAATAGCAGTCGTAAGTTTTCATTGTGAAAACTTGAGATGACTTCTAAGAATTTAAAATATTTTACTAAATTGAAGTTTCTTCATAACAATTTTTATTATTATTGTGCTGATTCTTCGTCTATAACTAAGATTGAACAACGCTGTAGTTACTTTTATTAACATGAATCTCAAATTAGCTGACAACTATTTTTATTAACCTTAGTCCGGTTTTGATGTCGAATTCTAATTTTATGTCAATTCCATCTTAATCATTTAAAATCAATAATCAAAATTGATTGCTACTAAGATCTAATAGAATTATAAATATTCCAGCTTATTGTAATAAAATTACATATAGGTAAAGCTTTTTATGCTACTTAATACTATGAGTAATGTTATGTACTCGTATGTACCTACGACATTTCATTAAGCATCACCAAAACCAAAAAGTTTTTTCTTATTTTTTTTGTACCGTAGCATTCATTACATTAAAATAATATTTAGAAATTTAATTGTAATCCTTATGATAATGGACGTGCATTAAACCAATAAAACTACTGAATAATAAATTTTATAAACAAAACCTCTACATATAAATTATGTAAAGCCCATCCATATCGAGGTGTAATCCTGCAACTCAAGGTAATACATCATCTCTACGTAACAGTGGCTACTCTACCAGCGATCTCTACGATGCTGTCATTAATCATACCTTGTCCGGGCGTCCAGGCGTCTGAAGGAAACCAGCAAAGACTTAGTCTTTTATGCAGCTTATTTTACTTTTTAGCGTGAAAGCTTACGTATAAAAGACTTGGAAGACATTTTAATCATAAATAAGTAGCTTCGAGTGACATAACTATCTTATAGGTACGTAGAGATTGGATCGCACAAATCGTTGGAATGCAAACACCGTGTCGGAAATAAAATTGCATTCGTATCATAAGTTCCCTGCCTGGTAGAGCATCGGTGGTGCAGTTGGGTACGCGGTATGATGAGAGGTCCAAGGTCATGCCATACAAAAGAGTTTTTTCTAAACTTGCTCTCAAATGATGAAGGAAAACAATGTGAGGAAACCAGAAAATCTGACAGAAACAGTGTAATCTAATCTAATCTTATGTAATCGCCTGATGTTGCACCATGTTCGTAGGATGACCCCAGCTACCCTCAAAAGATCCAATAGGATCGAAGTGTTGCCAGGTATACGCCCTATAAAAAGATATAATATTGTCAGTTAATGTTCTGGTTAAAATGCCGAAACGAAAAGTTATAAGGTATTATAGTAGGTATTTTCCATCTAACTATGGAAATTCTTTTCTCAAATTGTATCCTATTCCCCGAGTACCTACCCTTATACAAAAATTACTATCGTTTATTCAAGTACTCGTATCGTCGTAAATTCGTACGAGGGACACTAGGCGAGGGTATCGTGACATTTTTAACAGATACGCCTAGGGCTGTCGAATTTCATAGTTGTAATAGAAAAGCAAAGGATAGATAAAAATTAAATGGACTAGATAATTTGTAAGCGACCGCTAAAATAGATTAAGAATATTTTTCCCTATCTGAAATTCAGCTATCCAAAATTCGACAGAATTTGTATTTGATGGTAGAAAAAATGACCTTTGTTATATGGAGACTTTGTTTTTAGGACCTTTACCTGTCATCTTCAGCTTGTGATAACCCTGTCAGTTACCATCCTCTTTAATAGAATTCTATTTTCCTTTATAATTACTCAGTTTATTTAACGACCTTGCATATTCTCTTCCGAATAATTCTATACAAATCACAGCAGGCTGTTATGAGTTGGTTAATTAATTGTAATTAAGTATTGGAGCGTCAGTGGCCTCGGGGATAAGACGCGGCTTATCATATCGAAAGGTCCCAATTTCGATCCCCGGCTGAACCATGTACCAATGAGTTTTTTCTCGAAACTTAAGTATATATACTGACTGCTCTCAAACGGTGAAGGAAAACATCGTGAGGAAACCTGCATACGCCGAAGAAGAAATTCTTAGGCGCATGTGAAGTCCACCAACCCGCACTGGGCTAGCGTGGTGGACTATAGCCCGAACGCCCTCGTTGATAGGGTAGGCCTGAGCCCCAGCAGTGGGGAGATTAATAGGCTGATAATGAAAAAAAATGATGATAACTCTCATTGCGTACGAGGCCTCTTTTATCGCTGGTCAATCACGAGAGACCACGTTTTCTCAGTGCTAGGTCACTAAAACAGAGTAGGTACACATAGTTTTGCACAACCCTATTATGCTTAAGGAATGGCGGCGGGAAATAGCTCATTTAAAATACAGCAGACCACGGCTAAGCACGGAAGCACACTGTACGCTGCGAAGGAGATCCTTTCACGCTTTTTAAACTCTATTGAAATTCTTTGTTAAATATAGTTTTGAGAGACGGCTTTTGAGATTACCTCGTCGTTTGCACCGGCTTTTGGTTCTTGCTAAAGAATTGAATCAACAATGTACTTCCAAGACAAGAACTCCAAGAGAATAGGTAGTAGCTGCATGACAGGTTCATCTTTATGATGTTAGGAAGTCAGTTTTGTGTCAAATATGGAATTGAGACGGCTTATCTCATGGGAACAAATATTATAGTCGTAAATAATGAGATCTTGGTACGCAGACAAATCAAGTCTGGTTTTTGATGCACTACGGTGCATTAATTACGGCGTTTATTTTCATTGTATTCTGTTGTGAAATGGCTTTTTCTCGAAATTTACATTTACTGACTGCTCTCAAGCCGAAGAAGACATTACATACGCAGGTTTCCTCACGATGTTTTCCTGTGTGTGAAATCCACCACATGTGAAGTCCACCAACCCGCACTGGGCTAGCGTGGTGGACTATAGCCCGTACGCCCCCGTTGAGAGGGTAGGCTTGAGCCCCAGCAGTGGGGACATGTTAATAGGCTGTTGATTTGATGTTGTGATAAAAAATATATATAAATAAATAAAATATATTAGTGGGAGTAATATTATATATTTTAGAGTCGAGTAAAATCTTAATCTAGATGCCGGAACTACCAGACCGATTTTTAAAAGTGCTGTAATTTCTGATTTCTTCTAAGCAGATGAATTATTATTAACGTCCACACTATAATAACGGGACAGTCGACTAACTGGTGGTGTAAAAGTATAGTTTAAAATAAACCCATCTGATTAAGTAAACAGAAAGGTTCACTGAAAAGGCTCAGTTAGTTAGGCTACAGTTCTTAGTTTCCTGTTCGAGGATACACTGCAATTCAGGCTGAATTCATGTTTCCGGTCGTTGTTTGTAGTGTTTAGGAGCTTTTAAGGTTCTTTTATTCTCGTTTAGGTTCTGTATACTGGGAGAATTTTTCTATTCATTCAGTATTGTAAAGTACAAAGTAAAAATTCTAAGTACCTAAGTTAAGTCATTACTTAAGTCATACTTAATTTTCTCTTAGAAATTTGATATATTTAGCCTTTTTCCCTTTTCGTTTTTATTTTATTTAATTTTTTTTGAATTTTTTTTATTTATGTGTCTTTTTTATGTATTTATTATGTATGTGTATTTTCTATGGACTGTACCGCCCTGAAATAAATACAATTTAATTTAATTTTTAAATAACAGCAGGGCTTTTTTTAATCAAAATCATTTCACAGATCATTAACATTTGATCTGCGGTTGAAGAGATATAGGTCTGTAACATTTTATAAATGTAGTAAAGTGGCAATACCGATAGTTTTCAGAAAGCTCTCAAGCAGGACTCTCTATTTGCTTATAAGAAAACCGTTACTTTTTACGAACTTGTAAGACGATCCAGAATGACCTGTAGAACCATCGACGCGAGTAATATCGCGTTAAGGAACGCCGGGCACGTGTTGTAAGGAACGCTCGTTAGCTCACGTCGTTACGCTGCACTTTTCTTCGGATTTCGATAACTGTACATCCTCTATTGCCTGTCATCCTGAAGCTTTGCAGACCTGGGCAATATTTTCACTCGTGATATAATTAGGTGTGTAAAAGCGGCTCATAAACCCCATAAAATTTATACTGTAGTGCATCCTCTACTTGAATAATATCTATAGTAGAAACCAACGATGTCAAAAAAAAAATACTTAAAAGTACGTAGGTTTAGACAACAAAACAGCCTGTAATTAAGTCCACTGCAATAACATGAGTTTTAATCACCACGCTGGCAGGGTTAGTTACACTGACCAATTAAATTCTTACAAAACTGGAAGAAAAGGGACTAATTTGTAATTTTCATTACTAATGAATGACTCTGATTAAAGTCATATATTCGGTAATTTAAATAAACCGTAGTTCCTCCATTAAGCGACTGCTCATTAAAATGGAAAAGGTGCACTAGAAAATTCATTAAAATCAGGAAGAAGTGTAAAAATATTACCAGTAGGTAGGTACTCCATAAGGTGTTACCATGGTATCCAAGCTTCCATACACTATACCTACAGGTGTAATAAAATGTAATCTGTAGTGATATACTTACCTAGATATTTCTGCAGCATATAGTACTGAATTGCGACTTTTGGAAATTACAATTTTCCCTTTTCACTTCTAATACAAAATGATGATCCTCTAGGATTCAATTTGTATGAAAGGTCGAAACATTATTGCGAATTTCCGAAATCGCCATACTAAAAGTATGTAGTTAAGTAAATAAATAATTGTTGTGATTTGTAATTTTGACTTTCGCGTGAGTATTAAGTGTGATCACATAGTACCCCCTGCGTATAAAACCTGGCTGTGCACTGCAACTGGCGGTGAGAGGGTTAAAAATGCAAAAGCTCTTTACTTGAGTAAACAGTTCTTTTGTGTGGCCTGAGATGCGACCGCGGCGGTGCTTGGTGACGTATGATGAAAAATGTATGTGCTGCGATGGGGTTGCCATGTTTCATTCCAAGAAAAATCTTATTTCAAAAAATCAATTTTTATGGCTTGAATGTTGTTTCGTCGGCTTGGAATTCTAAGGGGGGTCTGTCTTATTAGAAGAGGTTCTTTGAACTCCATACGTAATTATTAATGATGGATTAAAGTGGATAATAAACGTGGAAAAAGATTCATCATGTTATATTTTTTTCAATGGATATTCGTGGACGGAAAAATGAGTTTAGGTCCAAATATTTGAGTCGTGCCAGGAACTCTTTGACTATCAGCCGGCTACATGTAGCAGGATGACAGCTAGCTAGTTATTTCCGCCGGGTAATATGTCATTCATTATTATCCTGCAGTTGCAGTCATTCGCCTGTCATTAACATACTTTGTCTTGATTGTTTTGTTTTTAATGGTTTATCGGCCTACTTTGCCTTGACCAATTTAATTCGCCGTGTCGTTTCAAAGTGACAGTTTTTTGAGTGACAATGTCAGGGTTTCAAAGGTATTGCGCTCTGAATCCTGCGAGCCAAAGGGTTATGAAAATATAACACCTTGAAGATTCAAATACAGACATTCAGTTCACCTACCAATTAATTATGTTTACCCTAATTCATTTTGCTCTACTATTTAAACCAATTTAAAGGATTCCTGAGTTTAAATTAATTGGTCTAAAGTTTTATTTAATTTACGCCGAGTTCACAAATCTCCTTTAAGACTCTGCAGCCACGCCACGACTAACTTCTGTTTTCACCCAATGACGTTCATTAAGCTCTATTTATTGTGGAGTTAATTATTTTTATTCGAGGCAATTAAACCGAATGTTCTAGAACCCAGCTTGAACCCAGGTAACGAATTTCATAGTAGCTTTGTTAATACCTATGACTAAGTATATTACAATACCAATAGCAAATGCTTAGATTGTAACAAAAATATAAATTTTACAATTTTAACCTAAGGTTTTTACTTATATTTGTTTTGCTGGCCGCACACTTTCCTCCCCTGCCATCTTTCATCGACTTAAAAAAATTCATAACCGGCCGATGAAAATCGTCATTCAATTCAAAAACGCGTCCTATCTCGAAACTCGTAGATTTCATCTATAATAACAACATTCGATTTCCCAAAGCGGTGCAGTCGTGGAATCTAATTTGTTGGCATTGGACCCCGGGCTTTGTCTCCCGCTCCCAGAAGCGGGTCGAATCGGTGCGAAGCGGGGGAAACGGGACGAAGCAGGTCGAAGCGGCCAGTAATTTCACTTCATAAATTTCATCCGGGAACGACGTAATTATAGACCGGAGGATGCCTCGTGCTATCCGGATGATACTGTATTAAATTCCTCAGCGAAATTATTTGAAATCGTTATTTAATTTAAACATGCGTGTCATTCTTTCTTATATAAATCTGTCCACACATGTTTTATTTAGGCACTAGATACATTTTTCCGTTAATGTTTTATAGCATACATTAAAAACAGTAAATGTGACTGAACAGTGAACACAGTCATGTCTCATGAGAACGCTAATAGGGCCTGATTCTTGCCACTATTATCACATAACAGTTCTGTTATCATAATATATCTGTAGGCATGTTTATATGTAGGTATATGTGCCAGTCCATCCTATAAACGAGGACTGGATATAGTGGCTCTATTGAGCAAGACCTGTGTCAATCAATGGACGTTAGCAGATGATGAATGATGATGATGTAGTGTATGTGGACTTGTCTAGTTCTCGAAATGATAACTTGTTGACCATAGCTACTTTGAGCCTAAATTGAATATTATCACAAATAGAAAAATATCTAATTATAATTATTCTTTATTGCACAAAATAAATTTACAATGAAAAACAAACAAGAAATATGTGTACAAAGGAGGACTTATCTCTACAAGAGATCTCTTCCAGCCAACCCTCACTGTTAGAAAGAGTAAACATTACGGGAGATCTTTGTATCTATGTATAATTTAGTTTAGTTTAGCCTCACCGTTAAATAACTATTTATCTCACACCGTTACAGGTGCGATGCAGCCCTTCACAGAGTTGACTCTACAAACTACTCGGCTTCCGCGTCTGTTAAGTTATAACAGTTAAATTTGAATTTCTCGCTGTGGTCTGAAAACCAATTATTGTTGAGAACATTGGTCGGGAACCTTTTGTGAGTCCGTCGCCCGCCAGCCAAGTAGTTTAATAATTCTCGACTCAACGTATAATGGATTTGTGTTTGTGGGCAGTGGATGTGAAGTAACAATTGGATTTGTTAGCACAAATGCTTTTATGCAAATTTCTATGCACAGTTTTGTTAGCTTTATGTTTGAGAGTCGCGGTCGCCTATGAATCCATGTAAGTCTCAAGTTATTAACTTTATTGAAATGTTTGGTGAATAAAAGGAACAGCAGCTCAGCGTATTTTATTTATTATGATGTATCGTCAACCTTTTTCTTAATAAATAACCTACATAAATATATGACAGTTAAAAGTCTCGATGTATTCCTAAATGGTTTATTACATCGTAAAGACACCTGTGGTGCGATAGCGTTGCGGTAATTTTTTGTAATATTAGAAATAGTATGAAGCCCTTCACATCAAAGCGGTGCGGCAAACGCGCGCTGCGGCGGCGGTGCGAAGGCGAAAGCGACAAAGCCGCGCGCACAGATCGGTACGCCCCGCGCGGCGCGGCGGCGCGTTGTATTCCTTTGTAGTTTATAGGAACCGCCACACAGAGCGGCCGCGGTGCGGAGCGTTCTTCATACACACCGCCGCCGCGCCGCCTCCGCAAGCGGTATTCCTGTCTGAAGGGGTCCGCTTTATATTCGTTTCCCGCAGATTCGCCGCGCCGCTTTAATAATGCCGCCATAAAAAATTAAAACTAATGTGTTCCAAGAGTAAAAATACACTAAAATATACTACTTTTATGTGCTCTTTTGTACTAAAAGACCAAGGGAATAGAAATCGGATATTTAACAAAACGTTTCGGAAGTAATAGACTGCCGAATCCATTTCAGGATAACCGACAGCGGATAAGTTGATATGACGTGACGTGGGAGAAATACTGAAATAAAAAGACGGAACAAAAACATCAGCTACTATTTATTATAAAGGTCAAACATTTTAACCTTTCAACGAAATGTTAGAGAATTTAAGCCATTTTTTTGAAGTTAATGGAAAAAAAAGTTAAAAACAATAAAGACATAAAACTGTAATCGTAATGAGGGATTTTAACACTTTTTTTTATCTGGATCACAATTATAGGTCAAACAGATAATAGAAACAAAAGGTTACAGGTTTTAACTGTAACAATCCCAAAGGGCAATAGAGAGAGCTATGCTCGGAGTTTCCCAGCGAGATCTAATTAGAAACGAGGAGATCCGTAGGAGATCCAAAGGCCGCAGACATAGCTCAAAGAATTGGCGACCACGTACCGGAAGACGCAGCGTAGGCAGGCCTCCCACAAGGTGGACCGACGATCTGGTGAAGGTGAAAGTCGCGGGACACGGCTGGATGAGGTTATCGAGGGACCGGTCGTCGCGGAGATCTTTGAGGGAGGCCTTTGTCCAGCAGTGGACGTTTTTCGGCTGATATGATGAACCCATGCTATTAAATGTAGAACGGAAACGCTTTGGCACATTTCGTACCTACACTTAATAAAGTAATATCTCGACCGACCATAACATTTGGCACAGTTTCAAACTAATCTGCAGCTAACAGCAACATTACTTTAAGGATGTGCCTAGAAACCGTGTCTTATCGACCAGTGAACTAAAGAATAAATCCAACAAGTCTGACAAAAATCAATAACTTTCATCATCAACAGCCTATTAATCTCCCCACTGCTGGGGCTCAGGCCTACCCTCTCAAAGAGGGCGTGCGGGCTATAGTCCACCACGCTAGCCCAGTGCGGGTTGGTGGACTTCACATGCGCCTAAGAATTTCTTCTTCGGCGTATGCAGGTTTCCTCACGATGTTTTCCTTCACCGTTTGAGAGCAGTCAGTACATGTACTTAAGTTTCGAGAATAAACCCATTGGTACACGGCCCAACCGGGGATCGAACCACGGACCTTTCGATATGATAGGTCACGTCTTATCCCCGAGGCCACTGACGCTCTTAATAACTTTATTTAGAACCAACTGTTTCCCGTGGCTTCACTTGCATAGAAAATGTTTCCCGCGGGCACAGCTTTTCCCAGCTGATTCCGACTTGTCTGTGGTGAAAACGGCTTGCCTTATTGGATAGGTGTGTATGGCTCTTTTGACTTCCTCTATCCGTACTCCGGACAGCCACCATCAGATCTCATGCATACCATTCCCTGACGAAGATCTGAGGGCACAAAGTGATCTTGTTTGTATGAAAACGGTCTGTCTCCCTGACGGTTTTTTTGAGGGCGGACTCGTCGTCACACCAGCTTGTAACACTGGTGTTACTACGAGGGTTTGCGAAATACTGTATAATTTATTATTATTGTAAAGTAAGCAAGCAGCAGATATAGAGACCATCTTTATTTTAAAAAAGAGAGCTATTAGGGCGATCTATAATCTGCGTTGTAGAGAATCATTAAGAGAAAAGTTTAAAGAAATTAATATATTAACCGTTGCCAGTCAATACATTTTTGAGAATATTTTGTATGTCAGTAAAACTATATCTCTCTTTTTGAGACATGAAGACAGCATATGTTACAAGAAACAAAAACAAACTTGTACCACCATAGTATAAGGCTTAGTAAGGTCAGTAAATCGTTCACGGGGCAATGTATACGCTTCTACAACAAAATACCAGAAGAAATCTTAAATATAAATGACAGAACATTTAAGACCCACATTAAACAACAACTTTGTAAGAAAGCTTATTATAAAACAGTCGATTATTTAAATGACAAAGATGCCTGGTGTTAACGTTACTTCAGCCTCGCACAACCCTTACAAAAAATGTTATGTATAAACTCGATTTTAAAAGATCTGTTGCGGAAGTTTGTTGCGCCGCTTCTTCTTCCCAGTTCTAACACCTTGGAAGCGGTGGTAGATAAAAAATTGACGTTGTATAAATGTACCCAGTGTACTTACATGCAATAACATAGTTTTGACTTTGACTTTGAAGTTTCGTCAAAATCTGTTCCGTAGTTTTTGCGTGAAAAAGTAACAAACATCCAAACACTTACAAACTTTCGACTTTATAATATTATTAGGCATTCCGCTAAATATGACATTTTCGCCATCCTTCAAGTAATTATCGATATTAAGATCATTACGAGACGTAGCTGCAAATCCGAACTATCGCGATTAAACCATCATTAAAGTTGATGGTTCCTTGCCAAAGTTTCGGGATCACCTAATCCGGGGTGACCTACCAAAACCCCGTTTAATATTCAACGTCACACTTGAGCTGATCCGGGGATTAGTCACTAATGCAAGCCTCGGGGAGGCGTCTAGGGGTTGGTTTAAACTAAGACTGAGATGAAGAAATATATTGAAATACCTACCTAATAATATGGATGTTAACCTGAAATTTCATTCGAATGTTCGATTTGCTGAGAACTTTGTGAGACTTTTACAGTACATTATTGGTCGCTAAAGTTGTGTTACATAGTCGTTCTTTGTATCATACTTATCATAACATAATTAAACATTTCAATCTTAATTCAATAAACCAGGAAAGATCGAATTTAGCTGGCGCGGGCGCACACCAAAAAGATCCTAGCTTCATGCAATAAACACACTTTAATTTAAAAACTGCCAGCAACTTGAAACCAACAAGATTCCGCTTCGTTTCAGTTTCCTAAAAATAACAAACCAAAGAGTTTTTTATGATACGAATAAGATATATAAACTCTTTGGTCTTCTTTACGTATTTTTTCGAGTCTGTAGAGATAGGATCTCTTTGGTGGGTGCTCGCGCCCTTCGAACATTCCTGGTTGCTGAAATTAAAGTTTCAGTTGTGCAATCACTAATGTCAACCACGAGACGAAAGCGGTATTTTCCACCAAAACAGCAATTAAGAGCGAATATAAATTACATGCAGTCAAGCCGTCGTCGGTCGTTGTCCCTTGCGGTAGTGCCATTTTTAGTAAGTATCTTATCTTATCTTCTTAGGGGGCCAGGAATACCTGGCGACACTTGGACCCTATGGGATCTGTTGTGCCAAACCACTGTCCGCCAAACGGTGCCCCAATTCGTTTTTTTGGTGGACTTCACATACGCCTTAGAATAGTAAATACCAGTCTTTGGTGTATGCAGGTTTCCTCACGATGTTTTCCTTCACCGAAAAACCTATGGTATTTTAATAAACCGTACTTAAGTTTCGAAGAACTCATTGGTACGGGCCAGGATCGAACACACGACCTCATGATCGTGAGGCGAGTGCACAACCAACTAGGCTACCACGGCTCTTTTAGTAAGTAACGAGTCTTTTTTGTTTCATCTAAGGTTTCAGTTGGGTACCTACCTACGAAGTAAACCGCTTCTATGTCTGGTTTCGTGTTGTTTGATTATTATGTCACCTCTACTAGTATAGACCCTGAAAATAGGTACATAAAGTATATTATTATAAGAGCGTCAGTGGCGTCGGGGATAAGACGGCCTATCATATCGGAAGGTCCGAAGTTCGATCCCTGGCTGGGCCACGTACCAATGGGTTTTTCTCGAAACTTAAGTACATTTACTGACTGCTCTCCAACGGTGAAGGAAAACATCGCGAGGAAACCTGCATACGCCGAAGAAGAAATTCTTAGGCGCATGTGAAGTCCACCAAACCGCACTGGGCTAGCGTGGTGGACTATAGCCCGAACGCCCTCGTTGAGAGGGTAGGCCTGAGCCCCAGCAGTGGGGGCTGTTGATGAAAGTATATTATGAAGTATAGGTAACTAATTTTAAAATAAAATAAAACTACGTAAAGATAAAACATTGAGACAATAACAGGCAAGAAACTAAGACTAAGTAGGTGGTTCCACAAGTTTTTGTATAAAATAAAATGACAAATCATATTTCTCCGTTAGAAAGTCACATTTTTCCAAGTTTGTGTCCACTTACATTGTGAAGTTTAGTTCGCGGGAAGTAATTTCCTGAAGGAAAGCTCGCTTCCTGAAACTTATTTCAGTGCCTTTGTTGCGAACAATAGTGCGGCTGATTCACACTAGAGCTTTCGTTTGACGGAGAGAGTTGTTAGTAAATAGAAGTGGGGGAATTTACAACACTCTTTATATTACTTTTATTAAACGCGGAATCGCTTGTCAACATGAATTTTTAAAAAAAGCTACTCCCTTATGGATGAGTAACAAAATCATTTTAGGGGGTGCCAAAATAGTGTCAAATGTATCACAAAATTTTGACATACTCACACATTCTCATTTTCAAACTCCATATAAATTTGTATTAGCAACTTCCTACCGCTAATCCGCTTCCTTTGTCCGCACCCCCCCCCCCCTGGATTTTGACACTAAATTTTTTCTTCGTTTCCCATACTACATTTGCAAGATGCGATCTCCACAGGGAGCGCGCGCGCGACCAAAGAGGTTCGAATCTTCTTGCTTGTCAAGATAAAGAAAGGCATCGACACCATCGTCCCTACTCATCTGTTTTATCTTACCAACTCATCGCTCATACATAAAATAACATAATCTGTCGCGAACATTAACAAAAATCTCATTCTTAGATACTTTATGACTATGTCGAGGGATTTATTTTTGAAATTATTTACACTAAAATTACATAATAAAAGTAATAATTATGGATTTTCACAGACGAAAATTAGAAGACCACCATTTAGTGAGGTCATGTCACCTAACATTCGTTCATGGGTTCGTTCGTTCGTTCGTGAATGGGTTCTATTCTATTCATAATGAGGACAGAACAAGATAGGTTCGGTCAGAAATTAGGTATGATAACGTCTGAAATCGTGTCGCGAAATAATGTGGTATTGTGGCGTTTTAAATTCTAACCACATCCAAGTAACATCGTAATTAATTTGCTCGTGCGTTTGACGGTAACAAAACGTAACTCTTCAATTAACGCGCGGTTTAATGATGCAGCGACGAAACGCTTTCGCCAAGACACGTCGGTAGGGATGTCGCCAAATTGAATGGGTAAACTAGCACAGTTCTTTTATGTATGTGCAGGTTAGGGCACTGTGGTTTGGTACAAGAGCAGTCAGGCAGGAAAAACGACGCACTTTTAAGTTTTAATTCCGATGAGCTAGAGACTTGAAAGTTTAAACATAGGTCAGAAGTAGATGCCAATACAATATTAAATAACAAAAATTAAAAAATAAAATAAAATATAAAATAGATAACAGTAAAAAGTGTAGAGAGTAAGTAACTGTATGTCGTTGGGAAAACTCACACAGTACATTCATATAGGTATACCTATTCGCCTCACGTTTATCGTTTTAAATCTGTAAAAGTGAGACACAACTTAGATTAAGGTATCTCAAACGATAGAATATACAAAAGTTTCATCAGCCTGCACCAGCCCACTGCTGGACTTAGGCCACCCTCTAGGCGCTCCACTGAACCCGATCTTCGATTCTCCGTATCAAGTCATTCAAAAGTGCCAGACGCCTTACTTACATCAGCCAAAAATAGGGTCTCTACAGGCTCCATATTTGTCCCGCAGGTCGCAAGTCTAGCCCGCGTCAGTGTTATACAAGATCATAATTAACTCAATTGGCCGCCACCGCCGGGAAGTCCCAGTTTTTTTTTACGATTTTCTTTGTAAAGCTAGGTAGCGTAGATCGTACGACGTCGCAGCTAACAAGTTGCTACGGCAACTGTTTTGTATGATTAATGACTCGGTCGTTAGCTGGCGAGACTGCAAATGGCAACAAAGTGACGTCTTTATTTGCGGTAGATGCGATCATCACTCTCCTACTGTGGAGCTGAGGGCTGCTCCGTCAAATCTGCATGACGTCGTTGTGTCAGAGGAGGTACTAATAAATGAGTTAAAATGTAATAATAATATTTAAAGGTAATACTAATAGTAATAATAGGTAATAATAATAAATCATTTTGTTATCAGGCAACTAATGGCGCATAAACACGTCATGTCTTAGCCCGGAGTGAGTCAGAAACGTGGCATCAAACGTCGGGTATTTTTAATACTGCCTTATACATTTTAATACGCACGTCTCAAACAAATTTCCAAATAAGTATAATTTTTTTTTTAATTTCGTTGCATTTTTAACATAAATTCCTTTTAATTATTTCTTTCAATTAAGGAGTGGTAATGAAAAAACTACGGGACTCCACAATGGAGATCATTAGGTGTCCCACTTCCGCGGGGAAAGTCGGAACTTTCATGGAACGGGACCAATTCTACTTTTGATTCTATTATGTTTAACTTTGTAATTTATCGTGGAAGTTTTAGTTTGTGGACATTTAGGCCATTTAATTTCAACGTCCGATTAGAATTGTCTTAAACAATTAACTTCGCAGAGGACCGGGTTTTCATGACATTTGCGGAAGGACTGTGTATAGAAAAAATAATAATTGTTTCCTGTGTAAATTTATATATTTCTGTGTATATTTGTGTAGTATATAATATATATTTATATTATATTATAGTATATTATATAGTATTAGTAATATATTATGTTGGTGTGTAGTATTTATTTATATATCAAATATATATTACGGTATATTTATATTATTACTTTTTATAGTTTTTGTTTAATTTCAAATGCCCTTTTAATATGTTATTGTCTTCGCACCTACCACAATCTATCAGCACGACCCAAAGGTTAACTGGTAGAGAATGCCTACGGCATTAAGTTCGCCTCTTGTACAATACATGTGCAATAAAGTTTAAATAAATAAATATTCACATTATACTCTTTTTATTAAGAATTTTTTCTATGCTGTAAATCAAAAATACCTTTATGTTTGTCTGTCAGTCTGTTTGTCTGTCGGATAACCTGTAAACTATTGAACCGTTCGAGCCACATACATATTATATTATTATGTATTTTTATTGCCTGATAATGATAGGAAAATTATCGAAATTTTAGTAATAATGTATTAATAATAATGTCTTTCGGAGAAGAAAAAACTGATGCATACAATTATTAAGTAGTAGTTCCCAAGGACTTCTCGAGATGACTGTGTAGATTATTAATTTATTTCGCAAGACTTGCATGACTAATTTAATAAAAGAGTCAATGATAGAACGTTGTAGGTACATCAATTTTCAAAAATCGTGTTTACTACTCAGAATTTGAAAATTACTCTTTCCCCAAAGAGAAGAGACGGCTTTGTATTTTTTACGTAGATATCAAAAGAAAATTCGCTTAGAGATTCCGTCCCATCTTAATTAAATGTCGCTACGTAAACCCTTTGGTCCTTTGGAAAAACCTTCATTAGACTCATTACTGGAATTTTTCACTGAGGCATCGCAAAACAAAAATGACGTTCCACATTCAACCTTAGCTTGATGTTTTTGAGGATTTACTCCCACCAGTGGTACTGAAAATTTAAGTTTGCTGAGCTGTTACAGTCGACGACAAAAAAGAATGCCCGTATACTCATTGCAAGTCTTGACGAAGCCAATACTGGGGCCAATTTAACATAGGCAAGTCCTAGGCTAGAAGTATCTCAAGTCTTAATATACATTTGGTAGGGCGACTCATACATTAAGCGATCAACATTAATCATAGTTCAATTGTGTTTGAAGTCGTACTTGTGTTTCGTAAAGGATACTAAACATAAATAAGTTTGTTCAATTGTTGCAACATGGATCTCTGTAATGTTACAAATATTAATTGATGAATAAATTAAATTGAACATCTCAACTTTGACCATACAATAATACCGCATAGTACGCGAGAATAATGACAATGATAGACACACTAGAAACACGAGGCTGAGCTCTATTTTTGAATCGCTCTACTCGCTTCGAGCGGTCGATTCTACAAATTTTTGTATCGGATGTCGAAGGAAATTTAGTAGAAACGAACGCTCGAAGCGAGGAGAGCGATTCAAAAATAGGGCTCTTGTGGTCATATGCCTGATAGTGATACCTATGATAACTTATTAAATAGGTATCCTAGGTATGTTTTTAACATGTGCTTACTCTTATATAATAAGTCAGAATTTAAATGGGGAATGGTTTATAAGAATAATTTAACTTAAAGGCTGTGCCAAAGATGCTTTTATAACTTAGGTACTACAATATTTAAAATATGATAGAATGACGATTCCTTAGTTGATGCAATAATATATTGCTTAGTGATTGATTGTATTGTTCCTGGATTAACCTATTACATGTATACTCTACTAACATTCAAACGTCTGCACACAGGCTGGAATATAATGACTATATTCTAAACATAAGATGCTAATATTAAGTGTATTCATAGTAAGTAATCCGTTTATTTCAGGCAACAACAAAGAAAAGAAAAAAATACAAGTAAAATAGGTATTTGACATATTAAGTAGTAGGAGAAAAATGAGTAAAAAATTTTTTTAGGTTTCTTAAGTCCAGTTGTTGCCGAGGGTCTCAACTCAGCTTAGTGCTGCGGGCATAGTGTCAGCAGCGCTGATTTTCTGTTGAGCCATAAGTAGGTAAATCATTTCATGCGTATAAATGATTTACCTACATAAACTACTAAATACACTAGTATACCAACGCTGGTACGAGTGCTGGTTAGTATTCGCATGCCAATAAGGAAAGAGATGAAATAAAAGCACTGGCTCAATGAAGATTTGCCATTACTTTACAAGAGCATCGTTAGGGTAAATTGAGGTGAAGGTGGGTAAATACTAAAGTTAACGAGGTACACCTAAAAATAATTCCCCCAGAGGAGAATTAAGTAAACTAATTTGTGCTAATAAATCACTAACATATACCACCTGCGGCGTGTTTATTTCGCCTACTTTTGTATGCGTATTGTTTAGGAAATAGGTATATTTTCAGACATCACACAAAAACCACTGAACTGACTTTGACTAAACTTTGTATTATGATAGTGTATATCTTTGGCCAACATTATAACCTATCAAACATCTCTAAATTAGCAATAAACAGTGACCAGCAATAAAAATCGCTCATTTCCTAATATTTGCAGTAGAACATGAGTATGCTGGATGATTTTGAAAATGCTACAGCTGCTTCCAAACAAAAAGGGCTAACCCCAATTTACTTATAAAGGTTTATTATTCAATTCAATACTCTTTATTACACAAAAAATAAAACAGAACACAATAATACAGTAGATTTAGGAGGAACATCTAGGCAGCCTTATCGCTGAGAGCGATTTCTTCGAGACAACCTTTATAAAAATCATCATCATCATCATCATATCAGCCTGTAGACGTCCACTGCTGGACAAAGGCCTCCCCCAAGGATCTCCACGACGACCGGTCCTGCGCTAACCTCATCCAGCTGGGTCCCGCGACCTTCACCAGATCGTCGGTCCACCTTGTGGGAGGCCTGCCTACACTGCGTCTTCCGATACGTGGTCGCCACTCGAGAACCTTTCTGCCCCAACGGCCGTCAGTTCTACGAGCGATGTGCCCAGCCCACTGCCACTTCAGCTTCGCAATTCTTTGAGCTATGTCGGTGACCTTGGTTCTCCTGCGGATCTCCTCATTTCTGATTCGATCTCGCAGGGAAACTCCGAGCATAGCTCTCTCCATTGCCCTCTGGGTGACCTTGAGCCTTCTTATGAGGCCCATAGTGAGGGACCACGTCTCGGTACCATATGTCATCACTGGCAACACACACTGGTCGAAGACTTTCGTCTTGAGACACTGCGGTATTTCGGACGAGAAGATGTTGCGTAGCTTCCTGAACGCTGCCCAGCCGAGTTGGATTCGACGATTGACCTCTTTCTCGAAGTTGGACCTACCTAACTGGACCGTTTGTCCCAGGTATATATAATCGTCTACAACTTCGAGCGTAGAGTCTCCAACCTTCAGAGGAGTGGGTACAACACGGGTGTTCGACATGATTTTCGTCTTGTCCATGTTCATTTTTAGACCCACTTGTTGAGAGACTCTACTGAGGCCATTGAGCATTGTGCCTAGGTCCTCCAGGGTCTCAGCCATGACCACGATATCATCGGCAAATCTAAGATGAGTGACATACTCGCCGTTTATGTTGATGCCCAGTCCGTTCCAGTCCAGAAGCTTGAAGACGTCTTCCAGTGCAGCGGTGAACAGTTTCGGAGATATGACATCTCCCTGCCTCACACCTCGCTGCAGTTGGATAGGTTTCGAGTTCTGGTCCTGGAGACGGACTGACATGGTGGCGTTTTCGTATAAGCACTTCATCACTTCGATGTACCGATAGTCAACTTGGCACCGCTGGAGAGACTGTAGCACAGCCCAGGTCTCAATCGAATCGAAGGCTTTCTCATAGTCCACGAACGCTAAGCATAGTGGCTGGTTATACTCTTCGGTCTTCTGTATAACCTGCCGCAGCGCATGAATGTGGTCTATGGTACTGAAACCTTTACGGAAACCGGCTTGTTCGGGAGGCTGGAAGTCGTCGAATCTGCGCGCGAGACGATTCGTAATGACTCTCGAAAACAGCTTATAGACATGGCTCAGAAGTGTGATGGGTCGGTAGTTCTTCAGCCGGGTGTTATCTCCCTTTTTGAAGAAGAGCACCACCACACCTCCGTGCCATGACTTTGGCGTTTTGCCCTCGAGTATGACGGAATTAAATAGCTTCTGAAGAGCCTTTAGTACTGGTCTTCCACCGGCTTTCAGAAGCTCAGCCGTAATTCCATCATCACCCGGTGCCTTGTTGTTTTTAAGCTGTTTGAGAGCCATCCTAATCTCGTACAGGCTGACGTCCGGGATATCTTCGGTATAGTGCCGGGTCAGTCTAGCTCTTGGGTCTTTAGCCGGACTACTAACAGGTGGCCGTGTTGTCGTGTATAACTGTCCGTAGAACTTCTCGACCTCCTCTAAGAGCTCGGGTCTCGACGATACGATTCTGCCATCATCGGTCTTTAGCTTCGTCAACCGGCTTTGCCCAATAGACATATCTCTTGCGAACACTTTGGAGCCTTTATTACGCTCGATGGCCTCTTTAATACTGGTAGTATTAAATTGGCGTAGGTCGCGAGTCAGAGACTTTGAGATCTGTCTATTAAGCCACCGAAGTTGGGAAGCGTCATCCGGAGACTGCAGAACCATTCGTCGTCTTTCCTCCATTAGAATGAGAGTGTGGTCCGAGATTTTTTTGGTTCTTTTACGGTGGGCCTTAAAGAACTTAGACCCGACCGTTTGGACAGTTTCCACGAACCTGTTATTGTATTCGTCCACATCTACGCAATCGCCTAGGCATTCGAAGCGGTTTTGGAGTTCCAGCTGGAAGCTCTCGGGGTTTTGGATGTGGATAGGTGCTGGACGGAGCGTAGACTTCATCAGTCGTGATCTTTCCAGCTTTACATTTAGATTCAATGTGCCTCTTACCATTCGGTGATCGCTTCCGGTTTTAACCGCATTGATCACTGAGACATCATTGAATATTTGCCTCTTTGTCGACATGATGAAGTCTATCTCATTTTTTGTTGCACCATCGGGACTGATCCAGGTCCACTTGCGGTGCACCCGTTTCTTGAAGAAGGAGTTCATCATATAGAGGCCCTCCTTCTCCAAGAAGCTGGCCAGCAGTTGGCCCCGGGGGTTCCGATGTCCGACACCAAATTTCCCCATTCTCAGCTCTTCGCCGCTTCGCATGCCCAGTTTTGCGTTGAAGTCCCCCATGACAACCGTGTAGTGGGTCTTGGTGGTATGTATGGCTCTCGAAATATCCTCATACATAGCCTCTACCTCGTCGTCGGGGTATGTCGAGGTCGGTGCGTATACCTGTATGACCTTCAACGAATACCGTTTGTTGATTCTGAGTATAAGGTACGCTACCCTCGTCGACACACTCTCGATGTTCACCACGTTGTTCACGAGGGACTTGTGGACGATAAACCCGACACCACCCTGGGACAGATGGTCGCCTTCCCGGAAATAGAGCAAGTTTCCGGATTTGAGAATTATCGAGTCCTCCCCCTCTCTTCGGACTTCAGACAATCCTATAATATGCCAGTGTAACTTGCTCAATTCTTCCTCGAGTTCGATGATCTTCTCGTCGGTCCGCAGCGTGCGCGTGTTAAATGTTGCCAGGGCCAGTGGTCGTTGCTTTTGGTAGCCTGGCCTCTGCCGGAGATTCTTCGCACCCCCTGCCCCGCCGTTACCATGGCCGCTACCATAGCCAGGAATAGCGGGGCCGCCGGGGACTGGGGGCCGGTGTATTTATATTTGGTTTCGGTTTGGTTCCGGTTGTGTTTATAAAAATATCTTATTATAAAATAAAACCCTGACCTGACAGACTCACTGACATACATGGTGTAACTGGAATACTCGGTATCGAATGAAGTACTTTGCTCAAATAACTAAGTCTCGGGCAACAGGTATTAATGTGAATAAAAAATATTCCCAATTTCGAATCCATGTCAGAACCACTTTCGAGATTGGCAGATTGTGCTGGTACGACTAATCGCTCCAGTATACGACCCGTTTGAATAACTACTTAAATTAACTTATGGTGGAGTAAGACCACCGGGGCAAGACTAACAACATCTAATAGGTACCTACCTATCTCTTTAAGCACAGCCTTCTTGTCTAGTTTACTATGACAGTAAAACAGTTACAAATGTTATTACAGTTCTCCTCTCAAAATATAGAACTACATAAAGAGTATAATGGTAGTCTTATCCCGGTGAGGTCTTTAGTATAAACGTTTGAAAACAAATATAGAATTCTTTTTTACAAATCAGCTTATTTAGATCGTAGAGCAGTGTCAACATTACCTCAAAGGTAGGACAAAGAACTTCTTCAGAACACACGATTTTTGCCTATGTTAGTCTTACCCCACCTTACCTTCCGTTTATGTATATCCCAGCTTATGCTTGCAAGAAGACAAACTACTAGGAACGTCAGATTTAATGACAATTCATTGTGTGAACGTGTCTTGTAGATGTTTGTCTTGCCTGTTTGTATTTGCGCCGTGGGAAATGAGGAAATTCGTAGTACCCGTATATTTCAATATACTATATAGTATTGACACACTGTTTTACAGGGTGTGCCTAATCCTAATGCACCAAGCAGAGCAAATCTGCTTCTTTTATGAAACAAGAATTTAAAACTATTTTAAAAGCTGTATAAATTTAGATCGGCTCCAGCCGTGTTTGTAACCGAGTTTTGTCAAATTCAAATTAACAGCCTATAATGAACATGTCCCTACTGCAGGGGCTCAGGCCTACCTTCTGAACTAGGGCGTTCGCGCTATAGTCCACCACGCTAACCCCGTGCGGGTTGGTGGACTTCACACGCGCCTGAGAATTTCTTCTTCGGCGTATGCAAGTTTCCTCACAATGTTTTTTTTCCTCCACCGTTTTCAGAGCAGTCAGTAAATGTAGGTACTATCGAGAAAAACCCGTTGGTGTACATGACCCAGCTAGGGATTTTCGATATGATAGGTCGGCCGCGTCTTATCACCGACGACGCATGACGCTCTGATAAAATTATATAGTTTGTACATGGTAATTAGATGGTAGGTGGTACTTTAGTTTTTGTGGTGATATACCGAAATTAAATATTATAAGTGCACACATTGAAACACCCTGTTTTTAGCAGCATCATATATAGTGTAGTGAACAATGACTGAACGACAATGAAAGTCAATGTTACAATGAAAGTCTTCTTTCAGTATTTCTTCAGATATTGAGCGAATATCATAGGATTTTTAATACTGATGTTGCTTAAGAGATAAATTGAAAGCCATGTACAAAAAGCCATTAAAAATATTATTAGTACTTGTGATTATGTGGATTGTATCGTTATTGACCATTGTACGAGAGTTTAAATTCAGAAGCAGTACTTTCATGGTATTAAATGATAATCAATTGTATGAACACGCGTTGGAAAGTTTTAAAGCTAAATTTGGTACGGACAGAATGAATTGGAACGGATCGGGATTTAATGGTACGTAACTACTTTTTAAAATAATTCTCGCACGAAATAAAGATTTTTAAAATTAATCAAATACTATATGTAAGTAGATATTTATTTATAAATTAGAACATACCTACCTAATCAATTATTGTCAGTGACTATGTCTGTACTATGAGTCATAAATTTATGACAAATGGGCAAATATTTTTTATAATTTTATCGTAATGGATGATAATAGTTGTGTGTTTACCATTAGTATGGCGTGTGTTGGAACCATTCAATGGTACTTTGTCAGTGGAAGACCAGCTGTCAGCAATTAAAGGCTACGAATATCCACCAGGTAGGATATTTTTAAATAACCTTTAGATATCAATCAATAAAAATAAAAGTTTAATCTTAGCCACTATCCACTTTTTTACCATGAGTCTCATTGTAAAATATTACATAAATAAAGCCGCAAACTGAAGTAAAAGTGTAATTACGACCAACGACAAATTAGTCCAGTCTAGGAAGTGAGGGGGAATTCCATGATACTAAAAGGTAATGAAAAAAAAATGTAAGAGGGATTTGACAATATAATTTTTGACTTAAAATGATTTTGTATGATAGTTAAGAGGTGAAATTACTGCAATCAATAGGCAAATGATTCGAAATAGGTATATCTAGATTATGATAAAAATAAACATTTACTATTTCGCAAGGTATGAACGGTAGACCAGTGATTCTAACGGAAGAACTAAGAGGCAGTCTAAAAATGATAGTAAAGAAAGGATGGAAGGATCATGCCTTTAACCAGTTTGTTAGTGACTTGATTCCTTTGTCTCGACCGCTGCCGGATCCAAGAGATCAATGGTAAGCTTCTACCGACAGTTAGTAAGAGTTTTTTCAAAGAGTGAACTAAATACATGTCTGCTTTTATTGTAACAAAACAAAAAGGATAAAGTGGATATTTTCATTTGAAGATGTACAAGTATTTAAAGAATTGGGAAGGCCTTAGGTCAAAAGTGAATGAAATAAACACTGACCATTCATGATAATGAAATTACAAGAAACGTGGTGAAGACAGTGATAAGATCAGTGTCAGTTTGAACGATAGATATACTTTTAATCGTATTTGTTTACCTTATTTTTATTCAGGTGTAGAGAACAAAAGTATTCAAAAAAATTACCGGAAGCTTCTGTAGTAATATGCTTTCACAACGAAGCTTGGTCTACGCTCCTAAGAACTGTGCATTCCGTGCTAACAAGATGCCCTGACCATCTATTAAAAGAAATAATACTTTTCGACGACTACTCTTCTATGAGTAAGTACTAAAGGTCACTATTACATATCAAGATATCGGTAATCAATTTAAATTTTAAAATAATAGAAAGATAGACGTTTTTAAATCAAAAATATGTATTCCTAACCCATTACAAGTAGATGCATTTATGCTTTTCAGATCATCTTAAGATCGGCCTTGGTGATTACGTACATAGACTTCCTAAAGTAACGTTGGTACGAGCTGACCACAGGATGGGACTGATCAGAGGAAGAATATCAGCTCTGAAACATGTAACTGCCCCGGTTGTGGTATTCCTTGATAGCCATTGTGAATGTTCAGAAGGTATAGTCAGAGACAAAAACACAATATATTATGTCCCAGGCCGTTAAATGAAAGCCGCCTTTTTATGATCATATTTTAAGAACAGGCTGTTTATAAATCGGCGACCTTTCAAACAGTCTGAAAGACGGCCGATTGTTGTGTGACAAGACAATTATCTCTCAAGACCTTACTTAAAATGTTTAGAATTTCCTCTCTTTATGCTTACGTTTTTATCCGTCATAAATTTTTTCTAGCTTTATTTTACTTTTCAGGTTGGCTCGAACCATTGCTGCAGCGTATTGCACACGACTCCCGAAGGGTAGTCAGTCCCATCGTAGACCACATACATGACAACACGTTCGAATATATACCACAAGACTCAGCAGACCTCCGTATAGGAGGCTTCAACTGGGACTTGCGCTTTGTCTGGAAATCGATGCCGCGTGAAATCTTAACCAAAAGAAAGAAACAAAATCCGGCATCACCTGTGAAGACGCCGACCATTTCTGGTGGACTGTACGCGATCGATAAAAAATTCTTTGAAATTATGGGGTACTATGACGATGGCTTTGATATTTGGGGCGCTGAAAACCTGGAGCTGTCTTTTAAAACGTGGATGTGCGGTGGTTCCTTGGAAATCGTACCGTGCTCTCACGTCGGGCATGTTTTCAGAAAGAGGTTTCCGTACAAAGGACAACCGGGATCTTTCCAAAAGAATACCTTGCGTTTGGCTGAGGCGAGTAAATTTCTGGGTCGTAGCAACACTTAATAATTATAATAATAATTCTAATAATAATTGTTTGGACAAATTTACACACGGCTGTTTAGTCCCAATCTTTGCCGAAGTTTGTAAATGGTCACTCAACAACTGATAAACATACTTACATACTTTTAAAATAAATACTTAGATACATAGAAACACCCAGTATCCGAAAACCAACAGGAATGCTCATCACACAAATGTTGGTCCCGGGTGGGAATCGAAAAACCTTTGGCGCAGTAGGCAGGGTCACTACACCACTACGCCTACATGCCAGTCTAATTTTCAACCGACGAAAAAAAAGGAGGAGGTTCTCAATTCGACCCGTATATTTGTTTTTTTTTTCTATAGTACCCATTGCGGAAAATTATACATCATTTTTGAATACCACGCAAAAACTCTATCTGCTTATTAAATCTGACCGTAAGGCAAAATAGATGGGCTTAAAGCACAGAATAGTTAGTAACGAACTTCAGGGTTTATCTGGTTGTAATTAACTAGCAAAACGTCATAAATTTAAATTATAAGTACTGAGTGTTCAATAGCTTCTAGTTGGACATATTCTATAAATGATTCTTATATTCCCAGGTCTGGCTTGATGATTACGCTAAATACTTTCACGAGAGAATTGGAAATCTCAAAACTAACTTTGGCAACGTCTCGGAACGAAAAGCTTTGCGTAAGAAACTGAAGTGCAAGTCGTTTGAATGGTATCTTAAAAATGTGTACCTCGACATGGAAATCCCTGACAACTATGTTGCTAGTGGCCAAGTAAGTCCTGATATATGTAAGCTTTTAACTCTATTATTATTTTATATATATTTTTTAATTTATTTTAATTTGGTCGCTTTGTTTGGTTTATCTCAATACAAAACTCTCCAGATTTCAGTAGGTTATATTCTAATAGGTATTCTTTTTCTCTGACTTGTCTTATTTTTGAGTGTTATAATCATAGAGCTAGGATCTCTTTGGTGGGCGCGCGGGCCCCCTAGTAGCTTAATTTTTCCCTTCAAGGTTTTATCGGTTCGTTCGAAACAAATCTCTTTGTAGGTACAGTCGACCGCACGTTAGTGGTAACACTTTGACCTTGAGCTGACTTAGTCTATTAGGGAGTTTCAATACTATGAGAGACCAGTTTATACTGGTTTAGTTTCCATTTCCACTGACGTACATGTTATTTGAGCATAATTCATTTTCCAAGACATTATTAAAATTAGATAAGTATTGACCATGAAGAAAAGTGTAAGAAGTACATGTATATTATATACTTCGAAATAATCATAAAGCTGGTATAAGACAGCATAAACTGACCAAATCTCACAATTCTTTTACTTAATTGACTGAAAAAAACGATAATAATATGATTAAGTGATAGTTTGACCTTTCAAAGCAGCTGATGCATTTATTTCTACAACGTAAAGACTGGTTCTTATCGTCTTGTTAATTTATTAACTTAGGTAATTTGTTTTTCACCCAGATAATTAGCACAACAAATTATGGAATGTGTTTGGATGCAGCGACTTATTACCAAAATATTCAAGAGAGTGTCAATCTGTTACCATGTCACCATGAAGGTGGTAATCAGGTAATTCTTTCTGGTTTGTATGTCGACTCCCAAACCTACACTTGCCTGAATGTCTGAAAAGCCTCGGGTTTTTATTTACCATTAGTTAACTAATATTACTAGCTTACATACCAATGATTTCGTCTGCGCGAAAATATACAAGTCTGGTTTCCGTAATAAAAAGTAGCCTGGCTATGTTATTCTAGGTTAATATAAACTATCACTGTACCAAGTTTTATTAAAATCCGTGCATAAAATATGAGCAGCCAACCAACCAACCCTTTGGCGTTTATAATACTATTATCAGTTGGATTATTTTAATATTAGTATTATTATCTTCTTTTGTCGATAACTCCTCGAAATCTTAGGTTATTTTAGATATCAGGAGTGGATGTGCCAATGGCGGGGCAATTAACCTTCTAAGCGCAGAATGTGCCGTTCGCAAAATGACTGACTATAATTGTTTTAAAATCGACGTTTTAATGATAGAATTTTTAAAATATTTCGGATTTATTAATGATTCAGCCACGAAAATTTTGAGAGTACAATTATTATTTTTTAGTTCTGGGTGTATACAAAAGATGGTCAAATTAAACGCGACAACATGTGTCTAGACTATGTTCTGAACTTTTTGACACTTTTTGTTTGTCGCGGGCGAACATTGGCGCAAGTATGGTTATACAACGACAGGGTATGTTTATTTTTTTATTTCCTTGTATTAATGTTACTTTTTATTATTTCTTTGGTCAAGTCTTGATAATTGTTGGGTACAGTCCTATTAACTTTTTTGTGGTACAGTGCCGATTAGCCCAGGTTTTTAGCCCAATTTGTTATTTAATTATTGTACCCTGTAGCAGCAGAATTAATGTGTTATTAGTAATTTAAATATTTTTAAGTGGAAAGAAAATTTCTGTAAAATTAGGATTGTATACCGAATCTTTTCATCTTGTACTGATATAACAACTTAATGTTTTTTACCATTTTAGACTCAGACTTTAAAGCACATGATGACTCAAAAATGTCTTCGCTACGCAAAAACATCATCTGAAGGGTATAAAGTTGTATTAGAGAATTGTACGAATTCCCACACACAGCAATGGATAATGGAAAATTTCAAACTAGAAAAACTTGCCCCAGAATTACAGATATATATTAGAAGAGAAGCAAAACATCTATTTGCCTAGTGTCTACTGTCTTTGTTATCTATTTGATTGTGATCTTAGATTATAATTTAACGTTAGGTATGAGTAAAATTATATTTTTACGTGAGTTAGAAAAAACGGGTACCTAGCACTAAAGATTTCTATTGGGTACATAAACTGCCAGATAAAACAAAGTATTTTTGTTATAATTATGAGAGAGAATGTAATTTAACAAGATTTTCCACTGAATGGCAAGTTGGTGATGAAATTACGTATTTAGTTAGGTACAGTCACTCACTCTTGGCATCTGATACTGAAGAACTTCTAGAAAACAAAAATTTGAAAATTGAAATTGACTTCCATACTAAATGATGGCATATCAGCGGGTTACATTGTGAAATTTTGTTCCCTAGAATGACTTCGGTATCCGATACTGAGTATTTCTGTAACCGGTCACAACAGGTGTTATATATAATATTACATCCTGCACTTCTTTGTGAGGATTAGCCTATACTCAAAGAGTAATTAAAGGTGAAAATACTCGTAAAATTTAAAATGTCATTCCATATTACAAAAGTTTTATATGTTCTTGAAATGTATTTTATTACATACAGTCCCTTTGCCCTTTCACGTGGCCCTTTGACCACAGAAGGGTTACCGGTATGTTATACTCACTGACATTATTGCGGTTTCGACAAAAAGCACATTTACATGAAATTCAAATTTATGTAAGATCCGCACAGTGCTAATTCCTTAATCCTTTGTTATAACAGGTTAAAAAAATTAAATACCTTCTAAGTGAAAATAAATTCAGCATTTAATTATGGCAATGGCACTACCTGGTGTCACAAAAGTCAATGCACAATTTATTCTAAAGGCACACATTTAAAATTTGACACCACTTAAAATGGTTTTGTATTTACCTGACTGCGGCCAAGCCGGGAGGGTTATGTGTTTAACGCGTTGTATGTATCCTAATTCTATGCACCTATGTCCGCTCGTAACTACTCAACGCCTCAACCGATTTTGATAAATGATACGTCATTAGATTCGTCTTGATTGCGCGAGTATCACTGGGACTGTCGGGACCTTGGGAAGATTTGGGCCGGTCTTAATTTTCAATGGGTCCCGACAGTTAAAGTCGCTATGTTCCGCATTAGAATTACATAATTAAATTGTTCTAGTGTATATCGATCATGAATCTATTTCGATGACTACTGGACTTGTTTTTTTTAAAGTTTTTTATTTGAAGTTCATTTTTACGCAATCGGGTTTTTAATATTTTTTATTTAAGTACTTGATTATTTTATTTATTACTTCGTAATATTGCGTAACAGGCTAATGTAGAAACAGTTTTTGTATTGTAAATTAACTTTATACCCTAATCGGACCTATTTGACGTACCTACTTATATTTGTTATTATTGGGTCCTTTCTTAAGAAGTAGCCATTTTTAGGGTTCCGAACCTCAAAAGAGGAAAAAAGGAACCCTTATAGGAAATACTCGGTTGTCCGTCTGTCTGTCCGTCTGTCCGTCTGTTAAGACCATTTTTCTCAGGAACGCGTAGAGGTATCAAGTTGAAATTAATATCAAATACTCAGGTCTGCAGTCCCTTGGTGTCGTGAAAAAATCAGACTTCTAAGTCATCGCAGTTAAAAGATATTACTGATTTCGCCGCATTTTTGTGTATCTTGGTAACCAAATCCTATGGGGTACTTCCCCTTCACCTAGAATCTTGAAATTTGGCAAGAAGCAAGGTCTTATAGCACAAGTAAAGGAAAAAATCCGAAAACCGTAAATTTGTATTTACATCACAAAAAAATATTTGTACAAAAGTACTAACAAACTTAACTTTGCGTATGAGCAAGTTACCGTTATAAATTAGTACAATGACGTACCTAATTAATTGTTGAAAGAATTCCCTAGCGTCTAGAAATTTCATCATTACAGATCTATATTAAATAATTTCGTAAGGTTTTACAAATTATACTAAAGGTTTAGCTAAGTCTGGAAATAAAATCACATAAAAAATGAATAACATTTGACCATTATCGTAAACACGTGATTTAGCATTTGACATGACAGGACTTGTTTGACTTGTTATTGATCAATTTATTTCTGCTTATTTTTTAAATTCATTTATTGGCGCATGCTTTTTGTCGTGCCAGTTCGAAATTTAAAAAGAAAGGTTTTGAATCTAAAAAGATCGCCACGATGTCTAACCAATACTGCAATAGAATGCATGGCATATGTTACTATTAATATTAGTACTAACACTACAAGAACTGACACAATTATAGATAATGTTTTTTCCAATTTTAATATACAATTCGGCACCATTCATTTTTTTAGTCACCATTTACAAATCTGGGTCAAATTTAATAAATAGGTATACTTAAAGAACTTTGATTTCCAAGAAAAATCTTCGAGACTTCCCGACAGCTACCACCTATGTACAGGGTGGAAATTTCAAACGCCACATGGAGGGAAAGTTATTCTGATGATTAACCTTTTCGATCGGTATCTTAAAGATACATAGCATGTATTTTTTCCACATTATTGTCAGATTCGATTCCCGACTCGGACTGGTGGGTTCTTTAAAATGTTTGATGCAGTTTTATTTAATTTTGAAAATAAAAGAATGTTTACTTTTAGTATAATTTGGAATCTGTTATATTTAGGGTACCTACTTTGCCTCCAGGTGGCGTCTGAAATTTCCATCCTGTATATTGGAAGCAGTGTTAGATACAATACAACGTGTATAAATTACTCATAATGCAATAAAATATTTTGACATTGACTCGATTGCCGTGAACGACGAACTAATTTATATAGGTACAGTCGACCGCACGTCAGTGGTAACACATTGACATTGAGCTGGCCTAGCCTATTAGGGAGTTTCAATACTAGGAGAGACCAGTTTATACTGGTTTTGTTTCCAAAGACGTGCGGTCGACCGTACCTACAAGTTTGTACGGAACCCTCGGTGCGTGAGTCAGACTCGCACTTGTCCGGTTTTTTTCTATATGCCGTTGCTTTACGACTGCAACGTATTTTCTCAACACTCGTATAATGTTTTATTCACCCGTGAAAATTATGAAATGGGATTATTTTGAAGCTAACTGTACCATTATACGTTATTATCTGAAACACAAACTGGAATTAATTTCGTTCAGCGTCATAATCGTTGTTTGTTAAAATGATAAATACGGTAATAAAACGTCGGTACTTCGGTCCTGGGAATTACTTTACAAAACAAGAATAGAAGTTGCCTGGCGAGAAACAATATAAAGATATATAGAATCTATCGACATTTTTTATTTTGTTAAAGCAGTTATAATTATAATTGCCTAGGTGTTAATATTATACATAAAAAAATGCTTCCATAGCTAAAAATATTACAAGCAAATCAAATCTATGAATATTATGTATTTTTTTCAATACAACGAGGTCTCATTGAGTAAAATTGGCCATCTTCAATATTTAAAGTTACCTCCATTAGGGTTCCTTTTTTCTACCTTGTAATTATTTATTTACAAAACTGGTTCATTTATCTGCACATTTAGGAACTCCTTTCATAAAGTCCCAACTTTGTTAGTAAAATGTTACTCAGTTTCTAGGAATCTTGCTTCTGGTCTTTGGTATCGATAGGTCAGTGTTCTTTTCTTGACTTTCTTGCAAAAAATAATGCGAAAAATATAAAGTAGGAAGCTGGAAATTTAATAATACGAAAATGTTTTTACTAGCGGCTTAATTTAATTTTGGGCGTAAACCGTTACGATAAACAACATTTTTAATTTAGTTTGTTTCTTTTTTATTATGGATTAGGACGGGCTTTATAATTTTCAATGATGATGGTTATCTTAATTATAGTTTATAGGCACCATTCTTTTGTTTTATTATATAGCGGTCAGGACCTACTCTATCTAAACTCTGGATGGCCATCATCAGATCTTACCAATCTAAGTACTAGTCGCAGAATCAGATTTGCAATGACTTCAATTAAATGAAAAATTAGTGTGGTAGCCAGGTCAGAATTATATAAGATATCTATTCATGAATAAACCATTGTTTTGGCCAGGTGCCTGGTCCATGCGACTAATTATGGGCTGTCAGAAACATAGGTTATCGTGACTGTTTGACATTAGAATACACCATTTTAGAAAGTATAATAATTTTCGTTTCATTTCCTTTAAAATATTTTACAATAACAAAATTTGTACTGGTTTCACTTTTCCTCTAAAACGCCATCTATCGGCGAACCTAATGACATTTAGTCTATGACCAATATGGCGTCCAACCACGTCGCTGCATTTCTGCACGCGATTAATTAAATGCAATAATTATGATTATCTAACGCCGAGTGTGAAAACCTATACGAACTTCAATGCCAAATATTCCAACCGCGAGATCTCGAGCTATCTTTCGAGATTCAATCTCGCGGACACAACTTGTCCTTAAAATCTCGTTCATAATCTCGATCGATCGATACGGTCGAGATCTCGAACGAGATTTCAAGACTGAGCGCGTGCGAATCTTTCGTGTTGAGTGCTTCCTACGAAATATTTTCAAAATAATTTGGTATCACTAATATGTAACAGACATTTAGTGCCAGTTTATTGTGATCTCATCGAACCAACTCTGTGGTCAGCATCACTAGGGGCCCTCGAGGAGTCGGCAGCGAGTCTGGTGAGTGCTGAAAGTTAATCTTTCTGTAGCCTATAGATGTCCTTTACCCAACAGTGACAATTTCCAATGAGTCATTAAAATAATAATTGTTTCTCCCATGAATGAATTAACATTGACTTTTAACTAAAAACTTTCAACTCCAAAGTCAATGTTAATACATTTTAAAACTAACCTTAAATCCGTAATAATGTGTACGAAACAAACACAATCTCTTTTTGCGGTCACAGCTTTACTTTAATTCTGAGGATTAACTTCGAAGCAGGGTCGCAGTGGGAGTGCAACCACTATAAAAGGTTTTAAGCACTTAAACACGATATAAAAGGATTTTGTTGTTATAAGCAGTGGCCAACTTAAACAAGTCATATAAATTAGATTAGACCCTTAAATAACAATAGTCAAAATCCCATATTTATTGTCTTTCATGTGGTAAATACGAAGGTATTAAATATTTTATGTCAGTACAGATCACGACACCTTCGCGTAGCAGTATGATGATAGATTGAAAGTATTTAACGTAATATTTTTTTATATTATCTAGTGATTTGTCATCGAGCTGCTTCGGGGTATATATTTTTTCAGGTCGTCGGACCATGGCAGGCACGGAGTCCCAATGTTCAAAATCAAATATTGGTATCGGTCGGTCAGGCCTCTGCAAAATAGGTAATTAAAAGTTTATATAAGTACCTACTTAATGTAAGTAATTATTATCATAATAAAATTACTATCACATTTTAGTCTGATTTCGATTTCAATCTATGGTTGCTTATGATTATGAATCATAAATCTTCTTTTTTCTTGTAAACTTATTATGACTAAAACTACATCAAGACCTAATCTTAAGTATCTAGAATAGAATCATTATAAAACTATAAAACTTCAACGTGTAGAAAAGTATAATACAGTAATTGTCTATAATAGTCCCGTCAATAAAACGAAGAAAAATACGTAATGCTTTTAAAATGTTAATTCTACTAATGGTTGTTTGTATCTGTTACTTCCGTTGGAGTGAAATGTTTCCCTAGACTACATTTTCCGTCTAATGAATACGATAGCTAACATCTTTCCGATAACCACAAAGTCGACGAGAAGCCTCTTTGGCATAAAAAAGGAGTAATTCGTATAAAACTTATATTAGTTTGCTAATCATTAAGTAAAGTAACCTTTATACTAAGCTTTTATATAGGTATATAGGTACTGGCATTTTGGATTAGTTGGTAGTGCCCCTGCCTTCTACGCCAAATGTCGTGGGTTCGATTCCCACCGGGGACCAACATTTGTGTGATAAGCATATCTGTTGGTTTTCGGATTCTGGGTGTTTGTATGTATTTAAGTATTTATTATGTATGTTTATCAGTTGTTGAGTACCCATATACAAGTTTCGGCTTAGTTTGGGACCTTTTTGGGACTAAACTGCCGTGTGTAGATTTGTCCAAAAAACAAAAATAATGCTGCCATTGTCATTGTAAGAGTTCCCAGGAGATTCCCCTCTTATCTATACATATATTTCTTTCGTCAAACAGCAATACATTCATTGCTGTGCTTGAGATTGCGTAAGCTAGTGCAATGCGGAGATGGACGCAGGCTATTTTCACTGTGGGAAAATCTATTCCGCTGAAAAAAAAACTCTTTCCACGTGAATAAAACTAATAACCTAACTGCTAATTTGAGAGTATGATTCTTTTTTTTTTATAGCATTTATTTTGAACCTATATTGAGATGTTCATCTCGATCTATTTGGATACGAGGACCGCGCTGATTTCCATAATGGGCTTCGCAAGATAGATGGTGAATTTCACCATTCTCGCAACATATTGGGGCAGGGATGAAGAAAAATTGCTCCGGCATCGCGCCTTGAAAACCAGGGGCTTTAATTTGCATTGATGTGCTGTAACTCTTATTGTGGCGCCCTAAGGCACACAGTCGAACGTTACGCGTATCGATCCAATGACGTGTGGACGAACGAAGGAATGTGGACACGTCAAATGAAGTTGGAATTATTTATTAGATAGGTATACCTACTTACAGGTTGAAATGTTAGGACTATACAGTCTGATCCTACTTTATATCCGCCATTTTGATACCTAAGGCGCCGATTGTTTAAAATAGGTTTAGCTTTCGGGTGGGAGAGAGGGAGACATCAGAATTTAAGGAAAATATGAAAATCACGCTTCCTTTGTGTGACATGATAGTTTTTCATATAATTAAAAAGCAGACTCCAGCTGTTATTTTGAGACAGCCAGTCTAGTGTAAAAAAGTCATGCATTGAAGTATATTAAGAGGTTCACTTTATAATCTGTGACAAGTGTCATTTCTAGTTCCTCTATATCATTACAGATGGCTCTGTACTCTGTAAGAAATTATCTATCAAAAATTCGGCAAAGGCTAGTAGTTGTATGGCGTAACAAACAGATACAGAATTGGTAACAAATTTTCTATTCCAATTATGTAGTGCCATCCTCAGAGTGTCAGAGATTAAAAAGAAAACTTTCCTGATAACTTAAAAGCACATGCACTCCAAAGGCATTTCAAGCAATTTGTCAGGGTTTCCTTGCAGTTTTGGATTGCTCAGTTGCATACAGCTTTACTCGGGCGAAGTGAAGAAGAAAAAATTTATTGTAGTCACTCTTCAAAAATTAGATGAGATCAGTTTAATTATACTACTAGTATAAGTTATACATTTTATAATCACAAAATATTACAAATGTGTACCTAACTTGAATACCTAGGTACTGTTACAGTCGACTTGGCACGCCAGTGGAAACACTGACCTTGAGTTGACCTAGCCTATGAGGGAGTTTTAATACTATGAGAGACCAGTTTATACTGGTTTTGTTTCCACTGACGTGCGGTCGACCGTATCCTTTGTTCCCTATATATACCGTATCTATACGGTTCTTTCATTGGTCTGAGCAACAAAAAGTAGCAAGCGTAAATTGAAGGAGGGTTAACAAATATGTTACGGGCGTGCGGAATTTATGATCGGACGAGCATTTTTCAACATATCCGCCTACGTTTAGTACTTAGGCCCTTCAGCCAAAAGTGTAATGAAATATGGATAGCTTGGAAAGGATTATAAAGCGAAAAATATATTTTATCAGTTTTATTATATTAATTTCCAGTTTTGTTTAAAAAAAAAATGATAGCCTTAAAATGAATTGGCGGAAACCACACTTAATATACGACGTCGTATTGCAACCTTTTTAGGGATCCCTCAAAACGGATACCTCTTCATAGCGAAGATATTTTGTCTATCTATCTGTCCCCTGGATAACTCCAAACTTACTGGACCAACTGAGCTGAAATTTGGAATATAATACCTACACGTAAAATTGGCTGTAATGATGGGAAAATTATTGATAATTTAGTTTCTCTTTTAGTTTCTGAGATATTTCAGAAAAACTAAAACTGACTAAGTATACGACGTAGTGTACCCTTTGCAAACTTTAAAAAAAGGTAGAATTTGAATAAATTATGCATCGTTAGTTACCTTCACAGTTCTTATAAGAACATAATGAAAAGAAAACCTCTGAAACTTTTGTGTTTCAAAAGAAGTTTAAGTACATAAAGTTTAAGGCATTGACCATAATATAACCGTAAAAAGTCCATAAAAACACTCATCTCACTCTCAAAGGGGAAATGTCATCGCTATGATGTTAACCGCACCCCCAATTTAATGGACCGCGTACTTTTATGTGATCGTAAAATTATTTTTTCGTAAATATACACTGTTTTAAAATGAATATTTAAGTATATTAAGTTTACTTTATTTTGAGAATAGCGTTTTAACAACATATGAGTGTAATTACGGGTTATGATGACTTTGTATTCTAAATTAGACGGCATAAAGGTCTAGTAACCAAGCCTAAAATTCTTTAAAAATGGATTGCAGAAACAAAAACCTAAGTACGAGTATCGAGATAATATGTAGTACGTACTAGAGAAGACACCCCAACTCGATTGTTGTTGTTTATTGGCACCAACGCACGTGGCGGGGCGGCCATATTTCGGTAAAATTCATATTCAGACAAAGTCGCATATGTGCGCATTGAATGTTATCTATGAGAACGGAGACACCCCCGCGCGCACCCCGCGTGCCCCGCCTGCCGTCATCTAGTTATTTATACCTTAACATAGGTCTGTGTATAATTATATGTATATACCATAACTTTTGTTTTGAAGTAGCTACTCTATATTACCTCAATGAATACGAGTAGGAAATCAGAAATCGTCAACAGGATCACAATAAGTTGGTCATGAAAATCAAGTTTAAGGCATTTGGGACCACACGCTCGGAAAGCGAAAAAGTTGCTTTCGCCTGAAATATTCAATCAAAGTTTGTTCCTTCCTACCTGAAGGGAGATTTTGAAAGAGATAAGGGAATAAGAGAGTAAGGAATGAATTATAACATAATCGTGAGAATGTGGTACCTATTCATCTTTAGTACGCGATAACTCTGAGCACACTTTAGTTGTACTGAAGCAATTATACAATAATTATTTAAACCTATGTCATCTGATTAAAACAATCAAAGTGTCATTCTAAATATGGTTTGACTTCTCACAAATTCTATGAAAACAGGAAAGTGTCACGACCGATACGTCTATGGATGAATAAATATTTTTTAGTAAAAACATAAGTATTTAAAGTAGTTTCTAATTTTGTACTTGTAGCAGTATCTATAACGCTTTCGTTTTTAGGTTTTATTTAAAGTTGAAAGTGAAGTCAAAGATTTTATAAAAAATCGCTCATCTAAGTGTTTTGTCTCTAAGGTATGTGGGATTTCTTTCGTAGATCTATGACAAACGAAACTTGACGCAGCACTCGAATATATCTGCGTAGATTCCGAGGACACGAATAAGATTGGTATTGGATTTTCGAGACTTATTTTAAGCACCTAATAAGATTATTTAGATTTGTTTTAAATAAAATTTTCGAAGGTTTACCATTCTTCAAATAAGGCCAACAAAATTGCGATCAGTGTTGAGCCAACACACACTACACAAATACGCTAAACAAATTGCGCATTGTTGTTTAGAGAAAGTATTAGTAGGTAATACCGGCAGGTACACCTATCCCTATCAAGGTATCCCTACTTGCCATACCATTGATAGGTCCTTTGTTTTGCTCATCCAATCACTTCCGGCTACCTTTTTCAATTTATGAAGTCGTCGTCAGTCTCCATTTTAGAACCATCTGAGTGATCTGCTTCAAATAGTTTTCGGTATACTACATAACCTGAGAAAATTCTTCCAAAATTCATCCATAAGTTGTTATTGAACACAAACTTGCACTTTTTCGCAGTCACAATTTGCTGTTTCCTTGGCAAAAAGTCTCCAAATGTTATTTTTTATTTCCGTACGAAGCTCGAAGTGGGCCGGTTCGACTCGGTAATTACGAACGGGATTTTGGCCAAAAAGAAACACTGCACTGCAATATAAATTACGGGAGAGAATTTTCTCCAAACAGAAGCTGCTAATTACTCTTGTTTGAGAATTTTTCTTGGCTTTTTACTTTTGCAATTGCATTTACATTAGGATGTTTCTTTATTTGGTAGTATTTTCAACATTCTTTTCACGTGGGTGAAGCCTGAAGATACGCGGGTCGCAACTACAACCGTACTTATATAAAATAACATCTAATCTGATATTTAATCTATGATTAGGTACTTTATAATAATCAATTTAATAATGTATGTGTATTCTGACATGTATTCAGACTATAATATTTTCTTTTAATATTATTATGACATGATGAAATACTTTTTGATAAACTTTAATAATATTGTAGTTTTGACATTTTATTTTTGTTTTGATATTAATGTAACGACGTACGATCTCTTTTACAAAAATAATGACATGCAAGTTTTATGAATTTAATTTTGTAAAAGCGAATTAAATGAATCTAATCTATTTTTTGCTTTACTTCACAATTTTCCTTAATTATAATAGGCCTTCCAGAAAATGTTGCTCAACAGTAGACACGTCCTTAATCTACAGGATATCCATTAACGGTTCTAAATACATAATTATTTACGAGTATAATACGGCTGAGATTTACCGTAATAAGCAAAGTTTTAGGGTGTTCAAGATAAATTGCCTTCTTGTTTTGGCTTTAGTGCTATCCTGTATAATGACTTGCTCTGAATCTCCTTCAGACTTTGCTAGGAGCCACCTAAATCTGATGTAACATAAGGTTCATTATCCTATAACTCTATAAGTTGCCGTAAACTTCGATAACCTTTAGCTCTTGGGATTCTTGTGCAGGTGAGGTCGCTAGATATTAGTTTTCTATTAAACATTGAATTAAGTACTTTATTATTTTACGCTTACGTATATTTATAATGTTGGACGTTGTACTGAAGTGTTTTAAGTATAACTTCGTACTTACACTGACATCATTTAGATAATATCTTACAAGTTTTAGACAGAAAATATTATTCACTAGGTAGGTAACTTACAATTAAAACATGAATCTACGTCTGCTTATAATAATAAAAACATAACCCAACAATAAGGTCTGGTTTTAGGAATATTCAAATTCAAAACGGCTCTGTTAAGTAGAATGAGATAATTTTGGAAATCTTCAGAAAGTTGGATTAAAGAAGAAATAAGAAGTTGAGTTGATTGCGAAAGTTATTGTATAAATCAGGACATCTTGTATAGAGGTAGAAATTCAATTAGGGTATCCATCCCCATATCACAATAGGAAAACTGTGATTTATTTCGTGGGATTGGGGACAGATTGCAAGCCGATACTTCAGTGCGAACGTGACACGCCAGCCAAAACATGTCATTACATTTGTGGCGGGGTTCTTTATGGCTCTGTACCATTTCCTACCTTTTGTAACCACGGAGGAATAAAATTTAGATTTTTTCAGTTCCCTTCGGAAAAATTGATTATTTCTACATCTAGATCAAATGGCCGATTAGTTGAGGGAAGTGGCGTTTCTTGGCTCTCTTTTCTTCATAAAAAAATACTATACATAGTCACTAACCAAAACAGGAAAATCCATAGAATGAGACAAGCAGATTTGTGACCCGTTACAAAAATAAAAGAGCCGTGAGTGGATCTTATTATTTTACCATAGGCCGAGGCACCGCGGCGCGGCGCGGGCTTACGCACAAAGTGAGCTCGCAAACTGAAAGATAGGTAGATACTTACCTAAGACTCTCTGTACATTGATTGTAAGTATATTGTATGAAACCAGTGATTGGACAATTTAATTCTGACATCACGTTTTGTTTATTTTACCAACGGCTTTTTACGAATAATTTCTTAACTTGAAGTCAATACAAAGCATGATTCAATTTAAACAGTTTTTTAATGCTATCACTGCTGCTAGCACCGGAGTAAAAATTAGAAGTCTTTTTTCATATATATACCTAACTGAAAGTGAGCCATTGACATAAACTGAATTCGTATCTAGATATTGAACCAAGGAACAATATCAATATTCAGTAAACATCAAACCAAAATACCTAGAGCGTACCTAAGCCAGGTATGTACACACAGTTCACAATTCGTTACCCGACCCACACGCTCAAACGTAGAGGTACGGAATGAATACGGAATTTCCTATTTTTTCGGCGACTCTTCCCGGAGTTTCTTTGTGAATTTCTTATTAGGCAGTGAATAATGAAATTTGGCTAAGAGGCAGTCTACTTAATATGCCTACAAATGTAAGGAGACAGGTATAATATAATATGTTTTTGTTAATAGAATAAAGAAATTCGATTTAATAATTTACTCGATTTCAATATCTCAGACGAATACGAGGAGTACTCGCGTCCCGAGCGAAGCGAAAGAGGTGTGTCAGGATCGCGATACTTGGCGCTCCGTTCTTCCTGCCTACCTCGTCAGGGACATAGCGTGAATGTATTATATTATGTATGATTTTATATGGTCACGTAACTATTTAAGTTATAACTTTATAGTTTTTTTTCCGATAGTATTAATTACATTTACTTTTTATTATTAGGTACAAGAAATAATGTATTTAAATATATACCTAGGTACCTATATAGAGGTACACCCCCACACTGAGCACCACGCCTATACGCCATATTTCATCACAGACGAACAAACCAATTTTATTACTTAATAATTTTATCTTTTTAATGTTATCTTTTTCCTGTTTCTTTCTATTATTATTTATATCATTATTATATTATTCTTAGTTATTAGCTTTATTCTATTGTGATGTCTGTTCATTGTCCTTTATAAATTGTGCTAGTATTTGTTGAATAAATTATAGTTATATAATTATTTACGGGTCTTACACACGAATAAGTTTTAAAAAACCGCCAGACGTATAAGTCAGCCATTGCGGACCACGTCATTAACGCTGGGACTGACCACTGGATTGAGCTCCACCAACCTAAAATCCTGTCCACCGATCGCCACTACTATCCGCGGATAGTGCGAGAAGCTATTGAAATCAAGAAATTCAAAAATTTTAATAGGGAAGATGGTTTTAGATTGTCACCGTCGTGGAATCCAGTGATCGATAAACTTAAATCTCGTGACTTATCGTCGAATACACCCGCGGATACCGTGAGTGTTGTGTGCCGGGACTTTCCAATAATACAAGATCAGCAGAGGGTAGTTTCAGAAACTACTCACAGCGATCAACAATGACAGCTCGCCTCTCCAGTCAGCTCGTGACCACGGCCAGTGTAACCTGGTCGAAACGTCGGGCAAGGTAAATAAAACTTATTCGTGTGTAAGACCCGTAAATAATTATATAACTATGAATACAAAGCGCGAAAGAATAAATTATTAAAATTAAGTCTTTAGTCTACCTAATTGTAATGAACAAGCTATATATGTTTGAAAGCAGGGCCCTGTGCTGTTGGGTTTGTTGCTGTTTCTTCCCTTCGGCGACATACAGGTGGAAACAGATTAGTTTTAGACAGAATTGACGTCAAAAAGAGAATATTGTATTCCAATTTGAATAAACGACTTTTGAATTTATTCGCACAGCGAAGCATAGAGTTGTATGTATGGCAGCAACTCCTTTACACAACACTCAATACAGAATCAGTTTTTAAGCGCATTTAAATCTCCCCGTGCAAAATGTCCCGTAAAAATTGTTACCGAAAAATGGTGTCCCAAAAAGGTTTTTAAGTCACCCTCGCAGTTGTTACATGATAAATTAACCGTGTCAATAAACCGATCGGCCCCTGCGCCGATTTGAGTGAAAAACGAGCCTTTCGCTTTGACGTATGACCGGGGACTGCCTTGCTTGTGCTGTTATATCGGTTTTTTAGCCGAACAGTAAATTTCTTCTTGGGATAAAATACATTATTATGTTTATGTACGTAGTACATACTCGTATGAGTATAACAAAACACCTGTATTTTAGTTACATGGGACACCATATAAAGTTAAAGATGGACATTACGAGTATACCTTCCTAGCTTTGAATGGTTGATAAAAAAATATGCATCACTTTGTTTGAAAAAAATCTTCGAATTTCCAAAAATTATATTAAGTATACATATCGGATAATTCATAAATATAAAAGAATAAGTAAGAGTAAGAATTTTATTACACACTAACCTACCTATGTATCGCATAATTTTTGGAAATTTGTAGATTTTTTATGTTTGTGACCAGAGATGCAAGAATTGTCTCTACAACTTCCTATCCGATATTGAGTGATAATTATGTCATAGTCTTCAGAATTACACGTAATGATGCTACTATAAACGGAGAAATTGAACTAACAATAAGTAGGTACCTACCTACATAAAAATCTCAGCCGCAATGACTTGAAACTTATCCAATGGAGTACAAATAACGAGGAGGGAGATCTGCTTGGACCTTCGTCTTCTTATCCGTCCTTATCCGGGCGGTCCGGTTTGTAAAGCCTGGGTATTGTGAGAAGAGCTTCGAGTTACTCATTGGATTGGAGTCGGTTTCTGTAGTGCTTTCGTCGACATCGTAAAATAAATAAATAGTTTTAAAAAAGCATGGGGAGTGTTCCGAGGAATTGTTTGATCTGGTGCCAGCCACCAGTTTTAGCCATCGCACCGCGTGCCGTCAGAATACGGTTCACCCACATTACATAGATCCCTGGCGGACCAGCACTGTGCACTTCTCGCGTTCTTTCTTGCTGCGTACGTGCAAAATGACCTTTCCTCTGACGCTTTTCCACAGCGCTACGACATAGGGTCCTTTAAGGAGAGAGTCAAAAGAGCCCTCAACAAAGGCCAGCAACGCACCAGCATCCCCCGGGTGTTGCAGGTGTCTATAGGCGGCGGTGACCTCTTAACAATTTTAAAAATGAGAGGATAATATGGATCGTAGTTACATTATTGTGTTGATGTATCCTACATGTGTATTTACAATTCGTAGCTCCATAAACCCGTATGATAAACGATGAATTCTGGCTGATCCTTTCCCCTGCAGAACGCAACCCGTATCATTTGTTATGATAAATTGTAACACCACTCGAGGACACGACTCCACAAAATAATGTTATACCTATTACTGTTTATTTACTGCTATCGCTGACATGGAAATATGGGACACAAATATACACCGTTATTCCCTATCTAAAAACTTTCTTTGTACTTTACTGAGTCTACTAGAAAACAACCATACATAATCATGTTTTAAATAGATATATGAAACTCATATTTAAAAGTTTTTAAAGGTGCCTTCAGCCTCACAAAACAAGAGAGCATATTTAGTAATGTAACTTTAGATTTAGTTCTTAATGTTACTGTAAATAATTATCTAAGTTAATAAAGAAATTTTTAAAAACAAAACAAAACTAGAAAACAACCAAAGTGATACTTTTTATTGTATCTCGTTCGTTGAATTAAAATGCATCCAACTGCAATAAAATACCTACGTACAGTTTGAGCTATTTCCTTACTAAACTTAATTAACAAATTTTGTATATTTACATTTTGGTTGTTAATAACAACCAAAATGTAAATATACAAAATTGATTGTTTTAAATACCAACAATCTAAAACGATAAGGTTGCCTGAATATGCTCACAATATAAGTATTTTTTCAACAGGGAAGGCTATTTAGTTTCTGTCAAATTGAAAACTCTGCAGTTTGGTTCTTTTCGAAATAACTTATTTCAATGAGTGACTCAATTGGGACTAGTAGTAATTGTTTTATAATATTTAAAATTAAAATGAATCATTCCTGGGATGTAAAAATCAATTAATTAAAAGAGTTGAAAATCATAATCATGCGCCATGCCTTGTAGAGGCATAAAAACATCGACCTTTCTTATACCTTGTTAACTCGATCTCCCTTACCATCCTTCCCCTCAATATCGGATAGGTAGGTATAAGTAAAGACGAGTAGGTAATCAGGGTGTCACGAGCTAAGTTAAATAGAAAACTTTTTGTGGACGCCCCTTTATGCATGCCCTTTGGGTTAGTGCCTGACCTTAATAAATGCCTTTTAGAAGTTGTCCCCTCGGAAAAGTTGTAATTCACGAACGTGAGTTCCGAGTTAATAGATAGGCTTTTACCGGACCCCAAAAGAATCAGGTTTTTACAAAAAGTAAGTACCTAACTTTAAATTCTTTGAAAGTTTCGAGTCTCTGAAGGGGTTTAGGAGATTTTTACAAATATTTTTTATACTATTGCGTGTACTTTTACATTACGTTTTTACAAGCATACTGTTAAAAAAACTAATGAGGTGGTATTTGCATTCGAAAAACTGTCATTACAATATTATAATGACCTTACAGCTTTAGCGTCATTGTAAAAAATGCTTAGACCAACAAGTTCATACAAAAATACTCTACATTAATTTATGTTGGCATGCTGTTTCAGTGGTGGCTTTTCAATGGTTAAAAAGAAATCTATAAATGTTGTTCTTTTTCTAATTTATGAAAAACGAGGAAACCTATTATTGTATGATGATTAATGTGTAGCAACATTATTATGTGTATTGATTGTTTAATTAGTTGATCCTAGAATAGTTTCTATTGACTATTTCTATAAAAATCAACTGTGGCTTGCTATGAATTAATAGAACAGAAGAAACCCTATCTGATATCACCACGTGTCCTTCCTTATTGATCGGTATAAATATACTTTTTATACTCCCTCCTATAATGTACGTGTAGTAATAAACTTATCTGTCCATAAATTTACGTAGCTTCTGTCCTGCAGTTCTGACTAGTTTAATTTACTCTATGAACTATTTGCTTTGTGCTCTAAGACAAAAAATATCTTGCAGAATTATTAAATACCCTCCCAAATTTAGAGACGTGATTGAAAAAAAAAACAACATTACATTGGAAATTGCTCGGAGATTTTAATACACGGGCAGATCCATCGAATAGAAATTTTGATTACCATCAATGTTGGATATTAATAAATTCTGTGAAGTTAGTCTGGTGTTTGATAGCACAGTACGAAGCTCACTTGATTTGTATTACTGTTACAGACACAACGTGTTCTTGGTATACTGAGGAATGGCTCACAATTATTATAGCTTTATTAAAATGATTAAAGCGTTCTTGCTCATATCACCTTTTAATCGGTTAATGCTTTTTCGTATCCTTCTTGGTCATTTCTATTGCATCAGTTCTTCTGCAATGATTTTATGGTTTATTAGATTGTATTGTGTTCTTTATGCCATAGTTATATCAGTGCTAATATTGTACAACGTCAGTTCTCCAATGCTCATGGTTGTATTATTAGATATGGTTTTATCTTTGCTTTTGTCTTTCGTAACGCAACAAAAGTATTTCAAGAAATATTGCAACACAATTAAAGAGTGCGATATCATGATGGAAAATAAGAAGACCCCTCTTTTTACAAAAACAATCTGGATCGCATTGTTTTTGGTGTTTTTACCGTATACAATGATGACTATACTGCGATTTATTTGCGAAAAAGTTAATGTTTATACGATACCTCTTCTCTTTTCAAGAATGTCGATATTCTCTAATTTTATTATTAAATTTTCAATCTTTGAACTCCTGTACGATCGAATCAAGAAGTTGCGAAAACTGTATGAGAAAAATTTCGTATGTCTTAAAATTATAATGGTTGATGATATTGCTACCTCAATTGTTTTGAGAAAATACCTGAAAGTTTTCGACAAATTGCTGGATAATTTACTAAGTGTCGATACGTATTTGCAATTTCTGGTAAGTTTTAACGTAGGTACACTCTAACGTGAAATGTTCAAACTAAATAAGTCTTAATAATAATGTTAATATTGAGGAATCTTTTAATCTTTTAATAATAATTTTTCAGCGGGGACGCGCTGGAAGAATTATTTTATATTTAGGATTACATATATAGTTGGTTATTTTAATTAAATTTAATGTTATTGACTTTCTTTGTTAAAGTTAAAATTAAATATATTCTCTTTTCCAGTTCGCAATAACTTTAATGACTGAATTTGCCTTGATACTTTTCTTTGTCAATTATAATATACTAATAGCATTTGGGGTGAGTATGACATCTCATTAGTATTTTTTTTTTCTCACTAGTCGTTAAATGTACATTAATACTTAAATAATAGAAAGTTGATAATATGAGTTTACAATATATTTAAAAATGTCACCATAAAATTTTAAATAGTTTATAATAATAGATTTATTATAGACTGATTATAAACTGATATTAAGACATAACTTTTGCTACACCTTGTCTATCTGCTAAGGAGGTGATATGCACTCACCCATTCGTTTTGTTTGAAGGAGGCGCATGTAAGCTGGATATATTTGTATTCAGCAGTAGCTGCATCTGTTGACATGATAATGGCGTTGTTGCCGGCCGCTTTTATTGAACTGGCCGCTCATGAAGCTGATAATATCAAAGAGCTCCTTTTTAAGCGACTTGTGAGATGCAAAGGTATATTCCTTTATCTTGTACCTAATATAATAAATAACACATCAACATGAGATTACAGTTCCCTAATCCCAAACTTATAGTTTCTGTTTCATGGGAGTTAAACAAGACCATCTTAATTCACAAAGAAGACCACGTACAAATTATACAAACCTTATGTCTACTGGAAACGGAACTCATGACCTCCTGGCGTTAATGGTTAATTTGGAAGAGTCGCTCTAAAGAGAGCTTATAATTACAAAAGGCGGCAAATTTTTAAAATATAGCCGGATGACTCATTTTATACTCGGCTGTAAATATTTTGCTAAGTGAAAGTTCATGGGAATTTCCTGTGGTCTCCAAGCACTTACTTCAGTCAGTGGAAGTATTTCACTGAGACATTTTAACTTACTAAGTGTAACTGCATTTGTGAGACCTTAGGGTTAATTAGGAAGAATTGCAGCCTGAACAAACACTGTTCAACCGCAAGCTGCGGGACACTAAAATGAGCCTATCCCAGCAAGCAGAGGAAATCCCATTGCACCTTGTGTCAGTGATTCCCACTGATGCGTAAAAGAAACACCCATCTGGGCAACTACTCTCTTCAAAATGATGTACTTAAACAAATCAGTGCCAAAATCGCGCTGAAGCTCCCAACTCTTGCAAAGCTTAACATTGAACTAGAGTAAAGCGTCGATCACAATAGATCAGTAATGATCGCAGTGATACAAGGCTGGGTATGCTTTAAAAGAGCCTCACAAATAATAATGTCATGTTGCTTCAGACGAGTTCCTGCGCGCTGAATTGCAGATTGCCTTACAATACATTACCAACCGCCCCGTGCGGTTCTCTGTGCTACGCGTCGTGCGCATTGATGCTACTCTCCCACTGTCCATGGTCAGCGTCGGTATCACCTACACCATAGTCAAGTTGCAGTTCACTCGCTATGTCAACCCCTTCTCTCCCGTCATCTTTAACTCTACTAATACTACCTATAATAATTGATACTTATACTTAATTGAATGTACCTAGATTCATTTTGTTATTTCTTACGTGTAATTAGGGCTCTTGAGCACTGATGAGTCATAGCTGATGACGATCGATCCTCTTTACAAATAAAATAACAAACTTTTTTTTTAACTATTGCGAATTTGTTTGTTCGATGCTTTACAGCACTTATTTAATAATTTTAAGGAGTGACGCGTTTGTTATTTATTGATTAATATATATTAAAGAAATGTAAGTGTGTTATTAAATAAGTGTGTTTTACCACTGATGTGATTTTATTTATATTTAAGTAAGTACGTAAGAAATTGTTATCATAATTAAATGAGTGAAGTAGCTCTAAGTGAATCTAATCTTTTTGGCATTTGTAATTTTTGTTGGTTGCATTAATAAATTTAAAAAAAATCAATTTCATCTCAGTTATAAACCCATAATGCAGTTATGAAATAATACGTAAATTACTCGTAATTTTTTGTTAAATTTTGCCGACCTATGCATTTACTACCCATTGTATAAACAATCCTAATATTTTTATATGAAAAAGTTACATTCTCTTATTCTCTTTACAACACAAGAATTTCACGCTACGAAACCCTAAAAGCTCTATCGAAACCCTTGTTGAATAACGTCGAAAAAATATAGATTATGCCCAATGGCCGAGGTAAGCCGGTCTTCGATCAATCACTGCTACCAGTGAAGTAGGTTAATTTAGTTTCCTGCAAACCCTTTTATAAGATTTTTGATGAAAACTCGGATTGACTGGATGATTTGTGCTTAAAAATCTGGCCTTGACTGAAAAAATATTTTTTTTTAATATTAAAAAATATATTAGGCAGCTGACATACAAATGGGTTGATAATTAGAAAAAATCAATCAATCAGTAATGAAAATGAAAAAAAAAAATTGTAAAAAATTTGTTTATACAACAAAGTATGTTTTGTTTTTGTAATACCTAAATCAGATATATTTGGTGTGTTTTTCCTTCATGTGACATTCGAGTTTTCCACCCATTCCAAACAATTTTTTTTAGATTAGATTGTAAGGTTTAGAAAAAACAGTTTTCACTTTCATAATTCATCTAAATACCTATAAAGGTACTAGCAAATGACTATTAGTAAGATTTTGCACCTATTAGTCAAATTATATTATTATGAACTCAGGCAAATTAAATATAAATCACGATTTAAAATCACAAACTGAATTCTGTAGGTACTGAACCAAATACATCACAGTGGGGTTAAATAATTCAGGACTTAAGTTTACGTGTCTGAATAATGCGTAATCTACTGAATACGTAATTTCACTCACGTACGTTTCCGAGAATGACCAAAATGGTTCGGTGACAGTGAAAAATTTCTTAGCTTAGCCTTTATACATTTTACATTCCGGGGACCTTATTCCCATTTTCTTCTCTATTTACGAATGGAATAGTAATCTACTTAGATATAAGTACGTCTGTACGAGGCATTTTAACCGTTAAATGTTGCAATGTTTTTAGAGATGAAAATAAATTCAAACATGAATAAAATCAGAAAAAAGTTCTAAAATTGTTGTGTAATCGTCCATTACTTAGGGTTACATTTTCAAACCGCCTGGATCATAATCCAGGAGAAAAAAGAGCCGCGGCTTTCTCAAAATTTTAGGACCACCTAGGGACCGATCATATAAAGTAACTAGAGATTCCGGTCGGAGTGTAACCTCCGACCTACGATTTTACACAAGGTCCTTCCTAACACGAGATTATCTGCTATGGCATCCTTTGTTAACAAGAAAGAAGAATGATGAACATGAAAAAGAAGATTTACTGTTGGAGTATTATGATACAATTTTCTTTGTTGCTGGCAGTAAACTAACAACTGTTTTCATAGGCCTGCTATGTCTACTCCGCTATATCAGACCATAGAAATAAAATCTTTTACAGTATTCAAAATCCAATACAAGTCTCATTATCCAAACAAGATAAGTTGTAAAGGTTTCGAAGACAAATATTAAGATTTACCTACCCTATTCTTTGGTATTGGAATTCACAAGAAAATACCAGAGCGGAAAATTTCAATTGGAATTTTAGTCTCCCTTGGAGATATTTTCAAATACCTACCGATACAATTAAAATATCTGTTTTAGAATCGAGACGATGATTAGAAAAGAAGCCAGACCAATTGGACATTTCTGCATTGACTTCAAATAATACCAATTTTTTAGGATTTCATATCAGATTCAGTTTTATATTTATCCATATTTACGGCCACCAATCTACAAATAAACTGGCATAAATAAGCACAGCTGCCAATAATCACAGACGTCATAATTAAATGAAAATCATAAGCCTACTACCACACTTCTTGAATTCCAAATTAGGATTTTTCTCCTGTACTTTGAGATTTTGTAACAAATTGTACAGAGCTATTTGTCCCTAGTCCCCAGTTTTATTAAAATACGTTCTGCCGGCCATGAGTAACAAACAACTACACTTTCGCATATATTTACAATATTTTATTTGTATAATATGCGCTATTAGGTAAATGATATTAATTATACTTCTGTAGAAGAGACTCATATTATAACCTGTTGTGTGAAAATAAAGTTAACAATACCTTACTGCGAAGACCACTAAAGTTTCGAAGACATTTTCTCCGTCTATCTTTCTGTACGATTGAGCTGAAACACTTGAGATTGCCTAGAAATTTATTAAAATTTCATGAAACAAAATATTTGTCGAGACATCACAGGCAAACTTAAATTTACGGATCCCAACCGACGCTCTACGACTTACGCTTTGCCGTCTTTTCATACAAGCAAATTGTGACAGAGTCGAATACATATTTCATTTGAATCCATTATCCAGAATGAGCTTTTACGGATTGACGCAAAGGATGATTTGACGCGTTCCGGTAAAACGCAAATTGGTGCAGTGCGGTCGGACGCGCGCTTTCAGCGTAATCAGCTTGGTTACAACGTCGATAACGCCGGCCCTGGTGTGTTTCATGACGATTTATTTTGTTGGATTGCATGATCGATGTGAGCAAAGTGAAATGTGTACTATTGAGTTAAGCTCAAATTGCTGCCACTACATTGTGCTCGTCAACTAATGGTTGCCAAGATGGCATCTGAAGACCATCAATGCGTTATCTAACTTGGTTTTCTACAAGGATTATGCGATAATTTTACTACATTGTGCTTGTCAACTAATGGTTGCCAAGATGGCATCTGAAGACCATCTGTGCGATAGCTAACTTGAAGTAATAAGCGATAATTTTACAACATTGTGCTTGTCATCTAATGGTTGCCAAGATGGCATCTCAAGACCATCTATGTTATCTAACTTGGTGTTCTACAAGGAATAAGCAATAATTTTACAACATTGTGCTTGGCAAATAATGGTTGCCAAGATGGCATCTGAAAACCTTCTGTGCGATATGTAACTTGAAGGAATAAGCGATAATTTTACAACATTGTGCTTGTCAACTAATGGTTGCCAAGATGGCATCTTAAGACCATCTATGCGTTATCTAACTTGGTTTTCTACAAGGACTTTTTGATTACAATGCATGTAAAAGTTTTTATGTTTTTTTACCCTTTTGGTATAACTAACGAAGCAGACTCCAAAATTTGGCTACAAAACGGTCCGAAGGGGATTATTCAACTTTGATGTAGATATAGATACCTACCTATGAAGTTTCGCAAAAAACATATCTCACGAACTCGTATGCTGAAACTCAAATGTAAGCGTACTGTCGCTCAAATATTAACGCGTGGAGCAACAGGGCACCGAAAGAGGAAATATTCCGTATGTGACAAGACTGGCGTCAACTAAACAAGTGTAAGATCACACATTCGCGTCACGCAGCCGACGTACTGGCGGGAAACAATTTTGTACGCGTCAGTACCGGCAGGGTTGGGGCGGGTGGCGGTTACACCGTCGTGTAATTTAATTTAAACAGTAAAACAGACAGGGTGCTTCTTTTAAAATAGGCAATATCAAAAATATAGGTGTGCCTAATTTTACACAATCCTAAACTAGGCTTTCCTGTGCTATAGGTAGATAAAACAATATACAAAATAACAGCTCGACTTGAGTAAAGTTGTCGATTCCCAAGAGTCGAACCCATCGAAGTAAACACTGTCTTTCACAAAAGAACGACTTTTCCGAAGCGGTGATATTCTGACTCATTCATCACAGATTGGCACCACCACTGTGACTGTGCCGAAATAATTCTATTAGATTTCGAAGTGAGACCTTGTATTCAACATGGACTAAAGATTTGCACTTGGGTTATGAGAAACATAATTACTTAATTTTGGGTACTACGAGCGTAGCACGACGTAGAACAACCTGTCTAAGCGACAACCAGAGTCACAATGTTTTGTGCTACATTCAAGAAAACCTTTCGCTCCTGTCCTGATCCTAATTCTGGCTTTGGTCGCGATTCTGTTAATGGTCTCGAACTGAGTTTGGAATAACAACCATCCACTGTCCATTACTTATACTTTGGGTCTGTTCTAAGATATTACAATCATCTAAATTCGTTGAAAAGTTGTAGGTAAGTAGTTAATATTATGGTGTTTTGTTCAATCATTTAATTGATGTTTTATTGAAATTTATGCTGTTTTGCAGGCTGGTGATAGAAAAATTTCAAAGTGTAACAAGTTAGATACTTGCATCATATTTATCACTGAGCTTATAATAATAAATTTAATCATTTGTTTTTGAAAACAATTCATCTGCAATATTCAGACAATGAGACAAGACGAAAAATACACCATGTATATTCATATTTGTTGATAGAATTTACGCATTTTAATCAGATTTGCTTCAAAAAAGGACTGTGTTTGTTCTCCACAAAAATCTACTTGTTTCTATATCACAAAGCCTCTTTCGTTTCTGACTTTTAAATTTTTTATGTGTGGACTGGGATTTTAAACAAAAAAGTAACATGAATATCTTTTTTAGATTCAAACCCCAGGTTGTTTTTACTCGAAATGGATTATGTTAAAGTAATATATTCGCTTGTTTATGGACTCTTTAAAAATATGGTTATTTCGATTGAAACAGTAGCGATTGTAATTGTAATGACGGAAAAAAGTCATCATCATCATCATCATATCAGCCTGTAGACGTCCACTGCTGGATAAAGGCCTCCCCCAAGGATCTCCACGACGACCGGTCCTGCGCTAACCTCATCCAGCTGGGTCCCGCGACCTTCACCAGATCGTCGGTCCACCTTGTGGGAGGCCTGCCTACACTGCGTCTTCCGATACGTGGTCGCCACTCGAGAACCTTTCTGTCCCAACGGCCGTCAGTTCTACGAGCGATGTGCCCAGCCCACTGCCACTTCAGCTTCGCAATTCTTTGAGCTATGTCGGTGACCTTGGTTCTCCTGCGGATCTCCTCATTTCTGATTCGATCTCGCAGGGAAACTCCGAGCATAGCTCTCTCCATTGCCCTCTGGGTGACCTTGAGCCTTCTTGGTGACCTTGAGCCTTGTTTTTACTCGAAATGGATTATGTTAAAGTAATATATTCGCTTGTTTATGCACTCTTTAAAAATATGGTTATTTCGATTGAAACATTAGCGATTGTAATTGTAATGACGGAAAAAAATATTAATATATTATTTTGAGGGAATTTTTAATGTGTTTTGTTTAGTTATTAGAACACGAAGGAGGAACACCATCCGTTGGTATCTATTCGTCATAATCATCAGCCTCCGCCCTCCTCATCCGGCTTTGAGACCCGGGTCCTCATTATCATCAGCCGGCACTAGTCCAGTGCTGGACATGGCGTCCCCCAAGGCGCACTGAACCCGATCTTCGGTTCTCTGCATCCAGCCACTGCCGCCTTACGCAGATCGTAAGGATCTTATAAAATAGCTCAATTACCTAGCATACGTTTTCAACATAATCACTGGGGTTGGGTTCACAATTTTTAGGGTTCCGTACCTCAAAAGAGGAAAAAGGAACCCTTAAAGGATCACTTCGTCGTCCGCAAGTCTGTCTGTCAAGACCCTTTTTTCTCAGGAACGCGTGGAGATATCAAGTTAAAATTAATGTTAAATACTCAGGTCTGCAAACCCTTAGAGCTGTGAAAAAATCAAACTTCTATGTCAACGCAGCCAGAAGATAATATGTCCGATTTTACCGCATTTTTGAGTATTTTGTTAATGAAAATGTATGGGATACTTCCCGTTGACCTAGAATCATGAAATTTGGTAAGGAGCAACAAGTGCAGATCTAATAGCACAAGTAAAAAATTCGAAAACCTTAAATTTGTAGCTACATCACAAAAAAAACCTTTTTTTCCTTGTACCAAGAAACTTAACTCTGCGTATGAGCAAGTCATCCATATAAGTTAGTACCGTTATGTGATATAACTACAATTTTTATTAACGATTTTGTAATTATTGCCTTAATGATTTAGTATGGAACCCTCAGGGCGCGAGTTCTACTCGCACTTGTCCGGTTTTTATTTCTGAGCATACGCTAAACATTGAACAACATTTTTATGCTGGCGTTGGTATAGAATTGGAGGTTTTATCACGATTGTAACATTCAGCTATAAACTTTTACGACGATCCAAATACATGTTTCATTACGTCATGCTCTCGGACGTTTTTGTGTTGTTGTTGTTATCACATTTATTTTCTGCCGTAAAGCATTTATTAAAAAGAGAAGGGATGAAGAACAGAATTTCATTCGATTTTCTGTAGACTTCTGTACAATTTTGCTCAATTCCTTACTCCAGGAGAATGTCACAAAAGCGGTAGTCTGTCTGCGGTCTAGGAGTTAGCCTGGGGTCTGTCTGTGAGAGGCCTGTCTGAGACGTCTATCTGGGGTCTGTTTGAGCTGTACCTGGAGTATACCTAGGGTTGTCCTACTAGGGAAACCAATGTGAAAGAAAACTCACCTCAACTTGTAGGCGCTAACGAAGCCGTGGGAATAAATACTACATATGTAGTATTATTATACGTATAAATACCTTAACCTATTCGTCACGTACGAATTATCTACAGACGTGTCTGTCACAGAGGTGATAGGGTAATGGTAAACGCGCACCAGAATTTTAAGTGACCCTTCCCATGTATTACACGTAAAAACGAAAAAGTGGCAACACGAAAGAAACGCTAATAAAAGTTTCAATTCTCATACGCAAACGTGTTGGGAGAATTGTACTATTACTATTCAGTTTCCCATATAAAAATTTAGTCACGTACGTGTTTAACTGTATTAAAAAACTACGTGAGATAGTTTGCAATCTTGTTTGGAGATTCTTTATACCTTATACAGATTCTTGTTATGCATATTGATTGAAACCAATGGTTGTGTTTTCTTTTCGAATTTTTGTTATTCTCGTTGCTGTGGGTCCAAGAAGGCCCAGCCCGGCGCATAGCAACCGTTTTAACGTTTTCTCTACAATTACCCGGTACTCCCGTTATAGATTCAATGGATAGCTCCTACCAAAAACAGCATTCTGATCCGTCTTTTGTTGTAAGATTTAACTTATATTCTTAATTACGAAACCGCCACACTGGTGTACGATAATTTACTAATTACATTAATTTGAATGGTTATTAAAACCTGCTTACATTTTTAATAGTAAATGGAGCATCCAACCTTCATTATAACCTCATATTCAGACAATTAAATCACATTATGCTAAATGATTCTAACTTAAACAGTATGTGGAAGCTCCGTGCTTTACCGGCGGCTCGGGTGATGTTAATTTCTGCTTTAATTAAAAATAATTTCTCTTGGCAATGGACACTATAATTAATGTTCTGCGGGAACGAAGTATCCATTATACAACCGAGTTTAATTTTGCTTTAAATGCATCTTGGTTAAGTCCATAGGACAGGAAAAAATTAAAATTATCTAAGTTGAAATAATTACTTTCTTCGTAAAATTAATGTTGTTTTAAAAAAGAATTTTAGTGGTGAGTTTTGGTGAGGTATAATACAAACAATTATGGGCAATTGTGGCCTGAAATAAAAGAATTTTATTTATGTATTATTTATAAGACCAATTATTAGTCAGGCACTTTAAAAAAGTGACTAATAATTTTTATTAGGTAAGTAGTTATATTTTAACATTGTCAGTGTTAAAAATGGAATATTACTGACATGCCATAATATTAATCTCTCTAAAATATTAGAAATCAGATAATAATATATGCAGTAGACAACTCAGTAATGTATGTCTACTGTAAATAGGCTATATTCATTACCAAGTTGATCAATTAACACTGTCTCTTTGATTGATTAATCATCTACACTGACTCATCATAAGATAAAGTAACTTGAATTTGCAAATTCAGAAAAATTAAGATACATATCTTCAATAAAAATAAATAAACATGACAAAAAGAAAGTGCATAAGACTTGAAAATCATTTTTAACTACGATGAAAACAGATCTAGCAAGCTCACTCTAATACAGCTCTTACTACCATTCCATAAAGTGCACGGATGTAAAAATAAATCTGCAAGCAACTGTAAAAAACTTTTCGCGACCAAAAAATTTCGAAGTCATATTTAAAAAGTCGCCGAAGTCTTAACTGCTCCCTCGGCACATATCGGTGATTTATATAATGTACCATAACAGTGCAATTGTGCAGTTTAATGGGTCTCGACAGGTGCATTGTGCCACGGAACCCGGCAAGATAATGGTTATGACTACGGAACGGTATTCAATGGGGGCTTTCAGAATTAAACTGTTTAGTCACGTCATAAATTTTGATAAAATGTGAATATGCGGGAGACGTTATCAAGGTGCGCGGAGCCGAGCGAGCTGAGCGAAGTGAGCGAAACGAGCGTACCTTTTTTTTCTTCGATTTTCGATTTCCCAACAACCAAAGGCCACTAAAGGTAAATGTATTTCCGAGTTTGAGTGCCCCCAAACAAGATTCCGGTTCCAGTCAAAAACCAAATTTTAATTAAGAATTCCTGTCAAAATAAAATGGCAACACAGCCGACCTCCGCGGCTTTCGCCTGGAATCAAGGTATAAAGTTAAAAAGCAAAAAAAAGTTTCCTTTCACTTGTCACACTGTATTATAAAGATATGAAGCTAATTTTGGTGCTGTCAAATTTTAAATGTGTGCCTTCAGCATCAGAATTTACTTCTCAATATTCCATAGATGGTCTTGTATTGTCTTATTATGCCAGCCCTGCTATTCTGTAAGCGTATTTGTGCAACTCGATCCTGAATCCGCAGTGAGATCGGTCTCTAACTCAATGATTTACAGTTCAATACTCACTTTACTTCGCAAGTGAAGTGTTTATTAAGTAGCCTGTATTTGTTTACACAATGCGACATCAAGGTCTTTCATGATCGGATGCGGAGTGAAGTAAGTGACTTGCGATGTGATGGTCGAGTTTTAATTCATACTTTACAGAATCACACAGCAGGTATATAACAGTCTAAAAGTGAATTGTGTGAATGAATAAATGAATATCAGATCACACTATTACGTAAGGGCGAGCTGTGAGGTTACTAGCGCGGTTAAAATTATGCGTACGAATATCTGGGAGCTTTATCAAATATGTGTAAATTACAAATCGGGCAATAAATTTTATGGCAAGGTTAATTGCACGTTCTAGATTTAAATTTATTGCCGTGTAAAGTTACGAAAGTCGCTCTACATTCTGTGGATGCTTCCAGGAAGGGGTAGCTCGTTAGTTATATAGCTCTATATAATTTTGTGGAAGATTGTATTTCATTTAATTAAAAACGCCTATATTTTATTGGATTTAAAGCACAGGAAATTGAATAAAGTCTGCACTTATGAGATAGTCACGGAGAAATGCCATAAATAATCCTCACTTTTTTTGACAATTTTTAATAAATATTATCTAGTAAATAATTTCATTTTAAATTGTTCCTTCGTTACAATTGCTCAGTTAGACTCCATTCATTCAACCTGGGTGACTTTAACGACTTCATAAATTGCTAGGCGTTGACTTCAGACGAAGGTGCAAGTTTAACTCGTATTTCCTTAAGAATAATTATATTTCCTGCATACCGTTTTATCTCGACTGGCTTTCGGACATAAGTAACATGCGCTCATAATGAATGCATTCCAACAATTGTAATGTGGTTGTTGCATGTAGTGGGCTTGTATTTAATGCAGCAAGAATGACAAGAATTCATTATGATTTTATGTATCGAACGGCCTTCGTTTGTATATACCGAACGGCCTGACATCAAAAAACTATATAAACTGGGCTAAATTGGACTAAACTGGACCAACGCCTTAGATTAGATTAGATCTATTTATCTCACATTATAAATATTAATACATAGTTTTCTTACGTAAAAAGTCAAAGTTAATGTGATCGTCAATAAAATAATAATAATAATAAAAAAAACATAGTAAAACATAGTAGTACAAAAATGTCAAAATAAATAAAATGTCATAAAGTAGATATTACCAATGTCACTTTTACACAACTTATGTGACTTGTACCAGTGGGGTCTACGAAATTAAGCAATTTTAGCACGAACGATACATCACACAAGACTATCGTACATCGCACACTCGTATTTCGTACTATCGATACTTCGCACAAATGACACGTCGCACTATCGTACATCGCACACTCGTATATCACACTATCGATACTTCGCACAAATGACATGTCGTACTATCATACATCGCACTCTCGAAGTCACACTTCTGTAATAATCCCAAATATGACGGTTGTTACCGTCCTCTCGGACGAAATCGTACTCTTTACTCTTCCACTTTGCAGTGAAAGATACAAGTTAAGATAAATTTAATAACAAACAGAATAAAGTAAAATTCTCATATGACCTACGGATAAAATACTTTGAACGATCAATTTTTTATCAAAATGATGACAGTGGAAAGGCCAGGAATTGAACGAAATTTTACAGGAAACCAGTCAAAATTGTTAAATTCTAAGTGGACGAGCACTTTCCGTCGCTGTCAGTGAAAAAAAAATCTTCAAGTAGGTATGTACACAATAACGCAAAAATATTGATACAAAAGAACTACTAAAGCATTGTTAATTTTTTTAGAATTTTACAATTTTGGACTGGTTTCCTGTAAAATTGGCAAAATTTCGCTTAAGTCCTGGAGTTTCCACTGTCATCATTTTAATAAAAAAATTGATCGTTCAAAGTATTAAATCCGTAGATCATGTGTCATTTTTTTCTTTTTTTGGTTCTTATTAAATTTAGCTTAACTTGTAGGACTCACTGCAACATGCACATGTGTTGCTGGAACAATAGGTGTTGTCGCGGTCTAAATGCACGGCATTATCTAGGAAATAATTTCTGAATCCTGGACCGCCGCGTACGGTATTGTAGGCAGCGCTGTAATGGGAAACTGTGGGAACTAAATCATTTGTGTTTGTAAAATGAAAATTTACATTTGTTCTGTCAAATAATATGTCATTTATAAACTCTAATTTTGATTTCCTTATCTATATACCTACATATATATCTATATCTATCTATACCTACAATTATATTATAGTTTATTTTTGCAGATTTTTTAAACAAAATATTAATTAAGTAGAGTACTTATGCTCTTCTCTTTTATTTCTTCCCTTTCCAAGCGATGTCATACCGAGATGAAAATTTTAGAGTTATGTATATTTCTCACAGCAGCAGCTAGCTTGCTGAAAAATTTTGTTTAATATTTAATTTGGAGAGAGTTTGAAATATTTATGCCATATTTCCATCATAGTAAAATTTTACACCTGCTGTTTTATGTCTCTTGCAGCCAACCATGTAATATAACGATGATGAAATTCTTCTAAGTTATTACTTAAGACTACGTCGATATGTATAGGCACGTATGTAGATATTTAGATAAATATTGGGAAGATTAAACAGGATTTAAACAAGTTATTTAGTGTGCGATTCGACGTTAATAATTCTTAGTATTATACCTAATAGTCGAACAAAGTCACAGATAATATAGTTAAATGTATGTCTGTGAATAAAGTCGATAGGTACTTTTTTTGTGTATGTGTGTCCGTCACCTCGTCTATCGTGTGTCTGGCGATGAACCCGGATTCTATTCTGTTCTTCAAGAACAGAACAGAGTCGGCAGTTTCGGTAGGTTTTATTTCTTTATTTTTGTACGAGTTCCACGTTATTGGATAGCCTGGTAATGATGTATATAGTTTTTAAAATTCAATTAAGATTATTATTGTGACCCTGAGTGAGAAAGTTGTGTGATTTCGTATTAATTGGGTCCAATTTTCACGATAATGAAATTAAAATACTTTTCATTACTCATACTCTGAAAGTAGGTCTGAAGTTCTCTGAGTAGCGGGTTGAAAGTAATACATTTCAGCCCTAGGGAGAATCGTTTTCAAGTGACAGCTGTCAAATTATTTAAAAAAAAACTAGTACTGTTTTGACATTTCTATTGGACCATGTTACAACTTTCTATACAGCCACTCAATTACAGCGCGATGTAAAATTGAAATAACATAAAATTATGTAATAATTAAAGAATATATATATTTTTAATGACTTTATTATAATTATAACTTTCAACTATTTCTTTAAAATAACATAGATTTGTGCAAAATATTTACCATTTTTTCAATGATGGAAATGAAAAATAATGGCAGAATAGCTGGCCGGGCACAGAAAAATAACAAAATAGTCGGGAAAGCGGCAATCCGATCTTCATTTGTTTTTTCGAGTTGTACAGTTTTGTTTATACTTCCGTATATCAGAGATTTGTATTAACACTCATTTTATGTTTTTGTTTTTACTTTCAGTGTATTCGTAATGAAAAGCGCAGTGTTTCCCTCGGGTTCAAGACTTATTTAGAGGTCCCTCGAACTATTGGCGCCCTCGCTACGCGTCGGGCGCCAAACCCCGTCTCGGGACTTAAATAAGTTACTTTCACCCCTGGGGTAACAATGTACTATAACAATTTTGTTAAGTATAAGGTTAGAAACGGACGCACTTCGTGCTAAAAACAATATTTCAACATTAATTGCGTTAGCTATTGAACTATTAATACAAGTACCTTTACTGCTATTATAGTTCCCACCTGACATGAAGACAAATCCAGGGTCCGTTAGATGAATGCTTCCCTCCACTATCGGATCCCACTAAAAGACGGATTACTGGTCAATCTGAGATTAATTACGTCTGGCCTAAACACAGATCGGACGTTGCTGATACTGGCTCCAGTTTAAATCTATTATGTAAAGTAGAAGAATAGATTGAACAACAAGTGATTTCTTTTTGGAGAAGAGAAAAACAGTTGAAAAAAAAGGGTTGGCTGGAAGAAATCTCTCTTAGCGATAAGACCGCCTAGATGTACATTACTGTATCTGTTTTTCTCTTTTATTGGCTGTAATTTTTAAATGTGCAATAATGTGTATTGAATTGAATTGAATAGTTATACCTAGCTAGCTGAACAAGATAATTATATCTAAAAATAGAGGAGCTATTCCCAAAAAGCATTTTCAAGTGGTCTTAAAGTTCTGTTCGAACACTTTTTTTTTTCTTTTTTTTGCATTTCGTTATTGTATCAAGTAGAACGTAATAAACGTAGAGAAGAACAGTTCTTTAACATCTTAAACGCAACTAAAAAAAATAAGGTTTCGACGGGTTTTACTACCTATTTAGTTTTTTCATTGTGTCTAGTAACATTTTTTTTTTCAACAATAGCGTTTTTTGTCAAAATGAATTAACAAAACTACCAGAAAAAATGGTGTCTATACATATATAAAATAGATAAGATAATAAATACGGGTCTCGTTTACAAGACAAACAGCTCATCAAACAATCCAAACAAAGTAGGTACTGCCTTCTCTTCTCCGTAGGTACTATACTTAATATTTTTATAGAGCAGTGTAACGTGATAATATAAAAGTAAAGCCCGCATGCTCGCCAAAAGGCAATAAACAACTATTTTATGACAAATTGTACTTTAAGAGACAATGAGATAAATAATCGTAATAACTTTATGAGACGGAGAATAGTTGTTAAAAGTTATCTGTTGTAAAGATATAAACGAAATTGTGTACTTTATTAAGTCATATTCATAATATAAAATATAATTCAATATAATTCAAAATATAATCATATTTTAAAAATAATTACTCAAATTTTTTGGTATTGGTATTTTATAAAGAATCTGTTGCAGTGTATGGCGTAGCAGGTGGCGTAGCGGATGGCTTAGCAAGTGGCGTAGCGGGTAACGTAGCGGGTGACGATGCGGATGGCGTAGCGAGGGACGTAGCAGAGAGCGTAGCGAGTAACGAGGCGGATGGCGTAGCAGCTGATGGTAAACTAATAGACTGCTAAGTGGTTAGCGGAGAGGATGCCGTACCGAATGGCAGAGTGGTTAGAGGCAAGGATAGGCTTAGCAAAGGAGCACACTATGAGCACGTTACTCATCTGATGACTTCGCTAATGACTTGACAGACGATGTACCTAATTAATTTTAAAGCAACGGGAATTGTGGATGGCGAAACAAATAAAGTGGCACATTGGATTGTGTACCAAAGTGATCAATTATCATTTAAAAATATCCGACCGCGATAAAATTTATGAATCTTTATACATAAATGGTCCAATATAAATTATCTATCTCTAAGGGACATAAAAATGAAAAATAGACAGAGACAAAAATGGGATATTATCCCGAGCAATTAACCATGAAATTGGGTCACGTCAGATGGCGAGACATTGAAGTATACCCGGACAGAATCCCCTAGGAGGACATTGATATATCTGAAGTAACGGCGGTGCGTTATCTTACAATGATGGACGGATCTTAGATCATTGGAGTAAAATTTTGTGGACAGAAATGGAACCAAACTTATACCAGTACTATATTTGGTAACCTAACATGATTTAGAACAATATCAAAGTTTGGGGTGATATTGTGTAGGCACGTGTCCCTTATTCTGTCGCATCTGATGAATGTTTCACTTTAGGTTCATTTCTATAACAATATTTTTAGTAGTGTCAAAGCGGTACGCTGTCCGGTATATCCCTTTAGGGAGATCAAAACGGATAGGGGTTTTAGTCCATCTGTCAGTCTCTCCGGTGGAAAATTCGATAACTACTAAACTTTTGAGCTGTTTGGAACATAAATTATAGATATGTAAAATTGCCCAGAAATGATAGGGGAATTACTTGAATTTCAGTATTATTTTGAGATGTGAATGTATAATAATGTGTAATAAATATATTAAGCACTGCAATTGATGGTAAAATTTTGCTATGTCAGAAAAAGTACATTTAAAGCGGTCATAATTAAACCGAATGGTTATCAATTTCAGATAGCATAAAAATATGGCCGTAAGTATTTGTATCAGTGAGGCGGAAGGTTGATAATAAAAATTCATTATTCTGAAACGTCATATTATATACCTACTTAATAATATACAATTTTGTTATTAGTAACCTATCTACCTCAGCACGCGTTTGATGATATCACGTTATTGCACACTTTAACTGATACAACTGTTTTATCTGATTGTGAATTTGGGAATAAGCACTAACGGAATCGCCAGTAACTCAGCACTCTTGGGGCAAAACACTACATCCTTTCAATTAGCAAAAAGCCACGAAGTTCTCTGTGTATTTAATTCCTTCTGCTATCCAAGACAGCCACGAAGGGACGGCACATAAGCTATTAATTAGAGGCATCAGCCTGGAATCTCATACGATTAGTGGTGTAATGGAGCGAGGGGGCGGGTAAGACGTTGATGTACGCCCGCAGACGTAACGCAATCACTTGCTTACTGCAACGAATTAGGCACGTTATTTTCAGGTGTAAATAATAGAATCGAAATGAGAGTGGGTCGATTTTCATATCGTGCCGTTGTTATATTTTGTTAATTTACATCAGATGCACCGTTATTATTGTTTTCACACGTAGTCATAAAATTTTCTTAGGCAAGATCGTAGGCAAGTGATTTCTATCTATGTGATTTTTGTTACGAGAAACTGATATTTAATACCTTAATCGAATAGCGCCGGCAATCTGTCGCTTTTAAAAAAATTAGTTTTGTCGAGTTTTGAAAAGAAAGTTCAAATGTCATTGAAAGTCAGATTGCCGCGTTTGATATTTAATATACATAACTTAATATTCATAACTTTACCATGACTTTACTACACTGCCTACTTGTAACTAGATTCTTTACGAAGTACGCCATCTGTGCGGGTAACTTTGAAACATAGAAACGTGAACTGTACGAGGGGTAGAAAGTACCTGCACCAGCGAGTGGAGAATGCTTCATCAAACATTCCGAAAGTTCCTTACTGGTTTGGTAGATGTCATCATAGAATTTTTATTGACAGCTTCTTTATAGTGTATAAAGTAAGTTAAATGAAATAAAGTACTTAAATGTAAGTCACAAACGTAATCAAATGAACTCCTAGACACAGTTTCGATAATAGTTCCTTCCTAGGTTGATAATCAACGACTCAAACGTAGAAAAAAGCAAATAGAATATGTTCCCACGTAGAAATTCATAAAGTCTAAAATATATTTGAAGAGTAGAAATCGCAGACCTTTTAAGTGCCAAGTACATGCGTCTATTTTAATTTAGGAAATTAAGTTATTCTTATTAGATTCGGGTAACGTAATTAGATTCTATTGAAATTATCACAATAACATTTTGAATTTCTACCCTTCATAAAAATGCTGACCATTCTTATCGCAATCGTATTTTAGTAGGTATATCTATGAATTATATTATGATCTTCGCTCGTCAAATGAAAAAGGCTTCTTCCTAAATAAAGCCTTGACTCATTTCTATTCATTCATGAATTTCACCTTCCATTGAACGCTGACCTTCTGTCGAGACGGGGTGTCATATTGATGTCAAATGCGAGCATGCGCCGTGGACGCGACGCATGCGTACTAGCAGCCTCTCTTATTGTGTACACTGTAGTTTCATGTAACAAAACCTGTCAAGCTTTACTAATAAGCTTATATTCCTTTGCTGTACAGTTTTACAGTTTCCTTTGAACCTAGTTAGAGTAGATCCGTCAGCATTTTCTTCGTTTGCATTTAGTGCTTTTCTACTTGTATGATGTGATTATTTGAAATCGTGTATTATTCTCAAATATTTGCTTTCCGCGTTAAGTAAGCTATGTGTGAAGCTTAATTATAAGTTAATTTGTTTGAGTGGTCACGTTCTTGTGTTGCAGAGGGAGATATATCAACAGGTAGGTTCTGTTTTCCTATAAGTACTTAACCGATTATAGTATAGGTATGTACCTACAGCGTTAGATGTGGGCGTTACTCCAGACAATTGCGGGGGTGGAACATCTGGTTTCTCGTAGACAAAGTTGAATTTGTAAATAAATTAACTTTTTTATTTATTTCTCTTTGAGATGTTTCCCTAAATATCTTAAGATATTCTTTCCTTTAAAACTGCGTATAAAATGGCCGAGCAGATTTTGTAACGCTCTCCGTGCTGAAATGCAAATTTAATAAAGCTATCAGATATTCGCACAAAATCAATATTGGCTGTAGGCCGCTGTCAGCACATTCGGGTCGGTGTTCTGGCCTACATACGAGTAACTGAGGGGATGTTAATGAACGAACGATGATGCTTGCTACAAGCTTATCTGAAGTTAGATTTCATTATTGTTGAAACAGAAATAGATTTTCAAGCAAAAATGCTTTTGAACGGAGCAAAGTAAACTACAGTAAAAGGAATCATATGCATGGGCCTGCAAGGGATAAGTACCTACCTATAAACCATCCGGAAGAAATTATCTGAATGATAGTGAAAACCGCATCAAAATCCGTTGCGAAGTTTAAAAGGTCTAAGTGTACAGAGGGACAGACAGCGGATAGCGATTTTGTTTTATACTATGTATGTAGTGAACGAGGATATTGTATTGCCGGAGGTAGCAGATAGAATTTCCTATGGGCGTTTTAGTACAGTTATCATCTATGTACAGTATGCCATCCCGTCGGTAAATTTGTCAGTTAATCTATAATGGACCGTATAGCGTATTAAAATTCGGTCCATTTTAGATTGTGCCTGTGCCTTACACAACGCCTACTACCTTACAACTCTAAGCAGTTCTAAAAAATAGGTACGACTGTAGTTAAATGAATCTCTTTAGGTGCTTTCTTTGTTGAACATAACCCTGTTTAATTTACAAAATTAAATGCAAAGATCATGAAATTTGCTCCACAATTTTATTTAACGATTTAAACCTTATTTATGTTAATTATGAAAAGCTTATTCATTTATTCATCCTCACTGTCATCAAAGTTTCCACCACTGTTCCACAATGGTTAGTCCAAGTAGTCATACTACTAGACGCTACTGGTTAAACTGTATGACAATAATGACAGTGTAGATAATAAGGCTGATAGGGCATATCGTATACACGTCGTACGCGCAGAATTTTCGATTTCTCATACAGTTAAATTTATTCTGCGGGTTCTATCAATAATTTTTTTAAAGTTTATCGTGATCATTCCTTAGCTTAGATTTTTACATTTTAGCTTTAAATTTCAGCGTAACTAGTTGGGTACAGTTCGGGTTATTCGGCGGACAGACTGACAGACAGGGCAGAGGCGCAAACGTTATCGATTACAGATTTTTTTGCGACTCACAATCAAAGGTCGGCTTTCTACTTTTAATTTGGCTTCTATCGTAGGTATTTTACTTACATGTTTTTGTTAAAGTATGATATAGTTTGTTTCAATTTTGACCTATGTTTTAAAGCAACTCGCTTTTGTTTACGTTTACGCCTTTACTTGTTATTTGAACCCTATCCTATTAATTTTCTGTGAAGTCACGCGTCACTTCCATTTTCTTATGTCTGTCAGTCTTCGCCTCAGCGCCGCGCAGGGTGGTCGTGTCTTTGTAAAATATTCATCTATTTACTTACTTACGCAAAAATAATAAAAATGGATATCACAATAACTAGGCACTTTAGTTTAGATGAAGTGAGTTCAATTTTTTAACAATAAAAATTTAACATAAATTATTTTTCGACCGACTTCAAAAAAAAAAGAAGGAGGTTCAATTAGACTGTTTTTTTATTTCGAGCGTGCATGGTCCCATTACAATTTTTTTTAAATCCCTTCTAACAGTGAAAAAAAAACTTTTGGGGTTAAAATAATGTCAAAATCATAATTTTTACAAATAAGTTTTTGTAAAAATTTAGATTATCGTAGTTTGGTAGGTAGGTAAAGTAGGAAATAATGCACCAATAATTGGAGTTATTTCAGTCGTCAATGAGAAGCGGGGTGCTAGCAGCTATGGAGGCAGAGCCTGACCTCAGCACTTTTGAGAACAAGTCGGGGCTGGCTGAGGACATGAAGTTCCTCGCCTCCATGCCCGAGCTGTGTGACGTGACGTTCCTCGTCGGCGACACCAGAGAGCCAGTGTGCGCCGTCAAAGCCGTGCTGGCAGCTCGTAGTAGGTAAGTTCTTAACTTGATTATTTTCAATTAAATTTCACAGTTACCTACTTTCAAAGTTAAGCGGACTATTTAAGATAGCGTTACATTTTAACAATAAAGGGCGGTAAAGAACGGAGTCGATTGAATTAAACGCTCCAATTTAAAATACTGTAGTAGATTTTTGAGCTTAATATTAGTCAATAATAATAAATAATGAGCTCGGGAACAATTTTTTTTTAACTATACAAGTTTCAACTTAAAATGTGACATTAATTTTTTTCTCTAGCACTTCAAACAGTTTCACAATTATTTTATGTGTAATAAAGATAATAAAGATGATGTAATAAAGAAGATTTTATGCGCAATGAAAAAAATAGTGCTGGACTATTTTTTTCATTGCGCCCGTCAGCTACGTCATCATACCTATTCCGATCTTCCATAAAATATGGTTAAGTTTAAAAACCTTATGTACATTTACTGCCTGCTCTCAAACGGTGAATGAAAACATCGTGAAGAAACCTGCATACGTCGCAGAAGAAATTCTGAGGCGCATGTGAAGTCCACCAACCTGCACTGGGCTAGCGTGGTGGACTATAGCCCGAACGCGCATGTTGAGAGGGTAGGCCTGAGCCCCAGCAGTGGGGACGGACATGTTAATAGGCTGTTGATGATGATGCGCTCGGGGTGGCGCGGGGTGCCGTATCCGATGCTCGGTGTACGATGCCATTCGCCAGGATACTAGCATAAAGTGATATACTTACATTAATTTAACCAAATTAATAAGCCTTACTATAACTTGTATCGAAGTGAAACTATGAAGTAATGAGATTGCTGTAATTGTTTATTGATAAAAATTAACCTTTTTTCACTTTTCCCGTGCTCATTGTGATTTTTACAATTTTAACGGTAGGTATACTGCTGAATTTTTTTACGCGAGTTCTATAGAAATACTTATATAAATGCACGAAACATTTGAAATGGCATAATACCTTTAGAAATCTTGCCTTACCATCCTTCAATCACCATAATCATCTGTGGATCCCTTCAGATCCTTTTACGACACTTAAATCTGTTGAAGGACCCTATCGCTTTTTTATTAAAGGATTTTCCGGAAAGGTTGAAATTCTGCAAACTATTATCGAATTTTCTATATATTTTCAATAGTTGGCAGTTGATAGATAGTAATGCCTTTCCTTGAGAGAAAGTATCAACATTGGAATAAAGAGAAATAACATAAAAGTGACAGTAGTTTACCTAAACCTGTAAATGGTCTTTAATGGTATTAAAAGTTCCTAATAGGCTATGTCAGCTCAAGGTCAAAGTGTTTCCACTGCGTGCAGTCGACTGTACCAGTCTTTGGAGATGATTTATCTCTTATACATTTATATGAACTTAAGAAGGTATACCTAGTGAACATATTTTGTCGGGTAGGTACTTACAATACATATTTTTACTTAACATAAAATGGACGCACCCTGTACCATGTAAAAAATCTAAAACAAAATCTCTGGGATGGTTTAATAACAAGAATTTACTCAAAGATACAAGAATGTTCTTCCGTAAAACATCGCATTCCACGCCCAACCCGAGACCCTGTTTAGGAAATGTTGCTCTAGGAATGTCCAAACATTCACGTTTATTAGCCAAGAGCAAAATAATGAAACAATACAAATCGTGGAGCCATTGAAACATAATGATACCATTAGCTAAAAAGGCTTATAAATGCTCCAATTTAGAAACCTCTTTTACTGAAATAAATGAATAAGATTGGAGCATTAATTCCTTTCATTAAGGCAATTTGCCATTAGGTACGGTCGACCGCACGTCAGTGGAAACAAATTCAGTATAACCTGGTCCCTCATAGTATTGAAACGTGCGGTCGACTGTATATGAAGGTTTAAAAAAATAAAAAAAAAAAAATGGTCACTTCATTCAAACCTTTGCTACTGGATCAAAGCAGTATCCTTTGTTGCCAGAGTATTCCAAAAGATGCTCTATCAAGCCCCCAGCCCTCAGCGGAAGAAGGAACCAGCACCGCGAGAGAACAAACTGAGGCTATTCCTGAAGCGATCATCAGAACCCCTGCTGAATCTTCAAAATGCCGCCCAACAGGTAATTATCGATGATTACTCACCCCTCTCAGCCGTGTTAGTTTGTGAGGAATGCTAAATGTCCCATTATAATGAATCATACCCATGTGAAATTGTCGTACCTTTGCTAAAACTAGAGGCGTATAGTTGACTGCATTCCCTTTAGTAGAATTAAATTATTTTCGAACCAATGAGTAACAAGTAGCGAGCGACTGACGGTAAAATGAATTAAAGTATAAGGTTTTGAAACTGAGCTGTACTGAACAACCCGGGATGCACACCTATTATTTCTGGAAGAATTCCTTTCTAAAGGACTTTGTACTCAGCAAGGTTGATAAATGAAATTCTGCCCGCATCAAGTACCCGCACGATAACAAAAGGGTCTTTTTATTTGGTAAGTACAGCAAATACCGCGAAGTTTATTATCCAATGCTTAATCAATAATGAATCTCCTTTGATTAGGACCCCATCAATACTGCCGTGCAATTTATAAACGCAGTAAGGACAATTTGACAGTTTTGAGTAAAACGCGTTTGAAAATTTGATTGTACGTTGTGTTGTATGGTGGTTTGGTGTTTATAGTTTTTGTTTCTCTCGCTTCTATTGCACGTAGCGAAAAACGGGTCTTTGTTTCTGAAAGATCTCATCACAACGATGTCAAATATGTAATAAAATTATAAACGCAGTAATGTGTCTTACTGCGTTTATAAATTGCACGGCAGAATACTCTTGGCGCTTTGATTACAGTAGACTCAGTCGTTCCAATATCCTTCGGGAATCCGAACAACTTTATTGCTTTTCTTTTTCCGTCTGAAGAGAGTTCTTGAAGATCTATAGGTACTTTGCGAGATATTGAGTTCTATTATTTCTTTTGTCAAAGTAACTTAATAAACTCACCTACCCTACCTACAATGAGTTACTCGTAAAATCAACGTAAAAGGTACACATGTATACGTTGGTAGGTACATCGACAAGTCATAGGTTTTTTTCTACGAGTTGTACAGTCAACATCAAAAGTAGCTTGGTATCTGAATATTCAAAAAGAATCTCATTGCCAAACACATTAAAATGGTTCGATACTATGACTTCGCAAAAGTGTATGATAAATTAAAATTTCATAATTTTATTATTTTTTACTTTCAAAAGTTAAGTTGTATTTGAAATTTTCTAAAGTATTACATTACTCTACTTATAATAGAATGTTTCAAAAGTGTCTGAAATAAGAATAAAATTTATTTCGTCGATTATATATCTTTTTGGAATGTCAAGGTATATTTTCATTTAAACATTGTGCTATGTCTATTTTGTTTCAGACATTGTCATTTGAAGTGGCTGTTACTGTTTATTTTTGTCTACGATATATTCCAGGAAGTAATTATGAATAATTAGGACATCAGGTTATTGTGAAATTAAGAAGAGTCAATACTTTTGGAACTTTAGTGTTTGATCAGCTACTTTTGACGCTGACTGTACTTAGCTTAGGTAGGTACCATTCTCAGCTAGAATAGTTCACGGAATATGATAAAAATGTTTCATGTGTTTACTACAGAGATCGACTTTCGCGCAGCAATTGGCACCAATACAAGAGGTAAAATCAAAATTAAAAGGAGGTTCATTTCATCGGTTTTGAATATTCGGTGTTCATATTGTACAAATTTTTCACTTTCTAATACACATTTTGTAGATAAGACTAATTTAATACGCTAAAGCAAACGCATTTTCTTTGTTTGTATAAAAATTCTTTACGTTAGGCAAATTTCTCGCCACATTTCTTTGTGTTGCATGGATACGACCTTAATGTTGTCTTAGTTTGTCTTATTTATTTTAAAAAGATTATTGCAAAGCGTATTCACTACGACGCTGTTGTCGCATAGTTATTTTTATTGATTTTACTAAAAACTTAACACAAAGGCAATGGCATGTTTTTTGTTTCTATTTCTGTATCTACTTTAAACGTGTTGCCAATCGGGAAGGAAATCCAATATTTGCTCATTCAACGAACCAGTAGGTAGTTCCCTAAAATATGATTTATTTGAAATCAGTATTAATACCAATTTCATTTCCTCAATCAACCTATCTGCTTCCTTTTATGAGCAAATTATTTCGTTTCGTAAAGTATTTCTTTAATTCTTTCGTTGCAAGTACGTTTCCTTACACAAACCTCTGTAATTATACATAAAATATCTGTGTAATATTTACTTTAAGTACAATGTGTAGGTTTCATTGTCATCCACATATCATACGGAATCATAACCACACAACTTTTTTCATTTATAGGACGTGCAAAACGTAGTTTCATTGAAGAATAAAATCCGTAATTAATAAAGAGGTGCTGAATTAGTATCATCATCATTATATCAACCTATAGACGTCCACTGCTGGACAAAGGCCTCCCCTAGGTATCTCCACGACGACCGGTCCCGCGCTAACCTCATCCAGCCGGGTCCCGCGACCTTCACCAGATCGTCGGTCCACCTTATGGGAGGCCTGTCTACGCTGCGTGTGAATTAGTATAGTAAATGGGAATGAAATGACACAACTGTGGCAGTTGGGTTCGAGTGTGGAACCCTTGTGATGGTGTGAGACATCATACCACTACCCCTACCCCTACCTCCACCAGTTGCCAAAGGGAGTACCAATTGCAATACAGTCTGTTTTTAAATTATCCAAGTCTAACAATATTAGAAAAAAAATGAAAAGAAAGACGAACAAAAGTAGATTCTATTTCAATTGGCACCCTTTGGAATATAATAATATTAATTAATTTGAATGTAACTTATGATTTGTTATTTTGGTCTCATAATGTTGTATAAATTATTTTTGTGGCAGCCCTCCTCGCAACAGCACCAGACCCTGATCATAGAAGAATTCGAACCTGACGTCTTCCGTCAGCTCATTGAGTATATCCACACAGGTTGTGTCACCTTACAGCCGCGGACATTGTTAGGTGAGTAAAATAAGTAATATTATTAAGTGTGTGTATTTTACCTACATAAGTAGTAAAATTTCTTCTTTGGCGTATGAGCTTTTTTATTTCGTGTTTCCTCACGATGTTTTTTTTTCACCGAAAAGCCTGTGGTATGAAAAACCTAATAATATATTTTATAATAATTATTTCCATCTACTTAAAAGTTACGAAGAAATGCCATTGATTTGATAAACGATGCGCTTCTAGGAACTAGACACGACGACTTTTACAGTAAATAAAAGTTTGAACTACAAATTACAGTAAATCTTAAGATTAATCTTGAGAAGTTAATGAAACGGCGGTTCGGAACTAACTGAATATATTTGCGTCTACCTTCGGACAAATATAATTGCGACTATGCACTACCTTACATATCCCTCCACCAAGTTTACAAAATCATTTGAAAAAGAACTTAATTGATAAGTATGACTTATTAATTATTGATTACACTATACCTAGATTTAATCTTAGCTCTCTGGTGAGCTCTTACCGCGCGCGCGGAGGCATCCGACGGTAACGATTTGTCTAGGCTCTCGTTATGTACCGGGTGAGCCCTCTCGCCGCGGGGGGGGGAGGGCTCCTCGCGCGCGTCTCCGTACTCGGAGCGGTCGTCCGCCCCGGCGTCCTCCTCCACGCCCGGTGCCTCCGCGTCACGCGCTGCACCAGCGCCGTCAGACCCCTCCGGTACTTCATCGATTGGCGGTATACTCGTGCGCGACAGTGAATAGCGACATTTGTCTCGAATGGGGACAATCTGGTCTTTATGCCTCCGCCATACGATCCCTCCGCCAATATCAACTTTGTAAGAAACGGGACCAGTCACCGCCGCGATCTGGCCTTCCAACCATTTGTCCCCCTTCTGAGTGTAGTCGCGCGCGAGTACTTTCTCCCCCACTCGGACATGCTGGTAGCGTCCGCCGGCGGCCGCCACCTGCTTGTCCTGCTTGTCGCGCGCCGCGGCCGCGCCGTCCGGCCGCAGCGCGTCCAGCCGCCCGCGCAGCCGTCGCCCGAACAGCGCCACCGCGGGGGACACCCCCGTGGTCGCGTGTTCACAATTCCTATACTGGAACAGGAATCTATTGAGAGCTACCGAGATGTCCTCTCCTTCAAATATTGCCCGCTTGATCGCTTTTTTTACCGTCTTAACGGCGTTTTCTGCTTCGCCGTTCCCTTGAGGTCTATACGGCGCCGATGTTGTATTTTTAATATTATTTTTCGTACAATATATTTTAAATTCCTCTGATTGAAACGGTGGACCGTTGTCGGTTACCAGCTGTGATGGTAATCCGAATCGAGCAAAAATGGAACGTAAAACGTTTATTGTCGAACTGGCCGTAGTGCCTGACATCGGCGCGGTTTCGATCCATTTGGAATGCGCGTCGATCACTAAAAGAAAGCGTTTCCCAGCACAGTCAAAAAAATCCGCGTGTATGCGTCGCCATGGGTGCAGCGGGAACTCCCAGGGATGCAGCGGCGCGCGGGGCGGCGCGTCGCGCACCGAGCGGCACGCGGCGCACGCGCGGCACGCCGCCTCGATGTCGCGGTCCATGCTCGGCCAGTACACGTAGTTCCGCGCTATGTTTTTCATTTTATTCATCCCCAAATGGCCCTCGTGTACTTCCATTAGCACTTGGTGACGTAACCGCGGCGGAATGACTATTCTGTATTTGAACACTATGCACCCTAACTCGACATGCAACTCATCTTTTCGCGCAAAATAACATTTTTCGTCATCACAGCTGGGTGACGCCGGCCAACCGAACATGATGTAACCCAACAGTTTACTCAATAGGGGGTCGCTTTTCGTTTCCTTCGCAACATCCTTAAAACTTATAGGTAAAGTTTCCTTAACATAGTTTAAATAATTAACCGCGGGGGTGGGGCGACGCTCGTGCGGCAGCGGCAGCCGCGACAGGGTGTCCGCCGGACCGTTGTCCGCCGACCTCACGAACTCGATTGAAAAATTATACCCCGCCAGCCGCGTGGCCCACCGCTGCAGCCTGCTAGCCGCCGTCTGCGGTATGCCTTTCTTTTCACCGAATATGTATGTCAAGGGCTTATGATCCGTTCGGAGCACGAACTGTCTACCGAACAGGTATTGGTGATGTTTTGTGATACCAAAATAAATAGCTAAAGCCTCTTTATCTAGCTGGCTATAGTTTCGCTCGGCATCGTTGAGCGTCCGCGACGCGCAGCTGACGGGCCGCTCCCGGCCGTCCGGGTAGCGGTGCGCCAGCACGGCCCCCAGCCCGTACGCGCTGCTGTCCACGGACAGCACGAGCGGCCGCCCCTCCTCGTAGTGCGCCAGCACGCGCTCGCCGAGCAGCGCCCGTTTCGCGCGCTCGAAGGCCCGCTCGCAATGCGAATCCCAATTCCAACGTGTGTTTTTCTTTAGAAGCGAGTGCAGCGGGTGTAAAAGCGTGCTAAGATCAGGAATAAATTTCCCATAATAATTTAGTAACCCGAGGAAGCTCCTGAGTTGAGTTTCATCAGTGGGCGTTGGAATGTTGGCAATCGCCTCGAGCTTGGCCGGGTCCGGATGTAAACCGTCTTTATCGATTATGAAGCCTAGGTAGTTTACACTTTTCTGAAGAAATTTACATTTGCTTAACTTTACTGTTAACCCCATGTCACGTAGACGTTCGAGAACAGCTCGCAGGTTGCGCATGTGCGTGTGCCGGTCCCTCCCCGTGACGCAGATGTCGTCGAGGAACACCACGGTGCCGGGCACCCCGCGCAACGTCTCCGCCATTAACTTTTGAAACTGCTCCGGCACGCACGACAAGCCATACGGCGTGCGCCGGTGCGCGAACGTCCCTACATGCGTCGTGATGGCGGTAAACCGCTGCGACTCCTCGTCTAACAAAACCTGCTCGTATGCGTGTCTGAGGTCAATTTTAGTATATTCTTCGCCGTTACTTAAATTCGCGAACAACTCCTCGATCCGCGGAAGCGGATAGTAATCACGCTTTAGTTTCGGGTTGATAGTGATCTTATAATCCCCGCACAGCCGTAAATCTCCATTGCTCTTTATAACGGGTACTATAGGCGTGCCGAAGTCGGAATGCTCCACCCTGTATATGGAGCCGTCGCGCTCGAGCCGCTCGAGCTCGCGCTCGACGCGCTCGCGCAGCGCGAGCGGCACGGGCCGCGCGCGCACGTACACGCCCTCGCAATCCGCGAGCTGTAAACGTAACGTCTTCTTACAAGTGCCTAGCTTATCGCTAAATACTTCGGGGTATTCAGTGCACAGCCGGCTTACGAATTCATCCTCCACTATTTCGTTAATATTAATTTGTGTTATTTTAAGAGCGCGCAGCCAGTCTCTGCCGAGTAAAGGTCTGCCGCCATCCTTTATTATATACAAAACTAAATTTTCAGTTTTAATATTCCTGTATTTGACATCCACTGTTATGAAACCTAAAGGTTCAATGCGTGAGCCGGCGTAGCTACGTAAAATTATATTATCCGTATTTAACGTTTTGTTGTAAAATAATTTTTTGTAACACTGTTCATTAATCGCAGATATACGACTACCGGTGTCGATCTCGCATTCTAATAGTTCAGAGTCCACTTCCAGATTAATTAAGTATGGTTTGTTACCTTGCGACTGCGGCGTCATTTGAATGTTGTAGAACTCGTCCTCTGAATCCTCACATATATAATTTTGACGTTTAGACCCGTAATTAGCACTATCACGTTTACGCACTTGATCACACATCACCCGTAAGTGACCTCGTTGAGAACAGAGGTCACAGTTGTAGTTGATAAACCTGCATCTGTTCGGCCGGTGCGCCTTCCCGCACCGCCAACAGGTTGTGTCGTCTCGGGGCGGGCCGCCGCCGCCTCGCTCCGCCGCCTGGCCCGCCGCAGCCGTCCGCGGCCGCCCGCCGCCGCTCCCGCCGCTCACGACCCCTCCGCCGCCGGCAGCGCCGGCGCGGCGCGCGCGCACGGCATGCAGGCCCTCGCCCGCCTCGCTGCCGCCGCCGCCGCTCGCGCCGCTCGCGCCGCCGCCGACGCTCGCACCCGCTGCCGCCGCGCCGCTCACTTCCGCGTGCCTGTCAGCGGCTTCCAGCGCCAGAGCTAGTTCCACTGCCCTGCCATAACCGATGTTCTTCTCGGCAAAGATTCGCGATCTCATCACTTCGCTGGCTAGGCCTGAGACGAATTGATCTCGAAGGTCTTCCTCCAGCCGATGGCCGAAGTTGCAAGTAGCCGCTAGGTGTTTTAGGTTTTGCAGATACTCCGTCAGTGATTCTCCCGACCGCTGCCTCCTTTGACGAAACAGGTGCCTTTCGGCTATTTCTGACCGCTGCGGCTCGAGATGGTCGGTCACTAACCCCACTAACTGGTCATAGGTTTTGGACTCTGGGTCGTCGGGGGCACACAGATCACACATTAACGCATAGGTCGCTTCGCCAACCACTGTTATTAGCATCGACACTTTCAATTCCGGTTTTACTTCGTTAAGTTTTATAAATTGGTTAACCCGTCGTACGTATGCCGGCCATTGTTTTGAGGTTAGGTCGAATGATTCTATTTTACCGATCGGCATATTGCTGTGATCGTGCACTCAACGTTTATATATACTGTCCGTCGCGACTGAACACCACTGAACAACAATAGCACGTAATTCGATCTTAAAATCAATATTTTAAGCCCGTCGTCGCCAATGAGAAGTTAATGAAACGGCGGTTCGGAACTAACTGAATATATTTGCGTCTACCTTCGGACAAATATAATTGCGACTATGCACTACCTTACAAATCTAACCTAAGATTTTTTGGGGAAAGTTAAAAGTACTTTGAAAAGATATTACCTAACGAACAGTAAATAACAATAGTAGCGACCAACCATCCTACAGATAAACCCAGTGGTTTAAGTAGGACGGTATGAACAAATTTTATGTAATTTATATGTATTGGTTAATAATAATAATAAAAAAACACATTCATGCTTTCGCAGTAAGATATACAGCGAAATATTAAGCACAAATTATAACAACCGAAATAAGTATCTTTGATCACTGAATTTCCGTGGTCTCATTTCCCGTATCGAATTTCTCGTGAAAAATTTAAACTGAATATAAAATATAATCCTCAATGTCGATATCGTCGTTGGTAGGTTTGTTCAAGGTATGATTAAGAATTTAAAAGCATTTTAAAATTTAAACATTCATCTTGTGGTAACCCATAACTAAGTACAGTAGCATATAAAGGTTTTATGTCTTAATTATCAAGGAAAACATCAAGTAGCTCTCTTTACATTATAAATTAATTTCTCGGTCTAGATACACAAACCTTTCATATGAGAGAAATGTTTTCAATTTCCTCACAAAGTAAACAGAAATTAAATCAGCAGAGTAGACAGAACAAACATCGCAAATAGATCTAGAGTACGCTCAGAGCTCGTGTGTGGTTCCAATTCCAAATAAATTAAACATTACGTTCCGGTCTTTGTAGACTACATATACATAAACACAAATTGTGTGTACTCCTGCCTTTAAAACTAATATTTATTTAGCCAACCATAACACCGAGAGTAGCATTTGAAAGAGAATTCATTATTATGCTTGTTAGGAATAATCATGTACTTACAAGAATTCTTAACTTAATATTAAGTATATTTTTAATATAAATACAACACTACAGTTAAAGATGAAAAAACACAATGTATTTGCCTAGTATTTTAATGTATACCATTTGTAAAAACCCCAAATAGGAATAAATAAGTCAATCACCCAAACTTTACAAATATAAAAATATCAAGAGTATTTTTATTCCGCATTATATTCGTTTCATTCCAAAGGTTTTGAAACCCTTTCGTATCCTGTGGAATTTTCTACATTTTCATTAACTGAAATGTTATTATACTTCAAAAATAATAAATGAAAACTCTTAGTTCCCAAATGGTTCTGTTTTCGTGATATTTGTCGCCCCTATTTCTATTATACAAAAGGAAACATTGACTGCCAGGATAGGTAACAACTTTAAACGCGAACGAAGTCAGGAGGCAGTCACGTTAGTTATATATAGATAGGTAGCCGTTGTGCTTTTCCGATGTTCTGTCGACTTAAAAGGATGAATATCTAACAGGCGAAAAATTTACTTCATCGAGTTTTAGGCAACGGCTAAGTCATGTTATGAGGCATGGCGAAACCATGTTTTGAGGTTCACTGTGGTTTCAACCAGTGACAAAACTCCAACCGTAAAAATTTGGGTAGGGTAGGGTTTTGCATAATTTAAGCTGTTATAGGAATGATTGTCCTCAATAGAAATAGAATTATTTTTTGTTCATGGTCCGCCTCACACGTTACTAAATCGGAAATTGAATCTTTTACTTCCATTTCTTTTTCGTTTCGGTTGACCGAACAAATTTCATTTCGGACCACCGTGCCTGCGTCGTGTCAATGGGAATGAAATTTCGTGTGAATAAATTGATTTTTCCAATATTCAGGCTTTTGTGAAGTTGGTCGGATATTTTGCTTTCACAGCGAGCGGTTCATAAAAACCCTACTCCTAAAAGGAAGTTCTTTACAAAATATACATTAAGAAATGAATTCTGTAAGGTTTCTAGACTCTATTACGTATCTTAACCACGGAGGAGATATACAATCTTAACTATCACACAAGAGATTATGTTAAAAGAAATCGCAACGTCAAAACTATAGAGGCTAAACATTTTATTTATACTCGTATTAGTAGGTACTTACCTAGTAGTTGATATTTATTTCAATTAATTAAAGTTATCAGTTACTTCCTAAGACTCTTCAATCATATCCTTAAAAATGTCATAGTTGTCAAATTGATGTAATGTAATGTAAATGTAATAATAAGGATCGGAAGAACTGTGTAATAAGGATCACGAGCGATATTATTGATCCGCAAGAAGAGCACGTACGCCATCAAAATTTTTTATACCATCTTCAAACAGCTTCTGATTGAAAAAAATTATTTCCAAAAGGTCAAGTGTCGATGAAGAAATCGTTTAAAGCAAATTGGAACTTGAAACATCTCTACGATAGGTGCTAAATTGATTTCAGCAACTTATTTCGGGTTCGGGTTCCTAAAATTTCTACCCCTTGTCAATTAACGTTATTTATGTCACCCGCATTAAGGTTTCTGTTACGAAAGTAAACCTTTCTGTTAATTTGTTTCTCCGGATATAGATTTAAGGTATTATGCAGTAACTGTTAATTATTTACGAGTAGGTCTGTGATCTGGTCATAATTTGAAATTCATAAAAATAATCCAATTAATCACACTCACCCGGTTCGCTCTTCCTAAATGTTTTTTTGGGTTAGGCGCAAAATACGGTTATGATGAAACAAAAATCTTTTGGGGACAACCTCACAATGCAAATTGGACCATGCATGGAACAAAATTAGATTATACAGCGAGACTCCACCCGGAAGTTCTGGTATAGGACGTAATGGAGTAAAAGCCTTATGCAACAACGCACGATCGACATCCAAATGAGATTATTGGTCGACGAACCTACCGACACGTAATTCACGGATGATTTAAAAATAATACCATTCTCAGTTGAAAGTGAAAACAGGTTACCTATTGAAAATAGGTAGGTAAGTAACCTGGTTAAAAATTTAAAAGTTTAGTAGTATTAATACGTTTGTCTGTCATGTGGTAAACTTAACCAATTTTGCCCCATAAATCACATCATTCATAGAGACCGTTTATGTCGAGCAGATAGTACGCTATTGCACTTCATTTATCAGCTGTTTTCGATAATACAACCTTTATTAACTCATCTACGTCAATATTAGAGGAAAAACTGTACGTAATAAACTGATTTGAAATACGATCCAAGGCTACTATTTGTTCATTTAGATTTATCAGCCCTGTCTGCGTCATAGAACTATAATGTTTTCTGTACTTACTTATTTTACAAATAAAAATTTAAAATTTCATACTGTCATTCACCGCAATCGGGCATTCTCATGAAACTGGGTCGTTGTGTACCACCATAAATATATACAGGTGGAACAGAAAACAAAACATTCTTCCAATCAATCAATTATATATTTGGTAAAAACATTTTACAAGTCATGAAACACACAATTAAAATACAAATACAAACAATTAGGTAGGTATAAAAAATTAAATTAAAAGATGTCACATCAATTTTCTTGCAGATATTCATCAAATCCTAAAATGAATCCTAAAATGTTTGAATATAGGCAGCTTTCTGATTTTCTATTATAAAAATAATATTCTATAAAAACTCTTTAATATAATACGTAATTATGAAAATATTTGAGATGACACGAAACTGTATATTTTCCAATGGAAATTCTCCACTAAAGCGAGCCAGCGTTTCGCTAATTATGAAAGTTAGCAACTTTTTCTTTCAATACGATTAGCAAATAAAACTTTGTGATGAAAAATGTCGTGTTCTGTGCTGGTATTAATTTTCGTGACTTCAAGAGACATTGGATTTTTTCTTTAGGTAACGTTATGCTTTAGAAAAGCTGGAGTATAAACCCGTCCATCTCCAGGTTTTTCAGTAAGACCTTAGATAAGCCAACCTTCCGAACTAATTTGTCCACTTTCGGGGCAGACAGAACTGAAAAACGGCCGCGCACTTTTTGACGTCATTGACAAATTACTATAGCCTAACTAAAGTAATGTATGCACGAGCCGACGCTGACGTCTGTGTTGGTATTCATACGATTTTGTACTTTAGACTACGGAGATATTATGGTTAATTTTTCATTGACGTCAAAAAGTTCGCGAGCATATTTCCGTTCTGTCTCCCCCGGCGGTAGCTCGTCCACTTGGCGTTGAACTATTGTCGAAGTGGAATAACTTTTTGTTTCCCACGGCAACATTTTTTTCCGTGGTTTTTCCAGTCTAAAATTGTCTATGTTCACCTCTATGTCCTATTTCATGGATATCGGATGAATAGTCGAGCCGTGAAATAAATAAACTCATTAGTTAGGATCAGGATTGACTTTATGTACGTATATTAAAATAGAGGGTGCCCCACTTCCGTTCATTCGCTTCAACAGTTGAATCTTGCCTACACTAACTTGATCTGCAAAATTCTATACGGAGTGTAGTAATAAGTACCAATTTATTATGTAAAATGTTATAGTAAAAGTGAACAAAATATTATTACCCAGTTGACCTTACTATGTTTAGGTGTCTATTTTACATCTACCTGTTACAGATTATCTCAATCTCGAAGTGGGAGTCATCATAAAATCTTAAAAGCATCCGCTTCCTACTCAATCTCAGTGCTAACGTGGGTGGATTACCACCCACTCCCATACCTCTATAAATAATTAGGTATTGTCTCCAAAAGTACCGCTTCACCACCATTAGGTTCTTATCTTCTTAGGGGGCCAGGAATACCTGGCGACGCTTCGACCCTGTAGGATCTGTTGTGCAAAACCCCTGTCTGCCAAACGGTGCCCCAATCCGTTTTTTTGGTGGACTTCACATACGCCTTAAAATAGTAAATACAAGTCTTTGGCGTATGCAGGTTTCCTCACGATGTTTTTCTTCACCGAAAAACCTGTGGTATTATAATAAACCGTACTTAAGTTTCGAAAAACTCATTGGTACGGGCCACGATCGAACCCACGACCTCATGAACATGAGGCGAGTGCACAATCAACTAGGCTATACGGCTCTACCATTAGGTTCACTGTTGTAACTAATTCCCGGCTAGTAACGAAAACCGCCGCAGGGGTTTTATAGGTTATTATTACAGGTAAAGAAACAGTTTTGGAGAAAAAATTCTGAAACGGGAATAAACCTGTTGTGACGAAAGTGGAAAAAAGTTTCATCACCAGTGATAAAAAATAGTTTAGGGGCGGCTAGTGCCGTCGTCGCTTGCAAAGCAAAATGGTTTCAAAGTGATCAAGCGAAACATTTGCTGATGATTACACTTTTAATAGACTGGAGTGGATGCTCCCAGATTCCCACGCTTAAATCTCGAGTAATTCAAACACTTAATAATTATTCTTGGCTCTTAGTGTACCATAATTTCTCTGTGCGGCGTTGAATTTTAAATACTTTCGTGATACTTATGTGAATACAATGCAATACTTATTTAACCGGATTTGACAAGGATGCGTCTAAATAGCAAAATGGCGCCGGGTGTAGTACGAGTATTTGAGTGTTGACAATGTAGGGGAGATATAACCCAACATTCTGTATGACACCATGTATAACCGTTGATGTAAACAATAAACGATTATCTTATCTTATCTTTTATATTTTGAAAGAAAGTTCATCATGATCATCATCATATCAGCCGAAAGACGTCCACTGCTGGACAAAGGCCTCCCCCACAGATCTCCACGACGACCGGTCCCGCGCTAACCTCATCCGGCCGGGTTCCGAAATTAGTTATCTAACTCCATTAGTTTCGCTACTGCAACACAGATCTTTCTATCGCAGATGAAACATTTCGGCTTTCCTTTTTCCTTTAAGACATTATTATAGTGTTTTTAGTAATTCAGTATGCCGTATTTGTACAAAAAAAACTTTTATGAAATCGATAAGGCACACCTACCTACCTTATCATTTTCATAAAAGTTTTTTTGTACTTACTCCCTTGCAAATATTTTTTTTCATCTAAAGTTCGCAAATACAACTTCAAATGGAGTTTATAAAGATTTCCAAAAAATTCTTCTTTCCATACGAGGCAAAGTATACTCGTAAATATTGAATGCCGAATGGGAAAACTTTATGATTCTGCGGTTCTGTGAGTTTATTTAATACCTACTCATTGTTACGCGAAACTTCAACAAAGAGTTTTGCCCTCTTTCATTTTATGTAGGTTATAATCATACCAAAGTTTTTTTGGAACCTCGACAAAACGTACTAAGTTGTACCTATCTAAGTAATAGTAGGCCAGAAATAGTTCTATATTTATGGACCGTCTCTTAATGAAGGGTATTATAAGAGGAGTGGCTTTAGTTTATACCGAATATAACATTAGACGTGGGGATTGATTGACAGATCATTACCGCTAACCAATCCTAACAACGACAACGGATTTGACTTCGCACACTCGTGGTCGCACTTCTGTAATAATCCCTATTATGACGCACTGTTTTGAAATTGCATTATGAATTTCCAGGAGTAATGAACGCAGCGGACTACTACGGTCTGGATGAGCTAAGGCGCGCGTGCGCAGGCTTCGTGCAGTGCTGCATCACGGTGGACACCGTGTGCGCTCTGCTGGCGTCGGCTGAGAGATACATCCAGTACAAGTGTACTAAGTCCTTGGTTCAGAAGGTGAGAAGAGAATTGCAATTCTCAAACATTCATGATCATTCCTTCGAAGTCCACTGCTGCTCGTTCCTATAGTGAATGCTGCCGTACCAGGTTCTTCGGCCACCTCCTTTAGGTAGTTGGTCCACTTGGTGGTGGGCCATGCCACTCTACGTCCACCAGTTCATCTCGTACCAATGAGTTTTTCGAAATTTAAGTACGGTTTAAAATACCACAGGATTTTCGGTGAAGGAAAACATCGAGGAAACCTGCATACGTCAGAGACTGGTATTTCCTATTCTACGGCGTATGTGAAGTCCACCAAAAACGGATTGCGGCACCGTTTGGCAGACAGGGGTTTGGCACAACAGATCCCATAGGGTCGAAGTGTCGCCAGGTATTCCTGGCCCCCTAAGAAGATAAGATAATCTGTACATTGTTTATTTCATTACTGTCTGCTGAATAAAAAGCTTCTCAGCTGACGAGCGATTGTATTTTAGTTTTCCAGATCTTCTAAATGCCCGATCATCGAAAAGTTCTAAATTTTTCAGGTACTTGAGTTTGTCGACGAACACGGTAACGAAGTTTTAAACCTGGGTTCGTTCACGCTGCTGCCCCAGCATGTCGTCAGGTTGATTTTGGCGAGGGACGAGCTCAGAGCTGATGAGTTCACGAAATTTCAGGTCAGTTTATACATTATAAAGTAGGTCGGTAGATACGTATTTTTAATTGCAACAGTGAATGCACTGTCATGCCGTTGTGTTTATTATTGCCAGATTTAATTGCCGTTTTATTTCAATTGCAATGGAATAATCACTCTGCAGCGTGAACTAAAATATCATGCATTGGTCTTTACCATCCGTAATAATGTGTTCTAATTTTTCGTTTCTATTCGCTTCTTATTCGAAACAGAGATGAAGGACTCGTAAATAATTCTTCAAATTTATAAGCCAAGATTTTTAGAGTAGGTACCTAATATCGACAATATTTTAATATCTTCCTTCTGTCAATTTCCAGGCGGCATTGATGTGGAGCAAGAAATATTGCGACACAAATCCAAATATGGTACTGAAAGATGTGATTGGCAACTTCCTCGAGTACATCCAGTTCCACAAGATCCCCGCCAACGTGTTGATGAGAGAGGTTCACCCCTTGGCCCTGGTCCCGTACTCCATCATCATGAATGCGCTAGCTTATCAGGTGCGTGGTCGTATGACAGACGATGCTATTTATGCGCAGCTGCTAATAATGAGATTAAATTAAACATACATGTAAGGGACTAATCAGCTACTGCTATTCGTAGACATTATCTTGTTGTTATTATGACAGTTTAATGACACAATAATGATTTGTGTTTTTTAGAATAAGGAAACCTACTGAATGGAGTGCTGAAAACGCTGTTGTTGCAGGCAGACCCGGCCAGCGTAGATCCAGGCAAGCTTTCCCCGGCGCGAGTGCGGCGCGCCGGTCGCTCCATGTCCGTGCAGTCCTCGCTCGACCCGTACGGGTCCAACACCACCCTCTCGTCGACCGGCTCGAGCGATGTCCCCTCATCGGACTCTCGGCACAACTAACGCGAGGGGACCTTCCCCCGTCCCACGTCCGAACCCGTCCCCGGTCCCTCCACCGCTCCCGTCGCTCCTGTCTCTCCAAATATTCCACCCGCACCGGAGAAGCCGCCCGAGAAACTAGGGCTCTTCTCTTCTATCAAACGCGCCGCTAGTAAAAAGTTCGGTGATCGTCGCTCTCCGACGCCAAAGATAAGAGAGCCGCGATCAAAATCGGACTCAATTAAACACGCAGCGCTGACAAGACAGATTTCTGAAACAGTAGCATCGTCAGGAGACCCAACCTTTGAGCGTTGTAGACCAAGGAAACGCGATAGTGAGACAGAGTTCCCAGTTCGAAAGTCCGTTTCAGAGATCTCAGAAAGCTTTCCGTTTGTGAGACGTGCCCTGGCTGAGATTGAAAATGGCTTGAATTACTTCAGGAGATCGGTTGCGTCTGATGTCAGTGAGCCAAAAGCTTTATTTATGAGAACTGAACCTGTTGTTGTAGTTGCAGCGGCTGAAGACGAGCCTCCATCTTCGCCTCCGCCTCCCATGGGATTGAAGGAGCGTCGAGGCTCCCGAGGGTCTCCCTGTGCCAATCTCCCGCCTCTCATGTTGCCTCCGTGTAGCCCAGATCCATCGCCAGGCCGTTTATCCCCACGCATATCTCCACAGAGGCCAAAGGAGCCTACATCGGCGCCAATCATTCGTGACCCACCTCGACGTTCGAGGACTCGTTCAGAGATGCCTCCTGAGCCCCCTCCTCGTTCTCCTCAGACTCCTCGACCAGCGTCTGTCTCCCCAAAACATACGTTTGCGTTCAAGATAGTTTTGAAAAAGGTGGAGAGTACGCCAAACACATCTTTTGATAGGCCGGACCAATGAGAGTACCTCCTCTAAGCGCGGCCGCTGTAATGCGGTGGAGTACTCGAGGTAAAGACGCGCTTTTCTCCGTTTTCTAGAAAAGCTAGCATAGATTAGTTAGCGGCAAACTGATGGTTGGCCAAAAAATATTTAACTAGAAACATGACGCTTTGGAAAATTCTTCGTACTCTTATGAATTTTGGGGCTGGTCCTCTGACGAACGTCGACGTTGGTGTCTTGATGTTAAAATAAACATAAAATAAAAGAAAATGTGTGGTTTAAAACCATAAATGACGTGGGATAAATAAATTGTCGTATAACATAAAATAAAAGAAAATGTGTGGTTTAAAACCATAAATGACGTGGGATAAATAAATTGTCGTATAAATATTATTATAATGTTTGTGAAATGTTCGCCCTGTTCAAGTATTTATAAGAAAAACGTTTGACGATATCGTTCTGGAATAAAATATCTCTAAGAATTAAAATTATCAGATAAAAGAACAGATTACGTGATCATGAATAAAGCGTTTATTATTATATTTAAACTTATTGTAGGTTCCAGACTTTTGAATGTGCCTGTATAATTAAACATAATCAAATTTCTCCATATAGTTGTCGTTATGTCTATTCTAAATAACTAACCACATCAAAAAATTTAAACTTATATCGTGTACCTTTTATACAGTTCGCTACTTGGACAATCTGTCTAGTATTTTCGATGTTATACAAGTTGTCTAAAAGTATTTTTGTATTGTTGTATAAAAACGAAAGTACCTTTACTTCAATAGGAGTTCAAGTACATTTAAACACAATACATGATTGTTGAACGTTCGAGTATTCTTATAACTCGTGCAATTTTTACGCATGTGTAGAATGTGTCAAATTATTTTTATTATATTTTTGATTAGAATTTTGTATTTGTAAGTAAGGACATCTGATAATTATATCCACTCGTATTCCCCACGATTGGGAAGATGTGCTGGCCGACGCAGTACTAGGTCTTGCTGCTCTTCACAGTGATCTGTTACATTTATGGTGTAGAAGTTTGGGTTGGTTTTCGTTTGAACACCTGCTTTTTTATTATAAAAATATTCATAAATGAAATACCTATATTTTAAGAGCGGTTTAAACTGCTATTGAAGTCAATGTACCTTCCAAAAACCCAAGCCACAATAGCTGTTGTATTTTGTGGAGTGATAACGTGTGTGATTATAATAATATGATACTAAATAAATGTAATAAAAAGTACGTATACACATTTATGTGTAAATAGATTTGTTTGTCGCATTGCAAGAAATAAATCAAATAAAAGTGTTGAAAACCATAATAACCAGTATTAAACCTAATTATTTGTAATTGATGTTTAAATAAAAATAAATGTGCTTATCTGTGCTGTTTGAAATAGGTTCAAAATAATGACATACATAGGTACCTATTAAATTTCCTAACTTCTACATAGATCTTGTATTGTGTGTCTTAATTCAAAATATTTTACTTTTGTGAACAGACTAAATAAAAGCATGTATTAGGACCGTTCTGCACTTACGTCTGCTTGATAATTACCGACAAATTGATAAGTGCAAGTATTATTTTACATAATATCTTAAGTTAGTAATTTACTTCTCGGATTTTATTTAAAAACTTCGTTTGAACAAAGTTTGAACACTATTGAATAGTTCACATCATTAGTTGAAAATATTTAAAATGTCATCAATTTAAAAATTAAGTACCTACTTACATTTAAAAATAAATAACTAGGTAACCACACAAAAAGACTATGAATCATATTATATTGATATATACTTAATTAAATAGGTAAATGAGTTATAATGATTGTATTGATGTTTTCATCTGATCTGTACCAACCTGTTTGTTGTAACAATTATTGTGTTTTTCAATATAATGTGTAAATTAAAGAAAGTGGTCAAGAAATTGGTAAAATCCATTGTCTTGGTTAATTTGTGTTTTATTTAAATTTGTTTTTATGATATAACTAAATTATCTACATAAACAACAATTTCCTACCCCCGCTAGATTGTGATGGTTACAGAAGCCATGCAAAGTAGGTAGGTAACGAACTTTTCTTCTCTTGAGGGCCGATATAACACACTAGTAAAAATTCTGGTGAGTTAATTGAAAGGTGAACTGCTGCAGAAGTATTTAGTTATTTGAATGTTTTTTTCTTTTCTTTTTGTACGTTATTTATGTTTTTGGGATTGTATGAAGAGGTTTTTAATTTCCGGTTCAAGGTAAAACTGCACGTAAACATCAACGTAAGTGAAAAAATCCACAATCATGTTCACTCACAATAGCTGTGGGCGAATAGTTGAAGACTATTAATTCCTCTGTGTAGGTGGATAGGTTTTCAGATGGCAAGTTTAGAAAATGGTTCACTAGAACCGCGACAGATGGCGCTATAGATCTTATCTTAGGGTGCCAGAAATACCTGGCTACACATCGACCCTACAGGTGCTTTGCCAAACCACTGTCCACCACAGGTGCCTCAATGCGTTTTTTAAGTATAGATAATCTTCAAATCTTAATGTGCACACGATATTTCCTTTACCGAAAATTACCATTTACACCAGTCACGATAACACCGAAGGATTAACTTACACAGGTAGTTCCTTTTTCTGGTTCCTTTTTTTTCCTTTTGAGGTACGCAACCCTACAAACATTGAAAACTCAAGTTCCAATTGCCCTTGTTGCACATAAACTAGCACTGTCGGGCCATTAACACGGAGCGGACACTTTTCCCGGCCAATATCCGCTAACATGTCACTTTGTAAGGAAGGGCTGTGACACGTGACTTGGGGGTGTACTCGTTCGTAGTACAGTCGACCGCATGTCAGTGGAAAAAAAAACAGTATAAACTGGTTTCTCATTGTATTAAAACTCCCTAATACTGTGTACTAATACAGTGTTTACACTGACGTGCGGTCGATAGTACATGTTAATTTTGTTAAGAAAATAGAAACCTTTTTTCTATCTCGGTAAAGGACAATGGGCGTTTTAGTACCCACCACTTATTATGTAGAACAATAGTTACTATGACGGTTAATCTCAGTTAGCAGTATTTTCGGAGTTACCAAAGTTAGGGGTTGGTATCAGATTCCACACATAACGCCCATTTGGACTATTCCTTTACTAAGATAGATCCGAATAAAGGAGAAATTTATGAACCATTTGAAAGAGTCAAAACTAATTTATGGTGTTGTTCAGACGACGACGTCCACTTATATAAATGGTATTCTTCTAGGTTTGACCTATTTCTGGATTGACCACATCTTTAATGACTTTAAAGGTATAATGGCTATCTATCTGCATGTCATTTACGACAATAAATCATTCGTGTGAGTAGGTACTTGCTACGAAATATAAATTTTGATACCTTATTGATATCAGAAGGAATTTATACGAGTAGCCAATCTTTAAAGTTGTCTCGTTTGACTACAAGATGAAAATGCAATAAAAATAGGTACAGGACGCAGAAAATGCAGAGATTTATCTTGAGTCCGCAAACATCTTACCGCAAAATTGCATTGTGTCTGGGCCGTAAAATGTGATAGGGAGAGATTCAGTGTCTAGTAACGGCAAGGTATAGAATTTTTATATTTTCATACCGGAATAGTTTACGGCAAGTAAGACTACCCTTGGTGAAGTCAATTTGGTTCCCTGCACTAACGATACTTGGGACCAACGCAACATAATCAAGTCGCTGATAAAATAAAACTGAGACATAAAATTTTTGTGTTTTTATATTGAATTTAATGTGAAATTATTTATATTACTAATGTATGACTTTCTGGTGTTTTGGAGACGTGACTCTGTAAACCATTAAGAATTTAAAAAAAAATTAACTACTAATTAAATTAAACTAAACTTATCTCACTCAAGAAATGCACATTAATAAATTACATAAGAACCAATGAACTTGGAAGGACTCGCTGGTATACTTACCTAGATAAAATAAATAATTTAAAAAGTTACAACATAATTTATAGGACGATCATCTCGCTGCCCGAATGCCACTATTGCCAAAAAGTGTAAATTTCTAGAAATTTTGCGTATAAAAGGCGCGTGCAGAAACCCATATTTATTTCACATCATCTTTATGAAACTAACAAGTTGTATCTTTACTAACTCTATGTCAAAATTTTGATTTACTTCACTATTTGTAATGAGACTGGCTCCCATTAGCTCTAATAGAACTGAGTATTTATTGTAAGAAACCTCAATTTTTATTTTCTCCGTTTATTCAAGGTATATTCTATGATAATATGATAAAAGAGGGAGAGGGAGACTTCGCTCTATAGAACAAAATGGTAGCTAGCTACCTTACCGAGAGAGAAAGAAGCGGCAAGAAACTAAATACAAAAGATTTTGAAACAAAGAACGTTTTGACGACGTTCGTTTTTAGCAGGGGACGTTCTGATACAGTAGACAATTTTATGCGACTAAAGGCTTACTACATGTACACTGTAGCTTAGATTCAAAGATAAACCCAAGATGCGAAATGCAAGTGAGGTCACGACTCACGAGTAGTAATAAAACACACAGGCGTTGACGTCTGGGTCAACTTGAATTGTGAGGCAGCGGATGCAAACTTCATTAATTATGCAAGCCTCTACAAATTTTACACAGCGCTCGAGCCTGGCTCGGAAAAAATTGAGTAGTAAGACTTTGTTCTAGATGTTTTTAATTATGACCGGAACCTGCGACATGTTTTATTCAAACCGCTTCAAAAAGAAATAATCTCAGATTTTTGTTGCTCAAAATTACTTAGTAGTATAGTAATGATTCATTCATTTTATTTTCTTGTATAGGATTAGATTAATAGGATTTTCTTGCAGGGATTACTATATTAAATATATGAAATACGAGTGTGCGATGTACGATTGTGCGATATGACATTTGTGCGAAGTATCGTTCGCGTGAAATACGAGTGTGCGGGTTATCTAGTTCTACTATTAGTTCTACGGAACATCATAAATAAAAATGACCACAATTGGAATTGACCACTTCTTTTAATGTCCACTTCTACAAATTAGATGACGGTAGAACAAAATGGACAAAAAATCCATTCAGTTCAATTGTTCTACGACTAAGTACGTGTTTGCTATTGACTGCTATTTATAATAATGTTTAATATGTTTAAATTATAATAAGACTTATAATACATACCTACTCCTACCATTATAAAGTTGTAGAGTGTTGGCGGAGAGATTAGGCTAACTAACTTGAAACTTTGGGAACTTCAAGCGCCATCCACATCAACAATGTAAGTACCTACCCACGTTAGCCCTCTGTTTTGAATCAAAAATTTATATCAAAATACAGTTCTAAGTAAACTTTTAGTTCTCGACAGAGCGACGTGTGTTGGTGAAAGTTTAATGCTCATTTAAAGTTAAAATTGTGTAATCTTTTTAGCAGTTGCGCAGCACTACCGAACTCTAACTAATTATTAATTCCGGCGTTTCCACCTATCCCTACCAGAGATTGTATGTTATTGACTTAAACACATAAACCACCGTTAGAGGAAGAATATCCTCAGTAAATGCAAGTAAGGGGTATGATAGTACATTGTAACTAATCGTCATAAAAATACTAACTTACTAAAGAACTCGGTTTATTTATTTATGGCGTTAACTTTTTTTAAGTTTTACTTAATGAATTAGGCGACACAGTTTCTATAGCAGTTAAAGATGTGTACGTTCTGTATTTAACAGATTAAATTATCAAAATAATCGGCCGGACTTACCATTGGTTACCCCCTGTATACTTAATCATTTTGGGCTAAGAGATATTATATAGAATAAATAATAAATAATGCCAGAATTAATAATGTGATACATATTTGATTTTTAAATTAAAATAACACTTCTGTTCAATAAAAGCCATTAGCAGATTTTCAGAGCGCTTTATTTTAGGCTGTAATGCACTCCATCCATTATATTAATATTGACTGAAACTTCAGCGGCTGTGGAAATTCGCTGTGAAATTGCGTTTATTTTGCAAGCCTTAATTATGATTGAAGCTCAATTAGCTGTTTTCATCTCACTCAATACCTATTATAATTATTGTATAATTAGTGCTCAAAATATGACACCTAATTTATGCGATGCATGCGCCCAGATTTCGAAAATTTCATTTATAAATAAGTATAATAAAATTATGTTGGTTCCGATCTGTTGATATTTTATTTGAAAAGACAGTTACTATAGCGATTTTACTAGTCGAAAGGATTTTTAATGACAAAATAAGTAGGCTGTATACAGATTTCTGTATCTAAATAGATTAAATTCTACTGTTTTCTTATGCAGATTTAAATATAAATATTTAGTTAGTGGGAAAGTGATATCGCTGTGGGTCAGCTTTTTATGGCGTCCAAAAACGAAATCAGTCCTCTTGAGAGCAGTAAAGAATGCAGAGGATTACGCTGCCAGGGAAAAATAACACTTACACCTACATCTTATAGTTTGTCATCAAAAACATCGCAATTATGATTCTAGGTTTGTATATTCCTAGGTACTCTTACAAGCAATAGCTGAGTATTTATACCTATAATCTGAAAGATTATGATATAAATTATATAAAATTTTCAATTGCTATAACTTTAAAATTGTGATTAATTTATGATCAAAAATGTTCTTCTTCGTAAATAATGGCCGCTAATCAAAAAACGGGCCTGTTAATTTTTATGTTTTTAAACATAACAAGAAAACAAGAAATAACTTCCATCTTGCTTCAAAAAATCTCAAACAATTTATAGGTAGGGTTTAGTCACTTTTTAAGATTTTGAATGTCGATTCCTCATAATATTATTACAGGTAATAATAACCGTCGGGTTAAAAATACGTGTTATTGATTATTTTTCAAACCCTACAATATAGAATGAATCAAATTGTTGCCGCTGCCGGACATTTGGGTAACTGTCCTTGGAGGTAATAAATAATTAAATGCAATTGAAAATAAACAGTTGAGGAAACATTGACATATTATAAACGGATAACTTACTTACTCTAAGTTAAGTATACGAGGTTTGAAAATCTAACGTTATCATTCAACTAAATGTTATTTTCTCAATTGCCTCCATCCAAAGACACAACACCTACTCTAATAAATAAGGTTTTCCTATCACCCTAGTAAATATTTGGTATGAGATAAAATACCTCATAAATCATCTCCGTAAAGCCATTTCTGACGACAAGGGGCAGATTATATGACTAATAAAATGCTTCTCAAATGGCTGCCAATTTCATTCACAATCTGTCTTGTTTATAGTGGAATATATACCGAGAACCACATGGGGCTGCTATAAACTGTATTGCTTCGACATAAAGACGTTTTAATTTCCATCAAAGTTCTCTTAATTGATTAGTTGAAAGGGATCTGACTACAATTGTATTTACTAATGTACCTACTTGTTGATATTAAAGCTCATAATCCCAAGACTTATTAAAGGTACTCACTGTAATAGAGGTAATAATACGAGTATCAAAGCCACCGCGAAAAGATACTTGTATCTAAACGAAGGTCATTGTTATAATTTTCACAACCTTGTTAAAGAAATGGAAAGATTAGAAAAGAAGTTACAGCTTTAGAATTATTAAAAACAAGAGAAGTAAGGTATCAGATTTTTTTATGGAATTATACTTTTATTTATCTAATTCTTTATTCTAATTTTATGATCTATATTTATAGACTTAATTTGATATAAAAGAACGGTTTTTACTTTTTTAATAGGCAGCGATTTAGTATAGTCAGGATTGTATTTTTTTGTAATTTACTTTAGAAATATTAATCGATTAAAATCGAGATAATTTTCAATCGAGTTGTTTCAAATTGGATGGCTGTTCTTTGATCTTATGAGCAATCGTAAAGTTAATGATTATTAACCTACTGTACCAGTTTACTTACCTATCACTTTAAAAAATAAAAACAGAGTAAATTCATCAACGGTCCACCTCAAACTTTCATCGCCATTCTCGACAAAGCGACGGGAAAAAAGCTCTGTCGAGTGGAAACAAGAGTTCTTTGTGCAACTAAATTAAATCCTTCATGAAAAATAGTAGCAGTGTCGCCTTCAGTTCTTGTGGACACCAGACTTAAGAAAAGAAGCTGATTATTCGCAACTATCAAGTTAAGAAGGTACTATTATTCTCAAAACAATAGATAAAGGCATCTTTTAATTCTCAATTATCTCAGAAACATTGAATAGATTTGTTGAAAGTCTGATTTCGAACTTTTTACAATCTTAAAAGATTGTTTGATTCTGAAGAAACAGAATAGTTTTTAAGTAATTCGTTTTTGACGTTGGGAATTTGTGAATGTGGAACAATGCTTGATGGATGGAAGAGAAATATCTCCAAAACACGAGAAGTCTTGACATATTCCTTATCTGCAGTATCTGATGGTTATGGAATAGCACAGATCACAGAATGCGCATTGGGCGGACCGCGCGACATTATTTTTCAACATCTTTAAGAAACAGCAAAGACTTAATGAACAAAGAAATTGCAGTTCACCAATACCTGTAATCATGAATTTAAAAAAAAAGCTACTCCCATATGGATGAGTAACAAAATAATTTTAGGGGGTGCCAAAATCGTGCCAAATGTATATCGAAATTGATACTCACTCACACATTCTCATTTTCAAACTCCATATAAATTTGTATGAGCAACTTCCTCCCGCTAATCCGCTTCATTTGTCCGCACCCCCCCTGATTTTGACACAGAATTTTTCATCGTTTCCCATACTAAATTTGCAAGATGCGATCTCCACAGGGAGCGCGCGCGCGACAAAAGAGGTTCGAATCTCCTTGCCTGTAATAGACAAGACAGACAAGAGGCTCGACCCAACAAATACATTATTTTTCTAAAAGCTACTTGAAATCGGATAAAAATCAAATTACATTTCGCCACAACCTAAACTGGATTAACTCAAAACGTCGTAGCGTCGAGTAATTTAAAAATGTGACTTTGTATGTTTTCCATCCGGAATGAAACTCAATTTGTCTACTGAGCAAAGGCAAAGGCAAAAAAGTAAAGGCGCGTAAAAATGTAATTCAGTTACGTGGAACTCAAGCATTTGCGTCATCTGATTTTTTCCGTACGTAGACGTTAATAATTTTTGTCTTTGTAAGAATTATGCTTAAAGTAATAACTGTGCTTTAAAATTAAAAAGTATTACCTATGTACTACTTGCTAATTTCGTAATAGAGTTTTTAATTCGATTTTTCGTTTCGATCACGGATTATTCATACATTATTTACTGTAAAATCTTATCAAAATATGACTTTTTTAACAAATGCACAATAACTTTTTTTAAGGTTAGTGTGAGCGGAAGCCCGCACTTACTTTCACCCTATTCACCACAAAAAAAAACTTTCCCACTCACATACGTAAACTTAACCTTGGCCCACACTTTGCAATGTTATCTTTTTATAATGAATCTTTTCCTTCCACATTGTTCCACTATTGGCTTAATGCCTAGACAACCTGTACAGCCACATTCATACTTAGAACTTAATCCTGGAACTTACGGATTTTACAATTGAAAATCGTATTTAAAATATTATCTTTAGTAAGTCATACTCAATACTTTTAAAAAAATCATTTTTTACTGTAAAATATATAGATTTTTTAAACTTGTTTGATTAGGCCTACTCTCACCTTTCTTTAAAATGTGAGATAGAGATGTTGTCAACTAACATTAACAACTTTCTCTAATAATAATAAAAAACCTTAAAGAATATACTTCTTGAAGAAATAAATACCTAGTAATGTATGTTTATGCTACTAGTTCTACATTGTGAAGCTTTCTCTACCTACATAAATACTAATAATAAATAAATGTTTGGACAATTTTACACACGGCTGTTTAGTCCGAAACTAAACCTAAGCTTGTAAATGGGTACCTACTCAACAACTAATAAACATACATAAATACTTTTAAATAAATAATTAAATACATACATACACCCAGAATCCGAAAACCAACAGGTTATGCTCATGACACAAATGTTGGTGGCGGGTGGGAATCGAACCCACGACCTTCGGCGCAGTAGGCAGAGTTACTACCACTACGCCAACAAGCCAGATAAAGCAGTTGCCGACACGTTTGGAGATTTCCATCTCATATTTCATTCGCACGCGACGCAAAATCACTAACATAGAGAGGAAAGTGAACTTAACCTATTGTTATTCGAGTGACTCCACAAATACACCCTCTGAGAAGTAAAATCTTCCGCTAGCGTTGTTTCTGTGTCAAGGAGGGGAGGAGACGACACGGCGCGTCCTCGCGGCTGCGGTAACTGTACACTTTGTGCTCTAATTGGATAAAGAGAGTTTTTGAATTATAGAAATACATAAAGTCTGTGTTGTAACATTAGTTGGAAATTCAGTTTTATAGTGTATGCAAAGTCCAGTCGGCTAAAATATTGGTGTACCACCCTAAGGTTGACATAAGTTTGCTTGTCAGAAAACAATAGGTAGGTCTTTTTTAATAACAAAACATACTAAGGCTGTACTTTAGACTTCTAGTAAGATTTAGGTAAATGTTACACTAACTGCAAGCTATAACCATTGTAACCATGCTGATTTTTTTTCTTTATTTACTTAATAGGTACTATTTCATCATCATCAACAGCCTATTAATGTCCCCACTGCTGGGGCTCAGGCCTACCCTCTTAACGAGGGCGTTCGGGCTATAGTCCACCACGCTAGCCCAGTGCGGGTTGGTGGACTTCACATGCGCCTAATAATTACTTCTTCGGCGTATGCAGGTTTCCTCACGATGTTTTCCTTCACCGTTTGAGAGCAGTCAGTAAATGTACATAAGTTTCGAGAAAAAACCCATTGGTACATGGCCCAGCTGGGGATCGAACTCCGGACCTTTCGATATGATAGGCCGCGTCTTATCCCCTACGCCACTGACGCACTATTTATTTGAGGTACTATTTATTTGACACATTTATTTGACAGAATTTGAAAACTTGTCAAGACTGGTCTACACCACGTTTTTGACTGACGTGTGTTAGCTATCGACTAATATTTTTTTTATACAGAAAGTAGGATAGATCTATTATCAATTAGACAACGATGTTTCTGGACGAGTTTCATTATCCTGATCTAGGCAATAGACTGAAAGTACTTACATCGCAGTTGTACTATTACTTATTCTGTGGTGGCGCCAATCTAGTCTAAGTACTTAACTGTGGCGACGAGGATCGGACTGATCTAGTCTACGTATGAGTTTCTTTTTAATGTAAACAAAGGGTGAAATACCATAACCTAAAAACAGATAGCATTGCGTACGTATATATTGCGTAGAGTTGAGTTAAACGTGATGTCTACTTTGGTATTTAGTTACCTATAATGTTGATGGCACTGACTGGTGGTAAATTAACCTCTAACAGTGACCTGTTATATAAAACCCTTCTACATTGAAACAAAAACCACAAACAAAAGCAAAGATTTAAAAACCACACGGAGTGTATAAAACAAGCCTTGAAGGGTCTTCATTTCAACACTTTTTGTTTATTTCAACAGACTTTCTCCTCGCTCAAATTCAATTTACACGTTACGAAAGGATAAAAATACATTGTTTAACGAATCGGAAAAATATGTGTGGGAAGTGTGAAACTGATATTTTCTTTTCGCTGATATTTGTTTAGGCTTATGTAAGGTGTACTCACCTGAATGCCTTTTCTAAGTTTTTTTGTTTGTTAAGTAGTTCAATACGTAGGTATTCGTAAGTCGATGCAAAAACACAAAAGACGCAATAAGTAAATAATTCAAATAGGACAAAATACTGGATGAGTCGACCGTACCTGTTACTAAATTAAGATATTTCAATCAAAATCAGATAGGTAGCCATCATGCGAGTTATTAGGAATTTGGAGTTAGTAATTGAATATTTTATGTAACTCTATCTATTGTCCGCGGCTTGACGCGCGTGTAACAAGTGTTTTTCCCGCGGAAACAGTTATTGCGGTAAAAAGTATACTATGGCCCCCAGGGTTCGATGTATCTCCACACCTTTCATGAAAATCCGTTCAGCGGTTTAGGCGTGAAAAGATAATTAATTATCTTATGTAACAGACAGAGTTCCTATTCCGGGGTGAAAAAAAAAAGAATAGATGTACCGTAACGAAACTGATAATCAGTTTCGTAACAATTTAGCAGTTTCGTTACGGTACATCTATAATGCATTACACCCTTCTAATGGATTCAGATGACTACTTACTTCTTACTAAAATAGAGATGTGTGTAAGTGGCATCCCTGATTACATCCGTAAGCCTCGAGGGCTTAGCTCTGAAGAATTTCCACTGTAGAAAATTGTAAAATCACGTCCTCGTCCGCGTTGAAGGGCGCCCTACATCGCGTTCGCACTTGACTTTAATACAAAAGAGTCAAGGTGAATGCTTATATTGCGGAATTTAAAAAAATCTTTGTGGACATTTTAATTCTGCTTTGGGTTCTTTATTGAATGTAAGTACCTACTACATTCCATCATCATCATATCAGCCTGTAGACGTCCACTGATGGACAAAGGCCTCCCCCAGGGGCTATCTTTACAACAACATTAACAAATAGGAGTAAAACTATGTTAAATCCGGACTTATCCCATTTAGGGATCTCTTAAATATATTTTTTTGCGAATGCGATGATAAACCTCACATTATTTACCTGTTACTTGCCTTTGTCCAGATGTGGACGTCTACAGGCTGATATGATTTATGATGATTTTACATACATCGGAAGTATCCAACCAAGTAGGTTTAGAAGAAGCAATTTCCTGTGACCTATTTATCTCCAAGCACCGATAAATGAATTCCTAAGTGACTGCGGTAGTGTGGCTTTTAATACGTTTAAGTTCAGAGCGTTTTATAATTTTATTGGTTAAGGTACGTATTAGAGTAACACAGTTACCCGTTATGGAAGTGGAACAATTAATAACATACCTAGTATACCTACTTATATGTTTCATACATTGAATAAAAAGATGATATTTTAAAAATGTAACCTTCGAGGAAATTTAATAGGTACCCAAGTATGGTAGACGCTGGTATACTCGTCAGTGTCCCTATAGTTGTCACATGCTATAAAAAGCATATTTATCTTGTTATACCAACATTAAATCAACAGCTCTTCATGGCATCATATTTTTATTAATATTAATTAGAACAATTAAGACAGCAACAATAAGTCGACAAATATGCTTTTGAGGGTTCCGTACCTCAAAAGAGGAAAAAAGGAACCCTTAGGATCACTCCGTTGTCCGTATGTCCGTCTGTCAAGACCATTTTTCTCAGGAACGCGTATAGGTATCATTTTGAAATTAATATCAAATACTCAGGTATGCAGTCCCTTGGAGCCGTGAAAAAATCAGACTTCTAAGTCATAGCAATCTAAATATATGGCCGTTTTTGCCGCATTTTTGAGTATCTTGGTAATCAAAACCTATGGGGTACTTCCCGTAGACTTAGAATCATGAAATTTGAGAGATGAAAACCATGAATTTGTAGTTAGGTATATCACAAAATTTTGTTTTTTTGTACCAACAAACTTACTTTGCATATCAAGTTATCCATATAAGTTCATTTGATATAACTACATTATCTATTTCTTTATTTAAGTTTTTACGGAACCCTCAGTCCTACTCGCACTTGTCCAGTTTTTATTATTATAATATGGATGATACTATCAGCAAAATAAAACCGGCAATAAAGAAGATGACGCGGTTGATTTAAAAACTGTATTAAAAAAGTCCTACAAGGAACAGGGGATCTATAAAACATTTAAAGGAGTAAAGCACGGCTCTGAACGGTTCAGTTAAGACGACGGTTAACTGCAGACGCTTAAAAGTAGATAGGATCGTAAAAGACTTAACGAACAGAGTACTCCGTCGACGGCGGAAACTAGCAATTTTGGCGTTCCGCTTTTTAAGCAGGTGTAATTTCTTGTCTTATTGCTGTCTGAAAGGACACAATGTTTAAAAGAGCATGACATTCAAGTTATTTTGTAATCTGAAACATCGATGTCAGGTAACTATTTAAACAAACATTATAATTGCAAAAGTCCATTCATTACATGTTGATATACCTATATACCTAGGTTCAAATTAGAATGTCTGTGGGTAACCCCAAAAGCAAATAAATAAATGACAGAACATACACTGCTCGAAAATGTTCCAGTTAATAATCGAAAATAAACATTCAAAGTTCCACTTTTCTGAACACTGTGTAAAAGAAACAGATCAAAATGTGTATGATGAACCATAAAACATTATTGTTGTATTACATGTAACCATTAATATAACAGAATTGCTTTCTTTTTCTTGAAATACAAAAAGCAAACACAAAATTGCAAATTCATTAAACAGCTTAATAAAAGTCACTAATGTCAGTTCTAGTATGTCTAACATAGTCTTTCTAAATCTAAAGCTGGCAAATAGTTATATAGTGACCTCAGAATATGGTCCAATATCACAGTACAACTGAGACCCTTTAATTTCTAGGAATAGTCCGAATTTCTGCTTTTAGGATTTCAGAATGATGTCATCTCCGAAAATTCGGCTTATAAAATTATTACTTTGGCTTTGAATAGCTACACGCACATGAAATTGTAAAGGGCTACACTTGACACCGTTGTATTGATAACAACTTTTGTGTAGCAAAGCCGTCCCTCACTACCCAAACCTTCAGGTCCCTTGTTTGCAAAAGAAAGGTCATAGGGTGTACCAAACCTTTTGCAGAAATGTATAAATATATACCATGGTGGTTCCATGTTTACTTTGTTTTAGACGATTGATAGGTATTATGAAAATTACAACATTTTTATCATTTTAAGTTACACTACAGGAGTGAACGCGTGAACAGGTCGATGATGACCATTTCACATTCTTAAATTAGTAGTTTTTGACCCAAACATTGGTCCTATTAGCATTTTAGGTCGATGACATCTTCATCATGATGCCCTTCGTTAGGGAGCGATTTGGGTGAAATTTGATATAATAATTATTGTACTGAGCAAACAGGCCATTTACTTTAGATACTTTCCCGGTATCAGATATAATTTCATTATCATCATCATCAACAGCCTATTAAGATGTCCCCACTGCTGGGGCTCAGGCCTACCCTCTCGACGAGGACGTTCATTGTGCTCATCTGGATTCCGTTAAAATTCTGAAATCGAAGATTTTTTGTCCGTCTATGTATATCTCTATTTGCCTTTCGGTTCGCCTGATAACTCCAAAACTACTGGTTCGATTAATTACATTGTTTAAATATGCCAAAACAGAAAGACGATTTTGCCGTGATTTTCTGTTCTCCATAACAAGCGCGAAGCAGTATTCACTAGCATTTGACGAGTTTCAGTGGAGTACCCATAAAAATTATGGCTTCACCCACTGCAGCTACCTAGGTATCTAATAAAAATGCCATAACATACGCATCGTCAAACATCGTCAAAATTTTAACGTCATTTACACTATTAAAATCATAATCCTTTCATAAATGATGAATCATAATAATTCCGTATCTAGCTTCTTTTGTTATTTGTGGAGGACCTTCTCTGCAAAATTTCCAAGTGTCTAGATAGCTAGCCTGTCAGTAAGATAATCGTGTAAAAGGTTTGCCATTTTAGCGTAACCATGTGAATCTAAAATAGTCAGGCCATTTACGGGAAAATAGGACGAACAATAAAACGCATCTTTGACTAACAGCTCCCTATGTGTCTGACATTAAACTTAGGTAAGCTCGTAAAGGTTCTGATTGTCTCAACGTTTTTATTATTCTAAAGGTAATAATATAGGCTAGGACCTCTGTTTTCTATTCAGAAGGATTTCATGCAACAAACCTGAAATTATAAATGACTTAGTAAAGTACAAGCTGTAACAAAATCACCTATTATTCACGTAAATGAGTTAAACCTTGCGCGTAATTAAGAACAATGGTCAATTAATTCATCGTTGTTCCAATTTATTCCACCCACGGCCACCTTCGTTAATTAAATCTCTATTTTTGACCGACTCCAAAAAGGGACATTCAAGTTCTATGATGACTATTTCTATTTCTACAGGTGTGAGGTATTCATTATATTATTTACTAGCGAACGCCCTCCGTCTTCGTCCGCGTTAAAATGTACAGCTAATAGGTACAGAGTGGATTTTAGAAATGGGGCAGTAGTAAGGGTAGGTACCTTATCCGTTATTATTAGAGAGAATCGTTCTAAGAGACTGTCCTGAAGTTTTTGAGACATTTTGACCTGCCTTCACAGATTTCGATTGGCATAAAGTGTTTGTGTAAATTACCCATTTATTTATTTAATAATAATAATGATTTTTATTTCGGAATACATCGATCCATAATTTGTTAGTATTACACTATGTTACACATTACACTATGTTAGTAGGTATTTATTTATCACACCATGGTACCAGCTATCATGTCATGTAAATAAGAGAAACGATTTGTTACAAAGTTCCTGTTGTAAGTGCGACTCAAACACAATTTTCTTCTTTCATTTTCTTCGCTTGACTTATTAGAAGTTATGGCGCTAGTAAGTACATTAATACCTATAATCACCCGCAATGCAGTGCAATTTGTTATACTTAGTTCCCATATCGACGTAGGTAATCGCTATACGAACTCCTTCGTGACAAAACTAATAAAATAACATTTCTGTTCCTAGGAAAAGTTCAGTTTAGGTCGCCATTAAAATATAGTCAGGTTTCTGGGGAGCATAAATTAATATTGTGAATACTTAAGTTCGTTATTCTTTTGATTAGGTACCTCTGATTCAAAGATTTGCTCGAAAGTATCGGTTTCTTTAAAGGCAGTAACTTGAAAATTGGAATGTAAGTACATATCTTGAATAAATATTGACGAGTTTTGGATTTCACATTTTAAGGGTGAGGGATGGGGAAAGGGGGAGGGTGAAAATTTGCACGGGAGTATCGGTTTCTATAAAGGCAGTAACCGTAAAGTTACCTACATAGACAATTTTTGGTTACGATAAAAATATTTGTTTCAGGATTTGTTGTGACGTCATAGCTGTCGAATTCCAATTTCCCAATAGTGACGCCGCTAACCAACCCACACACAACCTTGTACATAAAAAACAATCAATACCTATAAACTATTAACAGAATAATAAATAATTGGCCGGTAAAACTCCGGCCCGCATTGAATTACTGAAGCACACACAGTGGGCTAACATGTGAATGTTTTATATACCATGTGGTAATCCAAATATACTCCTACTCTGTACTAATAGGCAGTGAAAATGTCAGGTTGGTCGTTCCCTCGATATTAATGTAGGGAATGTTCTATTACGAAGATATATATAATGTTGTATTGGTTCTATTCTTTAACCACAGAATATGTTAGCAGCTCAGGTGTTTCTATAACACTGAAATAGTGGATGACTTTTATTTTACTTAACACTGTTTCAGAGGCTTACCTACCCTAATATGGAATCACAGAAATTAATGCAAAATTCAAAACCCAAATTAGGCTTTTTAATATACCTAATGTATAATTTGAATTTGACTTCATATTAGTATTAGCCACAAAGTGAATGTATTTAAAGTAAGTACCTACTTTATTTTTTTATTGATCTTTACATAATAGGTAATACATGAATTGTACATACAGTCCTCTAGCGGAAACCTAAAACTTGTTAATTGGTAAATAAAACTGACCATTTCATTTTTATCCTTTATTTCACCGTGATAGTAAATAGACGTAAGGATGTAAATAATTGTACAATATACTTAGACTTTTTATATATTTTACAATGTTATAATAATTATGAGCATTAGATTAAGTGTTCTGTATAGATATGTACAACTCTATCTAGTACACTAAGTAGATACAATACGCAAGTACTAGTCATGTAAAAGCTACTCTATTACTTTAATACGAATAATTTAGATTCTGTGACGGTGAAAATACAATTGAAAAATTTGCTAAATACACTTTTTTATTTCTCACTTTCATACTCTATTTACCAAACAAAGAAATACAATTGCTATATTTATATAGGTACTACGAAAAAAAAATTCTAACAAGAATTACACTTTTGCCTAACTACTTACATTCTTTGCTAATAATAAATAAATATGGGATAACTATAATCATCAAAAATATTGGCACAAGACAACTTGGACGATGTCTACCGTAAATAATATTAATATAATATTACAGGTTGTTTAATATGACTTGCTTTTTTCGGGGTGACATTACCCTAAATGAAGAACTAAAAATATCTCAAATCTTTCTACTCATAAAAAGTGCCCAAATTAATTGGCGTATTCAGTATGAGGAATTGTGATTTGGAGTCTTCGCTATAATAGACAGACCGAAGTGCATCGTATCACAAAATATCATGTACTTATGACGCTGTTATTTTATCAACAGAACAGAATAGAATTTATTTAACGTACACAATGACTACACACAGCGAGAATTTAACAAATTAAAATAATAATAAAAACAAACAAGAAAAGAGAATAAAACATAACAAGAAACAATAAGATTATGTAAATCCTAGATGAGGTCGCCAAGTGAAGTGATACACGACCAGCCCCTACATAGGGTGAGACTGGCCGGCACTGACCCCCCGGCGACCGCATCCTCGCCTCGTCTTGCAGTGTGACGTCAAAATGGTCCCCAGCTCAGCTTTAGGCAGGAATACAGGAATCAGTATTTTATGAATGACAACCCAATCCCAATATCCCAATTAAAACAAACGACATACTTACCTAAGGTACCTACTATTTGAAATTACATATTATGTTAGCTAGGTATTTAAAACTCAAAGTAAGACAGGTTTCAGCGCTATTGTATTTCATTTATTTTGAGTAGGTACAGTCGACCGCACGTCAGTGGAAAACCTTTAGCTGGCCTAGCCTATTCAATCAAGGGAGTTTCAATGCTATAAGAGACAAGTTTATACTGGTTTTATTTCCACTGATGTGCGGTCGACCGTACCTACCTAAGTAAGATATTTTGATTGGCATAAACTTTGAAATTTCGATTTGTTCTTTATGTTTTAATTAGCGCAGACAAAACAGCTTAGTGGTTTAAATTTCAATAATTGTAAACATGTAAGAGATTGACGTTTACCTTGTAGTCTAAGTACCTAACTTTAACATTATTCTGTTGTTCAAATATACTAAAAATTTTATTGTTCCCCTGTCAGGAAATTACAGAGAATTGAAACAGTTCGTTTCATCTTGTAGCGAAGATAATCCACTTGTGGTTTTTGAGATAACAGAGAAAGGTATAACAAGTAACATGCTTCATTGAATTTAAATTAACTATGAATCAAATTTTACAACGCTCAACGTATTAATTGACGGAATGCTAATATTTAATACCAGATTAAGAATCCAGAACCCACGCATGAAACTATGCTGTTTCACCACAGTCTTTTTGGCTTGACTGTAAAGTGTTAATGTGCCTTCTGAAAATATATGAATTAACATTAGCAAATAACGTCAAACAAGGCCATAAACAGTGTTCGATATAAAATATTCTTAATCAAGGCTACAATAATAATTGTACGAATTGCCCGGAATCCCAAACAAACACAGAAGGTACCGGTCAATATTTAAATATTATTTTTTTCTAAGGCAGGAAGTTCGTTAAACTTCTGGCGTTTACAATTTCAATGGAAATATCTATAATTTGCGTGGAAATGCCTAGAATTTGTCTAACTCTGATAAACCTGACTTTCATTATCTGAAGAGAAATAAAGTTGAAGTTAATAATGTTTTATATATACCTAATAAGATTAAAATATGTTAACAGTTATTATATATACGAGGAACTAAAGATAATAAACTGACTTTTTTGGTAATTATACGACAAGTTAACATCTGAAAAACCGGAGGCAATAGAAAATCAATTAGGATATATAGAAAGTATGATGCTAGAAATAATGTTTATAATAACGTAAACACAATGTGGGACAATTAAAAACATTCTTGTGCATAGAGTACATCACTCCGAATTAATTAGGGTTGTCACAACAATAAGATACTCGTAGGTACAATAAAGATACGCTTGGGATGTGACATTCTAGAAATGTTTATTTTTAGTATAAATTAAACAAAAAAACTAATAGAGTTGAGGAAGCATTGTAGACAGATAGAGCCATCGCTAAAAGAAAATTTTATCCTGCATCAGTAGGAAGTTATAAATTTATTATTTAATATTATGTATAATGTATCGATCGATACATATTTCTTATCATGAATAATTTGAGGAGTAAATTCTTATATTTTCCTGAATAGTACAGGTATTACTTATCTAGGGGATGCGCAACACACAACTACCTAAACTCCATGACTCGAATGTTAAATCTATACATAGTGGAGGGAATAATAATAGTCTTAGTTAAAAATAGGATTTTGTAGATTATATATGAATATTAATTGAGGCGATGTGGAAATTCCCCTGTGTAATGGGTTAAGGCCTACTTTGACATGTCTTGTCCAACTGGTCCCAAAGCACCAGATCAAATCTTTCAGTTAGAAAATAAAAATGTTAATCTAGTACTAGATAAACTCTACAGATATTTAGTGCCTTTATTATAGTAAGTTTAAAATCTACTACATACAAAAAGTAAGAACTCTATTGATCTTAATTTAACGTTTACAAAAGTTTTCATTATAAAGGTTTTTCGTTGGAGATTTTTTTAGGTGAAGTCGGAAAAAACAAATTCGGCGGACTCCTAGCACTATTACTACAAGACTATAAATACATGGTATATAATAGTTTTATACACACTACACGCACTTTCTAACTGTCGTCACATTCTGATGTTCACACAGTAATAAATATACCACTGTTTCTTACTGTCTACAACAACGTGTGCAGGCAAATACATTCATTGGACCAAAGTTCAACCGTCAAGACTTGTCATATAACTATTTACTAATGATATCTCACAATATTTTAATGCAATCGCACCTACAGGCAATAAGTATAAAATTACAGGTATTTATTAATCATTACAAACACTCACAGCAGACCTGCAACTCAAACGAGAAGAAACATCTAAATCATTGCATTTTTTTATTTTTTTACAATAGCCGTAGTCATACATTTATTTAAACAATACTTAGACAAAATTGCTTATAAGAACATCGTTAAAGACTCACCTTTCGCATATTTAATAAAGTTTAGAGTGGCACTGTTAATTTATATATTTTATTAATAAAGTTATTGTGCAGTTCTTAAAGCTAAAGACTATTTAAAGTGATTTTTAAAAATCTACTTATTAATTTTAAATTACCTTTAACACTCAATAGAGACACAAGAAATAGGTAGGATACAAAAATATTAGTGGTACTTACTGGGAGATAAACACACCATGCTTTAAACTATGGTCCCTCGACAAGACACACTTTTAAAATAACAGTAGGTTAGAATATCAATTCCGAGTCTCCGCGATTCGTTGTGACACCGATAGTCTAGTTTCGAACGAAACATTCATATCACTTCTATGCTAGGTAAAAGATGAAGACACTAAGTATATCTGTATCACAAAACATGATAGTTCCATTAAGAAGTCCAGTGCAGTGTAGTTCTTAAGCATCAGCTTAAGGACTTTGTGCAGGGCTGGGCCATGGCGGCCTCACCTTTTCCAGCACGTATTTCAGCTGGAAACTGGTATGAAAATGCTACAGATACTCGTCTATCTGATCGTAGTCCTCCTCAGGAGGCGAGGGGCCAGACACAGAGAGGATAGGTAAACCAAAATGTTTGACAGTCTCCACACTGCCGCTGTCATCCGATTTGCTGGCGGCTTCTTCATTGATAGTTTCTTCTATTGTATGTTTGGCTTTACAGAGTCGCTCTGACGAATCATTCATTGTTGTTAAAGGTATATTGTCTGCCGATCTGTAAAACATTTGAAGACATATATAACGTATCACTTTCTTATAATCCACTGTGGGTAGGTACTTTTGTATATTTTTATTCTAGTGTCGTTATGTACTTCTAAGCGCCCATGTTCTACAACAGAACCACTTCGATACTGTTTGAGCTAAAGTGGATTTATAAATAAGCTGCACGTTACAGTCTAAATTCTTTATGTCGATATTAACTAGATATAGTCAATAAAATCAATAGAGATAAAAATATAGATCATTTAAATGGAAAATTGTGACACAACCGCATTTGCCAAACTATGGAGAGCCCCATAATTGTAATGTATAGTTCTGATACCCTGCATTCTATCGAACGCTCATCAAAGTACCTAGCTCAAACTTTTTGCAGTGTTCTTTTAGGTACAATACAATACTAAATCCCGTCAGATTCATCCACTACTGATATGCGTTATTTTGCTAATGCTTACGGTGATTTTAAGTAAGCACCTCAGTTTACTTACCTGGCCTTTCGACAAAGTTTCGACTGCGAGCCGTGTCGCCTCAGAAACTCGCTGGCGTCGAAGCCCGCGAAACCAGCCGGCTCGGCGGAGACAAAAATGGCAGAGTTGACGCGCGGCCTGTTGCAACGCGCCAGTAAACGCTCCTCACATTCCAAACTCTGTGTGTGCGTATGCGACCAGCGCATGTGCTGGAACAGAATATTTCCAATTTAGAACTCTTAGAATTTCCCTATGAGGCTGGCATGGACTTCAATATAGTCCAAAGCCTCGGTAAAAAAAAGATTTAAAAAAAAATTTGAACTGTCGAATTTTATGTTAGGCATATTAAAACTGGAAAATGCAGACACCGCTGAGAAATTTATTGTCATCCTAAAATATCAATAATGGAAAAAAATACAGGTCAGACGGAAACAAATAATAATATTAAGATAGAGTGCTGAAATAAATTATATGCAAAAGACTTAGCAATTAACCTGAAATATGAATGACGATAAACAAATAATAAGTCAAATTGAACAAAACAAACAATATAGGTACCTACGAAAAATTGCAAAAGTGTCTGCACATCGTAAACAAATACAAACTTGTGTACAGCGAGCGAAGTTTTAATGATTTCTGGAACAAGTTTTGTGTACGGCGAAATATTAAACGTATCCGAAATACAATTCCAACGGCGTAATAAAATTAAGCGCAAGTCGGGAATAAGATTACCTTACTGAGTAACTTTTGGGCCGGGAGCCAAGAGGCGACATGGGAAGTTTTAAGTTTAACCCGCATACGCTTTGCTCTAAATTTAGCCTAACTCTGTTTGCTCGCAAGACAGAAATCTCGATGAATAAGAAGCAACAAGTTTCAGAACGTAATTAACTATTTGAATAAAAATAAAACCCGACTAAATAATTTATACATATTATCTAACTATTCAAATTGTCTAATTAAAAAACTGCCCGGTGGCTCTGCAGATGGCACTAAACAAGTGCGTAATACTCTGGTATATGATTAATATTATACTTTTCGTGAAAATAATGTATCTTTGGGGTATGTATTTGCGTGTTGAAACTCATAACGTTTTCTGACAGTAACAAAATCACTCCCAAGAAACGCAGCCACTCCAAGCAAAACTTTTATGACGATTTCAAGAGCACAATGAACATGTCATTTTGTTTTTATAGGCTTTGATTATTTTCGTTCGTAACATGTAATAATATTTATGTGGCATGCATTGGATAGCACTTGACAGGCTGACGATTATGTTCACGTCACGTCCAAGCACATGAGTGTGTAAAAAAATCGATATCATCGTACGTTTATATTCTTTCTTTACCTTCAATACTCCATACTAATTTAAAGATTGAATTTACTTAATATATTAAAAAAGTATAATCTAGTCTCTATCTTCAATAAAAGTAAATAAATTTCAAACTGACTGAATCTCGAGAACCGAAGTTTGTGGAGTTTGTGGAAATATACCTAATATTTTATTTTATTTGACCAGGAGCAGACTGGTACGGGCTAATGATAATGAAGCAAATAAAATATTTACCTACATTTATTATAGGAAATGATAACCGAAAGGAATCAAATCAAGTAAATCTTCCTTTCAGAATAGAACTGAAAGTAGGTAGTTTTATGGTGCTGAGGTTGAAAACAATCAATTATAATAAAGGTCAAGGCCGTGTTAAAAAAGTTACAGATGGTCAACCCTACAGTTTTAGTAAAATAAATTATGTTCGAGACATGATAGAACTGTCATTTAGCTCACGCGATTCTCGTGTTAAAACAGAAAGAAGGAAAGGAAGGCAGGTTTACCTTTTATTATTCCTGATAAAACATTCGCATACAATAGAAATGAATGTAGGCGGTTTCTGTTAACATCGCGTGCATTCGTCTATTCAATCTGTCAGTACAGTAGTAGAGTAAACGTAAAACCAAACAAAAATGCAGTGAACATTTAGAAAGCTCCATGAAGATTATGTTGATAACTAGTAACCATTTATGTTAATTTATTAGGTAAATATTCGTTCATTCTCATCTTAAGCTGCATCATGGAACATTTTTTTTTTAGATTATGGAAAAATAACATAAATGTCTATTCTGGTTTATTGATTAGTCTTAGTTTTTCTATACTTAATATTATAAAGAGGTAAAGTTTGTGAGTTTGTGAGGTTGTAGCGGGTAAGCTCTGGATTTACTGAAACGATTTTGAAAATTCTTTTTTTTATTATTATAAAGTCACGTTATTTGTGAGGAGTGTCTTAGGCTATATATTAACCCGAAAAATGAAAAGACAAGGTAAAATGTTTGCCGCCCAACGAAGTGGACACGGGTCAGCTAGTAGTTAATATAATAAGTAGGTAAAACTGCTAGGACGTCAATGTCTATACCTTCCCCCTAAAATGTGACCTCTTAAACGTATGACCTCCTTACATGCGAAACTGTTGGTTTGTTAAAAGTTTTATCATTTGCTCACACACATCGCGTGTACAAACCCTCTTGAAATATAGAACAAGGCCCTCTGTGTTCATTATTCAAAAAGCATTTCACTCTGTTTATTGTTAGCACAAGCAGTACGAATGACCCGACTTTTAGCATCTATTTTAGTTTTTTAATCATTTTCAGATTAGAAATTAAATTGTAGTAAAAATAGAATTCTTTTTTTACTTTGCACGTCTATTTTAATGGAATACCAATAGACTTGCAGGTCAAATAATCGCCCACCTACAACCACCGTAATTATGGTATATTTTCAGTACTCACCCCTAACCTATATAAAATAGTTAGGTACCGCTCCTTGTTTGCTAACGACCAAAATTAGTCGCTGCTAATGGCTAGAGATGAAAGGGATTTTATCCGTAATGAATAAGGAGTGTGTCACGTCATGACATCCACGTACAAAAGGGAAGAAATTACAATATGTAATGTGACTGTAGATATTATAGGTATTTATGACTATATTCAAACTACAGCTACCTATTTACGAGTACCGCACCTAGGCGTGACAGCTCCTGAGAAAAAACAAAGTGAACGCAATGTGCAACGGACTGACACCGTACTGTTATACCCAACTACACGGAAAAAAACAGCAAAAATCTAAAAAAAACCAAGGTATGTTCATAATAATTATTATAAATTGTAATGACTCGTTACTAATGGATCACAGTTGGTTGTAACAAATTACGGATCATTGATCAACACAACACAATCTTTTATGCGTTTTTGTGGTCCTATCCTAATCATTATAGGTATTTATTGTGGTTTGATTTACAATGACAAAGTTCGACATAAACTAATTAAAAATTAATGCAAATGTATTCATAGTGACGTGCGTGGGTTGTAATAATATTTGAAAAGCACTTGTAAGCGTGATACGGTTTATTTATTGTTATTTAGTTTAATATTAGGAACAGACAAGACACTTTTGTATAACGAATTTTGCTAGATTGTCGGCAAATATAAAAAAACTCACTCTGGTGACATGAAAGCTGAACTCCTGCTGGAATTCTGTTTCAGAGTGTTGACTCTGAAATAACCGGTACAGTATGTTAGCGTGCGTTTGTTGGCGGATACGTGACATGCCTCGCAAAGTTGTAACACGTTATACTAGTAGCATGTTATGGTCGCAACTGGTGCATCAAAACCATCAGCTCAAACGACATAAACACTTTTTTTTTACGCTACCCCTCCTTCCAATTTTTTTCTTCCCATATGATAGCCGATTCGGTGCTTAAAACCTGCTGGTTAAGAGTGTTGACTTCGGAATATCCGGTGCAATGTTAGCGTGCGTGTGTTAGCAGATTCGTGACACGACTTGTAAAGTTACCGACCAGTGTGTAAAGTAGCACGTTACGGCTTACTCTGTGGTCGCAACATGTGCATCATAATTAGTACAACAAAGAACAAAGACAGGACGCTTTGGTTGAACAAATATGTGTCTTATCTACACTCGCCGGTGCTACCAAAATTCACTTCTCTCTGGTGACACAGCTGAATTCGTGCTAAAACCCTTTCAGAGTACTGACTCTTGAATAACCGGTGCAGTGTTAGCGTGCTCGTGTTAGCAGATACGTGACGCGACTTGTAAAGTTGTAACACACTAGTAAGCGTGCTACGGCTTACTTGGTGGTCGCAACCGGCACAGCGGCATTGGCAGTGAGGGCAAGCCCGCGACCTCGCGCGGGCGGGGCTCCGCTAGCTGCCGTGCGTTTGATCATCCTGCGCGGCATGCAGCAACGCGAACTGACAGCCGCAGTCGCGGGCGCTCCGCCGAGGGTATTGGAAGCAACGGTCCAGAAGACAGCACACGTCCTGCGCACCATACCAGTTAAAGCCCCCAGTTCACATACAAGCATTCGTAAGAGATGAAGGTAGTCACTGCGTTATTGTTGATAGCTATTTCACGCATAAAGACGTAGGTTCCTGTTAGGCAGTGCAACAGCTAATCTACATGAAGCTAGCTATTGGCTTATGTATTTTACTGTCATCGGTACGGCGAATCATGAAATTAATGAGTCTAAATGTACTAAAGTATGTAGTACTAGATGGGGTGAATAGCTTTAACGTGGTATGCGTTGTGTCTATATCCTGCGATTCCGGAGCTGCAAATATTGCCATTGTATAAGTACACAGTGCAGTAATTCACTGCAAATAAAACAAGTATGGAAGCAGACGAAAAAATATAAATATAATGATTAAGGATAAGTATGTAGCTGAGTGCGTGAGTTACGTCTATAGGGACTACAGTACCTTTCCAGTGTCGCTAGGCAACTCTTCCTAAAGTAAATGGTTTCATAAGTTCATGGATATGACATGTAAATAGCAAACAGATACTGATGATTGAAATAGTATTTACAGCAGCCAATTACGCCAAAAGATATTTCAATTTTCAGAATCCAGAAACACGTTTCATTCTAGGGAATTTATGTTACACGTCCTTGGACTGCTTCTCTTTCACAGCACTAACATCTTCCAAAGCGGTGGAAAATTTTGAAAAAAAAATGCAGGTAAAGTGATATAAGTAAAATTCTGGTCTCTACATTGAGATCATTAAATTAATACAGGCATCTTGGTGTCTGTCTGTACTATGTCATGTGTTTGCTTTCATTTCATAAAATAACACAACTCTTGAACATTATGATGCTATGACATCAGCGCACATATACTTTGGTCTACCGTACAGACAACACGGCTAACACTGTCTAAGCTGAGGTACTTAAGCCTTACGAATGGTAGGTTTCTAGCTTAAACTTATTACTGTAAGTGGTGAGCAATAAATATAAAGAAAGCAAGTGACAAACAGTAAGTATTATTAATACTCCATGAGTATTACGGCTAATATACATTTTTAAATCAGCTGTAAGATTTACGAAGCCTTCACATTATGTTTGACATTGAGAAGTCTAGAAATAATTTTTATATAGGTAATTTTAAATTAAACATTTTTTTTTGTCAAACATGAGTTTAAATATTCAGATGTCAGTGTTTTACTTCGAAATGAACAAAACTTATAAAATATTGACGTTAAAAAAATTATTATACCTATGCGTGATCATTGGCCATATTGTTTTGTGAATTGCTTATCTCGTGCGGAGGTGTAATCTTAGAAACGAAAAATTAACCCTTAAAACGGGTCAACAAGTTAAAAAAAAACACAAAATCGCTACCATTAAAACATCTACCTGTGTAACCTGAATAAAAATGTCGCCAGATGTTTAAAATATTGCATTTAAAAATGTTATCCACAATTTGAAAACAAATAAAATTTTAAGGAATGAAGTATTTTTATCAATAGGTGTATTTGCCCACTGAAACTGTCAGACCTTTAGCAATTTCAGATTGTAAAAAGTAAAAACTAAAGTCAAGTACCTACACTAGATTTTATAAGATTGAAGTACTACATAAGTTTGTTGCATGGCTTCGTATTTACAGAACAAACAGTAGGTAGAGTAACAGTAAATAATTATGCCATAAAAGATAGACTTTGACATTAATTACGACTATTACCATAAAACCGATTACCTAGCTTGTTACCTCTGGAACCGATTTTACTAACATTTCAACAAATTCTGTTCCCGTTCAAATCGTAAACGTTAATGTAACCACTGGGTATAAACAAAGATAGTATTACTGCATCGTTCGTTAACAATAAACATTTAAATTCGACGATTAAATCCCAACGTCTTGACGAAAACAACGAAATACAAATGACTAGCTCGTTAAATTCAAATTTGAAGTGTATGCAAGACACACTCACAGGTATCATCTATTCTGTGCGAAGCTCGAGTGCAGTAAGATTTTACTCAAGTTAATACTTGTTGATTGCAAACGACTCATATCACTCGACGAGCGTTTGCGAAGAGGATGATCAGACTGAGAGAAGCGAAAGAAGTATGTATCAGGATCGCGATACTATTGGCGCTCTGTTCTTTCTGCCTGCACCGTGAGGGACAAAGCGGGAAGATAATGTATGTTTTGGGCACTTACATATCTAATTACCAGATAACTCTGGTAACAGATATATTAATGTTATAGGATGCCTTCAAACTATAAAAGGTACCTAAAGCGCCGATATTTAAATAATTTGCTTATTTCCTTCCAAACAATAAAACGTAAGATAGGTATAGTATAGATATTTAAATGTTTTATAACCTTGTAAATTTACTGTAAAGCGGTGAAGACAAAATGTGGAATTTAAAACAATGGTTTATGGGCAATTTGTAGACAACTCAGTTACACGGAAAACCCAAGGAATCTCTTGGAAAATATAGCCATTTTAATGGCTTCTATTGTGGCCAAGGTACTGTTTACCCTAATTTAGGACTGAATTTCATCTACTACAACTAACTAAACCTTCTCCATTTAGAAGGAGAGACAGATTATTAAATACTTTGCAACTACCTGTCCCCGCAGATTACACTGGAATATTTTGATCGATCGGTTGTGGGTTTTGGACAAAAATAAAAACAAAACCTTTTTGTAATTAATAAAATAATCCTTTAATAAACAGTCCACACACATGGCAGTAATTTGGATAAATTCACATTGTATAATAATGTAGATAAACCTTTTGATACCTGTTTGATTAAAACAAAAAATAGGTATCGTTTAGGTATTATGCTAGTTATGAAGTTTTATTAGTATCCATCCGTTCAGTTAAAGCGTGATTAGCGACAAATAAAACAATTTAGAAGAAGTGGAATTAAAAATTAATTAATTTCTTGACATAAAAAAATATCAATTCTTTAAACTGGCGGAACAATTTTTCCACATTATTCATGCTTTTTTGTATCAATTTGCATTTTTGTGTTGAAAATTACTTCCAATTCGTAGTATAAATAACAAAATATTCAGGAATGCAACGAGATCAGGTATGAAATTCTCTTAAGTCGCCTATTATGTACTTGCTTTCAACTTTTTTAATACTTGGCACAATTTAATTGAATTCACTATACGTCGTACTGGGCACTTACTTTTAGGTCAATTGCTTCCTTTGCAATTGCTTGCTTACTTTAGAGCTGATTAACTTTCGATTAAAGTCAATTGAATCGGAACTGCAATAATTTTAAATGTATGATATTGGTTTTACCTGAGAATAAAATTTATATAATAATGTAAGACCTCGTTTCAAATACATCAATGTTTAGATAATTTTCTACGGTAATCATCAAAGGGAGACGTTTTACTTCATAGCGAGCGATAATCAAACACAATATAATATTGGTAGCGAACGATACCGTTCTGTAGGTATGAGTGTGACTAAAAAAACAACCTAAATGACAAACAAGAGAACAAAGCTACATTGCTACTGCTATATGCATTGTGCTATAAGTAATACATTGTTATACGCTAGAGCATGATTGTTTTGTGATGATAGCCTTCACTCATCCAAAACAGTAAGCAAATTTCAGACAGACATAATGACAGGAAAATGACGATAGTCTGGGCAGACTAGAAGTTGTTTTACTTGGCTATAGAACAGACGTACGCGGCGAAGTTGATAATTCCGCTATAGAAGAGGAGAAGGAATATATCTACAATTCTTATAAACGAACTGATCAGAGTAAATAAACCCTTTAAAATTTTGCAGATGGACAAACTATTTAAACTCTATCAATGTTAACAACAGATCAGATTGGCAGGCTTGATCACTCATTGCTCAGGGGGCAGATGGCGTAACTAGGCTAGATCATGTCAGAAACATACACATAATAGGCACCTTCAAAGTGAGACCTATCAAAGATAAACTACAGGAGAGCCGTCTGCGGTGGTACGGACACGTTATGAGGCGACCATCCGGCCACATGACCAGAAAAGTGCTAGATATCGAAACTAAACCCCGAGGACGAGGAAGACCCCGAGGACGAGGAAGACCCCGAATCACATGGATGTCCGTAGTAAGTAAGAACCTTAAAGAAGCAAATAAAATGGGAAAGGGCCAGGCAAAGAAGAAGAATGTTAAGAACAGATAAGAAGTTGTTCTTAGTCCAACAACAATTCAATCTGAGTCAAGGCATGTTTAGAGCCTTACGATTCAATTATCCATTCTAAAGACGACGTGATTATAGTAAACACAAAGGGTACCTATTGTGAAAGGAGTCCGTGTAGATCGTTAACGATAGAATAAATTGATATGAAAATTTCCCGTGTAAACTTTTTGAAAGTAATAATGACTTGCAAATAATACTGATTGACGGAGTTTTGCAATGAAAAATACACGTAAATAAGTTTAGAAGTATTGGTTATATATTATGCAGTAACAGTGTTGTTTTAGTAGTGACTAGACAAATGCCCAAGTACAAATCTTACAAGTTACTAACACAGATTTATCTTCCAATAAAGAAAACCCCCTATCTGTGAGAACATGAACTCACAGCCGTAAAAGGAGTTAATAGCTATATTCCAGAGAGAAATCCTTCAGGATTTACGGGCTCAGCAAAAAATACGTGACCAATAAAAGACTGCTAATGGGTTTTAGAAGCCTTAGAGGAAAATGGAATTCAGGTGTTATGAATGGAAAAAAATCATATCCTTCCGTAGGGCTTTGAGGGTTCTCGTTTGATATGTCATCGTTCTTTATAGGGTTCTGCACCAAAGTGGTAAAAAATAAACCTCATGATGATGCGACTTCGATTTATAAAACTTGTGCACCGTATTTGAAAATTCTGAAATTATAAAATGGGGTCGTTAGGTACAGAATTATTATATTTAGTAGGTAGAGCTTCATTCCAAAATATAGAATAGAATAGAATTTATTTAACGTACACAGAGACAACACACAGCGAGAGAATTTAACAAATTAAAATAAAACAAACAAGAAATACACAGAAACATAACAACAAGAAATAATAATATTAAGTAATACTAGATGAGGTCGCCAAGTGAAGTGACATCCGACCAGCCCCCTATATGTCTATAGTTTTCGACTTTATGGTGGAAAATGTGTAAAATACACAATTGTATTTATTTCACATTTATATATATTAGTAAGTACCTACATTTATGTATTTATTTAATTTTTATTGCACTGTCTGTATTGTTCAAGAGGCGAACGGCATTAAGTCGGAGGCATTCTCTACATAATTCAATAATTGTATGATTAGTTCTTTTTGGGGTTCCGTACCTCAAAAGAGGAAAAAAGGAACCCTTATAGGATTACTTCGTTGTCCGTTTGTCCGTCTGTGAAGACCATTATTTTGGGTGTGTATCAAAATTAATTGTGTAGAATAATAAAACTGGCTATACCAAGAAGGCTAGGATTGTAACATAACCTGGTGTCATACGTTACACTAATAGAATTTTTAAGAGAATTTTAAATAATTTTCTTTTTAAAATTTTTTGTCTTTTCTAATCATTGTATCAAGCCCGGGAAATTCATGGGTGCGCAGAGTAATCTTTATTGAACACGTGCGTAAGCCTAGGAGGAAAATGTATGCATTATTTTTCAGGAAACCCTATTTATTTATTTCATCGATAACCAAATCGACAGCTATTGAATGGAGTTCGGATAATCAAATGCGTGGGTTTCCGAATTTTACTGAGCTATTTATATTTAAATAATCAGTCCGATATCCATCGAATGGATTGCGATTCGATTTTTATTCGGGGTTCACTTTTGGGTTAGAATTGCCCGCCCGACCCTTAGATTTTGCATTTTTTCTTGTTATATTAAGTAGATATTCTGTTAAACGGTTATTTTTCTAGCGTTTTAGGATATTCAAAGTGTACAAAAAGGTTTTTAATCTTAAATGCGATTGATACAAGTTTTCTTCTGAAGTTTTTGAAATATTGCGAGTTATCTTCAGCTTCATAAATGTAGAGCGTCAGTGGCGTCAGTATGATCCCCGGCTGGATCATGTATATATCAATGATTTTTTTTAACTGCATATATTCCTACTTAGATGTATATATTCATATATAAATATTTGGATTATTATTTTGTTATTTTTGGCACATTTTTGTACTGTAGGTTTATACCACTGGAAATGCATGAAATAGCACTGGTTTGTGCTAATGTCTATTAATAAGTCTAATTATCATAGTTATAATAACGGTATACTTACTCTATTTAATTTAACTCACAAACTGTTTTATGGTTTACTATTTCTGATGTTCACACGAATTAGAAAACTGCTTTCGAAAAAGATGTGACAGGAAATTAACTACTAAAGAAGTTGCTAATGATAAAACATAAGTTATAGATAGGTAGGTACCTACATTATATTGCCAAAGTAGCCCGGGCAACTCTTGCCAAGTTAGGCAAAGTTCTAATTGATGGACTTAAGCGGTACGGACTTGGTCATTAATAACTTTTTGACGAGCATACTATAATATTGGTAAGCTTTCTTTAACTATTTATGTACGTACATGAATCTGTACCTAGGTAAAAATATCAAAATGAGAAAAAATGTAGGTAATAAATACCACATTCTTCTCTGAGTGAGCGAAGAGAAAGAGATGTTCAGTTAGGCAAATGTATGTAGGTATGTATTTATTTTATTTATTTTCATAAAATCTACAGCACTTAAGAAAAACGATGTTATTGTAGTGTTTGTAATGTATATATTTGTATTAGGTACTCAGAAGAATCTTGCACTATACATATATTCCTTCTTGACTCATAAATGAAGTTATTTAGGAATGTTATTGGAGACAGGCTTGTAGTAAGTACAATAATACCCACCTACTCACTTTAGCTATGATTTTGTTGGTCTGTATAAATCTAATTTAGTCTTATTGTGTTACTGACGAAACCAAGCCGCACAACATATTCGGTCGAATACTCTCTTTGTTTATATTATCTGTGCGATTGTTTGGTTACATGTTAGGTCTATTGCTAAATAAAAATAAAACAAGATGCGTTAGTTATTATATTACTGTATCAGACTGTCTATGATGGATGAGCGATTTCCGGTACCTTCACCGTACCGTACCTCTACACAGTACAGTTAAGTAGGTACCAAGAAAAAAATACAGTCCAAAAACATGCCCAATACCCTCGATAGACGGCTCAGATTAAAAATCGAGAAATTAAAATATGAATCCATAAAATAAGCCTTATGCCATAAAATTGCAAAAAAAAACTACCGAATTTGAAGATGAAGTCTTCAAGCTCAGTCTTCAAGTCTGGATTGACCTTGAATGAAAAAAAAAAGCTACAGGGGGCCGCGAGAACCCACCAAAGAGATCATATCTCTATGGGATTCACAATGACAGTTGGTATTAAATGCAGCCTGCGAATGCAGCGCCAAAAATATCTAGAAAAGGTACCTCAGATGTTTTATTTAATTCTAGTTTTAATCTCAGTTTTAACTTTACTCATTGATATGAAATTGAAACGTAACAGTGTTATGAGTTATATATGACAGATACCTATATAGGTATCTAGCATCTCTGGATTGAACTTGCAATAACAAACGATGCAACGATCCACCAGCCTTTTATTGCAAACGACCGACTTTGTGGTGCAATATAATGTCTTATAAAAATCGTTTTACAACTCACTTTATAGCTTTCGTAAAATGGCCGGATATATTTCGTTATGCTCTTCCCCTAAGAACTCCGATTGTGCCATGTCGCAGTCAAATTGTGAATCCAGTTTTACGAAGCAACTACTTACAGCTGTTGCTGGAAAACTTTATTATGGTGTAGGTACATTAGTTCAAAGTTAGCGTGACAAATATTAATAATAATAATTTCAAGGACGTGATAGGTTTTACGTGATAGGATATTTTAAAGCGTGTCGTCATCTTAAAATTCGATTACACGAAGCATTCGATTTAGGGAACAAATGTAATGTAATTTACATTTGTACTAGAGTAATACAAAATTACATTTGTACTAGAATAATGTAATTTACATTACATTTGTTCCCTAAATCGAATGCGTCATGTTATCGAACTTTAAGATGACGACACCTTAAAATATCCTATCACGTAAAATCTATCACGTCCTACGAATTATCATTATTAATATTTGCCACGCTAACTTTATTACTATGACTATATTCCAAGCTTAGATACTTTATAAATCGGTTAAATTTTAAATCCAACTGCTGCAAAACCAGTATAGCTAACATGACCCGTATCTACCCTCCCCGAGCCCGTAAAAAGGGCAAACAATATGTCGGAACACCATAAAATTACTCTAGATTTAGATGCATCTCTTGTTAGTAAAGGGAAATGCAGGAAATGCTACCTACATTATTTCCTTTTTGTCAATTTGGCTCAATTTTGGGTACAGCTTTAGATATTCAGGGTATACCCAGGTATATTGAGCTGCGTGGAAAGAAAGAAGCTAAATATAGTCTACCCATAAGCTGCAGGATTTCCATGACCTTCGCGGCATCGCAATGCTGCAATGCGGTTGAATAGGAATCACGCTAGCATTGTTTATTCCATTACTGCAATCTCACGAGCGTCTGAATGCTAGTGATGCACCACGTTTAAAATAATTATATTGATTAGAAGATAAATGATCTCATACAATTTTTTTTTCATAACATGTTCTAAAAATATGAAATAAGTATATACAGAATTTTATCGTTTCCGGTTCTAGTTATCTATGTAATAGGTGACAAAAGCTTTGCAAAGGTTTATTTTCCATACGAGTGAGCTGTGAGGTGTCAGTGTGTCTGTTTATGATTCAAGGGGCGCTTATGCAAATGAAAATGCAGATTGCACGAGATGGGATCGTAGAGAAGAGTTCGTCAAGTAAAGAGTGAATTTTGCAAATTTTTATCCAGTGTTAACTTTTCAAATAGGTATCTAACACCAAAAGGTAAAACGGAAAAGTATTTAGAAGCAAAAATTGTTTCGTTACGAGGCTGGCATTGACTTCTATAAGTCACAAGCCTCAAAAAAATAGATTACTCATTAACTAATGTGATGTAGGCTAGTACGGACTGCTTGACAAGCTCAATATAAACAAGTAAAGACAGCATTTGAACAATGAAACTGTATAATAATATCTCGCTTACTAATAACGCGGTTTAAATAAAAGTTAGGAATGCTATAAGGTAGCACGTATTTTGAAATAATAATGGGACGAACTGGTCTGGTGATTATCTGAACGTAGGTGTATTTTAATATTTTAAAAATTATAAGAGAAAAGTTATAATTTTAATGAAAAATTGTATCGATGTTTCCGAAAATAATATTCCCATCACTGGCTCTAAAGCCTTGAAATATCAAGTTAACAACTTAAACAACAGTAACAGGTAATATCAAATTATAAAGGTTTATGTATTGAAAGCTGGCTTTAACTACTAACGGCGTGTTACGTAAGCAGCTCTCAGGAGTTTCAAGCTCATGTTTACGTCATTTAAACGTCATTTGCATAACCTAAGTCTCGATACGTAACAACACCGGGTATAGAATGAACTTCTGTGATGTAATTAATTAGTTTCCAATACGTTTTGTACTGAACTAATGTAGACTGAAGTAACCTTTTTATTATATAAGTAAGTAGATAAGTAACTAATAATTTTTCTTATGATTACCGTCGTCAAATAAGTAAGGAGTTTGTATCATTTCGCAGTAACTTTTTTATAGTTGTAAATATAAATAATAGTGCATACAATAGCGAAATACCTAAAAACATTCAGTACACGGGATCCTGCCAGTATTAGCTGATTTGTAAAACCAAAAAATACCAACGTGTAATACTGGTGAAAGAGGAACAAAAACACAAGTGCACTGTGACAGAAAAAAATAATATAGTCGCATTAGTTCACTACTACAAAGAGAGCTCTGCTGCTGATTATCCCCAAGTAACTCAATTAACAAGTAGAAATAACTCAGTTGCAACACCGACACAAAATATTAAGTGTGAGATACGAGAGTACTCTTTGAAGTTATGAATAAATAAATAATAATCAACACCTAAACTATAAAATATTTACAGTGTTTTGAACCACTCCAGTGTAGGAAACGAAGATTGTTGAACCGTATACCGACGACGGACGGTTAAACCGAATCTAACTTTCCACCAATAACACGGTTTGCATGTGACGTGATGAGAGATCACAGATCTCGCGGCCAATCACAAGTTGAGTACATCACGCGATGACACATTCAAAGGGGTTAACAAAATTTATATGCATTTAGCTGCAATCACCAATAGTATTGGTGATCGCAGGCATTTAGTTATTGAATGGTTGGTATAGTTACCGAGCAAGCGGATGGCGCCGAATGTGCCCCGCAAGTGCCGCCTGCGGCCGCGGCTGCCAGTGCGCTGCTCCCTGGTACCTGAATAAAGTAAATTGACATGAAAAATCTATAGACGATTCCTAAATGATCTGGTTTTTTTGTATTTTTGTTTTAATTATTATAGTGGGTCCAATTCTATAGGCACAAAGTGAAAATTGTTTCTATCCCCGTCATAAATTATTACTAGGCAAGGTAAAAGACGTAACTGTTTTTGAAGGTACGGTCGATCGCACGTCAGTGGAAAAAAAACTGTAAATACTGGTCTCTCGTAGCATTGAAACTCTCTAATATGTTAGGCCAGCTCAAGGTCAAAGTTTTCCCACTGACGAGCGGTCGACTGTACCTACTGTCTTTTAAATATGTGCCTTCATAATTCGAGTAGGTACTTATTTTACTTAAGTTATCGTTTAAAATGTAAATCTAATTTATTTATTTTTATTTTTTTTGTTTAAGGTAGTCTGATAATTAGTATTTGTAAAACAATAACTATGTTTGCTTTCGTGACGATATGGTCATGTATGTAATGACTCTGTAAATGTTTTAGCAAATAAATAAAAATATTGACGACCGAAATGATTGATTTAAATTGAGATTTTCTACGTAAGCTATTTCTATGAAAGTTCTTGCAGTAAACTTTCGAGCTAATCAACCTTCAGCAAAGCAAACATTAGTTAAAGTATCAGTAAGTAATCTTAAAAAAAAAATTAAAGTATTTGCTTGTACGAAAATGTTTAGTTCCATAATAAAGCAAGTTGTTGGTTAAATCTGTCGTTTGTGTTTGAAATTGCACTGCCTCTCAGCGGCTGTCGACGTACATCGACTCATTTCCTAAAGCTTGGGTTTCCTAGAGTAGCGGTGCCGTCATTTAGCGGACGTAATACAGCGGTGAATGACGTCACTAGAACAAATGGACTAAACGACGACCGCTCTCTAGGAAACCGCGCCATTTTGATTACATAGACAACGTTCTAGTGACGTCATCCACCGCTGTATTACGTCCGCTAAATGACGGGCACCGCTACTGGAGGAAACCATAGCTTCAGTAGATAGGTTTTTTGTCTCAAAGACATTACCAAGTCTAGGATAGTCTACGTGGATTATTATTTCTTGTTGCCATTCTAAATGGTGATGATGGGTTTGTTCTATTGTAATTTAAATAGAATTAGACACACTATACTAATTATGAAATAAATTACAAGATGCTAAGAATATTACAACTATGTATGTTAGATATCCCACATTACATTAGCATCAGGACATACAGGTGTACCTACTTCGTCGTTTATTAATAAGTAGGCAGATGACGGTAGATAGTTAAATATGCATGGGTTATAATATTATTACTGTATGTAAATCAAAGCTGTACGTTTAACTTGTATTATTAGCACCTAATAATTAATACAGAGTGAAATTTACATGTTTCAAGTTTAGAATACTTTACTTATTTAGTTGAGTGAACGAACGATATTCTATTTTTTTGGCAGTTTGAGATTTTGTATTGAAAAGAATTAAAAAGGTTTTATTACTATGAAAATTAATCTTGCGTTCCGTCTGTATTGAATTCGTTTCACGTCTAAGCGATGTAACTAACAAATTACCTAGGATTACATATTACCTAGGAATTATTCGTTTTATTTTGAGATTTGACATTTCGTCGTCGTCCCGGAGGCGGGCATTCCGGAAAATTTGTGTAACTTCTAAAGTCTAAAAGATACTAAAAGCATAGTTATATCGTTGTAAAGATCCATCTCACGACAACACAAATATTTATGTTTCACCCTCCCTCCACCCCCGGTGATGACGTCATAAACAGCGGGAGTTAAGTAAGCTTAAAAATGAGAACTGCGCGGGCGCCACTCGGTATAAACAATTGGTACTAATACAAATTATATACAGGGTGTGTACTAATTAATTGAAATTTCTAGCAATGGGTAATGATTATTGTTAATCGGGAAATAGGTTAGATTTTTAGCAATTTTGCAATGATCAACAACACACCATAAGTCCTATAGCGGCGTTTGATGAGAGGGACGCGTTTCCACCTGTCAACATTGTTATCCACTATGGAATATGTTAACCATAAACAAACCAACAATAATAGCATTATACTCACGTAAAAATTCAGGATTAAACCAAAGATATTAAGAAAAAAACATGATACATTTTAGTCCTGTTTATATAATTCAGTCATTTGTGAACTTCCAAAAGCTACGGCTTTATGGTGTAAGTATAATAATTATAAAAAATACAAAAAATTTAAACTCTCATTATAAAAGCTGTTGAAAATTCTAACGTAAAATTAAACGAAAATAAACTATTCAATTACACCTGTGCAATGCATATTTATAACTCAATTTCCAGTGAATTTATGTTCACCTCGTATTATGCCCTTAAACCAAAGCGTGGTTATATCCTATTGCGCAATTAATCCATTAATTTCCGTTGAAATTAAAATTTCTATTAAAGTGGTCTTAAAACATTAAGCTGCCGGAAATATTAAAACTCAACGCTCAGAATTAAGTAAGTGTGCTCAACTTGGTGGATAATTACCAAATATCTGCGACGTATTTATATTATGTATAATAGACCATAATAATTGCAAATCAATGGGTCCAAAGATAAGTAAAACTCTCTTTGTGATATTAACATAATTTGTTACCTGTTAAACGAATGAAATTTTCACAGATTTCTAACAAATAACAGTATTTTATTGGTTATTTTAAGTATAGGAGAGAAGTACTTTCAGTAACATTTTGAGGCTTGTGTGTTTATGTACACACAAGTTCAACAGTGCAGTCCTAGTTGGCGAAATAAATCATTTGTGGCGCTTGGTATCGTCGTATACAGACAACATAAATATAGTTTATTTCTTGCAAGCCAAATGTGTTTACTCTAATATAGGGCTGCACTTTAGAACTCGACTGTACACACACAGGCATTCAGTATCAACATTTTCAATGTGGTACAGACGTACCACATATATCTGGAATATCTGGATCATAGACATGATCCAGATATTTTGTTAACCTGTGAATAAAATTAGCTTCAATGGTTTTTTAAAAATATCATTGATATTTTTAAGCTCATCTCTACTAAGCAAACGACTCCATATTTGAGAATATTGAAAATTAATCGAGGTCTAGAATCGAGGTCGAAAATAAAAATATTTTTAAATAATTATGTACAGTACTATTAACACTACTATATGGCCAAAGTAGAAAAAGCCATATAAAATACGAGCCACGTGGGGACGGTAGTACGTAGCTACCCTTTTAATTAACAAAATTAGTCAAAACTTTTGAAATTCACAACAAAGTACCTACGTTTGAGTTGTTCCACACACAGGATTAAAAATAGAATTTAGAATTTGCTAAAAGCATCTGAAATAGCACATTTTCAAAGCCTTTTATCTGTTTAAAGCAAGAAAATAGCGCAAAAATCTACCATAAGTATAATGCTAAATTCATAACTTCCACTGAATGATTACGATGATACAGTGGTGTCGATTCGAATAGTGCACGCCTTAACTAATAACTTCAGTCACTTAGAGCCTCTTACACCGCTTGCTGATAATGTCCCTGATACCCTATCTGCAGGTTATCTGACAGATAGCCTGTTTTTTTGGTTTCACAGGTATCTGATTGCCTATATCTTATATATTTTATATAGTCTATCACACATGTATATCTGATAGATTAGTTTATCACTAAGATTACTATCTGTAACAATATCAGGAAGTGGTGAAAGAAGCCCTCAGTCTTGCGCTCTTTTTTTACCATAAAAAAGCCATGGCATGAATGTTAGAACTGCCAAATTAGTTTAGTCCTGTCAGACAGAGGGAATTTTAATCGCCATGTCAAAGGCAAAGTCAAAACTATTTTATTCCATGTAAGTACACTGGGAACCTTTATCCAACGTAATTTTTTTATCTACCACCGCTTCCAAGGTGTTAGAACTGGGAAGAAGAAGCGGCGCAACGAACTTCCGCAACACATCTTTTAAAATCGAGTTTATACATAACATTATTTTTGTAATGGTTGTGCGAGGCTGAAGTAACTTTTTTTTTAAATTATCATTCATTATTTTTTCATTCATTATTATTTTAAATTACAATAGAAACCTGGCCCATTTTCTAGTGACTGACAGGAATAAACTAATGTGACAGTTCTAAAATGCAGGCTATTTCTTTAGTAAAGACTTAAGACGTTCAACATATGAATCGACATGATTATAAATTGAATATTATGTAAGGATGGCCCTTAACAAATAGCGTTACCTTCAACTGTTCCTGTTTGTAATCCGGCTGATACGGCAGCAACATGCGTATCTTGCCCCATCGGTTAAAGAATAGAGCTATTGCACCAATCCACACCAATAGCACCAATACTACAATTCCAATCTCGACCCCTCGTATCTGCGTCCAAACAATGAATCACAATAAATATAAGTACTAGAAAATTACAACAAATTACCGACTCGTTTTAGATCAGAAAATAAAATTCCAAAATTCGTAAAAGAAGTAAAAAAATTCCTAATAGAGAAATCCTACTATAGCGTTAATGAATACAGACAGGATAAATTTTAACAGAACCTTCAGTACCTATTAGTTTAGTTTATTACTATATAGTCTAGTTTTGTATTTCTTTTTTTCAATGTTTTTAATAGATATTATTTAAATTACTATACCCTAACAGGGTGCCATGTAACCACCACCTTTAGATGGCAATGTAATAATAATAAAGAATAATTATGTACATACATGTGTATTTATTTTATTGACACATATATGTGTTAATTTTTTTTTTGTTTATTGTTCAATATATGTGTTAATAAAATAAACGTATTTTTCAATAAAAAGATTGAGTAACAAACGGGCAGACATCCAAAATGATAAATAGCGGTCGCTGTCGCGCATTAAATTAAAGCCTTCAGTGTCAAGTATATACCTGATGGGACTGACTGACATGTGGTTAACAAAAGTCCCAAAATAAAATAAACATAAAAAAGTATCTACATTCTCAATAGGTATAAATAGTTAAAGTATTACATTAGAAATACTATATAACTCGAGAAGAAAATAAAAACAAGCGCAATGAAAAGAGCTTATATTTTATGTACCTAATGTAAATCATGCGCTTATTGGTATAATTATAACTTACGTTAGCTCTACTAACTACTACTAATACTACCAATCGGAATGCAGGCGTCACCTACGTTTGACAGAACAAGCTTCAGAGACAGATAAGACAGACAGTACTACCAGAGTGAACGAGAGTGCGGACACTCAGAACGTCGCAAGGTATGGCAAAGTTCTACTTCCGCTGGATTATCTCTGTTATCGTCTGATTATCCTTGTTCTGAGTTTCCGCACTCTCGTTTACTCTGGTACTACCATAATCTTACAGCAAACTCGTAGTTGAACAAGTTTTAAATAAACGGTCTCTCTATTTTCATCGGACCCGTAACTTTTTGATAAACATTTCGTTATTTTCTCCTCAAACGGCAATTATGTCAATCTGATTAGATTCAAATTGAATCAATTCAATCAATCGCAACAAGATGGACGATAAGCCTTATTAAATTTTTCCCACAAATGATACCACAGAAATCAGATGCTGAGATAGAGACTACCAATAAACGCGTACCTACGAATGTAACAGCAAAATTATATAAAATTTATATTTTATACTTAACAGTTAATAAAATTACTTCTTTTTTACTCCGATTCACAGTTTAAGCGAATAACTGAATAGACTATCTATAAACTCACCCACCTAAACAGACCACCACCTAATTTAGACATGACACAATGAAGCATTACAAACTTCAGTTCGTTCAGTTTCCAAGGCTTTAAAATAAAAATAATAATAATCACACTTGAACAAACTGAATAGAGTAGATGGAGGTAGTCTAGTTGCCGAGTAGACTCATATTGAGCCCTAACCGCCAACTTATCGTTACGATTAAAATTTAAGATTCTAATGGCGGTTATGCCTCGATATAAGGCACGTACAGTCAAGGTTCAGTGCATTATCAGTTTCGCAATACAATAAACTGAGAGCCCAGTTTTACTTACAACCTTCTAATAATATATCAAGTTGTTTCTGTACCCACACACACCCATCATCCACTAATAATATATTCATGGATATTACGATGAATTGATGACATAATGCTATGAAACTAAGACAAAACACACAATTTTTTATATAATGTTTTGGACAAATCTACACACGGCTATTTAGTCCCAAACTAAACCGAAGCTTGTAAATGGGTACTCAACAACTGATAAACATACATATAACTACTTTTAAATAAATACTTAAGTACATACAGACACCCAGAATCCAAAAACCAACAGTTATTCTCATTACACAAATGTTGGTCCCGGGTGGGAATCGAACCACGACCTTTGGGGCAGTAGGCAGGGTCACTACCACTACGCCAACAGGCCAGTCTATTGACTTGGGTGGTTAGTTGGTTTTCGTGTTTTCGTGGGCACCGTTGTACAGAAAAATGACCCTTAGCGTGCTACTGCACTTATGAACCTTGACTGTACCTACTGCATGTCGATGTTAAATCGCGCCACATACACGTACCGTAGGGAAGGTCGGCGAGGGGTCGGGTGGAGCTACCGAGGAGCGAGGTGTGGCCCCAGCCAGCCCCCCGTCCTGTTGCGGCGACGTCCGAGGGGGCTCTGCGCAAACACGATACCGGCATTAGTACTAATGCTATTGACAAACACACACCTAATGATCCTAATATTCAATGGTAATCTGAATATCCAGACTATTTCCAATCGGACGACCTTTAAATAACAATTTTAGGTTTAGACTATGTGAACGGAATGAGTTGTCTTAAAAAATCTCTGTAGAGAATTATGAATGTGCCTGATTAGCTTCTTCGTTTCTCTTTGATTTATATGCTGTTATATAAATTTAATAGCTAAATAATGCCTAATGGTCTTAGAAGTCGACTCGACAGCCTCTGATAATTTTTAACCGTTAATATAAATAAATAACTTTGATTTGATGATCTTTTGATGAACTTTGATGATCAGAGTTCCACTACATTATTTAAGACTGGTAATTTGTTTTCAACTGAAAGAACTAGGTATCATTAAATAAATTAAAGTAAAGGCTCATTAAAGTTTATAGACATTAAATGTTCTACTCATTTAAACGGCTGTAAAAGTGAAAACCTTTTTATATATTCACTTATTCACAAGTAAAATCGATTTGATTTAATCATCGATTCAATCAATGATTTAACAAAAGCTTTTAATATTCGTTACGATTTGTCAGGCGATCAGTTCGATGGATATTTATTAATCCAATCTATTGAAAGGATTTGTCAAAAATAAACAGCTTCAAGGTGAATTTGTGGCACAGGCTCTGTGAAGATCTAATAAAGGTACTGAATGTTTAATAAATAGTTGATTTCAAATTTTTTTTATAGCAATGGAACACTAGGTAGGTTTACCAAGTTTACCACCTACCAAGTTTTTACTTTACAGTTTTATTCAGGTAGACTAAGCTTTTAAAAATATAATATATATTTAAATAAATACACTTGCTCTACTTTATTGCACAACACATTTTACAAATGGACCGAACAGAGATCCAATAAACTAAATGTCGACGCCAATTTTAGAAATCGGTCAAAGCACTCTAGAAATGCACCGCTCGGAACTATTCATGTAGCGTCTGTTGTCATGAAAGTGAGAATCGCAAAATAACCGTACACGTTTGTTTTTGACGTGAATTCGTTAATATATTTTGAACGTAAAGGATATCATCGAATCACGAAAAAATAGCGGTACTTCTACCCACCTTAATTTCTTTTTTATAATTTTGATAATAAACAAAGTACATTTTAGATTTTAGCGCTTTGTATTCATAATTATATAATTATTTACGGGTCTTACACACGAAATAGTTTTATTTACCTTGCTGAGTCAGCTCGTGACCACGGCCAGTGTAACCTGGTCGAAACGTCGGGCAAGGTAAATAAAACTATTTCGTGTGTAAGACCCGTAAATAATTATATAATTATGAATAAACAAAGTATTGAATTTCGACGGAGTTCCAAATAAAGTCTACTCGTAGCTTTAGATATAAATAACTATAGAATTATCCTTTGTCGCATAGCGATATGGTCTATAATCATCTTACACGCTTTGTTACTTCGGACTAGCATATCCTAGAATTATCCTTGTATATTTCGTTTACAGTGACAGTAACAGAATTATAAATGTTAGTAAGTCATCAAATTTAATTTTGATAGTGTCTTAGACTAAGTACATTATAATATTATTACGGTTACGGTTACGGTTACTTACTACAATATTTAATTTTTTATGATTATTTGAATGTTCATGGTATTTTAGTATTTATATGCGTCCAACATACTGTTAGAAATTCGGCGTTAAATTGCACTATATTAAAATTCAGTTATTACCTTTGTATGTGAATCCTAAGTACCTACAAACTTACTGGATTATTGAAACCATGACTCTCTAAAACAGATCCATATTAATAAATCTAGACATGAATGTATTAATTTTGTTAAAGGTACCACACAAAAATACTAAAACAAACACAGAGACTCAAAATAATACACTAGTATCTACGGGAGGAAATCCTTGTATGGAGTTAGACAATGGAATGTACATGTACAAACATTAATTTACGTATGTTGTTATTTTATAATATTCAAAGACCTGTTTCAAAATAGACAACTTCTAACACAAGTAATTTATTTATAGGTACATTAACAAATATCATTAATATTTACTTCTGTAAAGCCTTCGATGGAATCGAAGACTAAATAATAATCTGTCGTAGAATCTAGATTATTCATGAAACTAGAATAGGTAGGTACAAATTAGAATTTCGTTGTGATAGGTAAGTACTGTGAAATTTAAACGAATAGATTTAAAATACAATTCCGAAACTAATGCAGTGAAAAATTATCACACAACTATTCCGGCAAAGGACACACCAAGCACAAGTAGCACAACAAAGAGTTTTTACACAACAGTCAATATTTTAAAAATTAGTTTTAATAAAAAAGCTAATTTGAAAAAACAAAAGCTATTCTATAGAGTCAGCTCATGAGAGTTTGAAACTTATTATTATTTCATGTAGGTATAGATGTCATGGAAATATTAACCTTCCTAGATAATATTTCCATGATGTTAAATTACGACAGTTTGAATTTTCAAAAATAACACTTATTTATGTCACTGAAGAAATAGGTAATAGATTGATTACCTAATCACTAAGTACAGTATCTTTATCTTATCAAGTTAAGTAAGTACAGTAAACGTAACATTATGAAAACCACAATATTACTGACAGGCAAAAGTAAGAAAACGACTTCATTTTTAATGTTTACAAAATACTGTAGGTATATGCAATGAAATCTCTTTCCTATTTCTACAACTTCGATAATCAAAATCATAGAACAAGCTGTGGAGTATCTGACATTCAAAATTCAATCTATCAATCAATCAAGTTAGTCAACTAAATCAATGCAAGAGATCAATGATGCGTTTTGTAACCCATCCGTACATTCTAAAGGTACGTCATATTAATAACAAAACAGAGCATAACACAACAAACAATGAACGATCAGAATAACACCGTACATTACGCCAAGATGCACATGCATCCGGAAGATGCAGGCAAACGGACCATCTGGAGGGATGCCAACATGCATAAATGGAACGTGTGAGCTCGAGTGCAGTTCAAATTTCTCGTTAAGCGAAAAGAATGGCTGCAAGTCATTCAGGTCAGACGAAACGGGGGCCGGAGCCATTTGCTCACATCACTCACACGACAAGAATGTTTAAATTGACCAGACTTACCAATGCCAACAACTGACCATAGCGTGGGAGGAGGAAAGCTCTCCTCAGCATAATCCGGGACGTCAAAAGCTAAAGGTGAAAGAAAAAGATAAGATTTAGAAATCGGCAGTGCTGATAAATATGGTAGTTTATCAGTCTGTTTAATAAAATGCTGATCGTATTTTATGAATAATAAATTACTACTAGCTGAAGCTCCACACAGTGTGTATGGTATTTAGCTTCCTATGATTAGAATCAAAGGAAGCTAAATGCCGTACTCACACTGGCCGGATTTAGCTGCCTTTGATTCTATAGATATAATTATTCCTCAAAAATGTATCCGTTTGATATGGAAGACCAGAAATGTATAGCTTGTAATATTAGCAAAGAAAATTTTTTTTTGAAATCGGTCCACAATTGATGGAAAAAACGGTGAACATACATAAAAGGAAAAAAAAACATACATACAGCCGAACATAGTACCTCCTCCTTTTTTGGAAGTCGGTAAAAAACCGAAGTAAATAAGAAACCGTTATCATGAATATAAATATTTCATAATTTTAAGTGTTTATTTGTCAAAGAAACACAATGAACTCATATGACGCCGATAAGTAATGTTTGTAATTCACATAAATATGAAATACGTAAACAGTATTAAAGAAAATAAAATATAAGTCGAGTCGTGGAAATACGTTAACATGTAAATTGTACTACGTATATAAAGGTAACAGAATTTTACTTAGCGGAGTTGAAAGCTACCGAGATTCAGTAAATCTTTAAAGAATAATTTTAAGTGGGGTCAATGACCTTTTACTCCAGGTGTTTTACACGAAAAATTAGGTTGTTTTTTTACTTAGTTACGATAAAATTATTTTAAACCGGTATGACGGGGTCGGCACTACCATTTACCGGTAAAACCTTCGATTTACCAAATGATGATGGTAAAAGTTCGAATCGTTCAGTCAGATTAGATTAGGTAGGATTAGGTTTACCATGACTGTGGTTAGGTTATCTTAGGTAAGGTTTACTATGACTATGACTATACTGTGTGGTAAATTCTTACTTTTACCATCATAAGTTGGTAAATCCTAGGATTAACCATTGTACATACATACATACATACAAATGTAATGTAATGTAACATACATACAAATCCAACTTCATGGTAAAATAGAAAATTCTTGTGTTTGACCCACAGTAAAGCTAGTAAAGGTAGTAAGCTTTACTAAAGTTTCAAAGTCAAAAGTCCAAATTCGTTCAAAATTTTAATACAATAATTTTTGAAAGCAATTCTGTCTAAAACTAAAACTACTCTGTTTTTTCATCACTACCTACCTAACTACTTAAATAATTCTAGTAAATATTTCCCTAAAACTGGTACGTTTATCGTGTGACAGATAGTATTAATTACAGACTAAAATGTTAATCAAGGAGTAAAGAAAGATGGTCTGTCAAACATAAAATGGTTAACTTGATATTCTAATAACATCACGAGAAGGTTTAACAGCGGGTTCACAAATTGGATAGCTTAAATTTACTGTAATTGTGCACACAATTTGGCAATAACTATGCAAACGAGGCTACGCCTGCTTCGTTCATATCGACTTGCACAATTCACCACACGGCGCTACCTTCTTTGAATTTCAGATATTGCAATAAGCGCGTAAGTTTCAGGGGAGAAACACGTGGTAGATGTTATGAAAATGTACAATGGACCGCACGTCAGTTTAAACACTTTGAACTTGAGCTGGCCTAGCGTATTAGGGAGTTTCTATACTCTGAGAGACCAGTTTGTACTGGTTTTATTCCACTGACGTGCGGTAGACATTGAAATTATTTATCTTGGGTTTTAAGTCGGTTATTACTGCTCAAGTACGACCGACCTCTTGGTGTTGAGATGACTCTCAGATATATTATAGTAAGTTTAAAAGACAAAAGTCAGACTTCTAAGAAAGAGTGAAAAAAGAAAAACATTAATTTACTGTATAACAGTGGATTATGATTGGCTCATAGCAAAAATTTAGATCAGTAAAAAAGCTGCCTAGTTTACCCACGACGGAACGGAGAAGCCTTTGCCCATAGCCATAAAAATGAGGCAAAAAATTATGATACTTCATATTTCTAACCTCTTTAATCTAGTTGTTAGAATATCATTATTATTATAAATTAGATACGAATATAACGTGACACATCACACAAACGTGCCTAGTATTGTAAGTTATAACATAATCGACGTTCTAGCGTTTAGCTTCAACGTTCACAGATCCCCATATAATAGGTAGTGATGCTGTGAATATCCTGCGAAACGGGAATACGTGATTGGAGTTAATATTACGTACGAGAATACGCTTAGCAGTATACACGAATAGATACGTAGGTGTTAATAACTATATTGACATGAAAATGTTCATTGTTCAGCGGCTAGAGTAGAATTTTATTCATAAAAATCATACTAATATAATTGCAACTCAGTAAACGTAAAGTTAAAAGACTCTACGCTCGAAGTTGTTCCTTATTTCCCTTTAAAGGGGTAAAAATATGATTTGTAAAAGGTCAATGAGGGCCGCGATCTTATTTTTGGTTTAACCTAAATACCTACTTACAGCTAGCTCGGGCTCATTTGATTTTTATGACGTACGGACGGATGACTATAGTATAATACGCCGGGACTAGTAAAAACTCTTTGGCTTTAATAGGAATTGGAGAAGAAAATAATTATAAATGTATAGGTACTGTAATGAAAAGAGATCACCCTCTGAGATGAAGAAGAAGAGATCACGGATAATAATTACAGTCATCTTTCCGGATTTTTGCTGAGAGTAGGTACCGAAAGTCTCGCTTTAATTGGATCTCTGGAATTAGTGTGAATATAATAGATATCTCGAAAATAATGAATTTCGATAAGAAAAACTGAACGATGTTGGTTCGGATCTTATTCGCTCAGTCTAGTCGATGAAACACCCACTGTCTATAAAAAGCCAGTGACGTTATCCCGACACGGCCTTTGTAACTTTTGAAAACCGTTGCCATGTTCGTCAACTTTTGGTGGTGAGTTAATGACTTTAAATAATACAGCGCGTGCATATGTACATGGCTCCATTAGTTGGCTCTATTTCCGTGGCCCCGTGGGACACTAGCGCACGCACGCTGTTGGCGACACGCAACAGGTGCACTTACAAGTTGTGTTGCAAACCATGGAGGGGAGTCACCATACTCAGGCGTTCCCCTCTGCAAAAGGCAAAGACCTTTTGATCAGACGCCGTTGCGAAATGTGCCGACGTTTACGAAAGGTTATGCTTGTGTTGTTTTTATTACGTTTTGTGTGTCGTAGCCACAGAGAACAAGACGTGTGCATGTTGTGAGACCCCAAAAAATCAGATTTTTTTCGAGTTGCTCTTAGTTCAAAACTCAAAACCCATAGTCGCAATGTTCAAAGTTCAACTTCAACTTTTTTTGAAAATAATGATTTGATTTTTTTTTAAATTCCATTTGTTTTGTAGAAAATATCAATGTCGTCCTCTCTAATATAGAATTGTAGAATAATAACGTAAGTGTAAGTAGTAACTTATAGAAACTGGATGACTGTCCACTTTCTCAAATAAATTATTAAGCTCTAACTAACGACCCGACTTTCATTACTACCTACTACTTCAATGGGCACTTGTTTGTAATCAATAAATGATTTGATTCACAATCACCACGTAAACGCTAACTCACTTGGTTATGCGAATGCAAATGAGTTGCTTGCATGTTGCGGCCATAATATGTGCTGGCAGACAGCGAAAACAAAAGGAGAACAAGTGTCAAATAAACGTCAAAAGAGCGTAGCTGCCAAAAGTTCGTTCACACGAACAAAATGGGGCAGTCGTGTCCGGCCGTGACAAATTGCGAAGAGCATTCGGTTTGATATTCAGGAAACGTGAACAAAATTGTGGCACTCTAGCAAATGAATTAAAATGTAGTTGTCCTTTCATACGTGTTACATAATAATATACCTACATATATGTGTCAGATGTATTAATTATGTCGCAAGGATCCAATTTTAGATGCGAGAGTGTGGGTTTGTTTGTTCCTTAATCACGTCAAAAAACGGCTGAACGGATTTTGATGTGGTACAGTCAAATCAAATCAACAGTCTATTAAGAATAAAAAATCCCCACTGTTAGGGCACAGACCTTCCCTAATGGAGCTGGCCTAGCCTATTAGGGAGTTTCAATTATAAGAGAGACTGGTTTTGTTTCCACTGACGAGTGGTCGACCGTACCTACCTGCTTATGAATACTGTGTGATGCACCTAATATAATAACGAAGTTGTATCTCATATTGAGGTCCAAATAAGATAACATTACTAGGTTATGTGTTTAATTTGTCATTTACGAGGCTGACATTGACTTCCTTCCGATAATATCAATCCTAGTCCAATGACCACAGAACAGTTATATTTTTATTTCTACCTGCAGCATCCATTAGTACGCGTAATTAACGGCTTACCGGGTACTTCAACTTAAGCCCGATTATCCACGATTACACTGAGCCATGGATTAGAAAAACAGGCTAAGCTTACTGAGTACACGCTCAAACGTTTAGAAACTGAACCGACAGTAATTTTCTCTCATTTCCAGTGGTACAACCAGTTTGTACCACCACCGGTGGGACCACGGGCAATTTTTTCTATGGACCCCTTTAGTTGGTGTGCCACACTATCATTATTAATTAATCCGGATTCCTGGCAACAAAGGGGACACCAGAACGATGTGAGATGGACCCAGTCATCTCACATCGTTTTCTGTTTCACCATTTAATTTAGTTATTTTCTGCGGTTATATCAGTAACTTTGTTTGACGGTACCGTTACTACTGGAGCTATTTTTCTTTTTTTATAGATTTTTAACGGTTTAAAAGTTTTATAACATATTATGACATCCCTAATGTGAAACCGCCATTGTTTTCGTGTGCATACGTTGCGAGCCTGCGAGCTGTGCCTAATCAAACATCGTGGATACAATAACCGACCATCCTGAACGGGTGAGTTAGATGTATCTGTCGTAGGATAATCTGAAAATTCGGATCTTTTCAAAAATCCTAGGGTTATTGCAAAGATTCGAATAATTGGAATGAAACATTAAATTTCGTTGTTAACCGAGCTATTTTCAGGATCTTTGCAAAAACCGGGGTATTTTATAGCCAAAAACAGCTCATGTTGCGTAAGTCATGAGCGCTAATTGGCTGCTTTAAACGTTACGAATTGACAGGTGCACGAATCGACTCATGTTCAAATTTCCAATCGTCCTAAACAAACTCGGATTTTTGCGAAAATCCTGAAAAAAGCTCGGACGATAACGAAATTCATTCTTACATTCCAAATATTCGGCTTTTTGCAAAAATGTTAGGATTTTCGCAAGGATCCGATTTTATCAATTATCCCTACGACATAATATATATTTATTTCATATAGGTGGCATGAAGCACAGTGTTTCTTACACATGCCGGCTAGAATTGGCAAGTGTGCGGGGTAAACCTCACTTACCCAGTGTGCGGAAGACAATAGGCCTGCTTCTATACTTGTGCCCGCCCCACAGGGCGGCGACGGTCACCTGATACTGGGTATCAGCCTCCAGCCCACTCAGTATGACGGCGTCAGAGTTGCCAGCCACCTCCAACACCACTCTGTAACTAACGAGCAATGAGTCAATTTCGCGGTTTTCTATTGACAAGCTGAAGAAGCATGGAAGAGTGAAGAAAGAAGTGGAAAGTCTATAGAGTATAGATTAATAGATGTAATTTCAAGTAGTGTATAACCAACATGAACAGAAGTAATTTTGTAACCAAATAAAAACAAGATATTATTAAAATATAACAAAATATTATTTAAAAAATTATAGTAATATATGTTGTAAAACTCGCACGTAATTTAGTTCGAATCAGAAATGAGGAGATGCGCAGGAGAATCAAGGCTCAAAGAATTCCGAAGCTGAAGTGGCAGTGGGCTGGGCACACCGCTCGTAGAACTTACGGCCGTTGGGGCAGAAAGGTTCTCGAGTGGCGACCACGTATCGGAAGTCGCAGCGTAGGCCTCCCACAAGGTGGACCGACGATCTGGTGAAGGTCGCGGGACCCAGCTGGATGAGGTTAGCGGAGGACCGATCGTCGTGGAGATCCCTGGGGGAGGCCTTTGTCCAGCAGTGGACGTCTACAGGCTGATAATATGATGATGATGAATTTAGTAAAATATAGTAAAATTCCAGAAATTTTGAAGTACGAATGTGACGTTCTGCGCCTAAAGGTTGAAACTAACAACCAGTTGTTTGTAAATTAGGAACTGGATTCTGCAGTGCAGAATCTGCACGGTATAAAGGTTCATTTATAAGTTTGCCTAACTAACGTTTAGTGACCACGGAATAGAGTAACATAAACTGAATTACGTAGATATTACCACAGAGCTTGCTTATTTTCAACCGACAAAAAACAAAAGAGGAGGAGGTTCTCTTAAACAAATGAGTTGTCTTATTACTCAGTAGTACGTAGTAGTATCTAGTAGTGGTCCGGAGAGAATAAAGTATCGAGGATTAACTTCATTTTAAAGATTCCTATCTGCTATACCTTTTTTTTTTGTTCATTTGTAGAGGACAAATGAACAAAAAAAAAGGTATAGCAGATAGGAGGATAGGCAAGGGAGCTTAGTCCATACAGCCCTGTCTTATTTAAAATATTATTTCTTATATTTATTTAAACCGGCGGTTACAGGACGGCCTCCACAAAAACAGAGCACGAATAGAGTTAGTCGGCAATTTTCAATAAAAACCGCAGCACGGCCTCCACGAGGGCACAACAGTGCCATTCGGTGATCCACACTGCAGGTTCATGCCCGCGTTAAACCGATAGTGGGTTTAATGAAGAATAACAACGGACATTTTGGAACGATCCGGTAGAGTCGTTACACGCTTTTATTTAACTATCCCGCACAATATACACTTTAATAGGCACTTGTTGCATATAAAACTATCACAAATATACACCAAAACCTACAATATAAATTTTTTGGAAAACTAAACAAAAACGACAACCATCTCTGACAAAATCCCACCAAAAAGCCTCTGCTATACCTTCACAACATGTCATCTAAATGTTTATTCAAAACACAGGCTGACTTGTGACGTATAGGTATGAACTGCAACTAAATGAGAAACCGAAGAACTTGTTTGCAGTCCGGCAGGACAGTTCGTTCCTGTAGGTACATGTATTTTAATTTGGCCGATCGTTCTCGAACATTAGAGAAATCCCGTAAGGAAACTTGAAGTCTGAGTAATCAGTCTGTGAAATGAGAATGGCAATGGCAAATCTCCTCATTAATCCTACTAAGAGAGTCGTTTGTTACACTTCTTCGAGATGATTAAAACTCTTTGCAGGGTAACGATTAAAGGAGGAAGGAGAATAAGTTATGCTTTCAACTTGAAGAAATATTTTACTCAGGAAAACTCACGATTATAAACTCAGATTTGCCCACACATCGGTTTTAGAAATATTTAATCCTGTCCGATTTTTTGGCGGGCTTTTGTCAGAGATGGTTGTCGTTTTAGTTTAGTTTTCCTAAAAAATTATATTGTAGGTTTTGGTGTATATCTGTGATAGTTTTATATGCAACAAGTGCCAATTAAAGTGTATTATTGTGCGGGTAATTAAAAGCGTGTAACGACTCTACCGGATTGTTCCAAATTGTCCCTTGTTAAATCGACATTAAACCCACTCAGTTTACTGCGGTGTGAGCTGCAGTGTGGATCACCGAATAGCACTAGTAGTGCCCTGGAGGCCGTGCTGCGGTTTTATGTATTCGTGATTATAAACTACGATTTGGCCTATAAGAACTCGTTTCCAAATTGGCCGTAAAACTATTTAAAAAAAATCCTGTTCACGGATCTCCGCTACTATCCTGGGATGGTGCGGAAATGGTGTGGAAAAATTTCAATAAAATGAAGAAATTGCCAAAGTTCTTTATAGACTTAGATGGTTTTAATAATTGTTCTCGGCGTGGAATCCAAGTGATCGATAACCTAAAATCTCGCGGTCTATCGTCGAATACACCCGTGGATACCGTGTGTGTTGTGTGCCGAGACTTTCTTTATCATAAGACCAACAGTGGGTAGTTGGAGAAACTACTCGCAGCGCTCAACACTGACAGCTCGCCTCTACAGTCAGGTCGTGACCACGGATAGGTAACCTGCTCGAAGCGTCGGGCAAAGATAAACAAAAATAATAATGAATTCAGTCCCTATTTTGTGTGGGAGAGTAAATGCGCTTCGTGAGTCTTTTACTCAACCTGAGGAATATTCTATACTTACTATATCTAAAAGAGATGTATGTATGTATGTAAACACTTTATTGTATTAAAAATTTACAAATACAGACAGTTAAGAATAAAGCTAAGTACAAAGGCGGACTTATCCCACTAGGGGATCTCTGAATATCTATGAATATTCTAGAATATTCTGGAATTACTTCAAATTACCTTTCTACAACAACGTTAATAGACATTGTACAGCCGACCACACGTCAGTGGAAACATTTTCACCTTGAACTGGCTTGTCTTATTAAAGAGTTCCAATACTATAAGAGACCAGTTTATACTAGTTTAGTTTCCACTGACGTGCGGTCGACCGTACATATTACTGTGGCACTGTTGTGCGACCCGTCACAACAAGTTAAGGTTTCGCACAAAGGGTCTCGTTTTCTTTAAGAAGTTATCGGTAATACCATTTCCGGTCTCCGCCCTTACCTTCCGTATACAATATAAGCTTTATATTTTTCTTTTGTGTTGGGTCGGTTCTATCAACAATTGGTTTGAAGTAAAAATACTTATTATTATATTATTATTTCCCATTACAGTACCATATTTTATGTTATTCGTTGCATTCAATATAATGATTTCATAAACAGTTCATAATCAGAAACAAATTATTGTCTTAGATTTTAAATTAACTGTATGTTAATGTAATGAATATTTATTGCGAACAAACTTCTTAGGGATGGTATTCAATGAGGATTGTATTTTTCATCACACTTGCTCGTTAAGGGTCTTATTATATGAGTGCCTAAAGAAACACAATGGCCTATATATACCCGCGGGAGAATAATGAAAATCAGTACAATATTATACCCCTAGGGCTGTAATGTGTAGCTGGCTGTACATTAAGTTAAATTGAGTAGTTAACTTGACTAATCTTGACTAAACTTGGCTAAACTTGACTAATTTGACTAAATTGACGAAATTGACGAAATTGACGTAACTTGACTAAACTTGACTTGAGTTATATAAGGTAATTAAATTTAACTTAATTAATTTAATAAACTTAAATAAATTCAGAAAAGTCAAAGAAAATAAATTTGTTCCCTTGTGTCGTAGGTATTTATTTCCTCGCAAATGTGCTGAAAAACATTGTGTGCATGACGGGTAGTAAGGGTATTACAAACTCGAGTCATTAAAATCCCTCCGCCTTCGGCGTCGGGCTTCTAACAGACTCTCGTTAGTAATATCCTACTTACTACCCTTATTGCACAATGTACTATTTTGTAAGCACTTACTTTACAAATCTACGAAGAAGCGGTGCGACAAAGTAAAGCAGCAAATTACATCTTATAGACTAAAGGTTTAACAATGTTTAACGGAGCCAATAATTTAAGTCGGAATTAATGTCACGGCCTATTTGTTACACTTCAGTTAATTTCACGTCGTCCTTGTATTACCGGATTTACCTTGATTAATGTGATATTTTACACCATTATAAACACTGTCATAAATTATGACTCAGAATGTCGCGAATGAAACATTATCGTCGCTAATGTCATCAGTGTATGTTTAATCAATACACAAGTACCTACCAGCGACACAGGTTTCATACAACAATGCCAGCTTTTGGCTTATCTCTGCCTGGTGTATTGTCACAGTTAGCATTGTATTCAAATTTGGGCATTATAATAATATACTAATAATGTTTGGACAAATTTACAGACGGCTGTTTAGTCCCAAACTAAGCCGAAGCTTGTAAATGGGTACTCTACAACTGATAAACATACATAAATACTTAAATAAATACAAACACCCAGAATCCGAAAACCAACAGTTATGCTCATCACACAACTGTTGGTTTCGGGTGGGAATCGAACCCACGACCTTTCGCGCAGTAGGCAGGGTCACTACCACTACGCCAACAGGCCAGTCGCAGCCGCAGTCGCAATGTATGGTAAGTAGTAAGAAATCATAGTCACAATCAAAATATTGTATTGTACGTGTACACTGGGTACATACACGTCAGTTTGTTATACACGTCAATCTTTATCTATAGATAATATATTATTTTGTATAAAATTTGTTTGTAAAGATTGTGCCAGGTTGAAGTAGCATTAATACCACAGAGGAATTAATAGTGTTAATACCATGCATCTTTGTCATTCAAATAATCTATTTTATACAAAGTTTTCTTAAAGGTAAAGTTGTTTTTATACGATTCTTAAATTCTCAATCCTTCATATTCAAGATATCCTCTGGTATCATCAAATCGTACTTGAGTGTCTATTTGAAAATGTAAGCTAATTTACTTAACTGGAAGATCCAGAGCGTGAATATCGAACCCTGTTAATAACTCTCGAAGCAAACCAGTCTGTTCGTTGTCTTAATTTTTATTAGATTTACCCTATATATTTATTTGCGTAAAAGTAATTCTGGCATTCATATTTATGGTACATATTAGGTTTTTTCTACATCCTGTCTCAATTTCAATTTTTTTCTTTAGTTCGTGAACAAAGGGGGCGCGCCTTGGGAGAGGCATAAGCAGACATACATTTCGTTTTATCATCAATAGCCTATTAATCTCCCCACTGCTGGGGCTCAGGCCTACCCTATCAACGAGGGCGTTCGGGCTATAGTCCACCACGCTAGCCCAGTGCGGGTTGGTGGACTTCACATGCGCCTAAGAATTTCTTCTTCGGCGTATGCAGGTTTCCTCACGGTGTTTTCCTTCACCGTTTGAGAGCAGTCAGTTTATGTACTTCAGTTTCGAGAAAAAACCCATTGGTACATGGTCCAGCCGGGGATGGAGCTTCGGACCTTATATACCGGACGGATATGATAGGCCGCGTCTTATCTCCGAGGCCACTGACACTCTTTAACATTTCGTTTTATAAATATTACTAATATTGTATTGTTCTCCCACACCACATGTCTACCTATTAATTTACTTGGTTGTAAAGTTCAAGCACCTCATCACTCAAGTACCTATTTGACCCGTGCGGTGAATTAACGATCCTTGAATTCCCCAATTACATGTATAAAGGGAAAACTGGCGTAGCTTTACGACTATGGCGTATTTTCAGTAACTCTACTTAATAATGGTAATGCCTTTCCCTTTTACTAAAATTGTATCGCCATACCATAAATAACATTTACAATATTATAATATTGCATTATATATTGCATGACAAACTACTTTACTTCTATAATGGTTTATTGTTTAAAATTTCCCAAACGTCGTCATACGGTTGTTACACCTTAGAATTTCTTCCTTAGCGTCCTATACGCAGGTTTTCTGTCGATGTTTTCCTTCACTGATAAACCTAGGGTATGAAAATAAATTATACAAACTCATGGGTTCATGCCCCGATTTGAACATTTGACCTGAAGTGAGACGTCTGCACTACATGTATGAGGAACAAGCGGACATGTGACCATAATCCTACTAATATTATAGAGATGAAAGTTTGTAAGGATGTTTATGAGGATTGATGTTTGTGATGATGTTTGTTACTCTTTCACGCTATAACGACTGAACAGATTTTGATGAAACTTGGTACAGTGATAGCTTATATCCTGTAATAACATATCTATAGGCTTCTTTTTACCGCGGTAAATTGTTCCCGCGGGACAATACTTATTCGCCGCGGGCAACAGTCATTGATAAATAGAAATCACTGGCTATGATCATGATAAAAGTTAAGGCCTCTAACACAGACTTTCCCGTTGGTAGTTCGCTTCTTCCAATTAAGCACGCAAAAAATTTTAAAGAAGGCAGTTGAGGAACCTAAAACTACCACAAATGCAGGACAGGCTCGTGGTATCAACATCAGATACAATTTAGAGACAACAAACTCTAAAGTAAATAGTCAGGTAAAAACGATAATAGATGTCAGATTTTCATACATTAATGCCATCATCAAGACCATTCGGATTCGGATCCTTGTCGAGGAGCGTCCTCAGTCGGCGACAACGACCGTTGTCGAGATCATCGCACCTTTAATGACAGATGGAAAGCGGTCTCGTGCTCGTAAATAATTTACGTGTTTGGCATTGAGCCTACTTCAAACGGGATCGTGAAATGCCCAATTGAAATTCAAATTATTTGCTCGAGATAAGAATGTTTACTTTGTTTCTAGTATGAGATGTACTTGACTATAGTCTATAGAGAAAATAAAAATCTCTCTTAAAATAAAGAAACTAAAATCTCTACGAGAAGGTACTCTTTTACTCTCATAGTAAAAATTGAGGGAGTGCATAAATTGAAATCAAAATTTTAGATATTGATGTCATTTTATTTTACCTATTACTTTGTACTTTCCATGTCAATGTAAAATTTTTTTATATCTGTTATATTTACCTACTAAATTATCACCTGGCCACACTAGATTACAACCTGTTTAAACTAGTAGACTTTTTAGACTACAACACATCTTGTCTTTTCGATCCAATCGCCTACACTATGCAAAGTTTTCCCTTCTTTGAAAACTTGGTATAATGTCTATGACTGCCTGAAAATAGAAAGTAGTTTTCTTTAGTAAGGCAGTCTACTGAAAATGATGTCAGACCCTCATAGGCGTCGCGCCGTCGTCAGATCTACTGCTATTTTGCATTTTATTAACATACAATTCATGTTTAGTGGCTTCGGACTTTCCGCCTTTAGTTTTTGCACTACCCACTTTTGAATATTTAACAGTTGGCGGTATTCTCATTTAAATATTCTATTAGTAACTGACCCAGAACAATTTGTATTCCGTAAATACCTTAATTTCAGATGAGGTCTGGTATTTATTTGTCAGATCAATAATGAATTTCCATCTTGATCGCCGGTAGTGATTAGTAGCCAGTAGTTAAAAGCATTAATTTAGCAACGTTTGTCAGACTGAAACGTCTGCGCAAAGAATTTCGTGCGGCTCGTTTGTCATCATCATCATCAACAGCCTATTAATCTCCCCACTGCTGGGGATCAGGCCTACCCTCTCAACGAGGGTGTGCGGGCTATAGTCCACCACGCTAGCCCAGTGCGGGTTGGCGGACTTCACATGCGCCTGAGAATTTCTTCTTCGGCGTATGCAGGTTTCCTCACGATGTTTTCCTTCACCGTTTGAGAGCAGTCAGTACATGTACTTAAGTTTCTAGAAAAAACCCATTGGTACATGGCCCAGCCGGGGATCGAACCTCGGACCTTTCGATATGATAGGTCGCGTCTTATCCCCGAGGCCACTGACGCTCTCAGTTTGTTATCATAATTAAAATAATTCTCATAACTGCTGATGTACTTACGATCATTTTAGATAATAGATAGGCATTTATGTATTGTTCACAGCAGAGGACGAAATTGAACCGGGTATGCCAGATGTCCGGTGTTTGAACATGTTTATCCGACTGGAAAAAGGATCAGTCAAACAAGGAGGTACAGCTCAGGGCGGACGGGCAAACCACCCTTCCCTTTATCCCCAAATCAAACATCGCAGCTTCCTGAACTCCCTCAGGAATATTTAGATTCCTAACCAGTTCCTAATATATTTGAATATAAACTAGACGCATGAAGCAGGTGATTTAAATCTTTAACATTTTTGCAGATCACTTTCTTGTATGATGATACTAGCTGACCCGACAGACGTCGTTCTGTCAAAAGCTAGTAGGTAGCTACAATTCCAATTTTCAAGTTACAGATATTCCCGTGTTAATTTTCTCCCGTTAATCCCCCCTCTTTTACCCTCCCTTCCCATAAAATGTAAAAATACTGTGATGTATGGGTAGTTGTATTATGAGTGTGGCAACACTCTCTCTCTTCGAATACAGATTGTCAATGGATTGGTCGTGTTTTAATGTGCTCCCGAAATAACCTGTCTGGATAGTGCTCCAAGTGAATATTTCACACTGGCGACGACTAAAGTGGACTTACATACGCGTGTGGTGGACTATAAACAATAAACAACAATAGTGTGTTGAGTGATCGATCTACAATGCCGGTTGGAAAAATCGGTCCGTTTGACCTTAGCCAGGACTGTTGGGACCTATATGTGGAAAGGTTGGAACAATATTTTATAGTGAACGACATTAAAGAAACATTTGCCCGATTTGGGTTACCAAAGGAAGTCGTGTCGGACAACGGACAACCTTTTAGTTCCAAAGAATATGCAGACTTTATGGCTAATAACGGAATAATATTGAAATTTTCAGCAGTTTACCACCCATCATCCAATGGAGCTGCTGAAAATGCAGTAAAACTGTGTAAAAGATGTAAAATTCGAATGGGATTCTCAATGTAATCAAGCGTTTGATAAAATTAAAACCATGTTGGTTTCAAGTGAGATATTGGCACATTACTCACCAGTATACCCTCTGGTGCTGACGACAGATGCGAGCAATGTAGGGGCAGTGATCTCGCACTTGATACCAACAGGGAAAGAAGATAACACCCCTTAAGAGACATGTTGATCAGATAAAGAGTAGACGGTGGGCGAAATCACTACATCCCAGCGATAGTCACCCCGAGATTACTCTAAGTCGACAGGGCAAAAGGCCGGTGTCCACGGCGGGTCGATGGTGGTTTAATCTACCGGAGGATACCCAGTCTGAGGAACGAGAGGAGAGCCCCGGTCTGAGGGTAAGTACACCACTTAAATTGGAAACATTAACAACTGACGGGCAGTTAAATACGCCTCTACCAATGAGTCCTTTGACCGAGACCCCGAGCACCCGCACGACACCCGAGAGATGGGTCACACCTGAGGCCCTGAGTCTGCCAAGCTCTTCGGAAGAGTTAAATGAGTCAGAACCCGAGGCGGTTCCACCACAGCCGGAGACTCGCCCCAAACGGATTAGGAAACCGGTTGATAGGTTTACTTTTGTCGATTAGATTAAGTTGTTAGATTTCTATTATTATTAGATTAAATTGTTACTACCCTTAATTAAGTAGGGGGGTGTGATGTATGGGTAGTTGTATTATGAGTGTGGCAACACTCTCTCTCTTCGAATACAGATTGTCAATGGATTGGTCGTGTTTTAATGTGCTCCCGAAATAACCTGTCTGGATAGTGCTCCAAGTGAATATTTCACACCCATATAAATATTTTACAAAAACCCGTCATTATTTAATTATGATAGCTGTTTACCGTGGCTTCGCCCGTGTATAATAAGTTATACCCCCGGGAACAGTTTACCGCGGTAAAAAGTAGTCTATATGTTATTCCGGGCTATAAGCTATCCCAGTACCAAGTTTCATCAAAATTCGTGCAGCCGTTCTTCAGTTATAAGTGGTCTAACTAACACGACTTTGTTTTATATATTAAGAAAGAAGTACAAAGAAACGACTAACAAATATGGTCACATAATCATCCTTCCCTCTTCCTCAATAATTCGGCTAGGACAGTCTTTTTACTTGTTCCATTAAACAGCATTATAACAATCTTTAGCTAAGAACTAATAGGTAGGTACAAAAGAATAGTTAGTTCCCATTTGTTCGATGAAACATGAAATCCTAGTGCAAAATGATACTTGTTGTCTCAATTTGTTTCATAGAACTACTTAACTAGCATTTTTACCCGAGCTCGCTTGTCAGTAAACAAAAAAATATTTTCTTAAATTGCAAAGACAGAGGGCAGAGTTTTTGCTTTCGGCTCATTCTTTTTGATGAACTAATAATCTACTACGAAATTCGAAATTGGAACTTCGAATTGATTGATCCCTATCACTCGCTTTTTTCGATGCTAAGTGAAAGAGACAGAGCAAAATGTAGTTACTTCGAATTTTGTATTTTCGAATTCAAATCACTTTGCCTCACTCAGTGACCAAAATGCGATTTTGCTCACTATTTTCTCGCAGTAAAAGCTGCCTTTCGAGCAACTAAGGTGAAAAAACTGTTTTAAGTGTCTACAATTCCGGTAGCGATAAACTCAAATGAATACATATTACAGCAACAAAGCATTCTGCATGCGACACAACTGTAAGCAGATATGATACAAAAATAGGTAGGTACGTTGCGTTCTGAGCGAGCTTACATCCGCAGCTCAGCATCTTGCATTTATCCGTCATATTCATACAATGAAACATGTAACATTTTCATACAATGAAAATATAGGAATTTCAAATAACTTATCTTCTTAAGGAACCAGGAATACCTGGCGACACTTCGACCCTATGGGATCTGTTGCGCCAAACCCCTGTCCGCCAAACGGTGCCCCAATCCGCTTTTTGGTGGACTTCACATGCGCCTTAGAATAGTAAATACCAGTCTTTGGCGTATGCAGGTTTCCTCACGATGTTTTCCTTCACCGAAAAACCTGTGGTATTATAATAAACCGTACTTAAGTTTCGATAAACTCATTGGTACGGGCCAGGATCGAGCCCAGGACCTCATGCACATGAGGCGAGTGCACAACCAACTAGGCTACCACGGCTCATTTCAAATAACTTACAATACGTTCTCGTAGTACAAATCGAGAAAATCGATTAAGCCCGTAAAATAAGGAAGATGTGAGCCCGGGCCGAATGGTAAGGTTAATCGACAGAAGACAGGAGCAGTAGCTTGTACTTGTCTATCACTGTCGTCATAGAAGCGGAGAAGTACATTGACCCCATCTATATGGGTATAACCCATAGAGTTAGTATACTAGCTATAGAGCGCGCGCATCGCTCATTGCCCATTGTGCCAAGTGTAAGCAGGTGTTCTATGTACGCTTCTATATAGTTTTTTTCTAGATCGTTCTTTTCCGTGAATCGTGTTTACAGCTTGGCACTGCACATTTCACCATGATTACTCCAAATCTAAACAAATACCGGCGAGAGCAACAATCAGCGCTACTGACGTGTTGTGACTGGTAGCGTCTCCCCGAACATTTCGAGACTGTTCAGACCCGTGCTTACAGTTCAGACTTGCTAACGCGCGCTCTATGTATACTAACAACTCTCTGGTATAACCCATCTAGATATGCAGTACAAATTACGATTAATGTAGTAGGTGTTAAGAAATGTACTACGAAAGCAAATATAGGTGGAGTCAATGTACTTTAATGCAGACATAGCCGGCACGCAGTATTACAGCAAACTATGGATACTAAGAAAAGAAAGTCTTACGAAAGTCTAAGTTCGATAGTTAAATTAAATACATAGTTAAATTAGGTAAATACATCAAATGATGTCAGAAAATAACATGTTACAAAATTTCACGTCTCAATACAATTCTTACATTTGAATATGTATAATTTCATTTGAAGACAATTACAAGAATAAGTCTTCAAATGAAATTATTTTTTATTGAAAGGTTTCTTATTAAAATAAAGTAAGTAAATTATCCTAAAAGTAGTATATAAGTAGTATAAGTTATTTATGTAGTAGTAGTATATGTTATATAGATTTATATGGCACACAATAATAAAACCAAACTTTTCTATTCCTTCATAGGATTTCCAGAAACTTTTGCAATCCGGTTGTTTCTATGTGGTAGCGGGTAGCGGTACATTTCCGAAACTAACTCGTACCACGAGGGATAAGCCGCGGTTATCCACTCCACTAATCTCTGTAAAAGGACCGCTCAGCCAGGCTCCAGTTCAGGCTTGAGCTGTGGTTCTAGAGAAATTAAAATAACTTACAATCTGTTTACGTTGTATAAAGAAAAACAAGGCGGAGTGCCGTTATATGTTTTCACGGACTGTTAAAAACTGTCAAATTATCAAATCTAATCAAATCATCCCCATTCTTAGGGCACGGCCCTACCCTAAAAAATATCACTCAAAACTAATACCAGTCCTGTGTTCGGGCTGTAGTCCACCACGCTAGCCCAGTGCGGGTTGGTGGACTTCACATGAGCCGAAAATTTTCTTTATTGGCGTATACAGGTTTCCTCACCGTTCGAGAGAAGTTTTTCGCGAATAATCCATTACATTACATGGCACGACCGCCGACCGCCGATCGAACTCGGCCGACATGACAGGCCGCGTTTTCCCCCTGCGCCCGCCACCGACGCTCTCAAATCATTAAATCATTACACAAATCATCATTAAAAGCCAAATTATCATTATGCACTATTACAACAGTGTCAATAATCAACAAGTGCAACCGCGCCTCAAATGAAAATCCTAGATACGATCCCGCACTTAGAAACGAATTACCATAAATTCAGTATCTACCTATGTAATGTTACGTGTACATACGAACATACATTTGCCGGCTACATTAATCATTATGATTAGAGTGGAATTGACAAACGATCGATCGAGTGTCGCTACAGTCGCCTATTTGATGTCCTTGTTCCCTGCAATCACGAGGCAAATTTACATAAAACATTATTTCTCTACTCGACAAAATCAATGTAAAACAAAGTTTTTAGTTAAGTATACTGGCGCTATCACTACAGCGAATTCTAAAGGATTTCAATATACTAAATTGAAATATTGTATGACCACGAGGAAACGGCGGTTCATACTAACTCTATGAGCTGTCAAAATGCCCGCGTGGACTGTGACTGTCAGTTTTTTGTTTTTCAAAAATCATCCCTATATAGACTTAGATATCTAGGTCTCTCGGCGGCAATTGAAGCACAATTTGTCTCTTCACAGTTACTGGGGAATCACAATATGTGCTTCTCGACAGATAGTAAAATAAAATATAAGCGACACTTCGACGCAACAGAAAAGTTAGTTTTAAATTATATCTCTAAATCCCTCTACTGGTATTAATTATTAAGGTCAAATTTGGACCGTTTAAACGCTTAGAGACGAAAGGATTTTCTGACGACAAGCTCCTAACTCAAACAGAAATAGAGATAAAATACCTTTCTAACAGACAAGGGTTATCTCGAGACGCGGAAGTCAAATTTTCTGCTAAATTATTTAGGTTAAGGTAAGAAGTGGGAAATTACAACGTGCAAATTTTAACTTCCTACTGATTATGTAGCGGGAACTTTTCAAATTAGATGAGAATGTAATACCACGAAGCTATTCGATTCTCAAAAGCAAAAGTTTGATCGAGCTTCTAATGAGATTATTATGCCGTACTACGTCAACTGAATCAAATTCAAAATTAACACACACTTGTACAAGTTGCAAAAATGTGATTTTAGAACAGACAATGTGTTAGCACTCATTGTTTTTAGCAATTAATAATATTGACCACAAACGAATTTGTATGAAAATGTAAACAAATCATTACCTTTGTTAGAAAGTGGAGAAGAATTATTAGAATTTGGACTTATTGGCATTTGATATGCCTATACTGGAGATATCACAGTTTGATATAAAGCTTTATAATGGTTGGAAAAAATGTTAAATAAGATTAGGCACAAAATAAATAATAGTACAAGTATAGGTTTAAAGAGAGGGAGGTTGCATTTTCGTGATTGTTCGGTATGAACTGCTGTGGACATTGAAAAAATTTCACTCTGCAAAAAAACAGCCCCAAAATAGAAGAGAAAGCAGAAAGCACAGAGAACAGAGAGAGCAGAACTGGTCGCAAGCGCATCCTTACCTCGCGTCTGAGGGCTTGTACGTGACGTCATACTTCTCGACGAGGTCCGCCGTCGTGGACCACGACACTCTAACCGTGGTCGGGTTCAGGAATGTCACCGTTATGTTCTCAGGCACACCGGGGCCCATTGAACCTGCGAAGAAATCAATGTTAATACCTCAGAATGCAGAACAAACCAGAAAAGGGCTTACAATCACGCATGTAAGTACTTTAATGCTGCGTATTTTGTTCATAAACAAAACTAACGGCCCATACTACACACGTGTAATTTTGTATGAAATTACGTAGTTTTAGTGCAGGATTTTTGGCTTCACTTTCAAGCGCGACGCGCCTTCTGGTTTGTTCTGTATTCTGAGATTTAAACTAGCTTCTACCGGTTTTTATTTTAGTCATACTGTCTGAACCCGGTACAATACTAATTTAGAAATAAATATAGCTTTATTATCTGTACCTACCTACAACAGTGCAACCAGCGGTAAATTTTGATTTTTCATACTTACTCATACATATTTATATTCTAAATAACATTTGTATCCGAGCAATCGTTGTTTTTTGTCGAAACGCCTAGTTTTTAATTATTTGTAAAATTTAGGTAGGATTGAAGATTTATCATGGATGGAATGTCTGCCTACACGGTGAAACGGCTTTTAACAATATTGAATGAATTTCGATACGGCGAAGTCGGGAGTGGTTTGTAAAAATTGTGCCAGTGAATCATTAGAATGGGCATTCAAACACTTACCTAGGTAAAGCTAAAAAGTAGGTCAAAGTGAAATTAATTATTTCGCCACTTACGTAGGTACCGTAGGTACGTAAGTTTATTCCTGTCCTATCCTTCCTACTCCTACTAATATACGCATATACGCGGACAAAGCTGCAGGAAACAGCTAGTGATTCATTACACAATAGATACCTATGCTTTACCAAAACAAAAATAAGTACCTAGGTATTTTAGACTTTCGCGCATTGTATTCATAATTATATTATTATTTACGGTAAATAAAACTATTTCGTGTGTAAGACCCGTAAATAATAATATAATTATAAGTACCTAGGTAGTTTCTGTTTCGTTGATTTTTGTCAAAAGTCTGAACGATCCTTGGAACAAAAGCTGGAACAAAAGAATTGATAATGCAACCATTTGTAATTTGTTCCACTCAGTCAAAAATAAAACCGAATTGTGTTTTCACTTCGTATCAAACTTTTTATATGAAATTTCGGTAAATAAAACAGTGTTTTGTTTTCACCACAAAAACGGCAGATATGTATACTATAGGTACTCTTTTGGTTTGTTTGTGGATTTCTGATTGTATTTTAAAACAATAGGCGTTTGCAGTGTTATGAAATCGCAATGAGAAAACAATTCTAAATGAAATGAAATTATTTTTGCGTTACATAAGTTCAGAGTAATTTTGAGCTCATTTAAACGATGAAGGCTGTTTGCGAATAGAATAGAAGCCAAAAATGTTCTATTGTAATTTCCTAACAAGTAAACTGTCATGTTTCTTGAAATACTTTGTTTATTGTTTCCGCGAAAGTTAGAGAAAAGTACTAAACAAGTCATGGTTGAAATAGAAACTCACGGCCTCACTTATTTCAAAAACTTTGGAAGTAAGTGGCATTGGATATCGTCTCGTCCTTACAATATTACTCGGCCATCAATCGCTTCATTTCAGGCCTGGATAGTTAATGTACGGTCGACCGCACGTCAGTGGAAACAAAACAAGTATAAACTGGTGTCTCATAGTATTGAAACTTCCTAATAGGATAGGCCAGCTCAAGGCCAAAATGTTTCCATTGACGTGCGGTCGACTCCACTATTGAATTTAATATGTCAGATTCCCCTTTGCCTTTCTTCCGATAACTTGGTTAAGAACCTAAAAAATTCTACGTGTTAACCATAATTCCTGATGCCTTAAAATTCCTGCCTTTGTAAAGTCTTACTAACGACACTGGCGGCTAGACGCTCTTATAATCAGATCAATCCAGAGGCGAGGCGCGAAATTGTTGCGACGAGCGCTCCATAGGATATTGAGGTTGCTTTGTTTACTCAACACAGGCTGAGTTTGTACAGAAACGGTTTACCAGCAAACACCTGATTCAAAGACAAGGACTCAATCAGTTCATTACTCTCCTGAAATAAATAGATTTGAAAATGTCGATCAACTAAGTAAGATAGATCTTCTACCTTTAGGAAAGTTTTTATTTAGGATTAGGTTTAGTTTATTTATTTATTTGTAGATTAGTTTTAGATTTATAATAAGTTATTTTTATTTTTAATAATCTAGTACGACTTAGTTCTAAGGTGTTTTTGTGAATAAACCAGTAAGATATTTACAAGTAAGTATTTCTTGGTGGGTTTAGTTACTAGGTACAACATAATTTTAATTCAAATCCAATCAAAAATCAATAGGCTATATTAATGTCACTACTAGGTGTTTTTCTAGCGTTGAGAGAACTGCGCAACAAACTTCCTCCATACGTCTATCATCAACAGCCTATTAATCTCCCCACTGCTGGGGCTCAGGCCTACCCTCTCAACGAGGGTGTGCGGGCTATAGTCCACCACGCTAGCCCAGTGCGGGTTGGTAGACTTCACATGCGCCTAAGAATTTCTTCTTCGGCGTATGCAGGTTTCCTCACGATGTTTTCCTTCACCGTTTGAGAGCAGTCAGTAAATGTACTTAAGTTTCGAGAAAAACCCATTGGTACATGACCCAACCGGGGATCGAACTCCGGACCTTTCGATATGATAGGCCGCGTCTTATCCCCAGGGCCACTGACGCTCTCTCTCGCCATACGTCTATAATAAACTTAAACTCTTATGTTTTAAATTTGGTCCCAATCGGACCAAAGGTTTAGCCTCCAGACCCAAGCGTGACGTACCGACGGACGGACGGAATTGAGCTACTTGGATTTTCGGTATGTGTTATCGATTTATGCAGAACACATTTTCGCGAAAATTGGAAAAACTTTTTTTTGTGATTACAATACTTCCTGTTACAGGAAAGTAAAAATCAATATCTACAGCTTATATTTATGCATTTACATAAATTTTATACGTTTTTGAAGCTATAATATAATTCGTTGCCGTTATGCTGCATGCCATCGTATGGAGCTTGCAATATGTGCCTCACGCTCAACAAAACATCCAGCGAATGCATTAGGGGCATTATTAATTGTTTTGTTAGTTTTATCTAGTGATTTATGATTTAATACAGCTACCTACACACATATATATATGGTAAACAATTATATATTATATTTACGAGTAGGAAACAAAGATTTTTTAATTACGTGGCAATAGAAAACTCCAATGCTAGCTAATGTAGGTGATGTGTTTAATTTAATAGCAATTAATTTTAGTTACTTTTTAACTGCGTATTTTTTTCCACACAATTCAGTGGTGGAACAAAAAAAAAATTAGCGGTCAAAAGATAAGAGAAAATATAAAGGTAAATACACACCGGCGTTAGCGAGACGCAGCAGCAGCGAAAACGCAAGAGTGACGACTGCGGGCTGCGCGAGCGGCGCGCGCCGCATGTCGCGCCCACCCGGCCGCTCATGCCATGCCGCTTCTGAAAAAAAAAACAACAATGATGATATAAGTTTACAATACTTACAAATACATTCATTTACCTAAACTAAATAATATATAATATTGAAGATAAAAAAAACAAAGGTTAGTTAAATTAAGTACCTAGCATTATACTATAAACAATTTAAAGCAGTATCTGCCTTCTGCACTGGTCGTAAGATAGAAGGCAGTGTTCATTTTATAAAATATAAGCCATAGAGTTAGTATACTAGCTATAGAGCGCGCGCGTCGCTCATTGCCCATTGTGCCAAGTGTAAGCAGGTGTTCTATGGACGCTTCAATATCGATTTTTTCTAGATCGTTTGTTTCCGTGAATCGTGTTTACAGCTTGGCACTGCACATTTTACCATGATTACTCCAAATCTTAATAAATACCGGCGCGAACAACAATCAGCGCTACTGACGTTTTGAGACTAGTAGCGTCGCTCCGAAAATTTCGAGACTGTTCAAACCCGTGCTTACAGTTCAAACTTGCTAACGCGCGCTCTATATATACTAACAACTCTCTGATATAAGCTATTTACAGTATAAGTTACTAGATTTCTTATATATTATGAAGTGTAAAAAAGACAACGCAAATGAGCTCGCACTCGCACTAGAAGCGAGCTCACCGGGAGACACCTTTGTACAGTCGACCGCACGTCAGTGGAAACAAAACCAGCACAAACTGGTCTCTCGTACTATTGAAAATCACTGTTTTCATTGACGTGCAGTCTTCTTTACACAAGTGTATATAAACAGTAATCATACTCACATTAATAATTTAATTTATAATTCCTGAGTTCACATGGAAGGCTATAGACAGAAAGAACGGAGCGATCGTGATCCTGACACACAGACAGACAAGTGTTACAAAAAATTTTTGCTATAATGTATCCGTCGTATCCGTGTAATCTATACTAATAATAAAGAGCTAATAAAAACTGGTGGATAATTTCCACGTTTATCTTACACGTTGCGAAGAAAAAAATGATAGCGGGGTGTAAAACACACCTAACGCCATCTATTGACAAACTTTAAATCTAAGAAACTTGATTAGAACAGGTTAAAAATTTTTAAATAACTTAAGTAGTGTACTATAAAACGCGGATGAAGTCGCGGGGCATCGGTTAGTAATAAATAACATCAATAGACGTCCTAATGCCACGACATGAGTCACCGCGTAATATCTATCAAATCAATCACCAGCAATAAGATGTTTATTGGCCGCGAGCAGCGACTCTTTGACAATACATAGCGAGTGGCAGTAAAATCACATGGCCGTAACGACACTCGCACGCGAAGTCGGGAGGTCAAGGGTGTTTTTATTTTTAGTACAGTTTTATGGGTTCGTATATCCGTATCAGTTGAAAGGTTGCTAAGTGGGTAAGCTTTGATAGCTCTTAAGCGAGACGCTGCGTTATTTTACCCCATGCATCGGGAATAGCAAGGGTAATTTTACTGCTGAAGGTAAATTTAATTTGTAACTTTATAAAACTGACGATTTTAGATGGCTTCTTACCGCAGCCGCTAGATAATCTGGTATTAATGCGTGAGTCATACAGGATGTTTCACCAATTGTAAAGGATGTTACGGCCCTGACTCTTGAAATGGAACTTTTTACTCAATGTAGTAGAAAAATCGTTTTATGACCATCATAGTTTTAAAATTACCTGGCGGGTACAGTACTACACAATAATCGAGCACGACTAGAGTTAGCCGGCGATTTTAACTAAGGTTCACATCCTCACTAAAGCGATAGTAACTTTAATGGACATTTAGGGAGGTATTATAGACAGCGGCGCCGCCGCTGCGGCGGGCGGCGACGCCGCTGCTTATGTATAATTCGTTTCGTACAAACTCAGAGCGGCAACGCCGCGGCGCACGGCCGCCGTTGTCTATAATACCACCACCCTTACAACCCAACTGACAATTTTGATACGAACTGAAGAGTTGTTACACCCTTTTATGTAAACTTCCCTTATAATATATACAAGACAAGTACTTATAGTATTGTATAAAATACTATCACAATTTATAGATCTAGGTAAGTACAGTAAAATCAGCAAAATACATTTTCTAGGAAAATAAAATAGAAGAGGCGAATATGACACTTCGTCATACTCCGTCTACCGCCAAAAGCGCAGATAGGAGGAATTCTCCCTCTATGGCCAAAAGAGATCTGGTAATGACGTTACAAGAACAGATGACCAGTGTTGCCGGTTTAAATAATAATATTAATCTAGATTAGTGTTGCAATCACAAAGTTATTTCAGTTTATTAAACATTTTCTTTAGAATAGGTACATACAGCTAGGCAAACATGCCAAATGATATAATTGAATCGTAGCTCTGAAGCTAGTAGCTAGAAGCTCGAAATTCGACTACGAACTCAATTTATCACCAAAACTTTCTCTATCAAAGTTAAACAATTAGGTGATTATTTGCGTAAACAGGAAGCACAAACATTAATTATTATTTGTCAAACTGCATTTCAAGGGTACTGAGGTGCAAATAATAATTATCTCGCAAAAAATTGCGAGGAACAATATAATAATATAAAAAGAAACAATATAAAAATATGCCAGCTTTTGAGTCTTAAAAATATTTTATTTTATAAATTCCAAATAAAACTACCTAGCTTTAATTACTATTATATAACCTACTAAATCTTTACTTGGCATGTAATTTTCCTTTTGGTTTAGTACCAACATTAGTTTAAGGTAGCCTGTGGGTACAATATCTTAGTGATATTAAAATAAGCAATTTCAGTTGCCTAACATTCACAAATTCAAAGTCAATTTGTGTGAAAACATTCAAAACAAAGCTACTTTTCCAAATTACTCTCTCTAAGAACTTTGGTTTGACAAGAAATTTTAATAGGCCTACCTTCCTTGCTTTGTTTGTAAATTAACATAATTTATTTATGAAAAATGTAAGTGTTACTCCCATTACTTTTCTGTTTAGTACTAGTCACGCCGTCAGCATTCATTGCATAAGCTTATCATGTTTCATTATGATCCCTTCTTAATGTCATGTGAATGGAGTTAACTCAAGCGACGTCAATTTCTTGCCTTATGGGGATCCCAGACACACGCTACGCGGTCTGCGTTGGTGGTGGCGGCTTGTTGTATTATGTGACACTTCAAACAAGCGCGGCCTGCGGTAGGCCGCCCCGCAGGCGTGTCTGGGATACGCTTTATCGTGTTTTTCACGGAGGGTAACAATTCGCACGTACTTACATTAAGAAAGTGAAATAGTTTTTTTACTAATGTAAAAATCTCCTATTGTCTTCGCCGTAGTCGGGTAAAAGGGTATTGTGAGCATGCAGAGAGCGTCTGTAGCGAGCTACGAGTAACCGTAGACTTGCTACAGTGAATCCAGTGGTGCTACGCGTTTTCGTAGAGGCAACACCCTAAAACCTACATCCACTGGAAAATAAACTATCAGGCGTACGTGATAGGGTGTATAGAATATAGATACATACATACATACATATCTTCACGCTATGTCCCTGGCGGGGTAGGAAAGAAAGAAAGAACGGAGCGCCAAGTATCGCGATCCTGACACAACTCTTTCGCTTCGCTAGATTATAGATACGTACTTAAATTTCACTAAATTGTATGCACCCGTTCCTGGCTCTCGTAGCGCTACTTCCAGTCTCCTGTGGATGTTTCACAGTCAGAGGCAAAGACTGTTAACACACAGCGGTACAAAAACGTGTATTCCTATTCCTTAATAATATATTATGAATTTATGATTCATTAATTTATGTAGGAAATTTTTATAGTTTTAGTAGGTGTGAATCACTTTTACGAAGAATCACTTTTAAGAAGACTTAGAAGAAGAAGAAGTGATTTGGCAACCCTTTGATTCTCTCTATGGAAGCGTTAGTTACCTATTTATGTATAGGGTAGCTAAACTTTTTCATAGATTTTAAATCCCAAAAATATTTTGCATAGGCATTATTAGTACATTTAGTATTTTAATTTAGCAGATCACATTAATGAGTAATTCTTCAAACATGTTTAATCCGGTCCGTTGGACCACAACCACAACAAACTGCGGTTTTTCGTTTGTTTTGTATACAATGGTTGTTGTTGATCTTATGTTGTTGATATTACGTCATTTAAGCAAATTGTGTTAATATAGACCTTACAAAATAATTCCCTAGTAGGACTAGGAATCGAACCCATGACCTGGGAATCGAAACCACTAAGCCAGCAAGGGGGTCAAGGTAGCTTTCGATACACTGGACTTTGCCATTTCAGATCCCAAAAATCGTAAAAAAAAATTCTCGATATCAGGTGTATTTCAGCAAATAGAAAAGGAACACAATTTCACTAAACTATTAGTCAAATGCCTACAAATAGTTTAAAATTACGTAATCTACGCAGGCATTCAGTACCTAAAAGGACAAAACATATTGTAATAAACAATTTATTATTCACGTGGGTAAATGGGTCAATGCTTTATTGTATTAGCGAGCATGGAAAGGCTGACATTTAATATAATACTTGTTAGATTTATTAATATAACATTTATACCTATAATGTACGTAATTTCTAATCCCGAATCAGGTTTTTCTCCTATTCTATGACATCCAGACCGAGACAAATTGTACAAAATTGTCTGTCCTTATTTGGAATCGAACCCACGGCCCTTTTTCTATTTGTCAAAACCACAAAAACCATCCTTAATCACTGTTATTAGACAAATAGACTATTTTAATTCTTAGATTTCTTATCTCATTTAGTAGTTTGACACAAACCTATTATCAAAATTGTCATAAACGGATAAGGCTTGAGACATACTCAATAGGTTATTGTCTAAGTTTAATTAAGTATATTGCTTATCTATCATCAGGTTACTCCATCAATTTCGTCATCATCATATTATACATAGGTGGACAGATAATTAGAAACAGGGCTAGATTTTCATACAATCGAGATCATTTTTTGATTTTCATACATTTTGATGCCATTTTGCGGTTTTTTTTGCTCATGACGATGCTGCTTCCAAATGGCTTATCTAATCAGTTGGATGTCTATAGCGATCTAAAAGTTCTTCATCTACTCTCTCGATGACCGTCATCAGATCATGCCCCGATCAATCCTTCACGGAGAACCATGGCTTTAAAGTGACCTCGATAGTATGAAAATCTTGCCCTGTTTCTAATTATCCGTCCACCTATATAGCATCATACAGCAAGTAACCAGCCGGAAGCGGCTGGATGCGGAGGGCAGAGGACCTGGTCCGGTGGCGTTTATTGGGCCTTTGTCCAGCAGTGGATATTGAACATTATACTTGGGGAGGCTGTTTACTAAGTATTTCGCTCGGAAAACTGCTGGCCCAAATGAACAGGTTTACCTTTAGGTGACCTAGTCTTGTGGCCAGTGGTTTCTCCTTTGTACAAATGTTCTCTGTTCTTGCTCATTCCTATAGTTTGTAAGTACTCGCATGTATAAAGGAAGCTAAATAAACTATTTATTTATTATTATTTATTTTATTGAAGTGGCAGTGGGCTGGGCACATCGCCCGCAGAACTGACGGCCGTTGGGGCAGAAAGGTTCTCGAGTGGCGGCCACGTATCGGAAGACGCAGTGTAGGCAGGCCTCCCACAAGGTGGACCGACGATCTGGTGAAGGTCGCGGGACCCGGCTGGATGAGGTTAGCGCAGGACCGGTCGTCGTGGAGATCCTTGGGGGAGGCCTTTGTCCAGCAGTGGACGTCTACAGGCTGATATGATGATGATGATGATTTATTATTATTATACTTTACCCTATAACCAATTAAAGCATCATAAAGTCTTTTTTGTCTGTAATTTTTGAATGTGCAATAAAGTGTATTGAATTGAATTGAACCATCTCTTACCTACCAGAAACCTATGTGGCAGTGACGCCCATACCACCTGGCTCTCCTCACACCACGCATATGAGTATGACATTAATAGAAGTCAACAGCGAACCTTAATAAAAGTTCCTCCTCTAATAAAAGTTCGCTGGGTCATAATCATAAATGTGACGTATAAAATCTAAAAGGTTAGACTCAATTTTTTCAGTTCATTGAAAGCCGTGTTCTAGCGTATCGAACACGTGACGTCATCGCTCCGCTACTGCCTTCGGCATTGTCCACAGTATGCCCATTCAGGGAGACAGTCCGTTGAACTAACAATACTAATCGATTTTCATCGCGACAACGGTAAACAAATATGATATGTGCATGAATTGATTTAGAAAGGACAGAAGAAACTTAGAAATAAAGTCGATCACTTTCATGTAGTCTAACATGCAATTGATCGACGTTATATCAAAGTTTCTTGTTTTTAATGACTTCCAAAAAAGGAGGAGGTACTATGTTCGGCTGTATGTATGTTTTTTTATCAACAAACCGTCTACGGTTTTTTCTCTAGAAATTTTCGAAAAAAAAATCGTACGTTGTGTAAATTTAAAATCTGTTGTGAGTCTTAATTTCTCGTAGGACGGCAGAATAGAGACCGAGAGAGACCTTGTTTCAGCCCAAAGGCTCTACATGGCATAAATAAAAACAAAAGAAGCTCTTCACAAAGACCTATATGCGTCAATTGCTGTCTGTGCGGCTTTTGAAACAAGGGTGCTGCAGCTGCGATCATGAGAAATAAATTGAAAATTCGTTCAATTTACAAGTACAAAACTACAAAACTCATTCTGTCGTGTAATTTGAAATTGGAACGATCTTTTAACTCTGAATCATGGCAACCACGGAGGTAACTTATAAAAAGTTTTATTTATATTTGGAACTGCATTGCAAAATAGGAAGCTGTTTAGTGAAAAAAAAAACAAATGAACATTTTGGCGCTACGTTTTGGCGAGTACTAGTATTACTGTTCTACGTATTAGTATTACTGTTCTACGTCATTGATTTTGGAATTTAATAATTGTTGGTTTAATTGACAAAATGAGTTCAAGTGAAGAAAGTGAATCCGATGTGATGACTGTTAAAGCGTCAAAGTATGTTCATGCATTGACGCCACCTGAAATTCAAGAAGCGGCAAGAGCCGTAGGAGATAACTTGTTGCTGCTAAAATGTAAGTATGTATAAGCAACTATTATAGTCCTCTGTGGTATAAGTGTCAAATAAAATATTCTAACTACATACATACATAGGTAATAGTTTGAGTTTCCGCGCATTTATCTGAGAAAACTACTATATAAAAACCTTGACCACAACCAGGCATTGAACTTGCTTAAGTGTGTGTGCCTCGGCTATATACGCCTCGGTCTTTACATGTTCGTCCATCAACGCCTCAGTTGCGGGCTGCTGCAGTAATATACTATTTTTGAATTTATAAAGATACCACGAGAGAATGTGGCTGTTTGATGAGTGAGCCTATTGCGCGGAAGGGACCGAAAAAGCGAAGGAATTATGATGAAATTATGAAATTTGTCAGCCGTAAGATGATCATTCCTCTAATTGATGTCCTTTCTCCTATTATCACCAAGATCCTTAATAGCTCTATCTCCCTTAGCACCTTTCCTACCACTTGGAAGAACGCTCAAATCATACCTTTGCCGAAAAAATCTAATCCTGCCTCGTTTTCCGATTACCGTCCTATTTCTATACTACCTTTCCTATCCAAAGTCCTTGAGCGTCTCGTCCACCGGCAACTTAACCAATTTCTAACACGAAACAACCTTCTAAATCCATTCCAATCTGGTTTTCGTCCTGGTCATAGTACGGCTACAGCGCTAGCCAAAATATCCGACGACATTCGTTTTGGTATGGAAAATCAACGGATGACAGTTCTTGTGTTACTAGATTTCAGTAACGCTTTTAATACTGTTGATTTTGACATACTGCTAGGTGTGCTACTTTCTCTTAACATATCTCCGACAGTGATTGACTGGTTTCGTAGTTATCTGTATGGGCGTCGGCAGCGCATACGAATTGAAGACTCCTTCTCTTCGTGGTGTGATACTGTCGCTGGCGTACCGCAGGGTGGCGTATTATCTCCTCTCTTATTTTCGATATTCATCAACAGCATAACTCACCAACTGTCTTCCTCCTACCATCTGTATGCAGACGATCTCCAAATTTATTCACAAGCTAGTCCAGGCGATCTACCAATAGCTATCAGCACAATAAATACGGACCTGGCTCAAATCATTGATTGGTGCTACTCCTTTGGCCTCAAAGTCAACCCCAATAAAACGCAGGTCATAGTTATTGGTAGCTCGCACTATATTTCCAGGACAGATTGTTCACTTCTGCCGCCTGTCGTATTTGATGGTATTAGCCTACCGTTTAGTACGACGGTCAAGAATCTTGGCATTTACTTCGACGAAACACTGTCCTGGAACAAACAGATTACTGAGGTCAGTAGGAAGATGTTTGCAGCTTCGGGGTCGCTTAAACGACTGCGTAATTTCCTGCCCACTGCTACCAAAATTTCACTTGCACAATCCTTACTTTTACCCATCCTAGACTACGCCGACGCTTGCTACCCTGATATCACGGTGGATCAGCTCAACAAACTTGAGCGTCTCCAAAACTTTGCCATTAGATTTATTTTCGGTCTGCGCAAGTATGATCACGTTTCCGACTTTCGTAACCAGCTGATGTGGCTACCAATTCGTCGTCGCAGGGATGCTCATATTCTTTCTCTTCTCTATTCTGTCCTTTTCAATCCAACAACTCCTAGCTATCTTAAAGAACGTTTTCAATTCCATTCTTCTACTCACGACCGTCCTCTTCGTTCCGCAGAAAACCTTCGCCTTCATGTCCCTCCTCACTCCTCTAAATTCTATGATCACTCCTTCACACTTCACGCGATCCGTCTTTGGAACTCCTTACCTGTCCCGATCAGACACGCGAAATGTCTAAATGTGTTCAAGAGACAAGTTAAGCAACTGTTTCTCGCTACCTGATCATTCCACTCCCTTTTTCCATTACATATTATTTAGAACCTTTGTTCAGTTGTCATCGTTATTGTTATTATGTATGTATGTATTTATGTATATATTATAGTGTATAGAGTTTTTAAAATACATAATTATATATATATTTTATCTAGCTGCACAACCTACCTTTCTCTTCTTTAATATCCTGTAACCAAAGGTTGTCTGGAAGAAATCGCTTTTAGCGATAAGACCGCCTGGATGTACCTTCTTAGTCTACTGTATTATTTTGTTCTGTTTTTTGTTATTATGTGCAATAAAGAGTATTGAATTGAATTGAATTGAAATTTGGTACAACATTATAATACTCCTTAGGATGATATTATGGTTACTATGTAATGACACTGTTTTAATGTTGGCAATAAACTATGTTTCAGAAACATTTATAGGGGATTTATAGCATGGGTGTAGATAAATTAAAATTTGCCGTTCGATTCATCTACGTTTACAGCAATAGATATTTCAATAATTTATGACTATACGTTTTCCCAGGCAAAATAAAAGGCTAAAGTCTAGAAACCCAGTGCTGTGGTTTGCCCGCAACACAAAGCTGAGGTACTCGTAGAAACCCTTTGACGCTGTCGATTGTCTTTAGTTTATAATCTAGTTTTTAACCTTTTTAAAATGCTTTTTGCCGTACAAGTTACTACAAATAATTATTATTTTTATTTTGTAGGCACAATAAAATTAGTTATACAACGTTCTTAAGTGCTTATAAGGTGCTCAAAGGTGAGCAGTATAAAACTAAATCTATAAACTTAATTAAATGGGGGATCAGAAATCGTGACAACGTGAGGATATATTTACTATAGTACGACAAGGATTATGGTACAAGCGCTCTTAGCAGGCATTAAGAAGCCCCTCACTATAATATTATGAACTGACTGATGGACGAATCGATTTTACTTACGTGTTCTATTCTATGTACTGGCACTTAAAAAGGACAATTACAATCCCCTTCTCGCCCCGCGTCCCTATACCGCGCGGGCGTAGTTCGAGTGCCTAAACTTTGTCCTCACTCGTAAAGCTTTTCTTTTTAATTTCTCAAGATGTATATAGCCGAAGTTACAGATATTTCACGTCAAAAAAACTCTGCATCTGAATATTAAGGATTCCTGAAAGAATAATCGCACTCACAATCAGTCATGGTCTGCCTATATATCTACTGGTAAAAACGCTCTTTGTCGAATTTGTGGAAATATACTTGGAATACATGAATTAGATAGATAACACGTAACTCAAGTGGGTGTATCCCTAATCGAAACACTTCGTTATCCGTCCCAAAATCAAATACGGTTGCCGCAAAGCAAATTGAAAATGGCTAAATATTCGAAAACCAAATGAACGGAATTTTTTCGCACGAGTTGAGTCTGACTTTGCCGGATTTCCTTGAATAAGAATTGAATTTTTTTTCTCGTTTGTTTCCACCGCTTTACCGCGGATTGCGTTGTTAAGTTTATTAAAACGGTAATGGATTCATTTGTAGGTAATATGGAAACAAAATAAAATAACCCAGTAAAGTAGGCACACATTCTGCTACTCTGTCAGATAAAAATCAAATAATAGCCAACTGCATTAAGTGTAATTCAATGTTTTTATGAATAAATTTTTCATTATTTATGTTTGATATGTCCTGTCCATTACTATTAAACCTACCAAAGGGTCAGACTACACAACAATCCACTAATAAAGAAACGCGAAAGTTTGTGGATGTTTGGATGACTGTTACTTTTTCATGCAAAACCTACGGAACAGGTTTTTATGGAACTTTACAGTAATATACAACAAAATAACACATTGGTAGGTTATAAATACCCCGGAAAAAGGAAAACCGTTTCTGAGGGCGAAACCGCGGGAAACAGCTAGTAAAAATATAGATACGATTATATAACGCAGGTAATCGAAAGGATTACGCATCTATTACAAATATGTACCTACCTAAGTATCGTTGCGTGATCGTTACCCATCATAAAAACAGACAGACAGACGGACACCGAAGTGATGGTTCCTTTCTTCCTTCTGAGGTACGGAACCCTCAAAATTACAAAAGGAAATGAAGTTATATTCTCAGGTAAGCAAAAGTATACATATATCATACAGGTAGACATGAGGATATTGTCAAAGTTAACATTTTTCTTTGACAATATCCTCTGTTAAAGAAAAATGTTAACTAATTGTGCAATATTTCGGATAACTTCGGCGTGTAGAGCCTCGCAAACTCGCAGCTGTCATATTATATGGCAATTTTGGAGTTTTTGTTGGGCTTTGTAATTTAAATATTACGAGAATATATTTACGAGAAATAAGAAACATTTACCTATATAGAACGATGGATGAGGTCTTTGCTTTTCTCATTACTTGTCTTTAGGTGTGTAACTAAATAAATCTGTCTTGAAACTTTAGATATTATGTTCTATTATTTAGATACTTGGGGTTTCTTCTCTACATATACTGACTGCTCTCAAACGGTGAAGGAAAACATCGCGAGGAAACCTGCATACGCCGAAGATGAAATTCTGTGTAGTATGTGAAGTTCACCAACCCGCACTGGGCTAGCGTGGTGGACTATAGCCCGAACGCCCTCGTTGATAGGGTAGGCCTGAGCCCCAGCAGTGGGGAGATTAATAGGCTGTTAATGATTGATGATTTAGAGACTACGGGTAAGTCTGAGACTGGAACAAAGGCTGGTCTAGTCTTAGAAGAAGAAGACTGCGATGACTTAGAAGTTTGATTTTTTCACAGCTCCAAGGGACTGCAGACCTGAGTATTTGATATTAATTTCAACTCAATAACTACACGCGTTCCTGATAAAAAGGGTCTTGACAGACAGACAGACAGAGAGACTGACTGACAACGAAGTAATCCTATAAGGGTTCCTTTTTTCTTTTAATGTAACCTAACCGAACCCTAAAAATACCATTGTAACACCCACACATCTGTAGTCATAAAAATTGAGATATAATCAAACCGTTAGAGATAAGATACATTCAAACCGTTACTGTTAACAATACGCTAGGTATAATATGTGTTACTAAACGGTATTCAGGGTCACTGAACCTAGCGATAAGTCAAATCTCACGTTGACATGCAACTTAGTTCTTTTAAGCTCTCCACATACTGATGTGGAAAATAACTGAAACAGGAGTGAATATAGCAGGGGCAGTGAATGTAAGGCAAGAGGAATTTATCCTAAAACTAGGGAATAATAAGACTTTTAGCCCCTTATAAACATAAACCCCTATCCTTATTAGCTGTTATAATCAGCTGTCTAGAAAGCGTATCTTCATTAATAAATAAGTGATAATTGATGCTTCGTTTTAGCAGTTCTCATGGCTATTAATTCTGTGAACGAAATTTTTTTTTTAAATACTGTGACGATAAAATTCCTAATGCTCGGGAAACAGACTCAAGACAAAAGGCAAAATAGTACCTACTTATTATATTGTTAGTATTTACGCACAGAGCGAAGACCAGTCTCTCACGCTAAAAGTCAACTGAGCGGTTCATTATTACGCAAAAAGCTATATATTCTTATGGGGAGAACATATTATGGTTGGGAAAAGCTATGGAGAAAGACAGGTAGAGATTGGTCTGTCCATATTGCAGCAATGGACCAAAGTTAGTGGACTAGAAGAGTCCTACATTGGAGACAGCAAGAAAATTATGGCTGGATGGATGACATAAGTTGGCGCGGAGGTCGAAATTCGATGCAGATAACTCGATTTAATAACTTCAGGCTTAGATCAAAATGGAGAAGGAATATGGACCTCTAAAACTACCGGTCCGTTGGTATAGGAATACCAATCCGATATCCAGTTCTCCGCACCAGTGTGAGAGCTCGACCTCCGCGTATTGGAGTGTCGCGTGTTCCTGATTGGCGTTGACTCCCTTGTGCGTTACACTCCCATAGATAACCTTCATACATACATACTGGAACCACATACTACATGACAGTTGGTATAAAATTACAATTATAAATAATTACTTGCACAATACCATTGGGTTTAATTTTCAATGTACCTAATATTTAAAGTTTTTTTTCTACTTCGAATAGTTACTTATTCAGAATTCGATACTGGATGTAGGTGCTTACAGGTTGGGTCTTTGTATGAATCATATTTATTTTGCATGAATCAAAAAATTTATCCACTCCCATATGGATGAGTTATAAAAGCATTCTATCGGTGTCAAAATCGTGTCAAATGGATTACAATATTGTAACTCACTCACACGTTCTCATTTTCAAACTCCGTATAAATTTGTATTAGCAACCTCCTCCCGCTACTCCGCTTCCTTTGTCCGCACCCCCCCGGTAATTGGCACCATAGGTTCCGATACTAAATATGCAAGATGCTATCTCCACAGGGAGCGCGCGCGCGACCAAAGAGATTTGAAAGTTCTTGGTATTTTGTTTCACCCAACACTTATTCATGTCTACCGAGGAATATATCCCAATATAGAACTGCCTACTGCGCCAGAGGTCGTGGGTTCGATTTCCACCCGGGCCAACATTCGTGTGATGAGCATATCGGTTGTTTTTCGGATTCTGGGTGTATGTATGTATTTATGTAGATGTGTATAATATGTATGTTTATCAGTTGTTAAAACCCATTTACAAGCTTCGGCTTAGTTTGGGACTAAACAGCCGTGTGTGAATTTGTCCAAACATTATTACTATTAATTATGTATCTGACAGAATGCTTTTACTTAGGAGACGTGTCGATATATTGCTGATTTATTAATAGTTTAACCAGCCACATAATAAAAATGTACCTAAACGTAAACAACGTAGAGATCAAAGAGGGTAAATCGAATGTCCACTAGCAAAAATGAAGAGAGAAGCGTCTTAGAGTGAAAGGCGGAATGAAAATGATGATTGATCCCTTCCATTCCATTTAACGACGAGCTCTCGACCCAAACTTCTGACTCTTTACGAAGGACAGGCCAATATTGAGGGCTTTTCAATATCCTGGGTGGGGTCGAATGCGCCCTAAAGGGTGAATTGAGTTGTTACCCTTTGGTCAATGGGCGGCGACGGGAAAGTTCGATCAACACCTACAATTAGCAATTCAAGCAGAAAGCTAAAGAGGTGATACATTATTTACAGTAAGTATACTTCATGTATTATTTCGAACAACGGTCGTAGAGTTAATGTGCAGAGAATAATTTATTTATCACACAGCAAGACGATCCTCTGTCGACGACATAAGTACCTACTTAAATTTGAGTAAACTAAATTTCAGTATAAAAGTCAAAATGAAGAAAGTTTTATTTTAAGTTGGACTGTGGTTGGACCATTTTACCCGGGTGTCTTCAAGGTTGTTATCAAGTGAAAATGGTGATGACTTCAATCAGGTTCTTATTTTATTATAGATAGGGACCCTACTTGAATAATTCAGTGTTGAAATAAAATCCTTCACCAAACCGTTTTACGAATTCTTAGAATTGGTATTTTATTAAAATCAGCACCTGTTTGTTAATAAAGCTGGACCTTTACACAAAATAGAAAGAGAAAGGGTGTTATAGGAAATCGTCTAACCTCCAAATAAGGTATACGCGAGTAAAGGTAAAAGTTATAAACCCAACTTTTATATTGAATAAAAGCTTTGAAATGCAAATTTTACCTTTTATCCCTATTTCTTCATCATCGCCGGCCAGATTATTCGCTATAGGTATATAAAATGTAAGTTGACGAAATACTTATGTAGGTACTCACTGTTTGAAAATAAACAAAATTCATTGTACAAACATACAGTATATGCTTTACAAATTAGAGGACTTTATTACATTAATATTTTAGGTTCCTTGTTTGTCCTTACTAGTTTGCGTATTTATTTAATAATTTATTGCACAAACTAAATAAACAAGAAAACAATACAAAGAAAAGAAAATGATTCTTCTTCGAGCATATTTCTGAAGAAATAGTTTGTGTTCTTTTTTAAGTCCTAAATAGATTTTAGTGTAGTTGCGGACTTGAGGACCCACCCAGGGAATCCCTTGGTGCCTTTTGGATACTCCGAAAGACCACATAATATAATTAGTCATACTTGGAGTAAGTACGATAGGCTACATTCAATAATTATAATGAATCATTAGATATATAATTATTATAAAATTTTGCTGAATTATATAAGTGAATTTGTGCGGTTTATGTACATGAATCAACCCCGTTCGGCGGCATCCTTTAGCTATTTTAAATTTACACTAACAAAATAACGATAATAAATCCACTACAATTTCCATATACCTAACTAAATATTAATTCATCAATCATCAACAGCCTAATAACATGGGCTATAGTCCACCCCGCTAGCCCAGTGCGGGTTGGTGGACTTCACATGCGCCTAAGAATTTCTTCTTCGGCGTATGCAGGTTTCCTCACGATGTTATCCTTGACCGTTTGAGAGCTGTCAGTAAATGTACTTAAGTTTCGAGAAAAAACCCATTGGTACTTGGCCCAGCCGGGGATAGAACTTCGGACCTTTCGATATTATAGGCTGCGTCTTATCCCCAACGCACTTTATTTAATATTAATTAACTTTCCTTAAAAAAATTCCTCGACCGTACAGATTTTCAATATCCAGACGCGTCTAAGTCAATTTCAAGATTCAACAGTAATTGCTGCTTTGGCTAGAGGTACTCCGAAAGGCACCTAAAAAAAATTGTAATAAACTTATTGTTTTTTTTCTCTTTAATAGAGTTAGTAGAGAACTAAAAGGCAAACCGTTTGCAAACCGCCAATGCAAATTAAATGGTAGTACGCAAACGAGTTTACAAACAGAGTTGCCTAGTTAAACTCCGTCGCAGCCGGTTTTTCAATTAATCCCACGTCGGATGCAGACCGGACTTTCCGCAAGCGGTGGAGCGAATTGTTACCTCAAATGATTTCACGAAAATACCTCATTTCCACTAAATAGGGCATTTCATTTGACTTGGGGCTTCTTTCACCACTTCCTGATATTGTTACAGATAGTAATCTTAGTGATAAACTAATCTATCAGATAAATCTGTGTGATAGACTATATAAAATGTATAAGATATAGGCAATCAGATACCTGTGAAACCATCGCACAATCTTTACAAAATAATGTTATGTACAAACTTGATTTTAAAAGATGTGTTGCGGAAGTTTGTTGCGCCGCTTCTTCTTCCCAGCTCTATATAACACCTTGGAGGCGGTGGTAGATAAAAAATTGACGTTGTATAAATGTACCCAGTGTACTTACATGCAATAAAATACTTTTGAATTTGAATTTGACCAAAAAAATAGGCTATCTGTCAATTAACCTGCAGATAGGGTATCTGTGACTTTATCAGCAAGCGGTGTAAGAGGCCCTTAGTCGTTTGAATTGCAGAATGTTGTAGGCAACAGAAAAATTCGCCCTACAAATTATTTATGTCCTTACTTGCATAATCTTTTGATACCAACTTGTTTATTTATTAATTACTAGCTGTTGCCTGCGGTTTCACCCGCGTTAAATTTGGATTGACCAATTTCTTACTTATCTTTATGAATTTATTCTGATGTATATAATCTATATTACTGTTTCATCAAAATCTGCTCCGTTGTTTTGGCGTGAAAGAGTCCTTACAAACTTTCGCGTTTATAATATTAGTAGGATGTTTAGATAATCAGAGGTAAGTAATATAATATGCTAATCATGTTTTTGTCACGATTATATTGGAAAAATACTATAAAAATTAAAGGTTAGGTATACTAGGACCTAGATAATTTTTTTCCTCTTTAATTACCATAATATTATAAGTTTCTTCTGAAGAAAGTGTCAATGAATTCACTGAAAGAGGTTTCTGAATTGATGTAATTTTGTTCGTGACAAATGTATAATATTCTAAGATCATAAATATTTTTGTACAAAACTATAACAACGGTTCCCTGTTTTTCCTGCAGGTATAGGCTAAACACCGTTTGCTGTGGATCGAAATTAAACTATGCGATACTTATCAGACTCAAAATTACTACCTTTCAAATACTTAGGTACAACTACCTACATAAGTAGATTACTTGTTAAGTATATGTTTTCAAACAACGAATCACTTTTGCAATCTAATTAATTATAGGTAATATAATTCAAGCATGAAACAGAGGGTTATGCGGTCCTATGTGTTCCACGTCAAATTATAAAAACATAGCATTCTCATGCGTAGCTTCACCGCCCAGTTCCGGTTCATGTTGAAAACGTGAAATGGAACGGCTTTATGCGAAACTAGGATTTCCTAAAATACTGCCATTTGTGAGCCGAATACAGAGGTATTGTACAAAACTAGAATTAACGCAACGCTGAAACTGCAGTTTGCTCCGAAAACAAGAACGGGAGAACAATAGCAGAATTAAGTTATAGTTTTGAAAATTTTCAAAGCCAACTTTCATTTTAGAAATTCATTATTATACCGCACGGTATATACTTACAGTAAATTCGTCTGGAAATTGTTGAAGAAAATCGTAAACGTGAACAAACTGAAACAAATTCATAATACATATTATACTGAAGCTTATTTCAAAAATAACTAATGCATGAACTTCTTCGGACTTATAATAAAGTAAGAAAGAAATTAGGCGGTAACTTTGAATTCAAGTACCTCATGCAAAAATGGGGTGCGTCCACGTGGTTCGACAACGTAGTCCGACAGTCGAACGAAGTCGAATTTTGATTCCTCGTGGTCCGACAGTCGAACCAAGTGGAATTTTAAAAATCCACTTGGTCCGATGGTCGAACCAAGTGGAATATCAAATTCCTGATGGTCCGACATGTCGAACCACGAGGAATCAAAATTCCACTTGGTTCGACGGTCGGACCACGTTGTCGAACCACGTGGACACACCGCAAAAATGGCCAACTAAACCATATTCTGTTTTCCTTTTGCCGTTAATTTTCTTTGACTACTCGTATCTCGTTATAGTTCATCCTAAGTATCATAACTAAAGGTAGGTACAAAGTTTTGCACTTTAGATCTAACAGAAGCTTAAAGCAAATAACATAAAAATTCTCTCTTTTAGCAGCGGAACCTAAATTGAACTAATTGTTCTAAACGAGGAACGAGTGATATTTCTCTCTCGAGAAATAATGAAGACTGACAGATTTTAAGAGAATAGCGAAATGGACTTACAAATGAAAAAAACAAATGTAACCCTTGGAATAGAAAATATGAAAGGACAGGTCGGCTGGGCACTTAAAATCCTTTTATAGCACCAAACGAAATTAGGTCAATAGTAAAACCTTCGGCTGCTTCTATTTCCGAAGTAATCGATCGACACCGACCTATTGCACTAAATACGATGGGACTCTATGAGGCAGCCTAAAAATAATAAAACGTTAGGCGCCAGTTGGCGCGGCCCGCGGATCAAAAATGCATAAGGCGTAGACACGCGAAGCTTTAAAACCTGTTCGAGATACACACAGTTACGGAAACTGGCAAATAAGTACAATAGCAAATTAAAAATGCAGGCCTGAAACGTCCAATTCTTTGAATGTCTATCTACTTATAGTCGGTCCATTATCTCCAATTCCCTAAACGATCAATATACGTTTCCCGTAACAATTATATTACCGAACGTCTTTTTCCCGAACTTCCATTTCCCCGAACTTCTTTTCCCCGAACGTCCATTTCCCCGAACGTCTAAAACATATGCAAGTACTTATTCATTTTCAGTTTGATTCTTTTAGGATCCCTTAGGTTGGATTGTTTGGTTTTCTATAGGTACCTAATGTTTTCATCAAAATTCAAAAATTATACATCGGCGCATGTTGTTACAAAATCTTAGGGATGCTTGATTGTAATATTCAAATGTAAAACAAATCTTAAACTCGATAAAAAATCAAGGCTAAAATGTAAGCTTTATGAACGAGTATTCAATTAAAAGAAAAGTGAAGGAGTGAAGGGTCAGGAAGTAAAAAAAAATTTTTTAATTTCTTAGTCAACAATGTCATAAAACAATATACCCACCTCATTTTTTTGAAGTCAGTAAATAACAAAATTTCATACATTAGTTTTTGAGCTATCCAGGGGACATACTTACCTACAATCAGATAGACGAACAAAATATCTTCGCTACAAGGGTGTCCGGTTTGCATGAATCCTTAAAAAATATAAAAAAGACTTCTTAAATACCCTAAATAAAAATAACTTGTGAAGAGTACGACCGCTATAATGTTACACACATTGACAAACTGATATTTGTCGCGACAAGAGATTATATACGTTAAGTGCGATATGTCGGTTAGAGCTGACCTTTGTATCGTTAGCAGACATTTAAATAATTCTGTACCGTTATTCTCCAACCCACAGCGCTAATGTTTCCCAGAGGATAATGTAGTCTGGGTGTGAAAATATACACTGTTCACAGAAATATATGACTAGCCATAGCCCGCCACGTATATACCAAATTGTATAAAGGTAGAAACGCACCAAATACCACCAATACCACGCGTGACCAGTGCGGCTCGTCGCGTGGCAGCACCGTTGTAATGTATGAAACTGTATGGCAGATGTCGCACCGGTTACATGTCGCATACGGCGCGTGGCGCAACGGATCTGGCAGTATAATTTAACTCAAGATTCTATAGAGTATTGAAGTAGAAAATTTATACAGTTTGGTTAACTAAGACAATTTAAATTAAACCAAAAACAGAGTTGGTTATTAATTAAGTATTAGGTTTAAGAACAGTTTATTCAGGCATAGTTTTAAACTTCCCAATAAAAAATGAGTCACAAGTGCACCACAACAAATAGCATTATGATAGTTGTCTATCGTGATAGTAAACATCATTTGCTTCAATTGAAAACAAAACCGAGGTTTAATACCGGCTTTAGCGGTTTTGTTTGCCAACACTAACAGCAATTGTGAATGAAAGCGTGACGTTAGCGGTTTTTCAAGTCAACACTGTTCTTTCACTGCTATTTGCGAAGGGAATTTATTCGTCAATATTTATTCATTCGGGATGGTAACGTGCTTAGGTACATGAAAATATAAGAAAAGGATAAATGAATCATGACGTGTTGATAAAACAACGCAAATGGACATTAGACAGGGACAGAATATTCACAATTTTAACATCCTATCAGGCCCGGCTTGTACAATAAATGTAATCTGTTGACGGTCTGTTTGTCTGTTTGTTTGTTTAATTTATAATCTCTGTTCACATGAAAGGATACTTGTGTGTGGCCTCTCGACTGAACATTGCGAGCTGCATACGTAGCCGTTCTTTCACGCCTGATTAGAATTCATTTATAGAACGTCATTGAGTCTATTGCATCATAAATGTACATACCTATTATTTATTTCCTCTAAGAACGCTTTAAAAAATCCTGATATATTCGAACCGTTTTCCTTCAAATAACTAAACCAACCGACATATTTATTTAGTCACTTCAAACCAATTGGTTCGTGCACGTATTTCTGATCGATGCAAACCTTACCATCGGTTTAGTTTATGGACAGAAACAAAGTATCATTATTAAGATATTGGGAGTAAATCATTATGACAAGTAAATTATTATGACAATAGGAGTTTAGTTTGTGGATAAAACTCGCTGAAATGCAACATTTATTATACAATAGTTGTGAGCGGGTATATGATTACTATGATCGGTGCCCTTCGTAGACTAGGGAAGGCTATTCGGACGGGTGCTCTAGCTGGACTACGTCATTATTAACACATGGAAGATTTTGTTTGGAACTCGTTGTCTAAAGGTGGGTACCTTGTTTAAGTAGTAACTCAATGACTACGACTCACTAGTTTTGTAAATAGAATTACTTCGGATTTCTGTTTCCTATCTTATTTAGACGCTCACCGCGCCGTTTGGCAAATTGCTTTTTCCTATCAAAGTGTTTAGAAGGCAATCGTTTTTCGAAATGATTTGAAGAGTTTCCTTACTTGATGTGAACGCGGGAAAATATATTTTCTTGTTGCAATAGATAATAATAAACAATGATATTTATACATCATTTTCTTTTTTTGCTACCTGCAAATTGAAAGTCATAATTCTTGTGCCAAGAGCCAAGAGGTGTGATTCACGGAAAGTGAATATTTTAGATTGGCAACGGGGATAAGCCGCGTCCTATCATATAAAAAGGTCCGAAGTTCGACTCCCGGCTGGGCCATGTACCAATGGGTTTTTCTCGAAACTTAATAAGTACATTTACTGACTGCTCTCAAACGGTGGAGGAAAACATCGTGAGGAAACCTGCATACGCCGAAGAAGAAATTCTTAGGCGCATGTGAAGTCCACCAACCCGCACTGAGCTAGTCCTGACACCTCTTTCGCTTCGCTCAGTCTTATCATTCTCTTCATACACGCTCGCCGTGGGATGCGAGTGCTCTTTACTTTTGCGTTCATACGTTCTTATTAACTTATGCATATGATTGTTCAAAATTTTCCCCTGTATTCTTTTGTAAATGTTTTTCTGTGTGTGTGCAATAAAGTGTTAAATAAATAAATAAATAAATAAAAGATACCTATTAGGAGGACAAAGGCGGCAGTAACTTTAACGAAACAATAATAATATGCGCTCAAACATATTGTAGCAAGATCAAACAACTACGAGACAAGTTGGAGCGGCGGTCGAGGCGAGTTTTCTAAATAGGGTAAAACTCGGTAAAACGCCCCACTTGACAAAACGCCCCATTCACTAGCACATGAATAGAAACGCATGTAGCCATCAGTCGCCCGACAAGTTATCTACTACGTTGTATGGCTACTTGCGTTTCTATTCGTGTGCTTGTGACTGGGGCTTTTAGTCAAGTGGGGCGTTTTACAGAGTTTTACCCTATATCGCACTTTGGTATATGCTTGTAGAGGATTTTTAGAAACATATACCTAGTCAGTAGTTTATAAAAATCATGGAATATGTAAAGTGAAGACTTGACACAGTTTCCAACTGATGCCCAGCCCAACTGGATTCTTCTGCCAGCTTAAACCAAAGTTGTTCCTAACCCCACCGGTTACAGGCTTACTCTACTTATTTATATATTTTTTCATTTGCAAATAAAAAACGCAAGGCAATAGTGGGTGCTGATTTTCAAAAATTATGAATTCCAGAATTACCATTGTTAATGATGATGGTAATGGCATGGTGGGAGCCACGGTACAGCACTAGAAATAATTTGCCAGGCACACGTACTTCTATCGATTTCATGAGTGACCCGTCCCTGAGCCTCCAATAGTATTGTATTTAGATGTATAAACAAGCGGCGATCAATAGCAATCAAGCCAGAAGACACACAACTCGTACGTGTTGAAATAACGCATACCTACTGACTGACGGAAATATAAATAACACTGACTGGTGTAGTTACCAGAGGGGTCGTGGTGGTGGTAGGTACAGTCAAGGTTCATAAGTGCAGTAGCATGCTAAGAGTAATTTTTCTGTACAAAGTGTAAATAGTTGTTATAATATAATACATAACAAAATAATTAGTGTGACTGGGCGGAGATTTGAAATTGATTTATAAAATGAAGACCCACTCGTCGATACTTACCTGGTTGGTTTGGACACCTCTAAAGACATTTAGATGACGTTTGAATGACTAAATAAAAAATGTAAAACCGTGGTAATTAGTAAGATACCTAGTTTCCCTAACTACCTAGCTACGTCAAAACCATAATAATTGATCTAACCCACATCATGAATCATGACTGTTATTAATCCTGTTATAAAGCCCTAAACACGCCGCAACCTAATTTAAAAAAACTAGCGGTTGTGCAGGATGCAGTTTGATCTTTCAGTAAATCATGGGAGACTTCATATTTTATACTTTCAATCCTTATTTATTATAATTAATGTGATTTATATTTTCTCTAACTCAACTTTAAACCTTTCTGAGTGATGGTACATACAGATCATTAGTTACAGAAGTTTCAGAAATATATTTGCAATCTACTGTGTTCCATAATCAATACGTACTACCTATACAAGTGTTAATTATCCCACTAAAAAGGTTCTTCTTAATTTACATTGTGTTACTGTAAAATGATATTATTAAAAGGTGATTTCAATTCATCGCGCGAGTTAGCGATGCGATCATCGCACGTTCGTTTTTCTTAAATTCATTGTAATCGCGCATTTGTCAATTAATTAGGACACCTATATTCGACATGAGTATGGTGAAGAGGGTTCGAGTTCTGGACTCCCACCAATACAAGGAGATTTTAGCTCCATGAGTCGATCGCGCGTTCGTACGGACAAAGTTCGCGCGAATCGCGCAATCGCGTCACCGTAACGTCTTATTCATAACCGAATAACGTCTAGCTGCTAGTCTATGTATGTCATTCGATAAAAACATAAACATTATGAAACAAATAATTTACTTTTGTCCATAAAAAGCCATTAATAAATCATTAGAGCCAAAAAATATTATTGTTGAACTGTAAATTCAAGTTTAAAAGGTCGTGACCCCATTTGTAAATGTTTACTTCGCTACACATTATCATTCGAATCGATACACGTCGACATATACAGATTGACGGTAAACATGTACAAAGTAACGTAGTTTTCGAGCCGATCTCAACAATTATTTATTCAGCATATCGATCTGAACGAATTGTGCTTTGTTTTTTAGAAGTGGGTAAAGGCTCGGGCTTTTTATTAGGTGAAGGTGATCACATGTTCAAGTTGTTACAATGATTTTATTATTTCCTAAGTACCGAAGTGTCACTATCACTTCACCACATTACTACTAGGTGTGTACTTACACTATGAGCAGAGACCGGAATTTTCGTGGCACTTTTGAATTGTCATAGTGAGTTCTCATTTATGGACTTTACCTAAATAAATGATATCGATATTATTAGACTTCAAATTAGATTGTCGGTACTAACGTGTTATGTAGGTACTGCTAATAATCTGATGACCTTTGATTATTAATAGTGATTGACATAATATGCACATAAATGTCACTATGTCAATCACTACCTGTCGTTGACAATTCTTGATGCAATTTCCTTCGAGTACAAATTGAAAATGCCTTGAATTAAGAAGTCTACCATTGGTAAATAGTTAGAAAAGTACACGGAACTGTTTTATAAAGAACAAGATTCCGTGATTATACTTGTTCTGTTGGTGACTATCATTTGTTATCTGGAAGAGATCGCTCGTTAGCGAATACCTCTACTTTTAATTTTCTTTAAAATGTTGTGGAATTCGATAAATGAAATCTCACTATAACAATTCAAAACAGAATTCGCGCAGCGTGTTGCAGCACTATTCTGAGTCAGCGCCATTTTGTTGCTGCGACACATGCCTAACAAAATTCAAAAAATTTTGTTTTATGACTTTTGTATGTTTATCTTGTTTGTCATGTATGTGTAGGAATAGGAATAGGAATAGGAATAGGAATAGGAATAGGAATAGGAATAGGAATAGGAATAGGAATAGGAATAGGAATAGGAATAGGAATAGGAATAGGAATAGGAATAGGAATAGGAGCGGAACGGAACGGAATGGAATAGGAACAGAACGGAACGGAACGGAGCGGTACTGATTTGGCACTCACAAGGCAACACGTTACAATAAATTTATACTTATCTAACTTACCTATGTACAGTCAACCCGGAGAGTGTCGGTCAGGGGCTGGTGTTAGGTGACTGCGTGCAGTCAAGTGACCCATGGTGACCACTGAAACCGGGTGACTTTTATGTTTTCTTTTTTAAATGTGCAATTGAATTGAGTAGAGTTGCAATTGAATTGAATATTTTGTGTGCGCGGGTTAGCTAATTTATTAAGCTGTTAAAGTGTGTGCCTTGAGAATAGCTCCCACTTACTAGAGTAAAGAACCGCTATTTCAATTTGAGTATTTTCAAAATACCACTATATTACCACTGTCCCAGCTGGCATCTAAATCTTTATTCAATCTTGAAAGCATCTGGCTCTAAGGCGATTTATCCAATCAGATAGCATTATTGCTCACTATTTCATTTGAAATCTTGACTCAATCTGATTGAAAAGACTTAGGCACTCATCTCAGATGTTTTTCGTTGCATGCAGGGTTCGCAATAGGTACATACCTATCGGTATTTTTGTTGAACGCTACCTGTGACCTTCCTCTGGTACTGGTGCCAGAGACTTTCCGGTACCACTTAATTATCCGGTTCTATTTCATGTAAGTACCTATTTTATTATCATATAGGTACCGCTATAAATAATAACGGTACCGGTACATAAAGAGGTATTTGTTTAGCTAATTATAAGAACGGTAGGTATACCTGTTTGAATTCAGAAATACTGGTTTTAGAATAATGTCATTGCTGATTTCGTACCGATACTTTTTGGTACCGGTAACTAACCTTAGGTTGAACCAACCTAACCAACCCATTATTAAATAACGTTGTAACTCAACCAGAGGGAGGCAAGGATAACCTAATTTAAATAGGTATGTAATTGTAAATGAAAATATTTTAACTTTCACGAAATGGCAAACATTCATGCATGGTTTCCAAGAATTCGTCAGAAGAATCCAGAAATGCCTAGAGCAAACTGTTTCAAAAAGAATCATCTCATTTAAAATACTGACGATATTTATTTATGCACATCAAAAGGTTTCTAGGAAATATTTTATGAAGTGAAATTTTTCGTAAAATTTTTATAAATTAGATTTTTTTTGTAAAAATTAAAATTTTGATATCAGATAGAGCGGCTGCTCACAGGCGGACACCAGGGGAGCACTCGCGTCCCACGGCGCGCGTGTATGAATAGAATGATGAGACTAAGCGAAAGGTGTGTCAGGATCGCGATACTTGGCGCTTCGTTCTTTTCATTGCTAATACCTACGGCTAATACATTTACCTTTTTACCTGTCAGATTTCCGTACTATGTATTTTGTGAAAGATTAGAAACGGTAATTATATTTAATAATAAATAACTTATTACGACGGGTCAAAGGCCCAAACACCGGTATAAAAGAAATAACAAAGAAGGGACTACCGTTTCGATCGTACAACCGCTTCAATAGTAAAATTCTTACTTACAAACTATTCACAGCCCCTAAGGGAACCATCAGAACTTCTTTTTCCCAAGTTTGTTCCTACAATCACCTACGCCGTGATATATCAAGCTTGCCCTTTGAGTCATATATAAAAACTGATGGTTATTTGTCTTAGGTACACTTCAGAGACAAAAATGACCTTACTTTCTTTACTAGGCTGGGTAAAATATATCCCTGTTACCCCGTGACCCTATAGCCTGGCACTGCTGATAGTGCTAAGGTTAAAATAATTCTCCCGTGGACTTACTGAGTCCACCTTCAAATCTTGGCCCGTACCAATTAGTTTCTCGAAACTTATCTAAGGTTTATTGTAAATCAGGCGGCTGGATTTTGGCGATGAAAAACATTGTGACGAACCTGCATATGCCAAAGATTAGAACTTTTCGTTTAAGGCGTGTACCAAAAAACGGATTGGGGCACTTGGTGGACAGGGGTTTAGCACAAAAGATACCAAGAAGGGTCGAAGTGTCGCCAGGTATCAGGTACTATCACTATTAAATCGTATTTCTCATATAAGTATGTATTAAATGTATGACAATTATGACTCATTTTATGTCAATTTTACAACAAAATGGTCTACATCAACATCATATTCCATCAAGCACGCAATTTACAATTTGTGGTCAGGGAAATTCTTCCGCAACTATGCCTACAATAAATGTCACGATGATGCATAGATAAGGTAAACTCTTACATCACTATACTGTGTAGAATAAACATCTAAATTGGGGAAAATATTGCTTATTTACCACCCTATGCGTGGTAATATCCGGAATGCTCGTGATTCCGGAGCCCCGATGTTTATCAAACACCCGAAAAACAGTCTTAGCCTGTTGCTAAGCTTTGTGAAGTGATGTTTTTCTCAGATAATGCGTTCAAATTTATAAAAGAGGGTCATTTGCGATGTTATGCGTTTTAGTCATAATGCGACGATGTAATTATTTTGCGTTCTAGTAATTTTTGATACCATTCCATCAAGATCTGTAGTTGATCGAATGCTGAGTTTGTATTTTGGTTTAGACCACTTTTGACTGTTCCGTGTTGTCCTAGTGGTTTGTTTGTTAGACTCACCACTATCATTCGTTCGATTCGATAATTTGTGAATTGTTCTGTTCTTGTCTAATTTGCATAGCTATGTTTGGGATTAGACAAAGTAGGTAGGTATGTAGTTAATAGTTTATGCAATATTACATAGTACTGTATTTTGTAGATAAGTAACCATTGCAATGTAGCCGCTATTACTGCTTCGCTAGGTGCCTATCAATAGTTGTACGTGAGGCCCATTGTACCACCAGCTGTTGCTCGCGACTTTGTTCTTGTGTTATTCGGAAATATTGCTTTTAGTTTCTGTGACAGCGTGATTGATGGTACACCACAGATGTTAGTTGCGTGATCCTGAAATATCTCATCAAACCGCAAACGGACGGACAGAAGTTCTAAATGTTAATATTTTGGTATCCAGTTCGTTCATGTTTATCAAAATATTTTACGTATGCAAACGATTTTGTTAAACAAATCTACGAAGATTGAACATCGCTGCAAAACGAAGCAATAGTAATCTAAAAGTAGGTAGGTACCTACCTAAGTTTTATTTTCTAAGTAGCTAGTATAGAATGCATTTTAATTTAATTTTAGTAATTAAATTTACACCACTGTCTATATTGTCAGAACAATAGTTCCGGGACAGTCCATCTACCTAAGAAGGAACTTTTATTAAGTGGAAAAAATCCAATAAAAGTATATGAGTCCCTGGACTTCCTTATTCCCATAGTCTTTTTAGGACGGTGTTGACATCTGCTTACTTTTAATAACTTTGGCTTATTGCTCAGATTATTGGCATCAAGTTTCATCTTGAGACGTGCTTTAAGATTTTGATTGGGTATTTTGAGTACTTTCCTAGTAGGTACCCTATAATCTATATTATACTTTAAAAAAAATAGATGAATCCCAATTTCCTTTGGTAGATTTCATTCATCTTTTTAAAAGTTTTCTAATAGATACTTTGTTTTTTGTTTTCTAATGCTCGATAGTAGTCGCGGAGCGTCAGCTAGTGAATAAAAATTATGTTTGGGGCTATTATTTGATTCTTCACTTCACTATCACTACCTATTATTTTTATAAGAAAATGAATTAAATATTATAAACCCACCCATTGCAATTGATGTTTTATTAGGCTTAAATAAATTATATTTCTCCAATCTCTTGATATTTATATAGCAGGTAGGTATAGGACTAGGGAAGGTACAATCGAGTGGGTAATTTCCGTTGAGACGTGACCAGACTCGAGCCTGCCCAGCTAATCAATGGATATTATAGTCATGACAGTGTATTAGGAATACTGGAAATGAATCAGTGCATAAGTATTGGTAAGCAACCAGAGGTGCCCGTTTTTGTTGTTTGCTGTAAGTATGGGTATAAATTTTGCTGTAATTATAATTATTGCATAGTAATAAATTAGAATACAATGATCATAAAATGGTATGTGCCATGTTACTAACAAAATACCTACAGATATGCTCATCACACAAATGTTGGTCCGGGGTGGAAATCGAACCCACGACTTCTGGCGCAGTATGCAGGGTCTAGTGGTAGTCCACTACGCCAACGCTAGTCATTGTATTTGGTATCTTAACCTATATTGTATTTGGTCAATGTAATTTATAAATATTACCTAAGTACCAGATTTAAAAAAAAACTATTTGCAAGTTATGAAATACCTACGCATAGAGGCACCAGGTAGGTAATTATGCAATAATTTTTTTCTGCAAGTACCTATATCTATTCGCATTTATTGTTTGGCATGTTGGTGGTTACAAAGATTGTTTTTAAAGGTATCCTTGTATATAAGAAATATTTACTTCGCAAGTGATTGAACAGACCTAATAGAAGTTTGTCGGAAACTATATAGCTAAGAAACGAAACAATGTTGCAGTTTCAATATTCAAGTTGACTTAGTGTTCAACTTTGTAAGTCAAACTTTGTTTTCAATTTCAATTCGCTAACACCAACCGCTAGTTCCTAGTACATCCTCTATTTGTAACAGATGGGTTACTGAATAAAACTCCGTGGTCAAGTTATTTGGAGCGAGGGCAATTTGTTAAACGGACAATTACGGAAAAAATAAATTTGAATTACCGACACGCATGTGGGAGAGCCTTTTCAAGCGTGGGCATCCTACATTCAAGGTTAGACAGTGTTTCAGCAGACAATGTACAGTCAACGTTCATAAGAGCAGGAGCAGTTTCGCAACTCAATAGATTGAGAGACCAGTTTCACTTACGATTTCTTTTATATCTGTACCCACATATACACACATATCCACAAAAATTCCTGGATATTACGATGAATTAGTGACTTATTGCTATGATAATAAGGTGTAAAACACGCTCTTGCCTTGGGTGGTCAGTTAAATCTATTTGGTTTTTGTGTTGTCGTGCGCACCGTTGTACAGAAAAATGACTCTTAGCGTGCTACTGCACTTAATTCGGTATCCGGAATAGAATAGTGGGTGGGTCGTTTCTTGTTTGTCTACAGGTACATGTATCCGGACAGCAATATCGTCTCCAATAATCTCGGCTGCAATGACTTAAAACGGGGTCACTCTGGGCCTTCAGATCTCCGCCAAGGAACGATTTGCGTGAGATCTGATGATTGGCTGTCCGGAGTACGGATGGAGGAGGTCCAGAGAGCCATACACACCTTACTATATCCGGCAGGCCATTGTCACTTGTAGATCTCTACGATGCGACGTCTGGCGTCGGCCTCCGTGTTTATGATAAATTGTTGCCCGCGGCTTTGCCCGCGTGAAATAAGTTTTTTGCCGCGGGAACAGTTTACCGCGGTAAAAAGTAGCCTATGCCATTCCAGGACATAATCTATCACCACCATGCTCCAAGTTTCATCAAAATCCGTTCAGCCGTTACAGAGTGGAAGAGCAACAAACATCCTTACATACTTTCGCCTTTAAAATAATTAGGATGTAATTAAAAATGAAATGATTAATTATACAACAGAGAACCAATTCCAGTTATATCAGAGAACCAATTCCAGTAGCGATTTAAAAATGAAATTAAAATAAAATTTAAAATCTGGCAGAATCATTATTAACACAGGCGAAGCAGCGGGCTGAGCTGTGTAACTAATAAAAGAAAACAATAAAATTATTTGCGCAAAAACAAACGTTTTTGTTCGTCGTTTTTCTAACCCAACCTTTTGGTGACGTACTCACTGTTTGTTTATAAACAGCGGTATCGCTTACCACCAGGTGGACTTTCTGCATATTTTATCACCTCTTTCCATGAAAACAACGAATTTTGCCCCAATTCCATGAAAAGTATTCCTAAATGTATTACTGTAACTGTCCTGTGGTTATTACTAAATACAAAAGTAATCTCAACTAAATACTAACTTTTAAGTGGGAACGTAACTCGGTCTCTCCTTTTCACACCTAACCGCTGAATGGATTTTATTGAACTTTAGTGTGGAGATACATCGAATATTGGTAGGACATAGGCTACTTTTTAAAGCGGTAAACTACAACAACAGCTAGTAATATTACAAATCCGAGAGTGAGTTTGTTATACTTTCACGGCTCCGATATTCAATCGATATCCATGAAAATTTATATAGTTACCCAAAAATAGTCTAACTATGACATGGAGATGAACGTAGGACAATTTTTACTATGGGGAAAACTGTTCCTGCGGGAAACAATAACTTATACTACGCAAAGCGGCTATTATCAGATAAGTAAGTAGCTATACTTATTTCAAGATAGGAAATTCAATTCCCAACGGTGTAAATGCCCTGACTGAGCTAAACTTTATATTTTTTGAGATACATATCGAAAATAGACTTTAAGATGACGAACCTTTTAACACCGTGCATGTACAAGAAAACGTGGTTGTATTGCTGCGTCTAATTTCGCGTTACCTGATGTTTGTTTTAGAAACACGAATAGACCAGGAGCCGACGCAGAAAATTCAGCTTTACAAATGTAATTACATTTCGATGAGGTAGCTACGCTCTGTAGTCGGGCAACTAATTTGTAGCGAATATGAATTCACTATTTATTTTGTATCCCTAGGTGTAATTACATCGTATTTTCTCTCATATCTCTTATTATTTAGCTTAGGTATTTGTTCGTGTAAAGGCAGATGTTGAATTCAAATAATCGTCTACTCTCGTTCTCATAATAATATCTCATAAAACCTTTATTATTCCTTGAATAAATCTTATGCGGATGTTTTCGAAAGGGGTTTCAAAATACCGGGAAATAAAGTAATTCATCAACAGAATGGTAGAGCAACACTGGAGAGCAGTCGCTATACTCAGGCGTTGGGGAACGCCAGTGGGGAGTTGGGGACTGGCAAAGTTAAAGACCATCTGGTCCCTTCCGGCCATATTCGCAACCACGTTTCGACACCGTTGCCGTAGAAGAAGTACTTTTCTTTGTTCGCAACTAGTTGCGATAGAAGAATTTTATTTCTATGCATAAGGACACAGGTACGTGCCTAAAAGGATTCATTTTTCAAGATTTCATTTATTAATCATTTCATGTTATGTAGAAAGTAGGTACTTACTCGTATGGCAATTTACAACAAGTTATACCTAGTAAATCCCGCAAAAAAATTCATCATCATCATATCAGACCGTAGACGTCCACTGCTGGACAAAGGCCTCCCCCAGGGATCTCCACGATGACCGGTCCTGCGCTAACCTCAGCCAGCCGGGTCTTGCGACCACCACCAGATCGTAGGTTCAAAAAAATGTAAGTACAAATTTTATCCAGTAAGAGACGCTTAGGGCTGTGCTTTTGCTCAACTTGGCGGCGGCACTCCCGAGCACCGGGATTCCGAAAACCCCGCTCTGAGTTATGAAGTGGCTCAAGAAACATCATGAATGTTTCAGATCTTTGATTCTTTTCCTATAGGTCTTTCAGTGTCCTTTAATAACCCTAAAAGTGTCCCTAAACGATCATGCTTGCATGACATGCATCGTTTACGTGAATGTCATGCTGCATGATGGACCATCATGCTTGCTATCAATCAATACAGTGAAGCAACGGCCAGCAATTAGTTTGCATGTCATGCACGTAGTTTGCATGTCATGCACTTCAATCACTACAGCTAGACGGTCATGCATGAGTGACAGCACGTATTGCATGTCATGCCGCATGATCGTTTAGGGAGCCCTTTAGAGTGTTAAAAAGCCCGCTGTCAGTTTTTTGTTTTTGAAAAAAGAATGATATCTATAGACTTACTAGTATTAGTAGCCTACATCGACGATACCGAGTGGGCTTTTTAACATTCTAATTAGTGGAATTTTAAATTTGAAATCATAACTCATTTTTTCCGTTACGAAAAAGGCGCGGTTCGTAACTTAAACTTGACTATGTTAACCTATTAGGTAATTAAAGTGAGTAGGTACCTACTACGTGCGTTCTGACCTTTCCTGAAAAGTCGAAGTAATGTTTCCTCTGTCATGTTTTATTCTAATACCATGAATAATTTATTTCTGAGCCCCCACGATATTTATCTGATTTTGCTCACTGTTGGAAAAGAAAAGAAAGGAATACATTTATTATTTATTTGTTAGACACTAATCGTAATTAGGAACACCTATTAGATTGTGAATCGAAGTGGTAGAGTATAGGTAAGGTAAATAGGTACTTATGTAAAATGGAAGGAAGGAGACAATATAGGAAAAAAAATCACAGATTTCGTGCCTCACACGACTATCGAGCACATTGGAAATAAATCTAGGGAATTCGAAAAAAAAATGTCGTTGGGACTTTTTGACTTTTTCCAAAAAATGTTAGGCTACAGGGCAAACGTCGTCTTTGTTTTAGGCTCAAATTGTAGCTGACTAAATTGTCCAGAGGAGATTTTCTCAAATTTTTGATATCATTCTTCGTTTCCAAAATATCGAGCGCCGAAATCAAAAATTCGAAAAAAATTGAATTTTTTTTTACTATTTCGGCCATAACTTTTTTCGTTTTTGACTTTCTCGAATAATTCTTTTTACACTGGAGCGAACAAAAATACATTTCCAGTGTCAAAAGAATCTAATAACTACCTACGCAAACAAACGCACTTGTGCGATGTCGCTTTAAACTACGTTTACCAGAAAAAAAATCGCTTGATACCTACGGTGCAAGGCCAGACAAAAGTACTTCTTCTACGGCCACTGGTTACGAAACCTGGTTGCGAATATATGGCCGGAAGGGCATTATCCTAGATACTTATTACTTTATACATTACATTACATTACCTAATTATTTTTTTAATAATTCAATGTGTTTTCAAAATCTCAAAGGCAAACCCATTGAGTACGTACTACCTATTATTTTTTCGCTGAACTATTTACTAACGACAACAATTATTTACAGCTAATAAGTATACCTATTTAAATACATATTGTTGCATTATTTACTGCTTAGCGAATCTGAAGCAATATGATCAAAAGTGTTCTAGAAAATACAAGTACCTACCTACCTAGATAATGGAAATGGAAAATATTATTACAAAAAAATGTGCACAAAAATTACGGCTTCAATGCCAAATGTATGGTCTACTTGTTAGAACAATGTATAGAAAAAATATTGAATCGCTCTAAAAAGCACACATCAGCATCAACGTTTTCTTTAATTAAGTGCTCTAATTTCATACGGACAGGTATACGTAAAAAAATGTTCTGTACTTATTATTATCATGATAATAATTTATTATAAATTTATTTGTTTATTAAAAAACTTATAGGTATTCCTGAGAATAAAACAAATCATCTCTGCAAAAAAAAAAATATCTGCTGCTTTGTGTTGTTTTAGATATACTTAACCGAGTAATTTGTGTACCTACCTATATTATAAATCTTACCTTTCCAAGGAAATAAATTCAGGACGGCCGCCCTAAGGCTCCTACACGCGTACACTTCAGACAACTTAGCACACTTTTTAAACAAAGTGTTCCCGAGTACACTACACTTTACCATACATTTGTTACCAAAAGGCTAAACAAAGTTTCACTGACACTGATACCACTGAAACTGGGGTAGACATGAGAACGGTACGGTTTTTTAATTATTTTAGGTTGGTTTCCAACTACGTCGGCAGGTCGGCGTCGGGCGAGCGAGAATTAAAAATTCACGTCGAGTGCCGCAGGCGGCGTGCATACGACCGTGTATAGACGTGGCTTCGACTGACTGAAGGAAGATGGGCGGCGTTTGACCAAAGAGTAGCGGGGCGGTGGCAAAGGGCAGAGTCAGTACCGACACATTGTCTCTCTGAGACAGAGTTGGGCAAAATGTAATAATAATAATTTCTGCCTACATGAAAACTTATTATTATTTGTTTGAGTATTTATCAAATAAAATAAAGTATTTCTGTGTTGAAGAAAAAACTAAAGTCTTCAATTTCTTTTAGAGGCATTTAATATCGAATACTAAAGAATTACATCACTTTTCGGATTTCGAAAGAATTGGTTAGGTATTGATTTTTTTTTGGTATGTATGCTCATTTCCGTAGTAGAACCAGTTGTTCCGTCTGCGAAAATTGATGGCTCCTAATTAATCTCTTCATGCGCTCTCTCTCATATCTTTACGCTACGTCCGTAACGGGGTATGAATAAGTATACTTATATATGAAACACGGTAGCAAAATAGAATAGGTAGGTACTTTAAAAAGAAAAAGGTAGTTCTGCGAGTTCCTCACTCTATGTTGCCTACGTTATATTTTTACCCTAATATTTTCTGCATGTACTGACAACACTTCACAACAGTCCATTATTTCATCATTAAAGTTGAGCATGTAGGCATAATATTAGCAGATGCAAGTTAGGAACTATTAACTAATCTGTGATGCAAGTATGTATAAATTCGTCTGTCCTCATTAGTATAAAGGCATATTTCTATAGGTATTTATATTCATATAGGTATATTTATACATTTATTTATTGTTCTAAGTAGTTACTGAAACTTTTCAGTCTCTTAGTACGGCATTATGGCATACGGCATCCTAATGTGGGGTCAAGTAGCAGATAGAGACCATCTTTATTTTGAAACAGAGAGCTATTATGGCGATGTATGTTTAATAATCTGCGTTGTTGTAGAGTCATTGAGAGAAAAGTTAAAAGAAATAAATGTATTAAACCGTTGCCAGTCAATACATTTTTGAGAATATTTTGTAAAAAAAATAGGTACCTAGTACCTACTTACATGCAATAAAATAGTTTGACTTTGACTTTGTGCGAAGCTGAAGGAACATTATAATAATTATGGCAATCATTCAAATATTCGTCTATTTATAATAGGCTTTCTTACAAAGCGTTATTGTGAATCTTAAATTTCTTTAAACTACGCAGCGCAGATTAAAGATTGTTTAAGTTGTATTACTTAAATTTCGGGTTGTTGAAGTGTTGAATTGTAGACTAGGTAGATTTTTATATTTTACTATGTGAATAATGTATTTGTTCAGCGACCAACTTGAAAATAACAAGGCGGTAGTCGGGGCAAGGAGTTAAACACATTGTATCTAATGATTCGATACGAATTACATTACCTTGAATAAAGGAATCGATATCCGTAATTAGTTTGTGGTGCGGAGAAAAAGCCTCAATATATAGGGCATTCAGGTCAAGGTGAAATATTGGTAGTAAATAACTACATACCTATTACTTTTTATGTCCTCAAGTTTTCATTTTCAACGCAATATGTAGGTATATACTGACCGTCTCGACTATACAGCATGTTTCTGAATAAGGAGGCAATTACTGTCTTCATATAATATTTTATACAGGGCGACTTCAAATTGGTAATAGAAAACACTTGAATGTGGCTCAGTTAATGACAATTAGTATATTTACATTAACTCAGTTGTTAAAATTTGCTGGCTTAAAATATCGTTAATTTTCTAATAAAACAAACAATTAAAGTCCTGAAGTGTGGTCACCCCCCATTCAATGGACTGATTTCTAACCAGATTGTGCGAATTCAAGTAAGAATGTCCATCTTCATCTCGTATTTAAACATCCAGATCGTTTAGAAACGTATATTTTTAGAATGGCTAAATATTTACGCTGAGCACTCAATAGCCGCAATGTTGGTAAACTGCTGGGAACGTGTTCGCATGTCGGCGTGTTTGTAATAATGTCCAATTTACAGCCAACCGCCGCCGTAACATGTTTATTCGGCCAGTACAGTCAGCGTCAAAAGTAGCTGATCAAAAACCAACTCCCAAAAGTACCTTCTCTCTAGTCCTCTTCTTAATTTCACAATTACCTGTTGTCCTAATTATTCTTAAAGTTTAAGTCAGTTTGAAAATTAATTAGGTACTTCCTGGAATATATCGTAGATAAAAATAATCAGAAACAGCCACTTCAAATGAGAATGTCGGAAACAAAATAGACATAGCACAGATTAGTGCACAGATTAATGATATAGTGTCTTCGATGATATAGTAGATATAATAGCACAAAGTTTAAATGAAAATATACCTCGACATTCCAAAAAGATTTATATTCGACGAAAGAATTTTTGTTTCTTCAGATACTTTTGAAAATTCTATAGAATAACAGTAGATATTGTAATACTTTTGAAAATTTCAAATACAACTACCTGTACATTTGAAAGTTTAAAAAAACTAAATTATGAAATTTTAATTTGTCATACTTACACTTTTGCGAAGTTATAGTATCAAACTATTTTGATGTGTTTGGCAATGTGATTCTTTGGGAATATTCAGATACCAAGCTAGTTAGTTCTGATGTTGACTGTACAGTAGGCAATGGGCTCCCTAAACGATCATGCGTCATGAAATGCATTACGTTTACGTGAATTATCATGCTGCATGATGGACCCTCATGGTTGCTATCAATCACATAGTACAGTGAAGCAACGGCCAGCACGTAGTTTGTATGTCATGCACATAGTTTACATGTCAATCACTACAACTAGACGGTCATGCATGAGTGACAGCACGTAATGCATGTTATGCCGCATGATTGTTTAGGGAGCACATAAAGCACCTAGACGAACAGTTTATCAACCCTCTTCAAAAGGAGGAGGTTCTCGGTTCGACTGTATTTTGTGTGTATATGTAGGTACGCGATATCTTCGCCGATTGTGAACCGATTTGAATGATTGTTTTTAGGGTTCCCTACCTCAAAAGAGGAAAAAAGGAACCCTATAGTTTTATATATTTATGTAGGTATTTCGAGAGTGGTCCCATTTCAATTTTAAAGAAATAATTCACCTCTAAGGTACTAAAACCATGGATTTTGACAATCGGTTTAATTTTTTTGTAAAAAATTATGATTATTTAGATTACTCGTATTTAGATGCTTACTATTTAGATTAGGTATATTTTAAACGACCATTAAAACCATAAATACAGCATCTTAAACTTTTTACTGCATTGAAAGACTTCATATTATTCATTTTACCCAAACTAAAACGACTAAAGTTAAAATCCAAACAAGTATTAGTTAAATTATTAATTACAATTGAAGATTTTTACGTCAGTCATTGCGGTCGCAGAAATTCAAGTCTTCGTATCTCTCGAGTGACCAAGACTGATCACAGGCGCGACTGAAACAAAAAAAAAGATTATATAAATTAACAAGTCTTGTATTTATATTAAAATCAGCACATAAATTCAAACGGGCGAGAAATCCCACCTTAGGGAGGAAGGCTAGGAGACTGCTTTAAGGTTTTTTTAACTGGCCTTAAAAATACCACATACATTGAACCCTAATTTTATAATTGTGCAAGTTTGGTTATAATTGGGAATGTAAATATAAATAAATCCTAAAATAATATCAGAGTACTTGTCAAGACAAATCAAACGAGTCCAAATTCGATGGGTTTGCATGGTTTTGTTACAGAATTCCTGTCGCTACCTTCCAGCTCCCTCATCAGATCAGCTCAATGACACCATAATATTGCATTGTCATCCGACTTACATACGTATGTAAAACTTCAGCTCAATTATTGAACATCGGGACGTGGGTCAAAATTAACTTACAAGATTTGACCCATACTAACAAGGCAAGTTATTTAAGAGCTTCTTAGGGAGCCCAACATTAAGGGCTTCTTTCACCACTTCCTGTTATTGTGATCTTAGTAATCTTAGAATCAGATAGTAATCTTAGTGATAAACTAATTTATCAGATAAATCTGTGTGATAGACTATATAAAATATATAAGATATTGGCAATCAGATACCCGTGAAACAGAAAAAAAGGATATCTGGTAGATAACCTTCATATAGGGTATCTGGGACTTTATCAGCAAGTGGTGAAAGAAGCTCTAAGTTTTTTAAAGGGCTTATATTATATCACATCTAGGTTGCACAATATTTATTATTAATTTTATATAAAAAAATTCATAATAAATTACCTCACTGCCGGTGTGTATAGCGAGCACGACGTCGTACTCCCAGGAGCCGATGAAGATGTCAGCGCGGCCGTCGCCGCCCACGTGCACGGTCTTCCCGCTGCAGCTGTTGCCCGTGCGCTCGCCGGAGATCACGTCGCAGTACGCGCCGGCCGGGAGGCACGTCTGCAAACATATACAAAGTGGAAATATGTACTTTATTGTATATGAATACGCTGGGTTTATTTAAAGGGTCAACCAGGGTAATTGGAGACGAGTATGAAAAAAACCTTTAATATTCATACTATAAAGTCCTGCCTAGAACAAACAAATACAATATAATACAAAATAGTCTCCACAAAACTGACATAGTATGAATATGACGTTCTGTTCTATCATCATCAGCCTATTAATGTCCCCACTGCTGGGGCTCAGGCTTACCCTCTTAACAAGGGCGTTCGGCCTATAGTCCACCACGCTAGCCCAATGCGGGTCGGTGGACTTCACATGCGCGTAAGAATTTCTTCTTCGGCGTATGCAGGTTTCCTCACGATGTTTTCCTTCACCGTTTGAGAGCAGTCAGTAAATGTACTTAAGTTTCGAGAAAAAACCCATTGGTACATGGCCCAGCTGGGGATCGAACTCCGGACCTTTCGATATGATAGGCCGCGTCTTACTTTCTGTTCTAGGCTTCATGCTATTAATATAATCAAAGGATTTATTCATACTAGTTTCCAATCACCCCCGTTTACAATTACCTTGGTTCACTTGGTAGGATTTTTGAATCCGACGTATTTTATGATAATAGCGAAAAACGGCTGACGTTTCATAACTCATGAGCGATGATTGGCTGCTGTGAACGTTACGCAATTGACAAATGCGCGATGATCTAAATCGACTCATAGATTAGCCAATCAGCCTTCAAATTTCCAATCGTCGTCCAAACTCAGATTTTTTGAAACTCGAGTTTTTCGCAAAGATCCGCATTTTCCGATTAACCTACGACATTACAGTCGACCGCTTCCTATGCCTTAGCGCTGAGAGGAAGAAGCGGCGGCGCAACAAACTTCCACAAGAAATCTTTTATCATTTCAGTATATTAACCTTACAAAGTTACTTTAACGCTAATTTCTCGTGGGGCTACTAATATGTCTCATTGGTGAGATCACGAAGGAGACTTATTTCTCGTAGACCCAATGGTACAAATTTACATAGGACGTTAGTCAAGTTGATACAGTTTGGTCCAGTTTAGCCCAATTTATATAGTTTAGTTATAGTTTAGTAGTTAATATAAATAAATATGAAATATTAACATTCGGGAAAGGACATAATGTTTGGACAAATGTTTGGACGAATGTTTGTACAAATGTTTGTACGAATGTTTGGACAAATGTTTGGACATAATGAAGCTAGACGGTTTAATAACACACCTGCAAGTTCTGATTGAGGTCCCAGTTGTCGTTGTTGAAAGCGACGAACCCTGCGCCGCCGCGGCAGAACGCGATCTGGTTGCTAGCGTTGTCCCACCAGTCGTTGAGGCCGGTTCCGATGGCGTTGTTCCTGAACCGCACCATGGAGAATATCTGCCGCCAACGGTGCTCGCACACCCAACCGTTGCCGCAGCTGCCGTCCTGGACAAACGTGGCATTCCGATTACGAAAGATCAACATCATCACCAACAAGCAGGAACAATTTATTGTGGTTGTTATTAAAGTCACCGCATAAAACAATTTACCTACTCAAAAATTCATCTAGAACACAAAAAATATCTTAGAACATCAAGAAAGATTAGTTTAGCGGTATATTATTGTATAGTGTACCGCCAAAACTACTCTTGTTCAAAGTTAATTGTTGTAAATAATGTTCTAAGATATTTTTGTCTTTTAGATGAAATTTTGAATAGTAGTTTAGAATATTGTATTCCAATTTTGAATAAACGAATTTTGAATTTAAATTTGAACATTCTATGAAGTTAGGAATATGTAATTTTAAATTTCTATAACTCTAAAATTTAAATTCTTTCTCAACCGGATACAATTTCTGTTTTGTCTGCTAGCATTTTGAGCAGAGATTGTCTTCACTGTCCTTCATGGCATGGCATTCTAGTTAATGGAAATATTGCCATTATTTCTACTATAGTTTACTTAATTACTTAGCCAGTGCAACACCGGAAATCTTATGTTTTTCGGAAAACTTAAAGGCGTTAATATTTACTTTTATTTAATTGAAAAAAAAAGAAATTATATATTCTATTTTCATTACAAAGCATATTTTCAAAAAATAGGAAAATCTTTTTGCTTTGATACTTAGTGTATACTTACAGAGTTGATGGAAGGCGAGATGATGTTGCCGCTGCTGTCCATGGGAGGTCCAGCCTCGGTGTCAGTGAACGCGAAACTGCTCATGATCTGGGGTTCCCCGTAAGGATGCGCCAACGTGAACGCAACAGCTGCTCTGTACGGCCTGGGGTTCTTGTAAGTCAGGATATTACCGCCAGCACCGTGACCTATAATAATAATCTAATTAATTTATTCAGACAAGCATCCATTATTGTTAGTAAACGTGTTACTTGGCTAGTGTTAGAAACATTTTATAATACTCAATAGTTAAATGAATAACACTGTCAATATTTAAAGTCAAATAAAATAAAATAATAAAAAATAATAAATTCTTGCTCGGTTGATTCTTGTTGGTTATAATACATAGTCAGACCTGTTATATATAAATACCTATTTATTTAGGCCCGATTTAGGCACAAAGTTAAAATTTCACAGCACCTAAATTGTTCTATCTCTGTCACGAAGTAGTATGAAGATAAGGACGACACAAATTTTTGTGCTGTCCTAATTTTTAATGTGGGCCTTCAGAATCGGACCTATTAACATAGGTACTAAATTAACCTTAAATGACCTTCTCAAAATTGTACACCTCTATATGAGGTAGGTTGCTGATTCTAAAGAGTTTGTACTATCTACATAATATATTAGCTGCTGCCCGCGTCTTTGCCCGCGTGGAATAAGTATTTTCCCCGCGGGAACAATTTACCGCGGTAAAAAGTAGCCTATTCAAGCTATCACTGTGCCAAGTTTCATCAAAATCTGTTCAGCTAAACATCCATACAAACTTTCGTCATAATGATATCAACAATAAAGATTAAATCTATGACCTCTCTGGTTGTCGTGGTTATCGATGAAGGTGAGAGCGACGTTGGAAGCCAGGAGGTTCCACGCGGGGCCCCAGTTGATCAGCCATCTGAGTTGGTTGCCGCCTTGGAAGGCGTTGCTGAGCTCCAGTCCGAATCTGAACTCTGTGACGGGGGCGAGTGGGGTGTACTCGTCTCGGCTGACTGCTTCCCCGCCAAGGTCGATGACTTCCTGGAAGATGTAGGGGCGAGCGCCGCCGGGGAAGCCGTGCTGTGTGTTGAGGTTGCTTAGCCGGTCGTAGATGATTCTGAGGTCTCCAGGCCACATGTGCTTGGCAGCGTCAATTCTATAAATAGGAAAATGTTATTGATAACTTAACTATCTATCCAATATTAAAAATATGTTAATATATTATATTATAACACACAATAAATCTACACTATAATAATAATAAAGCTAAAAAGTTTTTTTGGACGAGATAATCTACCAGTCGGATTTGAAAAAGTTATTTGTTATGCAAGGCTGCAAAGTTGGTTATTTTGTGCGAGTACTAGTATTGAAAACTGTCTTCTTCTTTGTTTAATAGCAAAGCGAAGGGTGCTAGGAATCACGAGCGAAGCGAGGGTTTCAAGGTACGAGACGCAAAATAACATTGCTGCCGAGCGCAACACACAATTTTTCACCTCACTACAGCGAGGAAAATACTAGGTGAATTGAATCCTTTCGGCGGTTTAGAACCACAAATAATAATAACCACAATTAGAATTGACCACTTCTTTAAATGTCCACCTTCTACAAATTAGAAGACTGCACCTAGAAAAAAACTTTTTAAAACTTTTAAAAAGTTTTTTTCCAGGTGCAGTTTTCCACGCAGATTTCGAATGACAAAGTGTATACCCTTCCGAGCCGGTGAGGTGAAAATTTCTTTTTGCATTTGATAGCCTAATTCTTGAGGAAGAAGGTTTATAGCAAAAAGAATAAACAGTGGGAAGTAACTTATAAAACGCGGGCGAGACCACGGAAAGCAACTAGTAGTAAAGATACGTACCTGAATCCAGCAACGCCAAGATTGATAAGGTGGTTCATGTAATTGACTAGCTGCATGCGCACGTATTCAGAGCCTTGGTTCAAATCCTTCAACCCTCCCAACTCACAGTTGCGGACCTGAAAAGAAAAATCGTTCATACAAAATTACTACATTTGGACAGAGTGTGATGAAATAGAAGATGTGAATTTTATTGTAGTGAAATGTGTGTATCATTACGATAAATAATATCATAAACGAATTGTCTATGGTGTAATATAGATTTTTTTGGCGGTTGTGTGAAGTTGGCTGATTGTTGCGCAATAACTAATTAAAGGTGTCAAAGGGAAGCTGAGCGGGGTTCACTATTTCATTGATTAAACTTTCAAGGTTTTGGACAACTGTGTCGCTTTGCACACATAGACTGTAAACACTGTCAGCGATGTGCAAGCAATATAGTAACAATATAGTCACAGATTGCTATGCAAGCATATAACAATATATGAACAACATAGCAATCTGTGACTATATTCACTCAACCGCCAAAAAACCTACGGGGACTATAGTATCCTCTCATCTAAAGAGGCCAAGATGCTATAAAACCTTGCTAGAGAAGTTAATTTCATCATTTTATCGTCCACTGCTGGACATAGGCGTTCCTCAAAGAACGCCACCACACCCGGTCCTCCGCTCTCTGCATCCAGCCGCTTCCGGCCACCTTCTTTAGGTCGTCGGTTCACCTGGCGGAGGGGCGTCCCACGCTGCGCGTACCGGTCCGCGGTCTCCACTCCAGAACTCGTCTGCCCGAACGGCCGTCGGTTAATTAATTTCAAATCAAATCAATAGCCTATGAACATGTCCCCATTGCTATGGGGCGTAGGCCTACCCTCTCAACGAGGGCGCACGGGCTATAGTCCACCACGCTAGCCCAGTGCAGGTTGGTGGACTTCACAAGCGCCTAAGAATTTCTTCTTCGGCGTATGCAAGTTTCCTCACGATGTTTTCCTTCACCGTTTGAGAGCAGTCAGTAAATGTACTCAAGTTTCGAGGAAAAACCCATTGGTACATGGCCCAGCCGGGGATCGAACTTCGGACCTTTCGATATGATAGGTCGCGTCTTATTCCCAACGCCACTGACGCTCTGTAAAGAAAGTTAATTTACTTTACTGAATCGTATCAATAAGGGTGGCATTTTGGCATATTGGCATGTTTAATATTACCCTATCAGGGCAGCACCCGTAATCCCAGGGCTCGATGACGCAGTGCGGCCAGTTGAAGTCGTTCGGGCCGTACGGCACGCCGGGGAAGCCCCAGCCGGCGAAGTCAGCGGTGCTGCCGCCGGTGCCAACGTTCTCGCTCCACGTGCCAGTCATGTGGTTAATGATAGCGTCCACGTAGATCCTGAACAAGATTTGAACACGTTCTGTTTTCAGACAAACAACGATTATTGAGGAACTACCTTTATCACGCGGCTTCGCCCGCGAACAGCGCCCTCTATGTTTTATTACTTAGAGGGTATTAGCGGACGGACGCTCAGCGGCTTCTTCTTTTTTTATCTTCTTTTTTATTGAGGCTTGTGACTTAGAGAAGTCAATGCCAGCCTCGTAAGGAAGCACTGTTTGCCAAGTTACTCAGACCTCAGTCTGAGAGATAACTTTATAAATTTATTTAAATCTTTTGCCTTGTCTGACAACGGGCTGCTCAATATAAGGTTAATTTCCCAATGCGCAGGCTTCGCCCGCATTAAAAACTATCCTTTAAGTTATTCCAGGATATAAGCTATCACTGTACCAAATTTCATAAAAATCTGTTTGGTAGATTTTGCGTGAAAGAGTAACAAACATCCTCACATCCTTACAAACTTTCGCCTTTTTATTATTAGTAGGATAGGATAATAAATAGCGCTGCCCCGTCCTCAAACCCGAACAGTTTGGCACCGGGTAGGTATCTATTTTTACTATTTTTACCTGTTGTGATGTCTTAGCGCTAATTAGGAAGAATTTACGCACACTAGTGTGAGCACTCACCGGACATTGCGGCCTGAACAAGTATTATGTTCAACCTCAAGCTATGGGACACTAAAGTTTTGTTGTTCTAAATATCTGACGATATTTAATAACGTTTGTATTTTGATGGTTGCATCACATTATCAATCCCTAATTAACTTTCAATCAATGTAGGTACGTACTCTGTAGCATCTACCTACGCAAAATCAGATGCCTATCGAAATCCGTTATAGATAAACTATCGTTAAGATAATCTTTCTTATTTCAGGAGTGGAAATTCCAAACGCTGTAAGTGCCAATTGCAATAAAGTCTATTTTTAAATTATCAAAGTCTAACAACTTACATGACAAATGAAAAGAAAAAGAAACAAAAATAAACTCTATTGCAATATGCACTTAGACACCGTTTGGAATTTCCATTTTTATTAATTTAGAATTAACTTATGTCATTGATTTATTACAACACAGATTTTCACGACTATGGCATTTAAATACTAGATAATAGAACATAATAGATTATGACAAAGTGTCGTAAGTATGGTCACAGATTAACAGATTTCAAACTGTTACAGCTTATTTGATTGTATTCGAAACCTCAAAACAAAAACTGCAGTTTGAGTTTTTGAAACTTATTATTTGAATTGATACAGCATCAATAGAGGGGATTCGTCATACTGAGGCTATCTGCCTTCCAAAGGTACAAGGTCATGCGCCGTATTGATGTGTACGAATATATGTTGCCAGATTTATTACGTGTGTAATAACGCATGTGTGCGTGAATTCCCCCGCGGAAAATGACCGGATGCTATGACCTATATAACGCTATGACTTCCGGCTTAACCCGGTGATTCTCTTTTTCACACTGACCTGACACCAGCGTTGTTGCACCTCTGCACCATACTGGCGAACTGCGCTTCGTTACCAGAGCGGGTATTCAGATGGTATGAGATCGGCTGGTAGCGTTCCCACCACGGGCGGTTCATTTGCCAGATGATCAGGTTTTCATTGGGCGGTGAGACCTGGAAATAGCCGATTTCATTAGACTGACGGAACATTCTTGGGGGTGCGCTGAACATTAAATTCATCTCACTTTTTCCCCTTTATAGGCAATGGTTTATTTTTCACAAATGGGATCTGAATTTACCTTGAAAGTATCCTTCTAATGGGTCTTGGATATGTTTGCGATTGTATTTGGATGTGTCCATGCCTCCCGCGAAACAGCGGGTCATTCATAATTCATTTATTTGCATATCACATGGTGTATCAATGGTCTTAAGTTAATTACAGTTAAGGGGTGGGGGGGGGGGGGGGGGATTGTCTCCCGTTTATTTATAGTTTCATAGGTTTCGGTTCACACGGACATACTGACAGACTGGACGATCTTATCTATGAGTTCCTTGTCGGTCTACGGATCCCTAATAAAAAGGAGATGTACACTAACATTTTACTAGTGACAATAGTTAAGAAAAAAAAACACAGCTGTAAACAATAATTTTTTTCCTTACCTGAATACCGCCGAAGCCTCTAGGACCAAGGAACCGCTCGCACTCGGCTGCTATATCGTCCCACCTCCACTCGAACAGGTGCACCATGGTGGTGCGCCCCGCCGCATAGAACGGGTTCTGGTGGGCCAGGGCCAGGGTGGAGACCCCTAATAGAAGGATGAACCGCAGCATCCTAGCAAATATACATCAATATAAATATCAGGACTGGATTGGTACATTATGATACAAGTGAGCTAAGTTTGGTCTTTACACTCGAGGTTGGATTGCGGCACTAGCCAAAGGCGAGAGCGTACAAAGAGTATAATGACCAGACCAGGTATAATGACCTCACGCGTTTCATATGACGTTTTTCAATTCAATTGCGAGGGAAAAAATTCATAAAATTCATAACTTATTTCGATTTCACTTTGATGGCAACAGGTGTCGTGTCACTAGCATTTTGCGCCTCCGTATTTTTGGTGGTATCAAATCTGTTTCTTCATCATCACTTGAAGTCATGAAGCTAAAAACTATTTGGTGGGGTACCCGCGCCCGCGCGCCCCTAGCTAAAATTGTTCCTTCATGCTTGAGATCGACATTTTAGAAAATAATTACAAAACTGTAGCGCCAGAGGTCGTGGGTTCGATTCCCTCTAGCACAAATTGTATAAGTTGGTCCTGCTCCTGGTCTGCATGTTATTAAATAATTATCCACCAAAGTACTTGACCTTTCCAATTTCTTAACGAACTCGTTATTTTCAGATCCTCGTTAACCCGCAAACTGTATAATTTACTAACGCGTAATTAAGGAAACAATACTCACCTTTCGTTGTAATTAGTACCCGATAACCCGACCTGTTGGCACTTTCTGGGGATCTGATTACGCCCCCCACCGCTGTTCGGATTTATATAGCTCCAGATAAAACCGAATAATGTTGATCGTCGACTTAATCCTTGATAAAGTATTGCAAAATTATGATATTGGCGAAATCACAGATTTAAATAAGTACCTGTGTACTAAAACTTCTGCGTTTTATTCAATTAACTAGTTATAGACGGACCTACACCGGTTTCCGTGTGGTTCGGTTTGTATGAAAATATATGAGTAGGTTATTTATACAGAAAAATTCGAAACATTGGTAATTCATGAAATTTATCTCATTTCGTTACATTAGATATCTGTAACTTCAATATTATCTATTACTAGCTGTTGCCCGCGACTTCGTCCGCGTGGATTTTGGAAGTAGGTACCTATCTCTGCTATGTACAGACATACATCGTCTAGTTATAATTTTCCAATGGTAAAATGGATCATTCTAAGTACCTTCACCATAATTTAAGGTATACCATACCTTCAGGAACAAACTATGAACACCGTATCCAATTTGGTGAAGACGCAGATAAAAATTTAAAAAATTGTTGTTTTCACTTCTATTGCTCATAAGACTTCTCATATCAATTTTTATTATACGTGTGTATTTTTTAACTAATACAGTATGGGCAAAACCAAAACCATAGGAGATACAGGGAAACTGTCTTAGGAACCTTTAGGTATTTTTTCGTGATAACAATTTTGACATAGTAATCTGAGCAGCTGGAGTTCAGGTGGCATGCATGAATAAGTAGTAAGTTCCTAAGTACATTGCACAGTCTGTTTTATAAGAAAACATTTTATTAAATTTGATTTACTTCTGCTGCTTGGATTTTTTTCTTCCGATACAATAAAATGATTCTAACATGAAACTAAGTCGATACGCATTTTTTAAAAATAATAAAAATTATTTTTCACTGGCGTTCTATGAGAAAATATTTTATTGAATTTGACTAACTTCTGCTGCTCAGATTTTTTTCTTCCGATATAATGAAGTGATCCCTACATAAAACTGAGTCGAACCGCATTAAAAAAAAATGTGCAAATTGTCTCATTTTTATGGACAACACACGCTTGACCAAAAAATTTCTATGTCATAAGACACTTTCCCTGCATCTCCTATGGTTTCGGACTTGCCTATACTGTCCCAGTTAAAAAAAACACTGATATCTCCTATGTCTATGACATCGTCTTGTTACGTTAAATGATTTATCTGTAAATGACAATAACTTTTTTCGCTGTCATCCGATTTCAATGAAACAAAGCCTATAAGTTGCGCCAGGCTGTGCTTAATCTACCTGTGAAAACCGCAAGAAAATCCGTTCAGTAGTTTCGGAGATTAGCGATTACAGACAGACAGAAAGACAGAAAGACAGAAAGACAGAAAGACAGACAGACAGAAAGACAGAAAGACAAAAAAATTTAAAAATGCTTTTTTGTGTTCTGTTACTCTTTTTTTATCGTCCACACTCATTTTTTTATAAATTTATTCAAAGTACAGACACACGGTTTCTACAGATTTATTATAAGTATAGATCATTCTTTAACTGATTATGATACAAAGATACTTTAATATTATCATTCAGGAGTTTTAATTTACTTGTTTAAAAAATATCAACGATAGGGCAAAGTATTGTATTGTACTATGTATGATATTTATTCATTGTAAAATATGATAAAATTAAATAATTGATTACATGAATACGATAAGTCACTATAGCCCGAACACCCTCGTTGAGAGGGTAGGCCTGAGCCCCAGCAGTGGGGAGATTAATAGGCTGTTGATGATGATGATGATAGGTCAACGCTCACTAATATAAAATATAGTCATATAAATCGGGTGGTGATCTATTTCATCCAAGAGGTGGCGAATGGAGATTTCTCTTGGTGATCTTCTAGTGTCCAGGTGGTCTGCGTCCAGGTTCTGGTCTGTTTCCAGAGGAAGGTCCAGGTGGCGGGGGAGAATCTGGGACCTGTAGCGACGACTGAAATGATAAACGTATAAATGTTATTATTAAAGTAGGTATTTAATAATTTGTTTATTTATACTACAGAAAAATGAACCCAAAGGAAATTAATTTTAGATATTACATAGGTAGTAACTACTTTACAACACCTAGGAAGCGGTGGTAGATTGACGTTGTTTATATGTTCCAACTCGTGTTCTCGATATGTATTAAAATATTTTGACTCTGACGATTGTAATAATGCGTATATTTCAACTCCATTACAGGCTCTCAGGCTGTGTAACTCCTAACAGAACTAAGTGGTCTCTAAACGATCATGCTTGCATGACATGCAAAGTTTACGTGAATTTATCATGCTGCATGATGGACCATCATGCTTGCTATCAATCAGTACAAGTGAAGCAACGGCCAGCACGTAGTTTGCATGTCATGCACGTCAATCACTACAACTAGACGGTCATGCATGAGTGACAGCACGTAATGCATGTCATGCCGCATCATCGTTTAGGGAGCCCATTAGAGGCTTACCTCTTTCCCAACGTGTATTGCCAAATGCATGTCTTCAGAATCAGCTGGTACGTTTATATTGGCGCGACCATCACTACCTACTGTTACGATCCTTCCAGTACAGCTTTTACCTTTCCTTGTTCCTGTTATGACATCACAATAGTCGCCTGCAGGAAGACCAGTCTGAAAAACCAATCTCCGTATTAAATAATTGAAAATAATAATAGGTTTTTGGACAAATTCACACACGGCTGTTTAGTCCCAAATTATGCCAAAACTTGTGAATACTGAACAACTGTACATACTTATTATTTAAATACTTTTAAATAAATACTTAAATACATACAAACACCCAGAATCCGAAAACCAACAGAACAGATATTATGCTCGTCACACAAATATTGGTCCCGGGTGTAAATCGAACCCACGACCTCTGGCTTAGTAGACAGGGTCACTACCAACTAAGCCAACAGGCCAGTCAAGTACAAACTATTGTAATGAGAAAGAGCTAGTTCACGATTGTTCATTTCATAGTAGTTTAACAAGTTTTCGGAGTTGTCTATTGTAGATACGATCAATTCTGTTTCAATAGTCTAGCCTGGTCATAGCAAGTTGTCTATACGTGTCTACTTTGTAATCATTCATCAATCACCTGTAAAGTCTGCTGCAGATTTGACCCCTCCAGGTTGAAAACAATGAATCCCTTATCTCCTCTGCTGAAGGCGATCTGGTTGTTCCCGTTGTCCCACCAGTGCGTCACGTTGGTACCCCTGACGGAGTTCCTGAACGCAACCATTTGGTAGATCTGACGCCAGCGGTGCTCGCAGACCCAGCCGTTTCCACATGTGTCATCCTGGAAAGACTGGTCTTGCAAATACTCGTAGTAAGTACCACGCAACATCATTTTTAGAGGTTTTAATACTTTTAATCCCAGGTTTGTTTTAAAGTTATTTCAAAAAATATAAACTCAACATCTAAATAACCGCATTCAGTTTCATTTTAACGTTAGTTTTGTGAATGAATGTAACTGTCTATTACTCCTTTTTAACCAGTAATAAAAGGTAATATACCTACATCCACCAAACTAGGTATAAAATAAACTTTTCTCAAACATGCTTGGAAATGTGAATATTATTTTGACAACCTTCTTCGAGTTAAATCGCCATTGCTGTACTGGTCAAATAAATGAGAGCAGACAGGCAAATAATTTGAATGAAAATCCATATATGTAGTACCTAGCGGTCAAATAATGACCATTTAACTCATATCATGTCATGTGACAATGGCAACCACGGAGGTAAAATAACAACAGTTTTTTTTAATTTCGAATTGTCTTGCAAATTGCAAGCAGTTTAGTGTAAAAAAACAAATAAACATTTTGGCGCGTGGAAATTTATTGTTGTTCGTCATTGATTTTGGAATGTATATGTATGAAATAAAATCGTGTACATAGGTAATAGTTTGAATTTTCGCGCATTTGTTTGAGAAAAGTACTATACCAGCCTTGGCCACAACCAGGCATTGATGGACTCACGTGCACACGTTCATCCATCAATGCTTCTGTTGCGGGCCGCGGCAGTAATGTACTATAACTCACTTATTTTGAGGAACAACCTGGGTATTGATTTCAAAAATAATAAATGGAAGTAGTAATTGATTATTTATATACGTCATCAATTATTTTGATTTTAAGGTATGAGAAAAGTCGGTACCAAGAATGGGCAGAATTGTCCTTTTCATAATTCTATCATCATGCGTCATTTAACCATCAATTATTGCTTTCAATACAAGTAATAATTTAGCCATAAAACTCGTTTCTGAATATGATTGTGTTTATGGAATCTAAGCCATAACAAAATGAAGTAGAGTAAACCCAAACCTGGTTTATAGATGGAGATAGAATGTTCTCTTGGGTATCGCTCGGCGGTCCCTGGTCGCTGGTGTCGAAGAAATAGCTGCTCATCACACGTGGCTCTCCGTATGGCTGGGATAGCATAAACGCTATGGCTCCCTGGCAAAATAGTTACATTAAAGCAACATTCTGTAGTTTATGGGAACAAATTTGACAAATGGTACATAGGTATGAAATTAAATAACGTTTATATACATATAAAAAATATTTATTTATATTTTTGCTCGTTTATAATCTGATAACAATAATTATTATTATAAAAGGTATAAATTGACAAAATAAAAATGAAGAATAACATAACTTCCACCCACTTCCACTCGCGATTACGAGAATCCTTAAAATACACAAATCATTTATTAAAATTTATTAAGGCCTTTTGGCTGCAATACAAGGGAATAAAGATCCCAGATACACACCAAATACATACATCCATCCATCCATACATAGGTACATACATACGCGCGAAAAATATGTCAGTGACTACCTTATAGGCTCTAGATTCCTTATATGTGAGCACGTCACTGCTCCTCTGGGTATCGTGGTTATCCATGAAGGTGAGCGCAGTGTCGGTGGGGGAAAGACCCCACTGCTCCCCCCACGTAACCAGCCATTTGAGAGCGTTGTGCCCACGGAAGACGTTCTTCAGTTCGTTGCCAACCTACACACCAAAACAGATTAAAATTGTTTTATTGGATTTAGTAAAATATAGGTAGGTAAGTTAAGGTTAAAACGAAAATCAACCTCTTTTTTCCCACACTGTTAGGTACTGTTTCTTTTAAATAGTTAACTTGATAAAACAATCGGTAATGTAGAAAGAAATAACTATGTTAATATCATGAATTATTCCTAAGCAAATTAATAAAAGTGGAGCGCTTGCCATAACTTCAAGAGTTTTAATATAAATCAGAATATTAAATTGTACTGCTCTATTATTTGTCGTACGGTCGGCAACGAAAGTTGTTGGAGTATTTTGAATCTTGTAATATAGTTCAATAAATAAATCAATCAAATTACGTATTGTACAGTTAACTTTCCGCCAGTGGGATCTGAACCCATAATTTCGACGCATTACGCCAAATACGCAAAATGCCAAAATCGAAAGTTTTGTTTGAGATAATAACGAACTTGAGAAAACATTTGCATTTGTAAGAATATCTTACGAGATCGGAGCAACAATCGAAAAACATTATTTTAATATTAGAGAGTTGAATGCTCTACCCTAGATGCATAATGGTTTGAGATATTAAAATTTAATAAAGATTTATCACAAAAGCAATTTTCTTAAAGCTAATCAGTAGCGCGCTGTCAGCGCCAAGTTAGCGTCAGCCAATTGATTAGACTGGCGTGATTCGACACAGTCGAACGTGCGGAGTCATTGATTAGATGGAATGTTCGTACACTTTTAAGTAGAAGTACTTACTTAACTAACTAATATTATTATCTGTACCTACTTAACTAATTTATAAAAATTAAGACAGCTTATAGAGGGTATAGGTGCAATGAACTTGCCTGTATACTTTATTTCAATTCAAAGATACTGAATATATTCATAGGTTAGTTAAATTTCTGGAAACATATTTGATTAGACTTGGATAGTATGAATTATGCGTACCTATTAGTGTTTTAATGATGTCCTATGAAAGACTTACCCTAAACTCCGTAACATCTCCCAATGACGTATACTCGCCCGGCTGAATGGCTTCATTGCCGTAGTAAATGACCTCTTGATAAATGTACGGCCTCGAATTCGGTGCAAATCCAAATTCTGTGTTTAAGTCGTCGAGTTCTCTGTAAATCGCTTCCAGGTCTTTGGGCCACATGTGCTTCGCTGCGTCCACTCTACAATCAGTTTACACGGTTGACTAGTTAGTGGAGAGTGTGCAGTGAGTTTTTTTACTAGCTGTTGCCCGCGTGGAATAAGTTTTTTCCCGCGGGAACAGTTTACCGCGGTAAAAAGTAACCTATACGTTATTCCAGGATATAGGCTATTGTACAAGTTCTTTCTGCCTACCCCGCCTGGGACATAGCTTGATATGTATGTACCTATGTATGTAAGCTATCACTGTACCAAGTTTCATCAAAATCCGTTCAGCCGTTACAGTGTGAAAGAGTAGGTAACAAACATCCTTTCTTCATCAGATTTATAATATTGTTAGGATGGATTTGAGTTATATGAAACTCCATATGAATTCCATAATTTTTGCGTGAAATAAGCGAGAGCTAAAGGTTGGCACAATAAAGCGAGATGAAATCTGTTATAATGATAAATTTTAAAAATATGTCTGTGTCAGCCAGCGCCACCCCGATTCAAAACTACGTGTCGTGTTAGATATAATATGTAGACAGCAAATGGATGAAAGCACAACATTTGCCATATTAACACACATATTAAGTGAAATCGGTTACATATTATTGGCTGAAATACCTTAAACCGGCAACACCGAGTCGGATCAGTTCATTGAAATAATCGACTACTTTTCTGCGAACATAATCTTCCGTTTGGTTCAAATCTTTAAGACCCACCAGTTGACAATTGCGTACCTGTGTGAATGTTGAAGATTTAAACGAATAGCTATATGAACTTTATTACTAAGTCAATTATGATCAAGTTAGAATAGAAAACTCTTATCACTCGGTCTCGATTTTGGGTCGGGCACATTGCAAATGTGCACTAAGAGCTGCTTATACGAGTGCTTTTAGCGTCAACAAACATAAAATAGACCAGAGGACACCGGTTGGAACGACGTTCGTTTCGCTAAATATTATTTACTACCTATTGCCCGCAGCTTTGCCTGCGTGGGTTAAGTATTTTCCCGTGGGAACAGTTTACCGCTGTAAAAAATAGCCTATATGTTATTCAAGGATATAAGCTATCACTGTACCAAATTACCACAAATTCCGTTCAGCCGTTACAGCGTGTAAGAGTAACAAACCTCCTCACAAAGTCATAAACATCCTTACTAACTTTCGCCTTAAGATCAATGCAATGAAATAAATCTCTGAATCAACTTCGGGAATGCTCGGCTAACCTCGGGATACATGGCGATGGATCGTGTCGGCCGTCTTACACATTTTTCAGCCTCTCATTCGCCAAGTGTCTGGGAATTTCGTCATAATAACAAACCTCTGCAGCGTTATTATAATTGTTGACCGAACAGTACGGGTGGTGGAAGTGCTCCTGAGTGAACGGGACGGCCGGGTAGTGGTAGTTGAGAAAGTCGGCGGTGCTGCCGGCCGTGCCAATGTTCTTGGAATTATCCCCTGTCATATGGTTCACAACGACGTCTGCGTAGATCCTGCAACGAAATCGTTGTGTTGACATCAGTACTTACTACTCAGCAACTATAATGGGTCACTCCGCGTCTCCCGCTTCCCCCTCCGTCGCCCCGCCGTGATAGGTACAGAGCGCAAAAACGATTGAAAAAGTCTTGAGCGAAAGTATAGGAATAAATTATTATTTATTTATATTTACAATAAAAAACAAAACATTTTGTAAAAAGCAGTTAGATATATATAGAAATCTTCATCTTTATCATCATTTTGTTAATGGCACGAGGTCACTTTAGGCCCGACCTCTCACAATTTTATGCGAACGGTACTGTCGCGCTATGACGAGAGCGGGCGGGCGAGGTAGGGAAGCGGGAGGCGGAGGGAGGGCAAGGCCACGTGACTCGTTTCAGTTGTCGGGTAGTAACATACACGTCTAGTAGAGCAAAATCGCAACATATATTAAGCCTGTTGCGGCGTTTCTTCTTCACAGCGCTATAGCATCTTTAAAGGAAGAACATATAGATAGGTCAACGACACAGGACTTAGTTTCAGGAATTCAAACTGAAACAACGGCCACTGTAATGAATTAAACATGGCCTTCTCTTCTGAAATTGGAATTATTATCTTATCATATTTACCCCACTAAGTCACCTACTATAAACAGTTATAAATATCCACAATATCAATCTTGTAATTACCTGCATAATTAAGATTATAATGATAATTGATACAAGACAGCTAAATATCGATTATATAAAGAACCTAATCAATGCATATATTGCATTGTTAATTGACCGAGCGAGCGAAGCGAGCGAAGCGTCTACGTTTCGAGACTGGCCAAAAATGCTCTTGTCCGGCTGTCTGTCTGTCTGTCTGTCTGTCTGTCTGTAATTCTCTACAGGTCGCATTTTTCAACCGATTTTGACGAAAATTTGGCATATGTATAAATTAATTAAACCTACAAAATGAGTAGAATAAAATTTTGAAAAACATTTTTTTTAGAGTACCTACCATACTCGCAAAGTGGGAGTGAACTTTTTTTTTCTTGTGAATCCCATAGTGTGGGATATCGTTGGATAGGTCTTTCAAAAATATTGCTGGTGTGTGAACACCATTTTTTCGATTTAGGGATCCGTTGGCGAAATATTAAGCTTTAAAGCGGTAATTTTTGTTAGAGTCACGTGTCCCCCCCCCCTGCCAGCTAAACGGTTGCTTCTGGAAATGTGAAAAAATTCATGGCAGTAGCATATATAACGTAGTTACAAGGAAAACTATTACGGCTAAGTAGGTTCTATTAGTTTTTGAGTAATAGTGGATCGACTTAAGAAAGTTGAAAAAATAAATTATGTTCATAGAACTGCATACGTAAAATGGAAAATTATTTTTTTCCGCGTGATATCCATGGTGTGGGGTATCGTTGGATGGGTCTTTCAAAAATATCGCGGGTGTGTGATAAACATTTTTCGATTCAGGGATCCGTTTGCGAAATATTAAGCTTTAAAGTGCTAATTTTTGTCACTTTAGTAGGTACTTTTTCTGTTTCCAAAGTTGACTTTTGTTGGTTTCTTTTAGGTTTGGTTTATAAGGGCTGGCGAGGTCTACTGTTCTCACGGAACTACTAGTCAAATATCAATGCACTACTTGGTAACTAAAACCAATGTAAGTATATTATTATATTTAAACCATCAGCCCTTTAGGGTGGGGCAGACAGAGCGGAAAAATGCTCGCGCACTTTTTGACGTCATTGACAAATGAACTATATCACCGTAGCCTAAAGTACAAAATCGTATGAATACCAACACAGACGTAAGCACAGAGTAAGTTGAGGTTAAAAAGTGCGCGAGCATTTTTCCGTTCTGTCTGCCCCGCCCCTAAAGGACTGTTGGTCAACGGTTGGAAATATTATATTATACATTGGTTTGTTTTCCCCGACGCTTATACGAGCGCAGAGCGCAATCTGATACCCCTGGCGGCGGCAGCGGCGGGGGAGGCCGACCCCGCGCGGGCGGGGTTAAAAAGGAAAATAAATGTGACGTAGGTACCTGACTCCAACGTCGTTGCACCTTCTGGTCATATTCAAGAACTCCTCCTGGTCACCAGACCGAGTCTTCAGTATGTATGACATGACTTGATACCGCTCGTACCAGGTTCTAGAGCCATCGTTTAGGTGAATTATTAAGTTTTCCGATGGCGGCGACACCTGGATTTTACATCACACATTGATTTTTTCTACACGTTTTGCAGTTTACAAACAATTTTGTACCAGAGTTATGTCTTATTATTAGCTCACCCTCCTAAATCCTAATTTAATTTACAGAGTTTTTGATTCTCCCTAAAACCTAATCTCAAATAATATTTTGAACACTGTAATGAACACGAAACCGTGTTTGTTACGCTTTCACTCGAATAATTCAACCGATCTTATAGAAATGTTGTTTAGTAGTCTGTTATAGATTTAAACATAGGTAATATTTTACCATAATCTTATAATGCTGGCAACAAAATCCTATTCTAAGCGAGCGAAGCCGCGGTCTTAACGATCTTAAGTAGCTGGTCTTAAGAATCATCATCATATTATCAGCTTCTAGACGTCCACCGCTGGAGAAAGGCCTCCCCCAGGGATTTCCACGACGACTGGTCCTGCGCTAACCTCATCCAGCTGGGTCCCGCGACCTTCACCAGATCGTCGGTCCACCTTGTGGGAGGCCTGCCTACGCTGCGTCTTCCGATACGTACTTAAGAACATAACCACAGATTACTTAATAGTTCCTAAATATAACTATGAAATTATACGGCTTGACGAAACCAACCACGAAATAAGGTACATAATTGAACTGTCAAAAACCGACCTGAACTCCACCGAATCCTTTGGGGCCAAGGAACCTCTCGCACTCATCAGCTATGTCGTTCCATTTCCACTCGAACAGGTGGACTATGGTGGACCGGTCCGGCAACTGATTGGTCCGTTCATGGTGGCCGCAGTACGCCGTGCCCACAAGTAACGACAACAGGAGTTGCACATACATTTTCTGTAAATTAAATATAATTAGTAAATTATAAATTATAATTATAAATTAGTATACCTAGTCAATCAAAATTTTACGAAGATAGAAACTCATCGTTAGCGGACGCAAAAAAAAAACTTATACCATGCGGACGAAGCCGCGGTCAACAGCTAGTAATTTATAAGAAAAACGTCTTCATTCAGGAACATAATACTTATTCTTAAACGGGGGTGACGGTCCATGTACCGACTCCACGAAACGGGAGTTTTGTGCAACACCCCCCGGGCCGTCAGTCCAGCCATCCCAACTCCTTGAAGTAATGGAGTAGGGTTTCTGGCTGACGGCAGCACTGTTGCAGGTCGCTCGTTGCCGAGAGGTCGGGATCTATTGTCAGCCCCGTTACGGATCTGATTTCCTGTGTTGCGGGACAGTGTAGCACTGCATGCTCCACCTCGTTCTTCAGGATACACAATTATAATCCCATAAAAATTATACAAATGTAGAGCAGGAAATGTTAAGAAACAAGCACCACAATTTATGACGAGCCCAAATTATATTTCTTGACATTTCGATACCTAGCATAAAGCTTTTATTAGTGAGATAAGTCCAAAGGCCAATTCGTGTTTTTGTCTAACTAAATTGATGCAAGTACACTAATAGAAAGACTTTCTTTGAAATCATCTCAATGTTACTGTAAGGTATCGATTCACATCATAGATTTATATACTTACCTTCACAGAATCGAAGGAAAATCCCGAGGTAAAAATATTAAAAACCATTTTCTTACCTTTATACTTAACTCGAGATATTTTATTGGATATTCTGAGATTTTATTAATGTCACCATTTAATTAGTGTTCCTTCGTCACACGACCGATCGCGGTATCCCTCGATATTATAGAATGACCATCAAACCGGAGCAAATCCGCGTGTCATTTTAAACTACAGTAGGTACCTACCTACCTGTATCGATAGATAGTATTGCACACAAAGTGGGGAATGTTACGTAGATACCTACATAATCTAACGCGTGTATTAAAGTTTGTTTAGCGGTTTGTTTTGTCACGCCAGAACGGCAAAACTAACAGATTTTTGTATATTAATAAATTATTTTGGAGACAAATGCAGTGTATGACACTGACTAAAATAAAACAATTTTACCATACAATAAAATTGGTGTTATGCTCCTGAAGCCTCGTCCGGGATGAAGATGAGAGAGCGTCGTTTGTTTGCTATTTCCTTCTCTTTTACTCCTAAAACACTATAAAATATCTGTCTTTTTGTTTTGTTAATAACAAAAATAACAATAGTAAATATTTATGTTTGCAATCCCACCATCACAAGTCAGTTTGCGCGGGAAACAGAGGTATATCTATGACACGCCGCGCGGTTTACCTCATTGCGGCTCATCTTCACCAGACAGCCATTAAATATCCCGGACGAGGCTTCAGGAGCATAACACCAATTTTATTGTATGGTAAAATTGTTTTATTATGCTCCCTCGCCTCGTCCGGGATGAAGATGAGACCTGTTTGTTTTCGACTGGTGATGGTGCATTTCGAATGACTGAAAAAGTATATAGTATTTCAAAATATTTTTATTGAGAAAATAATTTTTTCATTGTATAGAACAAAAATGGAATTAAAAATAATTAGTATTCAACATAATTAAATCAGAGAACAAATAATTTCTAATTTATTACACAGAAATTAAATTGCAGAGAAAAATTTTGATAGTGATTGACTTTCCTTGTTATTATTTCTTACTTCTTTTTTATAGAATCGTAAAAAGGTATTGGCCTGCTTCCAATTTCCTCGTTGCATGATCTCATCTATTGGCATATTCTGCAGCCAGTTTAATGATGCCACTGCTGCTCTTGAACTTCCAGGAGTAGCCTGAACGCCCGCATCGCGAAATATTGTTTTTATCCAGGACGCGATGACTGTTCTGGAAGCTGGTTTTATGTGTCCCGATGTCGATAGAAATAATTCCGTGTAAGCGCCTCGTTTGATTTTCGATAGTTCCAGAACTTTCCTTATCCAGAAGACTGGACAGACACTGTCTGATTCTACATTTCTTATTAATTTCCACCCAGATTGTTGATGGTTAGCTGTATCTGTTTTTGAACCAAATTTCGGCCAGAATATTACATGATCTCCATTATCAAAAAAATTATACTGATCTATGCACAACAGTGTTAAGTCGTGCACCCGCCTCCCTGAGGTCAGCATAAGAATGGTGGCGCAGCGCCTACTTGCTTCGAAAAACGTAATTTCAGTTGGAGGGTTTGTCACCAACCACAGAGTGAGGGGTCGAGGGTCCCATGTTGGACATTGGGATTTCTTTGGTGCCTGCAAACTTATCGATTTAATTACTTGTTTGATTATCAAATCTGAGCTAAGCTTTTGTTTTAGATGTGGCTCACAGAATGTCGAAATTACAGATTTATGAAGCATGATTGTTTTTAGTGCTAATTTTTCATTCAAATGTAAATGAGCAAGGAAGCGGGCTACATCTGAACTTTGTGGTTTTGTAGGTTCAACTTTGTGTGCCATGGACCATGCAACCCAGCGTTGCCATGCAGGTTTATAAACCGCCAGCGTTGAAGGACGCCAACTTTTTGAAAGAAGTTCTACTTCGGTCTGTGACCAATTCCTTAAGAAGTCATTCCACCTTGTACCAACCAGGCCTCCAATGTCAAGTTCCCTACATTCTGCGGCGGGGCTCCGGTTGTCGTGTCTATGAGTAATTTGAGGAGGTTGGGTATTAAAATTGGGTCCTTGAGTGCTCTCCTCATCAAATCTGCTCGCCAAAATGTCCTTTTCCATTGTGGAACTATGAGAATGAATCGACCTGAAGCGTTGTTGAGGTGATTTAATACCTGTGGTACTAGGCAGGGTGGGGGGAATATCCATGCCAGTGCGTAATTCCACTGGCGACTGAACGCATTGTGAAATTCTGCCCTGTTGTCCCGGTAGTGTTGTGAGCAGTACCTTTTCGTAACATGTGCTGTTTTCGAAGCAAATAAGTCTATTTCGGGTCGACCCAACCGTCGGAACAAGTTTGATGTTGCCTCCCGTAGCAGGTGCCATTCCGGGAGTCGACGACCTCGTGAGATTCGATCTGCAATTCCGTTCAAGTTGCCTGGTAGGTGTTGTAGTACCAGAGTTATATTGTTGATGTGGGTTATTTCCAAGATCGAGCGGGCCTCTTCTAATAGTGTCACTGATCTCGTTCCCCCTTCGTTTTTAAGTATGCCAGGGCTGTTTGATTGTCTGATTGTATTAATAAAGTCTGATTCCTTAGGGTGCGAATTTTGAGGGAAATGGCTTTGTATATCGCATGTAGTTCTTTCTGATTGCAGTGCCACTTTGTTTGATCCCGCTTCCATCTCCCTGACATTGTCTCGTTGTCTAATATGGCTCCCCAGCCATAGTCTGCTGCATCTGTTATTAGAAATCTTGAGATTTTGGGCTGGTGTATTGGAGATGTCTCGTGGATTGCTTCTTTCCACCACCTCAGTTCTTCTATTATTGTTACAGGTAACGTTATCATTGCCTTCGGTTTCTTGCGTAGGTTGACCTTGCTGTGTATTTGGAAGAGGCGACAATGTAGTCTGCCCAGAGGAATAACAAAACATGCGAAATTGAGGCAACCCAGTAGTACCTGAGCTTGTCTCAAGGAACATTTTCCTTTTTTGATGAGCTGATTCAGTTGAGAGAGAATCTTTTCTGTCTTTTTCTGGGGCATGGATTTTTGGTTTGATTCTAGATTCCACATTATGCCTAGAAACTCGAGGCTCTTGCGCGGTAATGTAATCGACTTCTCTATATTCACTGTCCAGCCTAATGTCCGTAGCAGTTGAAGAGTTTCGTGGATGTGATCGCAAAGGAGCTTCCGCGACTGGGATGCTAGAAGATAATCGTCTAGGTATACTATAATGCGTATGCCCCGACTTCTTAATTTCTCTGCCACCCAATTGGTCAAAGATGCAAAGATTTTGGGGGCGCAAGACAGGCCGAATGGCAAGCATGTCATTTGAAGAACATTGCCCTGATAAATTACACGTAAGAACCTCCGGTGTACTGGTGCAATTGGTACATGAAAATATGCCTGTGACAGGTCTATTTTGGCAACCCAGTCCCCGGGTTGAAGGAATTTTGGAACATTTTTGTGTGATATCAACCGAAATTTCATCGGTGTCACGTATTCGTTTAATCTTTTCAGATTCATTATTGGCCTGTAGGAGCCGTCCTGTTTTGGAACAAGGAATAGAGGGGTGATGAAGCTCGCCGAGCTCGTGGTCCTCTCTAAAACTTTGTCCTTTAACATTTTTCCAATTGCCAATGACATTTCCGGAGCCTCCGGTGTCACATACTTTGAGTGGTTGAGGTATTTTGGTTGGAGAAGAGGGGGTTTCTTGTAAAATGGAATTTTCATTCCTAGTATTATTTTTAGGCAATATTCTGGAGCCTCCAGTGCCTCCCAACTCTGGTGAAAGTCCCTGAGACACCCCCCTCTGAACCTCCGCCGCGAGTCATTTATAGCGCTTATGTTTTGAATCATAAGCTGTGGTGCGGGATGTGGTGTCAAACTTCCTTTTTCTAGTCGCATTATAGCCTGCTGAGTTTTCGGTTGGACGTCTGTAATAGGTTGACTCCTGAAATGTCTGTTGCTGTTGTCTAGGTTGGTATTTTGATTTGTCATGATGACTGTATCGCTTCTGATTGTGGTTGTAATGAGTTTTAGCAGTGTGTGTTTTGTAATAACGCGTGTTATTCTGTTTAACAACATTCTTGTAAAAATTTTTAGATGTACCGCCATTATCAATTAATAGTTTTTCTAGCTGGGAATTATCAAACAAATGTAGGTCAGATGGAGGGATATCCTTCATTTTCGAAGCAACAATGGAATTGGAGCACTGTTTTATTATGTTATTCCTTCTGTGTTGAATTATACTTGCTCTTTTACCACAAGTAATTTGGAATACGTCCTCATTAGCTTTTGAAAACTGTTTGTCATTGACAAATAATTCTTTGATTTTATTCGTAACAGATTCTGAAGATAACATTTCACCCGAATGAGTCCACGTAACAAGATCCTGCAGTCTTTTATGTAAGTCTGTGCGCTGCACGATGGCGGCGTGTGTAATGGCAGCTAGTGTATTTTCGAATTCTGTTTGGAAATTAGTTGGGGTGTCAATAGGAGTCAGTTCAGCATTTGTTTTAAGTGCCCGGAAACCCGGCGTAAATAAGTGCGTCTTTTGAGTCTCAAAAAACGGTATATTCATCCAATCTGGTTGTCCATATTTTTGAAGTGTGGTGATTAGTTCTAGTTCTGACGGATTGACAGGTTTAATGGTGGGATCTTTTTCGTGTAAAACTGGTACAGTTGGTCCTAAATTGGTAGTTGATTGGTTGTCATTGAGAATTGGTTGTATGGAGATACTGTTATTAATGGGAGCTTTTTCGACCTGAGGTATTGTATGCCCAGCCTGGACATTTAAATACATTGGAATTCCGGTTTGTTGGTCTCCTGAGAATGGCAATGGTCCCGGCCCGGGCACCTGATTAGATATGTATTGTTGCTCTAATGGTATATTATCTGCTCTAGTGCCGCTGTCAAAAATCTAGAAATACCTAAAGTGTCGCTGTCAGGGGTTGGTTGTTGAAAAATGAACTTAGACAATTAAATAAATAAAGAACAATTGCGCGTGACGTAAGCGTCCCGGGGCCGTCACACCGACACTTGAAGCGGTTTTTCTACCGTCCCGGGGCCGGGACACCGACACTAGACTAGATATAACGTTGCTGGTGCGCTGGCTCAGGCACCTCGTTTGATATAAATTGTGTTACAGTATGGGGAACCCCAACCTGGGGTTGTGATATAAATGATTGGTCAATATTATATTGCTGATGAGCGACCTCGATCTGGGGTTGATGTTGTGATGGGGATGGCTGTGTTGGTTTGTTAAACATGGCATTCAAAGAATGTACCTGTTCAAGAATTGCATTGAGGGTAGAATTATGTTCATGGCGGCGCCGCCGACGGCGCCGCCGCCGATTATATTTGTAACGGGGCGGCGAAGAAGACTCTTCGGAACATTCGCTACTATTGCTCATATCACTTTTCGACAAAATATGTGTTGTACTTACAGGTACGGCCGCGTTGTGTATTTCCACGATTACTTCCTCAGGTTCGCCAACACTAATCGTCTCACAGTCGCTCATAGTCTTGTTTCACTTCCTTCACCAACGAGTGCAAACGACGCAATGAGGTAAACCGCGCGGCGTGTCATAGATATACCTCTGTTTCCCGCGCAAACTGACTTGTGATGGTGGGATTGCAAACATAAATATTTACTATTGTTATTTTTGTTATTAACAAAACAAAAAGACAGATATTTTATAGTGTTTTAGGAGTAAAAGAGAAGGAAATAGCAAACAAACGACGCTCTCTCATCTTCATCCCGGACGAGGCGAGGGAGCATAATTACATTTGTATGAAACATTAGGGGCAAATGAAGTCTAACAAATTACATAATTAAATAGTTATTCGCAAGCATCTCCGTGGGACAAGGCTAGTTCAAAACAAGACAAACCCGAATAGGTTTAATTATTCAAAGACAATACCTTTCTTATGTCAATAGATAATAGTACCTAACTACCTATACAAAATATACCACAGATATGTATACAGTAACTTACGGAAACTGTTCTATAGAACTTCACCAAACAATCCACATTCTTGTATTGTTTGTTACAGATGAAATACTGGAACAATCACGTTTCTAAACAATTCCTAGTTCAATTATTTGGTACAAAGGTAATTTACATCATAACAACTATTGATCTAATACATTTAGTATGTACGTAATGTAGATTAAAAGGTTTTGTATATACTGTCGGTAAGTACTCCGTAAGATAATGAGATGAGACAAGTCTCGTACATGTTTTGTATTATTCGGTAAGCGTATTTATCACTCTCTTCTGTATACAATGCAGGGAATCTTTGATTTTCTTATTTATAGTAATTTAAAGCAAGCAGTGTATGCCAAATCAAGTAATAAAACGAACTCTTAAATGAACCGAAGAGCGAAGGGGTCAAAAGAGATAACTGTCAAATTAAAGTAGTTATAAATCTCAGTAACGACCTCAATGGTCTATATAAACGGCAATTTGATGATATAAAACATAGTTAAACCTAATATAAGGTTCTGCCGTATTAGCAAAGAAAAGCACCTGGTAACTCGAATTTAACAATATAAAATCTTCATTTATAGACAAGTATCGATGCATTTGTACTTATTGTTTATTTATAGAATATAATCGAATTTTTTAGTTGCATCGGATAACGTGATCCGATGGGAACTTTTAGCGTGATCAGATGCAACCGAACTGATCATAATATGATCCGTTGAGAATAACCCAAAAATTAGGATACAAACCTACCACATATTGAGCGTTATTTTATAACTATTGGAAGTAGTTTACTATAAGGGTAAGGGTTTTGACTGTAAGGGTACTTTGTCCGGTTAAAAAGTACCAAGATATAGGCTATCACATAAAAGCATTTATTGGAATTTGAAATAAGACTCATTTTATATTCTAGCATTTATTTCAACGAATACATGTCACGTATAATTAGTTTTGGAATCTTACAACTATGACTGATATTTTTAAACTGCGGGACATTGCACTAAACATTATAAGATAAGTTAACGTTTTCATAAGATATTGAATAAAATATTTAAATTAACTTATGAGATTTCTTTTTATTACTCACTTAATTAAGAGTGCAAAAAGTATCAAACAAAAATTATTTATGCTAGTGATTTAGATTGTCCGGAAGATAATTAATAATATTTATTATACCGCCTAGATGATGTGTTAAAATACTACTTTTAACTCAAAAATCTCTGTATTACCATAATGGTGCAATAAAAAAATACTGTATTGTATGAAATCGTTGAAGTTGGTATATTTTTAATTTAAATAAAATATCTGCATCCCCAAAAAACTTAACAAGTCATTAAAAACGTTAAGTTAATAACAAGGCGTAAGTAAATGATATGTTAAAGTCAGTTTTTGTAAAGTTTTCAAAATAATTACTTTTACAAACTAGTCGTAATTGTGACAACATTGTTTTTTACGACCTTTTATGTATTCGTCCCAATTCTGAAATAGACATTTAGCAATTTTTACTTATTTTAAATAGTCAATTCAAGTTTCAAAGAATTAAAAATATTTCCTAAAAACCAATACAAAATATTATGCAACTAATTCCATTAATGTACAATATAAATAATACAGACTGATAAAGTAAGAAATATGTAACAAATATGGGTTATTAATATAATATAAATCTCAAAATATATAAGAAAACAAAAACACTATGTTATGTACAGTCAGCAGCTGATATTTTGTATCATCAAACATCGGATCGATATCTAAGTCGCACTGCTGTTCCAGGCAACCTAGCGGTATTGTGAACCGCAGTATATTACTTAGTTATACACACCTATTATTTATTATTACATTGGATACCTGGTGCTAATAAATATCATCTGTTCTCTGTACACTTAAAATATCTAGATAATTATATATAACATTAATATATATCTACATATTCAGGTATAGATTCTACTTTTGAAACATATTTCCCAATAAATATTCTGTAAAGTAAGAAATATTAGTTGAGCTTCAAACATATCGCACGTACGGTGAAATAATAAAGTTACATACTTAACTACAATGTAATTGAAAATTGTGTTCTTTAGTAGATTTAATCACACTTTGATTGTAATTAGAAGTCATTCATTATTATTTCTAGTGTTTTCAAGGAAAACATATTGAGGAAACCTGCATACGCCGAAGAAGTAGTTCAGAAGCGCATTTGAAGTCCACCAACCCGCACTGGGCTAGCGTGGTGGATTATAGCCCGTACGCCCTCTTTGAGAGGGTACGCCTGCGCCCCAACAGTGGGAACATATTAATAGGCTGATGATTTCATTTTTTTTAAATTGGCTCTTGGTAAAAAAATGCATACGACATCGACAGAGTTCGTCGCAGAAGAAAAAGTGTGAAGATATTTTTTATTTAATTCAGTCTCATTTGGAATATTAGTTAAAACGCTGCCATACTCGATCATTTAAGTACTCTCATACACCATCAGCCAGTCTTCGAATCATACTACATTAACGAGCAAAAATTTGTAGTTAAATAAATGACGATATTTCCGAAACTAGCCAAGATAGTTTATTGAAATAAAAAGTAAGTGTATGGAATTTAACACATTAATTTTACTGCAACAAGCTGTCTTCACTCTTGGCTACATATCGTCATTTTATAAGTTACAACTTATTTTTGTTGGTCAGTGTACATCGAACATATCGTTCACATTATCCTGAAGACTTACACATAAATAAGTCGTATTATATATAATACCTACCTCAAAAACAATAAGGCAGACACGACTTGAATATTATTTTAGACGGTCAGTAACATGCTCTAATACTGGGTTCAATATCATCAAATATCCAATAACTATCTCACATCTCCATCTAATGCGAGATTAACAGTAAAATACATTAAAAATTCAAGTAAAAAGTACAATAATTTAACTCACTCAAATTCAATTTCATATAATATTTAAAACGTTTTTCAGACTAGTTCAGTTCTAGGTTTTGTGAGTCGCTTTCCAGAGTTATATAATAGTGTTTTTGTACAATAATAATTGACTCTTGGATTTAAGTATTTTTGAGTAAAGACGTCACGTATTTTAAATTTAGTCAGTCTTCGGGTAGTAAGTCTACCTTAACGATAATTGTAATCTATGAATATAGTTTGTTAAACATTCTTCATTCAGCGAAAAACATTCTTAAAAAATATGTAAAAACATTTTTTATTTAAAAATTTTGCTGTATTATGCTATCATACGATCACGCTTATAGCGAATAGAGATTTATTATTTTCAAATATCAATTTCACAAATCAATATTTTCTGTTACTACTATAAAAATTAAGCAAGTGTTAGTATTCTGAAAATACACACTTTGAGTTAAAACTTAGTTATTTCGACTCGTTTAATTTTAAAAGTAAATTGTATAATTAACTTGTTTTGGACTGTACAATTTTCAGTGTGGTTAGAATAGCCACATTATAAACATAAACACTTCTAAGTCCCATTCATGTGCAAGGTCCCATAAAATGCATTTGTTTTCAAAAAACAGACAAAAATAAGCGAGACAACTAGATGAATAATTTACATAAACACGCTAGAGACCAAAGCTAAGCGGAAAGGTAGTTGTATCGACCAATCATATTTCATCTGAGTATGTAAATGACCAAGGTTGATTAAGTACATTACCTCTCTGTTTAACTTTGGGTCCCACAAAATGCTTTATGCGTAAAGAGGCTTGGAGCTAGATGGATACACAATAACACCATCGCCTCGTAGATTGGTGCACAAATTCGACGGAAGACAAGCACTTAACGATAAGGAAGAAAAATTCCTGCTAAGTAACCTGGTAAGCTAATATTCCTTATAGAAAACCAATTAGATAACCAGTAATCAACCAGGATATTTAATTCTGAGAACTAAACACTTTCAGTGCAACCCATGGTATGCAGTATTTCATAGATAAAATTGTGTATGATATATCAACAATTCATATTTTTCAACTATATAATCGAACACCGAATACCTGCATGGAATTTCAGAATTGACTTGTTTTATTCTAAGCTCGGAGCGAGGAACAGGGAGTTGGGAGCAGTGTTCAGGTTGGCCGACTGAAACGATCTCTTGATGCTCACGTGGGGGTACTGTTCGCGCCATTCCAGCACCTGTAAATATGAAAATCTCGATGTAACGTACGTAATATACACATAACTAGCAGTTTCTCTCGGACTCGCCCGCGTTTTATAAGCTGTTTCTGACTGTTTTCTTTGTGATCGGCTCCTAATAACCTTTCTCATGAATTCTTCCACCAAATTTCTCAAGTGCAAAAGATTTTTTCAAATCCGACCGGTAGTTCCAGAGATTTACAAAGAAAGAAAGAAAGAAGGAAAAAAAACTCTTTACCGTCAGAATAATGTCCGATATTCAAAATGTGTTAAGTAGCAGAACACAATTTGTTAAAACATACCTGTGATTCTAGAATCTGGTCACAGAAGCTGACGTCTAACAGCCGGAGCTCTTGGCATTCGGATAGAATCCTGAAATAGACATGATAATCGCGTCGGTTAAGTTTATTATTTTGCTTTTATTTAAAGTCTCAGATATCCCACAATAAAATCATCGTACAGAGTATAATTAAGAGGGCGGACTCGTCGTCACACCAGGTTGTCACACTGGTGTTAAAGATATTCAAACTACACAAATTTTGGAAGTTACATAAACACAAAAGTAGGAGAGTCTCGACACACAACACTCGCGGTACCCTGAGAACTTCCGGCTATATTCACAACCACTTTTCGTAACCATTTGCCGTGCCATTGCCGTAGAAGAAGTACTTTTCTTTGTTCGCAACTAGTTGCGAAAGAAGAATTTTATTGATTTATCCGTATATAGTTGCGCGGGAAAGTTATGGGGGAAACTATTACTGGATGCGAATAAAGAAATAAAATCCTTCTTTCGCAACTAGTTGCGAACAAAGAAAAGAACTTCTTCGTAAAGTACGTAAAGCGACTTTATATTATATGCCCATTGGCTGGACGTCGGGTATCGAAATTGCCGTTGAGACTACTCACGCGTCGCATATGTCAGGGGTGACAGCTCTGACGCCTAGTAAGTCGAGCTGCGCGAGTCGTTGCAGGCGCGGCAGCAGGGCCCGCAGGTCGCGGTCGCACACGCCGCGCAGCGCGCCAAGGAACAGCTTGCGGAGCTCCCCGCCAGACAGCCACGCCAGCCACTCGCCCGAACCGCCTGCTTGTAGACTGCAAAGAATACAAACAACTAATAAGACGATGCACAGAAGATTTTAGAGCGTCAGTGGCATCGGGAGAGCGTCAGTGGCGTCGGGGATAAGACGCGGCCTATCATATCGAAAAGTCCGGAGTTCTATCCCCGGCTGGGCCATGTACCAATGGGTTTTTTCTCGAAACTTAAGTACATTTACTGACTGCTCTCAAACGGTGAAGGAAAACATCGTAAGGAAACCTGCATACGCCGAAGAAGAAATTCTTAGGCGCATGTGAAGTCCACAAACCCGCACTGGGCTAGCGTGGTGGACTATAGCCCGAACCTGGATAATTGAAATAATAGTAGATACTTCCTGCTGTGCTACTGCTTAATTCACAAGGTCCTTGACAGTAAAAAAACTCAATATGATACTTGAGTCAACGAAAGGATAGACATATTAGAACATTGAGTTCAATAAAATACGCACCACCACCCGACGTCCAGTTCCTGCAGCTGTCTGCAGTTGCCCAGCGCCCGAATGCCCTTAGGTGTTAGCGAATATGATTTCCAGAAGTCCGCAGAAATGAGGTTCGGACAGTTAGCGCCCAGCGCTAGCGCCACGTCGTCCATAGCGGATACCATTTTGCAGGAACCTATTATGAAACAATATCACCATTACACAATACTGTTTGTTACAAAATTTCTACCTTATAGCAAAGTTGTTTAGCTCGTCTGTCCCCACTTAACTGGAAACCTTCCGAGTCGATTAAGTAACATTTGAAACATAGATATATATATAGATCTGTAAAATTGCCCGGCAATTGATGAGAAAAATATAGAAAATCAGGGAAATTCTACTTATCGAGGTATTGAAGAAAAAGCGGAAAAACTTTGTTTCAATAACGGTCTGATCCATTACCTATACAATATTACAATAGTAGAATAAAAATTGTTCTGTGTTAGTTACAAATTAGTTTCAAAAGAAAATAACACAAGGAAACACGATTTTTTTTACTTTTTTCACGTTTGCGTGTAATATTCACCAAATAACGGTGGACAGAATCTACGGACTGTTTCGACCTGCGACCTGCCTGAACAACAAATTGAGATGCGTACCAACATTAAGATGCTCCAAGCCGGGGTTAGCTTTGACGATGGCCACTGTCGCCATTGTCGCTATATCAGTCCGGTAGAGGTCCAGCCGCTTCAGTTTCTTCAGAGAAGCGAGGCACACCCAGTCCGTGCAGCCGGTCACGGAACGTAAGCATAGCTCTGGAAAAAGTTAAAAACTTTTTAATAACTTGTCTTAATACAAATTAAAATTAATTTAAAAAAATAACTTTATATAAAACGCTTTTTTTTTCATGTAAGTTTGTTTCGTGTATGACTGTGGAAATTTTCCGTATCTGGTTTTTATATAAAGGTAAAACATGGAATTAAGAAGCCCGAGGCCGGAGTTGTTTGGCCAAACCTTAGGATGTTTACACTATTAATCACGTCGCCACCATACTCGTAAAATCTTGTATTAAGTAGGTACTAGGTTAGCACCAATGTCGCTCAAAATTTTCTGGTGCATGATTAAAAAAAAAACCTTGTTTGTCGGTAGCATCGTAGATTTAAGAGCGTCAGTGGCGTCGGGGATAAGACACGGCCTATCATATCGAAAGGTCCGGAGTTCGACCTCAGCCGGGCCATGTACCAATGGGTTTTTTCTCGAAACTTAAGTACATTTACTGACTGCTCTTAAACGGTGAAGGAAAACATCGTGAGGAAACCTGCATACGCCGAGAAAGAAATTCTTAGGCGCATGTGAAGTCCACCAATCCGCCCTGGGCTAGCGTGGTGGACTATAGCCCGAACACCCTCGTTGAGAGGGTAGGCCTGAGCCCCAGCAGTGGGGACATCTTAATAGGCCGTTGATGATGATCGTAGATTTAATCACCGCTATATGATTCTGACCAATGTATAAGTATGTGGCGTTCGAAATCAAAAGGGACATTGTGGCGTGAATGAGTTACTTACATATCTACATGGCTGAAAACTACATAAATAGATATACCTAACCAAATATACCTAATCTGCGATTATCATAATAACAATAAATAAATAATGTTGAAGTTTATTTTTGTTTCATAATTTTCAACCCTAGCTAGTGAGTACAGCGGCAGGGGGGCGGAATAGGGTTGAAATGAATGAAACGCTGTTTAGTGGTCTCAGCACTGAAAATACTATGCATTGTTTAGTTATTGCAGGTCACTAAGTCTACACCTGTACATTATTGGATCCAATTATCAACTTATTGTTCAATTTAGCTCCTCCAGATGTAATACTTAACAAGGAACGAACCTTGCAAATGGGCGGAGGTGTCAACGACGGCTCTTAGCACGCTGTTGTCGACAAATTTGCAGCAATTCATCCTCAGATGTGTTAATTCAGCGCCGCTGTCTCGCAGGAAACTGCAAATTATAAGAAAACCTTGAGACCATAACGAACTCTCAGTAATTTCAATATCCGGCGATACTTTAAAAATCGGTCTTCAGACGCGAAAGTTTGTAAAATAATGTATGAATGGACGTTTGTTAGGTAGGTACTCTAAAAACTACGGAACAGATTTTGACGAAACTTTACAGTATAATATAGAATGTAAATTATACATCAGAATAACACATGGAAAGATTGTTCCCGCGCGAAAAACTTTTCTGCGCGGGCGAAGCCGCGGGAAACAGCTAATAGTCTATAATCTATATAATGTTTCATAGCCTCAAACTGCACTGTACCAAAGCTTGTATAGTGATAATAATTCGTAGGTACTTAAGCCGTAAACACTCGACGTCATATCGAGACATAACTTAAGTAATCCGATAAAATCAATTTAATCCATCTATTTATCGTAATTATGAAACATACACAATCCAAATAAACAAGGCTTACACGTGTTTAAATATACTTACATATTTCAGTACCTACCAATTGCAAACTATAAATGTTTCAAAATTTTTAAATTTATGCACATCAATGTAAAAATTATTAGGAATTCGCGTTTAACGAAATAGTGGCAAATTTAGATTGTTTTAATAAACGTATTGACCAATTAGATTTAGTGTGGGTAAGGCCTAATGTGATTTAGTCGATATGTTAAAGTAGACACGATTGTTAGTATCACAATCCGTTTCTTTCCGTATTAAGAAATGAACTCATTGTTCCAAGGTACATAATTACGATGGGGCAATTAATATAACTGGCAATTAATATATTGCCAACATTATACACTGTATCTATTGATTATAGCATACGAATTAATACTTACTTGACTACGTAATTGGAGTTAATCATGCGATGGCTGCCGCACCACGACAGATCGAGCTTCTGAAGGAACTTGCACCTCATTGACAGTGATACTAAAACCTGCCGAAAGCAATAATTCAAGTCATGTAACTACATTTCTAATCTGCAGTGAAAAAACCGCAACGAAAATGAACTAGTCGCGAGACGCAATTCTGAAAACACACATTCAAAATCTGACAGCACTAAAATTAGCTTCAACCTTATCTTTATAATACTGTGTGGTGTGACAGGGCTAGAAACATTTTCTAGTGACATCAAATTTTAACTTCGTGCCGTTGACAGTTGTGGGACTAGTCGGAAAACTCAAAGTCGTTCAACGGGCTATGGAAAGAGCTATACTCGGAGTTTCTCTGAGATAGGATCCGGAACGTGGTGATCCGCCAGAGAACCAAAGCCTTCGAGTTCGGGTTAGCACGTTGAAGTGGCAGTGGGCTGGTCACATCTGCCGGAGAACCGATAACCGCTGGGGTAGACGAGGACTCGAGTGGAGACCACGACTGGGCAAACGTAGTGTGGGACGCCCCCGGTTACCTGCGTAAGTCGGCTGTCAGTGAGTGGATGCCGAGAACCGAGGATCGGGATCAGTGGCGCGCCTTGGGGGAGGCGTATGTCCAGCAGTGGACTAGTACAGGCTGATGATGATGATAGTTGGTGATACGTACCTGGGACTGCACACAATGCCAGTATGGCCTGAGATCGATGCTGCGATACAGTATGGCGTCGGAGGCCAACCGGTTGAAGTGGCGGTTGACTTGAGCACAGCGGCACAGAGACTGCATGTCCAGGTATTTCATAACGCAGAGTATCGTTTCGTCCTGCAATAAAGCTTCAACTGAAACGTTGGCTGCTAGTGTGGAAGGGAAACAATCCATTCAACCTGTTGTGCTACACAAATTCCATAAATATCTATGAAACTAGCTGCAACAAAAGACGGCAAAGTGTTATGCAATCCCGCGCACTAGATTGGTCTTTTAAACGATTCTATTATCGTAGGTCGTGGTAGACGAAACTTTAAGGGCCCTAATCTAGGAGTAACAGAAATTAGAAGAGGAATTGGACGTTAACGACCCTATAAGAATTGTCTATACAGTTCATAAAAGCTGTTGAATGTTCACGGGATCCGTTCGTAGACAATTGAATGAATAGGTTAGATAACATCCGGTAATACTTGTAGAATAAAGTAGAATGGTCGTATTTTTGAAACATGGGCATAGTTCCGTTCCCATTGCAAACACATGTACTAGTACGAGTTACCACAATGACAATATTACAATGAATGTCATAGGTCTACATTATTAACACATAATGAATGGTTTAAAACATAAGCTGTTCTCTGCTATCCTTCGTCTGCGTGGAATCTTAATCCTAAGGGATTAGCGTTGGAATTTCAGAAATCCTTTGTAAATAACAAATATTTAATATTAAATCCCATTAGTCCATCCCATCTATCGCACTATAGCAATGCGACAATTTGGAAGTTTGTTTTTCAATCACGCTGCGAGTATAACGGCTGAACGGATTTTAATGAAACTTAATCAGACATAGCTTAACCTGGAAAGACATATAGATAACGCTGACGAAGTCGCGGGGCGTCCGCTAGTTATACATTATGTATAACTATTATACATTTGTACTATATTTCACTCTTCTCAAACTAGGATTTTTTATGGATTCGATTTTTTAAAATCCTGTTGGAATCATCAATTATTTGATGTTGACGTAGACTTTATTTGAAGGACTGGCCTGTTGGCGTAGTGGTAATGACCCTGCCTAGTGGGCCAAAGGTCGTGGGTTCGTTTCCCACCCGGGACTAACATTTGTGTGAAGAACTTAACTGTTGGTTTTCGGATTCTGGGTGTTTGTATGTATTTAAGTATTTATTTAAAAGTATTTATGTATGTTTATCAGTTGTTGAAAACCCATTACAAGCCTCGGCTTAGTATGGGACTAAACATTAATGATCGCAGGACTAAACAGCCGTGTGTAAATTTGTCCAAATATTATTTATTATTATTATTTAAGGACATAGGCTATATTTTGTCCAATGAAACTGGATTCCCATGGGAAAGTCGAGAAAGCGTGGTAAAATTTTACAATAGATTATAAACTCATATTATTGGCACGGAAAAACTGTACTGGTAATCAAAACATGAGGCATTGTTCCCAGATTTAGTAGGTTATGTTTTGTGATAAGGATTGTGCTATATATAGTAACACCATTGTTATCAGTCTAATGAGTCATTCGCATATTTATGTCTATAGGTCAGGTTCTGATAGCTATGATCAACAGTTTTAATAGTTTTGGAAAGCAGCAGTTTTACCAATTTATGTTGTGTACAACATAAATAAAACTATTTAGTTGAAAACTAATAACTGATTTTAATATTTTAAAAGATGATTACATTTAGTGTGTTACCTCTATGGTGGCTGACGCGAAAAGGCAGGTGTAAATTGAAAATCTATACCTAATGCAGTGGTAAAATTACCTAAAACATTCTCTATTAAAGGCGATACAGCACTCTAAAACTCATTTACTCGAACGCTTCTGTACAAACGGTGCTTCCACCGCCTTGGAATAGTGGTTTGGTCGTTAGACGCGAGCGCCATATGTCGTGGGTTCGATTGCCTTTGGGAATGGTAAGGCACTGAAATGAAATGAAAATTTTATTTGCTAAATATGTGTAGTGTAGTACTAGTACAAATATAGGTAGGTACTTACAGGTAATTGTTGAAAGTTGCCCAACGGTGGACCTGTGTCAATGTGTTTCCTTTTCAACAGCCCACTTGCAGGAGATGCGACGGATTCGTGCAGATTTGATGCCAGTATTCTGTTTAGTAATTGACCTAGAAATATATGGCGACATAAGCACTGGATTTAATGGGGGTAAAAGCCTACCTCGCAAAGAGAGCGAGTAGGCAGGTAGGTCATATTCCACCTGGGTTTAAAAATATATTAAAATATTTATTAGATTTTAAAAAAACTTATTGGTAAAAGTTTGCGGTAATGCAAGTATACTCAACACTCAATCTAAAATACCGCAACGCCTAGACATGACATAATTATACCCTTGACCATGATCGTGGCTACCACTGTATTGCCTACCTTATTACTGCGCAACTAATCGCTACCAATTACCATTTTATTACTACACAGTATACCAGTGAGATCAAAAGCGAATTGCGTTGACTCGACACCAGAAGTAGAAATTGAAATCAATGAATTTTATAAGGTTTTTATATTCATTATTATCATGATCGCATTATCACGATTTTAGAACAGTCTATCGACAATCATTAGATTTAATATTTTGTAAATTTAGCAGTCAAAAATTCATAAATATAAATGAAAAATTAGTTTTAGTTATTTAATAAATTCCGCCCCCATGTGGATAGACGGAACCATTGTGGAAAGTCCGGGGCGAAAACACGGCGTCAAAAATGGCTTACTTTGACACCATACTTTTTGATCTCAGTAGGTAGGTACGTTATTAAAAGCAGTTACAGTACACTAGCACATCAGCTAAATTTATAGTTCATTAGCTCAACTTACCAGTTCATTCGACAACGAAATTCAAAATCACTACAACAAAACAAACTGTTACTTCTTATACATAAAATAACAATCGAACTAATAAAGTTACACCTTTTTGATAACGCCATAACTAATAAACCAATCTTGATGAAAGTTGGTACAGAATGTACTAAATCATGGATTAACACGGGATACCTTTATACTAGAAAAATATTGGAAACCCATGTGAGAGTCGGCTATCTGTGGACGGGGGCGAAAATTTTAGAAAATTAAAACAAACCATACCTTTTTCGCGTCAGTGGCGTCGTGGGGAAGAAGCGGCCTATCATGTCGAGAAGTCCGGGTTCGATCACCGGTCGGGCCATGTACCAATGGTTTTTTTTCGAAACTTAAGTACATTTACTGACTGCTCTCAAACGGTGAAGGAAAAAATCGCGAGGAAACCTGCGTACGCCGAAAATGGATTTTTTTAGGTGCATGTGAAGTCCACCAACCCGCACTGGGCTAGTGTGGTGTACTATAGCCATTACGTCCTCATTAAAGGTAGGCCAGCTCAGCAGTGGGGACATATTAATGGCCGTTGATGATTGATGGCGATACCTTTTCCAACAGCTGGTGGGGTCGTCTTGAAGAACAGGGATGAGTATGAGAAGTTGTGTTTCATTCTACCAGTAATGTTCGTGGGTTCTTTCCCCTTCAGTAGTACGGCGTCGAGTTCTGTGTAGTATGGAAGCAGTCTATGGTTGAACTCCAGCCTTAAGACTCTGTTGAACAGTGGGTGCAGTTATTAAGGAAATTCAAAATATTTGATGATGAGAACTATGTATGACGTTAGTGACTTGGTCATTGCCAGAGGGCCTGGGTTCCATTCCCATTCTCATAGGGGCACAGAAAACTTTTTACAAGAATGGCATGAAATGAATGAGTTGCAGGTGTTAGGATAGAATGAAAGTTGATGGAGGCCTACATCCTAGGACACCCTAACAGTACTACTAATGCTGAACAAAATTAATGATTTATTCTAAGTAAGTCACAGTATTTGTATTATTTGTAGATAGACGCGTCATTCAAATTTTAATTAGATAGAAACAAAACCCTTACCTAGTGGGAAAATTCATCTGCCGTAATGGTGGACTAAAGATCCTTGGTGTATCTCCAACGTACTCCGGCTCGCCTTCCCACAGCAACATCCAGGCAGTGGGTCCCCATGCCCAGATGCGGACCAGCGCCCCCGGGTTGTACGTCTCAAACACCGCCACCTCCAGCGGGTATACCGCTCTCTCAAATGACACTTCTGTTAATAACGAGATGTTTGGAAGTTAGGACTTATATAGGTACTTACAGGCATCATATTTGAGAATGAAAATGATAAAAAATTATTAAAACATGTTCAAAATTTTATAATAAACAAGATGGGACTATCTATGGGACAGAATGGCCCTCTTTGCCGTAACGGTTTAAGTATATATATTAGTTTTGGGAATCGTTTGTAATGGTTAGATAAGGTTTGTATTAGAATTCATTTTTTGTTATTTTAAATTAATTTTATAACAGCTTTAAATTTTCAGCTGTTTTATAATCATAATTACAGTATTTTTCAGTGTCATTGATACCTATCACCTGGTGAGGGTTGAAATTTTACATTAAATATGTTAAACTTTGGCGAGCTGCAACTTGAAAACACTTTACATAAAGAAAATTTTGGGAAAAAAATAGTACAAAGGCCACACAATCTGACATTTTCAAGAAAGTTTGTTGTTGTGTTCTACACTTTATTTGTCAGCCTCTCCATTAAATAAATAAGAAAATAAACTAGTGATACTCTGTGATTACAATACAAGCAGTAGAGTATTAGCAGGTAGTTTACGAGACCAGATAGATGATAATGTGATAGTGTTATCAATTTTCCAATGTTGTAGAATGGAAGATTGGTAAAATAAAATTTGGTTGTTTTGAAGTTTTTACTAACCCACAAAGTCTTGGCTTGCAATGTTACAGCTGTTTTGTGGCATGTAGTCCTCTTGTGCTGATGGTGCTTCATCCCACCATCTACCGTAAGTTCTCTGCACATAAAAATATACTTAAATAAAATAAAATATGTTTCATATATGGGTCAGTGTGGACAAAAGGGGGCGCAATGAAAAAAACATAGAAAAAAATTCACTTTTTTGGAATCCGACGCTGCCCTGGCGTTGTTGGCGTCAGAGTGGACCAAAGGGGTTGCAAAAAAATTTTTGAAATTTTTGATTTGGAGGTGGATCACATGGAGTGATTTCTGGTGATTTCTGAACATTTAAAAAAAAATCCCTGGCGCCCCCTCTTGTCCACTCCAACCTTATTGTCTCCTTTAGCAAACCATTAAATGCACTGACAGACATGAATTGTAATATTAGAAAATGATGAAATAAAATTAGGTAGCAAATAAAAATATTTTTAGCCAAATGAATGGCCCAGAGGCATTTTATTTTTAAATCCTTTTAATTTAATAAAAGTACTTACTTTATCTACATTATGAATCTATACAGGGTGCATCGGCCATAAAATAGGCATTGAAAAATCTGCACACAGTAACCCGAATGATCATGGAAAAACACTACCTACGAGTCCTAGTGTCAGAAATGGTGTGAATGATCTCATTTAGCACTGCTGTGAGCAAAACAAAACAAAAACAATGACATAAGTTCTGGTTATTTACCCACCAGAAATTGATACAATATCATGAATTTCATTAAATTTTTATGCTAGTTCTAATTCCTTACCATTACAAAAGCCTGAGGATAGTCTCCATAATCAGGAAAGTTCGACGGTGGTCCACGAAGATTGAAGGCAGTGTAGGAAACACTAATTTCGCTCCCATACTGAGAACTGAAATCTTCAACGGTTTGCACAAACTGTTCTATAATTTGCGGTTCTTTCTCTTCATCTTCACTGTCGTCTTTAAACCAAAACAAAGATGATATCACATCAGAAGCGCTTTGCATCTTTTGTTTTTGTTGTACTTTTTCAAGAAACACGTTCACTTCCGCCAAAATCCTTCGACGTATGAATCAGTGTTGCCGTTAATCAAACAAGAAAAGTCCGATCGAAAGGACCGAAACATTGACCGATACCATATCAGAAAATAATAGGTACCCATTTTGTAAATTATTAGTTCAATATTAGAAAAGGAACAAAATTTTAAGTTCTTACCGCATAGTAGAGCGTTTTATCACATACGATTAAGGTTGCTTTCCGCCAGAATTTTCATCAATCACATTCAGGGCAAGGCGCGGCGAGCGAAATTTTTTTTGGAACGTTAATTTTTATAGAAACGCCGCCGCCCGCACTTACTACTCAGCAACTTTAATGAGTCACTCCGCGTCTCCCGCTTCCCCCTACGTCACCCCGCCGTGATAGGTACAGAGTGCAAAAACGATTGAGAAAGTATTAAGCGAAAGTGTGGGATTAAATAATTATTTATTTAAATTTTCAATAAAAAATAAAACATTGTGTAAGAAGCAGTTAGATACTTAGAGAAATCTTCATCTTTATCATCATTTGTTTATGACACGACGTCACTTAAGCCCGACCTCTCGCATTTATGCGAACGGTACTGTCGCGCTAGGACGAGAGCGGGGGGGGGGGGGGGGGGGGGGGGTGAGGTAGGGAAGCGGGAGGCGGAGAGAGACCAAGGCCAAGTGACTCGTTTCAGTTGTCGGGTAGTACTATAAATTATTTTATTTAATTAAAATAAAATACCTAAGTTCGTTTTACTGGCTGACTGAGACGAGAGCGAACTATTCACTCACTCGCGCACCACCACCACCACCACAAGAACGAAACAAAACATGGTATGAAAAATAAATTGCATTTTTGTAAACGATTTTCGCAATAATACCCAAAATTACCCTGCTGTCTGCAGTCATCGCTACCCGCATAGTATCCGCTCAAAGCCTAAATTACCCGAAGTCAGGTAAAAATACCTGTAACGGCAACCCCATATGAATGAACGGAATGTGACCGAGAAGAAGAGACGAGACACTGCATTTACACATTCGCCTCGGGCCTCGTCATTCGACGAAACATTCGTGTACACTGGAGCCCTATTTTTTTATACGCTTCGCCTCTCTTCGAGCGGTCGATTCTACTAATTTTGTGTCGAATGTCGATGCAAAAATTAGTGGAATCGAACGCTCAAAGCGTGGCGATCGATTCAAAAATAGGACTCCTGGCCGTTTACACTTTTGTGGGGCATTTTTTTTCCGACATTAATGCTCTGAGACGCAGGCGCGCGAGTGGCGCGGTGAGTGACGAGCCGAATTGCAAGCGAATTCACACATGCGCGTTCATGTTTCGTTCGCCTCGCTCGCGTGAATGATTGTGTAAAGACGACATCAGGCCAAAGTATCGTGAGTGCGTGGAGAGAAAGTGCCTCCTGCGCCTCTCTGTTTTAACCGAAACAAAACATTGCGTCAGAAGGGGTAAATTCTCATGCCGCGTTCACACATTTGGCAATTGGCAAACCTCGGCAAACCAATGCAAATGCAAACTCGTGGACTGGGGGTTTGTGGTGGTTTGCGTAGGTTTGCCGCCCGCCGCTCCGAATGTTGTCGGTTTTTGGGCGCAAATCAAAGGAAGTTTGCGCACATTTGTTAGTGTGGCCAACCTATTGCTTTCGGAATTAAATCTAGTGTTTTTTAAGCTACACAATAGAGAATAAAGAATAACCATAGACTTGGCTGTATAGTTTAGTGTCTTCGCCTATAATAAAAACACCAACAAAAAAAACATAAATAAATAAAAATGGCAGCGGGTCCGATCGCCGAAAGAAATCAAGGTATTTAAGTTAATAATTGTACCAATTATTATTGGTTTATTATTTGGGCCGTCTATTGCTTTCTATGTAGATCATTTTGTATTCAACGTTATACCCTGCGCCTCGCCTGTGCATGATTTTGAGGTTATGATGCTATTGAGTTGTATTTTGAAAAAAGCCTTTGTTACCTAGCTTTATTAAAATAGTCTGCAAGCTATTTAGTTTTTAGATAATAAGATAAGGCGTACTACTATCATTTCGTACAGTAGGTACTAACAATATTAATTTATGTAGGTACCTACCTGAGATTTGAATGGTGTTTTGTCTGTTTACAGATGCCACCATATACGTGGGTGGACTTGACGACAGAGTTTCTGAGAGCTTGCTATGGGAGCTGTTTGTTCAAGCAGGACCCGTCGGTAAGTACTACCTACCCTACTTCACTCAATCTAGCTGAAGCATCGGATGTCCGGTTCAATTGTCTTCTTAGCTCTCTTAGTACTGCTTAGCTCCCTTTTGTTAGATCCTGATGGTTTATATTCTAAAACCTTTGTAATGTCATCCAAATACCAGTGAAAACTTGCAGTACCTACAATAACTTATTTTGGTGATCCAATGGAGGTACTTTTTTTTATAAATATTGTAAGGTATTGCTAGGCAAATGATCACTCTTTGATTCTTCCTCATAATGAAGTGAAATAGGTAATAGCTGAGTAGTAATTAACAGTCTACTTTTCTTGAGTCCCAAATCTTTCTTTAGCTTGAAAGTCTTGAATGAAACATCTTTTTCTGTTCTAAACTTTTAATCCTAATACTTCTAATCACTTCATATATACACGTTCTCTTTTCTGCTGTTCTGTACCATGTCTGTAATTTCTGTTTCAGTGAATGTACATATGCCAAAAGACAGAGTGACGCAAACCCATCAAGGTTATGGGTTCGTGGAGTTCATGGGTGAGGAAGATGCAGACTATGCTATCAAGGTTCGTACAAACTTTAAATATTCTTATATATCTAAGTCCCACCCAACCACCCACAACTGACTCATAGACACTGCAAAGTGTAGTGTTCAAATAGTAATAAAATTTATAGGACCAAACCAACTCCGAATCCTAAAAGTACATGTGCAGTGGTTACCCCACTGCACATGCATCAGTTGCCTTGTAATCAGTACCTTTAAGGGGTTATCTGTGGCCCCAACTAATCCTATAAACTAAATAAATCTACCATACTGTCACCATACATCTCCTAATTTAATTTATTCTTACATAGCATTACAGAAAAAATCCAAAGCGCCATGAGAAACATTTGAGGCCTCTCATAGCTCTTGACAACATTCAAGAGCTATGACACCATACTAAACAAGTTGAGTACTAGCTTCACTTTGACTGTGACCAGTGGGCCAACAAGTCTTGACCAGAGTTATAATTTTAGTATCAGGTCCCTTTTTAGATGAAGAGAATACTTGGAAAATTATTATGTTATTAAAAAATAATTTTTTGCGCTTTTTAATTAGTTTTACTAACATAGTGTAATGTGTGTGGCGTACTAACAATTATGGATCAATGTTTTCCGAAATAAAAATTTTCATTTCATTTCATTATACATGTAAGCATCATAAAAGGGATAATTGTTTGTATTTCAGGTGATGAATATGATAAAACTTTATGGCAAGCCTGTAAGAGTAAACAAGGCCTCGGCACATCAGAAGAACCTTGATGTGGGAGCCAATGTCTTCATAGGAAACTTGGATCCTGAAGTGGATGAGAAACTGCTATATGACACATTCTCAGCTTTCGGTGTCATATTGCAAACACCAAAGGTATGTAATAATGATGTAAACTCATAAACTGATGGCTGTAGCAAATGTTTAATGAAGCTTGACTTACTCCTTGTAATAGTTTATTCATCATCAGTCTACCACTGACTAATAATAAGCCTAAATCAACGCCAGACAGTGCTCTTAATTCTCTGATCTTCTTTTCTCATATATATCCTCAACTTTACAGGTAATGAGAGATCCAGAAACAGGCAATTCCAAGGCGTTTGCATTCATCAACTTCGCATCGTTCGAGGCGTCAGACGCGGCCATAGAGGCGATGAACAATCAGTACTTGTGCAACCGGCCCATATCTGTATCATATGCATTCAAGAAGGATGTTAAAGGAGAAAGGCACGGGTCTGCCGCTGAGAGGTACAATAACATACAAATTTTCTTCCAGACAAAAATGTCACTCATTTTGTAGCTTTGGATCTCTGCCACGGAAGGGAATCAGATATATTTTGTTGACAAGGTTCAGAACTCCCAAAAACCTGTTAAAAAGGTTATCTAATCAAACCAATATAGGTCTGCCAGCAATAAATTGTTACCATTTACTTTTGTAATTACAGATTACTCGCTGCTCAGAATCCGCTGTCGCACGCGGATCGCCCGCACCAGCTGTTCGCGGACGCGCCGCCCACTATGATGGGGCCAGTGCTGATGGCGCCGCCGCCCCCACCGACCCCGAGCCCGATGCCCCCGCCGGGGCCGCCGATGGGCGCGCGGCCCCCGCCACCGCTGCCGATGACCGCGCCACCGCCGCCGCCGTCGTCGATGCCGCCGCCGGGCCCGCCGCCGCCGCCCGGCCCGCCGCCGCCGCCGCCCCCGTTCCACCACTTCCCCCCTCCCCCGTTCGGTCCCCCTGGCTTCGGACCGCCACCGCCTCCTGGAGCTCGACCGCCGCCGCCGTGGAGGCCGCCCCCACCGAACTACAGGCCACAGTTCCCGCCGCGGGGACCGCCGCCGTTCGGCCATCCACCGTTCCCCCCGCACCACCCGCCTGAGCCAAACTATAATTATTAAGTAAATAAATAGCGTAACTTTTTTATGCTGCTTATCATTTAAATCTCTCGAGTTAGCAAATTGCAAGCCGATGGCTTAGAAGAATAGATCATAGAAATAGAGTAGTACCGATCTGACGAGTTCTGGAGTGGTGGAGAACGAGCACCGGCAAGGGCAGCGTGGTTCCTTCGTCAAGATGGACCAACTGCCTGAAAAGTGACCGGAAGGGGCTTGGACGGAGGACTGGATGTAGTAGTGAGCATAGCGATTATTAGCAGTATACATTAAGAGGTTGCTAAGCTTTTGAACGGGTAGTAATGAAAAGAGCGGCGGAAATAATAAATCGCATGCGACAAAAATATTAAATCGGGTGACTAAAAGTACAAATTAAAGAAGAAATTGTAGTGCCTAGATAAGTATTTTAGTGTACAGTTTCAGTATTTTTTGTCGCTCGGTTTGTAATTTTTCCAATTAAAACTAGTTAACTACTAACACAACTATTATTAGTTGTGTTGGCGTTCATTGGGGAAGGCCTACGTCCGGCAGTGGACGTTAAAGTGCTGATAATATGATGAGATGAGATGAATACTAGTAGTAAGAAACCAGTAAATTACGTAGTTTAAAGTGGAAATTTATAAGAAACCGAGCGTTTAAATATACTGAAACTAGCGACAAAAATACTTATCTGGCAACTAAAAATTTCATTATGTGAAAATAAGAGCGTTGTAATAAAATGGTAGCGGTTCTTTCCATCCATTGTTCGGTATATTCGTACTGAGCTGAGTAAACACCGATTTGAGCTGCAAATTGTGCCCACAGGCGATGTCCAATGCAAAACTTCCTTCTTTCGATTTCCTCGATTCTCATGCTAGTACATTATTTATTCAGCTGAATGGCTTCATTTGCCGGCGGAAATATCGCACAGTCCGGCGACGGCGACGGCCGACTGAGTTACTACCGGTGCAAAACTCGGTAGGTAAGTAAATCAAATAAACCGATACCTACTTACTTATATTTATCTAAAAAAGCTGTTTCACGCGACCTCGTCCGCTTTTTATAATTTCTGACTTTATTATTTTTTCTCGACTCCTAAGGGTCGTATCGGGATGTTAAAGCCTAATAACCTTCCTCAAGTTCAAATCTGGCTTGTAGGAACTACCTACTTCAAGAGATTAGCGCGTTCAAACAAAAAAAACCTCTAGCTTTAAAAAAATATCTACGTACAGATAGATAATTAATGTATACTTATTAATGTTTAATAAAGCTGTTTAATTAGTTTGAATTAAATGAAATTAAGGTAGGTAACTAAATTATTATGTAGATTTTGGGACGCCCCTCCGCCAGGCAGCGTGGCTGGATGCGGCGGACAGAAGACCGGGTGTGGTGGCGTTCATTTGGGAAAGCCTATATCCACCAGTGGACCCTGATGGGCTGATATGGTGCGCTCAATTTTACTTGAATAGTAGTACTCATTTCAACCCTAGCCTAGCATTATACGGCGGCAGGGGCTGGTGGAAGACAGCGACGCGCAGCGAATATTTAAAACTAAGAAAAACTGTTTTAAGAAAAAAATTGCATAAAATTGATTTTTTCGACTCGGTGTAAAGTAATATTTATAATCGGTTTCATCAAAAACATGATTTATTTTCGAGCGAGATTCCAGCGAGTTTTAGGTGTCCCGTGGTAGCCCGCACGCAAAATATGCATCGTATCCGGGAGCGATGCATACGATCATGACGTGTTCTTATTGGATGCGCTCGTTTATTACGAGACAAACTGGACGTGCGGCGCAGACTTCCTACCTATATTACAAAAGACGCTGCTGATTTTAAAAATGCAACATTTTTAGTTGAGCATTTATTCTCTGCGAGCAGTTGTTGCTTTATACTGAAATAGTTTATAGGACCATCGTTTTAGGAATATTCATTACATTTATTTTGTATTTAACCTACGAAATTTCGCTGTATTTAACCTAATTTAACTTACAGCGTCAATAGCATTAAAGAAAAAAAATTGCTACTGGGGCGCGGGCGCCTACCAAAATGATTTTAGCTTCACGGTCAATAGTATTAGGTAGGTAGGTACTTATGTAATACAATTAGTCTTTAGAATTAGTTATGTATAGAATTTAAATGTGTTGATTCAGGTCTGGAAGGATTCGCTTAAGTCGACAAGACCGCCTGTAGGTACACGATTTAACTATAATTGTGCAATTATTAAATACCTACCAATTGTATTTCCCTGACTATGATGACGAACCTTTTCATACCGCGACTGTGTAAGAACAATTTGAATAACTCAGACTTCCGATTATAAATTCAATGAATAAATGAATGAAGAATTTATTAGGGTCTAATTGTAGTAATTTTAATAGTTTGCCTATACCTACCTATCTATTCAATGAATAATTTATACTTAAACTGAAATTATATTGCAGGTATACTTATATCTAAACCGCTCGCTTCAATGTATGTTTTATCTTTGTTGTTCGTAAAAAGCCTTTATACTTATTCGGCACGTATTTTACCAACAAAAATAATCTACATTCCCGTGATCAAATTGAGAGTTAAATCCGCTAGCATGCGTACATTTGCCAGCTCATAGGCGGCAGGCGCCTAATGCACAGTGCGATCTGGTCGGACTGACACGGTTGGGCGGCGTCCGTCGTTCGTTGTAATTCCAGCACAAGTCGCTGGGTCGCCGATTTCATCGTCGCGTTCCTCGTCGCCCAATTTCATTATCGTACATTGCATTTCACTGTGAAACGTGTAGATGTAATTATATACGACCTTGAACTAGTCTGAACATCCGTAGGTACAGGCCCGTAGCCAAAATAGGCAAAGAAAAAATAATTGAGTTCGAAGAAATTGCGATAAATCCAACGCTATGCTTTTTTCTCTATAACTAAGTTATAGTTTTCTAAAAAAATCGATTCAGGCGTTGAGTAGTTACGAGCGGACATAGGATTAGGATTCATAGGTACATACTTACATACATACAAACATTCGCGTTATACACATAACCCTCCTTTTGGGCTTCGCCGCAGTCGGAGTTTCCCCAGATTTTCTCATGTCGTCTGTGACTATCTATTATTGTCCTAACAATACAATATTTTAAGTCTGATATCTGTTCGATCTGAATCAGTTCGAAAATCGCAACGTGTGTAGTCCACGTCATACATCGGCATAGCGATAATGGCCGAGCGAGGGCGGGGATTAAAAACATCGTTAGCAAGCAAAATGAAATACAAATATTTGCATCACTCAGTGGAATACCAACGTATATTTTCAAAGGATTATAGTTCGAACTAGCTGTAGCCAGCCGCATCCCTTGTGGGATTTTTGATTTCCCACGCTACAAGCTTCTCTACAAATCATATTATTTTGATCATAACATGGGGAGATACCATAGAGATAGGATCTCTTTGGTGGGTGCTCGCGCCCCCTAGGAGATCAGTTAAAACAGGAAGGTTCGAATCTCTTTGGTGGCGCGCGCGCTCCCCTATGGAGACTGCATCTTGCATATTTAGTATGGGAACCAATGGTGTCACTTACAGGGGGGGTGCGGACAAAGGAAGCGGAGTAGCGGGAGGAGGTTGCGAATACAAATTTATATGGAGTTTGAAAATGAGAATGTGTGAGTGAGTAACAGTATTGTCATACATTTGACACGATTTTGACACCCATAGAATGCTTCTTTTACGCCTCTTTAAGGGGCCGCGAGCACGCACCAAAGAGATCTTAACTCTATGAGTTAAAAGTAATTTTATGCAAGAGGCTGGGATTTCCTTTCTAAACTAAAGACCTAGGTACATAAGTGTCATGAATTTTTACTTTCGAACGACTATTCTATTCTGTAAGAGTGACGGAAGTTTGTATGTCTCTCACCTCGTCTAAAACTAATGAAGTGATTTGAATGAAATTTTGTATTTGGGCGTAGGTACCTACTATTTTGCAAATACCTCCAGGGTTTTTTTTTTCATGAAATAGGAGAAGAGGAGTGGAGTAGGTAGTTGTACTTTAGATTTAAGCGTCGAAACGGGCTCTATCCTACCTTTCAAAGCAGAAACACAGCAGTTCTTGTCTTGTGTGATATACAGAAATAGGTAGGTATAAGAGGGTGGTTACCTCCAAACGGATGCACCAGAATCCCCACACAATAATACCTAATACCGGATCGGATCTCATCTTCAAATGGGGGATTACCGTTACCTTTCACGATTTTTATAAGAAATAATATTTTCAAATACACAAAAGGATAGGCATCAAGCACGTATAAGCATGCTTAAGTGTGTAGATAAACGGATCGCAAGGGAAATTGGAAAGATACGAATATACAATAACATTACGGTCGATTTTTCATTTCGTTATTCGAGGGTAGGTACCTACTTCGTTCTGCTTCAATAGAGTGAAGTCTACTTGAGTGAATATCATAATAATCTGCCTTTCAAATTAAATTAAGTTAATTTTGAGAAAGCATAAAGTTTTTCGAAGTTTATTAAGTACTTACTTAACGCTTAACGTCATAATAAACGACTTTGCAGACAAAGTTGATTGGTAGTCAAGAAGTCAGACTTAAGTAGGCAGTTATGTAAGAACTATGTTATTACAATTATACAAGGTCATTTAATTAACTACTATTTAGCACAAACTGTTACATCTACTACAGGTGTAACTGTTAACCTACTAAATATTAAAAAGCCGAAACTTCGTAAGGGTTTGGGCGTATTTTGGATGTTTGTTACTCTTTCACGCAAAAACTAGGGAACCGATTTTGATGAAACTTTACAGTAATATGATGAAACATTAGAAACACATAGACTTTAGATGCCCCGGGAAAGCTGTTCTGTTTTCCACGCAAGAAAAGCAGCGGGAAACAGCTAGTATAAGGTATATTTTTAATTCTTGTGTTTCTTTCTTTCTTTTCTTAGGTATATGCCGCTTCTGACTATAAAAATGATGTAGGTAAATAGATATAAAATCTTTTATAGTTGAGATACTGTATCCATGCACTATATCTCTCTCTAACTTTATGACTGCTACCGTTATAATATAACACAAGAGGTATCGGAAAATGCTCTCTTCAGCTATAGTCGTAGTATTTATTTGGAAAACTTAAAACTTTTTCATTGGCCGTTGAGATGAGATATTGCTTGCTGCAAGCGCTTTAGTTCTGAATTTTATTGAACGTTTCGAATTTGTGAACGTCATTAAAATTTGAACAATTTATTTAGTAACTTTCCTCTAAGTAAGTACCTACCTACCTACTTGATTGCTTGAGTCATAAAGCAATCGTGACGGAGGGACATTGCTCCAAGGCTTGAGTGTTAAAGTAGCAAAACTATTATCTATCGTACGTACCATTCCATAATTGTAGAGTCAATAAATTATTTACTTACAAATAATATTCTTAGCTACTTTTGTATTTATTTTTGGAATAATGGTTATTTGTTATGCAAGGCTGCAAAGTTGGTTATTTTGTGCGAGTACTAGTATTGAAAACTGAGCAAAGCGAAGGGTTCTAGGATAGAATCCTGAGCGTAGCGAGGGTTTCAAGGTACGAGACGCAAAATAAGTTTGCTGCCGAACGCAACACACAATTTTTCACCTCACTACAGCGACGAAAATACTAGGTGAATTTAATCCTTTCGGCGGTTTAGAACCACAAATAATAATAACCACAATTAGAATTGACCAGTTCCTTCTACAAATTAGAAGAAAAGTTTTAAATTTTTGAGAATGAGAAAGTATACCCTTCCGAGCCGGTGAGGTGAAAATAATAATATTGCCAGTTGTTATTTTGAAGAAGAGCGGAAAATTCAAAATATTTACCACACTGCGTATGTTTAGAAAAATTTAATTGATTAATTGAAGGCACTTTAGACTTGTTTTCCTGATAGTATAATCAATCATACTAATTAGTTATCAACTTCTACCTAGTTTTAACTCCTAGGTACATAATTTTGACCTGAAAAAAATTACGTCATTTTTTGTAAGTATAGTAAAAAAAATACTATATTTGTGAAGGAGACAATCAGTAGGCGGGGAACGTCCTAAAGTTCCTAATAGAAACATAATAATAACTCATACGTTAACTCTATCCTGTATTTTCAGGTCCCAAGTAGAGGAGCATTTTCAATTTAAATTAGGTAAGTACCTAACGTCATTGATCCACCACATGATATTTTGTCCATAAGTATTTCGTAGTTTTGTCATAATAAGCCTTACCTAAGTCATACCAATATTATAAAGAGGAAAGATTTGTATTTTTGTATGTTTGTAATGAATAAACTCAAAAACTACTGTACCGATTTCAAAAATTCTTTCACCATTGGAAAGCTACATTCACCCTAAGTGACATAGGCTATATTTATCTATATCTATGTCCACCCGTGCGAAGCCGGGATGGGCTGCTAGTATTTTATAAATGGATGACTAAATAGATACTGCAAGAAGGGTGCCATTATTAGGAACCTTAGACGGGAAAATTCAACAGACGGATCCCTAATTTTCCGAGGTGTAATCCAATATCTGCTCCGTAGTAACAGCGTATGGGGAGCGAGGTTATTAACGGTGAGGTAAGGGTGTAATTTAGTTAGTATCTGGCTCCTGGACTATAATAGCGCGACATTGTTGTAATGAGGTTGTGATTTACGTTAAGTATACTAGCATACTTTAGAGACAAAAAAGGGCCGAACCTTTATTTTTTTGACACAAGTATGAAACTTGGCACAGTCGTTCCTTGGGTCCAAATAAGCCGATTTAGATCGGTAGCCCACTGGTACCCCCCCTCTGGTACCGGAGGGGGGGGGGGGTTTGAAGTAGCGCTCCGCCCGTCTTCAATTAAAGAATTATAACTGTCCATGTTTAGCTAATAGGTCAAGTGTGGTATCATTTTCGCATAAATCGATAACGTAGAATTCATTTCTGGCAAAAAAATTTGCAATATCTGAAGCAGTTTTTAAAAAATTACACAATATTCAAAATTTTCGACCAAATTTTTTTTTTCAAGTCACCGTATATATTAAACTAGTATTTTTATTTGCATACAAAAAATATGATAACAAAGCTTAATTAATGCAGATTTGAAAAAACATAACTTTCAAGTTTCTTTACTAACAATAAAAAGCAAAAAAAAATTTTAAACGTCGCGCGCTGTATATTTATTTTTCGGCCACATCAGAAAAGCGCATTCTGGGCGATTGACTGTGCTATTAATAATTGTTGTCGATCATAAAAAAATTAAGAAATGTTTATTAATTTGTATCATTCTACGTGTTATAGTTTGAAGCATGTTTTAAAGAGCCGTGGTATAGCCTAGTTGGTTGTGCATTCGCGTCACATTCATGAGGTCGTGGGTTCGATCCTGGCCCGTACCATAGAGTTTTTCGAAACTTAAGTACGGTTTATACCACAGGATTTTCGGTGAAGGAAAACACAGTGAGGAAACCTGCATACGCCAAAGACTTGTATTTACTATTCTAAGGCATATGTGAAGTCCACCAAAAAAAACGGATTGAGGTACCGTTTGGCGGACAGGGGTTTGGCACAACCAGATCCCATAGGGTCGAAGTGTCGCCAGATAAGATGTTAATAGGGCCGTTACATGTGTTACTTATCTAAACACGATTGTAAACTGTATTTTTAAAATACTAATAAAGATTTATTTATTTTACAAGATTTACTTGAAAATCACTACGGATTCTTGTAGCGTTAAATAAGTGTACTGTAGGTACCCGTAACACAATATTATGTACATTATTGCAGGTGACAAAATTTGTACCTCTAAATGTGTAACGTCACTATTCGCTAGCGATTCGTTAGCGAATACGTAAAAACTATCTAAGTAGGTATATGTATATCTCTCTGTGTTTCGTAATTAGTCGAAAAGAGACAACACTATTACGAGTTCACGTAGTCGTTAGCGGGTATCGACGCTGTCAACTAATGGTAGCTGTATACAGTACGCCTACCATGAGTTGACAACGTCCATACTCGCTAATTAGTCGAAAAGAGACAACACTATTACGAGTTCACGTAGTCGTTAGCGGGTATCGACGCTGTCAACTAATGGGAGCTGTATACAGTACTCCTACCATGAGTTGACAACGTCCATACTCGCTAATTAGTCGAAAAGAGACAACACTATTACGTGTTTACGTAGTCGTTAGCGAGTATGGACGGATACTCGCTAACGACTACGTGAACTCGTAATAGTGTTGTCTCTTTTCGACTAATTACGAAAGACAGTACCTAAGTATATAACGTAACGATCTGGTCAATGTCGCGGGAACTGGATGCGGATCATCATTATGGAGATGTTTAGCTAATATTCAACAGTGGACGTCTTCCGTCTGATTATGGTGATTATATTCCGCACAAACCAAACGAAAAGGGGGAAAAGCTTGGAATTTAAGTTTAAAAATGATTTTTTTAGTTCATTCTGTGTGGAAAATGTTGCAATTACAAGAAGCAAATGGCGCGTCGCCACCGAATAACCCCTCGTTATTCGGTGGCGACCGAAGTAAGTTATTTTGCGGCGATCCGAACTAATGTCAACCTCGAGCGAGTGCTGGGTTTTAGGATATAGAAACCGGAAGCATGCACGACAAAGCACAACGTTTACAAATTATGTGTTGTCTTAACTAGTCCATACACGATCATGCGCATGACATGCATTACGTGCTGCCACGCATGCATGACCGTCTAGTTGTAGTGATTGACGTGCATGACATAGAAACTACGTGCTGGCCGTTGCTTCACTGTACAATTTTGATAACAAGCATGAGGGGTCCATCATGCAGCATGACAATTCACGTAAACGCAATGCATGTCATGCCGCATGATCGTTTAGGGAGCCCATTAATACATAACCAAACGTTCCTTCTAGGTATTAGTATACCACCAAGCAGTATATGTACCACTGGTATGGTACTAGTTACATTACTTCTCATTGGTATAGTATACCTAGGTACCACTTTTATAATAAAAACTTTTTAACAAAAAAATTAAACCGCCGAAAAAAAGGAACTGAAAAGCGAAAAATAATAAAAAGGCACCTTTAAGGTCTAACTAAGCTCCTACACTAATGTAAATCTAAATAATTTTGAGTCGGCGCCAAACACACATACAAATTAATTAAAGTTATTACGTAAAGTGAAATCATACATAAAAATAAAATAATAAAATATACGGGTCGAATTGAGAACCTCCTCGAATTGAGAAGCGCGGCTGGCGTTGATTAGTCAGTGAGACAGTCAGTTTTTTCTTTTACTTATAATATTGATTGAACAACAAATATCCAAACTTTCTCCTTTTTTATAGTAGCAGCAGACACACGCGGCCTGCGGTGGCGGTGGCTGCCTGTTGTATTCCATAAGCAATGTAGGTATATGAGACTTCAGACACGCGCGGCCTGCGTTTGCATATTGAGGCTGCGGCCTGCGGTAGGCCGCCACCGCAGGCCGCGTGGTCTGGGATACACTTTACTTTCCTGGTACCTACAAATGAGGTCAATGTACTTTTATGCAGATGTAGCTAGAACGTACAAAATAGAAAATAAATTAACGCATGCTCAGAAATGATCCAATAAAGTTTCTAGAAGGTAAGTCCTTACGTAGATTGAGGAGATAAAATCTTCTGACGGCAATACCAAATTGCGGAACTTTTCGGCATTCCTTATCTATTCAATAACACCCTCATAAAGGGGAATGGTGATTTACAATAAGATAATATGTCGAGACATTCTCGGGGTCAATGTCCTTTTTAAGGACATCACACTACTATAAATGTGAGGCTTGTTCTGTCGTAAAGATAGGTCTACACTGCTGACTTTTGTTTGGTTTGCTTTTGATAATTTTTAGGATAATTATTATTGTATAAAATGTCGATTTTCTCATAAACTATGCGTACCTAACTATGATTTGCTTTAAAATGTGTTATAGACTAAACCTGTGCAAACTTTGCACTGCAAAGTATAGTAATATACCCATTGGTTCGGTAAAAATCGGTTAAGCAAACAACCAGTTTATGTTAAGGGTTTTGGATATGTTGAAATACCAATGGTTAAAGACATTAAACATAGGATAATTGACATCAATACTTTATCAAAAATACAAGATAAATTGTTAATACAAAGTTAAATTTGCGGTTCAATATACATACATACCATATGCATTATGACGTATATCAGCGTATATGTTTACAATGTTGGCAGTTGCATTAATTAACTTTGTTTTTGTAATTGCTATACAAATGAATTAAATCGATTTCTTTGATGGTTACATACTGGGAGCGTAGCGAGCTTTTTCCGATGTTCTGTGGTTACATATCCAATCACGCGTGGCTGTCAAAAGAGACTATTACTTACTCTGTGTCAAAAGTCAAATAACTCCGTTAAGCGTGGCTGTTAGTTTTGGTTTTTGAAAAATCGCTCATATCAAAATAATAATAAAATTGACGTAAGTGTCCCTATAAAGACCCATCAACACTTGAAAAGATTTATTCACTTTATTTCGGTTTCATCTAAGGGTGTGTTCCAAGACTTGCTTTTATATTTCTAAGTACGGGCCAAAGGTCCGCGTACTTCAAGTCTGACGATATTGGGCGGCGCGAGTTATGGGCATTCCGGTAAGGGTGTAGGTTCTATACACGTCCCAGTCGACGGCGGTTAACCTTTCTGTTGTGAAAGTGTTATGAGAATTATGAAATTCTCATGAAATTTTCATTGTCATGAGACAATGAAAAAAAAAGTAAATTATGTTCAAAACAGTATAATATCAGCTTATTTCTATGAGATTATATAAAAAAACTAAAAGCCATCTAAATTTATGGGCGATTTATTCTATGCTGAAATGTACAGTTCATCGTATAATAATTGCTCTATGAGCAAACTAACTTTTAATTACAATAAGAATCATTTTTAATATCCTTGCATTTTTGAGAAAAGCATTATATACGCCTCGGTGGAAATGGCACCTGCCTGTCTGGTATCATTGAAGTCATCGCCTGCGGCTCTTTCCATTACCTATTTCGAGGGCTCTGCATTAGTGTAGGTACTATTAAATCTACTCCACATTAACTCTGTTACTCTTTGAACCGAAACAGCAATGCAGCTTAATCACTTTGGATACCATATCCAAAACCAGGGGGAGGGAAACTCCTTATCTCAAACGCAATATATCCGACTAAAGTGGGTATCACAGCCAACGTCAGTTATAATATTATAGTCAGAAGCAATATCAATTGGATGTATAGTACTTAAGTACTAAGACTGTACCTTAGTAGATGCTTCAGAAGGACGATATGAGCTGTCTTCCTCAGCAAAGCGAATATGCACTTTACGTTTCCACCATGTTCCTTTGAGCTTTGAGCAATTCAGACTTGTATTCAATGTGGACTCCAGAGGGTCGAAAGAACTTCAAACTATCGCTCATAACAGTTCTAAACTCGCATTAAGGTGGCGACGACCGTCAGAAGTCGGTGCTATGTACTGAAATTTCGAAAGTTCACGAATATACGTACGATTTATCTTCTAGCGAATTACCTATAATGTGCGTTGATTATACAATTATAGGTACATATAGGGGGCGCGCGCGCCCACCAAAGAGATTGTAGCTCCAAGGATACATAGAACCCAGAATAAATTGTGACTCACACGCTTATTTCATAAGAGATTCTGTCGCCACTTTTGTAGTAATCATAAAATTACAAGTAGGTACATAAAAATAGTTATTTGTTATGCAAGGCTGCAAAGTTGGTTATTTTGTGCGAGTACTAGTATTGAAAACTGAGCATTCGCTCGTGGTTCAAATATAGAATCCTGAGCGTAGCGAGGGTTTCAAGGTACGAGACGCAAAATTACTTTGCTGCCGAGCGCAACACCCAATTTTTCACCTCCCTACAGCGAGGAAAATACTAGGTGAATTGAATCCTTTCGCCGGTTTAGAACCAAAAATCATAATAACCACAATTAGAATTGACCACTTCTTTAAATGTCCACCTTCTTCTACAAATTAGAAAAAAAGTTTTAAAAAGTTTTTTTCCAGGTGCAGTTTTCCACGCAGATTTCGAATGAGAAAGTATACCCTTCCGAGCCGGTGAGGTGAAAAATATATTAATTATTTAATAACCTCCCGAGTCCTGGGAGATAGTGAACGCCTACCTATATACGATGTGTTTTTCATTCGAAGCACATCTTTGTCAAAGAAACTTTTATTTACCTTTCTCCAATGATGCGCTTTTGCTTCCCGGTTGCTATTACTTTACTCTGTTTGTAACGTTCAAAGGGGAAAGATTTCTTAACGGTTTTATTTTCCGTAACGGAGTGTTCCGATGTGAATAAAATTCGCTTTGAATCCCAGACATATCTTCGTGTTTGCTTCATGCGCTGTTTATGTGATTACTGGATAAGGCTTCCTAAACATGATTATGTTAGGAACATCTCATAGAAATAGGTTCAGACATAGGTATACCTATTGGAATTTAAATTTGTTTCTTATATGATTGACCACCACCTTGGCGTTTGGTTTCATTCTCACTGGAGAATTTGGGCCGTTATTTTTAATATCTTCCTTTCCCATAGCACAGTAAATCTTATTGTCGTAAGAGCCCTGGTAGCCTAGTTGGTAGTGCACTCGCCTCACGTTCATGAGGTCGTGGGTTCGATCCTGGCCAGTACCAATGAGTTTTTCGAAACTTAAGTACGGTTTATTAAAATAGCACAGGTTTTTCGGCGAAGGAAAACATCGCGAGGAAACCTGCATACGCCAAAGACTGGTATTTACTATTCTAAGGCGTATGTGAAGTCCACCAACAAACGGATTGGGGCACCGTTTGGCGGACAGGGGTTTGGCACAACAGATCCCATAGGATCGAAGTGTCGCCAGGTATTCCTGGCCCCCTCAGAAGATAAGATAGGCCATTTAGGTTTAAATCGTCACCGTTAGTTTTTATACAGCCATTTTGATTTGTGAGATCCTTAAAAAGTTTCTGCATTCCCAGTCTATGTAGACCCCCACGTGTAATGACTCGAGCTGTCATTAGCCCGGCTCTAGCTCGGAGATTGAAAATTTAACGAGCATCATTTTCTTGATAACGCGCTTCCTGGCGCTGGCGTCCTCTCTAATAATAACCCTTTTTCTGCTGTTTTTTTTTACATTTGCAGGCATGAAAACACTCAGCGTATTTAATGCACCAGGTAGGTATCTAAGTGAGTTTAGCGAAGAAAAATCTAGTTTCATATTTTAAAATATTGGAATTAGTTACATGTAATCAAAAATGAAGACAAACACCGGCCACCTTTTTTAGGTCAGTAGAATTAAATATGGTCATCCATCACACTGTCTTGAGTCTTAGTAAGCGATATATGTCACCGCTCCGGCACGGCGGCGCAGCGCCTACACTTGTTACAGCTGTGAAACCAGCCTAAGTGTAGGTACCTACCTATGTAAAATTATATTCAATCCCAAATTTTGTCACAAAATCTCTGTAAGGTATACTAACTCTATGATTCAAATTGGTATTCAAGTACTTAGATCGATGTAAAATCAAAATGAATAAAAAATCGTTTTAAAGCAATAATTTCTTCAATAAATATAGCCTTTCATTGGCTTTATTGGCAGTGGTCCATCTAACATATGCATGTGGAAGAAGATCTTTAGTTAAAGGCTATTTCTCGTAAATTGGTGCATAATTTTTACATTGGAGTGCACTAGAGTCGATGGTTTTCAAGAGGTCGGTCACAGACGGACAAAATTCCATTAGCGACTTTTGGACGCTGGCCAGAGTTGGGCAGTGAATAGTGATTTGTCAGGCGTGCAAATAGGTAAACCAGAATTAGTATCATTATCAGACTAATTAGATCCCACCATGCATTTCCTAAATTAATGGGAGGCACAACGGGAACAGGCAGGTTGTGAATCGTAGTATATGTACTACCTACCTATATTGAGTTTAATAAAGCCTATTCGACGCTTCTGTCCATATCTTGATTTATTCTCCATTAATACAGTTGCCATCAACGGGAGTAGTATATTTGTGACTGGATACCACACGGAGAATTTATGAGTATAATAGTAGTAGTATAGTTTATCTACATTCAATACATACATACATTCATGGAGTTAAAAACTTTTTGGTCGGCGCCTGACAAATTTTTTTTTTTCATGGCGTCCGCGCTCCTAGCTAATTTTTCTCCTTCATGCATACTTTTTTTTTTCCATACAGACATACATATTACATCTTACATATATTCACGCTATGGCCTTGACGGAGTAGGCACAAAGAACGGAGCGCCAAGTATCGCGATCATGACATACCTCTTACGCTTCGCTCAGTCTACCAGTAGTAGGTAGGTAGGTACTACAAAGAAATGAAAATACCTTCATGTCCCATCTTTTCAATAAGCATTCACTGTGCACCTCTCACGTCTAGTTCACACGGAAAACCTCGAATTAAAATTTATATTGTGCTCTTTACAGACGGAACATCACAAATTAGATGCCAAAGTTTGTCCTTTAGCAAATTCAAAATATGGAAGCGTGTACACAATTAAACTTCAAACGAACATATTTCATTTGCATTTTTAAATGTTTCATTCCAAAACTTTCTCCTCATTTATCTCAGGATTTATTACATCAGTTGATTGGTTCAGATCTCGATCTAGGCCGTAGATTGAGAGTACCGAGTGCGGTCCCCGACCATGCCAAGTTCTTACCAATCGATTTTTTCTCGAATTTTAATCACATTTACTGACTGCTCTCGAATGGTGAAGGAAAACATCGTGAGGAAACCTGCATACGCCGAAAAAGAAATTCTTAGGCGCAAGTGAAGTCCACCCACAGTCCACCAACTCGCACTGGGCTAGCGTAGCGGTAGGCTTGTGCCTACAACCGTGAAGGATAATTAAATAGGCTGTTGATTTGATTCTCTGTTTTCTTTGAGTTTTTTATTGTTTTAATTTAGTTTTTATCATGTTGATACCATTCATACAAACCAAACTTCTGCATAGGTATCCGAACTCAGAGCTCAAAACTTGATCGCACAAACAGTAAATTTATTCATTGCAGTCGTTCATTTTATATGGAACAACGAAATGCATTATGTCCAAAGTTGGTGCGTACTCGTTTGTGAATTAAACATGAGATGAGATCTTCCAATCTGTCGTCATACCACCAGTTTAGTTTGAGCTACGATATGAGTAGTTTACTTTAGACATTTTATGGCTTCTTTCACCACTTGCTGATAAAGTCTCAGATACCCTATCTGCAGGTTATCTGACAGATAGCCAATTTTTTTGGTTTCACAGGTATCTGATTGCCTATATCTTATATATTTTATATAGTCTATCACACAGATTTATCTGATAGATTAGTTTATCTCTAACATTACTATCTGTAACAATATCAGGAAGTGGTGAAAGAAGCCCTTAGTATTTTAAATGTTTATTAGGAGATAACGCAAGATACACCTTCGCCTGTAAACTTATATCACCATAATGATCATCTCAAGAAATCAACTGTTGGACAATAAGGACCGGTCATGCGCTGTCCGCTTCCGTTAGTTTCCGCGACATGTATCAGATCGTGGATACATCTCGAGATGGCCTGGCCTGCAGTAACGTCCTCGACGAAGATGGACCGATGATCTTAAAAAGATAGCCGGGGGAGGATGGATAAGGCCAGGTGTGGTAGAGCGCATTGGGGAAGGTCATGTCTATTACATTACTATGAGAATTGGATTACAATTGGACTATTCATAAATATATAACCCAGACGGTCCTCAGCAGGATTCTTAGTCCTTTTGCCAAAAAGTGTTTATTACGACTAGTTTTTATATACGAGCAGGTAGCTATAGGCACTTATACAGACCAAGTTAGCTGGTCGTGTAACGCCCATGTTTTCGTAAGCTGCGAAAGTTTGACAAATAGCTCGCGCTGCAGTTTCAGTCGTCAGCCGAAAGCTGATGTCCCTTCAGTGCTAGCGAGCGTTTTCATACTTATCCGATAGTTGAGAGTTTGCCGCTGGGGAGTGATTTATTTTTGTTATCGTTTTCGCTGTCTCGTGTTATTTAGTTTTGGAAAATATTTGATGGAGTTCTCTACAAGCCCTGATTTTAGCAACGTAAGCTTTGTAGCTTACCTAAACTGAATTTAAATGTAATATAGTATTATTAACTGACATCAATCATGATAAACGAAAGAGTCACCCAAAACAAGTTTTTAGAGCTCATTTCATTATTTTCTTATAAATACTTGTCTAGTAACGCATAGAAATACAAGTAAATTTCATTGGAATCACGCATCATTTTAGGCATTTTTCGGTCAAAAACATAGAAAGTGAAAAATTAATTTATCAAGGCTACCTCTTTCTAAAAAGAGTTCGGTTGAATTTCAGGTATATATAGAAACAACAATAAGAATATAAGTTAAGTAAATTTTTTTCCAATAAAAATAACACAGTTAAAATATTAGCTGACTTATTGTCAGTTTAGGTAAGTACACACCACTAGGTATATAGAAAGATGCATGAATTAAAATGTTATCTTTACAAACAATTGTTATAATGAACCTGATTTTAAAAGATGTGTTGCGGAAATTTGTTTCACCGCTTCTTCTAGGGGTAGATAAAAAAATACATACTTATCTCTATGGTACATCATAATTTATTATAAAATACCTTTTAACTTAGTTTGCTTTGATCTTTTAACACAGTTACCTACAAACTGCTTTTTACGCAATCACAGCGTGAAGTAATTAGGAATCCCTGAGCTCAGATAATTAAGCTGTGTTTTGGGACTAAACAAAGCGCGGCACGCCCAAAGTTTGCCCATTACCGGACGCCAGTGACGTTCGTGTTTGCGTAAAAATCTTGGGGCGCTATTTAGATATCACATGAAGGGTCGCAAACATTCATGCAAACAGTGATAATTAACACTTCTATTTATTTTATTACGAAATTAGCCACAAGTAGCTGTTGTTCGTGGCTTCGCCGGCGTTGAGTAAAATTTCCGCACAGCCTAGTCGAAGTAGCAAGCTATCACATAGTGAATACCATTCGAATCAGTTCAGTGAGGTTTTCTACGAGAAGAGCAACAAAACAACGTGTAAAGCAACTCTCCTGTTTTATAAGTAAGTATATTTACTATAATTATTGTAATATAAAAATATCTGCAGTATCCCTTATAAAAAAGTTATCCCATAATACAACTCAATTTACTAACTATATTTTTTTAGTCTAATGAAATTTCATTGCTGAGAATTCTTTCACAACTAAAGTAGAAGGAAATTAACGCAATAAAATCACATCGTCGGTCGGACGTTACTGAGACATCCACCCAAACGGTCATACATACCGGTGTCGCGGTCCTGCGAATCCGCACCCAATGCCACTTTAGCCTTCGTCGTATCTCCTTGTTTTCTTTTTAGTTATTATTATACTTTAAAACATGAGAGAAGAGAAAAGAAACATGAGGCACAACACAATGGGACGCAAATATTTTTTCGCAGGGGCGCTATTTCACTTGATCCAGCCCTGCAACGAGCCTACGGGAGTTGACATCAACGCAAAGCTCGAGCTTTGTATCTGTGCATAGCTGAAAACTAGTTGTTTGAACAAAAATTTGTAAAGTTACAGAATATTTCCAGGAAATTAACATGTTTGCTGAGTTCGTGTTTTAAAAACAAAATTCCGAGTGAAAATTCCGGTCATTTTTGCACTCTACCTATAAACAGGATGGAAAATAGTGACTAGTTACTATTATACAGATGACAGAATGGGTAAGAAAGACTTGTAACGGAATGATTGTCCAACTGTGGGAGAATGTGTAAAGACATAAAAAAGGAATCCCACTATCTATTAGCTTGACCCAAAGGTTAACTGATAGAGAATTGCCTTAAAGCCTTAAAACAGTCTTAAAGGTTGTCTGGAAGAAATCGCTCTTAGCGATAAGACTGCCTAGATGTACATTACTGTATCTGTTATTTCCTTATTTGTGTCTGTAATTTTTAAAATGAGCAAAAAAGTTTATTGAATTGAATTTCCTTCAGTATTCGCCTGTTGAACTGTTGTGTACAATAAAGTTTAAATAAAGAAATAAAATGTGACTTGTATATGCAGAATACCATCAAGATTTGTACGTGTACACAGGGAAATGACTTTGTTTTAATATAAGTACAAAGTTTTACTATATCTTGTATAGTTTAGGAATAATCCAGTGAGATCACGTTTCGTGTTCATACCCTTTATTCGTATAAGTATATTAGTTTGAAGTTATATTTATCAATTTTTCATTATTATATAATTTTTTTTTCATAATTATGTTATTATTGTGCTTTATATTAAGATCCCACTGAGTATATTTACTTATAATCGTTTAAAATAAACTCGGCTATTATACTAATTTCTTGTGACTTACATAATTCCACGGCTCCTTGTTATTGTGTACAATCAACTCAAGAGTTGCGTGATTCTACATACGACTCTGGTATTAGAAATCTTAATATTAATTTAAAGCTCCCCTAGACTAGGGTTACCAAATCTAAAGTCTTCTGCGGAGACATTCTGTTCCAGATATTTCGTACGGTTATTTTTAACAGAAATGAAGTGGCAAACGCGTAGACAACCCATCATTGTCTAACAGAACCCTAATAAATTATTTTACGAATGAACAAAGATAGCTCTGAATGCATATATAAAATCTAGTCCACCATATTGAGCAATACTCGTATAGTAATGAACATTGACAGACTGATAATGATAAGTAGGTATTTAGGTGAGTACCAGAGAAGGTATGTATTATTTGAATCCAAACCTTTTTAGTTTCTTTTTCGGCATAAAAATGACGACAATTAAGGAAAATTAAAGTTATAATTTTGCACAAATTTTCTATGTATTTTTTATCTATTCGAGAAGATCCAAGAAAAATGTGGTGGCCCTGCGAGACGTCAACAAACTTGGTGACGACGTTATCACGCTAGAGTGGCTCACAAGTAAATAATTAAACTAGTACGAGCCGACGAGCGAGGACTGACTCGCAACACGTCTAGACAAATTATAATTACGTGTACAAGAAAATAGGTACACGAGTCTTTTTATGTAACACTAGCTGATGCCCGCGGCTTCGCCCGCGCGGACTAAGTTTTTCCCGCGGGAACCGTTTACCCCGGTAAAAAGCAGTCTATATGTTATTCCAGGCCATATGCTATCACCGTACCAAGTTTCATCAAAATCCGTGTAGCCGTTCTTCAGTTTTAAGTGGTCTAACTAGCACGACTTTGTTTTATATATTAAAATGTAACAGGGTGATATTTGAAACAAAATAAAATCTTACATACACATCGTAAACAGATAGACGGCCCTCTATAATTAATGCGATCTAGACCGCTGACGGGCAATAGCGCCACCAATGTAAGACCTGGCACTGCAATGACCAACACATGTCTGCAGTATGACCCTTACCCCTCTTTAAAAATTATTCATAAAACGTGTTTTTTTCATCCGTTATCAGTAATCTCTTTTTTTATTATACATTAAAGAGTCACAGAACAACATTTTTTTCCTCCATTTAAATTAGGTGCATTGCCCCTTATCCATTAATCAAACAAAATGTTCCATGGTAGAGGCTATAAACCTGTTCCCGGTTATTAAAAGTTTCGACCCTTAATTGTGAAACCAAAAGCCAAATCCTTATTACAACTCAGAAAGGCTAAACACACATTTACGTTTACTCGGACAGTCCCAGGAATTTTAGCGCTCCGAGAAAAAGCCGCGTAGTGTCAGTTGTACGATTGAGTAGTACCATTGATGGTACAAGTGACACAAATTTGTATCCTTAGTACCATCAATGGTACTAGTGATACTAATTTAGGATCTGTAGTACCATTATGAATAGTTGTTATGCTCGCTAGTACCATCAATGGTACTAGTGACACTACGGTTCGATGTAGAACTCATCATCATATCAGCCTGCACACGTCTACTGCTGGACAAAGGCCTCCCCCGGGATCTCCACGACGACCGGTCCGAGTTCCAAATGCTTAAACAGGATTGATTTTACTTTTTATTAACTGTTTTTGAATCCTCAATGTACGTCTCTAACAGAGGAAACGTTTAAATGATGTACTGTAATAATGTCCAATCTGAAAAATGTCGAACGACCATGCTCGAACTGAAAAATGACCAAACACCCAGAATTTTGTTTTTAAAGTTTCCAGAGGATTCTTTAAAAAATCCGTTACCTTTCTGAGCAACAAGTCGGAATTTTTTGTAACGGATAAATATGGAAACCTGTAGTCAATTTACATTACATTATCTGTAGTCTTCAAAAACTCGGAAGGTTCACTAATTGCGTCGGTCTAATTACGTTGGTGTCAATAAAGATAATAATCCAAGTTGCACGTATTTTGGCGTTCGTTATATAAATCGTGAATAATAAAATATAAATTTAGCATTGCTCTTCCGGGTTCTAAAAAGTAGAAACCTATGGTCATTCTACTAGTAGAGGGGTGGGTCTTTGAAAACTCGGAAAGGTCACTAAGTCCCATTTACGTCGGTCCCTATTATCCCTTCCGAACATATTGCCATTATTGGGTCGACCTTTAATGGGAATCACCTCTAGTGGTGAGGCAGATTGCGATAACTTATTACTATTAATATGGAATGGACGAGGTCGCCTCTTTTATTATATTACAGATATTTTGCGGGGTCAGTCGTTAAACGTTATTTATGGGAACGAAAGACTGAGGTTATACACCTTCAGTATACATTATACTAGGCATTCATATTATACCTACGTACTAAATGTTTTTATCTAATAATGCGTGACACACACTGGGCGGCGGCGTTGCGAAAGCGTTGGGGCGGCGAAGCATTGTATGAAGAACGCGTCGCGCCGCCGCCGCTTTGATGTAAAAGGGCTTCATACTATTTCGAACATTACAGAAAAAACCGCAACGCTCTCGCAACGCCGCCGCTCAGTGTGTGTTACGCTTAAGGAATCTCTGTCTCTTACTAGACCTCACCTATTCATCATGGTTTCACGTTAAGTAACTCCTATGCGTATAGCAACTGGATTCCTAATTATCTTGCAAGGCGGCGTATCTGATGAAATTACACAACAGGGCCTTTGATTGTAGAACAAAATGGAATGCGGCATTTATTTAAATAAATTGACATTATCTTACCGTGCAGATTTGTGGGAATGTTATACTGTGAAATTTGAAATCAAAATTCACTAGAAAAATGATTGTTTAGGAAAGAGTTTAGTAGCAGAGGAAATATTGTCTGGTCGCTCTCGTAGCACTTTGATCCAGAGGTGCTACGGCGGCGTAGTGTTCGTAGCACCTAGAATAGTTACGGTTGCCTAACTAGATTTTTTACAAGGAATAAGCCAGCGATTTACTGCGTCTTGAAGAACACTCTCATGAAATGCGAGTTGTAGGTATTATTATAGTTTTTTAATAATAACTAATTTAATAGTACCAGAGGGTTTCTAAAAATGCATACGCTCGAAATGTTAACTCACTGGGCTCTCAACATGTTTAAAATGTATTTTAGCAAAAGTTTATTTATTTTAGGTATATATCAAAATAACAAATTATATAGGTAGGTATTAAAATAAAATAAAAAGACTAAAGGTAAAGATGCCGTCGAGATGATCACTCTGGGGCGTTGTACCCAGAAGGCTGAAAATATTTTACAAAATTATAACCTTTCTTGACTATTATTATCCAAAGCCCATTGTTTAACATAGGCTTCGAATATTCCATGCAACTATACCTGGTCCTTCAACTACATTTTTCAGGCTGCCTACCGCTGCTTTTTCCAGTCGTCGGTCCATCTGGCAGAGGGCGTTCCACGTAGGATAGTATAAGCTTAAGATCAGTATCTAAACATACATATCTTCACGCTATGCCCTGTCGAGGTAGTCAGAGAGAACGGAGCGCCAAGTATCGCGATCCTGACACACCTCTTTCGCTTCGCTCAGTCTCGTCATTTTCTTCAATCTAGTATCAGTAACGTTTATCTAAAAATAGAAATATCTCATCCCCTGTGCTTCCTTAATCTGTGTCTGACACAACGAGTGTGTTTAACTTCATTGAATGTTGCCCGAAACAAGATCCGGCCATGGGCCATTGTTTGTAAGTTTAGAATAGGGGAAGGTTGCGACGTAGGAACCAGGGAGCTAGCTATTCTCTCAACTAATTTCGCTTAAGCAATTAGCCTCTAAGGGAGGAGTAAACAAGCTTATGTTATTTTTAGTGATGCTACGTTTTCCTTGTTCATGTATTGTTTAATTTTAAAGCAACTAACTTGCTCTGTCAGTTTCAAAAGGTACAGTTGCTGCATCTATGGGCACTTAATGTTGACAGGACATGAAGTTGGTTATTTGGAAGAAGCGTTATGCGATAAATCGACTACATAAAAATAAATATATTTCTCTTAATTTCTTGTGTAAATAATGTTTTTGTATGTTATTCTTATAAAAAAATAGCGACAGATCTTCTATTTATATTTTTTCAATTTCGTAAATTTAGTTAATTTTAGTTTAAAGTTCCCATTTTATGACAACATTTTGTTTAGTATTTCATAGTCATTAATCAATACTGAATGCCAATGTAACGAATCGTGAAAGGAACTATTATTTAATCTATGTCGTGAAACCAAATGAATAACCCGTATTTTTTGTGTAAGTATGTACATATAAGTACTTAATGTTTTTGGCTTCCTTTCAAGCGCCAACAAGCCTTCTGAATTTTTTATTCTCAGTTAAAATTAATACCTTCATTGCAATGAATAGTCTGGATCAGTTAATTTTAAAATATACCCATTAATTTACCCTGAAACTGTAGTTTATTTTACCAATCTGTCGCTATTTATATCTGCTGAAACATCCAAGGGATGCGCTTATAAACAGAGACGGCCGAATAACCGGTACGTAGGTAGATACCGAGTTAATTAAATTAATTCGGTTCTTTGATCCGCCGAGGGCGGTTTAAACGAGCAAATTATTTATTTCCCCATAAACCGATATCGACGGACGGATCGAAGTTATAAATTTGTTAGTGGTGTTTTATAGACTTCTTTTAACTAATTATTTAGAAGTTTATTAAGTTTGACACTCGTTTTTAATGTAGGGCATATACACAGGTATATTATACATCTCTGTGTCAATAAATTATCAATTTTCCGGTATTTTAATTGTCTTTAAACTTTATACAGTTGCCTCATTTTGCTAAATGGTACACAAATAAACCGACGCTAATTATCAATTCCCTCGGATGTGAACATTACATTTTACTTCGGTCAACATAAACAACAATCCCACTTAAGCCTAATGGACAACTTCATTAATTTCAACCCCCTGTACAGTCATTTTCTTCCTCCAAAACAAACTTCTGTAGGCAGTTAGCGGAAGTCACAAATGGGTATTAGAATTTCTCTATTTTTTACTCGACTACGGAAAAAGGAAGGCTATGTTTGACAGTCTTTATGTATGTATGTTTTTAATTCCTATTCATTTGTTTATTGCCATGCAGATTAAAAAGATACATATATGATTGTATTATAATTTCGTAAGAGAGACAAAAAATATAGGAATTTAGAATTCGAATTTAAAATTCGAATTTAGAATTCGAATTTAGAATTCGAATTTAGAATTATGAATGTGGTTAGCGCAGGACCGGTCGTCGTGGAGATCGTTGGGGGAGGCCTTTGTCCAGCAGTGGACGTCTGCAGGCTGACATGATGAAGAGAGACAAAAAATATGGGAATTTAGAATTCTCTATTTTTCCTGATTTTTTAATATTAGGGTAAATTAAAGACAGACTGTATGAGGTCAACAGCCCCCAATGATGATGATGTTATGTCAGAAGAAAAGCCGCGGTAGCCTACTTACAACAGAATGCAACCTATAGGTAACAAATTCTTAAAAATTTTACGAACATGTCTATTTACTACCTACTGTAAATTGGCATAATTAAATCTACAATGTACTCTAGTACCATTGGATTTATACCAGAGTCTGGTACTAAAATCCGACATGTTCATCAAATCATCACCCTTTACGACAACAGCTTTGATCACTTGGTATCATTATGCACCTAAATCTCTGTAAAATATGCACACGCCTCTGAATAATTCTCTTTCAAACGTCATGAAAAGGGGGATTTCACTGAAAGCAATTCATAGTGCGGGGAGGTAATATAAAATTTAAATTTAGTAAGCTGTTTAACTCTGGCCGGTCGTGGGTGATTTATAATTGCATCCGGGATTCGCACGGCGTGCCTGCTTAAACCACGGTTTATCTGAAAGGTCAGCAATTTACATTTTTTTATGTTTGTTGCGTTTATTTAAAGTTCTGTATTGTAGAGTTTAGGAGATATAGGTAGATAGTAGCGTGGCGATTGTAGAAAAAAAATCGTGGCGAGTGTGTAAGAAGAATAATATTTATTTGCAAGAATACCTTTTGTACAAAATTGAGGTTCGCAACTAGCAAGGTGTCGCTGGAGCGGCTAATGACAGCCGACCAATGAGGAAACCTGGGCGGCGCGTTACGCGGTGGGAACGCGCAGTGCAAATACCCTCGTTCATACTTTGTGCAACTACAAGAGAAATATAGGAACTTTGTAGTGTCCTAATCAATCTATACATAACTGTCCCGGGCGACTATTTATAGTTCCCCAAAACTTTGACTATGCTCGCCTGTCAGATTATTACGGTTGATCGATTTTTTCCCATACTTTGATTTTGAGCTTTAGTAGTTTCCTAGCTAATTTTAAGTATCTCGTTTCTAATTGGAACTGGAGCGGCACTTATTCATAATGGAAAAAAATTCGCTCGGAGATGGGGAAGGTCTTGACCTAGGTAGTGGTAGGTGGTCAAACTCGGATATTTGAGTGGTTATAAATGGGACAGTAACTCTTTCTGTATGTCTGTTTGTTACCTTGTCACGCCTAAACCACTCAACTGAATGAATTCAGTGTCGAGACATCGAACCATGAGGCGGGACATGACTTTATATCGCTATGTAAAGTTTTTCCTTTACATATTGTTAAATGTTGTTTATAATTTGTGTATGTCAGTTATATATGTGTGAAATCCAATTAAAATTGTATACAGCAGGTGCTTATTTTGTTGTTTGAAAATCTCATTACGAAAGTAGTGGTAGTAAAAATACGATGAAATGAGGTTTTATACAAATACACAGGCGTATGCAATTTCGAGGCACATGCGCAAAATTTTAACGTCAAAATTTCATTATCCGAGGCTTTAGCAAATAACGCGTGTAATGACCAACGGCCGCTGCACTGCATTTTCAGGCTTTGCGCTTTCGTTGCATGTACAAGATTTTAAGAATAAAAACAACACAATAATAAAGGGTACTGTTTAACTGTTCGTGATTGGAAACAAGGATAATAACCAGCTAATCAATCGAGAAATTGAAAGAGTAGAATAGAGTCGCGCTCTCGTCGATTATGGTCATTTCCGTTGTAAAATAGTTGTTAGTTTTGATGTGTTTTGATGAAACTTGGTACAACGATAGCTTATTATCCTAGAATAACATACAATTAGATAATCACGGCGCGTCTGCTGTTAAAAAATATAATACGTACAGCAATTCGAAGAGAAAAATAAAAATAAAAACGTTATTCGGTAGTCTAAACCGAACACAAACAACAAAGAGTCAGTACGTCGTGTCTGCTGGTCGTTTAATACTCGCACGCGCAACTAGCCGTAGTGGTAAATAATAGGCAAGCGCCACGCTCACCCAGTGGGGCGTCGCATCCCTCCGTTAAACCTTGTAAGGAGCCACAAGCGGCAGCGAGGGCGGTGGCGGTGGCGACGGCGAGGGCGGTAGCGGTGGCGACAGCGAGGGCGGTAGCGGTGGCGACAGCGAGGGCGGTAGCGGTGGCGACAGCGAGGGCGGTAGCGGTGGCGACAGCGGTAGCGGTGATCGGAGCGCCCAACGCGTATAAATCAGCATTAAACAGTCTGTAAGATTATGTCTGTGAAACTAGATAAGTAGGTATGTGATGATCAATGGACAAGCGCTCCGCTTTAATTTCCACAAGCGGCAGCGGTAGCGGCAAACGGAGCGCATTTACCCCGACCTTACACAATTTGCCTATAAGAACCACAAAACGATAGCGGCAGAAGTTGTCTAACAGAAAGCGAACTATCTAGTGTGTGTACCTATAAATTTTAGTTTCATACAATCTAATACGAATATTGAATAAATAAACAAAATATTTATTAAATTAATATTATAACTATAATAATGAAATTATGTAGCTTACTTACCACTTTCCAAGTTAAAAGGATTTCAAAGACTCCTTGAAAATGGGAAAATCTCGTATATTTTTTAATTAATCTACAGCTCAACGATCTGCATATAATTTTCTGCATAGGTTTCATGAACCGGGTTAATTTTACCACCCAAATAGCCTGAATCTAAGACGTTGTTTTTAGGACATGTTCAAAGAAAAGAGAACATTGAAAATAGAGTACTGTGTCAATTCCAACTTATCGCACTGGAATTCCCTTCTCTCCGCTATCGCTCTTGACTTGTTGTTCACTACCGCTGCCGCTTATCACTATGCACGCGCCCCGATGCGGTTCTCGGCATACGTCGGAAAATTGAAAAGTTAACGAGCCTATTTCACCGTGTTCGCGTTTCGCCACCACCTATTGTTTCGCCTGTGCCCGTCGGAACTCCTCTTATTAGGGGAAATTGCTTGGGGTAACATGAAAGGTAGCTAAGTTGGATCTATGACCTAATTCAAGCTAAGGAGACTAATGGCTTGTTGATGCAATTTTGCGGTACTTGCTGCTATTTCGCTAGCGTTTGGGGTCGACGATAGATTTTGCGCCCCGTAACTTTACTTAAAGTTACTGTAAGTTTCGGAAACCTTTCTTATTTTTTGTGATCATGAAGAAAGAATTAAAAAAAAAACTTTCACTAATTAGTAAAATGTCTAACTTTTATGCAACCTTTCTTCTTTTTTGTCATCATGAACAATAGTACATTGTTACCCCAGGGGTGAAAGTAACTTATTTAAGTCCCGAGACGGGATTTGGCGCCCGATGCGTAGCGAGGGCGCCAATAGTTCGAGGGACCTCTAAATAAGTCTTGAACCCGAGGGAAACACTGTGCTTTTCATTAAGAATACACTGAAAGTAAAAACAAAAACATAAAATGGGTGTTAATACAAATCTCTGCTATACGGAAGTATAAACAAAACTCTACAACTCGAAAAAACAAAAGAAGATCGGATTGCCGCTTTCCCGTCTATTTTGTATTTTTTTTCTGTGGCCGGCCAGCTATTCTGCCATTATTTTTCATTTCCATCATTGAAAAAATGTTATTTTAAAGAAATAGTTGACAGTAATAATTATAATAAAGTCATTTTAAAAAATATGTTCTTTAATTATTACATAACTTTATGTTATTTCAATTTTACATCGCGCTGTAATTTAGTGGCTGTATAGACAGTTGGAACATGGTCCAATAGAAATGTCAAAATAGTACTAGTTTTTTTATATATAATTTGACAGCTGTCAGTTGAAAGCGATTCTCCCTAGGGCTGAGATGTATTACTTTCAACCCGCTACTCGGGCAACTTCAGACCTTCTTTCAGAGTATGAGTAATGAAAAGAATTATAAAAAAAACTTTCACTAATTTGTTAAATGTCTAATTTAGAAGCAACACTAATATTCTCCGTCTACTCCGGTTAACCCTTTAACGAGTTACGTGACATTTTACAGCTTCCTGTACCACTTGGCATTCAGTTACTTTATTCTACGCGACATTTAATTATGAGCCGCTCTTTGTTTTAATTACAAATTACAATTTAAGTTTCCTAGATTAAATTAAAATTTCATCAGGCTCACATAGATAACTTAATCACCTGCTACGATATAAATACATCTCATCGGTAGACCGTTTAACTTTGATCAATAAGTGGTAGGAGTAAAAATGTAAAAGCAACTTATGTTTAAAACTAGAAACATGTATCTACAGTTTTTATAATATTAATTGAAATAAAGATTAAGGTTGTAAATAAGTTAACTTAGTAACACTTATAGTTAACTTATTGTATGATGTTCGCTCAAGGTTATCATCAACTAACAGCCTCCATACTAAGACTTCAGAGAGAGAAGAATTCAGACACTCGTTGCCCTGAGTTGACTTACAGCTGCGAAAAGTCAGTACTAAATAATCATGAATAAAAAATTAAGTTAATCTTAATACAAAGATGAACTTAACTTATTGAGATTTGATTTGATGATTAAATTAAGCTGTACCAATTTGTATGGAATCATTAAATTTTTAAAGTGCACTCTCGAAAACCTTAAAAAAAAAACTTAATGATAGTGTCATCATTAAAATTAAAAATGACATGCTCCATTGATTCGGACCATGTTGAGCGAATGAGTGATAAACGAATGGCGACACAACATTATAAATCGAGGGAATGTCAGTGGCAGTACGAGCTAGACTTCATGATCAGATAGGGCGGGTGCTCACAGACGGTCACGTATAGAACACTCGGTTCCTGCGGCGAGCGTGTATGAAGAGAATGTGGAGACTGAGCGAAGCGAAAGAGGTGTGTCAGCATCGCGATTTTTGGCGCTCCGTCCTTTCTGCCTACACAAAGCGTGAAGATCTATATGTGAAGTGTAAATAAACAACGAGATTTTACTTTACACTACAATAAAACAGTAAATTTATTTTTATCTTCGCTTCTAAAAGCTTAAATGACATAAAATACCTAATCTTACCGAATCCAGAGTATCAAGTTTGAGCGAAACATTTCATAAAGTCGCATTATCTGAATAGGCTCTTAAAGCTAACGATAGAGTCCATTAATTCTGCGAATGACCTTTTTGCTCATCGCATTGGGAGTTAAGGGATGTATGCGGAAATTAAAATTTTAATGTGAATCTGGGAATACGTCATTTAGGGATTTGGTTTAATGGGCTATAAAGGAATTTCACGTCGTTCCTTGTCCCTTTACATTTAAAATATAATTTATTACTGATAGTATCTTTAGGTGCGACATAAGAAAAATGTAAGCTGAAACTGTATTTTTAATACATCCCAGAGACATTTTGCCTTGAAGTGTTTGAACAAATTTAAACAAATATCAAACTAAATAAGTCCTAGTATATAACTAGTAACTTAACTATTCATAGCTGGGTATATTGACACATTATAATTATATTTAATAATTATTTTTGCTGTAACAAGTGGCATTACGGGAAATGATTTTTAACTGCTACGAGCATGAAGGGGAAAAAAATGATGCACCGGCGCGGGTGCAGATCAAAAAGTTTTTAGCTTCATGGCTACGGGAGAGCACAAAATAGAGTTTTACAAACTTCGTAGCAGTCGTAGCACCAAGTGCTACCACGTCGTAGCTCTATACGTAGCATGCAAAATATGGTTTCGTTAATTGAGACAATGTCATCATTGAAGGCAGAAAACTCTTGCAGGTTTCTAGTAAGATCGTTCAGAATTAAGAAAGGAGCCAGTTCGATGAAGGTTATATGGGTGTAATAGAGTTACTTAAAAACTAATAAGTGATTCGATTGAACACAAAACTTTCATTTTATACAAATATTATTAAACTTGTATGTTGTAGTAAATGGCCACTAGCGAACTTTTAAGCAAAAATAAGTCTTAAATAATGAGTTTGGAATATACTACTGCTTTATGCTTTATTAAGGTCAATGGTTTTCGACTTCGTAGTGGTATCAGAGGCTTCTTTGAAACAGTTTAAAGAGCTCTTCATCCGGGCGAATTAATATAACTTTGAAGGCTATTTTATTGATCGGGCTTCATTATGAAGTTTTGCAATCAACCATCTAAGCGCGGTGTTTGACTCTTTAGTCACAATAGAAAATTTTCTATTATTACCGGACTGTTTGTTCAAAATTTGATAATTAATAGCACTATTACAATATTTGCAGGTGTCGCTAGTGACTGAATCGCGTCACAGGATCAAGTTTCTCAAAATATTAATAATATTCTACACCCGTGTTGTCTGTTAAGTACAGTAAATTCTTTCTACCCGTATTATTGTAAGTTTCTTCTGTCTTGTATTCCTTAAGAAAATTAACTTTCGTTTTGATTTCGGTAAAATAAAATAAAAACATAACAAACATAACATCACAATTAAACGCGACGTGGCCCAGTTGGTAGTGACTCTGCCTGCTGTGCTCGGAGTCCCAGGGTCCAATCCCGGCCAAGGCCAGCATTTATCTAACCGATATATGCTTGTTCTCGGGTCTTGTCTCGTGTCGGTGTTTGTAGTATCCATGCCACCCTCGGCACAGGGAGGCAGGAATCCTACCTATTTAGTGAGTGTATCGCGTTAAATTATTTTTATAAACCAAATTAATAGTCAATTTATAGATAGCGATGCCCAAAGAGAGATTAATAGGCTGTTGATGATGATGCCCAAAGCTATCATCATCGTCAACAGCCTATTAACATATCCCCACTGCTGGGGCTCAGGCCTACCCTCTCAACGAGGGCGTTCGGGCTATAGTTCACCACGCTAGCCCAATGCGGGTTGGTGGAGTTCACATGCGCCTAAGAATTTCTTATTCGGCGTATGCAGGTTTCCTCACGATGTTTTTCCTTCACCGTTTGAGAGCAGTCAGTAAAATAATAATAATAAAATAACCAAAGCTATACCTATCTAAATAGGGCATGCGTGGGCAAACATTGGCGACGCTAGATACGCGCGCGCTCCTAGCGAGGCTGCGGAAAAGACGACGCTAGCGATGTTGCTAACTTTACTTTTTAATTTCTGTACTCAGCAGCTCTTATATTTAATAGGTACTCAAAGTTATGATTTTCTTCGCCAGTTCCTCCTAAGTTAAAGACATTGTGTATGAGTACACTAATTACATTTGTACGTAATTTTCTTTTATCGACCACCGCTAGGTGTTAGCGCTCTCGCTGTGAAAAAGCAGCGGCAATAATTATATACGGGTCTTACACACGAACAAGTTTTATTTACGTTTTGTTTACGTTTCGATTAGACTGGTTACACTAGCCGTATGAATACAAAGCGCAAAAGTCTAAAAAGCAGCGCCAACACAATCTTTTAAATCTTTGTCATTTAAACAATCTTCTTTAGTAAGCTTTACAAAGCTTTTATTTAATACTAGCTGTTGCCCGCTACTTCGTACGCGTGGATTTTGGAAGTAGGTACCTATCTGTGCTATGTATAAACATCGCCTAGTTATAATTTTCCGTTGGTAAAATCACCAGATTTTATGTTATACCTTCAGGAACGCAACTTTGAAAACCGTATCCAATTAGGTTAAGTAGTTTTTGCGTGATGCCGGAATAAACATAATATAGATAGACAGAAACTCTAAAAATTATTGTTTTGGCTTCTATTGCTCTTAAAAAACCTCTTATATCAATTTTTCTTAAATATCTCCTATTTCTATGAATATCGTCTAGTTACGTTATATGATTTATCTGAAAATAACGATTATTTATTTAAATGTAAATTTTCGTGGTCTTACTTTAATTTAAGATGCTATGTTACTTAGAAGGAATTGATTCTGATGATTGAACCTTTCCAGTGATGTCATAAAAATACAGGATGCTTTTTTACAAAAAAAATTCGGTTCGATTTCCGGCTGAGGCAAGTGACGTTTCATAAATGTTTGAATGCAGTTTTATTTAATTTGGAAATAAAAGAATCCTTTGAGTAAAATGTGCTATCTTCAGTATTTAGAATACTTTCCCTCCAACTACGGTCCATAATTTCCAACCTAGCTTACTTATAATGAATACTCAAATACCTACATACAATCACCCAGAATCCGAAAACCAACAGATATGCTCGTCGCACAAATGTTGGCCCTGGGTGGGAATCTGGGAATCGAACCCACGACCTTTAGCTCAGTAGGCAGGGTCACCACCCATAGTCACCACTCACCACCAACAAAGCCAACGGCCAGTGTAGAAAACAAATCAGTAGGTATTCGATACCGAGAGCCCCTGGAACCGGTCACTATAGGGATTTTGTTACACCTGTATGTCAGTCAGTCAGGGTTTATAATAAAACTGGCAGACCCCCGCGACCTCATTCGCGTTTTAAAAGAAGGCTATATACATGACACACTATTAATCTGTACATGCAATGCTTCCAACCAACCAAACAACCCGCGAACAAACGCGCGTACATACGCGCGTACAAACGCGCGATCAAACGCGAAAAACAAACCCGCAACCAACCAACCGAAAAAAAACAAACAATTAAACAAACAAACAAAAAATAAACTGATATTCTGCACCCCCGACAACCTAGAAAATGGTAAAAGCATCGCATCGGTGCGTTTCCCGTGATAGCCACCAGATCAAATGGTATCGAATCTTCTTGTGTCAGTACTCCTTGCTAAGTAATAAATAAAGTCTTCTACTTTTTACATGAAATCTTTTTTCTTCATATGGAAAGCCAGTTGCCAAAGAAATCGGAATAGCATAGAAGGAACCCTAAAAGTTGAATTCAGTAACATGCATAGGTTTCGTTCCATATAATTGTATTTTAAGAAGGTGGGAATGAGATAAATAATGCACTCTTAGTTTTATTTTTTTTGCATGTCATTAAATGAACTGTCACTTGGTTATTTTGGTCGACTTTCCTATCCGATAAAATTCGGTAACACTTTAATCTGTAAATCTTGTAGCTACTTTAATGGCTATTTGCCTTAGTCGCGTATTAATTGTCTCTGCGTTTGTTTTGATTTCGTAAAATCACGGTGATATTTTATGTATTTTATTGATATTTCTGTGTGTAGATTAACTGAATTATTTGTATATCTACAAGTAGTGGTTTAATGAAGTCTGTGCAACAATGGCTTGTCTTATACCAGGCTGCAAGTCCCACTCATCAAGAAAAGAAAATGAACAAGAACTATTGACCTTCCATAAGTAAGTTTTGCAAAATTATTTGTCGAACGTGAGCCGATTATGCGAATACAAATGCTTTACTAATGTTGGTGAATCACTTTATAGTGAAAACATGACCTTTAAACTGTTTCAGAGGAAGTTTAAACGATTATTTGATAACTGGTTTGAGGTTACGTTGATCATGCGTAGTGACGTAAATAATGGTGTCGATACTTTTATTTTACAGATTTCCTAAAGATATGAAAAAAAAAATTGGATTAATCGAATTGGTAGACAAAACTGGACTCCACAAAAGCATAGTCATATTTGCTCCAAACATTTTACTTTAGATTCATTTACTTCTTGTAAAACTATGAAATGGAGACGACTTCATGAAAATGCTGTTCCTACATTATTTATTATGGATGAATCACATGACATGGTTATTCAAATTAAATTATCATTAAGGTTTTTTTTGCATTATAGAGAATGCCTCTGGGGGTACCTAAGAGAGGGTCGTTCTCCAGCAGTGGAGACTAAAATAACCTGATGATAATGATATGTTACCTGTCACTTTAATACTATGTTAGTAGGGATGTAGTTGTCCGAAATTTTTATTATTATTATAAAACAAAAACTAATTTCAGGATTGTATACCAACGGAAGTGACAGAAACAGGACCCTGTACATCTTTCCCTATTACTGATTTGTCACAACCTTTAATATCTATTGAAAACGTACAACACCATCGTCAGGTATAATATAAAAATTTCAAAAATGTACTTTTTAATAAATAATATTTAATTTTTTTTATAATTTGACTACCTAGTAGCTATGTCTTATTTAAGCCGTGGGCTGCGGGTTCAAATTACCTACGTAGGAAACACTTTATTTATTTTTATACTTACAAAAAAATATAATTTCAGGTACCAGTACCAATGGAAGTTTGCGAAACGCCAAAACCCACTACCTCTTTCCACATTACCAGTAGTCAGCAGGTAAAATATTGTATTATTACTGTCAAACTTAAAATGGCTATAACTCAGAAACTAGTGATCCTAGACTACTAGTTTCTAAAGTGGAATGATAGATCTCGTCGAGATCTTCATTTCGGATGACAGCTGTCAAACTTAAAACCGCTGTTACTCGGAAACTAGTGATCCTAGACTACTAGTTTGTAAAGAAGAATGATAGATCTCGTCAAGATCTTCATTTCGGATGACAACTGTCAAACTTAAAATGGCTATAACTCGAAAACTTGTGATCCTAGACTACTAGTTTCTAAAGTGGAATGACAGATCTCGTCGAGATCTTCATTTCGGATGACAGCTGTCAAACTTAAAACCGCTGTTACTCGGAAACTAGTGATCCTAGACTACTAGTTTGTAAAGAAGAATGGTAGATCTCGTTGAGATCTTCATTTCGGATGACAACTGTCAAACTTAAAACTGTAGGATAGGAGATTTTATGTTCGGTTTATATTTTAACAACTAATGATTTCGCAGCAACTCGTACGTAATGTCAGGGTTTATGTACCTATTTAATGAAATATAATACAGTATTGTAAAAAACATTTATTTTAAATAAATACCATTATTTGCAATCTGTATCTTTATTTTAAAATAATACTAGCTGTGCTGTTAAAAACCAAAAAGACAGTGGCAGTTTGTCTACGTACAAAGGAAGGAATAGATTTAACAGACCTACATACAGAAATGTAGTCTATCTATACAAAATAATAAATTAGAATGGGAACAGTTTACCGCCGTAAAAAGTGGCCTTTAAGTTCTTCCAGGAGCTGTCACTGTACTAAGTTGCATTAAAATCCGTTGATCCGTTCTTGAGTTATAAATGTTGTAATTAACAAGACTTTGTTTTTAAAATATAAAGAATATTATATAATTATATAGAATAGATATAGATTTCGCAAGTACTTTTTATTTATCGACACTAGTGTCGACACCATAACATCTCTAGCATTAAAAATGTCAGTGACTATCTAGTGACAACCTTCTAAATTACGAAAGTACTAAGGTATACGCATCACTTTCTAACACCTTTACAACGCTGTATGTGAAAAGAGTACAAAATGATATATTCTGTTCCTTTTTTAGGACTATTTCTATGCTATTCCGATTTCTTTGCCAGTTGCCGATTTGCGTGCATTTTGGTTGCCATGGAGATATTTCTTGTTATTTTGCCTAGTAAATAATTAATTTATTTGTTTATTAAGAAATACGTGTGATTTCAAATTTTGCGCATATTAGTTCTCGATTCAATATTTGTATATTTTTTTACTGAACAATTTGGTATACAGAACATTCAAAGTTACGATTTCAAATGTCAACTTACTAAAGCCTAACGTCCTGCCCCGCTATTCTGTAAGCGTATTTGTGCAACTCGATCCTGAATCCGCAGTGAGATCGGTCTCTAACTCAATGATTCACAGTTCAATACTCACTTTACTTCGCAAGTGAAGTGTTTATTGTGTAGCTTGTATTTGTTTACACAATGCGACATCAAGGTCTTTCATGATCGGATGCGGAGTGAAGTAAGTGACTTGCGATGTGATGGTCGAGTTTTAATTCATACTTTACAGAATCACACAGCTGATGAATTTCTGAAATATTCGCCGACTTACTACACTTTATTACATTTTGTGGCTGCTCCTTTTTACAAAACCCAATACCAAATATTTTTTGTTCATTCTCTAAGAGTATTACCTATCCTACAGCGAAAGAATTATTGAGATCGGTTCTGTAGTTACAAAGATTAGCTCCGTCACACATCCAAACATCCATCCAAACAAATTTTATCTCTTTATTATTAGTATAGAATACCTATGGTAGATTGCAGAGCAGACATTTTCAAATTAACCAGGCTACTCTGACCTGTAAGTTCATACAAATATTAGGAAATGAGAGGTTTTTATTGATGGTTGATATTTCTCTACCATTTTTTGAGATTTTTGTGATTTTTTATGTTATCCCGGGATATACACTGTCAGTATACAAAGTTTCGTCAAAATCCGTCCGGCGGTTTAGGCGTGATGCGCGTTCAGACAGACAGACAGACAGAAAGACAGACAGACAGACAATAATTTTAAAAACTGTTCTAACATCTTCAGTTACTCATTTTAAGTCGTCCTGGTTGGTTTTTTTCCGAATATATTCAATGTACAGACTTTTTGGACTTTACGATTTTATTATATGTATAGAAGATGATGTTCTGAAATTTCCTGTTGTATAGTTTAATTCTGTAAAACCTTCCTGCCCATCATAATTAAAAATTTCTCTGTACCTAGTTTGTTGTAGAAGCGTATACCCATAGATTAAACATCGGCCTTTGACGTGCGATATGAATAAGGCAGGAAGCAAACTTCACAAATCCCAAACCACGACTAACTTATACAAATTGTTTAATATTGTCCGTTAGAAACCTATTGGTGTATGATTTATCTGAACATGGATTATCCATTAAATTTCACAATGAATTTTACCTCGATTTTCGGAATCAAACATATTATTTGGATATGGGTATAAATAAATCAATTAAATTATTCCGCCGAATGCTTCGTCTAATGGCTTTGGATGTTGGCGCGTTTTGAAATTTTCACCAGATATTATAGGTCTCCCCCTCTCTCTGCAATTTATTGAAGGTTAGATCCAACAGGGGAAATAATAGAAAAGGTCGAAGCTCAAATGACAGTGGTGAAGAAATGCTGGAAATAATATTATTGTTGTTCAATGACAATGATGGGAATACTGTGAATTTTAGGAATTCGTAATTAAGTAAGTTTTTAAATGTGTTAGCTATAAGACCGAAGCAGCACTAGATTAACAGCAGCTGATCGCCTTCCGGTCCATATTGACCGATTTCTATCTTGTTTAATACATAATATGAACTAATCTCATAAACACCTCTTCCCAAAATGACAGATTTTCTAAATGGGTTTGATTTTTAAAAGTCTGTTAAGCGTAGACAGAAATGGTACCTACATATTATAGAAAGAAAGGTAGGTACAGACATTGGTTATGCATTAGATGTGGTCTGCCTACTCATTTAGTCCCGTTGTTACAATGTCCCGTTCGCAAAATGTCCCTTCATCATTTCGCAAAAGGTCCCTATCGCAAAATGACCCTTTTGCAAAAGTACCCTATCGCAAAATGACCCTTTCGCACGCGGATGATGCGGATTCACAGTGACGTGCCGTAATTGTGGCAAGTTTACCTTTAGCGCCATACGTTAAAATCGTCACGTTTATGGCACGACATTGCGATTTCGTCACCGTATTTTACCGGCGTGGTCGATCCTTAATTGAGTCAGGGACGTTTTGAGAAAGGGACGTTTTGAGAAAGGGACGTTTTAAAAAGGGACGTTTTAAAAAGGGACGTTTTAAAAAGGGACGTTTTAAAAAGGGACGTTTTAAAAAGGGACGTTTTAAAAAGGGATGTTTTAAAAAGGGACGTTTTAAAAAGGGACGTTTTGAAAAAGGGACGCTTTGAGAAAGGGACAATTTTTGTCGGAGGGACGTTTTGCGAACGGGACATTGTCCGCCTAAATGTACCTACTGCCACTTCAGAATACTAATCCTTTCAGCTATGTCTGTGACTTTAGCTTCTTCGTCGAAAAAGTTTTGAAAACTTCCTAATTCCCAACGCATCGATCTATCCGTTTGTAGACGCGAAAGCCTACTGATCTATTAATTTTCACGACATGTGTTCCTACCCCTAGGGATCGATTAGAGAACTTTGGAACTTTGAGTAAGTAAATAGACAAGACAGCCGCTGTCGTAAGAGAGTATTTTTGTGCAAAGGCTTTTCAATATTGTTTGTACAGTCAAGTTCTTAAGTACAGTAGCAGTTTCGCAATTCAATAAATTAAGAGACCAGTTTCACTTACGACCTTCTTATATATCAAGTTGTTTCTGTATCCACTAATATATTCCTGGATATTACGATGAATATCCATTCGACTTTTTTGCTATGACAGTAAGGCTAACACACCATTGACTTGGGTGGTCAGTTACGTCTAATAGTTTTAGTGTTTTCGTCCGCACCGCTGTACATAAAAAAGACTATTAGCGTGATACTGCACTCATGAACCTTCACTGTACATATTATGTACTCTTCTAAGAATGTGAGGTAAGTGTTAGGGTTCTTACCCGGGTCCTTAACTATGACCTTTTCTGAACTTGTCCGGCGCCCTCTATCCGGCCGTTTCCGGCCACCATTTACAGATTGTAGACACTCTCCGTAGGGTCGAAGTGTCGCCAGGTATTCCTGGGCCCCTAAGATAAGATACTTAAAGAACATCGTGTCAATGTTATATGATTTTGGCACGCTGAGTCCATTAAATAGGTATTGTTAGAGGGCACGAGTCTCAAAACCCTGAACATGTCACGGCGCCGCGTGGAGAGTCGTTTATCAGAGGCCCGGTCGAGTAGCAGCGCGTAATTACACGTTATATCTACACACACAGTTTTCAAGGTCGGTAAACATGGCAGCACCAAGCCTTTGGGACAACTAGTCGATGTAATTTTTGTTTGCTTCTGCGTGACAATGTACAGTCAAGGTTCATAAATGCAGTAGCAGTCTCGCAACTAAATAGATTGAGAGTCCATTTTCACTTACGACTTTCTTTTATTATCTGTACCCACACACGCACACATCCACTAATATTTTCCTGAATATTACGATGAATTGATGACTTATTGCTATGAAAATAAGGTTTAAATCACGCTTTTATGGTCAGTACACTTGGGTGGTCAGTTATATCTAATTGGTTTTCGTGTTGTTGTGCGCACCATTGTACAGAAAAATTACTCTCAGCGTGCTACTGCACTTATGAACCTTACTGTACGTACTACTTGAATAGCTGCCTAAAACAAGTTAGAGGGTTTAGTTGAGTCACTTTTTAAGACATTAAATATGAGCAGCTACAAAAAAATCTTATTTATTGTTCAATATCTACCTATTTCTAAAACGTATATATTAGATATTGGGTACCTTTTCCCTGGTTAGGTTTATTATTGTGTTTTATCGGTGCGTGTTACCTTTATATTTTTGAATAAAAATATTAATAACGCGTAATAGGGCTTGTCATTGATGTGGTAGGTGGCCGTAAAGAGTTCAAACACAAGTTCCCTAAGATTCGCGACAGTGTGTCAAAATTTTAACCCGAACAAACCTGCTTTAGACAAGTGAAATGAAATGGATAGGAACGATGTCGCACGGAATGTCGTTTAGAGTGTTGAGTGTCGCGTAGAGCCAGGATTACCCTGTCTCAACTCTGGCTGAAGATAAAGCGAAAAGAACCTAGCATTTTTGTGGAGTAAACTATTGGAAATAAGGGAAGAAGGTAGGAAAGCCTTACACGTTTGATAATCCCCTTACAATGTATACGTAGTAACTATGTGCTATAAAAAATTAAAACTAGATATCATAATGCACTGAGTTGATATAGTTTAATCCTAATATGCCTGCCACATATTACGATAATCAGTTTATCAAAAAAATTCTAGTGATTTAATAACAAGTTTACATTGAACTGTTATTTTCTTTTTTTGTCATAGAACTAATTGAAGTAATAAAATTAATGTATCAACTCCGTTCATTTCAAACGGAGCGTTCACGAAAACCAGTATCTAGTTTATCTTTTTAATCTGTCCTATGGCAAAGCGTCGAGTGTCGTCTAGACGTCTTTACGGTTCCGAAGATATTTAGTAAATTAAATTGCTTAGGTATCTACCGTTAATGTAATTGATTGCAGGACATAATACGTAACAGTTAATTGTAGGAGTATTCTTTATTCTAAACTGGGTAAAATAAAATAAAATTTGTTTTACATGAAAAACTAATGAAAACTAGCTCGCTTACCCATGGACTTCTCAAAGATATTTTCAGAATATCTTCGAGCTTCCAGGAATAACTCTGGACCTGCCCAAACTATAAGATAAGAGATTAGGCACTGGAACTCTCCCAGCAAACAAGACCTGCAAAACAAAGTGATGCAGACAACAAAGATGTTTATTGCAGATGAAGTTGTAGACAACAGAGAGGCAGATTAAGCTGTAGATTGCCTCTAAGATGTAAACATACAAGAGGAAAGGAAAAAAATCTTCTGTAGGTATCATTGAGGGAACGTAAAATATTTTTCACTAATATTATTTATTATGTTGACTTCGGTCCATCTAATAAAATAAAAACCGGACAAGTGCGAGTAGAACTCGCGCCCTGAGGGTTCCGTACAAACTTAATTTAAAAAGAATTAGAAAATCGTTAATAAAATTTCATACGCCAAGTTAAGTTGGTACAAGAAAAAAAAGAAATTTTTGTGATGTAACTACAATTTTACGGTTTTCAGATTTTTCCCTTTACTTGTGCTATGAGGTCTTGCTTCTTCCCAAATTTCATGATTCTAGATCAACGGAAAAAACCCCAAAAGTTTTGATTACCAAAATACTCAAAAACGCGGCAAAATCGGCCATATCTTCTGACTGCGTTGACTTAGAAGTTTGATTTTTTCACAGCTCCAATTGCAAACCTGAGTATGCGTTCCTGAGAAAATGGGTCTTGACAAACAGACAGACAACGAGTGATCCTATAAGGGTTCCTTTTTTCCGTTTGAGGTACGGTACTCTAAAAACATGCTATGTAGGCTGGTGTAGATTGCTTTAAAACTGTGTGATCATGTCAGGACTTCCAACACTTTTCACAGCGACCCCTATCCTTTAAAGCTAACATTAAAGGCTTCCGCAAAACTTTGTGAATGATCGATGCCTAAGATAACTTTGTGGTTCGTAATGTACTCTTCTTTGGATTAAGCAAGTTAGCCTCAGGCTAAACTGACATAGAGGGTGTTCATATCCAAAGGTAAGTACCACGCACGTGCAGGTATGTAGGTGAAATGTGTTTGGACAGGGTGTAAACGAAAATAGAGCAGTCATTATTTTGTTCGTCTAAGGTTGTTGAAAGGTGGATGACATGACTAACCGGCCAGGTGATCGAGATAGCTGTGACGGTCAGATAAAAGTTTATTGACAGTGACCAACGAAATAGCATAGGAATACAATACAAGTATCAAAATATGAAAATAGACAATTTGAAGACAATATTTTTTATTTTATAATTAATTAGGAAGTTAACAATTCTTATATAAATTAAATAGCGGGTAATTGTTGAGGAAATCATAATATGGCAGGTTTAAATTTGTAGTGGCCCAATCGAGTCGTATTGTCGTTTGAGTCATTAACTCGAAAACTAAATGCCCCCATGCCTAGGTCCCTTTTGATTTGGAACGCCACATCATATGCTAACAACCATTTATAACATTTCGTGCTGCATTTTTCATAAAATAATAATCGCAGACTAAATTTTCTTGCCGCAAAATTTCTTAGTAGAAGCTGCAGTTAGAACAATGGCGGGCGTGGCGCTGATAGCGGCTTGTTTACTCAGTACCTACAGGCCCACCGCTAATGCATCACTTCCTTATCAGCTCGCTGCAGTGCGCTGCGAACAGGCGCTCCTGACGTCAGGCAATTACCGGAGTGTTTGTTGAAACGATTTTTACGCTGTCAGATATGAGCTATTTTGCTAGAGCGCCTTAGATAGTATGGTTACAGTCAACCATTCGGTTTATTTAGGGGGCCGAGATGGGAATTTTCAACAGGTATAAATTGGGGCCGAGATGGGAATAAACCAATTTTGCCAGGTTCTTAGTGATACTAAGGATACAACGTTGTGTCACTTCTACCATCAATGGTACTAGTCAATGGTACCACTGACATTACGGGCAAGGTTCTTACTCACTAGTAGCATAGTGTAAGAAACAAAGCTAGTATAGAAAGGCTTACTGACCAAATGTAACTTACAAACGATGTAAACAGACAGACACAGGTCCCACAAGGTGGACCGACGATCTGGTGAAGGTCGCGGGACCCAGCTGGATGAGGTTAGCGCAGGATCGGTCGTCGTGGAGATCCTTGGGGGAGGCCTTTGTCCAGCAGTGGACGTCTACAGGCTGATATGATGATGATGATGATGAAACAGACAGAGCCATCAGCATCGACCAATCAGAGCGAGAGGTCTACATCGCACTGTTGAAGTTTCTAAGAGAGCTTCCATAAATACGACATTTATTCTGTAAACAGTTAAACTGCGTAAACTCAAGCACTAGTAGACAATTTACCCAAATCCTGTTAGTTTTAACTGACAAAGTGGGATCAACACATGACAAAGAAATAAAAACTTTAACTCCAATAAACTCCGTAATTGCGAACACCCCGACAATTGAAGCCATTCCTACACAGTTAGTTCACGGACCATCCGAATTCACACGCTACCTGTTTATAGTGAATTAAGAGGTGACGGGAGTCGGGCCCGAATTCCGTCGACATAATTATTCGCACAAAACGTCGCCTAATTGCATGCTCTGTTGGCGACACTTCCGAGCGCGTGACGGGCCTCTACACTTGTGTTGCAGCGCTGGCTACAAGCGCAAGCGAATTGGATGTTTCCGCATTAGTCACCTTGTGTTTGTTCCTAAGAACTATCACATATGTCCTTTCTCCCTTGAATTTGTATTACTAACTGTACTAATTTAATAAAGCTGAAGAGTTTATTGGCTTGTTGCCTGCCTGCCTGCCTGCCTGCCTGCCTGCTTGCTTGCTTGCTTGCTTGCTTGCTTGCTTGCTTTACCCTTAGAAGCCAAGCAAAAAGGAAAAGTCAGAAATAACTTATAGGTACAAAACGCGGACTAAGACTGAAACTGAGGGAAACAGCTACCTGCTACTATATACAGCTACTAGCGATGCTAAATTAGAATAGAATCATCATCATCATCAAATCAGCCTGTAGACGTCCACTGCTGGACAAAGGCCTCCCCCAAGGATCTCCACGACGACCGGTCCTGCGCTAACCTCATCCAGCCGGGTCCCGCGACCTTCACCAGATCGTCGGTCCACCTTGTGGGAGGCCTGCCTACACTGCGAATAGAATAGAAGAAATTTATTTAGCACGCACAAAGCAACATTACTATAATTTCATACATATCTAGCTTACTTAAGTAAGTATGTACATTCAACCCGGAGAGTGTCGGAGTTTTTCTAAATTGCTTTCCAACAATAGGTAGGTACCTAAGCAAAATTGTTCAATGAATTCATAAATCTTATCTTTTTAAATAAAATCTCTTGAGCTCACAACTTGGACCCGTCAGCTTTCACGTTCAAGTTTATGGGGCATTATGGAACACGCTCCGGCGGGACAACAATGTAGCAAAACAATTTTACGCGATAGTTCTGTTTTCTGACACTTTCATACTTCGGCAGGTATTATTGTTACGTTGTAAAATTGTATTGAGTTATAACTTGGCTAACATAGTTTGTGTAGGTAGTGTTAGTTCAGCGACGCGGGCTTCGTACAGAAATAAAATACGATTCAACGTGAAAAAGAAGCGATATTTCTGAAAAAACCAGACTGTGGTTATTGGCATTTCCGATTGGCAATGCAAAATGATACGATATATCTTATTATTAAGTTAACCTTTTTATTGCTTATAATGCAAAGATTGGCTAAATACGTTAAAATATTACATGGTATGATGAACTCTGTCTGTATATAGTATACATGTTACAGAGGTATTTTAAAGCATTCAGGTTTAAACGAATTTATAAATAAAAACAGGTTAAAAATTTTGATTGTAAAGTCTCTTAAAGTGCCATTGCCCCCAATTATGGTTAGGATTGAAATACATTTCATATTTTAAACAGTTTTACTTTAATCACAAAATACATAATCTTTAATATTAAACGGGAAACTAGAGTACAAATACAAAAGCAATATAATCTCAAACTTTCAAAAAAGTGGACATTTTCCAACATAGACTTTCAGCGTTGTAGGTCCCAATCTGTAAATAATTTCTATACCTGCATAAAAATTAGATGACGCAACTAAATGAAAATTCTTATAAAAATACACTCGGGAGAAGTGCCGCGAGCAAATAAAATACAAAAAGTTACGTTGAGGGCAAAGTAAACAAAACCTAAGGGGCATGTTACAGAGAATAAAAATGTGTCCCAAGTTCCTTCAAGGAATTTTTAGAGAGAAAATGCAAAAATGAGGTAACTTTTGTGGAATTGTATGAGTTGCGATGATCGAATTTGTGTTGTTGGTGATAGTGACACGAATTTTGTAACGTTAATGAATAGAACATTTTAACTTTTATTAACTTTAAATGAATTGCCATACACAGATATTAAAATATAAACTAAAATATAATCAAATTAGAATAACTATAATACATAATACCTATATATATTAAAAACTAATCATAAATATCAAAAAACTATTAAACTATTATAACATTAATGGAATTTTACATGTTAATTAGTGGAATTAGCGATTTTTATTTTCACGGTATTTTAGGGAATATAGAATAGGGTTTTCACGTCGTATAAGTCATTTAGGGCTTCTTTCACCACTTCCTGATATTCTTACAGATAGTAATCTTAGTGATAAACTAATCTATCAGATAAATCTGTGTGATAGACTATATAAAATATATAAGATATAGGCAATCAGATACCTGTGAAACCAAAAAAACAGGCTATCTGTCAGATAACCTATGAATAGGGTATCTGAGACTTTATCAGCAAGCGGTGTAAGAAGCCCTTAAAGTACTATCTGTTTCACGCGTTCGCACTAATGTAAACAACAAGTGTAGTACACCAGAGCTGCAGAGGCGACGAACCTCTTGTCTTATTTCTTGCTTGTTCACCTAATCGCGACTTGTTTCTTTCTTACATTCCCAGTAAACAGAGCTCCGGCACCGTGGCGGTTTGTTCCACTTTTGTTGTTGTTTGTGGTTCTTGCCCATTAAATTTATGTTAATGACTTTTTAAGGAATATACACATTAGCAATGTAGAATTATTATATAAGGTGCGGAATGTACGCGTTGCAATCTTTTTTTCTCTACATACACCTAACACATAAAATACGAAAAATTGTGATATATCAGAAAACTAGAAAATTTTCACGGCATGTGAAGCATACATAGGTAGGTCCGGAGTACGCAGAAAGAACGGATTCGGCATGTAAATGCGCCAAAATAAATTACTCAGTAAAGAGACATCTAGAAAAAATACGCGAACGAAAAACAAAAATCCATTTTTCAAAGGATTGTTATTTGTTATAGATAAAGGTACCAGGATTTTCAGCTACCTATTCATCTCTTTAGGACAAATACAACAAAATGAAACCCAAATTGACAATTTTTGTAGGAATTAGTAAAGCACATAAGAAATACTTTTAACTTTATTTTTATACACACGACAACCTGACCAAATTACAAATACATGTTCCTCTAAAGCTATGTACAGAATGGTTGTAAGCGGAACGCAGCATCGCGTGGAGTCCCATGCTCGTTTATTGCCGTGAGGACGTCGTAACTCTCGGTGATGGATTAGCGCTTTTCCGGCTTTTCAACGGACCCCTAAATGGCCGCTAGAACCTCTGCGTCTCCAATATGTCTGGCCGCGCTTCTGAGGCATTACGATAATTGTAACTTGTGTTGCTGGGTGTAAATTTATGTTCTGGTTTTGTAAGTGTTTAATGTTTTTGTGGTAAAAGTAAGGGCGTAGCATTGTGTAGTTTTCTAAATATTGTATTTGAACGTGTTTTTAACTCCATAGATTCTGTGTTAGGGTCCAAGTTCCTACCAGTGACTTCTACTTACGGTCGGGGTGATAGATTTGTTGAATTTTGATGACTATGTCTCATTTCTATAATGCAAAGAATTCTACTAATATTATAAAGGCGAATGTTTGTAAGGATGTTTGTGACTTTGTGGGGATGTCTGTTACTCTTTCACGCTGTAACGGCTGAACGGATTTTGATAAAACTTGGTATATCCTGGAATAACATATAGGGTATTTTTTACCCATTAAACTGTTCCAGTGGGAAAAAGAACTTATTCTACGCGGGCAAAGCCGCGGGCATCAGCTAATCAATATATAACTAAGGTACTTGTTGATGACTAGATGTTGGTAAAGTTTAAAGTAAAATAGGTGTGTCTTTTCAATATTTTTATTTTATTTATTAGATCATCAGCAGAGGGTAGCTAATTTAAATAAAGATTAGGTACCGCAAGAGAACAGATTTATAAACTTTTAAAAACCGGTAAAAGGGGTGACAATCTAATCTCGGAGGTTAACAAAACTTTCTGTCCGAGGCATCTATAAATTAGCGATATTGTTAAAAATTTAATCAAATTCACAGAAGCTCTAAAAGTTCTAAACGGCGTAAATGAAATTACGTCCTTCTGTTATCTTTAAAAAGTTTCCCTTTGGAGGGAATTTAATATTAGCTCCAGGAAGTTGTTATCTAAAAGACAGGTCCCGACGGGGTTAGGTGTGAATTAATTTACAGGTTACAAATATGTATGTTGATTGCTTGTTATAATACAGTATCACAGACACACACATACGCGTATATAATAATACTAGCGAACGCCAGCGACTTCGTCTGCATTAAAAATTATGTTAGCATTTTTGACAACCTGATAGACTAAACAGCCATAAATTAGGTACTATATTCCGTATAAAGATGCTCCCGTAGAAATAATAATAAAAATGATTCCATGCTGCTCTCGACTATAAAACCCTGCTCCAGAATGGCTGTGTTTGGAGTCCAATCACAGGCATTGTCACCTTAAACAAAGGTATTTTTAAAAATTCGACTCGGCTTTAATTTAAGGTTAAGTGTACTACAGGATTCAAAATATTATGAGTTTAGAAAAAAAAACCATAGTAGGTACCTAGTTTTGTTTTCACACAAAGGCAAAGGAAACCAACCGAATGCTATTTGTGTGCACAAAGGTATTTCTGGTCGAAGTAACACGACAGGAAATGTTCTGTTTCCGCTTATCACACCGGGCGGTCGCCACGCAACATTTTCTCTAGGAATAGACTATGAACGACAGTGTTTTTTATGGTTTGTGGTTTTGGTCTTGAAGGAGAGTGTTGTCCTACCAGGGCGTATCTAAGTGAAACGAGTTGATATGAAATCAACAGTAAATTTAGACAGTTATAATTTAGAGACTAGCAAATTAATTTTAAAATTGACGACGTAATTTCGCAGTGCACATAAAATTAATGGGGGTGCCAAAATTTAATCGAAAACAATAACCAAGCGTGAATAGTTCTCAGCACAAAGTTAGGGTGTGTAGCGAAGTGATTAATTCAGTCCTCCACCAATATCTTAGTCAGATGATTAAATTCCTTAGAGTTACAACCGTTCTCAAACGTCGAAAGTTTATATCGATTCAAGTCCATAATTTGGCAACTTTGGTATCGCGAAAGGGCGGCACTGGGTAATGCCACATCTTATACCATATGGTAATGAAATGAAGCCTTATCAGACAGTACACAGCTATCATAACAAATTATGTAATATAATATATTTCTTTCCTAGCCCTTGTGTTGCAGTTGTGAGGGCAAAATCGCACGAGAGTGCAGCAGTACTTGTTTTTGAACGCACTCCATACATTTTTAGACTTGTCTCGTTTAAGCGCTTCTTCCCCTTTTGTGGCGTGACGTTACACCACGTCTCGACGCCGGACAGCTCCATGCGTCTACGTTTTTGGTGCTAAGTATGGCCAAACTCCTAGGAAATAACACATGTAATGTAAGTATTATAGCACACATATGGCCTGTTGGCGTAGTGGTAGTGTGTTACTACCACTTTTACTGCGCCAAAGGTCGTGGGTTCGATTCCCACCCGGGACCAACATTTGTGTGATGAGCATAACTGTTGGTTTTCGGATTCTGGGTGTTTGTATGTATTTAAGTATTTATTTAAAAGTATATAAGTATGTTTATCAGTCGTTGAGTACCCATGTACGGTCGACCGCACATCAGTGGTAACAAAACCAGTATAAACTGGTCTCGCGTAGTATTGAAACTCCCTAATAGGCTAGGCCAGCTCAAGGTCAAAGTGTATCCACTGATGTGCGGTAGACTGTACAAGCTTCGGCTTAGTTGGGACTAAACAGCCGTGTGTTAAATTGTCCAAACATTATTATTATTATTATTACACATATAGGATTTTCGCTAAAGGAATGAATTCGCGGTGTGATTGCTACCATAGCAAAAAAGAGGTAGACTTATTCCAGAATGGTGTATCTCTAAAATTAACACGATGGGATCTGCTGTACAGTAAATCGATCTGTCAGCATTAACGTTGTTTAAATACGAACGCTAACCCCAACAGTAGGTACCGTTTGAATCAACAAACCCCGCCATTCAAGGTCTTCCGTATTTTTCTGTCTAAAATCCATACGAAATGAACAAACGATGAGGTCGTGTTGGGCAGCGCGTAGAGCGATTAATTATCACGTCGCGCTGGTCACACGGGAGTCGGGACGGCCCGAAACAATTCGTCCCAAACATGACGCAAAACGAAAAAACAATTTGTCCGAAAACGTATCGGGTATGGTGCGACGTGTTTTTATGAATTAAATAGGATTTCATTTGCTTTCAAATATTTTGATTTGTGAGGTTCTGAAACTGGAGTTTTTTAGGATACATCTTTTTGTATTTTATCGATAAAGGCTACACCTTATAAGAGAGCTCGCTCAATCAATAACCTATAAAATATTACTAAACGTTACTAAGATAAAATAAGCAAGATGTGTTTTAGTTTTCCACCAAATTTTCCATGAATCAAAAAAATTAGCTACGCGCCACCATAGAGATTCGAACCTTCCTGAAATTTTCGCTCAATAAACACGCAAACGCCTCGTAGATTATCAATACCAAACATTCTCACCATTACAATTGACTTTTCCTTTCACGAAAATGTTATTACAAGAGATAAGCTTCGGAACAATAGGTCCGGACTTCGGAATTCTTTGTCCACTAAGAGAGGTCCAACAAAATAACGAAACATAGTAACAAATGATCGCGGACCCGTCCCGACTCCCGGCCTAACACACACACGATTTATCCCGAATGAGGGGCTTGTTTTTGCCATTAACCTAATGTGTAAATAAATGTGTGCAATAATTAAACAAAGAAGCGCAGTATAAGTTTGCAGTACGCATACTATAATATCCAGTAAATAATAATGACTAGATCGTCACTTTTGGTCTAAAGTCTAAGGTTGTCTGGAAGAAATCGCTTTTAGCGATAAGACCGCCTGGATGTACCTTCTTAGTCTACTGTATTATTTTGTTCTGTTTTTTGTTATTATGTGCAATAAAGAGTATTGAATTGAATTGAACACGAATAGGTATAGGTACCTACTATAGATATGGGTATTGAGTACCAATAATCAGTCATCTAATTTGGAAACAATTTATAGCATCGTGACGACGACGACGTGTAGCAAAAGTAACACAAATTTCATTTTCCCAATTGAGATCAAACTTAAATGATACATTTATGTATCTACGTAAATGACAAAAATATCAGGAGAAAAAAAAAGGTCAATTGATCACAAAAAGAGAGCATCATCTATATTTATACCAAACCGTTGTTTTCTCTATTTATTTATCTAACACTTTTACTATAAATCTTTCGACGTATAGTTACAAAATTACGCTTTTTATTTTATAACAGTCTCTACTGTACCTATTTGCCAATATACACTGCGGCAGAACGGAGTGACGCGGAACTAATTACTTTTAAACCCTCCTCATCTTTTTCATCATCTCTTAATACCCATACAGGGCTTTAGGAATTCGAAATTTTGTGTCATTGCACACGCTCTGTAAGGCCTTTATTTTGCCATGTTAATATTCGTGACCAGCTAAAACCATAAATACAGGTAGGTTCTATCAGTCCGGATGTTTGTCTCGATCAAAGCTACCGATCCAAATTGATACACAGAGAAGTTACTCGTATATATGAAGCTTATATCTATTTTTGGTAAAAAATACAATTATCTACTATAAATATGTTTTTACAATGGGCAAATTAAATTCATGTGGAAAATTTGTGATCACGAAATCAGTGTTATAAAATATGCTTTGATAACAATTGAAAGAATTTTTTTTTATCTATACTGTAGTTGAAAATTCATATCACAAGAAATATTTTGTCATTAGCACATTACCTAGGTATTATTCGATCTCAAATGCAAATTGACTTGTATTCTTTTTACCTACGTTCTAGGCTACAATACATGTCATCGCCATGATACTACTATATATGTACGCTCAAAACAACCTGTTTGTACAAAACATATATTTAAATGGCGTACTTTGAATATGGAAGTCATAGAGAAAGATAAATTTGCGTACCTAATCATCACAGAAATAGGGGTGTAAGAAAAAATATGACAGTAATCTTTTGCGCAACGTATTCGTCCCGCTCTCTGCTGTCACCCTCCTGACAATCTACCTGCCTTAAAATGATCGTTTGCACTCAGTAAGAAAAAATAATGAGGCTTCTGGTTTATTTTCACGTTAAACCCCAAGGTTATTTTGGTATCTAAGGGTAAGTTTGCAGCTTCAAGCTGTACCTAAGTACATTCTGAAATGTTTTGTATATGATTACAATCATTATTGTTATTAAACCTAGAAGATAAGCATACTTCATAATCAGTATTTTATTCTGATAACTAAACTAAAAATCTGACAAAATAGTGCCTTTATATAGTTTTGTTCCTTTACTTCCTTTAGGCCTCAAAATAATTATTATGTTTTTTGTATTCAATCATATCGTCGGAGTTAGTGAAATAGGGTCGTAATATGTAAAAACATGCTGTTTTGAGTGGACAATGCCATTGAATCTAAATGCCGTTTTGATTTGAATGGCGTTGCATATCAAAACAGTAATTTTTTGACATACCTATGACCTATTGCATTAACTCGGACGATATATTATTTCTTATTTATACAGAAACCCAGTTTGCAATCCCATTTGTGTTCCCCTCGGAGTTAATACACGAATGACTCTGAAAGGAAAAGCTTTGAAAGAAATACGCACTGAGTCTGCGTAGCTAGGTATATAAGAGTACCAACGCGTGAACCAGTGACCTAGAGTCAGGAATCAGGGTTGGCAAACGTGAATACCTTAACAAAATCAAGTGAAAGAACAATTTTCCCTCTTTTGTTTAATTTATTGAAATTAAAGTCAAATATTTGGTAGCATCAATGGTAGCGCCGCCGTGCACGACGGATGCAAATTATAAATGTAGATAAATTAATTAGTTAGCAATTTTTGTTTTCAGTCAGTCAGTGATCGCTTTTCTTCAGAACCTAGTGGAATACGTACATAAAAATTTTTTCATGCAATTCCATTGAGTTGAGGTACAGGTGAGAAAAATCAACAGACAGCGTTACTTTAGGATATATTGTTAATTATATATTATTTACTTTCATGATTAGCTGCATTTTATCTCTAGTATACTTTGACCCTAATTCAATTTAAATAAAAGAAAAATAAAATTGGACATCCCTAATCTGGTGTTAGGTAAACCAAGTGTATGTGTGGTGGCGACGTTATTATATTTAGTTACTTACTCTACTTAATTAATTAAATGAAGCTCGGCTATACCACAGGACTGTACTTACCTATTAACTTAGAAAAATGTTTAATCACATCTGTTAAGTACATACGAATAAGCAAAAATCTTAAACGTAGAAAATCGATGACAATCACGTGACAATATAGGTATTATTTTATAGCTAGAAGCAGGTTAAACTTATACAGAAGTTATTAAATTCCCAAAAATTATTTACAAACAGACATGGAAACCAAAGCTTAATCATTAAAAAAGCAAAACATCCTCGTTTCAGGAGTATACTTGACGCCCTTCCCTCCCTAATAGAGGGTCGTTACTACAAGGTAAGAGGATATAAGAGCCCTCCACGCAGCTGCGGGTATGGTAACATTACGTGTTTGCCCTAGTTCTGATTCCATTCATTCAGTTCTGAGAACTATAATATGAATGGGTACATGTACTATGTTAATGAAATAAATCCTAGTAACCACTGCAATATTTTTGATGTTTATTGAGGACAATGACGCTAATGTAGAACGAATTTTGATGAAGCTTGGTTCAGCGATAGCATATCCACATCCATAACTGATACTTTCGAATTGTCTGCTGGTATTCTTTATATGCAATTTCGCGGTCAATTTCTAGACTATCACTCAAAAGAGGTCAATCACTTATGATAAAGGCCGGGTCAAACCGAATGCAGCACGGCGCAGCACAGCACAGCGCATCACGGCTTATGACGTTGTAAATGTATGGAATATAATGGGAGAGGACACACCAACGCACTATGCTGCACAGCGCTGCGCAGCTACGCGCGTATCCGTGCGTCAAGCCACGCAAGACAACCCGAGCGCGCGCGGTCTGGCAACGTCGCGTGACCGCAGCGCGCGGTCTGGCAACGTCGCGCGCACGCCGTGCCGTGATTGGTCCTCACTAGTTGACGTCACACCGCGTCTATTATCTATTCTGTGACCGCGTGCGGCGGTTGCGTTGCGGCACGCGACAAGTGGCCGGCCGGTGTGACGTGCTACGCAACGCGCTGTGCTGCAACGCTCTGCGCTGCACCGCTTACGCATTTGGTTTGACCCGGCCTTTAGATTTAAGGCACCAACTGTGAAAGTGTAATTTTTTGCATACAAAAATTCGGTAACGTCTGGTGCACATTTGGAAAAATTAAATTACTATTTTTATACCACTGGCGCTTTTAGCTGTATATACTCAAACCCTTTCTTTCTTCCCCTTCGTCCTTATGGATTCGCGTTGAAAAAGCAATTTAGGTACAAGAATACTTGCAGATATATTCGACTTGTTTCACAGTCGTTGCTGCTTCGTTCTGTCTTGAAGTACCTTGATGATTCCATTTTTAAATTTACAGTTCTTTCATAACGTAGTTGGGATGGTGTTATCAAATTGTTTTACGAAGCGGGGACTTTTTAAACACTATCAAAATTCCAGTTCAGCGAACTGTGACGATTTCAGTTATCTCACCACGAGCTCTCCTGCAAGAGACTAGTTCGTCACTTAATTCATGGATATAGGTAGGTACATAATGTGGAATAATAAGAGTATTTAAATATTATACGTAAAGTGTAAATAAAATAATTCGGAAAAATCGGAATTAGGAAAATGGTGCAGCAATATGACTTTAACAATGTATATAACTTTTAAAAAAATCATACTAAATTGTATGAAATAAACTTTTGTTAGGAAAATGATGAAGCTACATCGGTTTACTCTTTCTTTTTAAATGGCGAGAAAGTTTAGTGCGGGCTGCCATACAGTTTATTATTAAGTAAATAGGCATCTACCTAAAAATACAAACAGCAGAATTTTATGCAGGAGCTAGTTATGCCATATTTCAGTACAAATTATCATTTCCTGTATACGTTAGCCAAAATTTAAATTTAACATAAGAGATACGCATGCTAAAACATACTCGGTGTCCAGTCCAGGGCAAGATTCCAACGAAAAATAAGAATTTCAAAACATTTGAGCACGAAGAAAAGCCAAACGGTATGCATTATTCATTTACGAGTTACGGTTAGAAAATATACATGACAAATTCGTGGCTTTGCCCTTTTTATTTTGCTAAAAAAGAAGTTGAAAACCAGTAGGTATATTTTTTTATGAAACTAAGAAGGCCAGAATACCCGGGCACTCACTAATATCTCAGATGTGTCACAGAATATATAATAAGTATAATATAGTGATGTCTGGGTTTTGTCGCGTTTTTTTTACAATTTCGGAATATTAAGTAATTACTTACCTAATTAGGTAACCACTAAGTTTCTAAAATCTCATTAATTGGACACGCTGCGTTTTCCCCGTTATATTTATAATACTTACAACTTAACTTAACTTAGTGTATTAAAAAACCCGATCGGGTCTCAAAATGTAGTTCAATCAAATACTTATGTAAAGTCTAGATTTTTTTTTTTCAAAAACCAAAATCTGACAGCAACACTCTAATGAATAGTCAAAATATCTTATTTCATGTGAGGACATTGATTATTTTTTTATAATAATAAAAACATTACTGATATTACTAACTAACACACACCTTTAACTCCTCACAGCCCCATTATAGCCTCTAGCAAAAATAAATGGGACGCCGCAACATCATGCCACTTCAAACAATTTATCTCGTCTATCATTTGTCTGCCTCTTTGCTAGAGATGTGGGTGCACCGGATATTAGGAATCAAGTATCCGTATAATCTTAAATTTCACTATACGAGTATGTTAATTTATTTAAAGATACACAAAAGGCTGGACTTAATAAAAGGTCATCATTAAGATGAAAACAGCCATGCTCTGTTAGTTCGGAGAGGTGTTGAGCGAATGAGTGATGGATGAACGAATGGCGACACAAATAATTATATAGAGCGAATGTGACTGGTAGTAGGAGCCAGCGACGAGCTAGACTGACATACGAGGATCAGATAGGGCAGGTGCTCACAGACGGACACGTGAAGAGTGCTCGCGTCCGGCGGCGAGTGTGTGTGAAGAGTATGATGATACTGAGCGAAACGAAATAGGTGTGTCAGGATCGCGATACTTGGCGCTCCGTTCTTTGTGCCTACCCCGTCATCAGGAACTGACTGATGAGACTACCGTGAAAATATGTATGTAAGTAAATATATGTTGCATTTTTAAATCATTGTTGATTGTCTCATTTATTCAATTTTCCAAAGGTATTTCCGGCTCAAGTAAATACCAGTTGAATTATTTAAAAAAATAAAAAGACAATATATTTTTTATTGTCTTTACCCAAGTGTTTAAGAATTCTTGACGAAGAAAGTTGCTTATTAATTTTATCCGTAAATCGGATATCCGCTACATCTCTGTTACCTATTTGCTTAGACATCATCTGCTTGGGACAGTCGAGGTAAGAGGATGAGAAGAGGCAAAAACAGTGGCTTTGGTTGTCATTGTTGTCATCTGGTAGATGATTGATAGCAGGCGTCTTAAAAGTCCGTGTAGATTAACTTAGTAGCGGACAGAGCCGGCTGAAGGAAGTCTGATGATCTAAACAAGATTTTTCAGTCGTCCCATTCACGACTGATCAGCTTTATACAGTTGTCTGTTGTCTTATCTCCTGAATGATTGATTGGCTTCTGTCAAGAAATTATGTCTCTGGGTAAAATTAACTCAGGTTCCCTCATTACGTCAAGGTACCGACTTCGGATAATATATGGAGATTTTTTTGTTGCGCTGTTCACGGTTCATTTTCAACCGACGAAAAAAAAGGAGGAGGTTCTCAATTCGACCCGTATATATATTTTTTATTTTTTATGTATGACCACGCTTATCTTTTTATGATTATCACCTTCAAGATCATTGATAGCATGTTTTGTCAAAAAATGTGCGTAGATTAACTCATAGTTGAGTACATAATTAGATATAGTGATATGAGTGGACAGGATCTTAATATTAGGAATACTGGCGAACTGGGCAAGAACTTTTTTTGATGCCCTCGTCCTACTAGAAATCTTGGTGGTTTATCTTTGTCTAGCGCCATAGCCTAGGCGATTTCTCCCTCCATGCCATAACTGTACATGGGTCGGTAGATGCATAATACTCATTTATAACACTAGTGGTATCGCCCAATAGATTCAAGTTTAATGGGAAATTGAAAAATAAAATTGGCACTAGCTCAATTTTCCGCTTCTGTGGATACAGTTTGGTATATTTGAGGTTTATTCTCATGATATCCTATTTGGTTTATTTAAATAAGTAAGTATCTATAAAAATAAATATTAAATCATTTTGTTCGTAAGGTAGGTGCGAGTATCAAAGACATAGTATAGAAATAGTATTTTTTTTTAAGTTTCTAAGCATTAACTTCTAAGACGTAATTAACAAAAGTGAGATTGATTTGTGAAAATCTAAAAAATGTGCTATTTATAACCAAAGTAAAATTGCTATAAGCTCTGCGATATAGGTATCGGGGTACCAGAAGCGATATACATAGGTGGACGAATAATTAGAAACAGGGCAAGATTTTCATACAATCGAGGTCACTTTGAAGCCATGGTTCTCCGTGAAGGATTGATCAGGGCATGATCTGATGACGGTCATCGAGAGAGTAGATGAAGGACTTTTAGATCGCTATAGACATCCAACTGATCAGATGAGCCGTCTGGAAGCAGCATCGTCATGATTCCTTAACTTTTAGATTTTCATACATTTTGCGGGTTTTTTTCTTCATGACGATGCTGCTTCCAAACAGCTTATCTGATCGGTTGGATATCTATAGCGATCTAAAAGTCCTCCATCTACTCTCTCGATGATCTTCATCAGATCATGCCCCAATCAATCTTTCACGGAAACCCATGGCTTCAAAGTCACCCAGATTGTATGAAAATCGTGCCCTGTTTCTAATTATCCGTCCACCTATGTATATATCTATGGTATAGGCAATAATTGTTTTTGAAATAAATTTCATTTTCTATGCACCGATACTCAAACTAAATGAGAGTAGACTGCAGTTGTGCACAATATAAACTCAGACTGCAGAGCAGTTTTGTTCTCTCCTTTAAAACTTAGTCTGAGGAAGTATGCCAATTGAAAACTGTTGTTTATTTTCTTTTCTGGAAATGTAGACTTCAGATGAAAAAGCCTATGCATTGTTTTTGTTAAAGTTTTTCTACCACAACGCATTTTATACATTGTTTTTAATTAAACATTGAATTATAACGGTAATCAGTAATCAGTTTGTGAAATGCCAGTGGGCCGATAAGGAGGCAGAGTACCAAAGATGATGATTATAGGTATCTTAAGTACAAAATAAACCAAAACCCTCGAACAAAGAATAAATAATAGAGAGGTTTCTCCTGCGAAAGTTTTAATACTGGACATTGTCATTGAAATAAAATCAATAACAAAATTGCTTTTCAACTTCTATATTTTCAGTCCACGAGAGAAAGAAAAGAATAGTGGCCGTAGAGGACTCGTACATGTTTAATATCCCATTACGTTACAGGACACGGAATAGGCGTGGAAATTGCGGGGCCGGTTTCGAGGGTCATTACGGTGTATATTTTTGATCCATGACATTGCTCGCTTACTTGGTATTTTCTTGGTGTTTTAGTTCTCGCACTTCTTAGTACCTATGATACCTACTTTTACTTATGCATTTTTTCGTTTACATGCTTGTTTAGATTTTAGGTAAAGAAGTATTTGTTGTACTTTGACACACCAACATGTAATCCTGAACTCACAAATAGTACACATTGCAGTCTGCTAGCTAACAGTCTAGGCACTGGCGAGACAACCGAATAGTTTCAGTACAACTATTCCAAACAAGCTCAAACCAAGCCAATAAAAGCTAGAAGCCGGTGATTTACATGAATGTTAATACTTTTGAAATTGGCCCAAAATAATGGCGTAGGTGTTTTCTCTAAAAATAGAAACAAACAAAGCTCAGGCACCTATACAAATCACAATATTCACTTGCTGCCTATGTTAGCGAGTTTTTTTTTTGTAATGGCCCAGCCTGTCATAAGTAAGTGACAGCTAGACGGACAGACTTGCCATCTACACGAGAAAAGGGCGCTTTCACTTTCGCAATTCACTGAATTATTCACTGGGAGTGTTTTTTTTTCGTCGTTCAGCTCAGAACTGTAACTAAGTAGGTTATGGTACTGTATGCATTTTGCGCCCAAAGGATTAATTTATTTGTTTATTTACCTATGGTATGTATTCATTTTTATTTAATACTGTCAACAATATTGATTTCGTAGACATAATTTGGTGTGAAATGTCTAAAATATTTTGTAAACTTAACTCGGTAGGTATATAACATTTCTAACCAACTTTAATTTTATTTAAATTTCTAGTGATATTTTAAGCTACAGATAGTGAAATATAACTCTATTATATAAACGTCTTCGTTGCGATGATAGGTCAAAAGCGAGTAATTTATGAAACATCATCCCTCGGATACCCAGTAGGTATCTTAAATAATTATACTTGCGTCGGTATTCCTATCGTTCGAAAATTTGCGCCCTATGCCTGGGTCCACTCACACTGCTCTAATTACAGCCCTGTCTTATCTACCTGAATTCATATCCGCGCGCTAAGCAAATTGATAACGACTTCCTAAAAACCTACAAGAAACTGAAGTAACTTTTGAATAGTCTGTTGAAAGAAACTTAGGTACATAAAAAAGGTTGGTACATATGTTACTAAGTAGTAATTATTTTAAATAAACACATTTTCATGTAGACAAACCAGGGCGTAGGACATGGAGCGCATTTGGAAACTCTCTAATAGGCCAGGCCAGCTCAAGGTCAAAGTGTATCCACTGACGTGCGGTCGACTGTACAAGGAACGTCATAGTAGCTAGGACCTAAGGCACTGCTACGATAGCTACTCAATAGGTACTCAACAACTGATAAACGTACTTATATACTTTTAAATAAATACTTAAATACATACAAACACCCAGAAACCGAAAACCAACAGTTATGCTCATCACACAATTGTTGGTCCCGGGTGGGAACCAAACCCACGACCTTTGGCGCAGTGGGCAGGGTCACTACCACTACGCCAACAGGCCAATCAAATAAATGGGTATGAAATAACAGCAACTGATACGATTATGTCACCACAGGAAACTATGGGTTTTTGAAATAAATAGTACTCTGATAGTTAAGGTTACCTACCTACCTGGAGTAGATCTGCCCAAGTGCCCACAGATGGAAAGCATGTCTTACTTATCACTGCCAAGTTTTTAGCACTAGTTGAATAAAAATTCGCGGGCAAAGAGAGACTGTTCTGCGTCAGAAACGCTTGCCTAACAATATATTCACAAATCACAATATAAACAAAATAAATGTTCACCACCGACCCACGTTGTCTGTTTACTCTCACCAGTTGTTCAATAAACAAATGGAGAGTTTCGCAACTTTTAATGGTGATCAAACACTCGATCCATTTGGGTTTTTCTATGAGGTTCTGCACATTTTTGTGTATCTACTTTTATTTACCTATTTTTTTGTTATTTAAAACAGTCAATTTCAGTTATTTGACTCAACTTAAGTCAATATTATATAGACCGCATTAATTACCGGTAACGGTAAGTGACAAAATTTACTAAAATAGTCTATATATACCTACAGTTTTATTGAATACTAGCTGTTGCCCGCAACTTCGTATGCGTGGATTTTGGAAGTAGGTATAGCTATCTTTCCTATACTCAGACAGCGTCTAGTTACAATAAAATTATGCGAACAAACGCGCGAACAAACCCGCAACCAACAAACCCGAACAAACGCGCGAAACGCGCGAACAAACCAACTAACCTACCAAGCGATCAAACGCGCGAAACGCGTAAACAAACGCGCGAAACGCGCGAACAAACGCGTGAAACGCGCGAACAAACGCGAAACGCGCGACAAACCAACAAAATAACCAACCAACAAACCAAAGGCGCAAACAAACGCGCGAAACGCGCGAACAAACCAACTAACCTACCAAGCGATCAAACGCGCGATACGCGCGAACAAACGCGCGAACAAACGCGATCCGCGCGAACAAACCAACCAAATAACCAACCAACAAACCAAAGGCGCACACAAACGCGCGAACAAACGCGCGATACGCGTGAACAAATCAACTAACCTACCAAGCGATCAAACGCGCAAAAAGCGCGAACAAACGCGCGAACAAATGCGCGAAACGCGCGAACAAACGCGCGAAAAGCGCGAACAAACGCGCGAAACGCGCGAACAAACGCGAAACGCGCGAACAAACCAACCAAATAACCAACCAATAAACCAAAGGCGCACACAAACGCGCGAACATTCGCGCGAAACTCGCGTACAAACGCGCGAAACGCGCGAACAAAGCAACCAAATAACCAACCAATCACGCAAACAAACCCGCAACCAATAAACGCACGAAACGCGCGAACAAACGCGCGAACCAACCAAATAACCAACCAACCAACAAAACGCGCGAACAAACGCGCGAAACGCGCGAACAAACGCGAAACCCGCGAATAAACCAACCAAATAACCAAAACCAACCAAACGCGCAAACAAATGCGCGAACAAACGCGCGAACAAACCAACCAAACGCGCGAACAACCCGCAACCAACCAAACGCGCGTACAAACGCACGAACAAACGCGCGAACACAAATGTTGGCCCCGGGTGGGAATGAACCCAAAACCTTTAGCTCAGTAGGCAGGGTCACCACCCGTGGCTACCACTCACCATCAACTAAGCCAACGGCCAGTCACTGTAGAAAACAAATTAGTAGGTATTCGATACCGAGAGCCCCTGTAACCGGTCTATAGGGATTTTGTTACATCCTGTATGTCAGTCAGTCAGGGTTTATAATGAAAAACCTATGGTAGTTTGCAGAGTAGCCCTATCCTTTGAACTGGGCTCACTTGTAACACTTTCTATAATAACCAGGCTACTCTGACCTGTAAGTTCATACAAATTTTAGTAAATGAGAGTTTTTTATTGCTAGTTGTTATTCCTCGGCAAATTTTCGAGATTTTTGTGATTTATTATGTTATTCCGGGATATACACTGTCACTATACAAAGTTTCGTCAAAATCCGTTCAGCGGTTTAGGCGTGATGCGCGTTCAAACAAACAGACAGACAGACAAAAATTTTAAAAACTGTTCTAACATGTTCAGTTACTCATTTTAAGTCGCCCTGGTTGGTTTTTTTTCGAATATATTCAATGTACAGACTTTTTGGCCTTTACGATTTTATTATATGTATAGATACATAATGTATTGTAATCAATAAAGTTATACTGGTATACGATATGTTTGTATATCGCGTGAATTTATGTATGAACGAAATAGTATCCTAAAAGAAGAAAAGTTATGCTGTGGTGCATTAATATCATTCAGCTTTATGGCTTCATAAATTTTATGAACTTTTTACGGCTTGTCCGTCCTCTTGATGTCGGCGCTTCACTCTTATTAATTTTTCTGAACACAACATGTACAATCATAAAATTTATGACCTTTTCCGGAGGTTTATTAAAAGGTCACAATATTCAGTAGGTATACTTAAAAATACCTATATTTACACTACAAAATATACGCTAAGACCTGTTATACAAGTCGTAAGAAAATTAAGTTATTATAATAAATTATAATGACAAATACAAAAAAATAAAAGGTACCTACAATTGAAAATGTGATGTATTACTTAGTTGCTATGGTTTCTTTTCGCAAACGCATTTTTTATTTCCTCACATTGTTTGAGATAAGCTCTATATATGCGTCGGCGGAAATGGGGATCGCCTGACTCGTATTCTATAGCAGGCCTCGCCACTTTTTGCTCCTCTGCAGACCTACCTAAAGTGGATAGGTACTATTCTAATTCTTAAATGGACGCTTTCTATTCTTACCAATATTACTTTCTTGGGTATGTGAAGGAATTCTAAAGGTACCTCCCTCCTCCCTTATTCAGACAGACAATAAACTGCACGCGCCCTTGTTGAACCTTCTGAAGGGTCCTAAAGGGCGGAGTAAATTTTATTAAAATGCGACAAAATATGTCTGGATGTGGCAGGATGAGCAATCTCTTGATTATGATGATGGGGAAAAGATTTTCCTTTCAACGAAATACTTAACAACGAGTACCAAAATGTACTAAATTAAGGTTTATTGTTACCTCATTCATAGCTGGTGGCATTTGTTAGAGTTTGATATTTCACAGCTCCAAGGGATTGCAGAACTTAGTATTTGATACCTACTAACTTCAACTTGATACCTCCACGCGTTCCTTAGAAAAATGGTCTTGACAGAGAGGTACTGAACACTAAAATGGGAATATGGGCTCTTACCATAAATAAACCACTTATCAATATGAGCTACCTACTTAACTGATATAGCACGCGAATCTACTTACGTGCAGTTTTTTTAGTAGGTAGGTACCTATTATCAACTAAGTACGTACCTAATTATAATAATACCTAAAGTAAGTAATTCCTGTTTATTTCTCGTAATGTATCGAGCATCAAAATGAATACTTTTCAAGGTACAACGGATATGCTAAACTTTTAAAGTGACGTTAATTGCTCAAGTTTAATTTAAAATACATTAAAGTACATCATTGACAGTTAGACAGACAACTGTCTCGGGAGTCCCCGAGCCGTATTTTGTGATGCCTTGAATAATTCATTTAAAGAGGGTGGGTGCCTGAACAAATTCCCGCTAAACTTTCTCACGTTACAAGTTGAAATGAAGCTTTATCTTTTATAAGTGTTTAATTTCTCGTATTTAATATTATACAGGCATCAATAAAGGCAATCCTATATGAAAGTAGGTCTTCATAGATTTCTATATTTCTACATCTTCATGAATTTCATATAGGTAACACACCAACTAACATTGTTCACGATAAAGCACACGATATGTGAAGGTACTATACCCGTAATTTAGTCCGAGTGTATTTGTTAAACATCAGTCTTAGCTAGCAAGATGCACGGATTAAATAATATATCCTCAAATGCTTTCATAAAATATATAATAATTATAGTTAGTGTGGCATACTGACACATAATAAATAGTCGGAGTGACCGCCCTCTACTCGCATTGCATCGAGTGAATATCATAACCTGGCAACATTGCTGCAGTGTAGTATATTACTTACTCTGTGGTGGTATTTATGCTGGGGCATTGGCAGCACTGGAATAGTGCTACGACCGACACTGCGCTAAGCGGTCGAGTTACACGCACAAACCCATAACTGCATATCGTATCATTTATGAGCCCCAATACCCTGGCCATCACAGTAAGTTTTCATTAATATTATTATAATGACACTGAACTAGAAAAGTAAACGAAGAGGTGTAAGTTTGGTGCAAGTACTTTTCAATACCTACTACGTAAGCGAAATTCATTACATCTCCTTACCCAAGCTATATATCGTTCAGGGACGTTAAATCCCAGCTGGTGGCCAAAGAAAGGGACAAGGGACGGTAGCCTGAAGGTGTTTGGGCATTCCCTGTCGCGCCGCTGCGTTTTCACTTTAATAAGTACCGACCCCTGCTTAATATAGACCGTGCCCTGGGGAACCCCTAGGGGCGCACTAGGGGGGATCACAAAGAACGGCGTACACTGAAACAGGACAGTGCGGATGGGAGAGGTTTAGAGAAACAAAGAAAAGTTGGTGCATCCAAGAACAAGGTTACAGAAAGTCATGAAGCAGGGAATTCACACAAAAATAATAATGTACGATAAGCTGCCATTAAATGTCACCGGGCTACCGATGCTAGAGTTCAAACGGAGGCTACATTTTTTTTTGAAGTCTATGCATTCTATTCATAGAATCATTTCATGGAAATGCCAATAAATGAATATTCATTTTCTAAGTACTAAGTAATTAACACTGTCTTCAAATGATTTTGTTTAATTTAATGTTTGTTTTTTATTATTATTCTATGAGGATTATGTACTCCTCATAGATTTATAATCGAAAACATTCTAAGTATAAGGTACTCTTACTTATTCTGTGACCGTAGTCAGAATCTGATTTCCGCAGAGGAGTTTTAGACTTTGGCGGTTTCGAGGGTTCTCGTCTCCTCTCCTCTCCCATCTTTGCTTCGCCGTACGCCGGCCCTAATTCTCAGACACGGGATTTCCTTTCTGTGATTTTTCGCGTTGGAGAATTTAAGACGCGTAATTGCATTCCTTTGTTTTATTTGTGTTGTTTGCGTTTGATGCCCTAATTACTTTGAAATTTATTTTATCTCAATATTAAAAAACTCTATAGTAGCCTTGAGTTTTAGCATTATGCACTTGTGTTTTGTTAGATTACGACCCCGGTTGAATAGATATAGGTTGATCGTGTGTAAGTATTTGAAAGGCCAGTGCAATAATAGAAGGATAAGGGAAGCCAATGTGCCCTTGAAGATTTTGAGTTGATTTATTTCTGTATTGACTTACAACAATAGCTGTATAAATTATTAGCAAAGCATTAATAGAAAATAAAGTGGTTCCGTAGGAAAAAAATTACAGATCTTAAATTTGTTTTCTCCATTAAGGCTGTTAATGATGATGAATGACAGAAAAAATCTGATCAAAATCTTCAAGGGTACATCGGTTACCCGGCTGTAGCCGTAACCTGCCACGTCCTGTCTTATTCAATAATTTCATCTTATTCAATAAAATATTAGGATCACTTCTTTTTCTTCAGAGGGCACTATGAAGAACCAGATGTTTTAACAAATACAACATTGGCATACGCTGAACTTTTACATAATTTGTAGGTACCTAAATCAGCGAATCTAAACTTTACTTAGCAATTTAATATTTAAACGAAACTCAAAATAAATCATACTTAAAGTAACACGCAAAGAGAGCAATTTCTGTCTGAATCGTGGATCTTGTTATTTACTCATTAAAACTTTGAATTGAAGGCGTTCCGATCGCGGCGGAAAAGTAAAATAAACTTTTCAAGATCTCGGTGATAAGCGACAGGAATGAAAGTGGAAATTCCTACTGGATTAGGTACGCAGATTATGGGAATTATTATTGCAGCTAAACTCTCTATAGGTACGCCTTAATAATTCATAATATGAGTATAATAATAGAGGCATTACAAATTGGATCACGACTAAGTATTGTTGTAATTATTGGGCAAAGTATAAAGTATTAAGTCTTTGTATGAATAAACATGACTACTTATTTTGTTTCTATGCTTGATGTGATCAGTTATTGCCATAAAATACAGCTTAGAGCTTTAGACAAAAATGTCAGCAGCGCTGTTTTTCTGTTCAGCTCAACATCAATGAGGAACTGGGTAAGATGATATGGGAATGAAAATACGTTAATTGCGGTCTCTGGTCGTGACACGATATTTGGGCGGAGATGAGGTTGCAAGTTGGAGTTAATTAATTACGATCGTGAGAAACCGCGCCGCCCGCGACGGATGGCGGTGACATTACAACGAATTACTGGTCTAAGGAGCTGGTAATGATAATCCGTCTTTTCCAATGTGTTGCTTCTCGACAGCTATAGTGTTCCGATCCCAGGGTTATTTTTGTTGGAGCTGTTCTATGTCGTAGGTGTCTTCCTTAGGTTTTATTAGCATCTGAATATTGTCATTCCAATCTTCTAGAGGCTAAAACGGACTGTTTTAGCAGTCTGACAGTCTTTTAGAAAATATACTTACCATTTATTTTCGAAATCCAATCGGATTGAACATTGCATTGCACTTAAAACAGACTAAACTATTGAAATCAATGAAGGTAGGTATACGACAGTTTCGCTGTTTGCATTATTAACGAGATCAGTCTGGGCATCTCGTTTCACGTTTTCGATAAATACCCAAATGCCTGATCAATCAAACTATTTACGGAAACGTTTAATTGGTTCGAAATAATTCTTACCCATTTATGCTTTGTCCCCAAAATGCGCGCCACCACACCCAGTGTAGAGTACACTAAAATATTTTGATTTTGACTTTTACATCCTGTTAGTCGCTTCCGGCTTTCCTTTTATGGTCATCGGTCCACCTGGCGGGGGTCATTCCACGCTGCAATGTGTATAAATTAATTAAACTAACGAAGAAAGAACCATAGTGGAGTATTATACCTACATAATATTCCATTACGTTTGTGATAATCTTGAACAGCAAGTGCTACATTGTTACGTAATATTATTTAATTATTAATATTATTAATATTTATTTAATTTCAGAGCAAAGATCATTAGATACTTAAAATATTAAAAAGTTACAAGTTTCAGGATGCCAATTACGAAATTAAATTAATTATACATTTAAATTAAAGATATGTACTTACGTAACTTGTTTATTATGCCTCGGAATTCCACACTAACTCTTGGCCTACGAAATATCTCAAGCACAAATAAATAATAAGAAGTTCATAAATATATGTTTCCGAATTCGGGTTCCAGTCCGGTGACGGTGAGAGATACGTCAGCGGGACGTGAAGGTTCCGTGACGTAGATTTTTTATTTTATCTGGAAGAGATTTTTTGCTGTTGGGGACGCGACGTAAAACAGTACAGCACAGCATAGTACAATATAATACAACTTTATTACACAAAAATATATGGAGTGAGCTTTCCATTTTTCTTTTCTTTCGTCTTTTTTTGCGTTTATTTAGAGTTTTCTTTATGGATCTACTCGTTGACATACTGAAAGATATGCAGGGAAAAAATTATCCTTGTGATGATGGTGACAGAGATAAACTCGATCAGTAGGTCAAGCAGTATGAGAGATAGGTGCACATAATTCATCATTATGTACTATTCAATTCAATTCATTCAATTCAATACTCTTTATTGCACAAAAAATAAAACAGAACACAATAATTACAGTAGACTTAGGAGGTACATCTAGGCGGTCTTATCGCTAAGAGCGATTTCTTCCAGACTATGTTAGTTGAACTGATAAAAATTTCTCTGAATACATTCTAATTCCGCGGTTATTGCCAAGTCTCATCGATCAGTTAGAAGGACGGCCACCTTTCCTCGAAATACTGCCCCGACCCCTCACTGTTTACGAGTTTTTGCCATTGCGAACTTTCTACATAAACAAGTTTAACATTTACAGCAGTAAAGGTCAGTATTGATAAGTTTATGTGATAACTGACTGAGAATAAACCGCCAGAAAGTTCTCAAAGCCCAGCTCTCTATAGTCGCATTTAGATATAATTTTTTACCATCAACAAAACAAAATACGGCAGGCAAGGTTAACATACCTAATTGTTAGGGCGATTGACTAGTCTGATAGATTAAAAGAAAATGCATGTAATTTAAACTTACCTACTTACGAATCTATTTAATATGAATAGGTCAAGGTATATATTTATTAAAAAAGTTTCGACACAATCACATATTTTTTCCATTCAATCTACATATTTACACACGAATACGGAAGTCTATTATCACACCTATTTATTTAATGAATCATTACTAATGAAACCTCTAGCGGTATGAATATTTTTCCTATCGTTTCCATGATAAGTATCTAATATTAAATAACTATTCTTAAGAAAGAACCTAACCTAATTGAAATTATTTTCGTCATTTTAGAAATAATTTATGTTCACCATCCTTGCCGAAGTTTTTAAGGTGATCGGTCAACTGTAGGTGTCGGTTATTTAATTCTGTGGCCAGTAGCATAGTTCGTTTGGGAAAAAAACAAGAGTAAAATTCACAGCAACCAATATCTTTTATTTCAATTTCTCAGACCCAGTCAGTCCACATTGGGTACTACAGTTTTATTTGGCCGAATAGATATTGTGCCCCAATCTCATGCATATTTTAAACGAAACGGCTAAACGGACCGCGATCTTTTTCTAAAAGGTTCAATTGTATTTTCGTTAGCTATAGATTGGCGGCTAGACGAGGGCAGGGTTTAGTGGAGAAATAATTTATTTTGACCTATATTCCACTGTGTGAAAAATGTAAGATGCACCGGGGCAATTGCAGCTATATAGAAATTATATTGGTGCGAATACAACTATGTAGAGAAAAATAGCCCCATTGGGATAAACGTAAAAAGGTACAGTTGAACTAAATTCACAGAATATGACAGATTATACAAAAGGGGAACTAAGTGCTAAATAGGTAGTAAAGTAAATCATTTCCCACAAAGGTGAAAATCGAACTCAGAAATGTTTCAGTATGAGGTACCTTTAAATACTATACACAATTGACAAAGTCAAATATTTCCAGCCTTCTTGTCTAGCTCACAGTTTGTAAAAATTTCAAGGCAATTATTTTCAATGAGTAAACAATACCTTTTAATATTATAATCATCAAATATCGGTATTTTGTAGAAGGGGCGAAAATACATATCGGAGAGTACTCGTAGCATGAAAATTCGCCCGAATTCTACAAAACACCGACGTAATGTCCTAAACAGATTACCGTCCCGAAAGATATCAAAGAATGTTCATTGAATAAGAATGTTTATTCTGGAGATTTATCTCAATAGTCATACGTATCTCAAGTGAAATCCTAAACTATTAAAAATACTTTGTTATAATTGTAAAAATATGGATTAGATACACGCAGTAACCCCGATTCAATCACAAACTCGGAACTCGAGGGATCGTGATTCATGAGAAAACCTTTGCGCACTTCCAGTCTAGACGTCCTCAGACTCAATACGTCGTCGTCGACTTCAAAGCCGAGATAGCGCGGAGCTATCAATATTGCCTCTGATAAACCTTATTAACGTCTGAGCCTGTCATGCCATTTCAAACCACGTTTCAGACTATCAGGTTTAGGTGAAATGCTGTATTTTGTATAGGTTTAGGTAGATTCACATCGTGCATACTAAAACACCATCAAAGTAGACGTTCGTATACTCTTCAGTGTCCCTATAGACATGATATAAATAGCATATTTTAACCTGTAGTCGACTTAGTGTTGGTATCTGTTTGTCTTAAATATGTTGATATGAAGAGCTGTTGATTTCATGTTGGTACGCAACATGATAACTAAGCTTTTTATATCATGTGTTATGTTTGTGTTATTTGTTTGTAGATAACCAAACAAGATCTAATAATTACATGCTCTAATTTGGTTTCGCTCATTTTTATTGTTCCCATAATCCTATTATAACATTTATAATCAACCAAGGTACTTAAAATTTTAAATCCGTATCAAAAAATAACTTAAATATACATAAGTTACTGTCCTGCCAAAATTAAATAGGGCCGCCAACTTCTACGTTGCTTTTACGAGTATCTGGTTATTGCCATCGGATAATATTAGTCAACATAAATGTCCCTCAGTTACCCATTAACTCTTTTGGTGGTACCAAGCAGGTATAGTTTTGTAAATAGCTATGTACCCTGTTCAGCCAAACAAACTCCAGTTTGCGGGCGCAAGTTATTATAGAACGCAGTTATACCTCGTAAGCTGAGATTCCATCAAGATCCTGCCATTGTTAACCTTCAATAGGTCTCGTTAAGGTCCCGAAATGGCCCTCAGCCGAGTTACTCGGCCTATCCCTTTTGTTAGTAAACGAGCCCTTGATCGATCTCACAACAATGGACCAATTTCAATGCTAGCCGAACGGGTTTATTTACGGAATAGTTTGTACTAAATACTAGATTGACAAAGCATGAATGACAATGAGACAAAAGAGCGACCCGGGTCGATTATATTATTATTTCCCTTTATTATAATTTTTTAAACCAGTGAACCAGTTTTTTAAAGTTTGTAACGCAAGAAACTTTGATTAGATGACTGAAAACTACCTCATAATTCAATCAGGGTTATAGTGAATATGGTATTAAAATTTATTAGGTGTGGATATACATCGAACCCTGTGGCAGGACATAGACTACTTTTTACCGCGATAAACCGTTCTCGCGGGAAAAAATCTATTCCACGCGGGCGAAGCCACGGGCAACAGCTAGTCTCTTATAAGTATTGCCACGGTGTGCGGTATATACGCTACCTTTTATTAATTAATCTGGCAAGATGGACAGACCCGCCCACGAATCTATATAAACGAAAACAACCTTGTTAAAACCAGTTCAATGCTCACGTTTAAATTGGTCAACAATCATCCAAATGAAACGCCAATCAAGCCACAGATGGGCTGCAATTAACAGAGAGCTAGTTAGCATGACAAACGAGGATCAGGGTTTATTACCATAATATGAAGTATTTAGCTGGTCATATGCTAAGCTTAATAACAGGCTGTCAACTACTCTGAGGTGTCACTAGTTGACACGCCTACTGGAATACTTGAAATTATATTCCAGACGGAACTCAGCTCTAGCTGCCATCCAAAGTATTGAATCGTGCCATAGGCATCTTTTTTTAATGAACTAGCACCCAAGACAGTCTGCTTGACAATACGTACCGGCGTGTGGACGTATCAATTATAGGGCGTATCAACTATTGAAATTGACTGGTCCCACTGTCATTGTCATTAATTATTAAGGTCATTAATTAATCATGTCTCACTCAATCTATGTATTAAGAACCATTGTTTTATATCGCATACCAAATGGTCCAAATAAAAATCTATTGAAAGGCTAGGAGAGAGACACCCGGGACATTCTAACGGGGGCTCCAAAGATTTGTGAATCAGATGGCCCAATGTAGGAGATATATGGAGCTCCATTAGGTCGTTATTGGAAAATGTAATTTACTGCTTGCTTTCTTACGTAAAAATCTTGTGTTTAGTAAAGTAATTTAAAAAATCCATTCATTCGGCATTAGGAATACAAAACGAAAATATTTTGGACTGCAAAAAAATAATTAAAAAATAATTTAGAAGCAGTTTTTTCTTGTTACACACTGAAATAGAAAAGTAAAATGTATGTGATTGTATGAAGACGATTTTAATTTCCCGTTGACGGTAACTCAACGATCTACGTTCCGTCGCCGAAACATATTTATTTTACTTTCCTTTAAATAACCGTGATGGCAAAACCGTTACCGTGCCGTGCCAAAGCGGCCTATGGGGTTAATGCGTGCGAAAACCATGCATTGGCTTTAAGTGTTTGAGTTATTATTTAAATACTTGCACTACTATCGCAATATTTTTTTGTCTGCTCGTAACTCAGATTGGAACCAGTTTAGAAACTTTACGAATATCATTCCAGTTACGAAATGGACTCAAATGATATTTTTCAACATAAAAACTGCAGAAATGCCGTATTTTTAGTTCAATTTTAATTCCATTAAAATTTTTCACTTTTTTCACCTCTTTCGTGTTAACTAACTCTGTCATGCTCATGCATACATGTCAGTGAATGTTAGGATAAAACGTTTGGATTTTTATTACTTATTCTTGGATACTTCACTCGCCGAGCTAAATGATTTATGAGGGTTTTCTTTATACGCAGTACGTACCTACGTATTACGGCGGGCCGTCTCTTTTATTTATTCAGCTTTTCAATGTCATACCACAATGATGAATATAGCCCAAAATGTAAATAATAATGCTACGGTTGAAACTTATTATGTAACGAACAATTTTTTTATTAGCAATCTTTGTATTCTTCTACTAGTATTTTCAAAATGTGTGTAAGAAATAAATTGAAATTAGACTGTGGCTCTTTAATATTCACTGAAAATTTGTAGTGCACTATAGCATTATAGAAACGGTGTATAGCAGCTTTATTAATATCAAAATCTGAATCAAAGTAACTCGCCGAACTCGCGGAAACATCTCTACGAGATGAAAGTAACGCGTAATTAGTGCATTAGGGGAATGAGTAACTCCAGCGCGCGACGACGACGCGTGAAATAATATGGAAATTATTCAATTAAACCAGCCATGCTCACCTAATTACCTAATATACCTACAGCCGAGAAGGTTGGCCAACTTTCTGAATAATATTCATATCTTTCCAACCTGAAACCAATATCTAGAGTCAAATAGAGGTACTCCTATAACATCTAAATAATGGTAATTGGGAAGCCTAGTAACTGTACTGTGCTATACTACTCTGAAGCTCAGGGCTTCGCCACCGTAGAATAAGTCATTGTTTCCCACGGGAAGAGATTTTCATCTCCATGATGTGTGGAAAATTTCATGGAGATCGGGCGAATAATCGAGCCGTGAAAACTAACGCACTTTCGGGTTTATAGGTACTTAATGATATTAGTTAGGAAGTTAGCAATCGAAAATATTTGGCCAACTTTTCAAATGATTTTCTAGAAATTAAAATTTACGATAATCTAAATGTATATAAGTTACTTGTGCTGTGCGCAAAACCTGTAAAAGTATAAGACAAATCTCTATAGCTGTAAATAAAGCTCGGCAACTTCATCATATCGGCTGAAAGACGTCCACTGCTGGACAAAGGCCTCCCCCAAAGATCTCCACGACGTCCGCGGTCTCTCGCTAACCTTATCCAGCCGGGTCCCGCGACTCTCACCAGATCGTCGGTTCAACTTGTGGAAGGCCTGCCTACGCTGCGTCTTCCGATACGTGGTCGCCACTCGAGAACTCTTCTGTCTCCACGGGCGTCAGTTCTACGAGCGATGTGCCCTGCCCACTGCCACATAAGCTTCGCAATTCTTTGAGCTAGGTCGGCAAATTAGCAAATATTAATTTCATTGTGGTTTTCTGAATAGTTTGGCAATAGAATAATTGACGTCTTCTAGCAATTACTCAATACCTGTGAGTGAGCTATCGCAACGCAAGTAAACGCGTCGACCAACCTTTTTATTACCATGACTTTCTCGATATTGCATTTATAGACCAGAAGTAGGTAGTAAGTAATGTCTCCCAAACTAGCGCTTACAACAATGCTTGTAACGTTTTAGAAATTAAACATTTCGTAATTCCTAGTTTTCACAGGTGAATCTGCGGGAAAAGCTAGTATTCAAACAATATCTGGTAGAACAATGACCAGGGTTCGTGCACAAATCGATCCCCTTTGTTGGCTAATAGCATTTGGAGGCAGTGCACCGAAGAAATGGTAATTAAATCGACAGCTACCATATTATTTATACCTCACTACACTAATATCAGCCCTACGACCCAGACAATAAGGCACACAGAAGAAATCGATGAGAAGCTTTATATACACACCACTGCCGCCATTGTTCTTCCAAACGAAATTATTTGAAATCAGATTCCTTCAGTAATAAGTGAACATTCCTATTACAAGCGAACGCTATTTAATTAGACAGGAAATTAAATCCTCTTTGCTCTGCAAAATAATAGGGTAAGTTAGATAGCTTACCTTCACTTCACAGACATACAAATTAACAATGTTGATTTAAATTTGAAATAATGATGATAGAAACAGAAGCTTATGGTAGTAATAAAGATTACAATGGTACAGACAGAAAAGTTCATGTCAAAATACATTTAGCACACGAAAACACTCCCCTAAAGATTGGCTACTAAATTTGACCATCTTCACTTGGCGGTCGGTACTTAACCCATTGTAAACACGCAATAACAAAACGAACACATTCATAAGCTATTGTAGGAGCTAAACCGCGCATGAAAAGGTGGTCTTGTACATTCGGCTTAAGAGACCAGACGTAACAAACTATAGAGGTAAGCTCTAAATCGTCCAGTCTGCTCTGGTCTGGTCGGTTCTCTTTCTCCTGTGAGAGGGATCTCACCCCCGACCTTACTTTTAATAATTAACAAAAATCTGAAATCAATTACCATTAGATTCTACAGAAGTAATATTAATTTTGATTGCGGAAGTAGACGCCATTTCTCCTATCTTCATATTAATCTATAAGTAATTTAAAGTAAAAAGTGAACCTGTAGCTGGATCGGAGTAAACTTTAACCATAAAAGCTTCATTACTATGCAGATTGGAGGCATTAGTCAGAATTCAATTTCTGTAAATTATAACTTAATGCCATATAATGTTTCCCGGCTGTTGTTCGATAATTATATGGCGTAGCATTTATGATTATTACGAAGCACATGAAGCCGAAAGCTTCGGTTTCGAGCTTTACTGTTACCGAGGAGTGTAAACTGTAGTAGTTTTCCCCTTTTCACTTAGTTTTATTTTATTTTGCTTCTTGACTACTTGGTGTGTTTTTAATTCCAGGCGATTAATCTAATGTATAAAATGTTTCAGTCTTTTATAAAATCAAACGATTATACTATATTTCTCGTGATATAATATCTGATAATGATGATTTCCATCAATATTTGCAGGCCCAGTGTTATAATTATTGGATTGTTGAACTGGTAAAAGTAACTATCTATTATTTTCTAGCTACATATTGTGCAAAATAGACTATGTGTTCACAATGTGTTCTATTTTTATGTTCTACTGTTGCAAGACTTAAACATTTGATTATAATTCTGTTACAAAAAGGATTTACAGCGTTATGAGAAATAAGCATCTTGAGTCAAGGGTCTGCTTAGTTTGTCCGGGCGTGCTTCAGAAGGCCTCTGGCTGAAGTGTTCAGATTAAGATTTAAACACTCCGATGTAGCCGTCGGCGCGGCGTTGGCACAGAACCTTCCGAGAAGAAACTCTCTTCGGTTAGACATCACAAAATTTAGAAGAATCATTGATTTGTCATCCATTCCATTATCCAATTTCCAGTTTTGAGGTCTAAATACACATTTACGTTTATATAATTCCGATCTGTGTTTATATAGACCTTTTGTTCCTCAAACCCCTATTCTTTATTTAATCAGAAATAATCACAAATGTAACAACAACTTCGCAACAAAAGTTTTCATCCGTTCTCACAAAGGCTGAAAGCCAAACCTCTTTGACACAACTCGTCTCATTCAGATTTATTCGAATTCGAAAACAATGGAAGCTGTAATGGAGATACTCTATTCAGAAAATTTGTTTCGTAAAGTACATTTTGTCTGTTAAGAGCTACTCCGGAATTCTCTGTTCGCATGGCCCGAGGCGTACAACTAGCAAACTCTGTACTTCGGTAGAAAATTGATAAGAATACAACTCCGCGGAAATTCTTAACTACAGAACGTATTCATGAGTTGTTTGCTACAATATTGCAGTCTTCCCATTTGCATTTTGGCCGCATTCGTTGGCGTCTGCTTAAGATTGTGTATTTTTTTCCCGAGACAAACTTCGACTGCGTATTTATATGAAAGATATTTTTTAAAGAGATGTAATGAGAGATTTTGCTTAGTTGCTATAGTTGCGATATTAGACGGCGTTGCATTGATCTTCAAAAGGGATTGTCAGTCGGGACTCAAAACGGTAAACGGGAAAAAAATATTTTACTTACATGTATTAATATTGTAAAGTAAAACAATAAATCATAAAACTTAGAGACTTCGAACTCTTCACAATATCAATGGAAAAACTAAATGGTCATACAACATTTAATATACTATAATACATACTTACAATACGTACAGGTAATTAACAATTTTCAAACCTCTATGGGCTGTTATATTCTGTTGATACGTCTCTATTTGTTCTGAGTAGACTCTACTCCAATAGCTATAGATATTATTCCTAGCTATATAGTAAGTAAGTATATTTCTATATTATCCACTACATATATTTCTACCTAATTAAGCTTCTCGGCGCAATACAAAGCACCTAGTTATTGTAATAGGAGGGGAATTCAAGCTGTCTGAAATGAAATGAAGGCATCCCCTTACTGGCGTGGAATAAGAAATTAAAGGTTGAAGACACACTAAAGCATTACAATCTGATAAGTGAACAAAATATATAGGTAATATCAAGAAATGCTTGATATTTTTATTGAGCTATTTGATGTAAAGCGTGATACAAATCACAGAAAACTTATTTAAGATAATACGAACGAATCGTCAAGGACCACGGTTCCTTTCCAGGGAAAAAATTTGGTGTAGGCACTCGCTACAAGCACCGTATGGGTGAAGCATGCTGAAATAAGCTTAAAAATCTTCTTTAGAAAATTAAATCTACCGAGTAATTCGAGCGTCAGTGGCGTCGTCGGGGATAAGACGCGGCCATCGAAAGGTCTGAAGTTTGATCCGAAGAAGATATTCTTAGGCGCATGTTAAGTCCACCATCCTGGGCTAGCGTGGTGGACTATAGCCATAACGCCCTCGTTGAGAGGGTAGGTCTGAGCCCCAGCAGTGGGGACATAATAATAGGCTATTGATTTGATTACCGAGTATTTGGTATAAGTAAAGAAATGTATGAATAAATAAATAAAGGCGACACACTCATACCCCCGCGTTAGATAGGATTCCCGCCTCACTCCTTCCTGTTTGGCGGTGACATGGACACACACATACAAACACAATCACAAACATCGAAGACCCAAGAACAAGGGATCCGAACCCGGGCCTCCGAGCACAGCAGGTAGAGTCACTAACAACTGGGCTACGGAGGCGGCCTGACGGCGGAAACGCCGCTAACGAAAATATTTTGTGTAAGATAAGGAAGGCTACAACAGAATTATTCCGAAGTGTAGCTCCTGCCTTACAATCTGAAGTAAATCACGAGTTCGACCCATTGCAGTGACAATGACACAGAGCAAGGAATATCCCTATTCTTACAGACATGGAATTTATGAACAGGCAGAATCTTTGGTAGACATAAGAATGCTATTCATGATGATAAAGTGATCATCAGACTGTCAACTTCTCTCTGTTGCATATATTTCAAACACTGGACCTTTAACCTCCTAGGATCCCACGGCCTCGCTTGGGGACATAAACATTAAAAATAAAACATAACTAAAACATAAAAATAAAAATAATCATAAATTGAATTTTTTGACGTTCACTCAGCGTTCACTTCTTTTGATCACTAAAAATTAAAATTAAAATAAAACGGAAAACATAAAAATAAATAAATAAAAATTCGTTCAATTCTCCCAGGACTCAGGAGGTTAAAGACTGATCTGAGCCACCACATGGGCCCTCTGCATCCATCATAACGCCTGCTGCCACTATATACTTTCCCGTATCAACTACTTTTTAAAAGATCAATGGATAACTGACAGGGGGCGTCCCGCGTGCTCCTTCCGGTACTAGAACTCTTCATTTTGCAAAATGTCATCGAAGTGCCATTTTTCGCTTTTTTTTAGTAGATTTGAAATTTTGGTACCTTTAATATAGCGTTTACATACGTAGTATGTAGGTACAGTCGACTCATTTCATTGGAAACACTTTGACCTTGAGCTGGCAAACCTATTAGGGAGTTTCAATACTATGAGAGACCAGTTTATACTGGTTTTGTTACCACTGACGTGCGGTCGACCGTACATAGGTACATAGATTTACTGTAATAATGTCCAATCCGGCGATCGAGAATACTCAATCAATACTGTCCAATCAGAAAAATGTCCAAATACATACGTCCAAATTGAAATTGGCCAAAGGAAAGTCAGTGCTTCTTTTCGTATTGATCCTTTTTGTGTCTATATTACAGCGTTATTAAATTGTATTTTTTATTTCTTTTTTCTGAACGTCAGTGGCCTCGGGGATAAGACAGCCTATCATATCGAAAGGTCCGAAGTTCGATCCCCGGCCGGGCCATGTACTAATGGGTTTTTTCTCGAAACTTAAGTACATTTACTGACTGCTCTCAAACGATGAAGGAAAACATCGTGAGGAAACCTGCATACGCCGAAGAAGAAATTCTTAGGCGCACGTGAAGTCCACCAACCCGCACTGGGCTAGCGTGGTGGACTATTGCCCGAACGCCCTCGTTGAGAGGGTAGGCCTGAGCCCCAGCAGTGGGGACATAAATAGGCTGATGATGATGATTTCTTTTTTATATACTTTTAAATTGAATTATCTCATTTGCTCCGCGCAATATAAAACGGAGCGTGAAAGAAAACGCAGTTTATCTCCATTCCGCTAAACACATTTAGTAAATCCAGTTACGTCCGCCCTTATCCAGTAATCGGCCGTATGCGTATGTCTCGCATTGCCACGTACGGATATATGGGGTGTCCTAATGGTATGACTTCAGAAGGAATGGAGGGAAGGAATTTATTATGGTATAAGATACCCTATGCTCATTAAATACCTGCATGCATCATAAGGATCAGTTGGCTTGTAGACAATTTTAATGGTAGTTATCCAAACCATAGGTAAAATAAAAGTCAGTTGAATTAAGTGCGGCTTTGTAGGATAAAGTTGTAGTTCTAAATTTGAAGGAAAACTCGCCCACCCTTCCAATAGAACTATGACGTAAGTAATGTTTTAATTTGTATTTATTTCACTCCAAAATTGGAGTGAAATAAAAATAACATTAGATAGCTAAAATATAACATTGATTTACAAAAAAATAAAAGCGACTTATTCATTTTCCATTTTCTACCCTTAGAGGTAAAATATTGATTTCCAATTGAAATTTTACTACCCTCGAAATATAGCCTATTCAATAAAAAAATAATCATTCAAATCTGTTCACAATAATCATTCAAAATATCGCGTACGAAAAAATACAGTAGAATTGGAAACCTCCTTTTCGAAGTAGCTTAAAATTAAACGTGAAAACTTCATACCGAACAGTACTTCATACCGAACAGTACTTCATACCGGACAGTACTTCATACCGAACAGTACCTACGTCTTTTATTTGACGTCATAGTTAAACGAAGCTGGCACAAAATCGCGTCCAATAAATAATAATAGGTATTTTGCTATTTGCGATGTCACAAGAGAAAACTGTCGCCACGCATGTCTAGTTTTATATGATACAACAGTTGTAAGTCTACGGGCGTTTTATTTGTATGAGATTTTTTAGTACCGCATCACCACAGAACAAGGAAAAAGCTCGCTACGCTACCGCTCGCTATGGTTATAATATATTTCTATGCGCATCACAAACCAAACTACGCGGGCAGTATACAAACATGTTGATAGTTATGTTTGGAAATATGAATCGAGTGATGCTTTCCTACGGAACAAATCCTCTTTCCATACTCTCCTGCACAAATACGACCGTATTAGCAAACTGGATTGTCCCAAGCCGAGTTCCGAAACCGTCCGGGAGGAAATTCAATAGAAACCTAATTTTCCGACCCCTGCCTTACGCACAATGGCCTGGCAGTGCTTTAGTGTGGCGCCACAAGACATGTGTCCGACGTTCAAATTGGTTTAATGGATAATTACTGTGATTACGAGTCATGCCTTGACAGAACACAGAGCTACTAACATTGTTATGGTATCTACTGCTGCCGCTCGTGTATGTATGGGTCGGGGCACACAGAACGGAAAAATCCTCGCGCACTTTTTGACTTTTGACGACTTTATGCGCGTGGAGACATTGATTTTAGGCATTTTTAGACAAAATGATCATAAGCAGTATAGGCTATGGTAAGTTTCATTTTCAATGACGTCAAAAAGTGCGCGTGCATTTTTCCTGCTCGTGTATTTTATGTCAAACTAGCTGTTGTCCGCGGCTTCGCGATAAGTTTTTTCCCCCGGGAATAGTTTATCCCGGTAAAATTGAATTGGCAATTGACCTGTGATGATGCTGTCTTAACTATTTTAATTAATAAAGTTTAATGAAGTTAAAAAAGTAGCCTATGTCCAGCCCCAGGGTTGGTGGAAATACAATATTTCCACAACAAATTTCATTAATTTCCGTTCAGCGGTTTAGGCGTGGAAAGGTAATAACAGACAGACAGCGAGAGGTACTTTCCCATGTATGGATGGATGATGAATGATTGACCTTGATCTATCAATACACAACTCACACCAAAGGTTGTAGAAACTTTAAATGTTGAAGGTTCGAAATGACGTAAGCAACCTAGGAAAACAAATCTCGATAATTGGTTGAAGTTGGTTGAACTGGATAAAGAAAGGGTTGAAATTATACGAGAATATTTTTAAGTGTTACCTAGTTAGTAAGATATTCTTCAAATGAGAAAGTAAGTACGTTGTGGGGCTAAATGTGAAAATTATCGAAAATATTCTGTCACGTAACGTGTCCTGCGAAACTTATGAGCGCCAGATGTGCCTGAGTTGGCGTTTTTACAAACTTATGGAGTTTTTTACGCACTGTTCTGCACAAAATATTACTTTTCTGTTAGCCGTAGTATATTTATGTATAGTCTAAGTTCTGAAATTTATTCATCATCATCATCATCAACAGCCTATTAATATGCCCCCACTGCTGGGGCTCAGGCCTACCCTCTCAACGAGGGTGTTCGGGCTATAGTCCACCACGCTAGCCCAGTGCGGGTTGGTTGGTGGACTTCACACGCGCCTAAGAATTTCTTCTTCGGCGTATGCAGATTTCCTCACGATGTTTTCCTTCACCGTTTGAGAGCAGTCAGTAAATGTACTTAAGTTTCGAGAAAAAACCCATTGGTACATGGCCCAGGCGGGGATCTAACTCCGGACCATTCGATATGATAGGCCGCGTCTTATCCCCGACGCCACTGACGCTCATAAGTTTATTATTTATCATTTAACTCATAATAATAATAATATATATATATAATATAGTATTTGATCGCCTATATAGTTTGTCAGCGTTAGGGCACAGATTAGATAATAGTTCCTACGGGTTAGGGGACCATGAGTTGACACTTATTCTTGACTGTGACGAAAAACTACATCTATATCTCTGTCTTTCGTAATTAGTCAAAAAGAGACATCAATATTACGTATTTACGTAGTCGTTAGCGAGTATCGACGCTGTGAATTCATGTTACCCCACTGAACGTTCTACAGTAAATGATTACAGTTAGCATCTGGTGCATTTGTTGTAATTGTGCACATTTACAGAATTTGAACATTGAAATAAACAAAAAACTGAAAAACTTTAACAAACAGTGCAAATTGCGCTCACGTCCCTCTTGTAAAAAAATAAAAAACTCAAAAATTTGTTGTGAATTTCAGTATAATTCCGACATGTCCGCCGCCGGGACGGATATGTCAACACTACGTGATGGCGAGTGTAATCACTAGGTCTATGTTGCTCCGCTTAGTGTCTAAAATACTCTGGTTTTGGATTTTTCGACACTTTCGACCGAATTTATTCGATAAGACTGGATATTTCAAACACAAGTTTGATGCAACATCAATTAAAGTAGCATTACACAGCATAAATAAAACGTTGAATGAATGTTGAGTTGTTGTTTTTTGGTGAATGTTGTCATTGCGTTGTTGATTAATTGTTGTTTTATGAGCTTAATTTTTTAAATGTCAGCAAGGTTTTTTGAAAAAAAAGTTTTTGATTTTATTGACGACATTGAACATCTTATTGGACAGTGGTGTCAAATCGGATGGTACACGCTTTTTGTAAATTTCAGTCTCTCGTGCTCTTTTTTTTTCTTATTTTTAAAGTACCTACTTTAAAAATAAGAAAGGATGGCATTAATTTTAAAACTGTCAAATTAATTGAATCCCGAGTAGTTACGGCTTTCGGTGCCAAGTGATATCGAAATATCGGGTTCAGCTTCGGCCGAAAGAAACGCAACACTATTCGGCCTCTACAAATGCATTTAATCCATGCAAGGCTCTCAACTCAATTGCTAAGGCTTATCAAACGCGAGCGCGTGTGCCCACATAATAATCATAGGTTTTTGTACCAAAGCTTTTACAACACAATCCTACGTCAGTTAGGATTTGTAGGTATAATATAAAAATTTCTAGAAATGAAATAGGACCAAACGGTCCTGAGGGTTAAATTTTATTACCTTGTAATTTTGCATTTACCGAAATTCGCTTACTTAATTACTTTTAACTAAGTTAGTTTTTAAAATAATGTGCAGCAAGATACAAAGTTTTAATGTATAAACGCAAATAAACCATAACTTGATGAATGAGGTTAGCGCAGGACTGGTCGTCGTGGAGATCCTTGGGGGAGGCCTTTGTCCAGCAGTGGACGTCTACAGGCTGATATGATGATGATGAACTATAACTTTAAACAACACGATACCTAAACAATAATCTAAAGCCCTTTACGCACTATCCATCCTTGCTTGCGTATGCTTGCTTATCACCAAAAGTATCGTGCATGTGCTGTCCAGAAAGCCTACGCATCGTATCGTTTTGAATCGTGCATCGTGCACAGACGGCCAGCAAGGATGGATAGTGCGTAAAGGGCCTATCCACCACAGTTAAGTAACTCTCTTCGATCGGATGAGTAACTGCCTTCAATGACGTGCCCTATGGAAATAACTGTTCAGTATTTTATCCAAAAGTGAAAAAAGGAAACGTTGTAGTAAACATGCTTCTGTGATGACCGGTCAGCCAGCATTGACTGCCCCCAGTGATTGATGAATCAACATGACTGGACGTTTAACGAGGAACCCCCGGAAGTACTGTATTTCGGGAAACTGATTTTCTTATTATCTATAAAGAATATGGATACCTCATTTGTCATTCTACTTCCCTAATAATTTAAGTTACTTACAACGTACTTATATAGGCAGACTTACAAAGAAATAAACCACTTCAGATATGAAAATTAGTATATTTGTTTACGCTTCGTAACAGAATAATAAACTGGACGGAAAATACTTTCTTTAGCACACCAAAGAGCAACACAATAATTATTATTGACCGAGCGAGCGAAGCGAGCGAAGCGTCTACGTTTCGAGACTGGCCAAAAATGCTCTTGTCCGGCTGTCTGTCTGTCTGTCTGTCTGTCTGTCTGTCTGTCTGTCTGTCTGTCTGTAATTCTCTACAGGTCGCATTTTTCAACCGATTTTGACGAAAATTTGGCATATGTATAAATTAATTAAACCTACAAAATGAGTAGAATAAAATTTTGAAAAACATTTTTTTTAGAGTACCTACCATACTCGCAAAGTGGGAGTGAACTTTTTTTTTCTTGTGAATCCCATAGTGTGGGATATCGTTGGATAGGTCTTTCAAAAATATTGCTGGTGTGTGAATACCATTTTTTCGATTTAGGGATCCGTTGGCGAAATATTAAGCTTTAAAGCGGTAATTTTTGTTAGAGTCACGTGTCCCCCCCCCCCCCTGCCAGCTAAACGGTTGCTTCTGGAAATGTGAAAAAATTCATGGCAGTAGCATATATAACGTAGTTACAAGGAAAACTATTACGGCTAAGTAGGTTCTATTAGTTTTTGAGTAATAGTGGATCGACTTAAGAAAGTTGAAAAAATAAATTATGTTCATAGAACTGCATACGTAAAATGGAAAATTATTTTTTTCCGCGTGATATCCATGGTGTGGGGTATCGTTGGATGGGTCTTTCAAAAATATCGCGGGTGTGTGATAAACATTTTTCGATTCAGGGATCCGTTTGCGAAATATTAAGCTTTAAAGTGTTAATTTTTGTCACTTTAGTAGGTACTTTTTCTGTTTCCAAAGTTGACTTTTGTTGGTTTCTTTTAGGTTTGGTTTATAAGGGCTGGCGAGGTCTACTGTTCTCACGGAACTACTAGTTTTATTATGCAACAACAGTATAACCTGGTCCATTTCCAAAATATGTATTAGTTATTTATTCACTAAATCAATGGAGTCATGGTATATTTTTAGTCGCCTTGTACGACATCCAATGAAGACTTGAAGTGGTTCTATTTGAACCATACCATATGCACTAAAACTTAGAATTTAGAATAACACTGACATACTTTAGCCTCCTACCCACGGAGGTCACTTTATAGTGTTTTCAGACCCCGAGCAAATTTGACATATTGAGGTGTTGTGTCACGATCCAAGTACTTACATACCTTTTTATATGACCAATTAATCTACAATGAAGTCGTGTATCTATAAAAGTACTGGCTTATGGGCGTCAAGCACTCGTTTGGATTTAAAAAGACTGGGCGTTAGGAGCCTATATAAAGATCCAATATCGACACAGTTATTCCACTAAGAACCTAGCTATACCAATTGACAATCGGATATACAATACCCCGACTAAGCCATTAGATTTATTTTCCTTTAATATTAAAAAACAATGATTTCTTAAAATCAAAGGCATTTTATAATATTTATTTATGTTAGATTGATGATTGCGATGACAATTTATTGTGTATCATTAATATCAGGTTGTGTCCCACTGTTGCACTGACTTCCGATCTACTTCTGCTGTCGTCAATTTAGGCCACTCATCAGTCATCCAGTCAATAATGCCATCATCAGCGTTTGTCTGATGATAAATTATGTAAAATTACGGGGTATCGACCACGGTTTGTGATTTCGTTAAACTCCTAATTCCCATCACAGTTGGAAAGTTTAAAACAAAACTCAGTCGTCCATTATTGACGTTTATAGGGGAAGTAGCGACGGCGGAAAATAAGTTTCATCAAAAGGAATACAAGAGCAACGAATTTGTTGAAAGGTCTCCTCTGTTGTGCTGATAACTTTGGGAAAATTGTTGGTTTTCGGAAAACACTCGATCAAAATTATGGTTGAGATTGATTATTGAATAATTGATGTTCATTTACCGATTGTTACGTTTCTCTAGTTGATTTACGAGTCGAAATGTACCAATTATTGAAGCATACAAATTTTAATATTGAAATTCTAATTGCGCTCAAGATGAGCATGAGGTACCATAAAATTGTTCTGATGCAATAAATAAGTTATTGTACTAGAAAGTACGGTTCCTCGTATCTCACAGTATCTATTTATCATAAAATCAACATAAATTATTAAATATGACGTCACCATTCTTATCCGTATCCAGTCATAGGTAGGTATATTATTTATGAACTCTATAGTTGTATCTTCCCCCTGGATCCAATTGAATTGAATCTCGGAGTGATCCATATGACGACATTGAATGTGAATGAATCCTAGCAAACCTTATTAGCGGGTATAACGTATAATCATTGCCCTATAATGCGTGTATTTTATTAACCCCGTCCGGTACTTGTATCTTTTTGATCACGTGTATAAGCCAACAGAATTAAATCACAAGAGCCACAGCGGAATTGGATTAACCGTTTCCATTGTGGCAAAACGATAAATTTTCTATTCGGGCCGACTAAGCCCCCGTATCGCAATGTTTTACACCGGCGCACCAGCAGTGAAGGCAGGCCCGACATCAGGCGTGTAGGCCCAATTGACTGACAACCGACACTTCCCAACTGGAAAATTATAAAAATCTGAAACTGTGACTCTGTGACTCGTTCAACTCGAAATTTTACTCTAGCTCGGGTCCCGTCGCCACTCGCCATGCTTCTTCGAATGACTTCTTTCCTGGCTTTCCCCTATTTATCAGCAGTCTTTAATAATGGGTCTTGTGAGAAAGATAGAAGATCTAGGTATTAGTCATCTGCACAAAGGACCTTCTACAATTTTAAGATTGATCTTGGAGGGCAAGATATACAGAATGAAAGCTTTTGGATGTCAGAGATATACAAGTAGTTGGACTACGTTGATGATTGAACCCTAATGATTAAAAGCGTCCAGAGGACGACGATATCGGTTGATGCTGTGGGGCCTTATAAAATGTTGATGGGCCCACGGTTGGGCCCCCGTCTCTATACCGCAGCCCTCTCTGCAACAGGGTTAACTGCTCACGTATTGTTTAGAGAGTGTTTCCTTCCTTTTTTAATTCACATTCGTTGAAAAGACTCGCTTACGATTTAATGCTCTGAAGTCCGCAATCGTAAAGGGGAATACACAAGCTGGTGGTAGAATCGTTCAAAGTTTTATATGCCAACGAAATGCTTACAGCAGTGAGAAGTGAACATAAGATTTTTTTTAAATAAATTTTGTGGTTAGATCCTACAGTTGTGGTCGCAGATACTGGTATTGAAATTATCACTGAATTGACATGTGACTTAATGCTTGTTCATTCATTCCCTTGCGAGAATGACAAGGGAGCTTAGTATTTTCACCACAATATTTTAGAGGTTACCTAATAGAAATCGCTTAGTCGATAAAACCGGTGTACTAATGTAAGTACTTTATATTGTATCTGAGTTTTTATTATTTTTGTGCAATAAAGAGTAATGAATAATCATTTTGACTAATATAATAAGACTAACAAACAGCTCTACTTGTATTTTTCTATACAACCTATTTTACTCATCCTAACCGTCAAAGTTTTCTTATATATTACCATTATCATCACCCTGCACTAGTCCACTGCTGGACTACTTTATATACCTATCATTTGGCTGAAATAAAAACACTACATCAAGCATTAAATGGTACCATCCTAAAGTCACATTGCGAACAGCTCGATATAAATCAAACCGCTATATTCTGACCTCTCCCATTTGAAAAGCTTACCGATTATTTTCACCTGTTGGAGATGTCATATGGCTCTTTTTATACTGGTGCAACTACAGTCCGCGTGTTGTGAATAAACCATGAGTTGTTTTCAATTTAGCGTAAAAGCGTTCCGTCATAAAGCCGGACCGATGTCCCATAATTAACATTTTATGTACGTGTGATAAATGTATGGGCTATACAAGTGCAATGACGTTTATTGTTACTGTCCCATTTCATTCATTAACATTAAAATAAGTATAAAGTGACAGCGGTTATTTGAACGCAGGCAATCGTGTCAGTACCTAACCTATGCTATATGCTTTGCTAGACATGGCTAATCTATAAAAAACATGGAGACACATTATGATGATATGATACCCGATATAGGTAGTTACTCCTGCTAATGTGATGAGGACATCCAAACATACCTTCACCACATACGGTCTTTGTCGGCTATTTTTATCTTCGTCGGTCCAACTGGCAGAGAAGGATCCCGAAACTAAAACAAAATGTTATCCCCATGTAAATTCTCCTTTAAACGATTTTCATGTGGTGGTCCATACTACCTGTATACCTACTCCTTATTTTCCGATTGTACCTTACAAAGCTTCTTATCTGACAGACTTTATTTTTCCTTTTGTTGCTTTGGAGTACAAAATAAAATAATACCGACTTACACTTTCATAAAGTTGTTTTTAATAATTTTTAGGCTAGAAAAAAAAGTGGTACACTCAAGTATTCTATGGTTTAAAGTTTTGAAAGAATATTTATAACTTTAAACGTTTAAATTTGGAAGTTAACATTATTACGCTCACATCCGCTTCGGAAGTCAAAGAGTTACACTACCGCGCGGAACTCGCGAACTTCTTGATCTCCCTGCAAACGCAGGCTTCCGCGCACGAATGTTGCCACAGATTTGAAAACTTTACCGGGATTTGCGGGGAGAAGTGTGATAGTTACCTGTCTTTTTAAAACAAAAGAGAGATCACCAGTAGGAATAGGAATAAATTATATTTAAAAATATATAGCATCCAGACTCAACAGAGACGTTTGTGGAAATCGCAACCATGCACGGGCGACGTTTGAGTCAAATTTCAAGACCAATGGGCCAACGATTTAGGGCCTCTTACACCGCTTGCTGATAAAGTCCCAGATACCCTATCTGCAGGTTATCTGACAGATAGCCTGTTTTTTTTGGTTTCACAGGTATCTGATTGCCTATATCTTATATATTTTATATAGTCTATCACACGGATATATCTGATAGATTAGTTTATCACTAAGATTACTATCTGTAACAATATCAGGAAGTGGTGAAAGAAGCCCTTAGTCTAATAAGTGGAGATTTTCATCTAAGCTTCGTAACCAGAGCCTTGTAATTTTTATTATTATTAATGTATTGTATCTTAAACACGTGTATTTTTGTTTAAATACCTTTGCCATTACGTAAGATATTTTTATGTACAGGCTAACTCAAAAATATATGCACAAGCGTCAGATAGGTTCCATTTTGAAGCCTCTCTGTGTAATAAAAAAAATAACTAATAAAAAAAAGCTGCAAACTAGGCCGCCCGCTGTACCGAGTGATATGTGGACAGCATAGCCACAATATAGATTGGATTTTAGTGGGACATGAATTTTCAGTTAGGAACTCGTTGCCAGATGTCAAAACAACATCCTTTGCTTTCATGATTTTTTTCAATGCAGGTATTCATGATAAAAAAATCATTTGAAAATGTAGAGCCGTTTTAGACGCAGCCATTATGATTTAACTTATTTCCTGATGGATTGACGCAAGGACCTGAAGAGGCTGGATATGAGACATGAAGATAATCAGGTGTGGTAGCACGCATTAGGCCTATATCTATGCCCAGGAATGGACGACAAAGTTCTATAAATACCAAAGTACGGCCTATCCTATAGACTCTATAGATAGAGTCTAGCTGGACCCACACTGTGCCTTGGCATGAAATCCAAATTAAACTTTTTTTGGATCCCATTAGAAAAAAAATCATCATTATTATATCAGCCTTTCAACGTCCACTGCTGGACATAGGCCTTCCCCAATGAACGCCACCACACCCGGGTCCTCCGCCCTCCTCATCCAGCTGCTACCGGATACCTTCTTTAGGTCGTCTTTTCACCTGGTGGGGGGCGTCCCACGCTGCGCGCACCCGGATAGTAGACTGTGGTACCGGTCCGTGTTCTCCACTCCAGGACTCGTCTGCCGCAATGGCCGTCATCGGTTTTGCGTCAGATATAACCTAACTACTGTAAATATAAAGATTTGATGAGATGATTACTTCACGATCACAGAACATGGAAAAAGCTCGCTACGCTCCCGCTCGCTACTCATTCTACTCATGAGTTTTAAGCAAGGGTGTTTCCAACCACGCCAACACATTACACACACACAACTTAAAAAATACAATAAGTAACTCCACAAATTTTGGAGAAAACTGCTCAGCAGATAAAAATATAAAAGCGAGCTAAACACAAAGCAGACTCCGAAGTTGGAACTAGAATGGACAGTTCGTGATCGACTGCAAACAGTGCAATCGGGTCGCTCGTGTCGGAACCCGGGGGTCGGCAAGTTTGTCCCGAACGTCCCGGTCTCCGGCTTCCGGCACTAAATGGCAGTTTCGTCGAGTTCATAGGAAGGAGGTGAAACATCATGGTTTAGGTTTTAAACCAGCACTATAGAACATTATTGAAAATCTATGTCTATTACAGACATTATGCATTATACGAGTAGCATGCATTCTATCTTTATGCGTAGGTATGTCATTATACTATGTGTCATTTTGCGTATATATGTGTCACTAGCACAGCCCGCGGCTTTGCCCGCGTGGAACATTTTATCGAGGTAAAAAGTAGCCTATATGTTATTCCAGATTATAAGCTATCATCAAAACCCGTTCAGCCGTTACAGCATGAAAGAGAAGAGCCTCACAAACATCTTAAAAAATTTGTAGGATTTTGCGTGTAAACCCCTAAATTCTATAAAATACATCGTTTATTCTATTCTTACCCACTCCATTAAAATGTTCATCTATTACAGTTTAGTTTAAAGCTTATTCTGTTAACTCTAACTGTTCTTTTCAAAAATTCCCAGACATTCAAAAGTTGGCAATGCATTTCCGCATTCAAAATCTCAATTATTTTATCTAAAAAGCGAAATCTTTTGTTAACGATAAATACATAGGTATAGATTGTTTGATCCCAAATTATCTAGGCAAGTCTCTCCCCGTTAAGTGCGCTACCAAGTCGCTGCTACAAAATGTACAGGAAACTATGCAGACAGTATAAGCTTCTCAAACGCTTGCACGACCCACCGAGTAAACAAAATTGCATAGATGTCGCTTGGCCACCGCCATCGCTACAGCTGTTTCTTTTGTATTGATCGTGGGAGATTATTCACAACGTCTTAATGGAGTTACTGACTTTGAAAAAAAGTTGTTAAGTCAACGTCAAATGAAACCAATCAAGCAATAATTCTGTTGGAATCCATTGATTTCTCTGAGTATACCCTCATCGGATTTCGAAGTGATCAAGTTTTATTTGAGTTTCGTATTTTCCGCCAGTTTTAGTAACTCGTTATGATAACTTAACGAATTCTACAAAACGGAGTCAATAAAATGTAATCGATTCTATTTACAAGGTCTCTTTGGAAATTCAGTATAATACCATCGTAAATTAATTAGGTATTTATAGGTAATAAATAAAAATTCTAAAGCGATGGATTTTGTTTATTAGATGTGTATTAATATTGTGGAATTTTGTGTGGAATTATAGTGGAATGTAGGCAGGTACGAGGTACCCACTTCATTTTATCTTCTAGCGCGCCATAGACCACCCAACCAATTGACTTCGGATTGACGGCGCATGAGAAGGCACCGTGCACCGAACATAAGGTCATCTCCGCATTAGTATTTACCTGCATCAAGTCATATAATTCTTTCGGTGTGAGTTTGATTTTGCCTAAGGTAAGAAACAAAGTCCCCTTGTAACCCAACTACCTATTGAGAGAGCTCTTACCTTAGGCAAAATCAAACTCACACTAAAACAAGTATGGCTTGACGCCGGTAATATACCTAGGAGATGGCCTTATGATCGGTGAACACTTTCGCCGTTAATGCGAAGTCAATTGGTTGGGTGGTCTGTGTAGCGCGCCTACCATTTTGGTTGCCATGCTGATATTTTTGTTATTTGACTTTGACCCAAACAAACAGCTAATTTACAAACAGCTGAAGTTAAATAAAAGCGTGTGAAAAAGGAAAAATACAAAAGAGCCTGAAACAATACACGTCTTGCATTTTAGGATATAGCCATAACGTAAACGTTTTTACTTAAATATTCTGTCTGTGTCGTCGTCGTCCAAAGTTAGTTCAACTTTTTTTATATCACGACAAAGTTGGACTTAATCCAAGGCCTATATAGCCTTCAAGAGTCACATTACATATTTCGTAATGTTGTACAAGCTGAACATGAAAGGAATATCGCATAGTGGCGTTGCAGGCTCTACTTCATTCCGACATAAAAAGAAGATTGATATGGGTAAGTTTCACACGTTTTTTTACTAAAAGTAAACATGTCGTCTGTTTTACGTGAGTTTTACCAATTGACGGATTACTACTAACATGTTACCGCTACAAAATATACCGCAGATCTTGTGGTACATTCAGAACGTTAGTATCTGTATGCTGTGATTCAGATATACAATAACGAAAGTTCTATAAAAACCCTATAAAGTAGATTTTGCGTGATATACCGATCGAAACAAATATAGACAAATATACCTGCTGTACTGATGAAGAAATATTGAAGTGTAGGCATGTGAAATACCTACAGGAATCACTATTATAATGATTGACCTATACGCCAAAAATACGCAGGTCGCATTTGATTATGAGAATTCTAACAGTGGAATATAACAGGTCTAATAGTGACTTTATTGATATCAATATTTTAATTACTTTTGTAGCAATGTGTTCTACATTCGGCGAACTATGCATTAGGGTTATTCGCGTCAGGAACGTTCTCATCTGACCCGAAAACTGTTCTGACTTAAAACAATAAAAAAAAATAACCTAAAAGGTAAGTTACTACCACTACGCCAACGGCTGGCCTGTTAGCGTAGTGGTAGTACTGCCTACTGCGCCAAAGGTCGTGGGTTCGATTCCCACCCGGGACCAACATTTGTGTGATGTGCATAACTGTTGGTTTTCGGATTCTGGGTGTTTGTTCGTATGTATTTATTTAAAAGTATTTAAGTATGTTTATCAGTTGTCGAGTACCCATGTACAAGCATCGACTTAGTTGGGACTAAACAGCCGTGTGTAAAATTGTCCAAACATTATTATTATATTATTATTAATAATTTCATAACCTGAAAGGAAAGCTTGTTTACTCGGACCAGGACATCGTGAAAGGAATTGTTTAAATCCATCCCAGAGAAAAACATCAACAATAGGTACTCGTACAAATAACAGCTAGAACTCGTTTACAACAAGTCAACAATTTAAACTTCAGCTTGTTGTTTTTTTAATAACGTCTAGGGGCGTGTAAAGCCGTTTTTTGCCTGAACATTGTTCGCATTGGCGATAGAACAATCAAAAGTTGCTTTTCATTTAACTTATCCGCGCTGGCAAACAACCATGCGGTATCGGGCGTACCATGGAGTGAGGAAACACCGTAACATAGGAGAAAGCATCAGTGAGCTCAGGATGTGGTTATCGTATATATTATTTATTTATTTATTTATTGCTACGGGGGCAACAAGCAGGCGGGTCTCCTGATGTTAAGAGGTCACCGCCGCCTATAGACACCTGCAACACTCGGGGGGTGCTGGTGCGTCGCCGGCCTTGGTTGAAGGGCTCTTTGACTCTCTTCTTGAAGGACCCCATATCGTAGCGCTGTGGAAAAGCTAATAAATAAAAATGTCATGCATGGCTCTATATTTACCAAGAAGTTTCAAATCTCTTTGGTCGCGCGCGCGCTCCCTGTGGAGATCGCATCTTGCATATTTAGTATCGGAACCTATGCTGCCATTTACCGGGGGGGGTGCGGACAAAGGAAGCGGAGTAGCGGGAGGAGGTTGATAGTACAAATTTATATGGAGTTTGAAAATGAGAATGTGTGAGTGAGTCATAATTTGTGATTACTTTGACACAATTTTGACACCCATAGAATGCTTTTATTACTCATCCTTATGGCAGTGGCAAAATTTTTTTCATCACACTTGCTCGTTAAGGGGCTTATTATATGCATGCATACAGAAACACAATGGCCTATATTATACCCGCGCGAATAATGAAAATGCCTACATAATTATACCCCTAGGGCTGTAATGTGTAGTTTTAAAAAATGGCGTCTACTCGAGGGCAAAGAACTTTAAAGCAAACAGGTATGACATTCCACACTAAGAAGATTTTAAAACAAACATGGTTTTTTATGTCTTCGAAACTTCTACAAATAGTAATTTAAACATTTACGCTTTATTTAACTGCATTATTTTTGTATTTTAAAAATATTTCAGTTTACTTTGCAATTATTTCAGTGAATTTTATTTTGAAAATCGATAAAAACTGGCTGTATGGGCTTTTGCCTTTTTAGTTTCTAAACGCATTTTTTATCATTATCTGTGGAAGTAGGTACTGAAAGCTTCATTGAAAAAGTAGTTGTGCCCTGGAGGCCGTGCTGCGGTTTCATGTGTTCGTGATTATAAACTAAGACTTGGCGTTTAAGTACTTTTTTCCAATTGGCCGTAAAACTGTATTTTAAAAAATTTGAAGCTCCATTGAAAAAGTCGACAATATTAAAACTGTTATAATAAACTACCTGTAGTTGTAACCTATAGTTTAAATAAACAGAGAAACAAACAATAAAAATATGTCTATGTCATGTGAAGAATCCGAGTCTGAAAGTGCAACAACAACATTAACACCATCGGATATAGTGAATGCGGCTCAGTTGCTTAGTGAAAATTTGTTACCGGCAAAGTCTAAAGAAAATAGATTTGTTCCCTTAATTGTGTCGTAGGTATTTATTTCCTCGCAAAATGTGATGAAAAACATTGTGTGCATCACGGGTAGTAAGGCTATTACAAACTCGAGTCATTAAAATCCCTCCGCCTTCGGCGTCGGGCTTCTAACAGACTCTCGATAGTAATATCGTACTTACTACCCTTATTGCACAATGTACTATTGATTCATGATATTTACCACTTACTAAAGTTTTTTTTTAAAACTAAAAACTAGATATTAATATACCCTAACGTGGACAATGACGGTCAGCCTGATCCACATGCATAATGGCTAATATGTTCTGAGTGTCTTTGAAGGATATTATCTGTAATGAGGAGATCCGACGGAGAAATATAAGTTTACCGATATAGCCGAAAGGATTAGCATGCTGAAGTGGGTAGGTCACATCTGTCTCAGAACCAATGGCTGTTGAGGCAGACGAGTTATGGAGTGGGGACCGCGAACCGATACGCGCAGTGCAGCGTGAGACGCCCCTACGCAAGGTGGACCGACGATCTAAAGGTGGCCGCAAGCGGCTGGATGTGGAGAGCAGATGATCGGGTGCGGTGGCATACATTGGGAAAGGCCTACGTCCAGCAGTAGATGTTGAAAGGCTGATATGATGATTACACCTTTAGGTTTCATGGTGAAGCAAAGTTTTCCTATTAAGATTATTTTTTAAAAGTTTAGAAGAAATATTAAAGTGAGAATAGCATGTGAGTCAGAAACATGTGCTAGTTTCCATTGCACCCGTAGAAATTGTGTCTTATATAAATAAATACCAATAATATTAATAAATACCATGTCCACATTTTTACTAACATTTACCACAGCTAACGCGTGACATGTAAACGCCGCTTTTAAATTCACATTGCTACACTTTTAGAGTGCATTTAGTTTCTTTCGTCTATGTAGGATACAGATTGAAATTGGTGTATACCTTTGTCTTGTTGCTTTGTCCCGAATACAGAATCCGGTTCAGATAGGCGTCACGTGGAATCGAAGCTGGAGCTCTATTTTTTAATCGCTGGCCTCGCTTCGAGCGGCGACTTTACTAATTTTCCTTCGAAATCCGATACTTTTAGTAGAATCGACCGGTTTGGAGCTCGCGCTGCTGTTATCTGTCGATCGAAAGTTTGACGTTAGCTGTGAGTAGAACAGATAGGTATATTATTATTTTTACTTACTATTAAATTAGTACCTATTAAAGCAATACAAAATAAATGAATATAAATAACAAACAATTACACAAAAATACCTAAGAAAAATAATTAAATTATATTACACTCGCTCGAGTTATACAAAATGTACCAGTAATAAGAAATAAGTCATTTTTGGAATAATTTTAATTCAAGCTAAATATCTTATTCATTTTCATATCATAGCGTGAAGGAAATCCGCTGGGGATTTTTTAAGGCGTAGGCGGGAAGTCCAACTGCATAAGAGAGACTCAAAAGCGGTCCCTAAACGATCATGCTTGCATGACATGCAACGTTTACGTGATTGTCATGCTGCATGATGGACCATCATGCTTGCTATCAATCAATACAGTGAAGCAACTGCCAGCACGTAGTTTGCATGTCATGCACGTAGTTTGTATGTCATGCACGTCAATCACTACAGCCAGACGATCATGCATGAGTGACAGCACGTAATTGCATGTCATGCAGATTGATGGTGTAGGGACCACTTAATAAGATTGTTGATTTGATTTAAACTTTTGGTAGTTGAAAGGGGTGGGAATGTGATGGAAGGAAGCCAAAAATTTTTTTGTTTGTAGTGACTAGTCTGATGACATATAGGAGGCATCCAAACATAACCTTTCTTGTATATGTATACCAATAAGACAGGTTTTTTCATCTTATTTAACGATCATTAATTGTAAGACGAAAGAAAACACTTAACGTGTTACCTACTTAAAATATATATCTAAGTAATTTGCTAACGTTATACAGTATGTATATAGGTCCGTTCCCAAGCCACACCGCAACCCTGAACTGCCAATATGGTCCGATATTTAGTCGCTGTCAAAGCGACCGACAGCAGGTGAATTGAATCAGGGGTCTCTGTGGACCACACGACAGGGCCGGACCCAGTACCTACAAACTGTGTAGGTACACTTAATAAAATACTGATTTTATTGTCCCGATTTTAGTGGTTCTATATTAAGCACAGCCTATAAATTTAGTACAGGTAGCTGCGGTACGAAGCAGGCCTCTCCCAAAAGTGCAGGTTAAAAACTTAATCACCACGCTTTAAGCGAGGTGGTGATCGCAGTAAATTACTTTTAATGCGCAGATGGTGCTGCTCCTCTTCACCAAGAGTCTACACAGACCTGGCGGAAAGCAGAGCAGCGGATTTTACGCTGACAATTAAACAATCGCCTTTAAATGTGTCACTATTAAGATCAAATGACAATCGCCTTTAAATGTGTTAGTGACAAATTAAGACAACAGTTAAGATCAAATGCGGGAGCGCCAGCATACGCCGCGCTATCCGCTGGGTTTAATTTACTACTTCATGCAATTATAAACACTTTTAGAGACTATTAATATTGTCAGAGTAAAATCCGCCACGCTGCTCTTCGCCAGGTCTGCGCCGACCCAAGCGAAAAATTGCCCACGCACTTATTAACGTCATTGTCAAATCAACCATATCACTATAGTCTAAAGAACAAAATCGTATGAATAACGTCTGTACGTCGGCGTTCGGTCGCCTCGACGTCATCTCATCAGCCTAAAGGCTTTAGTGAGATGACGAAGACAATGACGTGCGCGGGCATTTTTCCGCTTTACGACATCCACGGGAAGAATGGGAAGTACCTACCATTCGTAAAAATCAAAGTGTCTGACTTCCTTTATTAATTTGTTGACTATGACTCGGAAACTCGGGGGGTCAGAACCCCCTTGAATCTATCCTGTATCCATCCTCACCAAAGGGTGGGCGGCGGCCGGGCACTTACAACTTTGTTCCCGGAATAATGGACTGGAAACCGCACGCTTATGAAGTTCTGCACGAAATTTCGGAATGTTCCCTGACGTTTCTATATGTGGATGTTAAATTAACATGTGAAGATATTATGTTTTAACATTATTAGGTTTTACATATTTCGATAGAGTACCTAATTGCGTGTAAATTCAATAGGGTAGATGCCATTTTTCGTGAAAATTGTTTTTTAAACGTGTGGTTTTTAGCACTGCCAGTGGTCTGGATATTTTAAATCATTGCTGTCAATAATCGGGTACATGTATCACTTAAACTAAATCTAAATTGAATAAAGACAGATCTATGAGTGGGTCACAAACATGAAAAATGTTTTGGTGGGCGTCGCTTGTAGGGAAGAAACGTCATCTGTGGGAATAAGAAGCGACAAGAAACCCACTATTCCTATAACAATCTGAATACCAAACAGGCAATATGCCAGCGCTATATTATATGTGTATTGAAAATAATAACACCGCAAAGTACGTAAACACGCACATAAAGACATGCCTCTTCAAATAAAGGCCTCGGCTTTCCCTCCTTGGTCCGAGGGGTAAATAAATAACCACAGAAGGGTTTGGACGCACAGTGTGATGGATGTTTCTCCTCCGCCGGCCAACATATTGAGAGTGGAACCGCGCCGCCCATTACGTGATGTGCGCCAAAATAATAAATTTACATTTTCTTTTAAACGCTTCCAAAAAGCTGACTGTCGATCTTTCTTCTTTTCTTCTTTTGTTTTGTTGAAGAGGTCCCCAGAGGCTCAGTATAAACGAGGTTGAGGTATTATTTAGACATCCGTAAGTTATATTCCGCTCAGGAACAAAATGTTGAATTGTCATAATGTTGAATTCTCAAAATGTGGATTCTCAAAATGTTGAATCTTCTAGGTATGTTTTATTCGGAACTGTAATAAAATGACTGTGGAAAGAGTTGATGTATATATAAGACGCTGAATACCGAGTAGTTACCTGTTGTTCTTTATATGTTGTTGCCTTAATTATTAGTTCCCTAAATCTAATATACTTACATACCTATATAATCTAAAAACACCTCATGATCTAAATACCAGTAGATCTACTAATTATGGTTGTGTATAGATCAGGGGGTCAATCGCGCCAAGCCAAACCCCTGCTCCACACGTTTGCGTTTGTAAAGGTTTGCCAAACGTGTGGATGCAGCTTAACGTTTATGGTTTGGATGTGGTAATTTCGTACAGAATTAGCGCGATTGGGCCCCTGGTGTTTCGAGAGCACTGTAGATCTATGCGATCGGCCTCCTCATTTTAAAAAACTAGGTATTTGGATTTTTTAAATCCTTCCGGACTGTCTATCCCAGACCCTTACCGCAGGCCGCAGCTTCAATATGCAAACGCAGGCCGCGGGAGTCTGAAGTCTCACATACTTTGCATATGGAATACACCGTGGCCGCAGGCCGCGTGTGTCTGGGATCAATTCATCCACTTTCCTAACTCGTCTATTTCATAATTCATCCACGATTAAATAACTTTTTTTTTCTATGTTGCACCTAGAAATTGGTACCTACGTCTGACTGAATGCGCCAAGTTTGCCTAGAATGGATCTAAAACTAGAAATTGGTAGTATGTACGAGTAGGTACCTATGAATTCCATTATACAAACAGAGAATTAATGATCAAACATGTTGCAGGATCCGCCTTCGGAACTGCGCGATTCGTGTCGGTCCGTGTTACTGATTTGTGTTTAATCCCCGCTGAGCTTCAGGAGTGTGGACGTTATCCGATGGTTGATGATAGATAACATAGGTACTCGTATATAATGTGAGGACAGAACTCACAGAACTGCAGCTGGTTGTACGGTCGACCGCACGTCAGTGGAAACAAAACCAGTACTTATAAACTGGTCCCTCATAGTATATACATTTTTCAACGGTTGGACATTTTTCAGATTGGACATCATTACCGTAAATCCTCTCTAATAGGCTAGGCCAGCTCAAGGTCAAGGTGTTTCCACTGACGTGCGGTCGACTGTACCAAGGAGCAATATATTACTTAAATTCTTGTTTCATCGCCCTTTCAGGTTTTTTTTACTTTGGAACGGACCTTATAAGTACTGATTTCCTAATAATATTGAAATTAATACCAGAAAATACATTCTGAACGTGTTTTAGGTAGTTGGTCTAGACAGGATGATATGAAATAACGTCCCTAACCTAAAACTACTCGGACAGCTTAAGATATGTGGTCTTTATTAATATTTTTCTCACAAGTGCGTCATGCATCAGCTCGGCGCTCAGACGCGAGCACTTCGGGTAATGGAAACTACCATTATAAATTTCCACTGCTAAGAGCTTGTCAGTGAGAGGACAGAAGACATTGATATTATTCCTCGACCAACTGAAGACTGAAAGCCTTTAAGATCCTGAATCACGATATTCTGTGACCTCATAATCTACTTAAAAATTAAATAAGCCCAGTGTTAGTACGCGTCGTGGAGTGCCAGTTTTGAAAATAAATATATTTCCTTACCACCCCAAACATTTTTACATCATGAATCCTAAAGAGTCTTGACGTTCTGAAAGACTGTCTTGACATTTCTATGAACATTTACCGTTCCCTAACTCGATTTAATATTTCTTTTGTAATAATACTTGTTCTTTGTAATGATAAGGTTGATTGATTGGTGTGGGCAAAGCTAAGGCTTTAATTTCAGTTTAGTAGACACACAAGCACAAATAAATCATCGCTATAAGGGTTCTGTTTTGACAAAACCCAGTAAACTGCTAATATATAAAAAAAACCATACATACAGCCGGACATAGTACCTCCTCCTTTTTTGGAAGTCGGTAAAAAGTAGGAACCTAGTCATCGCATCATGCATACAGTCATACATAACTTATCAGGCAGGGTCTTGAAGAAGGCGCCTATTAACATTACATTTAGACTGATCAATTTCGCGGCAGCGTTTGATCTTCTACAAATAAATTCGTAACAAACACATTATTTTCAGAATTACTAGTACCGAATTCGTTTCACTCGATATAACTCAACCATAACCCCAACTTGGGCAATTTGAGCGCTCCGGCTGATTCTCAGAGCACATTTCGATTCTCTGAACATATGTAGATAATGTTAGAGTTAGGAAACTGTTGGCAATTTATGTCGGAATTTATTTATTAACTTTCTCTAAAGTTCGATCTGTACCAGAACCGAAGCCGAGCCTTGAAGAAAGACGAGCTCTATAGACAAGAGGCTGAGTATCATAAGTTGTAGAGATCCAGCCAGATACCAGTTATTGCACCCGAGCGCCAGAGGTCGTGGATTCGATTCCCACAGGGAACAGATGCATGGTGACCATTTAATTTTCATACCAAGCTATGGATGCTACTACCATAGAATACCTAATAATTGAGTGCTACTACACTCTCTTACATTGCTTAAACGGAACCTAGACTCGGGCATGATGGAGTTATAAAATAAACTGAAATCAAACTTGCGATCGAACCTATAGAGCATGAAAAGTAACAGAGGGAGCTTGAAAAATTAAAACAAATCTATATATTTTTAAACTCTTTACACATTAAAAGACGCGTAATAAGTAAGTATAAAAGGATGGTATAGCTACATCTACTCATCGTTATGAAAAGATGTACAAATACGCTAATCTTATTCATTATTTTTTGGTATTCAGTTACATGTCAAAAAATAAAGTCAATACAGATACAATACTAAAAATAAAATAAAAATGTCAAGATTAAAAATGTCAAAAGATAAAATAAATAAAAAATGAAATGAAAAACCAACAGTGGATACCAATAATAATTCAAAATAATTAATAATTATTCATTACCTACCCTAGCTTCATTACATATACTAATTGTACACTCGTAATACTCGTATGGTTTTAGTATGAGATAGGAGAGTAAACTGTGTCCATTGGAGTTGATTTTGTAGGACCCTGCGTAGTAAGCAGTTGTCCGTTTGCTTTAATATAAATTAAGTAATACTTCTGTGCTTTATCCGAACCCTCATAATAGGGTCTTTAGGTTTCAATTTGGTTTTAATCTCCGGCGGGTCCGTGTTTATGTGACCGTATCACTAAAAGTTCCGGTAGTTTGCTTCAAATTGTAATAAATTAATTAATCATTGATAGTGTTCTGACAATCCTAGAAGCCTTAAAACGTTAATTATTAACACCACATAACGGGCGCTATAAAACCTTTCTCAATATAATAGCAATAAGTGCCTACAAGCTTCATTGTAATGAAAACACCCTTAAAAGGATTAAAAGTATGCGGATACCCATTCATTATACAAATAAGGGTAGGCCCGCACGAGTGGTATCTGAATAAACAATGTAAACGAATCAAAATAATTTTCATATCTGATGTACCTACGAGCACAATGAAAGTTTATTAAAGTGGAAGTATTATGAGTGGAAAGCGGTTTGGGTACTTTTACAAAATACGCATTAACCTCAACAAAAGAAAGGTTGCCATTATTATTTTTCGACGATATAGGAATTTGCGCGTACATTTGCCTGAGTAAAGAATATTTTGGTTAGAAAATATCATACCTAATGTTAATTCGTTGTTCTAGCTGTGAACGCTCCAGCCTTATCCTTGAACAAAAAATAGTACTTATACTTTTATTTTTCTTCTATTGTTTCTAGTATTCCCGATCGCCGATTGTTTCAAACTTTTTTGTAAAAATTTATTTATTACTTAGTTACGCACGAAACAAATGATGCTGCAGAAACTGGTTTGAATGCGGTCCGTTTCGGAACACCATCGTTTGATTTGTTTTCGAGATCTATGCCAATTGATCAAATTCTGTCAGTCACCCCTCTGAACGAGCAGTATCAGCCCACCTGATAAATCATGACGATGTGGCCACAGATGTAAAGAATAAATGAAACTCCCGTTTCGGCTGAACTGAAAGAGACTCAAATCACAAAAATAATGAAAACCTGTTACATATTATTATTATAGATAACAAAAGCAATTTTAACACAACAAAACAACCGATCTCAACAAGCAAAACAACGGAATAAATATCTCATTTGAATATTCCGGCATGGGCGTGTATTGGTTTTGTTTTTCGCGGGTCGCGCGACGAGCGCGTATGCAGTTCGCAGTAGCTGTGAGCACAAAAACTAAGAAAACTAAAGCATTTTGCAAAAAAGTAATCAGGCGAAATCTCGCCTAAGCATGAAATAATAAAATTTGGCCTAAACATGAATGGGGGCTTAATAAAACTTCAGCATAGTGACTTTGAACACTGGTCTATCGAAATATTGTAGTTAAAAAGGAAGATTTACCAAAATGCCAGTGGTCCTTAGTCCTTCCGGATTCCCAGTGTATAAAGTAGCAACAGATAATAATATTGCATTAAAATATATTAAAAACGTAAAAGTAGCAACTTTTACTTTATATCGGAACCGGGTTTCGTAGTTATTATTTATTTTCTCGTGTAGGTAATTTACATTTTGTTTTCAAATTTCTTCAGATTATTAACAGCGGCAAGCAGTTCAATTAGTTATATCGGAAATATTATTCCTAGTATCCTCAACTAAACCCACGACAATGTCGATGCAAAAGTCCTAACTACAAACACAAAATCAATCCTACACAAGAGAAACAAATAAATAAATTCTTATGTCCATTCCAAAAAAATCTTTAAATGGACTAACTCTCCTATTGTACTTTATTTTCTTTTCTTCTATAAAAGTGCTGCTAAAAGCTTTCCATCTGCTCACAGTGCTCGCTAGAGGTTATGGGTAGAGAGAGAAATTTATTAACATCTTGATTAAGGATATCTTCATTACGGCCTTTGCCGTTGGTTCCATATCTGAAATGCTCTATCGAAGGCCGAGCTTTTACCTTGGTGTTGGAAGTGGGTTCTGTTTTTAACCAGATTGAATAAAGAATACTTTTAACCTTTTTATTGTGAAATAAAGGTTACAGTGCGATGCATAGGGGTATAGTTGTCTGACACCTTTCCGTTATTATATTATATTGAAAAAAAAACAGTGGATTATTATTTAAAGTAAAAAATAAATGAAAAAATTAATTGCAAAAAAATATATTTGGAGAAATCCATATCTACAACTAAGTCAAAATATAATATACCTGCCTAATTAGGTACTCTACTGTTTTCTGAAAATATTCTGTAAAATTTGATTTCTTGTGTAGAAACACTAGTAAAAATTCCCCGAATTAGCGATGAATCCTTAAATCTGGCAACACTGCTCCTATTTCTTACGAACATGGCAGGGTTGGGGAGAAAGCAAAAGCTGGCGCGAATGATAATGGCCTGATTAAGAAAGGTTAAGTATATTTCTCGCTGTTTTATTAAAAAAATAGAACAATACAGGTCAGGCAATCTACGAGTAAGGTATATAGAGCTAATTAGAATAGTTATGTCTATAAAGTATATAAATAAAGGTAGGTTTCTTCGCTAAATGGTGCAAATGCAATTGGCGGGTGCACTTACTTCAAAAGTCGTCAAGCAATGTAAAATTTATAATTATATATGTCAAGCAATGTAAAATTTATAATTATATATAACTACATAATAAGTACACTCCATAAACTTTTCATCACTTAGGTAATTGGGAGATATTAATTCGATTTATCAAATAAGTGAAGACCAGCCAGACCGTTGTACCCGAAGCACTTTTAAATATAGCCTCGTCAACTAACCCAAATCAAAAATATGTCAGATTAACATAAAAAATTAATTCAGCTTCGCATTCGATGCTGTTTTCATCTATTTCTAATTAAATCTACAGTATTTTTATTTCCTTTCTCTTTGCACAGAGCAATAGGCGAATAAAAGGCGCTCGTCCGTAAGTATAAGAGCCTTTATTCTCCGTGTTGTTTAATATCTTGAATACGATACAACTCCTCGGCATGCACAGAAGTTCACGCTCCTGGAATTTTAATATGGAAATAACGAGCTGCAAGTTCCGAAGTATTTGGGCTCGGAACATGCTGTATTATGTCTTAGGAACAGGATATTGTCTCAGCGCAAACTTCGTTACAATATTATAATTTCAAGGTTCTGAGAGTCGGTATCGTGAGATGCCGCTGTGAACTTTAAATTTATAAGGCTTAGTGTAGACTCACAAACAATCTCTACTGAACCCTTTCAAGCAGACTCAACTTGTACGACTCAGACTCAGGCGGTACCCGTTGTACAACCGCGTTGTTCAACTAGCTGTACCACTGGGAATTTTGATTACCTCGTAATCTTTTAAAATTAGTCAAAATTACAAATAAAGTAATTCAGTGACTTAATGATTCAGTGAAATTGGATAAAAATAAGCACAGACACTAATAATTTTAACTGTCGTTTGTTTCATGTCTTTTATAACATTAATTTCATAAAAGGTTGAACGCGCTTTATTTTTATCGGCTTAGAAAATTTTAATCACGTTAAAAATGGTGTATATTTTTAATTTATTGCGGAATTTAATTACCAAAAATCTTTTACGCCCGCCAGGACACTCCCTCGCTTGGTTTTACCAGGATTTTAATTATCGTCCACGGAACATCGTCGCGGCATGTCACGTCATGGCGTTTTCATTAGCTTGGTAAACAATTTTAATCGCCCGACGCGGTGTAGACACACCCTTAAACCAGGCCTGTCCTTTAAATTGTAACAATTTAAGACTGTCTGCTCTCAAACGGTGAAGGAAAACATCGTGAGGAAACCTGCATACGCCGAAGAAGAAATTCTTAGGCGCATGTGAAGTCCACCAACCCGCACGGGGCTAGCGTGGTGGACTATTACCCGAACGCCCTTCTTGAGACTCTTCGTCCCCAGCAATGGGGACATGTTAATAGGCTGTTGATTTGATTTGATGATTTGAACAGATGCTTATCATAATTATTTTTAAGCTTTTTAATTTCAACGCAAATTCTTCCAATAAAGTGTAAGAGATGTTAAATTAATTTCATGTTGCTTTACGAGAAATATTGCCTGCAATATATTCCAGAAGTTCTTTCAAATTTCAAAAACCTATACCCTGGAACGCCCTGGATAATAATTGATATTAAAAGATAATTCTGATATAGGTAGGTACACATTGGTATCGCCACACGAATAGACCGACACCAATGTAGCAAATAACCAATTCAATAGTAATGAATCATTACTTATTTATTGCTCAAATCAACCCACTCGCGCATATTAATGAAGATATAATACAATATTAGCCCCTATTCACACTTCCGACCCGGTACCGGCGGTCAGGCTATGTTTCTACCTAATTAAATTATCTTATCTTGCCATGTGATCTAAAATTTAGATAGATAAATATACATTCTAAATAAACAGTTCGTAAGGCTGCCAAGTGTTTTTTCTCTCTCAACTCGAAATCGTCCCGAAAATCGAACACTAGATCACTTGATTTGTTTCATTAAATATTTGAATGCAATAAATATATTTTGACTTTGACTTCAATAGTGTTAGTACTGTAGGTATATTTTGTATGGACGCACTTCATCATCATCAGCCTGTACTAGTCCACTGCTGGACATAGGCCTCGCCACAGGCTGGACGCACCTATTTGGACAAATACTTTTCGGTACGTATATCGAAGAATAGAGTAAACGCCAACAACCTTCGATCCTGTTCTTGTGCTGCGTCAGTATTCCTGGAGCTGGAACTGCTACTGACGCAACGACAAATGAAATCATTGAGCACAAGTAACCGCACTAAACGTCTCACAAGTAGGTAGCCTCTTCCAGTAATGATCAAAATTACGAAAAATAAAATGTCGAGTGGAGCATCTCAACACAGCGCTAGTTCCAGCGAGCAGTGCGCCGGCGAAGTGGGCCGAAGTTGCCGCCCGCGCAGCCACCAAAAAGATCTGGTTGTCAAAAGGCGGGTGGTATTGAAATTATTCTCCGACATGTACCTACACTAGCATTTGGTCCGATTACTTTTAATAATAATAATGTTTTGGACAAATTTACACACGGCTGTTTAGTCCCAACTAAGCCGAAGCTTGTAAATGGGTACTCAACAACTGATAAACATACTTAAATACTTTTAAATAAATACTTAAATACATACAAACACCCAGAATCCGAAAACCAACAGTTATGCTCATCACACAAATGTTGGTCCCGGGTGGGAATCGAACCCACGACCTTTGGCGCAGTAGGCAGGGTTACTACCACTACGCCAACAGGCCAGTCATTTACATTTAAGATTCAATTTATTGGCAATAATTTGAATTTCATTCATTCATTCAACGATAAAAAAAAAGGTTGTCTGGAAGAAATCGCTCTTAGCGATAAGACCGCCTAGATGTACATTACTGTATCTGTTTTTCTCATTTTTTTTGGTCTGTAATTTTTAAATGTAACTCAACGCACCAGTACCCGCCGGGTGTTGCAGGTGTCTATAGGCTGCGGGGACCTCTTAACATCAGGAGGCCCGCCTGCTTGTTGCCCCCGTAGCAATAATAATAATAAAAGTGCAATAAAGTATATTGAATTGAATTGAATTGATAATAACGAACTCTCTTAACATTCCCTATATGCCATGTTTAAGCAACAGAAAACAATAACACCAGTCCGTGAAAGTGCTGCCTAAATAAGTTTCTAAAGACCACTAAGGAATCTGATAATCAGGAGGTCTAACGACGGCAGTAATTGCAGATTGTATAATATCTTACATGGCTAGATATAATATCTCCTACCGGCTATATACGGTTTTAGCGTTGTGAAAGGGCCCTTATACCAGGAGAGGGCGGAGCGGCTCGGCGCATATTGATGTGCAAAATGATATTATATAAATCAATATGAAAATTATTATACGGCGATGTGAGCATAATAAGATGCCTGAAGCTAAGGAGTAACATATTATAAGTGTTGTACAATAGGAATAACAATATGGTATAACTTAAGGAGTTGATAGGCACTAGAAAATAACGTAATTGTGGTGGCCCGGGTATTGGGGCTCATATATAATACGATATTTAGTTAAGGGTTTGTGCGTGTGACTCGAGTGTCGGTCGTAGCAGTGTTCCAGTGTTGCCAATGCCCCAGCATAAATACTACACTGCAGCAATGTTGCCAGTTATGATATTTACTCGATGCAATGCGAGTAGCGGGCGAGTCACTCCGACTATTTATTGTGTCAGTATGCCACAGTAATCATAAGCTATTTTCCTCGAAAAGTCGCTACCTTGTCCTCAAATGTCTATTTTATATATAATATCATTTTCGCTTCAAAAATAGACTGACATAGCAAGATCTTGATACAGTCCCTCAGCGAGCGTGTGCAAAGAAAGAGAATGCAGTGACTGAGCAAAGCGATGAAGGAGTGTCAAGATCGCATCGTTTTTTCTGCTTAAATAATATTAATAAATAAAACACAGAATTCCAAAACCAACTTAATTAATTATGTGCTCATCACACAAATGTTAGTCCCGGGTGGGGAACCCAAAACCTCTGGCGTAGAAGACAGGGTCACTACCATTAAGGCATCAGGCCAGTCAATATTAAGTATATATGTATGCATTAAAAAAGTAATTTTCGATTTTAGGATTTTTTTGTAATAAGTACAAGTATAATTTCAAATCGAATCAAAAAGTTCAGGTTTTCCTCTGATCTTGGCGGTTCACCGACAGTTGACAATGATTGATAGAAAAATCTGGCAATTTGATGTATGTTTCTCATTGCAGCGTCGGACGGGCAGTCATCATTGTCTGTCACAGCAGCGGAACAATGGCGCTGGTCATTAGCGATGACCGATGACCGACGACCAACGGACGCCGCGTCGCGTCGCCGTGTCGGCTACACTGACTTTTATTCCTGTTTGGTCCCATGTGTATCGTTTGTTATTGTATTATTGACGGAACTGTAACTTTTCGCTTTAAATTTACACAAACTGTGTAGCGTTGCTTTCAAGAAAAAAGTTTTGTGTTTGTTAATCCTCGTAAGACCCACGGGCCTTTAATAGGATTGAAGTTCAATTATAGTCGTTCAGACCCGGAGCAAATTTTTTACATATTGTTTTTTTGTGGCCTACCACTCAAGAAAAGTCCTAACCCGTATATCTATTCCAAAAACTCAAAATAACCGTAGTCTTAACCAGGCTATAAAGTAAGTATAATATTAGAGATTTCAGAAAAATATTATTTTGATTTCATTATCTCAGTCCACTGCTAGACTAAGGGCCTCTTACACCGCTTGCTGATAAATTCCCAGATACCCTATCTGCAGGTTATCTGACAGATAGCCTGTTTTTTTTTGTTTCACAGGTATCTGATTGCCTTTAACTTATATATTTTATATAGTTTATCACACAGATTTATCTGATAGACTAGTTTATCACTAAGATTACTATCTGTAACAATATCAGGATGTGGTGAAAGAAGCCCTAAGTATCTCCGTGTAGTACCTACTAATTAACTTAGTCCGAGTCCATAGCAGAATTTTTTTGTAGGTCGTAACTGCTTTTTAAGTATTAATCAATACAATTTCCTGTAAGAAACTAGGCACAAAGATAACCAGTAAGTACACCCCTTAGATGTAATCATTAAGACATCTACGGCCCACAATTGGCAGGGTTGGCAGTTGTTCGAAAATTTCTTTAAAAAAGTCTTGAAGTTGAACTGCGTCAAGCGGTGAGCGGAGAAATACCGGTATCAAGTAGGTATATTTCTTGGACTTGTATCATTGGACATTATTATAAGTTGTAACAGTGAACAGATTACTAATTTCACGTGTTAGGTAACTAACTGTTGTGGATAGATCTTGTGGACTGTATATTGTTCTTGTTCGATCAAATGAAACTAAGATTGCTTGTTCAGAGACGACCATACGACCATGATTTATTTCACAAATGTTCCTACTTAACTACTATTTACAGGTTCTTAACTACTAAGTGTTCGGAGCCGCACTTGTGACTTGTGTGCTGTCTCCCTCTCCGTCCTCTCGCTCGCACACCCGCGCCGCTCAGTTGACCGCGGGCAGGCTAGGTGCTCGCAACAGCTCTTGTGCGCGCCATCTCCTTGTGCGCCGTCTCGCTCGCACACGCGTGTTGCTCAGGCTCGTAGTTCGCAACATCTCTTGTGCGCGCCATCTCCCTCTGCGCTGTCTCGCTCGCACACGCGCGCCGCTTAGTCGGCCGCGGGCAGGCTCGCTGTCCGTAACATCCTCCCCCCGGCGCAGCCCGCGTAGCCTCTTTCCGTTCCATAGGGCGGCGAGCTTGCAGCGGGGGTGAAGACGCGCTGGAACCCTCGATGCGATCGCATACCCGGAGTAGCGATCTCTCAGCACTGGGTCCAGTCTGTACGGCCGGTTCGCCCTCGGGATGGGGCGGGCCGCTGCTACCTTCTTCAGCTCGGCTCTGAAGCCGTCTTCTTGTGCGCGTCGCATGAGTGCTCGTTCGGCGCGCTCGATACGCCGTGGTTCTAGGCGTGTCCCTTGGCGTCGGCAGATATCCGCAAACGCTAGCATGCGTGCGGTCGCTCGCACCAGTGTCTCACATTTTGAGAAGCGGGTCGGATCCAGCAGCCAGTCGCCCTCCCGCTCGTCATGCACGTTCGTGTGCAGGACTTCTTCTGCTTGGTCGGCGGGAGCTCGTTCCGCGAGCCATCTCTCCTTCGGTTCGCGAAGGAAGCTGGGCCCCTGGAAGTAGCAATCGGTCTCGGCGCGGCTGTGTCTCGTAGCGTCGTCGGCTACGTAGTGCTCGGTCGGTAGCCACCGCCACTCCTCCTTGTGAGTGAGCTCTTCTATCTCGCCCAGCCGGTGTGCGACGTAAGGCGTGTAGCTGCGCGCGTCGTTCTTCACCCAGTGGACCACGGTCGCTGATTCGGTCCGCGGGGTCTCGATGCGGTGTTCATTTCTTGCGTTCGCAAGCCTCGCGCCGATGACCTCCGCCTGCAGCTCCAGGCGCGGGCCGCTCTGTGCGCGTCGCGGCGCCACCTTGGCCTTAGCGGCGACCAAGACGACGCTCACGCTGCTGTCGTGCTGTCACAGTCGAGTGATGTCGCTGAGCGCTTGCCGCTCGGTCGGCGCGCTGGTCTGTGCGCGCACCTCGGCTGGCACGCGATGCATCGTGGTGTTGAAGCCCAGCTCGTCGTTCCGACCATTCCAGAAGAGCCAGAGTATTCTGTGCTCAGGGCCCCCTGCTCCGAGTTGGGTGGGCGTGGTCGCTCGTAGCTCTTCTGGCACGTCTCGTAACACGCCCGTTCTGTTGGCGCTCCAGCTTTGTAGCGTGAAGCCGGCGGCCGCGTGCACCTCACGCAGTTCTCCTACGGTGCGGCGGGCCTCCTCTTCGTTAGCGTAGAGGCATACGTGGTTGTCCTTCCGCTCATCCCGCGTGTTCGTGTGAAGGGCCTCTTCCTCCTGGTTGGCGGGAGCTCGTTCCGTGGGCGTTGCGTCGTAGCTCGGGGGCGTGGTCACATGGTCGCTTCGCCATGGCAACCCGAACTCGTAGCTGCCGTCAACCTTCTTCAGAGTGCTCTCGACGATGTTTTTAGCTCGCTGATCTGCGTCGCTCATACGTGGCTTGTGAGCTACGCCGAGCGCGTCGATGCGGAAGTGCGCCTCCACAGGCTCATGGAAGCGCTGGTCGTGCTGCTCGCTCTCGCGTATTCGCCGGTCGGGCGCGTACACATGCAGCACGCTCTCTGTGTGGTAGATTGTGCTGCGTGGCGCGGATCCATGCACCACCCAGCCCAGCTGTGTTCGAGATGCGGCCGGTTGATCGGGGCCGCCGATCCGTAGTTCCCGGGACACGATCATGTCCCAGTGGTCCATGCCCACTAGAATGCGGGGGCGTGCCAGGTCGTAGCACACCTCCTCCTGCAGCAGATCTCGCAGGTGGTCGTGGTCCAGCAGTGCGCTCGATATCGACTGCTGGTGGAGGCGCAGGTCTCGCACAGTGCGCGCTCGTAGCTCGTGTAGCGCGCTCTCTCCTTTGCCTCGTAGCTTCACGGTGACGATCTTGCTCTTGTTTTCCCGTTGCGACATGTTCACGCCGAGTAGGTGCAGTGGTCGTGCCGGACCCTCAGCGCCGACGTCTCTCGCCAGTTCTTCGTCGATGAGAGTTAACGTCGCACCCTCGTCGAGCAGCGCGTAAGTGTTTACTGCGCCGCGTGGGCCGGAGATGACGACCGGGCACACCTTTAGCAGCACGGTTTTGGTAGCGTTTAGGGGCGCTACCGAACAGACCGCCCCGGCGTCGCTTGATGTCGGCGTAGCGCTTGTCGTAGCGCTCGGCGTAGCGCTTGGCGTAACAGGCTGGTCCCGCTCGTGTAGTGTAGGATGATGCGGGCGGCGACATTGATCCACGCCGCATAGCTTCGCCTTGCAGCGGAAACGTCGGTGTTTTTTCTCGACGCATCGGAAGCAGAGACCCTTCTCTCGCACCAGGTCCCAGCGTTGATCGACGCTCAGTGCCGTGTAGGTCGGGCACTGATGTAGCGCGTGGGTCTGGCCGCAGCTCGGACAGCGGTCAATCTCTTCTTCAGGTTCAGATGCGGTGACGTTGTAGACGGCGTTTGTCTTCCTCTTGGTGGTCGGGGCGGCGGGCTTCTCTTCTCTTCTCACTGGCGCGGCGGTGGCGTTCGTTGCGGGCGCGTAGGTGTAGCGGAGTGCTATGTCCGCCTCACGCATGAGGAAGCGAGATAGCATAACTATCTCCGGGTCGGCTGTCCCTTCATTGCGCTCGGCGTAGTCGCACCATCGCGTCCGGAATACTGGACTTAGCTTGTCCAGCACCTCCCGCACCAGCATGGGGTTATAGAGGTACCCACGCCGGTCGATAGTCGTCAATACGCAGACGACGTTCTGGAGCTTGACGGCGAAGGTGTTCAGTTCCGCTGCCGACTCTCCTGGTTTGGGCAGCTTCTTAAGATCTTCAAGTGCCCGATCTATAATGACCTCTGGTCTCCCGAAGCATTGTTCTAACGTCTTCATAATGACGTCGGGGTCCGTGGCGGTGTGCAGTAACGCGGTCACGGCGTCACGTGCGTCTCCTTTCAAGCTGTGTCTCAGCCGCTGCAAGTTCTCAGCGGCCGACAAGCCGTAGAGAGTCGTTGCATCTCTGAATGCGGCCTTGAAGGGCAGCCACTCGCCGGGTGCTCCGGAGAAAGTCGGTAGCTCGGTGGCGTGACGGGGCCGGGGTCTGGCCATCTTCTCGATCGCCTCTGCCAGCTGTTCAATGCCCCTCCTGGTTCGTTGTGGAGTGGATGATCTTCCTCGGCGGTCTCGAGGCGGCGTCGGCGAACGATCGGTTCGCTTGAACCGAGCTCGGCGCACGTCTTCAGGGGGCTGCGGTGCGTCCCGCTCCCCCCGTGGGTTGAGCGGGTTGTCGCGCAGCCACTGGTCCACCTTCCGATGATCGTCGGCGGTGGATCGATGTTCGTCGGGCAGGCTCTCGTCGTCGTGAATCGACGCGACTCTTACAGCCAGCCGCTTCTTGATGAGGTCAGCTTCTATGGCGATCTCTCGCCGGCTCAGTTCTGCCAGCTTCTCAGCGGCCTCCAGTTCCGCTTGTCGTTGTCTGGCGACGGCGCTCGCGGTAGTTCGGCGCGAGCCCGCTTGCGACTTCGATCGGTGTGAAGGCGCTGCTGTGCCAACGACCGCTCGGATCGGATGGTCGGTGTCGGTCGGGTTCGGCGTAGGTGACGCCGGTGGGTCCACGGACAGCCTCCTGCCTCGTTCCATATCAAGGCTGTGAAGGTACGCCCTTCGCTCCGCGTCTAGTTCAAGACGCGCTCGTTCCCGTCGCTCCGCGTCTAGGTCGCGACGCGCTCGTTCTCTTCGCTCTTCCGCCAGACGCTCCAGTTCCTCTTGCCTCCACTGTTCTTCCAGATGTTCCGCCTCTGCGATGTCTCCCTGGCTCCGGGTGACGACCATCGTGTTCGGACGACGTGCAGCAGACGAATCACTGGATCTTGATCTGAGAAGGCTTGATCCGGCTTCTGGTGGCTTGGCTGGTTTCGGCTTCAGATCCGGCTCGATGGACCAACGATGTTGTGGATAGATCTTGTGGACTGTATATTGTTCTTGTTCGATCAAATGAAACTAAGATTGCTTGTTCAGAGACGACCATACGACCATGATTTATTCGTTCGAGTCTTCTCACACCCCCCTGGTGGGGAGAGTGGGGAACCTGTACCGAGGCGACGGCCTCCTACCAGGGACTTCAGTCGCTACCCGTTAATACGGGAAGGTCATTGTGTCGCGGAGCGACTCCGCTGGGAGTGGATTTGAGACCTTTTCTTCTCTCCAGCTCGCGTGATCAAGCCCGTCGGATGGAACCCCGTTGGGGGAAGTCCAACGAGCGACCATCAGCAGAGCCGGAATACGCGTAGGTCTCATGGGTCAGCGGAGCCGTCTTCCACGAGGTCCCGGGGTAGCTTCCTGGCATCAGGAGGCCGCGCATGGTATGGAGCGAGGTCCTGGATATGAGGTAGTCTGGACTCATCTGTGCGTTGGAACATCTTCTTGGCTAGGCGTCGTATAAACTTATCCAGGCTTTCCATTTGTAGGTCTCTCTGGATAGTTGTGTTTCTGACGAAGCGAGGGGCTTTGACGATGGTTCGCAGCGACATCGACTGCTGGGCTTGCAGCCGGTCGCGGAGTCTTTGGTTGGTGAGCGCGTACCACGCTGGGGCGGCGTAGGTGAGCCGCGGCCTGATGTACGTCTTGTACACGCCGATCTTCACTCTGTGGGGGAGAGCAGAGGTTAATATTGGATGCAGAAGGGCGCGCGCTGTGCGCGTCTGGTTGATGGTGTGTTTCACTTGGGCGTTCATGCTCAAGCGCCGGTCTATGTGGACCCCGAGGTATTTGACTACGGGGGTCCATTCGATCTCCTGCGCGAGCAGTTGGACCCGTGAAGGAAGGAGTGGTGACGAGTTCACGACGATAGCTTGCGTCTTTGTCACATTTACTGACAGCCTCCATTTAGCCAGCCAGGCGGGGAGGGTGTCGAGGGTTCTCTGCATCTTCTTTACGGCGAATTCGGCTGATATTGAAGACGTGTAATAGGCCGCATCGTCGGCGTACAGGGCGAGGTGCGCCCCGTCTGCCACGGGGATGTCATCTGTGTACCTGGCATAGCACACTGGTGATAGGCAGCTTCCTTGGGGGACTCCGGCTTCGATTTTCCGCTCTTGGGATATGGCGCCTTCAACTGCCACTTGAAAGCGTCTGTCTGTTAGGAAAGTGGCCACAGTCTTGACGACTCGTCGGGGAGTCGTAGACGTAGACAGTTTGTATAACAGACCTGGATGCCATACGCGATCGAAGGCCTTCTCCATGTCTAGCAGTACGGCGACGGTGTGCTCTCTTTTGTTGAATGCGACCGCCATGTGGTGCAGTACTTTTGACAGCTGGAGTGTGGTGGAGTGTTCGGCTCGGAAGCCAAACTGCTCGTCCCGAGGCGTGATGTGAGGTATGAGGTGCTGCAGTAGTAGTTTCTCGAACACCTTAGAGATGGTCGGTAGCAGCGTGATGGGCCGATAGCTCTCTGGTTTGAGTATATTCTTACCGGGCTTTGGTATCATAATGACGTGGCCAAGCTTCCAGCTCGTGGGGAAGTGTCCCGTTCTCAGGATTCCATTGAATAGTCGCGTCACCGTTGCGATTGCTCGCGGTGGTAGGTGACGCAGGGCTTCATTGGGGATTTTGTCTGGTCCTGGGGCTTTTTTGAGCTTCGTGCGGCGGATCATGCGTTGTACTTGACCCGGTGAGAAGACTATAGGGTTTTCATCTGTGGCTATCGGCGCGTGGAAGTAGTTTGTGAGGTGGTCACTTACTTCGGTTTCCGTGTTTGTGTCCGTCGACGGATTCGGTTTGAACTGCCGTTCCAGGCAGCCGGCAAAGATTTCTGCGCGGTCTGCGGCACGGTATCTTGGTGTACCGTCGGCGGCCAGTAGAGGGCGTATGGGCTCGGGCTTTCGGGAGACTTGCCTGCAGAGCCTGTGGATGGACGTCCAATCTTCACTTGCTGATTCGATAGTGCGTTGCCATGCCTCGGTCGTTTCTGTTTCCAGTGCTTCCGAGATCTTGGCTGCTAGCGCATTCAGTTGTGATTTCATGGTAGGGCATCGAGTTTGCTGCCAGCGCCTTCGCAGGCGCCTTTTTCTCCTTATCATCTCCTGGATGTAGGCCGGCGTATCGGGGAGGGTGGCTCGTTTAGGAGCTTCTCTGGTGGCCTGTGCGAGTGCGCTCTGCGTGTGCTCGCAGAACTCGGTTGCTAGGAGGTCCACGTCCTCTGGTGTGCGGACTGGTCTGGTGGGGAGGTGCTGGGCCAGGTACGTACCGAACTCATTCCAGTCTTTCAGTACCCTCGGTCTGGCCGGTGGCTTCACTATGTGTCGCTCGGCGATGTTGACTAGTACAGGCTGGTGGTCTGAGATCATGTGGTTATCTAGCACCTCCGTGGATAGTCTACTGGGTTCTAGGCCTTTGTATATCGCAAAGTCTATGACGTCTGGTGCGTGGGCCGTATTGTGCGGGTAGTGCGTGGGCACTTCAGGGCCCAGTACATCATATCCTTTGCGTTCTGCTTCATCAAAGAGGCGGCGTCCATTGTGATCGATGTGCGATGAGTTCCATGCTGTGTGTTTACTATTCCAGTCTCCGGCGATGACCGTGTCGTGTGGCGAGTCTAGCAGGTTGTTGACATCAGCCAGGTCCACGGTGCCGCTTGGTGCTCTGTAGATAGTAAAAACACGAAGGGGCTTCTCTTTGGTGCTCAGTTCCACTCCTAATGCGTAGAGTGACTGAAGCTGCATCTGAGGTATCGGTTGGTGGATAACTCTTCTCTTTACTAGTATCGCTAGGCCTCTGAAGGCCTGGCCAAGATCTGAGGTCTCGTCCTTCCGATAGGTGTGATAGTTTGGTAGCTTCAGTTTGTCTGTGCTGTGTAGGTGGGTCTCTGAGATGAGCACTACATCGATATCCTGCTCTTTCACCAGCGCTCGCAGGAGGCTGATCTTCTGCCTCGACAGGCCTTCGGCATTCCAGTGGATTATCCTCGTTGAATTAGCCATTTGTGGAGGTTAATAGAGTGGCGATACCTCTTAGGATAATCGGGACGGGGTCTTGGCCGGCTTGGTATGCGACCAGGACCTCCGTCAGCAGCTGGATTACTGCTGCCACTGTGGTGTTCCTGTCTTCGCTGGTGTCTAGCTTTTTGCTCACCTGCGTTCTCTTTGTTTGAGGGGCGGCCTCATGGGCTGTCGCCGCCGGTGCTCTGGCGGGCGCTGGTGGTGGGGCCTGTGACTGTGGCTGAGGGAGGGTGGAGTTGGGCTTCTTACCCTTCCTCTTTCTTTGTCTTCTAGGCTTGTGTCCCCGCTCGGTGGGCTCGTTCGCTGTGGCCATCAGGTGTGGCACTGCGTTCGACTCTCCTCTGGGCTGGGCGTTGACTGGTATCGCTGTGAGGGGGACTGTACCTGCTTTCCTGTTCCGGGCCTCCCTCCGGAACACAGGGCATTCGACGCTGTTGGCGGGGTGAGCCGCCTGACAGTTCGCACAGGTAGCGGGTTGCTCGAGCGGGCGCGGGCAGTCACGGGCGGCATGCTCCTCGCCGCAGCGGACACAGGCTTGCCGCCTGTGGCAGTTGTGGGAGCTGTGCCTGAATTGCTGGCATCTGTGGCACTGCGCGGGGCCCTTCTTGCCGCGCCATGCTTCGATTTTTATGCCTGGCATACATAACAGTGTGGTGACGTCATATATACCTGGCAGGAGGTCGGCTGTGCGCTGCAGCTGCGCGAAGAAGATGCAGCCTGGGCGTCCTTGACGCGCGCGGATGGAGCGCACGAACTCGGGCGTGTACCCGAGCTCACGCAGCTCGTCTTCTATTTCGCGCGGGTCGGTGTCAGCTGGGAGGCCTCGGATGGCTACCTTGGCGCTCCGCTCGGCGGGCAGGGAGTATGAGAACCATGAGATTCCCTTCTCCTTCTCGAGTGCAGTGAGGTACCGCTGGATAGTGCGGTACTCCTCGTCGGTGGTCGGGAGGAAGCGCACCCCTTTGCCAAAGGGGCGTGCGTTCGGTGGGCGGCCCAACAGTTTCTTCAGTTCCCTGAAGTGGAATGTCCACTCAGGGAGATGCTCCACGACGAGTGGCGGGTAGCGCGGATGCTTGTCCGGCTTCCCGCCCGCTGGTGCTGGTGGTGGCGGTGGCCCCTGCCCCGCCCGGGGGGAAGGACCCCGGGGGGCGGGGGGCGACGACGGTGGCGGCGGTGATGACCGCGCGGCTACCATCCCTGCGTACGACACAGGGAGAGCCGGCGCGGTGTCCATTGCCTCCTCGTCCAAGGACGGCATGTCCTTGGGGGGCGTGGTGCGGGGCGTGGGGGTGGGCGTCGCCGGCATGCGCGCCCAGGCGGGTGCCAGGGGCGGCGACGTCCACATCGTCTTATTCGTCGGTGGTGGCGGCTGCATCCGCGGGTCGCGCGAGGGCGACCGCGGACGCGAGCCGCCCGGCAGCGGCGACGGGATGAGGGGCGGCGGCCCCGGACTCACATCCCTCAGGTGTTTGTGCACCTGGTTGATGAGGCGTCCGGCCTGCCTCCGGGGAGAAAAATATTACCCCCGCGCCGCGCCACGTCCGCTCGGTGCTGGGGCACCGAGTTGACGGACCCGACCCGCCTCCGGGGGCAACACTCGGGATACTGGGGGCTGGGTGGGTTCACAGCTCTCCTATGCAAGGGACTCACTTAGTAAAACAAGAACTCACTGTACTCACTGTTTCCACCGAGATGGTCGGCGAGTGGTGGGGGAGGGAGTCGAGGATGGGAGCAGCGGCCCCGGGCTCACGTCCTCCTCAGCGGTGTTAGCGCCGGGTTGACGCAGGCGCCGGCCTGCCTCCGGGGCGAAGGGAGCTCAAAGGGGCGGTAGGGGGGCGTCGCGGGGGTGCTCACTGCAATCCTGGGGCTCTAGGCCTCACTGGGCACATCAAGCACCGACCGCACTGGTGCGTAACGCACTGCACTTAGGCTACGCTAGCCTACCTACACTGCACTAGCACAGAATCACGATTTCCACTACGTGGGAAAATCGGAAAAACGCACTGAACACTACCTAGTTGGGAACGAGTTCCCAACTAGTGCGGTTTCGGTACCGCGCACACTGCGAGTCCGTCTATACAGACGGCTCGATTCCGCGGCACGGTAAGCAAAACTTCACAGTAACGCGCACTATGTACTACGTACACGCACTTCGTTAAACTGGGAAGGGAAAAACACTGGGAAGGGAATCGCAAAAACTGGAATCGACGGTGGCGCGACCGATGCGTGGAGGAGGTATCAATCCACGTGGTCCGCACGCACTCGTGTCCGACCTAAGTATCTCCGTGTAGTACCTACTAATTAACTTAGTCCGAGTCCATAGCAGAATTTTTTTGTAGGTCGTAACTGCTTTTTAAGGGGATTATTACAGAAGTGCGACCACGAGTGTGCGATGTACGTTAGTGCGACATGTCATTTGTGCGAAGTATCGTTAGTGCGAAGTACGAGAGTGCGATGTACGATAGTGCGACGTGTCGTTTGTGCGAAGTATCGTTAGTACGAAGTACGAGTGTGCGATGTACGATAGTGCGACGTGTCGTTTGTGCGAAGTATCGTTAGCGCGATATACGAGTGTGCGATGTACGATAGTGCGACATGTCGTTTGTGCGAAGTATCGTCAGTGCGAAGTGATAGGGTGCGACATATCACTGTCTTCACACTGGCCTGTTGGCGTAGTTGGTAGTGACCCTGCCTACTGCGCCAGAGGTCGTGGGTTCGATTCCCACCCGAGGCCAACATTTGTGAGGTGAGCATAATATATTCTGTTGGTTTTCGGATTCTGTCTGGGTGTTTGTATGTATTAATTTAAAGTATACATATATGTATGTTTATCAGTTGTTGAGTTTCGGCTTAGTTTGGGACTAAACAGCCGTTTGTAAATTTGTCAAAACTTTATTATTTAACTAAATGTACGACAAAACTTTTTTGCGAAGTTAAATTGTGTGACATAATATTACTGTTCGACTATACGAATTACGATCATTTGTGACATTTAGACTTCCATATAAACATAAAATAAAAGCCTGTAAAAATCTTTGAACTTATGTATTTTAACGATAAAACTTAAAATTATTCATTACATCCCACTGAAAAAAAAACTGTGCTTCCTTAACAACAGAAAAATTGCCTAACTTAAAAATGAGTTATGTTCATTACATTCCACTGTAGAAAAAACTGAACAACAGAAAAATTTCCTAACTTAAAAATGAGTTAATTTCATAACATCCCACTGTAGAAAAAACTGAACAACAGAAAAATTGCCTAACTTAAAAATATGTTATGTTCATTACATTCCACGTATTCCCGATCGCCGCATTCCACTGTAAAAAAAACTGTGCTTCCTAACAACAGAAAAAAATCCTAACTTAAAAATGAGTTAAATTCATAACATCCCACTGTAGAAAAAACTGAACAATAGAAAAATTGTCTAACTTAAAAATGTGTTATGTTCATTACATTCCACTGTAAAAAAAACGTAACAACAGAAAAATTGCATAAACTTAAAAATGAGTTATGTATGCCAGTCCAAATAAATACGCATACAAATTCATCTGGTCTTTTTGGGACACTTGTTGAAGTAGCCGTGCTTCATAACTCAATTGATTTCTGATTTTTTTATTGTTTTTCGATGGCTCGCAAACTTGTGCTAGCTGTCGTTGCAGGTGCTTTTCTGTATTTTTTTGTTCTTTAATAAGTTCTTCGATGGTTTTATAAATGTTTTGTCTTTTCCGGCTTAAAAGGGCATTCCAACGTCTATGCCATGCTTCCAATGCGTTTTGTGTTCGAGGTACACTAGACTCAAAGGTGTGCCACACTGACCACATTTCAGGTGGAAATCTTCCTATGATGTAATATTGGTAAAACCAGTCTGATACAGGACGTGATTCCTCAGGCAAGATTGATCTTCGAACTTTATCAAACGCACTGGGTATTTCTTCGGCAGGAATGAAAGGAAGAGCTAGAAGATGCCTTATCCGTACAGCGAAATCGATGCTCTCCGTATATTTTGTCACTAACCCTGATGACTGTACGTGCTTCCAGACATTTTGACAAAAGTGAAAGTAACACCCTTTATGCTGGCTTTCTGGGAATACTTTTTTGGTGGCATTGATAGCCGCTGTTTCAAAGTCCGTGATAACTACCGGTGGAGAAAAGTTGACCCCATATTTAACTGCTTGTCGGCGAACTAGCTCAAGCAAGTAATAATAAGATCTCTCAGTTTTGTGTGACAATAGTCCAAAAACTAAGGGAACGATAATGTTGCCCACCTGACCGTGAATGGAGTATATTTGCTGGAATGGCCTTGGGCAACATTTAAATGTTCCATCCATTATTACAAACGCAGATTCGTTCAATAACATTATATTTTCTGCAGTGGAAAAAAGTAAAACTCTTTCAGCGTTGTAATAGAAATCAGCAACCAAAAATGGCCTGTTATTAAATGTGTACATATCTTCTGAAATTACCACATCATCCAAGGACTGTGGAATTTTGGGTTGGTCCTTGGTTCTGGCTCTATGTATAATCAATCTCATGGCGTCCTTACTCGGAAGGTACGGGCCACTGGTTTCAGGAAGAATGCTCGTGCACGCCTGTATTATTTGAACCGGTGCGTCAAATGAATCTTTTGCTTTACCCTTGATAGAGTTATTTAGTTTTTTTTTTACCAGGCTTTCTGGATCACTTGCATGATTATGAAGTGTACAATTTTGTTCTTCTATTAAATGTTTTGAACTTTTTAATTTGGTTTTAATAGTACTTGGACATTTAAAGGAATTTTTTTTTACACAACTCCAATAGTGCACTTCATTTTTTTTCTTATTTAACGAATATAAGTAGCCGTCGCAGAAGATGAGTTCTTTTCCACGTTGCGATTTAATTATTTGCGCAAACCTTACTTGTAAGGACATTTTGAGCAAGCAGAGTACATTACGTTGAAAACGTATAGGGAGAACAATTAACGGTTGAAAACAAAATCTATATTTGACACCTGATGACATCTGGTTATTCATTGGAAAATATTCTAAGCATTATGGCCAGTATGAAAACCATTTAAAATAAGGTGTAATAATTTAAATAAAGAGTTTTACTCTTAACAAGAGAAGGTTTCGCACCTGAATTCTGCTAAATAGACGAAACTTGGTAGGAACGTAGAGCGGATGTCATTCTGAGCACAACCACATTATATGTAAAATACAGGCTGTTCCGCGGCTAATTGATACGAAAGGAAAGGACTTTAAATATTGAAGACTAGCAAATGCCCCGTCGCGTCTTCAAAGACGACACAGATAAAAATTGAGCTGTGCATGCATACCAAATATACAGGATGTAAATTATAGACGCTAGTTGGGGGGAATGTACCCTAATTACTGAAGATAGAAAATTTTACTCAAAGGAAACATTCCGTTATTTTCAAAATTAAGTAGAACTGCATTGCTGCCAAGATAAAATAAAAACCGGACAAGTGCGAGTCTGACTCGCGCACCGAGGGTTCCGTACAAACTTGTAGGTACGGTCGACCGCACGTCAGTGGAAACAAAACCAGTATAAACTGGTCTCGCGTAGGATTGAAACTCCCTAATAGGCTAGGCCAGCTCAAGGTCAAAGTGTATCCACTGATGTGCGGTAGACTGTACAATTCATATAAGGCGTTGGTCCAGTTGAGTCCAATTTAGCCCAGTTTACAGTTTGTTCCAGTTTGGTCCAAATTGAAAGTTTGGTCCAGTTTAGCCCCGTATATGCAGTTTTGGTCAAATTTATATACAGCTTGGACCAAACTGGGCTAAATTGGACCAAACCATACTGGGCTAAATTAAACTATAAGACGGGGCCAAACTAGACCAAACTGGGCTAAATTGGACCAAACTTTTAATTTGGACCAAACTATAAATATGGGAATAAACTGGACCAAACTATATATATATTTCGCACTAATGACATGTCGCACACTCGTATATCGCACTAACGATACTTCGCACAAATGACATGTCGCACTATCGTACATCGCACACTCGTATTTCGCACTGACGATACTTCGCACAAACGACACGTCGCACTATCGTACATCGCACACTCGTACTTCGCACTAACGATACTTCGCACAAATGACATGTCGCACTATCGTACATCGCACTCTCGTACTTCGCACTAACGATACTTCGCACAAGCGTGGTCGCACTTCTGTAATAATCCCCTTTTTAAGTATTAATCAATACAATTTCCTGTAAGAAACTAGGCACAAAGATAACCAGTAAGTACACCCCTTAGATGTAATCATTAAGACATCTACGGCCCACAATTGGCAGGGTTGGCAGTTGTTCGAAAATTTCTTTAAAAAAGTCTTGAAGTTGAACTGCGTCAAGCGGTGAGCGGAGAAATACCGGTATCAAGTAGGTATATTTCTTGGACTTGTATCATTGGACATTATTATAAGTTGTAACAGTGAACAGATTACTAATTTCACGTGTTAGGTAACTAACTGTTGTGGATAGATCTTGTGGACTGTATATTGTTCTTGTTCGATCAAATGAAACTAAGATTGCTTGTTCAGAGACGACCATACGACCATGATTTATTTCACAAATGTTCCTACTTAACTACTATTTACAGGTTCTTAACTACTAAGTGTTCGGAGCCGCACTTGTGACTTGTGTGCTGTCTCCCTCTCCGTCCTCTCGCTCGCACACCCGCGCCGCTCAGTTGACCGCGGGCAGGCTAGGTGCTCGCAACAGCTCTTGTGCGCGCCATCTCCTTGTGCGCCGTCTCGCTCGCACACGCGTGTTGCTCAGGCTCGTAGTTCGCAACATCTCTTGTGCGCGCCATCTCCCTCTGCGCTGTCTCGCTCGCACACGCGCGCCGCTTAGTCGGCCGCGGGCAGGCTCGCTGTCCGTAACACTAACGATGACTCTGACAAACTAAAAACTCCAAAAGGACGCCTGATTTATACGAAGAAGCTATCACACACGAAACGCAAGTAAAACATGAATTAACGTTCTTTCTTGATTTATTTCTGTGAGACTATGATTACGTTAATGCGAAACAGAGAAAATAAGTATGATAGTTTAAAAAAATGAGTCGAAAACCGAACGTGTGGCAACCTTGCCGGCAACCATTGGTCGAGGGTTGGCAACAGCCTGTCGCAAGCACAACAAAAGTCCATTAGGGCCGCTAACCATCGAACGGATTAATTAATTCACACACCTCTCCCCTCCATTTGCGACGACCCAAGATCCAGCCCTTGGAACACACCGCACTGGACAAAAGGACACGGTTTTGCTCTCTAAAGATGTTGTCCAGTGATTGAAGATGAGATGGAGTACATATCTATTCGTTTCATACCTAATACTTCATCATACCATCATCATTATCATAGCCTTTCAACATCGGGCAAACGCGGAACTGGGGCTGTGGTATCTGACCGTGATTATTGGGCAGTTTGGCCATAATGGCCGCGCTGGGCAGACGTGTTGGCCATCGCAGTACTAGGCCTCGTAGCGGTGTCGCTGCTGCCCGCCGCCGGTCTGTGATATTCAGGACCACCCTGTGCTGTGTGACCGTCCGTCAAACAGCAGGTGCACTACTTGAAGGTAAGGTTGGCATTTGGGGCACCAGATGTCATCGCGTTCCCTTACACCCCTTTGTCTTTCGGTCGCTGAGACTAAAAAGTAAATAGATTTTTAAAAATTGATTACCTATGCTTAAATAGGGTAACCTTATGCCTAACTACTTAGGTTACCTAAAAACTAGTGTATGTACACACACAGTACCCTTAAACTGTACTAATTAATAAACAATAATCTACTAGTTAACACCATTATCGTATACATATTATATGAACCTGTAGCAAAATATAGGCCTTCAAGAGGAAATTATAAGGCTTTGTTCAGCGATTAGCTACGTCCTATTAATATTCATCAACAACGCCATAATTATTCCCATGTAACAAGTTACAGGAATAGCCATCAAAATTACTAACTACAAATTATAGCTCTTGAATCAATGTTCTGAAATTACAATGTCTTCGCTGTAATTTTACAGGTAGACAGTAATTTCCCTTTGAAGTGTTAACGAGTGTGTGAGAAACTGCCATGTGACATTATATTAGTAGGTATTGTAACATCAAAGACGCAGACTATAATGAAATGTCTCCAACCAAGGCTATGGATGTTTTACCGAGAATTTCATTACCTATAAAAATGATTGTAAATGCCTACCTAAAGGTATATTATGTGGTGCTCAGTATTTGGAAACTAACATTTTATGTGAATTCCTCTTTGATGCCTTTATATCATCTCATGTATCCAGGTAATAATAACAAGTTTTTACCACTATAAAATATACGTTCCCAGAAACTTTAATAAACTTGTTTGATAACTCCCATAAGAGACAGTTTTCAAATAGTTCTCTGACTACTATTTCTTTGAATTGATCTCCCAAGACAACATTCGTATTCTATCAAAGAGTCACTGAACAAAAGTTTTACCCTGCGCCTCTACCAAAGTTACCTCTCACTTCTGTAACCTTTTACTTTCCAAAAGTAAGTAAATAGCAGGATATCCCACAGCAAATCCCCTCATTGTAATACTTGCTAATGTATTTTCAGAGAGCTTTGTCCAATACTAAACAATGAAGTCCCGGCCAACGCCACGGGAGCACGAAAGTTCCGGTCCCGAATAAAAGCATGCAAACAATACCTACATTTTGCGAATTAAGCAGATTTACCTCTGCGGTCTGTGGGGTAACTGCAGAAGGCACAACCTTGGTAATATATGGCAAACTCCCGGGAAAGTAAGTGTGTAAACAATGCATGTTTATAAATTCTGGACCCGAATGGGACATTTTACTGAATAAACGAAAGACCCCTTTTGCAGAGCGAATAGGTTTGAAGTTGTTGATGCTGCAACATTGATACTTGCTATTTACAAACCCTTATGACAACCACACAGAAGCGAAGATCGGGTTCAGGGGAACGCCTTGGGGGGGCCATATCCATGGCCAAAACTAGTCTTATAATTATTGGTACTAGCGACATAAATCTGTGTTGAGGTGATGGTACTACTGACCCGACCCGCTTTTTTAACATGCAGGTGGAGTGGAGTACGTTTGCCGTTTGACGAGAAACAAAATAAACAAACAAAGAAATCAGATGGGTACCCATACCTATAGAAATATAAGAAAATGTTTGACATAAATTTACGTACGTGTATTTTACGAACTCCGCACAAGATAAATTCAAACTTAAGATACTTCAACATCAACAACGCGTAAGACCCTCAAATAACAATAAAATATACATATCGCAATCTGAAAACAAGAGTTGTCATTCTACCGCATCACTGTATACAAGGTGCGACAAATATTTTCTTTTTCGTTTCGTATTTGTTCTTATTAAAGTTTTGTTTTGGTCCCTTTTAGGGCTCTGTCAAGATTTAATCCGTCTATCTGTTTCTCCGGAAGACAACTTAAAAACTACTGGACTGATTAAGCTAAAATTTAGAATTACACATTTGGTTGACATTTTTTATTTTAAATAATAAAAAATGGGGTACTATTTATGTTCCATATTTTTTGCTTATTCATGTCTCTTTATTCTCATTCTAAGTACACTGCTTAGAATATTTATATTGAATAGATATGCTGCCGAAAATCAACGTCCTTTAGTAAGTGTAGTAGTTGCGACTTGACAGGGGGACTCAAGTTGGGAAGCTAAGTCCAACCCTCCTTGTCGCTCGTTTATTTCCAATTTGCAATGGCTTACCTACGAATGACAAATAGAAAGCTGGTACTGTAAAAGTTGGTTTCAATAGGAGCACTTTTGGTACCAGATTTGATAGCCCTCTAAATAATTTTACACGATTTTTCAGCTTAGAATTTTCTTGTTTTGACTATCGTAGTATATTATTGCTCGTATAGAAACCTAGCTTTACCAGTCAGGTAATTTAAAATGGTTTTAGCATGGCTAAGAAGAATAATTCTGGGTTGGTCATTTTAAGATAACTCGTAGAAAATCTGTTTCATCTACAAACAAACTGTCATTGTTTGCCCGATCACAATTAAACCCGCGAGATGGGACAGACTTTCTGGTAATTTTTTAAGTCAAATAATCCAAATATAATGTACCACAGATCTTGTTCGTGTTTTTTAAATTAAATATATTAATTAACTAACATACCTAATTTGCAAAATGATCTTCTCTCAGGCAGCCTTGCTCTAACAGAAGAATTAAACAAACTCAGGAACCACACCTCTAATTTTGAGACATTGAAGCGTATGCTAATCACAGCACAAGTCGATTGCCCCCCCAAGCCCTAACAGTCGAACTTGCCTTATCTGCTGAATGCTGATTACCCCGGCTCCCCCAAATGAACTGGAACGAGTTCACGTCGAGTGAATCGGGGTACATCGGTCTACATCTAGCTATCGGCACTCGTCCCATCTCCTGAGTGTCATTAGTTAATGTTGCGGGCAGTTTCTACGGAGATTTAATCTGGCGGCCTGAGATCAGTCGATTCGCCCCCGCCCCCCTAGATCTTATCGATGTCATTACCGTTGCCGGCGCCGATAACGCGCCCTTTGACGTTGTATATCGAGCCTCGAGATTGCTACAACTCTATTACTTTCTGCCTTTATTATGCTTGCCGTGTAACTTTTTATCTTGCTTAATGCCTACCTAGTACCTACTTCAATGTTTGGTTAGTTTGTTAAAAAGTCGTGAGGCGAAGGCAAAAATTGATAAACAAATTATTCGGGTCCTGATATCCGTTGCAAGCGAAAAGTGTAGCAGTACTCATAGTAAGTAGGTGAAAATTTTAAGATTTAGATATAGGTATTATTTTCTCTTGGTAGGTACTTAGGTACCCCCTATGCTATACCTACTAACATACAGTAAATACAACATGTACAGAGGAGGAAAACAAGAGAAAAAAATGATAATGATTTTGTAACGATCGCCGAATAATTTTATCCAGTAAATTGTCCATTTAATTGCAGTGGTCAGTATCAATGTCCAACGACCGCACTCAGTAGGGTACCAAACGAAACAATTAACACATACCGACCTCAAATCTGGAACCTCAAACCGAGCGTGCATTAATTTAAAGCGCGGACGCCTGTTTTAAGTTACGATTCTGCAGTTGGGGTCGCCCATAAACCACTAAAGCACGGATGAGAGAGAGAGGGTTAATCAGAGGCTTAAATGATGTACTTCCACTAGCTCTATTTACTCTTTAATTCATTATACCGGAAAGTTAAGTTTGCATCATAATACATTAAAAAAAAACGATGAAAGAAATTAAAATTTCTTGTCTGTGGTATTTGCACACTAAGAGTTTGAAAAACTGACGTAAATGCTATCTAAAAAGTCATTCTGAGAGTTTTGGTTACCCGATGATCTTATCATAATATAAATATTAAGTACCTGGATCGTCGTACTTTAATCCAATACCGACCATAAAATCTACAATTGAAAGAGGCAGCCCTGCTGTAAAAGGCGAAAAAAATCATTACGTGTTTTATAGATGACCCCTTACGAAAGTATTTGGGAACATTTGGAAACAAGGAGGCGGAGCGCCTTGGGGTCGGATCCCCTCGGAATAGAAATAGTTTCCGGGCCCTCCCCGGGAGGAATTACGAGCGGCCCCTGGGTCATCGGAATGAATTTTGATTTTGCTTTTTCTATCCGAACTCGGATTATTGTGCTGCGTGTCCGCGCCCTTCGGTTTACTTATGCAAACCTACCTGCCCGAGTGCTTGTATAAATTTGAATATTTAAGTACCTACCTGCCCGCCAGTTTCAGCAGAATTTTTATAGCATCGCGAATTGGTTACAAGACAGCGGCAGCGTTATTCTATGTTGATTCCATTTTTATTGCAAAGCAAAAATAATCCTATGTAGGTATGTTTTATCTCGGAAAAGGGTTAAGAAACCTGCATACGCCTTACAATGAATTTTAAAGCACATGTGAAGTCCACCTACCCCACTGGCTGGGCAAGCAGTGGACAATGGCCCGTACGCAGTACCTGCCCGTACTGTTTTGATAATACATAACTCGTAACTGTGTCAACGGAAAAAAAAGTTTCTTTCAATACTAACAATTACTAACATAACACTTTTATTTAACTACTATTAAGTAACATGTAATGGATCAAAGTGAAATATATAATAATAAAAACTTTACACGAACTCTGAAACCTATTTTATGGAAGCTACGGCTTCTCCAAAGTCTTTCGGCTCATCCGTAACAAAAACAAAAGGGTGAGCACACAATTTTCGCATTTTAGCCCCCTATCAACGGTGATGCAAATACGACAAAATCCCTCAACCTTCGCGCCGCCCGCGCTTCTAAGCTCAGAATAAAAACACAAACATCATTACCCTGCTCCCATGGAGGTAAAGTTAATTTTACTGGAGTATTTTTAATTTGACTTGGTTTTTTGTTTATTTTTTATTAGGTATTTAGGTATAAGTACTTTGATGTCGACATTGATCTGATTTGAAGTTAATGACGTGTAACAAAACTTACCAATAAATAATATATGTTTATATCTATGTGCCTACCTATCAACTGGTGCTTTATTAAGAAACTGTTTCAACCTACAATTAGATCGTTTTATTATGATACCAATCGTCAGCCTATTTGACACTGACATAGGCCTCCCATATCTGATACAAAAATCCTTTTATTTGGAAAATTTAAAGCTTCTAAATCCCGCGCTCTCTCGTTTTATAGGTAGGTAAAAAATCGGCCCGATTCTGAAAGCAGACATTTAAAATTTTACAGCACTGAAAATAATTACATCATAATAATGTGTGACAGGGATAAAACCAATTTAGTGTTGGCAAAATTTAACTTTGTGCAGAATCGGACCTAATCAAGATCAAAATATTGAAAGCCGGTAACGCGGTGGGCAGACACTTCTGCCAGTCTTGTAAAACACATAAATAATTCAGCATCAAATTCTAAAGAAGGCTTCAATATTTAAGGACACAGTGCCTTACTACAATGTAGGTACATAAATATAGAACGCTATAATTTTCTCGATTAGGACTAAATAATTGCACGCTTTTGTACCTCCATAATTTCCTACAATGCTGGGTCCCTTTTAAATGTCCTGCCTCCACACCCTGTTCGGTAAAGAGTTGGCTCGTAAACAAGCAATAAATGTCCTGTATTTCATTGTGGAAGGGTCGAGACCGCTCTATCGCGAGCACCAGTAAATTTGCCTGTAAAAATTCACAACTCAGCTAGTTTATTATTTCCGCTTAATTGTTACTTTTTTATGCATAAGGCATGCAGTATTGTGACATAACGGGCAATAAAAATTGTGTTTTGTTAGGTTTTCTCGTCCAATAAAAACGCCTTACAGTGCCGTGCATGCTTTTCAAAATGCAAGGAAAAAAATTAATGACACAATGTGTTTAAGATCCTTAATTATGTTGCCTAAGTCTGTAATAGTACATTGTTAACCAAGGGGTGAAAGTAACTTATTTAGTCCCGAGACGGGGTTTGGGCCAATAGTTCGAGGGCTAAATAAGTCTTGAACCCGAGGTAAACACTGTGCTTTTCATTACAAATACAATGAAAGTGAAAACAAAAACATAAAATGAGTGTTAATATAAACCTGTGCTATACGGAAGTATAAACAAAACTCTACGACTCGAAAAAACAAATGAAGTTCGTATTGCCGCTTTCCCGTCTATTTTGTTTTTTTTCTGTGGCCTGCCAGCTATTCTGCCATTATTTCTCATTTCCATCATTGAAAAAATGGTAAATATTTTGCCCATATTTATGTTATTTTAAAGAAATAGTTGACAGTAATAATTATAATAAAGTCATTTATAATAATATATTTTTTAATTATTACATAACTTTATGTTATTTCAATTTTACATCGCGCTGTAATTTAGTGGCTGTATAGAAGGTTGGAACATGGTCCAATAGTAATGTCAAAATAGTACTAGTTTTTTTAAAATAATTTGATAGCTGTCAGTTGAAAGCGATTCTCCCTAGGGCTGAAATGTATTACTTTCAACCCGCTTTTCAAATCGCCTTCTAATTCGGCTAACTTTCGATAGGTACCGATTTCAGATCGTCAGTCCACCTGGAAAAGGGTGGAGCCAAGCAGTGAGGCCAATGCTGCACTTTAAGATCCACTACTCCTTTTTAAAAATTATTTTAGCTCTGTCGGTGACCTTAGTTCTCTTAGAGTATACCATATAGCTAGCTTATGTATACTCTAAGTTAGTTCTTCATTGACTTAAATAAATTTACCTTCATTAAAATATTTTAAATTTGACTTCGTTTGATTCCCTCATTTAGGATATCGGGTATCTAACAGGCCTAAGTGACCTGGACTAATAATCACTGTTTATAAATATTTATCATTCATATTTTTCGCTTAAATCTTTTTTTTGTGTAACACTGAATACTGAACCGATTTATTTATGAAATGCAATATAATAAAATAAATTGTTATGTCTAGGCTTACGAAAGTGTATCAATGAAATCATTATTGACGTAGGCTGATAATTTAAATACTATGAATTGTGTCGGAAGTTTTATTACAGCATTCTCTGATAAAAAAACATGACTTTATGACGCATATTCCTAAACTTTATGTATAAAAACAATAACATTATGACGTCATAAAAAATCTTTATGTTCGCCGCAACCATAAGTGCGTTGGAGCAATTTTTATAGGAGAAAGAGTTGTAAAGGAAGGATCTTATTCTGAAATTGCCTGATAAATTGTCTATTGTTCTTATGTTTAATACCTTACCAAATTGTTCGTTATGAAATACAGCGCTACTTGAAACTTACGGCAATATTAGATATTACAATGTAGCTGATTCCCGCGACTTCGCCTGCGTATAAAAGTTTTTCCTGCGGGAAAAAACCCTTTATTACTGGAAGTCAGAACTATAGGAGGATTTTTTGTGCAAATGTTAAAGTCTCTAGGCTCAGCGGTTTGAGCTGTGCGTATATAAAGCAGACAGTCAGTTTCTTCTTAAAAATGCTTTTTAAACAATGTTTGTCTGAAATATGAATATATTATTGATATTTTGTGTGGTATATCAGACACAGATTGTTTAAAACGTCTTATGAACTTATTAGGTATCATCACTAACACCAACAAAACAGTCCGAATTATAACAGCACGATAAAAACGCATTAATTACACTCAATTTCTACTTTCCAAATCCAAAACTAGTTCAAATCCCTAAGCACCGCTACTCCCTGAAACTATTATACAGAGTGACTGAAATCAGATCCCTCCACTCTACAACTTGTTTGTTAGGACTACTAAATTTACCCAAACGACTGCCTCAACTCAAGTACGCACAAATGAAAGCGAATCCAACCGCATCCCCTCCTCACTCCGGCAACATTTATTTAGTGAAACCGGAAAGCATACATCCTGGAATCGCACACGGCAACGCCATCGTGTCGAGTGATTCAAGAATTCACCCCCTACTGTGTTTAGGGTTCCGTAAAAAATAACTCTACAGAAGAATGTACGCAGGTTTACACATATTTCTCTGTATAATTATTTGTTCAATTTTATAATTATTTTGATGACGTATTTACAGTCAGTCAAAAAGTGGTGTATCACACTAAGGTTGACATTTGTTTGCGCGTCATAAAACAAAGTCTAAAATGCGTAGCTTTACGTTATGAGTTGCGACGGCTTATACCTACCTACTTACTTACTAATATGTTCACTAAATAAAAGTCACGTTTACCTAATTATAATTGTTTTCAAAACATTAGTTAAAGGGCATATTACTTACATTGCGCCGTTTATTTATAACTAGCTGTTTCCCCCGGCTTCGCCCGCATATATTTTTTTGTAGGAACAGTATATCGCGGTAAAAAGTAGCCTATTCCAGCCCCAGGGTTCGATATAACAATATCAAAATCCGTTCAGCGGTTTAGGCGTGAAAAGTAACAAACAGACAGAATTATTTTGCCATTTATAATTTTAGTATGGATTATAAATATGAAAAGATGTATTTAGAAGGAAACGAGATAAAAATAACGTCATTGTATAGGTAAAAGTGTTTAATAAACTTTAATCATAGGACAATTTGATCGCAAATAGAAATTCTATGATGGAACCCGTACAGATTATTTACGTGGTGCACTTAGCAATGTTATGGCTCCACAGGCAGTAGTTTTACTTATATTTCGCTCAAGCGTAGATAGCTTATATTTTTATTACTCACGACGTAAAAATCAAGATCGAAAGTTGTAAGTCAGAACCCTTGAATGTTTTAAGGTCCCTCGGTGGTGGTTAAAAGAAGATGGGGTGATAGTTTCCTTGGATGGAGATGTGATGATTTGTTGGGTTTAGGGCGAAAATTTTATATCGTACTTACTAGCTTTTCCCGCGGCTTCGCCCGCGTAGAAAACTTTTTCCCGTGTACATTGTGAAACAGCGCCCTCTATGTAGGTGTTTTGTTACTTATGGGGTATTAGCGGACGCCCCGCGACTTTGTCCGTTAAAAAGTAGCCTATATGTTATTCCAAGATATAAGTTATCACTGTACCAAGTTTCATCAAAATCTGTTCGGTAGTTTTTGCGTGAAAGAGTAACAAACATCCTCACATCCAAACATCCTTACAAACTTTTGCCTTTATAATATTAGTAGGAAGGATAGGATAGTAGGATTCATGAAATCTGCAAAATAACATGTGATCTAATTTATCTTTAGATCTGAGATGAAAATTGTGAAAAAAAATTGAGAAAAAGACAAAAAGACAAGCTGCTTTATTACTATTTTTACATAAATAGGTCGACCGCACGTCAGTGGAAACAAAATCAGTATAAAATAGTCTCTCATAGTTTTGAAACTCCCTATTAGGCCAGGCTAGCTCTAGGTCGGTAGTGACCCTGAATACTGCGCCAGAGGTCGTGTGTTCGTTTCCCACCCGGGACCAACATTTGTGTGACGAGCTTAACTGTTGGTTTTCGGATTCTGGGAGTTTGTATGTATTTAACTATTTATTTAATGTATAATGTATGTTTATCAGTTTTTGAGTACCCGTGTACAAGCTTCGGCTTAGTTTGGGACTAAACGGCATGTAAAGTCCAAACATTATTATTGATTTTGAATGACCTAATTATTGCACTGAACCGATTTCAATGAAACACAATTCACATTTTTGTTTAACCAATATTGTGCGCGTAATAAAGGGCCGTGTATAAAATCCATCGTCTCTCAAGTCATCCACCACCGGAAGTCGCTACGTGACCGGAAATGAATTTCCCGGACGTACCGATACTTTCAGCAAAGTACGTCAGAGGAATTCAATTTATTTCGCAATGCCTTCTTTATTTCATTACCTTCCCACGAGTGGGCAAAGGTTTCTTTGTCGCCGTTTGAACCAATAAAGATAATAAAATCTTGTTCTGCAAAAAACTTTTACACCATAAATCTGAGCAAAATATCTAATAAGCTATTTAGTGGTATTTCAATTGACTATACGAGACTGCTTTGGTTTTTGGACCAGTCCCACAAGTTAGTGCGTTGAAGTGGCAGTACCGAAAACCGCTGGGGTAGACGAGTTCTCGAGTAAAGACCATCACTGAGCAAGCGTGTGGGACGACCATAGATTACTATAAAGCGAGCGGGAGCGTAGCGAGCTTTTTCCGTGTTCTGTGGGGACGACCCCCGACTAGATGGAGCCACGATCTTCACTTGTACTTTTATTTATTCTGTGTTAAGGCGGCTGGCAGTGGCTGGATGCGAAGAACCGAAGATAGGGTTTGTTCAGTGGCGCGCTTTGAGAGAGGCCTAGCCCAGCCCAGCAGTAGACCATGCTGATCATACGATACCGCTATCGCCACCACTCCAGTAGGGGTTGACTAAAAATGATAATTTCAACCAAGTCCGCATGCATCAACTAATACCGCACTCACTACTTCAAAATATATAAATATTAAAAAGCACAATAGCTGATTTCACTTGAATACCCTCATTAAATTATGCTAACTTGTTAATTTTAGTAGAATATTTCCCTTCAGTCGACTACAGAGAACAATACAGAAAGGCCACGTCCGAATGACGTTGGTTAGTGAATAATACCCCAATTTATCATATTTGCATAAAAATAGGACCCTCCTGTTTAAAAAATGGCGCATCTTCATCAAGCCATGTCAAAATGAATTCTGATTAACCTTTAAATTTCCTTTGTTTTATCCTGAAACTTAAGTATCTTTTAGGGATCCCTTTTATCGGACACTCTTATATTGAAGCTTTTTTTATCTGTCTGACTGTAACAAATAGAGATATTCGTCTGTCTGTCAGTCCGGCAAACTCTGAACCCACTGGACCGATTGGTTGCCTGGTATATGTTACACTAGCGGCCCGTCCCGGCTTCGCACGGGTGGACATAGATAAAGATAAATATAGCCTATGGCACTCAGGGTGACATGCTTCCAATGGTGAAAGAAATTTTGAAATCGGCACAGTAGTTTTTGAGTTTATTCATTACAAACATACACACACACAAAAATACAAATCATTCCTCTTTATATTATTATTAGTACCTATTAGTACATTAGTATAGATATAGATTATAATAAACGGTGGTGCATAGTGTTCAGAAAAATCTCATTGGTACGGGCCAAGTTTCGAACCCAGGACTCTACGAACGTGAGGCAAGCACACAACTAACTAGACTACCACGGCTTTGTACTAGCCTTAAACGCGGCGGGCTTATTCGGCTTTTACGATATTGCGCTCAATATCACCTGCGGTTCGCGATAAACCAGCTAGATGGGTTCGATTACCCGTCTCTATTCATTTGTATGCCGCGCCCGCTCCAGAATTAGCACCGTATCGCTTTAACGCGAATCGTAATTAGCTAATTAGTACAGCCCACTCTCTATGCGGCGTGTTTCCGAATTGTGCTGTTAACATTGAGTGGATTAAATAATTGTGACATGGACCACGTTCTCCTAAATCATCATCATCCATCATCACCATGATAATAGTACGTCCTGTCTTAGATTAAAAGAAAGGAGAAAGATACGGTACTCTACATGTACATTGCATTAAATGAAAACTAAGCTGATGGCACAACTCTACGCATGCACACTGGCTGGCACTTAGCCTGGATTTGGTCTGGATGATATCAAAGTTAAGTTCTACTATAATAATAAATGTAAATGACATTCAATCAAGCCGTCTGGCATTTAATGATATCTTAAAGAAATTTACAAATATCTAAAATAATTAATAATATTATGCTCTGGGAAAATGTTCAGTACCTTGTTAAATGTGCCTTGGTTTACAAGCGATCTCACTTTTAGCTTACAATCAGCGGGGGGGAACTACCTGTAACCGAGTTTCGCTAACGAACTCGCTTAACTAGATAGTAACGATGCGACGCCGAAACTTCTTAATTAGACAACTGGTTTACGATTTTATTTACAAGATTTTACTTGCTCTGTAACATTTTAATCTATTACGAGAGTTTTAAGTCCACAATGCTTAATATCACCAGCAATGAATCCTGACAGACGATTTATATAAAATGATCTACCCTGACTGAGTAGCAGAGTAAGAGAGTAGTTCAATGCCCATGTCAAACCGCTGGATCTATAAGCTGCCAAGATACATTTTTTAATCCAACCTTTCAAATTCTACGTGTACGAAGTCGCCAGCAAGGAAATATAAATGCCTTATTAGCTGAAAATCTTAATATTGATTCTGGACGAACAACAACTAGCCTGTAAGATCGTTAACATACCAAAAGCTGGCATTAGGGAAATGAAGGAAGACTACTCGAATATGAAAAATTCAATTTCCTCAAGTCACTGTTTGTTATTTCTTTTTAACAAGGGCCAATTACCGCGCTCTCTCGAGAACGGCGTCCAATGGCGTACCTTTACTCCCACTTTCCAATTGATGAATAATTTTCCAATAGATTAGACATGAATAAGTCGAGTATCGACAGAAACGGTTTCAGTGAAAAACTAACGTTGCTAGATTAAGATGTACCCACATTTTACATCAAATTTATATTCATTAGAAAATGGCTGTCAGATTTTGGTTTTTGAAAAACGAACTCTATCTAGACTTCACATAAGTCTAGTATTTGAACTTGTTTTTTGGGTCACAAAACCCGTTTTAACACTCTGAGGGATATTTGGAGATTTTGGTCATCTTCACCCTTCAGGTCCACGGCTCGTGGAGTCAGAAACCGATATTTGGACTGACTTCGAACTAAAGTTGTACAGAACCCTAGGACCTTTGGTGACGTCATATATTTTATAATGTGCGCAGTCTCTTCTGGTGAGCAGAGTAAAAATATGAAACTTGAGATTCTGGTCATCTTCAGCTGTTGGGTCAACGGCCCGCAGAAACGGTGCCAGATAGCTGGACCGAGCTGGAACTAATATTGTTCAGAATCTTGGTAAATTCATGATGTCTTTTTTTTTTTTTTCAAAAAGGCGACTTTTTCAAAATACACTACCACAAATTATAAGTAGTTAATATTGTAGTGAATGCCTGCTTTACAACGCACTGGCCACTTCAAAAAGAAAAAAAAATATGTAAAGCATACATACACGGACCTGTCATTCACCAGCCAAAATAACTTACGTGTGTGGCTGCTTTACATCGCACAGGCCATCATTCTATACAAATTCAAATTACAGTTTGTTGTTGTGTTTTTTTTAGATTAATTTGATAATTATGCGGCTTTTTTATATGGCTGAAAATAAATTTTACTCTCCGATTGCGCTGAAAATTTGTATGTAGGGGTTCTAAGTGCTCCTGAATACAATTATTTACGAGCGAAGCGAGCACCGCGAGCAAAGCGAAACGAGCGAACTTTTTTTTCTTTTGATTTTCGATCTCCATACATACTATCTTTTTTAAAAATTTTGCGGCTTTTTTATTGCCGAAAATAAATTTTTCTCTCCAATTGCGCTGAATTTTTTATAATGTTTGCAATCTTTTCTGGTGAGCAGATTAAAACTCTGAAACTTGGAAACTATGGTCATCTTCAGCTGTTGGGTCAACGGCCCGCAGAAACGGTGCCAGATAGCTGGACCGAGCTGGAACTAATATTTTTCAGAACCTTAGGCAATTTGGTGTTGTCATATTTTTTTACAAAATGGCGACTTTTTCAAAATATTACGGCTTTTTTTTATGGCCAAAAATAAATTTTACTCTCTGATGGCGCTGAATTTTTTCATAATGTGCGCAGTCTTTTCTGGTGAGCAGATTAAAACTCTAAAACCTGAAGATTATGATCATCTTCAGCTGTTGGGTCAACGGCCCGCAGAAACGGTGCCAGATAGCTGGACCGAGCTGGAACTAATATTTTTCAGAATCTTAGGCAATTTGGTGACGTCATTTTTTTTTTTCAAAATGGCGACTTTTTCAAAATTTTACGGCTTTTTTTTTATGGCTAAAAATAAATTTTACTCTCCGATTGCGCTGATTTTTTTTATAATGTGCGCAGTCTTTTCTGGTGAGCAGATTAAAACTCTGAAATTTGGAGATTATGGTCATCTTCAGCTCTTGGGTCAACGGCCCGCAGAAACGGTGACAGATAGTTGGGCCGAGCTCAAACTAATATTTTTCAGAATCTTGGGCAATTTGGTGATGTCATTTTTTTTCAAAATGGTGACTTTTTCAAAATTATACGGCTTTTTTTTAATAGCCAAAAATAAATTTTACTCTCCGATTGCGCTGAAATTTTTATAATGTGCGCAGTCTTTTCTGACGATTAGATTAAAACTCTGAAACGTGGAGATTATGGTCATCTTCAGCTGTTGGGTCAACGGCCCGCAGAAACGGTGCCAGATAGCTGGACCGAGCTGGAACTATTTTATGCAATTATCTACTTACTATCTTAGGCAATTTGGTGATGTCATTTTTTTTTTCAAAATGGCGACTTTTTTAAAATTTTACGGCTTTTTTTTATGGCCAAAAATAAATTATACCACGTTTGTTCGCGGGATGGTTGGTTGGTTTGTTAGCGCGCTTCGCGCGTTTGTTCGCGGGTTAGTTGGTTGGTTTGTTCGCGCGTTTGTTTGCGCGTTTATTCGCGGGTTGGTTATGTGGTTGGTTTGATCGCCCGCTTCGCGCGTTTGTTTGCGCGTTTCGCGCGTTTGTTCACGGGTTGGTTGGTTTGTTCGCGCGTTTCGCGCGTTTGTTCGCGGGTTGGTTGGTTGGTTATTTGGTTGGTTTGTTCGCGTGCTTCGCGCGTTTGTTCTCGGGGGTTGGTTGGTTGGTTTGTTTGCGCGTTTGTTCGCGCGTTTTTTTGCGCGTTTGTTCGCGCGTTTGTTCGCGCGTTTCGCTGGTTTGTTCGCGGGTTGGTTGGTTTGTTCGCGCGTTTCGCGCGTTTGTTCGCGGGTTGGTTGGTTGGTTATTTGGTTGGTATGTTCGCGCGCTTCGCGCGTTTGTTAGCGGGTTGGTTGGTTGGTTGGTTTGTTCGCGTGCTTCGCGCGTTTGTTTGCACGTTTCGCGCGTTTGTTCGCGGGTTGGTTATTTGGTTGGTTTGTTCGCGTGCTTCGCGGGTTTGTTCGCGCGTCTCGCGCGTTTGTTCGCGGGTTGGTTATTTGGTTTGTTAGCGCGTTTCGCGCGTTTGTTCGCGGGTTGGTTGGTTGGTTATTTGGTTGGTTTGTTCGCGCGTTTCGCGCGTTTGTTTGCGGGATGGTTGGTTGGTATTTTTTGCGCGTTTGTTCGCGCGTTTCGCGCGTTTGTTTGCGCGTTTCGCGCGTTTGTTTGCGGGATGGTTGGTTGGTTGGTTCGCGCGCTTCGCGCGTTTGTTCGCGGGTTGGTTGGTTAGTTTGTTCGCGCGTTTGTTCGCGGGTTGGTTGGTTTGTTCGCGCGTTTCGCGCGTTTGTTCGCGGGTTGGTTGGTTGGTTTGTTCGCGCGTTTCGCGGGTTTGGTTGGTTATTAGGTTGGTTTATTAGCGTTTGTTCGCGGTATTGTTGGTTGTTTGGTCTGAAGTAGTGAAAGAAATAAAGAACAGCTCAAATAGTAGTCTTTTAACGCGAATGAGGTCGCGGGGGTCTTATAGTAAATTTGTATTTACGGGTTTGAGGTGCTCCAAATCAGATTCAGGTTCCCGTCAAAAAACAGCTCACAACACTGCAATCACGAAAGTCATGAAAGTTTGTTTTGCGGCTAAAAATTTTGGTTTTTTCACTGAAGATTTGGTTTCCGGCCAAAAACTAAAACGTCGAAACTCATAAAAAAAATTTTTTTTAGGATTCCTGTCAAAAGAAAAGATCAACACAGCCGACCTCCGCGGTCCGCTTGCGGGCCGCGGCACCCACCGAAATACTAGTTCTTATTTATAAAAAACAAAGGGTGTCTGGCTGCCCATTTTCATGGGCATGCGATGAAAAACAAAAGAGAAAGAGGTTCTCAAGTCGACCTTGCGCCGACTCAAAATATTTAGATTTACAATAGTATAGGAGCTTAGCTGTTAGGCCTAAAAGGTTCTTTTTTTATCATTTTTCGCTTTTCATATCCTTTTTTTCGACAGTTTAATTTTTTTCCTAAAAAGTTTTTTCAGTAGATACTTATTGGAGTATTAGGTTACATGGTATGTAGTAAACAGACTTTTGCTTCATAACTTAAATTTTGGTGGAGTCGACCCCAACTGGATATGACCCTGGGTTACAACGTCCCTATCCTTTTATGACCATCTAATTGAGGGATTGCTTATTAAAATATTTATAAATAAAAAAAGGTCCTTCAGAAATACGCTAAATCATCTTTGAAAATTAGGGAAAAACCTGACCCCTAACCACCGACCCTCTATCCATTCGCATTTTTAGCGACAAAGGCATTAAAGCATCTCGCGGGAAATTAATGGCATTCCCCATTAAGGTTAAGTGCTATTTTAGCTTATGTGACTTGACAAAAAGTTGAGAACTTGGTGGGTTCGAACGTTTTATTGTTTCGCCGTGGGACCCTAACGGCGGGTCTGTCACGGCAATTATGTTCTGCGCTATCTTGATACAAGTTTTGACAGAAACTGGTCTTTAGTTTGTTGTGTTTGTAACTTGGAACAAAAATATTATGTTGGTCACTCACAAATGTTTTGCCTGATTGCTACGAGTTTTCCTAATTATGGAGTTTAGTAGCAATGCCTGTAAATCTGAATCCAAGAAATTAGTCGCTCAGAAACTCCTACAACAGCTACGTCACTGAATGACTTGCATGCCTGTTCTAATTGTAACTTTACAGTAAGATTTTATGCCAATGGTGTACCTACTGGGTACCTATATATGGACTTTGGCGTTTCTTTAAGAGAGGATAGTTGAGGTGCTGAAAACTCAGCTATTTATTAGGGAGACTACTTTCTCGCCGATGAAGTTTGATGCAGTGTGACAAAGTAGAGTCTGGGATAACTTAGGCCTACCTATTAGCTACTTAATAAGATTAGGGATACTTTCTATTTGCCTGAGTTATAAATAAACAATACATACCACTTGTATATACTTTCTTTTTATTTTTGTCTTTATTTAGCCGCAGCCAGTTCTGGAATGTCTTGCTACGTCATTATCAATGTCGTTGCACTTGCCCCGCCTTTTATAAACTTTTTGTAATTGTCAACTCTAACTTTAAAGGCTCTCACACACTCTTTGGCAGGCAGTGGCAAATTGGCGCACTTATGGCGCACTTGGAGTAAGTGTTACGCGCGTAGGCGACAGTCTAACGAGCAGCAACTTTTAATTACCAAACTTATATCTGGGCGACGCTAAGGAAACACCATCGCAAAATATTACTGTTAAAAATTGCCCCCACTTCCTTCGTTCACTTTTAGGGTTCCGACGGAAACGATGCGCTATTATGGAACGCGTGCATTATTTTTTTAAAGCCACAGCATAATTTGGGTTGACATTTGGCATTTTTATGCAATAAATATTAACCTAAGCCTATATTCTGTTTACCTTAGCCGATTTGCGCAACTTTTCTTAGATTGTCAGTCCATCGTGCATGTCTTTACTCTAAAAATCGCCTGCAATCAGTTTTGCGACAGACGGTCTGCTAACCTGCTGCCTTAGCTTTTTCAGCAAATCGATGGCCTTAGTTATTTCCACTTATTTCTCATTCTAGTTCATAATTAACCTTCTACGAAACTCTGTGTAGATATAGTCCTTACTGATCTATTATGTCTCTGCTGCATTACAAGCTATGAAACAGTAGTATAGGAAAAGTTAAAATATATTATTCTGAGATTTATTTTGAAATTTATCGGTGGATCCCTCGATTTGTATAATTTAGTTCTACGAAACTTAATGAACTTTTTATTAAGATAATAAAACTCGTGCTCGAAGGCAGCACTCGTCCACAGAACTTCCAGTGAGTCTTGCGGCGCAGTTTTATGTACGCTCCAACATAATTTCAATTAGATTTTTCCTGCTTTAAAAAAACGTGGACGGTTCCACGAAGTTTTGCGAAGTTTTTCTAGGCGTTCGCTGAAGTATGGTTTCAAACTGCTATTTTTGTTGTGGCTCTTTTTAGCGACGTTGAAGATTTTCAAGCGCTTTATAATAACTGATATTCTGTAAATGTTACTCGACTCGCATTGTTATTTGGTGGAATTTTCAGAAAATTATAAACTTTAATATTTTTATTTCAATGGCTGAATCAATCAGTTATCGTTTGGTATACCTAGTCTTCTTATTCAAAAAATTTTTCATGAACAGAGCTGTGGTAAGACTTGAAAAAGTGATAAAACATTATGTCTTTCGCAATGGAACAGAACGGGACACAACAGAGCAAAATAATTAACAGAATATATTTTAATGAAGAATAGAGAATATAATATGTGGCTGGTGTATACTCTCATATTCATTTAAGACTGCATCAGTAGCAAATAGATTATACTCTGAGCACGTTTGAAATTATATTCCACATTGCTTTTCTAAAAAACCGGCGATCGCAGTAAAAAACACTCAAAAAACGTGAAATTCTTTGTTTATGTTGTTCTTTCGTCTTTAAAATACTGCTCTGGATTTTTCACGCACTGGGATCTTCACATTCAAATCTGGGGCAAAGTTTTAAAACAAGCAAGAAGCTCAACACCCGAGCTTAACATCTTTATTTCCCTAAAAGTTTAGTAGAACGCATTAGGGGAAACTGTTCCTTGCTTCTTATAATGGCTTTTAAGACCCAGCTTGTATTTTATAAAATGCTTTATCACGAAAGCTCCAAAAAGTTCATGGTGTAGTTGTTCAGGTACTCGTAGGTCGATCACACTGCGGCTCCGTGTTAGGATAACCCATAAACAAAGTTATACTTGAACCAGTTGAAATGATACTTATGAATTCTGATACCTACCTAATTGGACTGGAGTAACTTCCTCTCGAATTGCAGGTATCCTAGAGACTCCGTATATTTTTCAACGTAAGTAATGTCAAGAAAAGGCATAAATAAGCCTTGCATTACACATACCTACCCCGTGCCTGACCTATTCTGATACTATTTCTATTGCAGTTAGAGCGAATTTTAGAAAAATCTTTTATTTCTAAACAAGCATCTTAAAGAAATAGTAAACTAAAACAAATTGCTAGGACTATGATATTATAGAACTATGTGTAATCAATACAACTTTTTGTAGCACCCTGTTTAAAAGTCTTTGAAAGAAATAAGCGATACGTGATAAGAAAAAACAAAATAAGTTCCTTGAGTAAAAGTTTTTCTTAGAGTACAGTTTTGGTATCATGAAAGTTTCTGAATATGAATCAGTTACCCTCCGCCCTCCACACATGTCTCCAAGGTTTGTTGGCCTTTTTAAAGTTTATTTCTTCACTAACACAGTACTTCCGAGGGTCGTGGTAAGGGGTCAGTTTTTTCCCAATTACGAAACACTCCAAAATTCAATAAGTGTAAATACAAGAAATTTGACAAGTAGTAGTGTTTTTTATTTCGTTGTTTAGTAAGTACCAAACTTACCTAACTTTTTTCTTTTATATGTTTATAGTGTGACTGCACATGGAATAATGAAATGATATATTTTATGAAGAAGTCTAATAACTTTTAAATTAACTTATTTAGATTGTGTTTCGGATGTGAGGAACGTTTTCTTACAATCGCCTTGTTAAGTACATTAAGAAATTGATTAACATTACTAAATCTACAGTCAAAACCCAATTTACTGAGTATTATGTAGTACTTAACATGAGCATCAGTGGCGTCGGGGATAAGACGCGGCATCATACCGAAAAGTCCGAAGTTCGATCTCCGGCTAGGCCGATGGGGTTTTTTCTCGAAACTTAAGTACATTTACTGACTGCTCTCAAACGGTGAAGGAAAACATCGTCAGAAAACCTGCATACGCCGAAGAAGAAATTCTTAGGCGCATGTAAAGTCCACTAACCCGCACTGGGCTAGCGTGGTGGACTATAGCCCGAACGCCCTCGTTGAGAGGGTAATAGGCCTGAGCCCCAGCAATGGGGACATGTTAATATGCCGTTGTTTTGATTTTTGATTGGAAGTATACTTAACTTTAACATCACTTCACGCTGATAGTGCAAAACAATACGTCGGACATAGAATTGTATTTGCGTTTGTACATTCATGCCCGCGAGCGGTCCGTGTGTGCTCGGAAAGTAATATTTCGAGATAAGGCAACGTCCATAAAATGTTTGTCTTTGTCGGAAGGGTAACAGTGTGACAGATGACTAATGTTGTTTGTTGAAGCTGGAATGGTCCAGGGTTCGTTCCGGCTCTGTTTACCTCCAATAGATGACTTTGACTAATAACCACTGTACCTAGAATCGATCTCTAGTTTCCAGTTCTAGTTGTATATAATTTGCGATTTATGGACAAAGATATTAGGACCTATCCTATTACAAAATTAATCGACTACATAGGTTTTTATATATCGGTAGTGATACATCCTCGCGTTGGATGATAAGCACAAATACAGATCTTATTCTCTAGCGGAAGAACGAACTCATTTGGGAAAATAAGGAGAAAGAACGTATTTCACACAAAAGAACAAAGACAAGTAATCTACAACTTCTGGTAATTTCTTGGAGAAAACTTGCACTTTTCGCGAGGGAAAAAGTATAATGAAATATTACTTTCTCATTACTAAGAACAAAGCAGTGGAAATATGATAAAAAGCCAAGAAACGTCTCATAAAATCGCCGGTTATAAATTATGTAGACTAATCTCCAATATTTCAGGCCGAACAAGTAAATATTTTTATTGTTCCCCTAAAGAGGTGCGTACGGGGTATCTAGGGGTATTCATCAATCATAATTTATTACCCCATTGTTATCGCGGGTCTGAATAATCGCTCATATCCGAAACACCTTCCGGAGACTCGTACATACTGGGTGAAATAGAAATGACGAGATGCAATGAAACTAACTAGAGTGGAACGCTTGAATTTCAGTAGATAAAGCAGCATTTTTCTGGGCTTTTTAGAAACATTACTGACAAAATTCTCATAGATTCACCCAACTCGTGGCCTATCCTATTCACTGGATGAATAAAATAGGACACAATGACTTCCAATTTTAATCGGTCGATAAGAAGAAATCCATTGATAATTCTGTGTAAATTTGTCTAAACATTACATTAAAAAAATCCTGTTCCTAATTATGTATACCAGTGAACGAGTTTTATTTGTATTCACTTATTATACCTATCCTTTTTTCTGAGGGTCAGTAGCCTTAACTAAGATAATATCCTGAGAATTGAATCCTCAACAATACTCCTGGCAGAATTATCTGAGCAATGTAGAAGAAAGCTTCACTTTTGTAGCTTTACAAAAATACAAGTGAAGGTGGCGATACTTGGCCTCGCCTGCATGGGACTTCCACAAAATTACACAGACAGACAGGTTTTACTAGAAGAAAAATTACATTGATTTAACATGAAAAATAACACAAAAATCTAATACAATATAATCCAAGTTTAACATTAATTATTAGGTCTGGTAAAATCAAACGTAATACTAGACAATTTAGACTTTTGCGTAGGTTTAAATCGAATTTCTTAGTTATTTATGTGCTGAGTCATTTCTAAATCTAATGATTTAAAGACGTATACTTCTTTTACAGCCGTATACTTCTAGACGTATACTTCTTTTCCCGTTTCGTTTTTACCAAGAAAAAGGAATGATATAATATATAAAAAAACAGACAATTATTCTCCAGTCACAAAGGAATAATAAGTGTCTACTTTACTTTGAAATGCTTGAAGGACATATTCAAATAAAGATACTCTTATAACTTAATTATCTTAATTTTGATGGACATGACCGTCATCTTGGAAGAAGTCGCGAATTTTGCAGAAAAATTCTGTAGGTAATGGAAATTTATTGTTTGCTTTAGTGTGTTTATACCTATTTAAATAATTACGAGTATGCCTGCTAACAATTTTGTTCTTGTTGTTTATTTTTAACGTTCGATTTTTCAGCAGTTTTCTACATTCCTGCAACTTATTATATTAGGTATAGGTAAATTGTTAAGTGAGTGTCTCTATACTGGTATATAGAATTCAAACAATAAATTTTAGAAAATAAAATGTTACACATATCAAAATCTCTACACGTTTTCTTGTAGCGCCTATAAACAATGAATTGTTGTCATAGATATTAAAACTAAATATTTATTGCTCTGTGCGAAAGTTGGCAATGTGATCACATCTCATTATTTACACTTCTCAAGGCAACAAGTTTGATACAAGCAAGGGTAGCTTATGCATGAAATCCCTGAACAATTAACGTTAGTGTCCCAGTGTGGACACGGCGGGCGTGCAGAAGTAACCTCCTTCGTTCGTCCCCTGGCGTAATGCAAGCGAAGGAAATTGGATTTTTCTTTATTCCTGCCCCGGTAACTTGATATAGTGTGAATTATGGAAATTGGCCCGCTAAATCGTTGATTTATTGCCGTGATATATATGATTGGTTGCCGCTGAGTTGCTCCGCCAAAGATCTTTTGCTATTATATGATAATGTGTCACGAAAACTAATAATTTATTTTTACATACATAAATACAATTTTTTGTATTTATTAATATTTTACTGGCACATTACTTTACAAGGTGGACCATTTTGGTATTTTACCAACGACTATGGTTTTTGTTTATATGTTTAAGTTTCTAGGCAGTAAAGCAGTAAATGTCAATCCTTGTTTGAAGCTAACTATTATACGGACCTAGCCATAACTTAACTTGTGGCTCGCGCTTTGTAAACAAAAGATAATAAAGGAATAGCATTTTGTGCTTAGTAAGATACCTGCAGTTGCGTGCGATATTTCTAAAACTGACGGGTTATGGGAATACTGCCTAGAGCATTATGACTTCCTGGTAAGTACGATGCCTTACCTAGGTGTTGGTAGCATTTTAGTCTAAAAACTACCTATTGTCTTCGACTGTATACGCTGTACAGAAAGATGGTATGAAGTTTCATAGCAAAAGAACAGGTAGGTAACAACCCACAACCTCATAACTTGAGGCTAGCTCACTCTCGCGACTTTATCCGCTTAAACGATAACAGTCTGTATGGTCTAAGATAAGAATCAAAAGGGAGCTAAATGCCATACAGACTGATATAGTTTTAGCGGATTTTGAAACTAGACGCCTCATTTCTGGATTTAATGTCATCTTCTAATTTCCCTATAAGTAAACCTCAGCTTCACAGCTCATTTTATATTTGCAACGCTCGGTTAAACTCTAATGGTTTGCGATCATTAAAGTCAATTGTACACAACGGCTCTGAACAGTTAACGAGTTTTGCCATTGGTGAAGATTTTTAAGCCAGTTTGTCCTTTCCTTCTCTGTTTTCTTGTTGTGAAACGTAAAACAAGAGCTCATCAAATGGAACGATCTCGACTTGTAGTTGTTATCTCGTTACCTTGTTATTTATCAGTATCTGATTAGAACAAATGATGTTGCCCTACAACTTACGACAAAATGGACAACGGCTATTATAGTTGGACAAGTCCCTGGCTTGTTACGGAACTATCAAATTACATTTTATTTGCGGTTTGGCTCGGAGCCTCGACACTAGAAGCAGATAGTTTAGTTAGTGCACAACTATTCTGGTTGTCGTTGCTTTGTTTACAGTGTCTGTTTAACTCTGTTTACAAATGTAGAATTGTTACAGCCGAACAGCAAACATTTTGTTGTCAAATTGGAATTGAAGAAACTGTGGATATTTAATTAAAATTAAAAAAAACATTAGGGGCTGACCCTATGTGAGTGACTAACAGGTCATTTGTAAATGTGCCGAGTGGGTTTTTTGGTAGTTTAAAGAATTTTTTTATCGAATTTGAAAAAAAAAACTTATCAAAAATATTTTTGGGTGTAAATATCAAGAGTAAGTAAGTGTTAGTTTCGAACAAAAACCATGCACTTTTTTATGTTCAATCAATCTGTTTATAAAATAGAAAAAGGTTCTCCTTTGTAATCTCAACATTTGTATCAGTCCTAAATCGTGAGCAAGATAACAAAACTTGTCTCAAAGCGCTCTACTCCCTGCATCTTTACGATTGTTTGTTGAACAAGTGATGTAACCTATAGGATAGATGTAAACCTGTTTTAGTCACCCTGGGCAGTGGGCATCGGTAAAACATGTTACCTATATAACGTTACGAAGAGCTATGCCTAAACAGCCTTAAGTCCCCTCCCCACTATTTGGGGCACTGGCCTACCCTCTGAACGAGGGTGTACGGGCTATAGTCCACCACCACCCTAGGGTGGTGGTGCACCTAACAATTCTATCTTCGGGGTATGCAGGTTTCCTCGCGATGTTTTCCTTCATCGTTTGAGAGTCGTCGTTTCGAGAAAAACCCACTAGCACGAGCGGAGATCGAACTCGGACTTCTCGATATGACAGGCCACTTCTTCCCCACTACGTCACTAAAACAATCCTTTGGTACTGTCGACCGCACGTCATTGGAAACAAAACAAATTTAAATCGGTCTCTCATGGTATTGAAACTCCCTAATGGGCTGGCCAATTCAAGGTCAAAGTGTATCCACTGACGTGCGGTGGACTGTGTACAGGGATCGAACTAGGACCTCTCGCTCGACATGACAGGCCGCGTGTTCGCTACGCCACCGACAGCTCTTTAAATTTTGCTCTTTGAGTTGCGTAATTTCACTTAAGTTCGCGTCAACGCGCACCAAGTCATGTATGCTTCGCTCCGTGTTCGCTCCCCACCCCACATCCAGCGGAACTTTGTCGTGTAAACACATCCTTAAACACAAACTAGCTTGTAACCATTTGAAACGAGCTTTAAAACAGTTCCTTATAACTAAATGTTTCAACAGTCTATCTTAACTGCTTGTTTAGGTACGTTATTAAATTATTAGTTACACAAATAGTTTGGAATTTACAGTGATTTCACAAATTTAGTCTAATCTACCTAAACGTTTAAGCCAAAAAGCTGCTGCCTAGCTATACAGGGTGGGATCGAAGCACCCACTTAGTGGTGAAAAAATAATTTGATCTATGCAATCGTTTAAAAAAATACTTCAAATTCAATTCAAATTCAAAAGTATTTTATTGCATGTAAGTACACTGGGTACATTTATACGTCAGTTTTTTATCTACCACCGCCTTTAATTCATTTTAATGTCAGTCACAAAATATAAAGATAGAGTGCTCTCAAAATAGTGCAGGCTTTCTACCTAGGTACCCTAATTAGAATAATGAAAAGTGCAAGGTAAAATTTATATACCTTCATTTAATATTACAAGCCCGCACTTAGAATAATAATTCTCTCAATATCGAGCTCCCGACTCGATCCCGCCAACACTGAAGACTCTCAAGAAGATTGTTCTACAGCCTCTCATCCCGCCTTGTTAAGTTCCAATCCGCGCTTATTTTTGTTATTAAGCTTGAATTAAATTCGAGGGGTTCTGCTGTCATATTACGCCTAAGTCCTTTGTTAGTCAGGATAACAAGGAGTATAAAAATTGAATAAGTTTAATAAAAAGGGCTCAAATAGGGGCCTTGGTTGATGTCGCCTTGCACTCCTATAAGACTGAGCTAGATAATAATTATTATAATTATTCGGAAGCATAACGTATACGAGTTATACCGAAACTAAGTATGGTTTATTATAGGTAATGTCACAGGCTTTTTGGAACCTGCTTATAAGCCAAAAATTATAATTTCTATTCTAAGGCGATAATGTGAAGTTCATCGAAAAATTAGCTTTCTTTCCCAAAAACAAACCACAATCAAAATGCATTCATTCCGGCTAGGAAACAGAAATAGATACCTAGGAGTTATTACTAATTAGGATTGATTGACACCTTTAACTATTCAGAATGATCTTACCAACAGTGAATCTACTTACAGGCAACATAATCAATAATTATAGTATAGGTATAAAGTGACCGAGTTAGCATGTGGACGTGTTATATTAGGAAAGTACGAGTATAAAGAAATTCTTCCGGAAGTAACTAATCGTTTCAGAAGGAACAAAAAGGAACCGTAAAAACAAAAACATAGCAAAAAGTTATTTCATCAGATATAGTTATTTGAAATTGCACCTTGTTTACATTGTGAAACTTTTCACATAATGTCTAATACATTCCCATTTCCCCTAATACTACGATTAGTGATCCGACAGAGATAGTTCCGTCTGTGCCAATAAAGAGTCGGTTGTCATGCCGCGTGACGTAACTCGCCCGAGCAGTCACAGCTCAAATGGTCGAGTCCATTCCTAACTGACCTTTTTAAACCTTTCAAAATGATCCTAATTATGCAAATTATTGTTCAACCATTTTAAACTATAAATTCTTCAATCGGTATTTTATAATTATTTACGGGTCTTACACACGAAATAGTTATAAATAAATAAAATTATAGTTATAATTATATAATTATGAATACAAACCGCGAAAGTCTTCAATCGTTTCTGGTCATACTCGTATTACATTGAATTCAAGTTCACTTTGTTGGATTGTATGGCTTCAGTGTACGAGTCAGTTTCTCTCTTAACATCTGCTTCTATTCTTCGGGTGGATCATGGTATGTTTTTGCCAAATCATAACATTTATTATCTACTATTTAAAAATATGTAAGCCTTATTCCTATGCGCGGATAGTCAAACTAGACTGCAGTCCACAGTAATTGCAGAGGTGAGGTTTTCAAAATCCAAATGCATACATAGAAACGACCAGAATCCAATCCAATTCTTAGGTTGGCAAAAGCCTGCATGTAGGTAGATAAAATATTAAAGAAGCACGGATCCAGTTAGGTACAGTTTATCACCAAAATATAATATATATAAAATTAAAATACCTACTCGAATAGTAAATATAAATTATAATGTATTTTTTTCCGGTGTCTAATAAAATATATTTCATTCATAATAGGAGATGATACATTTCAGGCAGATGGAATAGGAATAACCCGTGGTCGGAGCCACGCCACGCGTGTTCGGAAGGAAGACTTATGACAACCCTCGTCAAATAGTAGGGCTGTCACTCCCCGCCCGGCTACACGGAAAACGTTTTACTTGTACCAGCATTTTATTGGTTTCAATTTCACCGTTGCCTTGCTGCGGATAATGCGGGAACGTTTTTGGCTCCCACTCGGCTCGATCGACTATTAGTGCAGTTTGTTGAGTCGCGTAGCTCGCATTATACTACACAGGATGAGGCAAAGGGGTAAGTATCGTTAAATGATCATTAACCCAACCGGGAAATTAAATTAAATAACTGACAGGTTCTAGACACGATATCGACAAGATATTGTGTTTAATTATGATAATAACAAAAGTTGTCTGTCGTTGAACACTGCGAATATGAAGAAACGAAAATAGATAATGTTTTAACTGTGCCTTAATGGTTTTGAAACATTTTAAATAAGATTTTTGTGTGTTACATATAAGATTAAATAAATGCAGTGTGTAAATCAAGATTGGATTGAAAAACATAAGTATGAGTACCTATGGCAAGAAATCAAGTTATTTTGTAGCCCAAAATCCATAAACATCTATGTACAGTACTTAGATAGTTTGCTACATCCTGTACCACGCCCGATATCGGACTATAAGTAGTATGATGACTCATGAGTTCGTAATAATATTGGGGTTGGGATTGAATTGTTCTATTTTGTCCACTCGTATTGAGACCGCGGTTGATGGATATTGTGTGCAATTCGTATGGCTGGACACATGGAGTCCTCTGTCTCTACACTTTATTGACTCCTAGATTCTATGTTCTCTGGATGCGGCAGAGTGGGCCGTCGACAGTATTTCTACATCTTGAAAAGATTTCAGCTTTAAGCTGCTTACATTCGCAATACCACAGAGTAAGTAATAGTCTTGCAATAAAACTTTCATCGCCGGCTACCATATTGTGACGGATTCGGCCAATCACAAGATGGCGTTGTTGCATAGAAAAAGTAACTTCAGGCATTAAGCTTTTCATGTGCATGATGTCATTGTGAACGCCGCTTTAAGCGCCACCTGCTTCATCTTTGTCGATGTTTTTGTACTTACTCTGAGTATTAAGTATCGTGGGTCGACCGACCTTATTCTCTTCAATCTTAAGCTTAGGAATAAAATCCCGCTCAATTGATACCTTCGAATAGTGCCGGTATTTTAACGATAAGATCCTGGTGGAATAGTGCCGGTATTTTATCGATAAGATGATGGCCATGATAATAAATGACGTGAGTTTTTACACGTACGCGTACTCGTATGTGTACAAATCGTAGTCGACCGCAAGTCAGTGGAAACAAATCCAGTATTAGGTCGCTCTTAGTATTGAAACTCCCTAATGGGGTAGGCCAGCTCAAGGTCAAAGAGTATCCACTGACGTGCGGCCGATTGTACAATGCCATTCGCTCAGAGTTATACAATTTACTTTTAAGTTGACCTTTTCAATTGCTTCACACGATATTCACCCGTATGGAGTCCTCCTGCAAGTGCAACAGACCTCAGTTAGTGCCACTAAGTAGGTATGCTGTGATAGTGATTAGATGCATTATTTTTGCTACACTCTGTATTGACTAACGACTACTTATATCTATTACTAAAGTAGGTAGGTGTAGTTAAACATTCACTCACTCCACCAAGGTTGGTAATCCGTGTAGAATTTAGTGCTAAAGTTTAGCTCTCCTATCAACAGAGGTTTCACGAGATCCGACCGTGTGAGTTGACTCAGTCACTCACTAACTCACTAGGCTAGTTAGTTGGGAACTATGTCGCTTAACTTTAGTTCTAATGCAACTCCGCGCCGGACTGTTGAAAACTTATGAAAATCCTTTTGAACGTTGATCTTATTTAAAGACTAAAACATAAGGTACTTACATATTAAAATAATCATAATTTATTTCGCTTTTAGGAGACTAGGAGAAAAGGGTTGAAACAGAGTTTTTTTTTCGGAATGAAATGCAAATGGGCATACATTGCACCTGATGGTATGTACTGGCTACTTCCTCATCTAAAAACTAGTTGCGAAACATCATCATCATCATCATTAGGGATGTGGCAGACAGAGCAATGCTCGCGCCCTTTTTGACGTCATTTCCGAATGAATCATATCCCCATAGCCCAAAGTACAAAATCGTATGAATACCAACAGAGACCTCGCGCATTCGATTTTGAACTTTAGGCTATGGTGATATGGTTCATTTGTCAATGACATCAAAAAGTGCGCGCGCAAACCGTTCCGTTTGCCCCGACTCTTAGCATCAGGCCTCCTCGATAGGTCAGTTTAAATTTTTCAGCTATTCTTTATGGTGGTGTATACCTACTATTAGTAGGTATACACCACGGGCACTTACAGTTTCATGCTTCTCAGGTACAGATTTAAGGAATAGTCCAAGGTGTACCGACGATCTGGTGAAGATCGCGGGACCCAGCTGGATGAGGTTAGCGCAGGACCGGTCGTCGTGGAGATCCTATGGGGGAGACCTTTGTCCAGCAGTGGATGTCTACAGGCTGATATATGATGATGATGAAGGAATAGTCGGCTGATGGTGACACTTTCTGTTCCATCCTGTACAGTAACGGTTGTTTCAACCAGGGGTAGCTTCTAGATTAAAATTTGAATATGCAAAGTGGTACGTATTGCAACCATATTTTACTAAAAGAGCATCAAACAAGATAAGGACAATTCAAGCTAGGTACAATTCAGCATACAATAACATTCGCTGGAGAAATGGAAATGAGGGTAGAAGACAATGGTGTCGTTTCGTAAAATGAACGTGAGCGCTTTGTCCCGTGGCGGTCGCCGGCCAATTTTGCGCCGCGCCGCCGCCCGCCGCCGCTCCAGTGTGCGAAAGTTCGCAGATAGTAGCAGTTCCGCTAAGTTACAGTTCACGGGAGTGAGCTTGTGAAATGCCGTGCTGATTCACGTCATAAACTTGCTGCTCATTTACAGCACTATGCAGGTACCAGTTGGTATTTCGCAGAAATTCATATTTTCATCAAACAAAAGTAGTGTTTTGTTAAGTTTTCTGTTCCAAAAGATAACGAACCATACATCTTGGTACAATATCAAACATAAATACAATATCGTACTTTATACTTATACACTACAGAATAAATTTGTATGTATTTAAGTATTTATTTAAAAGTATTTATGTATTTAATTTATTTATGTATTTTTTTTTTTATTATTATTATTTTATTATTATTTATGTATTTAAGTTTATCAGTTGTTGAGTACCCAATTTACAAGCTTCGGCTTAGTTTGGGACTAAACAGCCGTGTGTAAATTTGTCCATACTTTATTTATTATTATTATTAATTAAGATAAAACGGCAATGCGATGGAAAGGTACAGTCACGGAAATGCGTAGCAAAGTGCATTTGTTAAATTTAGCTGTACTTAATTATGTCATAACTAGAGTTTAAGGTAAGTAACAAGGTGTTAAGATAATTAACTTCACGTGTTGGCTATCCAAAACTTTAACAAATTAAATAAAAACTCAAAAAGAGAGCTGGTTTACCCGTTTTTATTGCTACAATTTATGTAGCACTCTATTGAACCTACTTGATAGTTTTCTATTTTTTGCTGTACACATTGGAAAAAGTATATCGACGTCACTACAAAAACAGCCATTGAAAACCCTTACGATACAGGATGCAGTGTAGTATACGGCACACGTACCGGCAATATGTACAGGGTGTTATCTCGCTCGAACGGAGTTGATCCGCTCGGCAGCCGGGCCCGCGATAACTTTTTAAACGGGACTAAGTTACAGCTAAGGTTTAACTCCGGTTTATTAACGTCGACCCTTTCCTCACAACTTCGAATAAGTAACTACTTCTACCACCACTTGATAGAAAACAAAAAAAACTATCACTCAATAACGACCTGTGTATTGCTAAGAGGACTAATTGTCCGTTACAGATAAGATTATGTAGTAGGTACAGTCGAACGCACGTTGACCTTGATCTGGCTTAGCCTATTAGGGAGTTTCAATACAATGAGAGAACAGTTTATACTGGTTTTGTTTCCACTGACTTGCGGTAGACTGTACCTATTGCAAACTCGTCTCCCATAAAAACTTTGACAGTGAGAGTGTCTTTGACTTTGACAGGGAATCATTTATGCTGATAAAGTTGCATTTCATGGTACAGTCGACCGCACGTCAGTGGAAACACTTTGACCTTGAGCTGGCCTAGCCTATTATGGAGTTTAAATACTATGAGAGACCAATTTATACTGGTTTTGTTTCCTCTGCCGTGCGGTCGACCGTACGTACCTAATCAAGAGAAGTAACATTGGCAGTATTCATCTTTGTAAATTATTTACTCTACTCGTAATGTATTTAAACTTTCATGGTTTCTGTCATACCGCTATCATAGTTTGGCAGTTTCTAGTTTGTATCTGTTATTTAATAATTTAGTAGGTATGTATTGAATTGACGATAAAGTTATGCGATGCATTCACAATGATCTGCCATCGGCGGATTGGCCGAAATTAGGGGGCGTTGCTAAATAAAAGCTAACTTCAGGTAAGCTGTCATTGTGAATGCAGCTTATAGAAGTAAAAGTTGTTAAATAAGTACACCAATAGAATTATTACTATGTATAAAGAATATTTTCTTTTGAGGAAGCATACTGAGCTTTTACCTTCCTTTTGTGTGGTTTTATTTTATATCTGAAAGGTTTTGTTGTTGTTTTGTCATCATAAAACCTAACTTCATTGTGGTGAGATGACGCCTTATTATACTTCCCACAATAAATACCCGGTCCGTTATATTTCGTATTATTCAAGAGATTCCTTTCATATTTTATTTGAAAAACACACATGCCATATTTTGACAAGGTAGCCATGCGCTCAATTTTCTCTTTTGACCTCACAGGCATAACCGAGTGCGGTAAACGTCAGTCTAATGATATTGGACAGAGTAGATACACAGTGCGGGGTGAGACTGCTGTTACATATCCACAGACTTTGTGGGCATACCCAATGGGCATACCGCACTGTTGCTTACGTCGTGTCACTTAACGATATCGTGGCGAACGGTATCGTTGTCGGTATCGGTGTCGTGGTCGTTATTGTCGCAGTGTGAAAGAGCCCATTGGCCGATGGTGGCCGAGTTGCTTTAAGACTCCATAGCTCGCAGAGCGACCTTTAACTTCTTCTCGTGATATAGTGACGATACCTCTCATCGCCCTGCAACCTGTACGCCCCTGGCGCTTACGACAATCTCGCATAAACTCATTTGGCATTCACCTCCAGGTGGCATACGTATAAAGCCCGGATGGATTTGGCGCCCGCACGGCCACGTCACGTAATCCCATTACGTGCTTGGCACGACTGAGACACCGTATAGGCCTGAAAAATGCCTACAATTTGCTTAGACCTATATAGGTTCGGATCCTAACAAAGCGGAATATTACCAAAGCTTTTGGTCCGATTAACTGTCTTGTCTCCCGGACAACTCGAAAACTACTGGACACTGTGTTTATGAGTTGTATGACGATTGATGACGTACACTTTGCTAAAAAAATTATAGGTACATAAATTATTTTGCAACTTAAATTACCTAATGTACTAAAAATAAATAAAAATAGTAAAAAAAAAATACTAAACTCTAAAAAAATTATAAATATTAAAAATACTAAAAATATTAAACTTTAAAAAATTTAAGAAGTTTGAAAGTGAAATGTTACTCAGCTAACGACTATCATTATAATTTGTACCTACTAAGTATGATGATTTTGGGAAGCAGATGTCCTAGCTTCCTACCTAGGCTTAGCTTCTCCGAACCATTCTCATAAATGCTTGTTTGAAAAATAGGAAGACAAAAACAGCTTTAGAAGCAATTAATCAATACGCACGCACGCACCTCCCTAACCATGTTTAAGTTGAAAGTATTCCACATAAAAAGAGCTTAAAGTGATCAATCTCGATCCGTCTTTTTTTGGAAAATTTTAATTTCCAGGGGAACATTGCAAACAAGAATTACATTAAATAAACGCTTTATATGGTCAAATAAATAAATAACTGATGATGAATCATCCATCATTGATGATGTTGATGTGATCTATGTTAGTGACTACAAGGACAATCAAATCATTTCTTTTACAAGTAAGTAGTAGGTAATTACTTTGTTAAATATTGGTTTAATAAAACTTTTAATTCTTTTATTTATTAAGTACCTATTTAGAAATTAATTTATCTATTAGTTACTTACCTTGGTTAGGAGCAGGACCCATTAAGTTAGAAAAAACAATTAAAAGCATTTTTTGGTCAAATTAGTTACTTACCGGTTCAAAACCTTAAAAAAAATGTTTTTTTGTCGTAATGTGTACAGCAAGCACAAGTATTGTATTACTAGAAAATTTTGTAT